>OY282610.1:13982773-15355433 GCA_958298945.1 Atherix ibis
TAAAGTAAAACTGTTTTAAATTGGAACCTTTTCGAAAAAAATTTATGCTGGGACCTCTGGCTTCATACTCTTGGATCTCCAGTAAGGAAAAATTGAAAATTTACGAACATGGTTTTTTGATTGGGACCTTATGCGTAACATTTCCGTAATCTAAACAAATAAAAAATAAACTATTAAAAGTTGGAATCTTCTTCGAATTTTTTTTTTAAATTTGGACCTCCGAGATCGTAGTGCCAGTAATCAAAAAAGAAACATTTTAACTTGAATAATTTTTGAAAATATTTAGTAACATAATTTTTTTAATTGGATCCTCCTGCGAAACTAGTTCGACCGAGACCTTAACTCATGAGCAATAAAGTAAAACTATTTTAAATTGGAATTATTTCGAAATATTTTTATGCTGGGACCTCTGGCGTAATACTCTTAGATCTCCAGTAAGGAAAAATTGAAAATTTACTGTAATGTGACATTAGAAGCAATGTCATCAAAAAAAATGAGATGGCCATGAGAAGGGCAACATTGCTGCATGTGATAGCTGACGTTGATTATTAAAAAAAATTATATTAATAAAGCTAATAATTTTATACTTAAATAATATGTTATTTTATTACTTCGCTTGCATATTACATGGTGTCAGAGGGTAAAAAATAAAATTCTCGCGAAGTTTCACGGATTTAATTAATTTATCGGATATTTTTGCCAATTTCATCGGAACACATTGAAAATGGGTGTTACACGGAAAAATTTGCGAGAGCTGGATTGTTCAAATTTGTCATCGGATTGGAAAAATTGGAAACGAGATTTTCGCATCTACATGATAGCAAACGACAAAGAGACTAAGTCGGAAGTAAAGAAAATTTCAATTTTTCTATGGTTAATCGGAACAAAAGGTGCAAACATTTACAACACGTTGTTTCCAAATGATGGTTCGCAAAATTCATTGCTGGGTACAGTCATAACACAACGAGTGGTACCAGCAGATGGCGATGTAGCAGAGCACACGGAAGATGTAACAACACAGCGTACATTGGACGATGTTTTGACGGCATTTGATTATCATTGTCTGCCACAAAAGAATGTGACAATGGAATCGTACATATTTAATAACATGATGCAAAAGGAACGTCAACCGTTCAGTGAATTTTTAACTGAGCTTCGTGCTCAAATAGAACGTTGTGACTTCGAAATTGAAGGGAAATCGTACGAAGATCGAATGTTGCGTGATCGTATTATCACTGGGGTTTTCGAAAAGAAACTGCAACTCAAGTTGCTAGATGGACGTGACGAAAAATTGGATCGAGTGATCGACATTTGCAAAACATTCGAATCGGCAAATGTTAACAAGGGAATTTTGGCATCAAAACAAACGATGTCAGCGCTGTCATTGGTGGAAAACAAAGATATCGATTCAATTAACGCAATTAATGCAACCAATAGGCGTTTTTGCTTCAACTGTGGTGGTGATTGGAAACCAGATCACAAAAGCAAGTGTCCAGCCAGGGATTTCACGTGCCAATGCGGAAAAAAAGGTCATTTTCGTCGGATGTGTCGCAAAACAAACAAGACGAACAAGTCGAGCGCAACTACATCGGAATCGAATGCAAATGGAAAATCACGGATTGACAATGTTCACTGGAGTTCGCTATCAGGTAAAACGACTAAAATACACCGGAAATTAACGACTAAGTTACTTAATGTTAAGAATCATATGTTTAGAATAAATTCATTGGGACGACAAAAGACACGTTGGACTAAGGCATACCGAATAGGGAATAAGCTAGTTAAATTCAAAATCGATACAGGAGCGGACGTCAACTGTGTTCCATTGAAAATTGTCAAGGAATTAAAATTAAAAATGAGCCATGAGCAAAATGACTTTCATGTATTTGATTATAGTAATAATAAAGTTAACATTTTTGGTATTGTCGAAATTAAATTTATTGATTCGAAATCTAATATGGAAAGATTAGCGGAATTTGTAGTCGTTGATAACGCATTTGAACCGATACTCGGACTTGATACATGCATTGAGTTTGAACTGATTAAGCGATTGGATATTGACTCGATTGAATTCTTGGATAAACAGGAAAGATTTGTAAGTGAAAATAACGATGTATTCACTGGACTTGGAAAAATTCCTGGAAAAATTACCATACACTTACAAGAAAATGCAAAGCAAGTCGTGCATTATCGTAAACGTTTCCCGGACACAATAGTTAAAAAACTCAAGCCAAAACTTGATGAGATGGTTAAAAATGGAATCATTTCACCGGTGTCTTACCCAACAGACTGGGTTAACAATTTACAAGTGGTGGAAAAACCAAATGGTGATTTACGGATTTGCTTGGATCCAAAACCACTTAATAAGTGCCTTAAGCGCGAACATTTTTTGATTCCAACCATCGATAATTTTACTTCGGAATTAGCTAACAAAAAATTATTCACGGTTTTGGATTGTTCAAATGGATTTTGGCAATTGGAATTGGACGAAAAGAGTTCAGAACTGACAACGTTCATGACACCCTTTGGTCGTTACAAATTCGAAAGACTTGCTTTTGGATTGAACGTTTCACCGGAAATTTTTCAAAGACGTATGATACAGATATTCGGTGACATGCCTGGCGTCTTTGTTTACTTCGATGATATTGGAATCCTAGCATCGAACGAAGAGGAACATGATAAAATTTTGGGAATTGTTCTTGAGCGTGCACGCGTGAATAATGTTAAATTTAACTTGGAAAAAATGCAATATCGTAAATCGGAAGTAAAATTCATGGGTCATATCTTATTGGATGGTAAAATAAAACCGGTTGACAAGCACATTGAAGGGATTCTAAAGCTTAAAAAACCAACCGATAAACATGGTGTAATGCGCTTGTTGGGTCTTTGCAAGTATTTGGCAAAGTTTATTCCAAACCTGTCCAAGCTGACAGCAGAACTAAGAAGATTAACCGGAAAAGACATTCCTTTTGAATGGACGGAAAAACATGAGGCGGAACTTGAGAATTTAGTAAAAATCATTACATCGGACCCAATTTTAAAGGCATATGACCCGGAAAAGCCAGTTGTTATTCAGACTGATGCATCGAAAGATGGACTTGGATCAGTTTTGATGCAAGATGGTTATCCGATTGCATTTGCTTCTCGAACTCTTAGCAAATGTGAACAGAGATGGGCGCAAATTGAAAAAGAACTTCTGGCTGTGGTTTTTGCATGTAAACGTTTCCATCATTTCATTTATGGGCGTGATTTCACTGTTGAGAGTGATCACAAGCCGCTGGAAACATTGAATTTACGCGATATTGACGCTGTAACGCCAAAATTTCAGCGAATGTTCATGATGCTACTGAAATATTCGAAAATGGACATTGTTTTCAAACCGGGAAAAAGCATGTTGGTAGCCGATTGTCTCTCTCGTGCTCAGTTGGCCACGATCTCGGAGGAAACGGAATTGAGTGGAGTCATTCACACAGTAACCCGATCTGCTTGTGTGTCAAAGGATAATTACGATTACTACAAACAGATACTGGAATCGGATGAAAACCTTAAACGCGTGTGTGAATACGTAAGAAATGGTTGGCCTGAGTATCGAACTCTGAATGATTTTTGTCGGGAATTTCACAAACTTAAATCGGAACTCCACTTTGAAAACGGACTACTGTTCAGAAATCATAGACTGGTGATTCCAACGGGATTTCAAGGAAAAATGACAAAATGGTTGCATGCACCACATCTTGGAATCGAAAAAACACTTGCAAGGGCCAGAATGTTATACTTTTGGCCTGGAATGAATGCACAAATTAAAGACATGATTGTGTCATGTAATGTGTGTAAAAAATTTAAACGAAACAATCAAAAGGAACCATTGGTTCAAGAAGTTAATCCAAAATATCCATATCACATTGCTTCTGTGGACTTGTTTGAATATGCGGGTCGTGATTTCATCTCAATTTTTGATGCATATTCAAATTTCTTAGTTGCGACTAAAGTAAATAACAAAACTTCTGGGCACATTATCGATATCTTTTGTTCTATTTTCAACATAATCGGATATCCATCGATAATAAAAAGTGATAACGTTCCGTTCAACTCAGCAGAGTTCGAAAAGTTTGCACGGAAATTTAATGTGCAATTCAAATATTCGAGTCCTCGATATCCACAAAGCAATGGGCTGGCTGAGAAAGGAGTCGCCATTGCAAGGAACATTTTGAAGCGTTGTTATGAGACTAACAGCGTGGATCAGTTTCAATACAGAATCATGGAATATAACACCACACCTGTCGCAAGCATGCAACTTACTCCATCGGAATTATTCTTCGGAAGATTGGTCAAAACAAAATTGCCAGTATCGGAACAATTACTGATCAGAAACAATATCAATGAAGAAATTATTCAAAAAAAAATTGACAAGAAAAAGGAAAAACAAAAGTATTACTATGATCGGAACGTAAAGTCGTTGCCGGCATTAAGCCTGAGCGATTTAGTAATTTTCAAAAAGAATGGAAAAGAATGGCATTACGGAACAATTGTTGGAATAGTTAACGACCGCTCGTATATTATTAAGGATTCATTCGACAATCATTTTAGACGTAATCGTAGGTTCATTGCCAAAACGAAGAATAAGGATTTTAGCGCTAGTGATCTAGTTTTTGAAGAAAATGTTAAGACAGGGTACTTGCACAATTTGCCAGAAATTCAAATCGCAAAGCCAGTTGATCTCGGTGAGTCAAATGTTGGCGATAATCAGAATGGCAAAACTCCTATGAATATTGTAATTGCGGATAAACCAGAGCTTCCAGTAGAGGTGGAAATTGACGATTATCATAATTCGTCTTCGGAATTCGAAACTGCTCGAATTGGTGATGCAGAAGTCGTTCCAGAACCAGTGGTTCAGGACAGTTATAGAACGCGCAGTGGTCGTACTGTAAGACCACCGCAAACATATGGCTGGTGAAAATTGTAAAAGTTATTAGGAGTAGCCTAGTCCAAATTATTATTGTTACTAATTTAGACTTAAAGATAAAAGCGTGTAATGTGACATTAGAAGCAATGTCATCAAAAAAAATGAGATGGCCATGAGAAGGGCAACATTGCTGCATGTGATAGCTGACGTTGATTATTAAAAAAAATTATATTAATAAAGCTAATAATTTTATACTTAAATAATATGTTATTTTATTACTTCGCTTGCATATTACATTTACGAACATGGTTTTTTGATTGGGACCTCATGCGTAACATTTTCGTAATCTAAACAAATAAAAAATAAACTATTAAAAGTTGGAATTTTCTTCGAATTTTTTTTTTAAATTTAGACCTCTGAGATCTTAGTGCATAAGTAATCAAAACAGAAACATTTTAATTTGGATAATTTTTCAAAATATTTGTTAACATAATTTTTTTAATTGGATCCTCCTGCGAAACCAGTTCGACCGAGACCTTTACTCATGAGCAATAAAGTAAAACTATTTTAAATTGGAATTATTTTGAAATATTTTTATGCTGGGACCTCTGGCGTAATACTCTTAGATCTCCAGTAAAGATATACTCTTGGATGTCCAGTAAAGTGACTTTTCCCGCGATCTTAAGGCACTAGTTATAAAAAAAACCAATTTAAATTAGAGTTTTTTTTTGAAAACTATTTAAATTGGGACCTCCTGTATAACTTGTTCGAGATTCTAATATATTAGCAATGAAAAATAATTTGATGTAACTATTTTAGAACCTCAATGCATGAATAATTTAAAAACTTTAAAATTTGATTCTTTACGAACAAAATTTTTGAATTAGGATCCCTGGTGTAGCGTTTTTGAGACCTTAATGCTTAACCACTCAAAAGTTAATGGGTTCAATGTAGATTTAATCCATAGTTTCTTTTTAGCCTTTTTTAGCCACGACTATTTTAGGATTTTTTTCAAATTTCATAGAAAATACATTAATTGAACTATTACTGAAACCTATAAGGATTTTTTCTTACATTTGGATATCTTAAGAAATAATTTGTGTAAATATGTAATTGTAATTTTTTACATTAAAATTTTTTTTTGTTTTTTTTTACTCTATTATTTTATGTTGGAAAGGAATAAGTTTTTTTTTATATTTTTATTTCGAATACCATAAGATTTATGAAATTTCTCTTTAATTATAACTACCAAAGGTCTTAAGGGGATTACTAAATTAAAGGTCTTGTTATTTGAGTAAACTAACAAATATAATAACATGTCGTGAAATTTTCCATTTGAATCGACTTTTGGTGCTATTAAAAGTGTACATTTGTAAAAGTTTTATTTTTATTATTGTCAAGGTGAAAATACATTATTTCATATGACAATAATGATGCCATTACTAATTAATTTAATGTATTCTATGTGGACACTAATGTGCATAAACACTATTCCGATGCATTAATTTTTATGATTAATTACTTGCATTTGATGAAAAAAATATGATTAAATAGAATTTTTACTGTCGTAAGAGAGTTGCTTCCCTTCTCGTTAATATTGTATATATTGTAAGTTTTGTAAATATATTCAACACATGAGGATAATTGCAGATAAATTATAATTATTTTTCTTTTCTTTAATAAATAATTTTTATCACATTACTTGTATTGATCTTAGAACAAAAAAAAATCTTTCTTTTATTAATTTTAATGTATAAATATTAATCAATGTGGCGCATTTGTGTTTTATTTAAATTGAATTTTATGCATTTTTGAAAAAACACACGGTTTTGCTTTGAAAAAACAAAAAAAAGTTTACGGTAAAAATTTGAAATTTCCTTCAAAAAATACGATAAAAATTTGAAAATTTCATTTAACAATTTTTAAGAAAATGAACAGTAAAATTAGAATATTGGTTAAAAAAAAAACAAAAAAAAAGTTCACGATAAAAATTAGGATATTTTCTTCAAAAAATGCTAAAAAAATAGAAGGTTTTACGATAAAAGTGTAATTACTTTCAAGCATGATAAAAAAAATTATTTCCTTTGAGAAATAAAAAAAATTACGATAAGAACTTGAAATTTCCTCTAAAAAATTCAGAAAAATAGTTTTACGATAAAAATTCAAATACTTCCAAAAAAATTAAATTCTTTACTTCAAAAAATATAAAGAAAATTTACGATATAATTGCTTTAAAACTGAAAATTTACGATAAAATTGCTTTAAAAGTGAAAATTTTTACGACACACAATTTTAACGGGAAAAATTAACATTTTTACGACGAAAATTCAAATATTTCTTCCGAAGAATGGTAAAAAAATACAAACTTTTTTACGATAAAAATAAGAATGTTTTCTTGAAAAAATGTTAAAAAAATAGAAGGTTTGACGATACAAATTAAAATACTTCGAAAAAAAAATTTAATTTCTTGTTTCGAAAAATATAAAAAAAATTTACTATAAAAATGCTTTAAAAAAAAATTTTACGATACAAATTTAGTTATTTTCTTTGAAAAATAAAAGACAAAATACGATAAAAATTTGAAATTTACGATACCAATACGATAAAAATTAGAATAGTTCGTTTTTAAAATGTGTTAGAAAATTAACAATAAAATTAGAATATTGGTTAAAACAATATAAAACTTGCTTACGATAAAATTAGAATATTCTCTCCTAAAAATTAATTTACGATAAAAATATGAGTATTTCTTTCTGAAAATCCTAAAAAAATAAACACTTTTACGATAAAAGAAAAAATATTTACTCCGAAAAATTCTTAAAAAAATTATCTTTTTGACCATACAAATTTGATTATTTCCCTTAAAAAATGCTTAAAAAAAAATTTACGATATTTGCACATAAAATTTTAACGTGAAAAATTAATATTTTTACGATGCAAATTAAAATATTTCCTCCGAAGAATGGTAAAAAAACACAAACTTGTTTACGATAAAAATTTGAATATTTTCTCGAAAAAATGTTAAAAAAATAGAAATTTTTACGATAACAGTTATAGTACTTCAAAGAATAATAAAAAAATGTTTACAATTAAAATTTGGTTATTTTCTTTGAAAAATAAAAAAAAATTTAAAATTTCCTCCAAAAATATGATAAAAATTAGAATATTTTGTTCAAAAATATGTAAGAAAATGAATAAAATTAGAATATTGGTAAATAAATACAAAGTCTTTTACGATAAAAATAAAAATATTTCTTCAAAACTTTCTTAAAAACAATAGAAAGTTTTCTGTAAAAATTACAATTATTCGAAAAAAAAATTAAATTCCTTCGAAAAATATAAAAAAAAAATTACGATAAAATTGCTTTAAAAAGAAAATTTTTTACGATATTTTCACACTCAATATTAACGGGAAAAATTAACATTTTTAAGATGAAAATTCAAATATTTCTTCTGAAGAATGGTAAAAAAATACAAACTTTTTTACAATAAAATTTTGTTATTTTTTTTTTTAAAAATAAAAAAAATTTACGATAAAAATTTGACATTTCCTCTAAAAAATACCATAAAAATTGGAATATTTCGTTCAAAATTTTTAAGAAAATGAACAATAAAATTAGAATATTGCGTAAGGAAAATAAACTTTCTTACGATAGAAATTAGAATATTCTCTCCAAAAAATGCTAAAAAATAGAAGTTTTTACGATAAAAATTAGAGTACTTCGAAAAAAATTAAATTATTTTCTTCGAAAAGTAAAAAAAAAAAAATACTATAAAAATTTGAATGTTCCCCCCTTAAAAGAAGAAAATTTTTACGATATTTACACAAACAATTTTAACGGAAAAAATTAACATTTTTATTATGGCAAATCAAATATTTCGTCCGAAGAATTTTTTTTACGACACAAATTAGAAAACATTTTGAAATATTTGAAAAAGAAAATAGAACTTTTACAATAAAAATAAAGTATTTAAAAAAATTTTTTTTTACGATAAAAATTTAATTATTTTCTTTGAAAAAAAAAAATTTACGTTAAATATTTTAAATTTCCTCCAAAAATACGACAAAAATTAGTATATTTTCTCCAAAACGTGCTAAAAAAATAGAAGTTTTTATGATAAAAATTAAAATACTTTGAAAAAAATTTAATTCTTTTCTTCGAAAAAAAAAAATTACCATAAAAATTTGAATGTTTCCCTTTAAAAAGGAAAATTTTTACGATATTTGCACAAACAATTTTAACGGAAAAAATTAACTTCTTTACGATAAAAATTAGAATGTTTCCTCTGAAAAATTCTAGAAAAAAAACTTATTGCGAAAAACCAAGAGAAAAAGTTCGAAAATTTTAAAGATATTGGCATAAACAATCTTACGAAAACAGATTCTACCAATTTTTTTTAATGAATATTAAGAAAATTTAAATAAAAAAATATTACACAGTAAGTTAACTTAAATCAAATAAAAAATTCATTTTTCACACAAAAAAAAAGAACAACAATTTTGACAACATTTTCACATTTAACAATTTTTTTATTTCCTATACCTTAAACTATATTACAGTAAAAATTCAATATTTATCATTTAAGAAAAAATTATTAATAAAATTAAAAAAAAAAAACAAATTTAAATGTGAATAGAAAAGATTTAATTCTTTTTAATAAACACAACCGAACACTGGATAATATCTTTTAACAAAATGATCTCAACTTATTTAAATCACAAATAAACAATTTTATTAAATAGTTATTTTTGTAGTCACCATTAATTTATTGTAATACATTAATTATCTTTTAAAACCAATGTTATTAATTGTATGTATGTGTTTTTTAGATAAAACAATTCTCACATAATCACTATTTTTTTTAAAATTTTTAAGATACACTTTCTGATAAGAGATACAATGTACTAAGTAAGTATGACTGTTAATTGAGTTTTACTGATTTCTTATCTGTACGCATACACAGAATACCTTTTTTTCCCTTTTCTTTTGAAGGATTTATATTTTCTGCAAACAAATTTTTACAACTTTTAAAAATAATCAAAATAAATGCATTTACACGTAGAGGAAGATTGAAGCTAACAAACAGATTTTATTGTATGTGCATATATTGGGTAATTGCACAAAAATTACTTTTGTATCCCTGAGCACCGAACACAAACAAATTGACAAAGTGAATTTTTTTAAAATATTTTTTTGAGGGCAGGAGGAAGGGTAATTTGCTGCAAAATTTTCAAATTGATTTTTTTTCTTTTCTTTACCTCACCTGTCGGACTAGTGCTAAATAATCAACAAAAAATTCACTGTAAATAAACAAAATTTTCTGTTTATCTTGTAACTAAGCAACGATTTGTAGTAAAATGTTTGTTATTATTATTATTATTGTTATTAATTTTTGCATAGATACAATATTCACTAGTATATGTGATTGAGATAAAAACAAAAATAAAATAATATGAAGTAAATTTTTTTTTAAAATAATTATTTGGAAAGAAAAAATCCCAACAAAATTTATAAAATACAATTTGCCCAATTAAGATTTTCTTATGAATTGTATTAGAAAGTTTATTTTAAATTTATATAATTATCTTATTTATTGTAAGAAATGACAATTCTAATCACTAAGAACTTTCATATTTAACTGTTCGCCAAAAATTCTTTACAGACGCTTTTATCTAATTTTTTCTTCTTCTTCATATTTATTGTTAAGATGTCTCTACTGATTCTCATTCATAAAAGTTATTTTCTACTTAACGTTTTTTTTTTTTTTTTTGAAAACATTCATATTAAAATAATACAAGTTGTTTATTAAGTAAAAACATTCATTATGTATCAAATGAGAATAATAATATTATTATTCATTTTTTAATCTTTGTACCTACCTATGTACAGTGCATGCCAAAAGTATACGACCAATTTGATAAAAACCATATTTTAATGAAATTTTTTATTTAAATCCTAATAAATCGAAAAGTTTATATATATTTTTTTTGAATGTATTGTAGAATATTAAAATTAAATAAATTTTAGTAAAAAAAGAGTTTAAAATTTTTTTTATTATAACGTGAAATATGTTTTTTTTATAAATATATTAAATATTTTATGGGAAAAATTTTGTGAAATTCATGTTGATTTTTACTTTTTTTTTAATGGAGTTAAGTAAATTTTTCTTAAACGAATGTTTTATAATGATTATATTTTAAAAATTTCAAAGAGTTGTTATATTGTAATGCTAATTATTCTAATAGTGACACTGATGTCATAGCATTTTAATTTTTATTTTTAATAATATACGAGGTCTGTTGAAAAAGTATTGGGAATTTTGAATTTCCGCGGGTTACGTATATTCGATTTTCGATTTTTTGTGGCGTTATATTGATACTCATGTCTCTCACCTATGCCGACAAGTTCGGCCATTTTGAATGTTCAGTTAATTTTTGACAGCTGCTTCGCTTGCACGTTTTTTGGTTCGTCTTCGATTTTTGCCCATTTCAAAAAATGTATCAAAGAATCTGTTTCGGGAACAAGAAAAAGTCACAGGGGGCCAGATCTGGGGAATACGATGGCAGCGGTATTATTAGTGTATTGTTTTTGGCCAAAAATGCCAAAAGCCAATTTTTGTTCTTCAACAAATCCGGGCGTTTCTGGCGGATTGCTTCGCGCAACTTGCGCATAACTTGCAGGTAATATTTCTTATTGACCGTTCTACCCTGTGGAAAGAACTCATCATGCACCATACCCTTGCAATCGAAGAAAACTGTAAGCAAAACCTTCACATTCCACCGAACCTGGCGCGCTTTTTTCGGTCTTGGCTCGTGCGGCAGCTTCAATTGGAATGATTGAGCTTTGGTTTCCACATCATCACCATAAACCCATGATTCGTCAGCAGTTATGACTTTTTGGAGCAAATCCGGGTCGTCGCGGACAAAGTCCAACAGCTCCTTAGCAATGTTAATGCGATGCTGTTTTTGGTCGAAAATGGGCAAAAATCGAAGACGAGCCAAAACACGTGCAAACAAAGCAGCTGTCAAAAATTAACTGAACATTTAAAATGGCCGAATTTATCAATATAAGTGAGAAATATAAGTACCAACATAACGCCACAAAAAAATCGAATATACGTTATACTTTTTGAACAGACCTCGTATAATCGAACCGAAAGTTAAGTTATCATAATTTTCAGTTGTCTAATTAAGGATTGCCTATTTTGCAGAGTAAGTAAAAGGCATTGGACACTTATAGTAACTCAAATTCTGTGCCAATTAAAAAAAAAGCCATTCCGCAAAAAAAATATTTGAAGACCTTGTGGTCTGTTTGGACACATGGCAGTTAGAGGAAACTATAAAATGTAGAAAATGATTAATATGAGCTCTATTACGTCAAAAAAAGATTGCTGAGGACTTGAAAAATTCACTCTGAACAGATGACCTACAGTTCCAGATCTTTGGACCCAAAAGAAGAATGTAGGCGGTGGCTCGTTTATGATTTGAGGTTGCTTCTCTACGGATGGAGTAGGAGACTTGTTGCGGATTGTAGACATTTTAAAAAATGATCTGTATCGAATTATTTTAGAGAGGATGAAGAATTCCTTATGCAACAGGATAATATTCCTAAATGTGGTTCCAAATTATTGTGGAGACTTGATATATGTGTATACAAAAAAGATGATATTTTTGTTTTTTTATTTTATAGACGGAAGTTGAAAGACTTGTGAATAATACTTTTATTATGGTGGAATAGTTGTTCAAAGGGTATTTTTACATCCCAATCCAATAGTCAAATAGTTTCTAGAAAACTACAATCCCATATCGAAAATCTTCAAGAGTGGTTTTATAGGTGAAAAGTGTTCATGTTAGCTTTACCCTTTGCAAAGATCCCTTTATCCCAAACTACCTTAATAGAAACGTTATTCCACAAAAAGAACTTATACAAACGACTAACTTGGATTCATCAGACAAATATAAAATGACTGGAACTTAACAGACGTTATCGACTACTACTTAGACTAGTGGACAGTCGATCAAAACTCTGGTCTTCTAACAAGTGTTCCAATATAATCCTTTTAATAAAAAATCCTCCATAAATCCTTGATTCTCCTTGATTCTATATTTTGTAATAAAGTTATCCATCGTAACCTAAATATTCCCTTTGTTCGTAACTTATGTGTTTCTCGTTATAAAAAGTGTCATCCTCGATTATGCTACAACGATAATCCTTATATTATTATATATAAGGTGTAGTAAAAAGTAATCCATTATTTTGCCAATAGATGACTTTAGGATACGGTCTGTATCTCCCGTTGTAGAAAAGTGCGATCGGATTGCACTAGATGGCGTTAGAAAGATAAGATTTCGTATTAAAAAAGCTTCTGATACAGTTTTGTGATTACTTGTTTTAGTATTTTTTTATCACGCGTCAAAGATGGACACCAACAAAGAGAAAATACGCCATATTTTTTAGTTTTTCTTCGATAAAGGCGACAACGTAAGCCAGGCAGCTGAAAATGTGAATAGTGTTTATGGTCCTGATACTGTAACAGCCAATCACGTGCATTTTTGGTTTCGTCAATTCCGTTCCGGTAATTTTGATGTCAAAGATGCACCACGCTCTGGAAGGCTAATTGTCGAAAATGTCGATAAAATAATGGAAATCGTCGAGTCCGACCGTCACGTAAGCACTGTTTCGATTGCTCAGGAGCTAAACATTGCACAAAAAACCGTTTGGGACCACTTAAATAAAGCTGGATACAAAAAGAAGCTTCGTGTATGGGTGCCACACGAGTTAACGCAAAAAAACCTCATGGACCGAATTTCCATCTGCGAATGCGGGTGGTTACTGGTGATGAAAAGTGGGTCACTTACGACAACATCAGGTGACAACGGTCGTGCTCAAATCGCGGTCACCCGGCGCAAACGGTGGTCAAGCCAGGATTGACAGCCAGGAAGGTTTTGCTGTGTGTTTGGTGGGACTGACAGGGAATCATTTACTATGAGCTGATCCCCTACGGGCGAACTCTTAATTCAGACCTATACTGTCAATAATTGGACCGTCTGAAAGAAGCAATCGCCCAGAAGCGGCCAGCTTTGGCCAATAGGAGAGGAATTGTGTTCCATCAGGACAACGCCAGGCCGCATACATCGATAGTGACTCGCCAGAAGTTCCGGGACCTTGGTTGGGATGTTCTTATGCATCCACCTTATAGTCCGGACCTAGCACCAAGTGATTACCACCTCTTCCTGTCTATGACGAATGATTTTGCAGGTGAAAAATTCGCCTCAAGAGAAGATTGTGAAAATCGACTGTCCCAGTTTTTTGCCAATAGGGACGAGGGTTTCTATGAGAGAGGCATTATGAAATTACCTCCAAAATGGCAACAAGTTATCAAACAAAACGGTGCATATTTGACCTAAATCGTATCATTCTATCTATGCTAAATAAAACCTTCAATTTAATGCAAAAATAATGGATTTCTTTTTACTACAACTTATATAATATTGGGCGTATAAATTAAAAATGCGGGATTGACAACAGATGGCATAACTTTTACACATGGTTTGTGTTAATAATAACTCATATGGCATTTTGGAGGTTAAACATCTGTCATTCATTCTCGATTAGTCATTGAACAAAATAGTGTAAACAACAAAGTTTTTTTTTGCTTTAAAAATGTCGAATTTCGTACCAAAAAAGTCCTATTTGCGGGAAGTGTTGATTTACTTCTTCAATTTGAAAAAAAAGTGCAGCTGAAGAACATCGATTGCTCACCGAAGGTTATCCTGAATATGTTCCATCGATTTCAACGTGCGAGAGATGGTTTGTGCGGTTCAGAAGTGGTGATTTTGACACGGAAGACAAAGAACGACCAGGTCAGCCAAAAAGGTTTGAAGATGAAGATTTGGAGGCATTACTCGACGAAGACTGTTGTCGAACTCAAGAAGAAATTGCAAAATCATTGGGAGTCACTCAAGCAGCCATTTCAAAACGTTTGAAAGCAGCAGGATTCATCCAAAAGCAAGGAAATTGGGTCCCATATGAATTGAAGCCGAAAGACGTTGAAAGACGATTTTGCATGTCCGAAATGCTGCTTGAACGGCAGAAAAAGAAGTCGTTTTTGAATTGAATTATTACTGGCGACGAAAAATTGATTCATTACGACAACCCAATGCGCAAAAAATCGTATGTGAAGCGGGCCAACCAGCCAAATCAACGCCAAAGCCAAATATCCATGGCGCCAAGGTAATGCTCTGTATTTGGTGGGATCAGAAAGGTGTGATCTATTATGAGCTATTGAAATCGGGCCAGACGATCACAGGCGACCTCTACCAAACACAATTAATCCGTTTGAAGCGAGCATTGGCCGAAAAACGCCCGGAATATGCGACCAGACACGAAGCCATAATTTTCCATCATGACAACGCTCGGCCTCACGTTGCAAGACCGGTTAAAAATTATTTAGAAAACAGGTGCTGGGAAGTTTTGCCTCACCCGCCTTATATCCCAGACCTTGTCCCGTCCGACTACCATTTGTTTAGATCTATGCAAAACGCCCCCACCGGAATACGCTTCACTTCAGGACAGGGCATAAAAAATTGGCTCGATTCATTTTTGGCCTCAAAACCGGAGCAGTTTTTTTTGGCGCGGAATCCATATGCTGCCAGAAAAATGGGTAAAAGTAGTGGCTTCCGATGGACAATACTTTCAATAAAATATATTGTAACAATTTTCCAAAATAAACACTCAAAGTTTGCCAAAAATCCCACATTTTTAAGTTATAAGCCCAATATATAAGAAAACTCTCATAATAGGGATATTATTATCCCTCTTATAAGAAAATACTCATCCGTTACTTTTTCATAAAAAAGAAATTGTCTTTTTAAAATAATGTGCTAGGTAGAAAAACGCCAATGTGTGTTTACTCTCCCATATGGTAGGGTCTCGTTATAAAAATCTTCTTGTTAAAATGTTCATATAACTGTAGATATCAAATACATTCTAAAAAAAACAAAAAGATGATAATTAATGAATTTATATAAAATTGTTTTTTTTTTTTTTGGTTATTTTAAGTTTTTAAGTAATAAAGTTTTCACTTATTTTATGGAATTTTCCACTTAAAAAACAAAGGAGTTGTATACTTTTGGCCTGTAATGTACGTTTGTCATATGTATTCAGTTGTGAATGTATGAAAAAATAAATCTACAGAAAATAAAATTAAAAACAACAACAAAAAATAACACAAATAGGAAAGAGCAACATTTTTTTCCCATATTGATAATTTTCATAATAATAATAGTAATAGTAATAGTAATAGTGATGGGAATATTACTATCTAATGTTTAATGTTTAATAAACAACATTAAGTTTAATATATAATAAATTTATGCACATATTTGAAATATAATCGTTTGGTAGAGTGGCATGCCAAAAAAAGGAGAAGATTCCGAATACAAAATCCTGACAAACGTGATTCATGACATTCTTAAATGTTTTGTTTCAGCGGCAAATATTGTACAATAAAATGAATAAATCATTTTGTTAATTTGAATAAAACGTATCTACATTAATATTAATATTATATATAAGCATAACCATATAAAGATATTTTTCAATGAGTAAATTACGAACAAATACGTACAGTTGATTATAAAATTATTTTGAAATAAATTTCGAAATAAGCGCAAAAAGAAAAGTAATTTTCTTAAAAAAGAATTATTTGTAATTTTTCTTATACAGTTTCCTTAAGAAATTATTTAAATTTATTTGCATATCTTTCTTAGAAAATAAATTAAGGATTATCCAATTTGCACTTTGGAAAGTAAATTTAAATAAAACATATTTTAAAATCAGATTTAAAAAAACCTTTCATTTTATTATATTATCTAAATATTGCCATTATTTAATAAAGTATATAATATAATTTATGGAAGAAAAATTCTTTTTTTTTGAACATTTGGGGATGTAAATTTGGCCAATATTTGATGGATGTTGGATTTTAAATCGTTTAAAATTTCAGTCATATTTGTAAAAAAACCAAAAGTTCAAAAGGCCTAAATTGAACGATTTTTTAGGTTGCAGTTGACATATCTCGGTATTACGATTCGTTGGGTCTTTTTAAGCAATCAATTAAAAATTAATATGTTTTATAGCTTATGAAGGTGTTTTGTTAAATCCACATGTATTCTAGAAGAAAAATCTTTAAGTTTAGGCTAAAATAGTTACTTATCATACTGCCATAGCGGTCAGAATTGACGCTAATGTGCTCCCGTTCTTTATTTCCAAAGAAATATGGGCCAAAGACACTGTCACATCAAAATGAACACCAAAATGTCACTTTTCGCGGACATGATTGCCTCTCCCCAAAGTCACTTGTGGATTCTCAGAGCCCCATATATCGCAATTATGGGACTCTGTGAATCCACAAGTGACCTTAGGACTCTGAGATTCCACAAGTGACTTTAGCTTATTGACTATTGTCAGTAGAAATTTTCAGTAGAAATTTTCAGTAGAAATTTTCAGTAGAAATTTTCAGTAGAAATTTTCAGTAGCAATTTTCATTAGAAATTTTCAGTAGAAATTTGCAGTAGAAATTTTCAGTAGGAATTTTCAGTAGAAATGTTCAGTAGAAATTTTCAGTCGAAATTTTCATTAGAAATTTTCAGTAGAAATTTTCATTAGAAATTTTCAGTAGAAATTTTCTGTAGGAATTTTCTGTAGGAATTTTTAGTAGAAATTTTCATTAGAAATTTTCAGTAGAAATTTTCAGTAGAAATTTTCAGTACGAATTTTCAATAGAAATTATCAATAAAAATTTTCAGTAGGAATTTTCAGTAAAATTTTCAGTAGGAATTTTCAGTAGAAATTTTCAGTAGAAATTTTCAGTAGAAATTTTCAGTAGAAATCTTCAGTAGAAATTTTCAGTAGAAATTTTCAGTAGAAATTTTCAGTAGAAGTTTTAGTAGAAATTTTCAGTAGAAATGTTCAGTAGAAATGTTCAGTAGAAATTTTCAGTGAAGTTTTCTGTAGAAATTTTCAGTGAAATTTTCAGTAGAAATTTTCAGTAGAAATTTTCAGTAGAAATTTTCAATAGAAATTTTCAGTTGAAATTTTCAGTAGAAATTTTCAGTAGAAATTTTCAGTAGGAATTTTCAGTATTAATTTGCAGTATTAATTTGCAGTAAGAATTTTCAGTAGAAATTTTCAGTAGAAATTTTCAGTAGAAATGTTCAGTAGAAATTTTCAGTAAGAATTTTCAGAAGAAATGTTCAGTAGAAATTTTCAGTAGAAATTTTCAGTAGAAATTTTCAGTAGAAATTTTCAGTAGAAATTTTCAGTAGAAATTTTCAGTAGAAATTTTCAGTATTAATTTGCAGTAAGAATTTTCAGTAGCAATTTTTAGTAAGAATTTTCAGTAGAAATGTTCAGTAGAAATTTTCAGTAGAAATTTTCAGTAGAAATTTTCAGTAGAAATTTTCAGTAGGAATTTTCAGTAGAAATTTTCAGTAAGAATTTTCAGTACAAATTTTCAGTGAAATTTTCAGTAGAAATTTTCTGTAGAAATTTTCAGTGAAATTTTCAGTAGAAATTTTCAGTAGAAATTTTCAGTAGAAATTTTCAGTAGAAATTTTCAGTAGGAATTTTCAGTAGAAATTTTCAGTAAGAATTTTCTGTAGAAATTTTCAGTAGAAATTTTCCTTAGAAATTTTCATTAGGAATTTTTAGTAGAAATTTTCAGTAGAAACTTTCAGTAGAAATTTGCAGTAGAAATTTTCAGTAGAAATTTTCAGTAGAAATTTTCAGTAGAAATTTTCAGTAGAAATTTTCAGTAGAAATTTTCAGTAGAAATTTTCAGTAGAAATTTTCAGTAGAAATTTTCAGTAAAAATTTTCAGTAGGAATTTTCAGTAGAAATTTTCAGTAGGAATTTTCAGTAGAAATTTTCAGTAGGAATTTTCAGTATTAATTTGCAGTAGAAATTTTCAGTAGAAATTTTCAGTAGAAATTTTCAGTAGAAATTTTCAGTAGAAATTTTCAGTAGAAATTTTCAGTAGAAATTTTCAGTAGAAATTTTCAGTAGAAATTTTCAGTAGAAATTTTTCAGTAGAAATTTTCAGTAGACATTTTCAGTAGAAATTTTCAATAGGAATTTTCAGTAGGAATTTTCCTTAGAAATTTTCATTAGGAGTTTTTAGTAGAAATTTTTGATAGGACCGAGCATAACATGAGCCTCATCGCTAACAACCATAATCTCCGCTTGAATCGCTAAAAGTTCTTATGGCAGAATAAACTTTGCTGTAAACTTTTTGCAAATTTAATACATTATTCATTAGTTTTACCAATTCATAATAAAAAATGGCAAAGTATATGCTAAATAAATAATATTTTGAAATGATATATTTTTATGTTAAATATTAAGTGAAAGTACAATACTTTCCAAATTACAAAATTGATAATCCGATATAGAATATTTATTGTATATGTTAAGCTTTGACGAATATTTAATAAATAATTGTATTATACAATAAAAAAAAGCTCAAATATTATAAAATATAAAAATAAACTTTACTATCTGAAGGGGGAAACAAACAGAAAAGGTTTTTTTGAAAAAAAATACAGACTAATAAATATATAATTAGTTAATAATATTAAAAAGAAATAGATTTAAATATAATATTTCGGATTCTTTGAAATGACCTTTAAAATTCCCAACAACGAGTCTATCTAATTTCTCATCCCATTGTAAATAATCGAAATCTTTAAAAAGTTTTCATGTTAGTTAGTACCTTTTGAGAAATGGCATAATTTTTTGATATGTTTTTTTATTGCTGTTATATTTTTCTTTCAGTTAATTTTAGTGTCACATAATAATGAAATATATTACGTTTTTAAAAAAATTCTCAATCATTCTATAATAAATTCAGAACACGCCACTATACACACTAAGGAATATGAGAATTATTTCAAAAATCAGTGTGGAGGCGGTCAATGATTAATTGTTACGTAGTGTATTCCAAGTAAATATGATACTTCTTAATCCTTATGGAATTTTATAAGAAAAAAACTAATAAATTTTTGAACTTATTCTCTAATCATTAAGTAAATTACTTTATTATTGAATAAACTTAAATATTTACATATGGATGCGGTCATATTAATAATGATTTTGTATAAATTTGAGGGAGGAGGGTGATTTGAGAAATACTCGTACTTTTTTTATAGAATTTAGTGAATTTGGTCTCACGCTCTGAAAAAGTTTTTGTGCGATTTTCGAAATGACAATTGATATTTTCGACATTAATTATTTATGAAAATATAAAAAAACTATACTCGTTTGTGTATATAATAAAACAAGTTATGATCAAACTGAGGATGTTTTCTTTTCATAGCTATTAAAGAATAAGTCGTTTTTTATTTTTTTCTTATTAAAAATTCATTATCAAATTTCATTAACTATTATTTATGTAATGTTTTTATGATATCATAATAAAAATAGAAATAATATTACTATAAAGAAAAACTGATTTATTTGTTGTTGTTTTTTTTTCCTTGCAAATTGCCATTAGTGCAGATTATCATAAAATTATTAATTATTTATTATTTTTATTTACATTTAATATATCACCAACAAATGGAATAATAAATATAAATTTAAAAAAAAATGCATACTGGACATTTTTAAAGGAAGATTTGAATAATTCGAATTAGTTTTGCTAAAATGGCCGCCAAACAAACTGTCAGAAGCTGATCTGACAGTTTGCTTGGCGGCCATGTTAGCCAAACTTAAACGAAAATTAAACCGTTAGAAATGCTAACTACTTTAATGTGTTCGTTGATATTATGTGCAAAGTTGAGAATTTTGCAAATTTATTCCACACCTTATTTATTTCTTTGTTTGTTTGTGAGAAAGGCCCCAAAAACATATAAAGGTCCCAAGGACATATCTAAGCACCAAAAAAAAGAGGTTGTACCACCGTTGAGGTCAGCGTGACGCTATGGTGCGATGCGTGGCACGTACTCGGCCGTGGATCTGTGCCACCCTCTTATGGACCCACCCTCTTATCTCGGCCGTGGATCTGTTAATAGTTGTTGGTTTTCGAGCTTAATTGTGACGGAGCACGTATTCTTTTACTTTGTTCGATTCAATGCGGAAAGAGAAGAAGCTCAGAAGTGCGCTGGAGGACCTCTGACACCGGAGAATATACTACCCCTAATGTAGTAGAACTCAAGGACGGCCTGGTAGGCTGTCGAAGTGCTTGCGACAACCTGTTCTAAAAAAAACTACATCTGGAGGAGCTTGAAAGAAAGCGATAGTGATAATTCACCAGAGATCAATCCCTGCCCCACGAAGTAATGCGGTTCCGTGGGGCTATATAAATATGTGACCAAGTAAGCTGGTTTTAGTGGGTTAAACCTCCACACTTTGTCTTTCGATGATTTCCACCTTACCTAAAACAAAACAAAAACAAAAAATAAACCTTTTAAGCACCACGACCGTAGGGCCATTTTAGCATCTCAGGTATGACGGTTTAAATGTTCAAATTTAGCGATAGCCTGCCAGTGTGTGGCGAGGCAAGTTTCACTATTTACCCATTTTGTGCATCTGATGGACGTTGATGCTGTTAGATGACTCTTTTGCATGCTGATCAGCATATTCGTTGGCAGGAATGCGTACATGGCCCGGCACCCACCACAACTGATTAGAGGGATTGTTTGTAAGATCTCTTAGACATGTGCCAGGGACCACTTAATAGCGCCACGACCGCGAGGCTATTCGGCGACTTCATATTACGTGTGGAATTAGTAGTCTAATGCAACGGTTTACCGCTGCCTCGACTAGCTTTTTCCCTGCTATTGGCACACTGACACATATAGTGAGGAAATAGAGTAAGGTTCCGTCCAAAAAGGGCGTTAGTTACTCTTATTGTCTTACTTTACTGTTGCTGCTGACTAAAATTTTAACTATTTGGAGATACCTAGGATTTTCATCTTATTCTATCTTTTGGGTTGGGAGGGAAGGGGTCCAGTAACGAATCAGATATAGTTCACTTTTTTTTCCTACAAACATGAAGTCAAAGTGGATTTGATGTATACATTACCGCACCGTTTATGCTACTCCAAGTGTTGATGTTGCGGATGGTGTATTTAGTTTGATGTTGAAGATCAGCACCAGATACAAGTACAAAAATATTGTCAGCATATATATAATGGTTGAAGGATGATAGAAGTTAGGAAAGCGAGTAAATATATATATTGAATAGGATCATAGATAGAGGGAATCCTTGTGGGATGCCGTTTTCCAGTTCGCGTTTTGACGTAAAAACGATATCTTTATTTTCGGAGAAGCTATTTTGCGCCAGAAACCATTTTGTGCCAAAAACTATTTTGTGCCAAAAACCATTTTGTGCCAGAGGCTATTTTATGGCAGACGTAATTTTGTATCAGAAGGAATTTTGTTCCAGGAACAATTTTGTGCCAGAAACCATTTTGTGCCAAAAACTATTTTAAGCCTGAGGCCATTTTGGGACAAAAGCAATTTTTGGCAAAACCTATTTTATGGCAGACGCAATAAAGTCATTTTATGGAAGACGCAAAAAAGTAATTTTGTATCAGAAGTCATTCTGTGTCAGAAGCTATTCTGTGTCAGAAGAAACCAGTTTGGGTCAGAAACTATTTTAAGCCTGAGGCCATTTTGGGACAAAAGCAATTTTTGGCAGAACCTATTTTATGGCAGACACAATTTTGTATCAGAAGGAATTTTGTGCCAAAAGCTATTTTGTGCCCGAAACCAGTTTGGTGCAGAAACTATTTTAAGCCTGAGGCCATTTTGGGACAAAATCAATTTTTGGCAGAACCTATTTTATGGCAGACGCAATTTTTTATCAGAAGGAATTTTGTGCCAGAAGCTATTTTGTACCAGAAACCAGTTTGGTCCAGAAACTCTTTGAAGCCTGAGGCCATTTTGGGACAAAAGCAATTTTTGGCAGAACCTATTTTATGGCAGACGCAATTTTTTATCAGAAGAAATTTTGTGCCAGAAGCTATTTTGTGCCAGAAACAAGTTTGAGCTAGAAACTATTTTAAGCCTGAAGCCATTTTGGGACAAAAGCAATTTTTGGCAGAACCTATTTTATGGCAGACTCAATTTTGTATGAGAAGGAATTTTGTGCCAGAAGCTATTTTGTGCCAGATACCATTTTGGTCCAGCAACTCTGTGAAGCCTGAGGCCATTTTGGAACAAAAGCAATTTTTGTCAGCACCTATTTTATGGCAAACGCAATATTTTATCAGAAGGAATTTTGTGCCAGAAGCTATTTTGTACCAGAAACCAGTTTGGGTAAGAAACTATATTAAGCCTGAGGCCATTTTGGGACAAAAGCAATTTTTGTCAGCACCTATTTTATGGCAAACGCAATATTTTATCAGAAGGAATTTTGTGCCAGAAGCTATTTTGTACCAGAAACCAGTTTGGGTAAGAAACTATATTAAGCCTGAGGCCATTTTGGGACAAAAGCAATTTTTGTCAGAACCTATTTTATGGCAGACTCAATTTTGTATCAGAAGGAATTTTGTGCCAGAAGCTATTTTGTGCCAGAAACCAGTTTGGTCCAGAAACTATTTTAAGCCTGAGGCCATTTTGGGACAAAAGCAATTTTGTGCCAGAGGCTATTTTATGGCAGACGTAATTTTGTATCAGAAGGAATTTTCTTCCAGAAGCTATTTTGTACCAGAAACCAGTTTGGGTAAGAAACTATATTAAGCCTGAGGCCATTTTGGGACAAAAGCAATTTTTGTCAGAACCTATTTTATGGCAGACTCAATTTTGTATCAGAAGGAATTTTGTGCCAGAAGCTATTTTGTGCCAGAAACTATTTTAAGCCTGAGGCCATTTTGGAACAAAAGTAATTTTGTGCTAGAGGTCATTTTGTGCAGAAACAACTTTTGGCAAAACCTATTTTATACAATAGTAGACACCATTTTGTATCAGCAGTCATTCTGTGTCAGAAGCTATTTTGTGCCAGAAACTAGTTTGGGCCAGAAACTATTTTAAGCTTGAGGCCATTTTGGGACAAAAGCAATTTTTGTCAGAACCTATTTTATGGCAGACTCAATTTTGTATCAGAAGGAATTTTGTGCCAGAAGCTATTTTGTGCCAGAAACCAGTTTGGTCCAGAAACTATTTTAAGCCTGAGGCCATTTTGGGACAAAAGCAATTTTGTGCCAGAGGCTATTTTATGGCAGACGTAATTTTGTATCAGAAGGAATTTTCTTCCAGAAGCTATTTTGTACCAGAAACCAGTTTGGGTAAGAAACTATATTAAGCCTGAGGCCATTTTGGGACAAAAGCAATTTTTGTCAGAACCTATTTTATGGCAGACTCAATTTTGTATCAGAAGGAATTTTGTGCCAGAAGCTATTTTGTGCCAGAAACCAGTTTGGTCCAGAAACTATTTTAAGCCTGAGGCCATTTTGGGACAAAAGCAATTTTGTGCCAGAGGCTATTTTATGGCAGACGTAATTTTGTATCAGAAGGAATTTTGTCCCAGAAACACTTTTGTGCCAGAAGCTATTTTATGCCAGAAACCATTTTGGTCCAGAAACTCTTTGAAGCCTGAGGCCATTTTGGGACAAAAACAATTTTTTGCCAGAGGCTATTTTGTGCAGAAGCTGCGAATGGCTAATGGTGTTAATTGCCATTCTGCTAGTAGGCGAGACAGACTGGGAATGACTGTGATCACTCGATCGATGGCGAGTTTCTTCAGCCAACTTGTCAGCAGTTTCATTGCCCACAATTCCCACATGCTCCGGCGCCCATGGCACCGAAAGATTGTTTATCGTTAAAAATAATTGCTTCGTAGCGGGTTGATCACATTTTGTTTTTTGCCCTTAATTTTATTGTAATTGGTAATTATTTCTTTCTAAATATATTGATTTTTTTTTCTTTCATAAACTAAAAACAAATAATAATTAATAATTTATGTTTAATCTATTTTATGGATGAATAATCTTTTTTCTGTTGTTGTTGTTTTACAAAAACTAAAAAAAAAACTATTTCTAATAAACAAAATCAATTGTTCATAAATTGATTAATTTCATTAATTTAATTGAATTCTATTTATTGGTTCTAAGTATATTGAAATAAATTATTTTCTATTTTCTATTTTTTCTTCTTCTTCTTTTATTTGTTAGTTTTTTGAATTGTTGATACTATAAATCCTTAATAATTAAATTATTGTTACAAAAACAAAAAAAAGGAAATGAAAAGGAACAAAGAGAAAAATAATTAAATAGTTGACCATGAAAATTTCTGAAAAAATATTACTACAGTAAGACTTATTTGGACCTTGAATTAAGGTACAATTACTTAAATAAATTCGGATAAATTGTAATTTTATTGATTTGATCTCTTGCTAAGGTTATAAGTTTAGTAAAAATCATTTTACTAATAATTACTAGAGTTGATTTTGGTAATTTTCTTAAATGCAAATTGAATCTTCTGGAGGTCATCGATACTATTTATGTCGATTTTATTTATACAACAAAGCTTTAATATCGTGTTCATTTGTTAGGTATTTAGGCGACAAACTAAAAATGACCAAAATGACACAATAGAATTCCAATTATTTTTGTTAAAAAATCAAGTTACCATCTTTTTTTGCTGTTTTTATATGTAATTTATTCTACACATGTACATGTTTTGAATATCAATATTCGTTAGTCGAACAAATAGTTGACTGTGTATGCCTTCTTTTATTTCAAGGTGAACTTGAATATAATCGTACCTGAAGTGAATTCAACTGAAGTAATGCAATGCAATAGTTTCAGAATAATTTTTTGAGAATCTGGAAATTTTTTACCAACTCCAAATTGAGAAACTCCAATTATAAAGGTACTTTTTTTTGAGTGCGCTTATTGGATGGGGTACAGGGAGCATTTTACTATTCGAAAAAAACCGACTGAAGTAGGGGATTCCACATTCGCATTGGCCGGTGGTGGAGAAAATAATCTTTACATTTCCGACCACGACAGCAAAGAGGTTTTAAGGTTAACTGATGTGCATTGTTGAAGAATAAAAAATTATTGCAGGGATTTCGGTTCGCAGAAACACGCTTTGTAAGAACCATGATAAAATAAGAAAATGCAAAAGTTTTTTTTGTATTCTGTTATCCAGCTTGGGGTCAATATATGAGGTCTGTTCAAAAAGTATCACGAATTTTAAATTTCCGCGGGTTACGTATAAGTTCGGCCATTTTGAAAGTTTAGTTAATTTTTGACAGCTGCTTTGCTTGCACGTGTTTTGCCTCGTCTTCGATTTTTGCCCATTCCAAAAAATGGATCAAAGAATCTGTATCAAATTTTGTGTGAAAAACCAAATTAATTGCGCGGACGCATTCCGAATGTTGATTGTGACATATGGTGAAGCTACAACTTGGACCGAAGCAACGTTTATCGGTGGTACAAAATGTTCTCAGAGGGCCGAGAAGATGTGAACGACGAAAAGCGTTTCACCGTTAGAGAAGTTGCTGAGGTCTTAAACCTATCGATTGGCTCATGCCATTCGATTTTTACCAATGATTTATGCGTGAGACGGGTCGCCGCGAAATTCGTACCAAAATTGCTGAATTTTGACCAAAAACAGCATCGCATTAACATTGCTAAGGAGCTGTTGGACTCTGTCCGGGACGACACAAATTTGCTCCAGAAGGTCGTAACTGGTGACGAATGGTTATGACGTAGAAACCAACCTCAATCATCCTAATGGAAGCTGCCGCACGAGCCAAGACCGAAAAAAGCGCGGCAAGTTCGGACGAATGTGAAGGTTTTGCTTACAGTTTTCTTCGATTGCAGGGGCGTGGTGCTTGCCACAGGGTAGAACGGTCGATAAGGAATATTACCTGCAAGTTATGCGCGAAGCAATCCGTCAGAAACTCCCGGATTTGTGAAAAAACATACAGATATCGTATGTCCGAAGTAGACAAGTAGTGAGACTAGTTATGTTATCCTCTTCAAAATAGTTGTCTAGGGCAGCAAAGCATCAGCGGTGGCGTTGTTTCCACTCTATGTAGCAGTGCTGGAATGCTTTAACTGGCATTGCCTTCAGCTCCTCTGTTACACTTCTTTGGAAAGATGACTTTCTTTAATGTGTGTTTTATTATCTTAGGGAACCAATAAACAAATTACGCAGACGAAGATCAGGAAAGTCACAGGAAACCATTTTTCTGACAAAAGTTTTTTGAGGGCCCTGTCATAGTGGAGAATCCAAATGTCTGGAATCTTTTCTCCGAGCCTTTTGAGAATATTTTTTTTTCAGAGCCTTTTAAGGACTTCCTTATTAAAAGAAGTCAATTTTATAGAAACGTCGTTTAAACGTTCCACATTTCCATTAGCTTCGATGTTGAAGGTCTTCCTACGTTCTTGATGAGGAACTTTATCCCACGTGGGTTCGTTGCAACTTTTCATAAGAGGCTGATACAAAATTTCATGTAATATCGACGCACAAATTTTACTATTCAATATTTTTCTGTATAACACATAATTACTAGACGAGGTTGAAATTTGCACTGCCAACCTCGCCAGTCTCATTACTTTTATGTCCCACCTCGTGGGATTGGGATTTAATAAATTCTATTCTGTTATTCATTGTCCATAGTTCTATACTCTCTTTGTCGAAGAGTACTCTCTTATTGGATTATAATTAACAGACAAAAGATTATTTATGAAAATTATAAAACGAGTTGGAGATAAAACAGAACCCTGGGGCACACCAGTATTTGAATGGTGAACTGCATACTTAAAGCTATTCCAAAACAAATTGGATTGAATGGCTCAAAAGACAGTTTGTTTGTAAGATCTTTAAGATAAGAGTCAGAAGCCATTTTGAAGCGCCATGATTATGAGGCCATTTGGTAACTCCATGCCACGTGTGTGTTTGCATTGTCAATGTCCTTAAAGAGAAAAGTTAGAGATTGTTAAATTTTGTGGAGCATATTAAAATGTTTTAGATGGTATAACCTAGGGTTTTAAAGCTCCACAATGGAAGGAGTCCTATTCAACAACAAAAAAAAGTGGACTATGTGCCATTTGTTTAGGATTTGAGTGATAGTAAGTTGAACACTCTTGAAGTAGCATGAAGGACGGGGGAATGGTTATAGAAGAGACTGGTTTGCCGATGTTTGAACAATGTATGGAAAGAATTCGTCCACCGTTAGTCAAGCCTGTTTGGGTATATGTGGCTAAAGATGTTAAATGAAATTTATTCAGTAGATGCGACAAAAGCCAGTTGATCAACCAGCTCATCGCCGAGGATAGCAACATGATGTGGAAACTAGAAAGATAGATTCTAATCCATTTGAGCAGACAATCGTCGATAGCATATGGAATTATTTTTGACAAGAGGGCTTGATATCAAGTGTACCAGGGATATAAGCTTAAATCTGCTGTTTGGTCATAGATGGCGTGAGTGACGGTATTAAGCTACCATCGGCACGCCATATTTTTTTTTTATGAGTTTGACATCTGTCAACATTAATCAGTGTACATTGTCAGCAATTTCGTACAACAGCATACATTTTTCCTTTGGTAATCATGTTTAGTTTTGTGTCAGAAAAAGAACATATGCGGGATGCTCTGCTTTTCTTCTTCAATTTGAAGAAATCGGCTGCCGAATCGCATCGAATGCTTAGTGAGGCCTATGCTGACAGTGCTTTATTGGAAACAACGTGCCGATATTGGTTTCGTCAGTTCAAAGACGGCAATTTTGACTTGTGGCACAAGAAGCACGAAAATCGGCCTAGGAAGGTTGAGGACCATCAATTGCAGGCTCTTTTGGACGACGACGACACCAATCGAAAAAATGTTCGGGGAGCAATTGGGTGTTACTCAACCAGCCATTTCCATGCGTCTACGTGCCATGAGACGATTGAAAAGATCGGAAAATTAATGCCGCATGAATTGAACGATAGGCAGATGGAGCGACGACAAAACACATGTGAAATCTTTCTCGCCAGACAAAAAAGAAAGCCGTTCCTGCATCGGATTATGACAGACGATGAAAAGTGGATGCATTTCGAGAATCCTAAACGCAAAAAATCGTGGGTTGATCCCGGCCAACCATCAAAATTTTCCCCAAGACCAAATCGCTTCGGACGGAAGACGATGCTGTGCGTTTGGTGGGATCGGCAGGGTATCGTCTACTAAAAGATTTCGAAACCTGGTGAAACTGTCAATGCCCACCGCTACCACCAACAACTGATCAAATTGCACCGTGCTCTGCGTTAAAAAAGGACGGATTATCAACAAAGACATGACAAGCTGATTTTCTTCCACGACAACGCACCATCGCACACGTCAAATATGGTCCGAAACTACTTGGAGACACTCAACTGGAAGGTGCTACCCCACCCCGCTTATTCACGAAACCTGGCCTCTTCCGACTAGCACCTGTTTTCGTCGATGGACCATGCGCTCACTGAGCAGCACTTCGATTCTTACGAAGGCGTCCGAAAATGGGCTGATGAGTAGCGTGCCTCGAAAGAGAAGGAATTTTTTTTGGCGTGGTATCCACAAATAGCCCGATAGATGGGAAAATGTATAGCTACCGAGAGCAGAGACTTTAAATGAATTTGTTTTTGCTTTCCATGAAAAAGAACATGTTTTTTTGATTTTAAAACAGCGGATTTAGGCTTATACACTTTGTAAAAATTCCATCAAATCATTAATAGCTGCGGAGACCATATTGACGGTCACTGACCAGCTTTTGTGATTCAAGATATTTCAATAATCGATAGTTTATCAACAGTTCTATACCCTGAAAGAGAAGGGACATTAGTGCAATGTGTCGGTAATTGGAATGAGTAGTGGGAAGAGTTTTTGGAGATTGGTTGACCAAATACTATTATTGTTTTCCGTCTACTTTGAAAAAATCCAGGAGGAAAGTTAAGGTGAAAAAGCTTACTCCGTTCTTTGTACCTTTTGGGAATCCGAAACGGTAAATTATATTCAAAAGACTCCAATGAGAATCCGAATAGCAAAAGCAAAACACCATAACTATTTTCGTAGCAAAATTTATTTTATTTATAAATTATTTAAATTGATAAGAAAAAAAAAATGGTAAGGAATATTATTTTTTTTGGTCTTGATTTTGTTTTCTTCTTCTTCTTTTTGGACAAACATTTTGATGATGTTTGCAGGAAGATTACTTGGAGAGAAAAAAAAGACATTTTTGATATTTGCAAAATTGTTCATTTTTATATTTTGTATGTTTCAATTTTTTTTTTTTTTTTAAAAAAAAGATAAATTATATAACAGATAATCTAAGTAGTTGGAACGGAGTCACCAAGTCATTATTTCAATTGGAAATGATATTTTACAAGAATGTAAGATCTTTGATCACATAGAATGTAGTTGTTGGTAATTTGGTATGGTATCTACCATGGGTGTCCATAACCATGTCCTACAGCAATAGCTGGAGCAGCGGCGTATGTCTTGACGGCAGCGATGGCTGGGGCAGCATAGGTTTTGATAGCTGGGGCAGCATAGGTAGCAACTGGGGCGGCATAAACACTTGGTGCAGCAGCGTATTTAACAACAGTTGGGGCAGCAACAACAGCTGGAGCAGCAGCATACTTAACAATTGGTTGCGGATGGGCAACATGAACCTATGATTATGAGTATAAGAAATTTTTTATTAGCAATTAACACTTAAGTTTGGAGTAAAACAAAAAAAAATTCATTTAAATAAAAGCCAAATGAAAATGAATTGAAGAATCAAATATCAAAAGGACCGTCGAAATAGGTGGTAGAAAAAACTCCTAAGTATTCTGTTGAGTCATGCTGAATCGATAGTTTTTCAATGTTCAAATCGACAAAAATTATATTAGGTGTAGACTAATGAGCCAGCAATAATGTCAATTGGGTCATCTATTGGGAATAATAATAATTGAAATCGATTCATTATCGGTGAAGGGGGAAAAATACTGAACGTATACTAGACTGGATCGATTAAGTATGCCTTTTACACATGACCATTTACCAATTCGTTTTATGGTCATATTTGTACAATTTCCACAGAAGTATTTCCAAACTGAATTTTCATGTTGTTTCCCTTTAAAAGTAAGTCCTTTTTCAGAGGTAAATGACATAACCACTTCCTATCTGATTTGACAAAACAAAACAAAACAAAACAAAACAAAACAAAAAAAACGAACACAAATTGAACAAGAAATATTCCGTGCACATTTGAATTTTGCGTTATTATAGAGTAGATTAATTCCTACCTGACTGAATGTGGCGTAACTGGTGGCAGCTGGGGCAACGGCCTTTACAACAGGTGCTGCAACTGCAACTGGAGCGTGAGCATAGGCAACTTGAGCTGGAGCGTGAGCATAGGCAACTTGAGCTGGAGCGTGAGCATAGGCAACTTGAGCTGGGGCATGAGCATAGGTAACTTGAGCTGGAGCGGCAGCATATTTAACAACAGTTGGTGCTGATTGAACGTATACTGGTGCTGGGGCAACTGCCTTTACAACTGATGGAGCGTATGCGGCATAGCCGTGTCCACCGTAGAATTCACCTGGAGCAGCAGCGGCAACTGTCAACAAAGCACATGCAATCTAATTTTTTTTCAAAAAAAAAAATAAAAAAATTTATTAAAAAAAGGACGAATATATTTATATTGTACAAAAAAAACGTTTTTTTCTTCTATTTTTCATAAAAATTATTAAATAAATAAGACAGAATATTTCCATTTTGTACATAAAGTAAAGATTTAATTTTATTGCAATAAAATAGTTACTATTTTGCATGGCAAAAAAAAAATATTATAATTAAAAGCTAAAACTATTAAGAAAAATTCCCTTCATTTTATAATTTTTCTACAAATGAAAAATTAATTGATTATTATTTAATTGAATTTTGATTTTTCGTTACAATATTGATTTTTCACCATGTCAAAGTATGAAGTCAAGATAAGATACCATAGAACATATGCTTTTTTTCGCAACATATAGTTTTTTTTTTCTTTTTAAATTAATCTGCTTTTATTGACATTAAACTTTACTAATGTTTATGAAATTTATTTTTCCTTTTGGTTTTTTCTTTCCATCAAAATTAACTTTTGCATTGACGTTAATCTTTGCTAGTCACTACGACTAGATGGACAACAGTACAGTAAACTTATTTATTTAGTCCTTGTTTTTTTTTTTTTTTTGAACAGTAATTGACCAGATAGAAGGAAGTTTGTTTGCGAAAAAAAAGTTAGATATAAAAAATGGATTGTATGGAATAAAAAAGTAAAATTGATTTTATCACGCAAAATGCTCAAAATAGATACTCTGTAGGAGAAAGAAGCCTTTTCACTTTTGAACTGTTCAAGTTTAGTAGTAAACTTGGGCTTAGAAGCGTTTCCGAATGTAATTTACAAATAATGAATATTGTCAGGAAATATGCAAATCAACACGAATAACCTTAGTTTACAGTTCATATAGGAAAAAATATATTGTATTTTATTTACATTTTGTATATAGTTTTTTTTCTTCTTTTTACCGGCTATTAATTTTTTTTTTTTAAAAGCAATTTTAATAGTCTTGTGGTAATACACAAGTAAATATAATCAATAATATATGATGAGGCAATTGTATGAATATTAATTATATGAAAATGATTTGTTTTAAAAACAATAAATTTAAAATTTATTATTTTTATTTATTTATTTAAAAAAAAAAATAATTTGCTAACAAACAAATTGAAGTAATTTCCAAAAGAAAAAAAAAATATATTTAAAAACTTTTTTCCCGAAAGCGGAAATACTATAACTTTTTTAATGTTTTGAAATTTATTAGTAGTTTATATTAATTTGATTCCATTAATAAATTAATTTAATATTTTTCAAATAAACTCTAGTGGAATGGTCCTTATTTATGAATTTTTCACAGTCCACAAAGATAAAATATATCATTTATTTATATAAAAAAAAGAAAAAAAAAACACAATTTTATAAATAAATATTTCTTTTTAAATGCAGTATTATTATTATTATAGATAAAATATTTTTATTTAATCAAAATAATAATATTAGTTCAGCAGAAATTTGATATAGAAAAGAATTTAGCAAATATCTCAATCAAAATATTCATAGTTACAAATAGAAGTTAGCTAATATCAGAATCAATATTTTATATAATTCGTAAAATAACGTTAATAATAATAAATTTATTTATTTTTAAATAAATTTCATTTATATTCAATGTTGAATTTTGATTAGTAAAATTATTTTAATTATTGAATAATTACAATGTTAACAAAAAGAATAAATGTATTTTTTTTTAAAAATATTAATAAGAAATTTTATAGAAAATTAAAAATAAATTTAAAGAAACAATTAATGAAACAATGTTTTTTAATTAAATTTAATGAAAAAAATATTTTTCTTTGATTATTTTTAAGAATTTTTTGAAATAATTTCCTACACATAAGCTAAGACAACATTACATCAAATGGTTTGTGTTGAAGATGAATATTATGCTGTGTCTTAGATAGAACTAATTGTTTGCTATAAGCTAATAGGTAAGTGTCCATGGTGATAAAATGACAAAACTTTTTTCATTTTTGTTGCCGTTATAAATATTTTTCATTTAAAAAAAAAGTAATGGCGAACAAAAATTTGGTTTTTTTTTTTTGGGTTGAAAATTATAGCCTTCCAAATACAATATTTTAAAAATTATTCAATTAAATTGGACATTTTTGATAAAATTAAAACCATTTTAAAAAAAATAATGGACACTTTTTTTAGATTTTTAGAGGAGAAAATTTGAAAAAAAAACCAAACAATTTAGAATTTTATTCACCAGTGATTAAAAAGTTAAGATAAGATTTTACCGGTTATTTTGGATTGTTTTTTTTTTTGTTGAACTTATTATGTAGGTTCTTTAATTGTTAAGACCTTAGTACCAAAAAAAAAAAAAAAAAATAGTAAGAAATACTTACAAAAATTATTGTTCTGTTTTTTTTTACACGTTTTTTTATGTAAAAAGAAATTTTTTTTTAAATATTTTTTCAAATTTTGTTCAAATTTTTTATTTTTTTTTTTTATTGTATTGTTTAAAAACTGAGAAATTTCTTATCAAACTTTGTTACACATAAATATACACTATTTAATTAAAAAATAATTTACAGAGAGAGCAACAAAAAAAAAAATTAATACTATAAAATTTTATAGTTAATTTTTGATTTTATTTTTATAAAAATCACCACAACAAATTTTTTTTTTTTTTTGTTATTAATAAATTAAAAAAAAAAAAAAAAGTAACTATTTATATTGTCTTTTTAACGATAATTATTATACGATAATTTTTATTTTTTTTTTTGAAAACAAAAACTTACCAAGAATTTCATGATGATAGATTATTTGGTTTTTATTTTGAAAAATTTCAAATGAAATTAATATTTTTTATATTTATATTTTTTTAATGTCGTTTTGATCTGATCGTATTGATCTGATTGAAGCTGTTACTCTAATACTGATCAAAAGGTAAACTTTGATGCCTTTTATACAAAAATCTCTTGAATATTGGCCTAGTAAGATTGGTTAGATAGACTGGGTAGGCAGGTGATTGTCCTCTAATACATTATAGAGCATATTCGTTGGATAGAGTAGATACACATTCGTCATATCTCCCACCCTTTGTGAACGTTAGATGACTCTCAACGGTTTTTCTATACGTACCAACAATATGCACTTAACTGTAATAACAGTGATCACAAGTAAATTCCCATATATTCTAAGATGTACTCTCAAATATAGTATGACATTGCCAATATATGTACAAACATAGGCACAGCCCCACATTTCTATACATAATTTTAATATACATAAAATATATGGTACTAAATTTTATTGAATAACTTTATATTTGTGGATTTATGCTATAATTAAAATTTTATATTCATTAACAATGACAAAATAAAAAAATTCCAGATTAATTTAAAAACAAAAAAATTTAATTGGAAAATCAGCTAATTAAAATGGGAAACATTTTCAATATTTTCAATTTGCTTTTAAATCTTTTATAACACTTAAAAAAATATTAGATAATTACATCAGTTTTAAATTCAGATTATTCGTAAAATCTCTTTTAAATAACATTAAACCAATTTGACTAATAACAAATAATTAATTAAAAAAATCCAAAAAATACTAATTTTAATATTAAATAACTGAAAAGGAAATTGTTAAAGAAAAGTACATTTAAGGATATCATAGAAATAGGGGATTCCCCTCAGCAGTTGGTAATTGGTTTAAATTTCCCAAAATTTTTGGTATAAAATTTTTGAAACTTTTACAAATTTTTAATTTGAAAAAAAAAACTTTGTCGAACCTTTTTTTTTTGCTTCAAATTCTTTTTAAACTGCTCTAAATACAATATAACAAATTGCAGTATTTTTTCTTAAACTGTTCTAAATTTTAGAGATTAAAAAAATCTGAAAAAAAAAACAATTGAAAAAGAGTTGGTAAAATTTCCCAAAATTTTTGGTATAAAATTTTTGCAACTTTTACAAATTTTTAATCTGAAAAAAACTTTTTCGAACCTTATTTTTTGCTCTAAAATTTTTTTAAACTGCTCTAAATATAACAGATTGGAGTATTTTTTCTTAAACTGTTCTAAATATTAAAAATTTTCATGGTTTTTTTCCCCTTTAATTTTTTAAAGCATTTCTTGTCAACAATTCAAATTAAAAAATAAAAATTATTTTTTTTTAGCAAATTTTAGTTAATGGTTTTTTGTAAATAATTTTCAAAATTAAATTGTGCACAAAAATTGTACACAAAGATAAAACCATCATAATTAAAAAAATCTGAAAAAAAAAACAATTGAAAAAGAGTTGGTAAAATTTCCCAAAATTTTTGGTATAAAATTATTGAAACTTTTACAAATTTTGAATTTGAAAAAAAAAACTTTGTCGAACCTTTTTTTTTTTGCTTCAAATTCTATTTAAACTGCTCTAAATACAATATAACAAATTGCAGTATTTTTTCTTAAACTGTTCTAAATTTTAGAGATTAAAAAAATCTGAAAAAAAAAACAATTGAAAAAGAGTTGGTAAAATTTCCCAAAATTTTTGGTATAAAATTTTTGCAACTTTTACAAATTTTTAATCTGAAAAAAACTTTTTCGAACCTTATTTTTTGCTCTAAAATTTTTTTAAACTGCTCTAAATATAACAGATTGGAGTATTTTTTCTTAAACTGTTCTAAATATTAAAAATTTTCATGGTTTTTTTCCCCTTTAATTTTTTAAAGCATTTCTTGTCAACAATTCAAATTAAAAAATAAAAATTATTTTTTTTTAGCAAATTTTAGTTAATGGTTTTTTGTAAATAATTTTCAAAATTAAATTGTGCACAAAAATTGTACACAAAGATAAAACCATCATAATTAAAAAAATCTGAAAAAAAAAACAATTGAAAAAGAGTTGGTAAAATTTCCCAAAATTTTTGGTATAAAATTATTGAAACTTTTACAAATTTTGAATTTGAAAAAAAAAACTTTGTCGAACCTTTTTTTTTTTGCTTCAAATTCTATTTAAACTGCTCTAAATACAATATAACAAATTGCAGTATTTTTTCTTAAACTGTTCTAAATTTTAGAGATTAAAAAAATCTGAAAAAAAAACAATTGAAAAAGAGTTGGTAAAATTTCCCAAAATTTTTGGTACAAAATTTTTGCAACTTTTACAAATTTTTAATCTGAAAAAAACTTTTTCGAACCTTATTTTTTGCTTTAAATTTTTTTTAAACTGCTCTAAATATAACAGATTGGAGTATTTTTTCTTAAACTGTTCTAAATATTAAAGATTTTCATGGTTTTTTTCCCCTTTAATTTTTTAAAGCATTTCTTGTCAACAATTCAAATTTAAAAATAAAAATTATTTTTTTTTTAGCAAATTTTAGTTAATGGTTCTTTGTAAATAATTTTCAAAATTAAATTGTGCACAAAAATTGTACACAAAGAAAAAACCATCATAATTAAAAATCTGAAAAAAAAAACAATTGAAAAAGAGTTGGTAAAATTTCCCAAAATTGTTGGTATAAAATTATTGAAACTTTTAAAAAATTTTTAATTTGAAAAAAGAAACTTTTTCGAACCTTATTTTTTGCTTTAAATTTTTTTTAAACTGCTCTAAATATAACAGATTGGAGTATTTTTTCTTAAACTGTTCTAAATATTAAAGATTTTCATGGCTTTTTTCCCCTTTAATTTTTTAAAGCATTTCTTGTCAACAATTCAAATTTAAAAATAAAAATTATTTTTTTTTTAGCAAATTTTAGTTAATGGTTCTTTGTAAATAATTTTCAAAATTAAATTGTGCACAAAAATTGTACACAAAGAAAAAACCATCATAATTAAAAATCTGAAAAAAAAACAATTGAAAAAGAGTTGGTAAAATTTCCCAAAATTGTTGGTATAAAATTATTGAAACTTTTAAAAAAATTTTAATTTGAAAAAAGAAACTTTGTCGAACCTTTTTTTTTTGCTTCAAATTCTTTTTAAACTGCTCTAAATACAATATAACAAATTGCAGTATTTTTTCTTAAACTGTTCTAAATTTTAGAGATTAAAAAAATCTGAAAAAAAAACAATTGAAAAAGAGTTGGTAAAATTTCCCAAAATTTTTGGTACAAAATTTTTGCAACTTTTACAAATTTTTAATCTGAAAAAAACTTTTTCGAACCTTATTTTTTGCTCTAAAATTTTTTTAAACTGCTCTAAATATAACAGATTGGAGTATTTTTTCTTAAACTGTTCTAAATATTAAAAATTTTCATGGTTTTTTTCCCCTTTAATTTTTTAAAGCATTTCTTGTCAACAATTCAAATTAAAAAATAAAAATTATTTTTTTTTAGCGAATTTTAGTTAATGGTTTTTTGTAAATAATTTTCAAAATTAAATTGTGCACAAAAATTGTACACAAAGATAAAACCATCATAATTAAAAAAATCTGAAAAAAAAACAATTGAAAAAGAGTTGGTAAAATTTCCCAAAATTTTTGGTATAAAATTATTGAAACTTTTACAAATTTTTAATTTGAAAAAAAAACTTTGTCGAACCTTTTTTTTTGCTTCAAATTCTTTTTAAACTGCTCTAAATACAATATAACAAATTGCAGTATTTTTTCTTAAACTGTTCTAAATTTTAGAGATTAAAAAAATCTGAAAAAAAAACAATTGAAAAAGAGTTGGTAAAATTTCCCAAAATTTTTGGTATAAAATTTTTGCAACTTTTACAAATTTTTAATCTGAAAAAAACTTTTTCGAACCTTATTTTTTGCTCTAAAATTTTTTTAAACTGCTCTAAATATAACAGATTGGAGTATTTTTTCTTAAACTGTTCTAAATATTAAAAATTTTCATGGTTTTTTTCCCCTTTAATTTTTTAAAGCATTTCTTGTCAACAATTCAAATTAAAAAATAAAAATTATTTTTTTTTAGCAAATTTTAGTTAATGGTTTTTTGTAAATAATTTTCAAAATTAAATTGTGCACAAAAATTGTACACAAAGATAAAACCATCATAATTAAAAAAATCTGAAAAAAAAAACAATTGAAAAAGAGTTGGTAAAATTTCCCAAAATTTTTGGTATAAAATTATTGAAACTTTTACAAATTTTGAATTTGAAAAAAAAAACTTTGTCGAACCTTTTTTTTTTTGCTTCAAATTCTATTTAAACTGCTCTAAATACAATATAACAAATTGCAGTATTTTTTCTTAAACTGTTCTAAATTTTAGAGATTAAAAAAATCTGAAAAAAAAACAATTGAAAAAGAGTTGGTAAAATTTCCCAAAATTTTTGGTACAAAATTTTTGCAACTTTTACAAATTTTTAATCTGAAAAAAACTTTTTCGAACCTTATTTTTTGCTTTAAATTTTTTTTAAACTGCTCTAAATATAACAGATTGGAGTATTTTTTCTTAAACTGTTCTAAATATTAAAGATTTTCATGGTTTTTTTCCCCTTTAATTTTTTAAAGCATTTCTTGTCAACAATTCAAATTTAAAAATAAAAATTATTTTTTTTTTAGCAAATTTTAGTTAATGGTTCTTTGTAAATAATTTTCAAAATTAAATTGTGCACAAAAATTGTACACAAAGAAAAAACCATCATAATTAAAAATCTGAAAAAAAAAACAATTGAAAAAGAGTTGGTAAAATTTCCCAAAATTGTTGGTATAAAATTATTGAAACTTTTAAAAAATTTTTAATTTGAAAAAAGAAACTTTTTCGAACCTTATTTTTTGCTTCAAAATTTGTTTAAACTGCTCTAAATATAACAGATTGGAGTATTTTTTCTTAAACTGTTCTAAATATTAAAGATTTTCATGGTTTTTTTCCCCTTTAATTTTTTAAAGCATTTCTTGTCAACAATTCAAATTTAAAAATAAAAATAAATTTTTTTTAACAAATCTAAAGTGAAAGGTTTTTTGTTAATAATTTTCAAAATTAAAATGTTCGTAAAAATTATAAACAAAAAAAAAACTGTAACGATTAAAGAAATCTGAAGAAAGAATTGTGAATTGCATACAAGGTAGAGTGTGGAATAAAAGATGAGAAATAAATATTAAAATAAGGTAAATGTGGACATTTTTTTAATTTTTTTTGTATTGAATAAATGTGGGCATTTCTGTTAGTTCCTCGTCCAAAATTAATTATGCGCTTCAAATTAGTTACAGTTCTTCAAAAGTATTTGGTTTATTATAGTTATTTGAATAAAAAATATTTATATCAGAAGTATTTGCAATAGTAGTAAATATTTGAAAAGTAAATGTAAAATTACGATTGTGATTTTATAATACTGGTCGAGGAGATGCAGCCAGTGAGTGTATCTGTGGCCATCGATTGAAATTATCTGTAAATACGTGGACGAGGCCGCAAAATCTATACTTTTCACTCATTTGGATCACTCGTTTTGAAAGTATTACAAAATCAACTTGGGGCATATGGAATTGAATTTCCTTCGTTGTGAATAATTTTTTTGGTGTACTCTTTTTTTTTTTTATTTATTATTATTTTATTCCAACTGAACTATTTTATCAGGCTTGCATTACTAGTTAAATTTGTTACATGCAACATTGTCAAATGAAAACTAGTGTTGGCAGGCAGTCTTGAATTTTGGATTTGTTCAAGTTTCTTATGCATTTAAATAGTCTCGATCACGCTATACGCAACAGACAAATAAGGCGAAAATAATACACTCTTTATGGATATTTTAGCTTAGTTTTAAATCAAAAAAACTAAAATAAAAATCGGTTAGTTTAAAATTTTCTTTTGTTAACTTATTTATGACTTTTTTAATATACTTGAAAATTTGATTAAAAAAAAATTTGTTTGTTTAATCATACAAAAAAGTTTAAAAAAAATAAGAATTTATAATAATTTAAGAAATGAGGATCTAAAAAAGTTTCAAAATTTGGAGTAAAACTGTTTGCGAACTTACGATTCATAGTGAAAATTCAAGCATTGCATACACATAAATTTTAGATTGTAAAATAATAAAGGTTAAATTAAATTTAAAAAAAAAAATAATTATCTAAAATAACATAAAACTTTCGGTATTTATAACAGTTTTTCACATAATCAGAATTGATAATAATTTAGAAAGATCAAATTTTATAACTAAAATTATGGGATTTAAAGCAATTTTTAAAATAATCAATCAGTATTTATAACCATTTAGACTGATAATGACTTCTTATATAATAGCTTAGAATAATTAGGATTTAAGATAATTTGATATGATTAGGATTAATAATGATCTGTTTAAAAGGATCAAAATGGTTATAACGGTTTAATAGGATCTTGTCAAAAAAGATTAGAATTTATTACATTTTATGAAGCGATATATTGGAATAAATTCCGATACAATTTTAGATAATTTTTAATTGAGGCCAAAAAAAAGGAATATATATATTTAATGATATAATTGAATTTTTATTCCAATTAAGGAAGTATTTTAATCAACAAAGTCGGCATACTTTTATCTCTAATGATTTAAAGTGATATTACGAGGGTCGTTCAATAAGTCCTTAGAAAAAGATGGAAAAAAACTGTTTTTTAAAAAATTTTTTTTTTATTTTTAACATAATCTCCTTTTAGCTCTATACACTTTTCCAACCATTTTTCCAAAATTTTTATCCCGTCCAAAAAATAGGATTTCGGAAGTTTTGCAAAATACTCATCCGTTTGAGCAATGACGTCCTCGTTGAAAGTGAACCGTCGTCCGCCAAGCCATTTCTTCAGATTGGGGAAAAGAAAATAGTCACTCGGGGCCAAATCTGGTGAATAAGCGGGATGCTGCAACAATTCCATTCTCAATTCCACAATTTTGCCTATGGAAACAGTGCAGGTGTACACACGCGCATTGTCCTGATGCAAGAGGATTTTTTTCTTCTTCAGATGGGGGCGTTTCTCTTTGATTTCCTCGCTCAACCGTTGCAATAACAACGCGTAATACGCTCCTGTTATTGTTTTTCCTTTTTCCAAGTAGTCGATAAAAATGATGCCCTGCGAATCCCAAAAGACCGTGGCCATCACCTTGCCGGCCGATGGCACAGTTTTTGCCTTCTTCGGAGCCCGTTCACCCTTGAAAATCCACTGTGATGACTGTCTCTTCGTTTCTGGAGTGTAGTTATGTATCCAGGTTTTGTCCACAGTGACATATCGACGAAGGAATTCGGCAGGATTGCGATGAAAGAGTGCCAACATAGCCTCAGAGTCCACTGCACGATTGCGCTTATTCTCCTCTGAGAGCAAACGCGGCACCCATCTTACCGAAATTTTTTTCACAGGCAATTTTTCATGCAAAATGGAAGCGACTGTACCTTGTGATATGCCCGTGGCCTCAACTAATTCGCGCATTTTAATTCGCCGATCGTTCAAAATAAGATCGTGGATTTTGTCGATGATTTCAGGAGTAGACACCTCAACTGCGCGTCCTGAACGATGTTCATCTTTTGTGGATGAACGGCCACGTTTAAATTCATTCACCCAATTGTAAATCATCGAAAACACAGGTGCAGATGTGCCATGAACTGCATCCAACTCGGTTTTGATTTTTTTCGGGCTTAAGCCTTTCAAATGGAGATGTTTGATGACAGCCCTATACTCGCTTTTTTCCATTGTTATGCACAAATAAATGTCGTTAACTTAAATCGACGATAGAAATTGACCTACGCAATGGATCAAGCTTTTCTGTCGATAATGGTACTTACAAAACAAAATCTTTACCGACACTACGAGCGAAATTTCTTGGATTTTCTAAGGACTTATTGAACGACCCTCGTATTTCTACGTGACGTTTCGGCCATTTGTAATATGTCATGATCTGTCATTTTTTCTTCATTGTATTCAGAAATGTTTAAAATGTCATCATGGAGGGATATACGCAAGAACAACGTTTAAAAATTATTCAATTTTATTATCAAAATAATCGTTCTCCAATTGCAACTTTTCGTGCGCTTTTGCCATTTTATGGTCGTAATAAGCGTCCAACTGTGCTCGCTATTCGTCGTATTGTTAAAAATTTCGAGCATACAGTTTCTTTACATAATGTTCAAGTGCCAATAAGACAAAGAACCGCTCAAAGTAATGAAAATATTGCTGCCGTTCAGACAAGTGTTGCTGAAGACCGCAATTTGTCGATTCGAAGATGTTCTCAAGAAATGGGACTATCTCCAACCACAACCTGGCGGATTTTTAAAAAGGATTTGGGCTTGCATCCGTATAAAATTGTTATCACTCATGAACTGAAGCCATTGGACCACCGTAAACGTCGTGAATTTGCTGATTTTGTCTTTGAACAACTTGAAAACGATAACGATTTTTTTAAAGAAAATCATCTTCTCCGATGAGGCTCACTTTCATCTGATTGGTGCGGTAAATAAACAAAACTATCGATTATGGTACGAAGAAAATCCACAAATTATTCATGAACACCCATTACATTCACCTAAATTGACAGTTTGGTGTAGTTTTTGGTCTGGTGGAATTATCGGTCCATACTTCTTTCGAAATAAAGCTGGTAACACCGTTACTATCAATGGAGAGCGGTATAGATAAGCCATAACTTTTTATGGCCGAAATTGGAAGAAGTTGATCTTGACAACATCTAGTTCCAACAAGACGGGGCTACGTGCCACACAGCACGTGCAATAACCGAATTATTGCGAGAAAAGTTTGGAGATTCGATTATTTCAAGAAATTGTGACATTGAATGGCCTCCTAGAAGTTGTGATTTAACACCATTAGTCTATTTCTTATGGGGTTATTTGAAGTCATTGGTCTTTAGCAATAAACCAGACTCTCTTCAAGCTTTAGAAGTCAATATTGAATGTGCTATTCCATGACATACGACTTGATTAAGTGGAAAAAGTGCTCGAAAAAATTTCTGCAAAAGAAATCGTGGATGCCATTTGAATGACGTTTTATTCAGAACTTAATTGTATCGATTCTACTTCACATTAAATAAAAAACATTTGAATTTCCTTAATAATTAGTGTGTTTTTAGAAAAAAAAAATCATATCACTCTTATTCGAAAACCATTTAGTTAATTTATAAATAGTTAAGACTGATAAGAACTAAGAACTAGAATTTAAAACAATTTGAAATGATCAGCATTTTCAACAGTCTGAAATGATCAATATTTATAATTTTTTTCAAATTATCAGAACATTTTTATATTTTAGTTTAAAATTTTATATTATTTATAAAAGTCTAAGGTAATCAGAATATATAACAGTTAACTTATGATTCATTTCAGTTTAAAACGATAAAAAAAAATATAGCAGCTTGATAGGATCGAGTCCAAAATAATTTATAATAGTTTTAAATTATTAAAATTTATTATGATATTGGCCAATCAATATTTGTAACGATTTAATTATAACAGTTTAAATGCATTAGAATTTATAACTGTTCGAAATTGTCAGAATTTATAACAATTTAAAATTATCAGAATTTATAATAATTTATAACCATTTAAGATTGTCAGAATTTATTACAATTTAAAATGGTGAGCATTTATAACAGTTTAAAATTGTCACAATTTGTAACAGTTCAAAATTGTCAGAATTTATAATAGTTTGGAATGGTCAGTATTTATAACAGTTTAAATTTGTCAGAATTTATAATAGTTTGGAATGATCAATGTTTATAACAGTTTAAATTTGTCAGAATATTCAATAGTTTGGAATGGTCAGTATTTATAACAGTTTAAAATTTATGGTAGTTAAAATTTGTCAGAATTTACAATAGTTTGGAATAATCCGTATTTATAACAGTTTAAAATGTTCAGAATTTCTAATCGTTTGGTATGATCAGTATTTATAACCGTTTAAATTTGTCAGAATTTATAACCGTTTGGAACGGTCAGTATTTATAACAGTTTAAAATTGTCAGTGTTTATAATAGTTCAAACTTGTCCGAATTTATAATAGCTTGGAATGATCAATATTTACAACAGTTTAAATTTGTCAGAATTTATAATAGTTTGGAATGGTCGGTATTTATAACAGTTTAAAATTTGTGAGAATTTATAACAGTTTGGAATGATCAGTATTTATAACAGTTTAAAATTATCACAATTTATAATAGTTTGGACTGATCAGTATTTATAACAGTTTAAAATTATCGCAATTTATAATAGTTTGGACTGATCAGTATTTATAACAGTTTAAAATTTGCGAGAATTTATAACAGTTTGGAATGATCAGTATTTATAACAGTTTAAAATTATCACAATTTATAATAGTTTGGACTGATCAGTATTTATAACAGTTTAAAATTATCAGAATTTATAATAGTTTGGAATGATCAGTATTTATAACAGTTAAGATACAGTACGTATGCACACTTTTCTGGGTCAAAAAACAAATAAAAAATAGAGTAAATTAATTAAAAATTTACCCCTTCTCAATTTTTTAAAATAAAATAGATCAAACACCCTACGACCACCTTACATTTTGAAATATGAAAATTTTTCAAGCATTAGAGACGACGTCGGCGCTCTATTCACGTTCACGACGATAGAAGCCAAATTTCTTATAATAGTGACATTCTCTAGACATCTTACCGTCCTATTTATGATAATGATTTTGTACGAACAGAAAAAACTTCAATTTAACTTCCATTTTTGACTACCTTATCTCTAAAAGTAGTTTAATTTTTTTATTTAGGATTTGTAAAATATTACTCCCACCATACACAGACCTCCTTAACTTGCTCTTCATGTAACTATGGTTTGAACGAACCCGCATGTGCATGGCTGTTTATAGCTGCAAGCTTACTACATTAAAGAACTCATTAAAAAATATTATCTTTTATGTTCCCTGCCCCTTATAAGTGGATATTGGTTCTTTAGAAATTATTTTGTTCTCATTGCATCTGAGCCGAATCCGGGAATGATCGTTAAATATTTGTTTTTAAATAAAAAAAAAAACTAACAAATAAAAACCTTTGAAAATATTATAAACCAAATATAGAAAATTAAAAATATTTCATAAAAAATTCCATATTTTATTGAATAGTGTTTTAATGAAATTAATTACAAAAATTTTATAAGCTTAATTTTATCTGCATAAATATTTTGTCATTGAATGACTTACAGATTATTATTATTATTATTATTGAGAATAATTGTACGGAAACATTCAACGAAAATGTAAAAACAGAATTACGCAAATTGTAAAAAATTATTAATAATTAATCATTTATTTGATTATGCATAAATATATTGGTAGATAACATGCTTACATGTAAAGGAAGTCTATAAAATTCGTTTAAATTGAATAATATTTACCTAGTCAACAGTCAAGGTGCTATCAAATTATATTAAGTACAATAGTTCAGACCATTTATTTAAATGATTACAAGAAAAGAAAAAAATTGAGCAAAATTAATGAAGTGATTTTTCGAGATCTAACGGATGCCATATTGTAAATGATGATTTTTCATAAATCATATTAGAAACTTTTACTTTCGGTATACCTAATCATAATTTATACATATACGTAATATAATAGTTAACCTTGTTCGTATATTAAAAAAAAAAAATTGGAGATTTTTTCTGAAACAAACTTTTTATTTTTTTGATATTCATAAATAATATATAATTTCGAATATTTTAATTGTTTTAGGAAAAGTTGTAAAACAAAAATTATTTCGAAAATAAATAAGAAGAAAATTCGTTTTAGAGCAAAACCTTACAAATGTTTGACATAAAAAAAATTCTTAGCTTTTACAGTAAAAAAAAAATGAAAAAAATAATTTTTCTTATAGCATAAAATATTTATTTTATTGTATTAATATAGCATATTCTGAATGACGATATAAAATGTTTTGCAATTTCATTGTTGCGATGGCTGTATGCGACGTTGCAACGTCCTATTGATAGCATACACATATGTTCGGCAATCCCATATCATTCCATTCAGGTCTGAAAGCTTTTCAATTATGTAAAGATGGCGTTCTGCAGTCACAGCAACATTGACTCCATTTCTATATTCAAAAAAACGAAAACCTTCTTAATGTAATAGCCCAACCCCATAATAGTCATGTGTTCAGGATGTAAAGGTGACTTGTGCATAATATATTGGATTTCAATTTGCTTAGAACGGATTGTAACATAACCATTCAAATGAAAATAAACTTCCAGAACTCATTAAAATCAATAAATGTAAATCAAGGTTACTCGTATTAATAAGCCGTTTAAATGAGCAAAAACCGCATCGATTTATCAACAATCGTTTCTATAGTAAATTTGACACGTTTGCGCTTGAACTGTCAAAACAACATTTTAAAAAATGGCAGCCTTAAAAAAAATAAACTCTCTGGTACAGCGCCCTCTGTGAACATTTAGATTTGATATCTTTGAAAAAAAGGTCGTTTTGACAATTATTTAAAGCTTTCCTAGGGCCCTAAATTCATTACAACTCCAAAATTATTTTTCTCAACAGGCTTGTCAAGAATCCTATAGGTGGTATTGTCGAAAAATAATAAGACTTAGCGTGATATTAGTCCCTTCTCTTAAATGTACATTACAAGTTTCACGACCCTATAGAGCGTGACAATAAAAGCTATGTTTTTATAGTCCTTTACAAAAAAAATTTAACAATGAACCTTAGAGCATAAAATTTTATGTTAATATTGATAAATTCAAAAAGAGTTTCTTCGGTGTCATAAAGTATATTTGGAGTGACGATAAGTAGTGGAAGATGAACCTCACTTAGAGTAACCTTTAACATAGAAAATTGATAAAAATGTGCAACGGATTAGGGTTCTTGTTAGATCACCCGCAGGTTAATTTTGAAGCTGATGACTAGTAAAAAAGGAGTTCTTGAAAGCCTCCGAAAAATGGTATTCCCCATCAGATCGGACATTGCAAGCACTTGGATGTCCCTTATTACACGGACATCTCCATAAACGAGTTCTTACTGGAAAATGGGTTTCTTGTAGTTCCAAAAGTCCACTATTTATTCGATAACAGCCCATTGGACTGATTTTTGTTCCACACGGTCAAAAAATACTTGAGAAGACATGTTCTTGATTCTGTCGATAACGTCCAAAGAAGTGGAACCGTAGAGTTGAAGGCGATTACAGTTGAGGCCCTCCACAGTTGAGTGAAAGCAACGCATGCCCGATGTATACGAGATCTGTTCAAAAAGTATCGCGAATTTTGATTTTCTATTTTTTTGTGGTGTCTGTTGGTACTCATGTCTCTCACTTACGCTGAAAAGTTCGGCCATTTTGAATGTTTACTTAATTTTTGACAACTGCTTGCTTGCACGTGTTTTGGGTCATCTTTGATTTTTGCCCATTCCAAAAAATGGATCAAAGAATCTGTATCAAATTTTGTGTGAAAAACAAAATTAATTGCGCGGCCGCATTCCGAATGTTGACTGTGGCATATGGTGAAGCTACCTTGGACCGAAGCAACATTTATCGGTGGTACAAAATGTTCTCAGAGGGCCGAGCAAATGTGAACGACGAAAAGCGTGCCGGACTCCCGTGCACGTCAACAACAGACGAAAACATTGATGAAGTGAAGAAAATTGTATTGGCCAATCATCGTATCACCGTTAGAGTAGTTGCTGAGGACTTAAACATATCGATTGGCTCGTGCCATTCGATTTTTACCAATGATTTGATCGACCAAAATTGCTCAATTTCGAACAAAAACAACATCGCATTAACATAGCGACGACCCAAATTTACTCCAGGGGGCCACAACTAGTGACGAATCTTGGGTTTATGGTTATGCCGTGGAAACTAAAGCTCAATCAACCCAATGGAAGCTGCCGCACGAGCCAAGACCGAAAAAAGCGCGCCAAGTTCGTGTGGAATGTGAAGGTTTTGCTTACAGTTTTTTTCGATTGCAGGGGCGTGGTGCTTGCCACAGGGTAGAACGGTCAATAAGGAAGTAGCGTGAAGCAATCCGCCAGAAACATCCGGATTTGTGGAAGAACAAAAATTGGCTTTTGCACGATGATAACGCCCTTGCTCACACATGGTTGCTTGTGCGCGACTTTTTGGCCAAAAACAATACACTAATAATGCCTCTGTCACTGCATTCCCCAGATCTGGCCACCTGTGACTTTTTCTTGTTCCTGAAACTGAAGAGCCGCATGAAAGGACGACGCTACGCTACGATTGAGGAGATTAAGTCGGCATCAAAGGAGGAGCTGAACAAGATCACAAAAAATGATTTTTTGAAATGCTTCGAGGATTGAAAAAAACGTTGACACAAGTGTATAATATCTTGTGGGGATTACTTTGAAGGGGACAAAATAGATATTCATGAATAAATAAATAATTTTTAAAAAAACACACAAATTCGCAATACTTTTTGAACAAATCACGTAGCTGCCCAATGGAACTTCGAGGAGCATCTTGCACGTCACCAAACGTTTGCATGCAATGGAAATGGTCCAAAAAGTAGAAAATTTGGTCTCATATGTTTTGAAGGAGGGCGGCATCGACAGACGTTTGGTCACGTGCAAGATGCTCCTCGGAAGATAGAAAAGAAAAGGTTTTTTGTATGGCATTGTCACCGTTAAGTCCGATATTTCGGAACCGGCCCAGAAATACTTTAAAGGAGTGAAAGGGGAAATCTAGCCTCAACCAGATACTATTGAAAAAAATTTTATACTATGAGGATGTTAATAGATGGTCAGCCAAGTTTGCAGACATCAGCCAACATGACATGAAAATGTTGCTACAATCCATCCAAAAAGTGCCTGTCTGTTAATAACCAAATTTGTGATATATTTTAGGCTGCGAAAGTGGCTGACAATTTTATAGCACGATTTTAACCTTTGGCTGATGTCAGCCACATTTTTTGGCATAAATTTGTGACATGGCTGACGTCAGCTACTTTGAGAACTGATGACTTTGGATCTGATGAGCTGATTTTACAATATGACATCGTTAAGTCCCAGGTTGTGAAACCGGTCCAGAAATACTTGAAAAGAGTGAAAGGGGAAATCTAGCCTCAACCGGATACTGTTGAAAAATTTTTTTTACTATGGAGGTGTTAGTAGCTGGTCAGCCCAGTTTGCAGACATCAGCCAACATGACATGAAAATGTTGCTACAATCCATCCAAAAAGTGCCTGTCTGTTAATAACCAAATTTGTGATATATTTTAGGCTGCGAAAGTGGCTGACAATTTTATAGCACGATTTTAACCTTTGGCTGATGTCAGCCACATTTTTTGGCATAAATTTGTGACATGGCTGACGTCAGCTACTTTGAGAACTGATGACTTTGGATCTGATGAGCTGATTTTACAATATGACATCGTTAAGTCCCAGGTTTGCGTTGGCCGATAGGATCAATCCGACTCCACAGTGGTGGCCGCTGTCTTTGCCGCTGTAGATGAAGTGTTCACCCGTCTGCGTTGTTCGATGAAAACCAGATGAGTTTTTTGCCTGAGGTACGGTCCGGTTGATTTTTCTTGTGCTGTTTCTTGATAAGGTGGTTTTTATAGCTTGCGGCTTATCAGGCCAGCGAAGTAACCTCCAGGGACGTTGGGGGACCCTACGGACTACATATAAAGGCTTGTAGTCGGCCTCTCACCCCGGCACCATGCCGAGATGGCGGCAGCGGGAATCGAACCCGCTACCTCCGAGTGTGAGTCGGTCGACACACACACGGTTAAACCTGCGGCACGCGGTGTTCCCAAGCGGTCACCCATCCAAGTACTAACCACGCCCAGTGGTCATGGGCTACAAACCAGATCTCTCATGGGCTACAAACCGGTCTCCGACCGCCTTCTGACAGCCAGGCTCCACTCGAAGTTCCGAAAGATCACCATCGTGCAGTGCCCCAACCGAAGTAGATGATGACGCCAAAAAAAAAAAAAAAAGAAGCCTTCTACCACCAACTAGAGACGTGTATTGTCTGTGCCGCTATATTCTCCATAGGAGCGACTGTGTCTCATGACTATGTGTTAAGTGTCATAATGTATAATGTAGAAATGAAACCTGTCAAATAAAAATAAAAAAAAAACCAGGTTTAATATGAATTTTATTAAAAGGTCTATTTTTATAATTTTATATTTTATAGAAATTATGAAAATTTAATTTTACAAAATAATTACTATTGAACAATTTATGAAAGATGAACTGTTGATCTATGATGAATAGTGTTAATTTGAAGATCATTAATGTAGTTTTCTATATTAAAAAAAAAAGAGAAGATAAACACCATAAATACAAATAAAAATACCAAATCCTTGAAGTCTTCAAATCATAGGCAAAACATGGATAAAGTTGCTGTCTGTAAATGAAGTTTCAATTCTGGAGCAAATCAATTGAGTATTATTGATTTGTCTATATCGATTTGAATGCAAATATTCGATGAACACACTCATTTTTCTAGTTGATTTATTACAAAATCGTTACAGACCCAATTCGTTATAATATCTGCTAGTATCTTACCTATACGATCAGACAAAAAAAAAAGACTCATTTTAATTAATTCATTCATAATCGAGAGACTTCATGCAGTTTATTTACAATAATTTTTTATACGTTTTGGTTATTTTTTTGTTGATATACAATATTTTCGATCACAACTTTTATGAACAGAAGTTTTGAATAGTTAACAAAATTGATTATATTTATTCATTATGGAAGGAAAACAAGTTATTTTTAGTAACTATTTTTTAAATAACTTTTATTAAATATTTTTAATATACTTTTGATCTGGAATAATTTCTAATTTGTCCTCGACTACAGGCCTGAGTTGTATGGTATTTTGTAATTAAATCGAGTATAATCAATATTCTAATTGGTTTTAAGCAATTTGTATGTATCAGGGCCATAAGATAAATTAAGTTAATAGTTTTCTTATTAAATATACCGGAAATTTTGATCCATTTTCGATTTTAAAAAGTTTATATAATTGTTATCCAATTTACGTATAGCAAAATAAATTAAAATAAAATACATTTAAAATATAGATTTACAAAAAAGTTTTTATTTTATTATATTTATCAAATTTTGCCATTAAACAAAAAATATAATACTTTGTTTTTAAATTGTTGTTGTAAGACTTGTTGCAAGGTTTGATCCGTTTGAGGTAATTTTGATGACTTTTTCACATATTTAGCCTTTATTTGACGGATGTTGTTTTATAAAAAGGTCTAAAGTTTTGAAAATATATAACATATATAAGGTATAGTAAAAGGAAATCCATTATTTTTGCATTCAATTGAAGATTTTATTTAGCATAGATAGAATGATACGATTTAGGTCAAATATGCACCGTTTTGTTCGATAACTTGTTGCCATTTTTGAGGTAATTTCATAATGCCTCCCTGTCATAGAAACCCTCATCCCTATTGGCAAAAAACTGGGACAGTCAATTTTCATAATCTTCTCTTGAGGCGAATTTTTCACCTGCAAAATCATTCGTCATAGACAGGAAGAGGTGGTAATCACTTGGTGCCAGGTCCGGACTATAAGGTGGATGCATAAGAACATCCCAACCAAGGTCCCGGAACTTCTGGCGAGTTACTATCGATGTATGCGGCCTGGCGTTGTCCTGATGGAACACAATTCCTCTCCTATTGGCCAAATTAAGAGTTCGCCCGTAGGGGAGTAGCTCATAGTAAATGATTCCCTGCCAGTCCCACCAAACACACAGCAAAACCTTCCTGGCTGTCAATCCTGGCTTGACCACCGTTTGCGCCGGGTGACCGCGATTTGAGCACGACCGTTGTCGCTTGATGTTGTCGTAAGTGACCCAATTTTCATCACCAGTAACCATCCGCTTCAGAAATGGAACGATATTGTTGCAATTCAGCAGCGATTCGCAGATGGAAATTCGGTCCATGAGGTTTTTTTGCGATAACTCGTGTGGCACCCATACATCGAACTTCTTTTTGTATCCAGCCTTATTTAAGTGGTTCCAAACGTTTTTTTGTGCAATGTTTAGCTCCTGTGCAATCGAAACAGTGCTTACGTGATGGTCGGACTCGACGATTTCCATTATTTTATCGACATTTTCGACAATTGGCCTTCCAGAGCGTGGTGCATCTTTGACATCAAAATTACCGGAACGGAATCGACGAAACCAAAATTGCACGTAATTGGCTGTTACAGTATCAGAACCATAAACACTATTCCCATTTTCAGCTGCCTGGCTTACGTTTTCGCCTTTATCGAAGAAAAACTGTAAAATATGGCGTTTTTTCTCTTTGTTGGTGTCCATCTTTGACGCGTGATAAAAAAATACTGAGTCAAGCAATCACAAAACTGTATGAGAAGCTTTTTTACAACAAAATCTTATCTTTCTAACGCTATCTAGTGCAACCCGATCGCACTTTTAAAACGGGAGACACAGACACCTAAAACCATCTATTGGCAAAATAATTAAGATGATATTTTGTACAAATTTATAAGAAAAACTAGACCGATTCGACGCACGATCTTGGAGGGCCAACTGACATCACCAAATCTCAAAATATTCAAGGTCAAAGTAAAAAAAGCCGCTTATAATAGGCTTTTTTTTACTTTGACCTTGAGTGATAGCGCTTAGAATTGCTGATAACGGTCTCTATTGATTCATGTTCAAAGAAATATTGGCCAATAACATCGTCAGATCAAAATACACACCATAGACAGTCTGTGCGCATATATAATAGCTTTTCTGTAGTTACTTGTGGGTTTTTAGAGCCACATACTTGACGTAATAATGCATCAGTTGATTAGGAAATGAGCCTCATCAGCATCCAAAGCTTATGGTTCCAGTACCCAATCGTAAAACTATTAATAGTATACCATATAAAATGCTATTTTGAGATGGCATAAATATTTGACAGCTGTCAAAAAACAGGACTGTACTCTCCGAGCCATAAAATTACTACAACCCAATATTTGTTATTGAACAATATAATTTTCAGTAATACTATTAATAACATTCTCTCATCGTTGTAGTAATTTATAAATTCTATTTTTTATTAGAATGATCCATGTTTGGAGACGAAGTAGTGCTTGGCTGATATCTGTTCCCTTTCAGAAAATAATTTTTCTTTTAGAAAATTTTCCAGAAAGAAAATCAAATGAAAAATCGGTTGATGCATCGAGTCATCGATGGGTGTTTCTAGAGAAGAAACTGGAGGATAACAACACGAATATTACAGATTTTCAGGTAATGATCTATTTTTGACTTAATTTAACGATAATTAAAAGTCTTATTAGGGACCCAGTCTGTAAGTCCATATGGGTTTCCGTAGGGCATTGTATAAAAGTACTTTTCTGAATATAGTAAGCTTAGAATGTTTATCTAAAAATCGAAATAGTTTCATTGCTATTAAGATACATGAGAGAACATGGTTCATGGCGAAGAGTAAAAGTTACGTGGAGACATTTGCATTTGTTCAGTTTTATTCTTCACTACTGGAGGATTTGGATTTGGGTTTAGAGAATTGCAGTTGCATAAGGGGGATTTTTGCAAAATGCTAGGCAGAGTATCAACAGCGTATGTGACAAAGAAGGTGTTTGGACAGATTGTGGTATCGGATGTATACAAGTTAGCGGGATGGGGGCTGGGGTCTGCGTAGAAAGTATACTGCTCTGTGGAATCGAAAGGTAAATCAACGAAGGACGCTTGGATGTGTGTAAGACGGTATGTTGCTGAGAGTGAGAGTAAGTACATGTGTGGTGTGTTTGTTGACTCCGTGTAGGATGGTATGTAAAGTGCCTTTAATTACCTGCGATGAGATTGCATCATTGAACGGCTGGAGGAGGTTTCATGTGAAGAAACTTCTCTATGGAGAAGTTACTTCCATGAAAGGTATGCGGCCGTGTGCGGGAACAATGCGAGGGTTGTTCACCAGATGGTGCGTAGCTGCCCACAGGGATCTGTGGCCGGCCCCGACATCTGGTATATGATGATGAAAGATCTCTTGGTGTAGTTGGAGGAGACCGGTTGCGGTGTGATCGCATATGCTGATGATCTTCTGCTTCTAATTGGGAGGGGGGAGAGTAGGTATGCGGTAGAGGTAGCGGGAAGCCGCTATATGCAGATGATGTGTGAATGGGGCAATAGAATGAGAGTGAATGTCTTAGAAAGGAATATATGTGTATGTTGTTGAGGGGTTTTTGGCATCCAATAGGCAGCCCAACATTCGTTTAGAGACTATCGGGGTCCGATACTCGCGGAAAGTACGTTATCTTGGAGTAAAGATTGGAGAGAGGCTGAACTTTCGGTCTTACTTGCAACATCTAAAGAGGCGCGTGGCCGATTTGGTTGGCATGCTAGTGCGATTATTCGCAAAGAATTGGGACTTCGATCCAGAGGGGTGAAAGTCCTGTATAAGGGTGTGTTTGTTCCGTGTGCAATGTATGCATCGTCCGTATGGGGTGACATTATGCGCTACCAGTATGCAAGGGTGGGCATGAATTCAGTTCAGCGTCTGGCTTTGTTTGCATGTTTGAATATATGTAGAACCATGTCACCAGGTTTTCATGGGACCTGGAGGTGCTGCGTGGAAGCATTCAGTACCGTCTACGGCGGGGCATCCCGCTTGCTGGTTGTCCGGTTATGAATGAAGAGGATAAGGATCTTAGTCCACGCCAGCGGTGTGTACTGGTCCTGAATAGCATGTATGAAATTTGGCAACGTCGATGGGATGAGAGTGTGAATGGCAGATTGACGCACATGTTCATTTGAATTTGGTTTGTACCTTGGGTATTTATTCACGGGACAAGGCCGTATGAATGCGTTCCTGTACAGGCATGGTCTGGCTGCGGGGGATAGATACCCTTGTGGGGCGGCGGATGAGAGTCTCAAGTAACTTCTCATTGAGTGTGGCCTGTACGGGGATTTACGTGACTTAGGTGCATGTGTGTAAATGCCTTAATAGATTTGCCGTGATACTTTTTGAGAGGATGGTGCGTGAATGAGTATGTGAATGGCACGTAGGGTGTCTACAACCGGGTGAAAGACCAAGGTCGATTCCGGTTGTACTTTCGGATCTTGGCAAACCCGTGTACCTGAGCTGGCTTAGCGGTGCCTAGGGATTTACAAGATTTCTTATCGTAGCTCAATGAGGGGAGTAAAAACCGAAGTACTCTGAAAACAAAAATTAGTACTATGAGAGTCTGGGTACCCAGCAACGTAGTGGTTGTGGTTAATACTCATATCGCGGGTTCCGGTTACGGATCGGTGATGGGAGATACTGGCAATTATCTCGGGCGCTGTCACTGCTTATGACAGGGGAGGTTTAGATAGGCCTCCCCACTAACAGTTGGAGTAATCAGTTTGCAACTGGTTACTGACTGTAAACGGCCATTAACGGTGGTACGTTGATTGAGCGTAACTCAATCCCTATGGTCGTATGCGACTGGTGTTTTTGTGTTAAACGACAGATAAGTTACGTTAAATAATATAATATTACTGCTCTGTGGAATACCAGGAAATACCGAAGAGGTATTCTAGAGTTTATTAGATTCATTCAGTTGGAAGTACTGGTTTGAAAGAAATAATTTAAGTGTGTTCCCTCGAGTGAGGGAACCTATTGAGTTTTCTTGGTCAGCCCTACTATACCGGAATAATATTATTTTCTTTCTAAAGACAATCAAATGGAATCGATGATTAGATAACATTTCTGGGTAGTGGAGTATTCAGAGCATAAGGGATATTTTGTCAAAGATTTTTGGACTTAGAAATTGTTTTAATAATTGGACATTTTCAGAAGATGTTGTTTTTTCAGTTATCGTTACTAGTCGCTCATCGGCGTATAGGTCAGGTGAGTCGCCACAGATATTACCTTACCGAATTGAGCCTTTGTTTGGGATTGAGAAATTCAATAATAAATTGTTATTTTGATAACCCACAGAGCTTTCTAATTGAGGATCAATCTTGGTTTCGAAGTACGATTGTCCAGTCTCAGAGAGTATTACCAGCTGTTATCGGGTCTAAGAGAGATGCCTTTTCGTTCAGAGTAAGGAATCTCTCTCATTTTTTTTTAAATGTAGCTCATAAGGCATATATCTGGTATATTTATAGATTAATGCATTGTTCCGAATATGGTCTGTAATGAGTGTTGGTTTGAGTTGAGCTTTTATGCAATCTTAGATGTTATCAAAAAAGTTTCTTGTTGTGTAAGCGGTCCAACAATATTTTCATCGGGCAGAGATAGTCAGCAAGAGCATGGCTTATTAGTTAGTTCGAAGTAGCCTTCTTAAAAAATTTGGAACCAACTCCTGCACCCTCTGCCGGAAACTGTCTGTTCTTTAAGGCTATGATCTACAACGATTTCAGGAGAATATTTATTTACTCAGAAGAACATTGAAAAATTTATTTAGTATCTTAGTAAATTTTCGGGATGAAAAATAAATAAAATCTTGATGAAAAACCACAAATATTTCAAAATAAATCGGCAATAAAATTTGTTATTGCAGTCATTTTTCAAAATGCTAACAGTTGTGGACGATTATAAGTACAGCTGAACAAATTATTCGATCAAATTTATTGCAGCAAATAAGAAATGAGAATTGATCTAAAAACAAGGTAATAATGGCAATATGTAGTTTTAAGTGTATGTACATATTGTGGTAAAAAAAATAATTCATTCATACACTTGATAATTATGCTAGAGGCAAGCCAGCTCCGAAATAAATAAAATCAGTCATTAAAGTCAGGCAGTCGTTATTACCGTACTTAAACTCTATTAAGTAAGTGTCCAATTGTTATTTTCAACTGGCTACTATTAAATATTGGCCTTAGTAGATTTATAGATTTAGTTCGATAACAACCTTGAAATACTTTTGCAATGTTAAAACGAAATATAAAAAAATAATTATTCTAATAATTTGCCAATTAATTAACAGCATCCAAGACTATTCAAAATTAGTGTCATTGGACTGAATTTTTACAATTCGTCCCTACTAGAAAATACTTCGCTCATTTTAAAAAAAAGAAACAAAAGCTATTTAGTTAATTAAATTATAAGAAATCCTAGATGATTACCTTATATGCAGATGTCGTGTAAGATTGTGATTACTTTCTTCTAACTTTTTAATTTAAAAAAAGTTACTTATTGTGAAAGTGTGTGGTTGGCATTAATGTCCTTTGTGTAGAGAATTACTAAAAAAGAAATAAACGAAATAGTTGCTATCTTACTGGCCTGCCCTCTGATGAATTGCACCCATTTTCTTCTTCTTATTTTTTGAGCACTACAATCCTCCGAGTAGTGCGTAACTCTAAAAGAGCTAGAAGATTCAGTGGTGGTATAAAAAAATATTTTTTTTCTTTAATGCGGAGGTGCAGTCTTAGAAAATGAGGGAGTCTCCAGAAAATGAGGGAGTGACATTTGGCAGGCTAGGTTGGGTGATTGTTCAGTTGTTGGTTGAGAGGGGGGAGGAGGAGATGTTTTGATTCTTTATTATGTCACAATCGCCTTCGCACTTAAACAAAACAACAAAAAAATCATGCCGTAAGGTATACCTAAACTGGTGACACAAAAGATATGAATTTTTCCAGGGGAAAAGGATATAGGCTTGGGAATGGGAAGATCAAGAAAAAATGGGAAAATAAATTTACTGGGAAAAAATACCAGGTCTATAAGCTTAAACCCGCTGTTTTTTAGTCAAAAAAATACATGTTTTTTTTCCTAGAAAGCAAAAACAAATTTATTCAAAGTACTTGCCCTCGCTAGCTACACATATTTTTCCCATCTCTAGGGCAATTTGTGGATACCACGCCAAAAAAAATTCTTCTCTTTCGAGCCCAACCACTCATCAACCCATTTTCGGAAGTATTCGTAAGAATCGAAGTGCTGCTCAGTGAGCGCGTGGCCCATCGACGAAAACAGGTTGTAGTCGGAAGGGGTCAGTTCTGATAAATATGCGAGGTAGGGTAGCACCTCCCAGTTGAGTGTCTCCAAATAGTTTCGGACTATTTTTGACGTGTGCGATGGTGCGTTGTCGAGGAAAATCAGCTTGTCATATCTTTGTTGATAATCTGTCCTTTTATCACGCAGAGCACGGTGCAATTTGATCAGTTGTTGGTGGTAGCGGTAGGCATTGACAGTTTCACCTGGTTTCAACATCTCATAGTAGACGATACCCTGCCGATCCCACTAAACGTACGAAGCGATTTGGTCTTGGGGAAGATGTTGGTGGTTGGCCGGGATCAACCCACGATTTCTTGCGTTTAGGATTCTCGAAATATATCTACTTTTCATTGCCTATCACAATCCGATGCAGGAACGACTTTCTTTTTTGTCTGGCGAGCAAGATTTCGCATGTGTTCTGGCATCGCTCCATGCATGCGGCACCCATTTTCTGATCTTTTCGATCTTCCCCATGGCACGCAGATGTATGGAAATGGCTGGTTGAGTAACACCCAATTGCTATGCAAGCATTTTTTTGATTGGGTATCGTCTTCGTCCAAAAAGAGCCTACAATTGATGGTCCTCAACCTTCCTAAGCCGATTTTCACGCTTCTTGTCCCACAAGTCTAAATTGCCGTCTTGATTTTTTGTGGCGTTATATTGGTACTCATGTCTGTCACTTATGCCGACAAGTTCAGCCATTTTGAATGTTCAGTTAATTTTTGACAGCTGCTTCGCTTGCACGTGTTTTGGCTCGTCGTCGATTTTTGCCCATTTTCGACCGTCTTCGATTTTTGCCCATTTTCGGTGCTAAGAGACAAAGAAAGAAGGAACAGAAAGAGAAATAGAATATTCTAACGGAAAAATTTGAAATTTTGTCAATATTTTTCATCACACTGGAAAAGAGTAAATCAATAAAAATAAATTGAATAGCGCGCGCTTCTCCCTACTTCCTCTCACGTCTACTCGGAAAAATCTCATTCACCTCTTCATGAACGCCTGCTTCAACTACATTCATTCAAGTTGACTAACCGAACAATTATTATCGATGCAAATACAATGGCTTAAAAAAATATATTAAAATCGTTTAAACAAATTGAAATAAAAATGAAAATTTTTTGGAATTAAATACTTCTTTTTAAAATAATGAAACTAATCGCTCAGTCCATTTCTTCAATATTACTTATTCGTTGTTAATTTTCTTTTCATTACAGTAAATTCGTTATTTTCATTATGGCCACTTTGTTTTATATGCATTGAAGCTTAGATTATAGAAGAACTGGATAGGCTTCAATTGAATCCACAAGAAAAAGTCCGAAGGTCTTAAATCGGAGGAGCTTCTTAGAAGCCCTTTGCACATTTGCATAACTTGAAACTATCGACTTTTCTCGCAATATATCGATTGGGGCATGAGCTGTGTGGCATGTAGCACCGTCTTGTTGAAACCACTTATCCAATAAATCAATATTTTCCAATTTAGGCTACAAAAAGTTTATTATCATCGACTTGTATCGCTAACCATTGACAGTAACGTCCGGAATTTAAAGGTTCCTCGGGAATTACTTTTCTGGAATTTTGTTTATTTATCGATCCAGAAAAATTAAAATGTGCCTCATCTGAGAAGATGATTTTCTTGAAAAAATCACCATTATTTTTTAAGTTGTTCCAAAGAAAAAACAACAAATTCATGGCGTTTGCGATGATCCAAAGGCTTCAAATCTTATGTGATAAGAATTTTGTAATAATGTTGAGAACGTTTTGAAATCAATAAATTTGGATCTTCATCGATACGTCGATCTTTATCTTAATGGCACACGAAGATTGCATTCACAAGTTTTCACAGTTCGGCGAATAGCGAGCACACAAGGGCGATTATGACGATCAAAATTTCAAATAAGTGCACGATAAGTTGCAACAAAGGAACGATTATTTTGATAAAAAAATTGGATAATTTTCAAGCTTTTCTTTATGTTTTTTTTTCTCGAATTAATAAATATTTTATTTTCTAAGCAATTTTGACTTTTTCTGTTAAGCATTTTTTTGTTTTTGTTATTTTAAAATTTTATTCACCGGTTCACACCTTTTCTTTGACAATCTGCCGCCATTTTTATTTGAAGTGTGTCCACTTATACCGATTTTTTTATAATCCATATAACAACAATAATAAAGTAAGTTAATAATTCGAACTTTATTATTGTTGTTATATGGATTATAAAAACTTTATTACTTGTAGAAATATTTGTTAACTGAAATTGACTCTGATTTAGTAATTTTTGATGTTTGGTTTAGTTTGTACACACTTTTATTTAAACATTTAAAATTTTTATTATAATTATAATTTTTAATAATCTAATCTAAGTGAGAAGATCTTTTCTCATTGAAATTATTTTGTGTAAATTGTATTTTCGGTTATTGTAACAAACTATGGAAAAGTTTAGAACCGATAACACCATCTGTACGTAAATTATAGAAGCTGATTACTTTTGTGAACGCGATAAAATTGTGCTCATTAAAACACAAAACAAAAAAAAATTACCTGTTATTACGAAATAAAATTTTTTTATGCATAATATTAATCAATCACAGATATTTCCATATTTAATAATTTAATAGCTAAAAGCAAATTTGTTAAGGTAATTATGCATAGTGTAATAAATAAAAATTCAAATGACAGCTGTCAAATAAGTTGAAAAAAAAAATGGCGGCTAACCAATATTTAAAATTGTTCCTCCATATTGAATAATCGCTTATAAAGCCTGTTCTTCTTTTTTTTGAATGCGATTACGATTGACGTTAGTAATCCCCTTCGTAATGGTTGTGAAATAAGCTTAAGCGTGAAGCGAACCCATCAAGACTTTCTACAATTATTAATAAAATCGTAATATTAATATTTTCATATTAAATGGTGAGCAAAATTATTTACAAAAAGAGCAAAATAACAAACAAAAAAATTCTGTTAGTTTATTTTCAAATATTTGTGAGTTTTCTTGTTTCTATTGAAAATATTTAATTTAGATGGTTAAATTATACTCGTAGATGGTAAATTAAGATCAAAAATAAATAGAAAAAAATATATAGCAAAGAGAAAGAAATCAAATGTTTAAAAAAAAAAAAAGTGAATTAAAGAACGAACCGAATACAAGTTTGGAATAACAAGTAAACTTACATAAATACAAGTTATTTAGTAATTATAACGTTTGTAAGTTAATCGGTTGTTTAAAGAGAATGTCAATAGTTGAGATGCCATTCGAACGAAATTATTTCTTTTGCTTTAGTGCATTTTTCTTCTTCTATATTTGTAGTTCGTCTTGAAATTCGAATAATATACATATAAAGTATAAATATTGTATGTTGGTACCATAATGGAAGTTGCAAGGCATACCACTGATTTTTATATGGACTAGTAAATTGTCTGTTAACAATTATACAAAACTAGAGCATATACATATCTATGAAAAAATGTAAAAAAGTGAAGCCGAATGCAGTTGCATTGCACTAGAGTAGGGCAAGTGTATTGAAGATATTTTCAATTTAGCAGTACTTTTTTTATAAGTTTTTAAAATACTACAATAGTACTGGTTAAGTTGAATTTTTTTCTTCATATAGTTTTTTATGGATTAAAATTGTTTGAAAGAATTCCATTCCCAATTACAATAAATTTTCAATGAAGGCATTAAATATTCAACAGAGGAATGTAAATCAATTTAATGTATAAGAGTCAACAGAAGATGGTTATGTCGTGTATGACAATCAAATCATAAGTAATGGCGCTAGTGCAGTTAGCGGTGGAATTTATAATATCGATTATACAATAACAGTCAAAGGTTAGAAAATGGTTTTAATAATATTTATAGTATCGATTATAACAGTCAAATGGTGCTGATGCCACTTTAAGTATTGGTTATGATAATTAAAGTATAGAAAATGGCGTCAATTCGATGACTGATGGCATTAATAGTGTCGATTATGGGAACCAAATGACAGATAATGGCGCTAGTGTATTGTGGTTAATGGCACTTACACGTATATTTGCGATTATGGCAATTATATCAATTGGAAATTTTTTCTAGTAATTATTAAATAATTTACCTTCAAATATTATTTTCAACAATTTTTCTATCTATTGTATTTCAAGGCCTAACCCCACAAAACATGCCAAATTAATTATTCTTGCTGCTTATTTGATCTTCTACTATTAAAATCTACTTTATAAAATTATTGTTAATAAAGAAATTGATGCCAGTGGCCAATTGAATTGCTTGCAATCAGCAAAAAAAAAAAATTTCTACACATACGACAGACCTTCGAGATGTGAGAGTACTAGCGAAACTGAAAGGAACCAAAGAAAAACACATTCTACAATATAATACGAGTATTATTGGACTACTGCTGAAATTGATTTAATAGAAAATTGAAAGTAGAAAAATTTCAAATTTCAAATGGAAAATGATTTATTTCCGTTGAGAATGTAAAATAATACAACGATTACGTATGATGTTTTTGTAACCAGTAATCGAGCATGTTTATCACTTCAGTATTTCTGACTGAAATTAAATGATTAATTTTTTTTTTTTGTAGTTGACATTTTTGTGTGACCATTTATAATCATTCCAGGTTTTTCTTCTAAATAACTAACTATAAGTAGCAAATACTAGTAATAATTATTTTATTGCATAAAGAATGTTTTTTTTTGTTGTTGCTTATTTGTTAAGACATGAAACTTACTCTGAAAAAATCAGTGCAATTCTCAATCGCTTAGATTGTTTGTATTCTAACAGTTCGGCTGTAAAGTTTATAAGGTTGACATCTAGATGGCGCCTCTTGCAAAAATCACAAGCACCATGCTTCAATTATCACAAAGCACCATGCTTCAAATAATTGCTGTCAAAATTTGACAGCAATCGGTTGATTGGTTCGTGAGATATAGCATTTTGAGTGGAGCAACTTTTGTTATTGAAAAAAAAATGGATAAAGACGAATTTCGTGTATTGATAAAGCATTGCTTTTTGATAAAAAAAAATACAGTGGAAACCAAAACATGGTTTGACAAACGTTATCCGGACTCTGCTCCAGCTATTTCAACTGTGAAATATTGGTTTCGTCAATTTCGAACTGGTCGTACGAGCACAGTTGATGCAGAACGCAGTGGACGCCCAAAAGAGGTGGTTACGGCAGAAAACATCAAAAAAATCCACAAAATAATTTTAAATGACCGTAAAGTGAAAATGAGCGAGATAGCTGAGACTCTGAAGATATCGAAAGAGCGTGTTGGACATATCGTACATGAATATTTGGGCATGCGAAAGCTGTGTGCAAAATGGGTGCCGCGTGAGCTCACTGTGGACCGAAAACAACAACGTGTTGATGATTCTGAGCAGTGTTTGGAGCTGTTAAAGCGCAATAAACCTGAATTTTTGCGTCGATATGTGACAATGGATGAAACATGGCTCCGTCACTACACTCCAGAGTCCAATCGGAAGTCGGCAGAGTGGAGAGCGAGCGACGAACCGAATCCAAAGCGTGGAAAGACGCAACAGTCGGCTGGCAAGGTGATGGCGTCTGTATTTTGGGATGCGCATGGTATAATATTCATTGACTATCTCCAGAAGGGACAGACGATCAACAGCGTCTATTATATAGCGTTATTGGATCGTTTGAAGAAAGAAATCGCTAAGAAACGGCCTCATTTGCAGAAGAAAAAAGTGTTGTTTCACCAAGACAATGCACCGTGTCACAAGTCGATGAAAACGATGGTCAAACTCAATGAATTGGGCTAGGAATTGCTTTCCCATCCACCGTATTCTCCAGATCTGGCCCCCAGCGACTTTTTCCTGTTTGAAGACCTCAAGAGAATGCTCGCTGGCAAGAAATTTAAGACCGATTGCCGAAACTGAGGCCTATTTTGACTAAATGGTATCGAAAAGTTGGAAGATCGCTATAATCGCTGTATCGCCCACGAAGGCAACTGTGTTGAATAATTAAAATGAATTTTGCAAAAAAAAATATTTTTGCTGTGTTATCTTATAAACTTTTCAGCCGAACTGTTATAATATTATTTTCTCAGCTGTACTTTTTGATCGTTTTAAATATAGTTTCTTAGTGATTGTAAATTATACAATATAACATAATTCAGATATGAACGGTTGGCGGAATGAAAAATTCATAATTGAGTTGTGTTTTAGTTGATTACGAAGTGTTTATAATAAAAATAATTAGAATCAATCGAAATGAAAGTATTTTATAAGAAATTGTGTCCTTTTAAAAAAAAAATAAAAATGTTAACCAATTATATAAGAAGAGACCCTTATTGTCGATATTTTGTTTTGATTATTGAATTCTGATTCTTGGTTGAGAAGAGAAAGATAGTAAGACCTTTTCTTCACAGTGGGTTATGGGATGTTCTAGAGCAGTAATTCCCAAAGTTATATTTACCAACCCCTAGGGGTCTATGACAACCTGCAAGGGGTGTACGTCAGCGAAAAAAAAAATTTGGGGTCCATGAAATGTAAATGGGGGTCCACGACAGTGGATCTCAACATACATTGATAGTACCTATTAACTTACATTACGAGTATACTATCTTAAATATAATATAAAGACATATACATTTTTTATAAAAGTACCTATGAAGTAAGAAATTTATTATATATGTTTATATTGTAAAATTGTGTAAGGTGTAGTATTTAGGCATTCGCTTTGTGGTCGCAATACATTTTGAACTTGTAAAAACCTGCACATAATTATATACCAGTATCATCTTGTTACAAGCATATGCTTTTATGCTCTTCGCAAGAACTTTGACAACCGACACTAAAGGTGAATCAATATTTCATGTTTTGAAGGATTACTTCATTGAAAAAGCAATCCCTTTATCAAATATATTGGGTGTATGCAAAAGTTATGCCCGTTTTTTATGATCCTAGGTAAAAATTTTTTTTTTTTCAGAAATGATGAATAGTATCTTTTTTTAAATGATTTCATTGTATAAAGGATGCTTTCCCTCTACTTTCTATTCCGTTTTGATCAAGAGCCCTTGTATTTTTTCAAAATGTCGGTCGATAAAGTGCATTAACGTCATTGTTTACTTTATGAATTCCGTAAAGGCAATACAGCGAGTGTAGCAACCAAAAATATTTGCAAAGTGTATTGAGCCGATGTCATCAAAGTTCGACAGGTACGAAGATGGTTTACAAAATTCCAATCTGGGGATTTTTCACTAATTGATAAACCACGTACCGGGCGGCCACTGAAGTCTGATGACGACAAGTTAAAAGTCATAATTGACACCAATCCACGTCTAACCACCAGGGAGGTCGCGTCGAGAATGGGAGTCAATCATACAACCGTATTAAGGCATTTGAAGCGTATGGGGATGGTTTCGCCGTACGACGTTTGGATACCTCATCAATTGTCGGCTGCCAATTATTGGATCGTGTTTCAACGTGCGTTGCTTTGAGTGCGAGACAAAAACATGAACCTTTTTTGCATCGTTTGGTAACGGGAGATAAGAAATGGGTCGTGTACAACAACGTGACAAGAAAAAGACATTGGGCTATACCTGGACAAGCCCCATTAACAACTTCGAAAGCCGATATCCATCAAAAAAAAGTTATGCTTTGTGTTTGGTGGGATTGTAAGGGTATTGTGTATTTTGAACTCTTGAAACGCAATCAGACAATTACAGCAGAACAAAGTTGTCAGCAATTATCCAAATTGAACATCGCCCTTCAAAAGGATAGACCAGAATTGGTAAACAGAAAAGGGGTAGTGTTTCATTACGATAACGCGCGACCACATGTGGCTATGATGACCCAACACAAGCTGAATGAGTTGAATTGGAGTGTTATCAAGCATCCACCGTATTCTCCAGATCTTGCTCCTTCCGATTTTCATATATTCCGATCACTGCAAAATTTTTTAAATGATAAAAAATTTGATATAATAGAGCAGGTAAAAACATCCCTTACTACATTTTTCGCATCAAAATCCACGGAATTTTACACTAATGGTATTAATAAGTTGATAGAAAGATGGGAGAAGGTGATAAGAACGGATGGAAATTATATAATTGATTAAATAAATAATACAAATCTAAAAAAAAAATTTTAATTGTATATGTAAAAAACGGTCTAAACTTTTGCATACACCCAATAATATCAGTAGCTACAGATGGAGCACCTGCCATGGTTGGACGTTATCGTGGATTTATAAGCTATTTAAAACAAAATGTGCCAGGGGTGCTAGCAATACATTACGTCATCCATCGACAATATTTAGTTGCTAAAAATTTTAGTGTTAGATTGCATGAATCTCTTCAATTAGTCATTGATACAGTAAACCGAATCCGAAGTACGCTGGCTGTCGAAAGGCTTATGTTTGACAAGATTTTTTACACTTCCCGAGACTATTTTAGAATTTCTGGATACTAAAGATAAAATTTTAAAAGACAATTTAATGAAGTTATATTTAACAGATTTGTTTACAAAATTTTATATGGTTAATTTGCAGTTACAAGGCGACAGTCTAAATTTGATTAAAACAAAGTCCATGTTATCAGCGTTTTTTGCCAGAGTTAAACTAATGAAGCAAAATATTGGAGGAGGCGAATTTTCCCAGTTCCCCAATTTGTCACAGACAAACTGCCAGGAAGACGACGTTTCAACCTACGTTCAACATTTAAATGTCCTCTATTCAGATTTTGAGACTAGGTTTGAGGATGTTTTGGCTATGGTAATACACGACGTCCAACGCTTGCAGAATCCAGAAATAGCCGAGATATTTGCAAACAAACTGGAAGAAGTTAGCCACAATGCCGAAAGGCTGACATGGCCTTCTCTACTGCGCAAATTAAAGTCCGCTGCAGAGGAAGCAACGGGCTTCCGGAACTACAAGAGGAAAGAGTGGATCCGCGAGAAAACCTGGACTCAAATACAAGAACGAAGAAATCTGAAAGGTCTACTCCAAACTACTCAAACGCGCGAGGAAAGGCACCATCTACAGACGAGGTACAACCTTGCTCAGAAGATGGTCAAACGCATTGTAAGGGATGACAAGAGGAACTACCTCAACGAAATAGCCAGCGAAGCAGAAGCCGCTACACACCGAAGCGACATCCGGAGTGTCTATGCATCAATTCGCAAAAAAGAACACCCTCATTGCCACCACTTAAGGACAAAGACGGTCAAGCTCTCTCCGCGGATGAAGAACAACTCGACCGCTGGAGGGAATTCTTCTCAGAATCCCTACCAGTAGCTCCAGAATTCTATCCTCCTCCAGTGATGCGCAGAAACCCACAAAGATCCATCCCAACAACACCGCCCACGATTATGGAGATCACAACTGCAGTCAACAAGCTCAAGAACAGCAAAGCACCCGGACCTGACAACCTGGCCCCAGAGGTTCTGAAGTTTGATCCGCCACTTCTGGCCTCGCTGTTGCATCCTATAATCGCAGAAGCCTGGACACAATGCCACTTCCCGGACAGCTGGAAAGAAGGAGTAATTATCACCATCCCGAAGAAAGGTGACCTTGGCAATTGCAAAAACTGGAGGGGAATCACTCTGCTGAACACCATCCAGAAACTAATCGCCTCAATCATCTTGACTCGCATCACTCCAACAGTGGAAAGTGCCCTTAGCAATGAGCAGTCTGGCTTTAGATCAAACCGCTCCTCTGTTGATCACATCAACAGCCTAAGAATGATCATTGAACAGTCGATCGAATGGAACAGCCCGCTCTATCTTCTCTTCGTTGACTTCGAAAGAGCCTTCGACATGATTTCTCGCGACGCCATCTGGAGTGCTCTGGCTGAACTAGGCATCCCACAGACCATCATCGGTCTCATCCGAGAACTATACCGTGATGCCCCGTGTAGAGTGCGCATCAAAGGACGAAACAGCGATCCATTCAACATCTCGAGAGGAGTCAGGCAGGGTTGCGTAATCTCGCCTATCCTCTTCATAATCGCCCTAGACCTGGTCCTTCAACGCGCTAACAGCACAGCCAGCAACGGAATCCAGTGGAGTACGCCGACGACATATGCCTCATGTCCCACACCTTCAATGGCATTCAGGAGAAACTGAATGCTCTGGCTTCCAACGCCGAGAAAGTGGGGATGAGAATCAGCATCAAAAAGACCAAATGGATGCGTATCGGCGCCACCTGCGAGAGGCCCTTGATGCTACACGATACTTAAGTTGAAGATGTCGAAAAGTTCTGTTACCTTGGCAGCATGCTCAGCAAGGATGGTGGAACTAAAACAGACATCCAAACGCGCATCAACAAGGCGCGACAAGCGTACACCTCACTTGGGAACGTGTGGCGTTCCAACCACCTCACCATAGCACTCAAATTTCGAATATTCAGTTCAAACGTCAAGCCAGTCCTGCTGTACGGATGCGAAACATGGAAAGTAACCGATAGCACGACTAGTAAGCTTCAAACATTTGTGAACAGATGCTTGAAGCGTATAAGCAAGATCTTCTGGCCGAACTGGATACAGAACGATGAACTGCTTCATCGCACAAAGCAAATACCCCTGCTAGATGACATCAAACGCAGGAAATGGCGTTGGATTTGCCACACCTTGCGAAAACCACCTACGGACATAGCAAGGATGGCACTAGATTGGAACCCACAGGGCAAACGCAGCAGAGGAAGACCAAGGACCACTTGGAGAAGATCAAATAAGATAACGGAGCAAAGAGGTGCAAAAAATTACCAAAAAAAAATAAGTGAAGACAAATTCAATTAAAAAAAACTGAATTTAAAGGGAGTGATCAGCTAATTAAATGACTGAGATCAAGGACGTTAAGAGGGTTAGGAGAAAGGAATTTTTATCTTAGTTTGATTCTATCCCGGTCATACCCGAAATTATCCTTGGCCCGAAAGATATTATAAAATTGACCTTATTTATTAATGTTTTTTTTCTTAATAATTTCATTTTCTATTAAGTTTGTTTCATTAGATCATCATAGAACTTTCACAACTTCGTGCGCAAAATTGCATCAAATATCTCACGAAATGAAACTCAAATTTACTTCTCAAATATTTCAACAGACTCACTAGTTGAGGCCTTGTTCTGATCCCGTCCATCCTAATCGTTCCTTTTTTTGCGAGTCTTGATTGAAATTGCTATTCAGCACAGTGAATTTGAGTGTATTTTGAATTTCACTGAATCATATTACCAGGGATTACCTCAACACCTTTTAGGAGATAATTTTCATTTCCACTTAAAGAAATGTTCACATCATTTTGACTTCTTTTTAAAATAAAAATGTTTACTTTTCGGATAGTGTACAAATTTTAAAGATTTGATCATACCTAGTAATCATTTAGATATAATAACGCAGTATATAATTAGAAATAAGGAAGCTCATTCATAAAAAGCGGAGAGCTAGAGCAAAATGCAAGTGCAAAAAAAGCCTACTAAATTAACTTCAAAGACAAGTAAAAGCAGAAATCTATTTTAAGGACTTCCAAATACCATATTTTCAGATGGACAGCAACAAAACGTCTCGCTACTATAAAAAATTAACGGAACTTGAGAAAAACCCAACAAACAGAGAGCAGATCCCCAAGAAGTCGAAGAAGACAATGGCCAATCAGACAAAATATTGTAGAAAATGGACTTACCAGTATTAATCCACTCCCAACGATTTTTTAACCCAAATATTTAACTCCTGCTGATATAAAAAATTTGCTTAAATTTCTTTCTAACAAAATACCTTCTGACTATGACATCATAAAATCCAACAATTTACAAAAAAACTTTCCACAATTTTCAGGCTTTTTCTCACTCTGGATCTTTTCAATTATTAAAAATCATTCCTAACCTCAATAAACCGATGGCACTTACCCAATAAACTTTCTACCAATTCTAGTAAAAGTTTTTGAGATACTCTATCCCATGCTTCAAACTTTCATCATATTTCCAGATCATCAATTCGGTTTTAGAGCAGAACATTCCACTGTCAAATAAACCCATCACATTGTAGATTATAATGCTACCTCCTTTTCGTAAAAAGAGTATTTCCCAGGTGTGTTTCTAGGTATATCGTATGCATATGACCATGTCCGTTACTCTGGCTTACTCGGAAAACTAAAACAACTCCTTTTTTCCACTTAGAACCTGATAATACAATAACACTTCACACAACGGTTTTAATCAGCGTATGTTAAGCCCTATCCTGTATAATATCTATAGTTACTATAATCCTATATATCTCAACACCCTGGCTGGAACTTATGTGTATACAGACGATGTAGTCATATTAAGAAGCCATAAAAATCCTCCCTCGGCCATCAATAATTTATAAATTTATACCCTTTCATAATCAATGGACAGCAAATAACTTATCTATAATATAGTAGTTAAATCAATTTGGACCTAGAACTCTGAGGTTATATAAAGCCTTCTAATTCCAGTCGTATTTTTCTATTCAGTCAAAAATCGTTTGTAATATTGTAAAAGTGTCATGCAACGTGATCCTAAAGTTCCGTTCGTACGTAAACTGTTTCTCGTTATAAAAAGTTTGATGCTCTTTGGCCATGTTATACCGATTTTCTTATCAGGGAACCATACTCAGTAGCTACCCTCATCTCTTGAGATAGTAATGGTAACAAAAATTACTAAGCTAATCAAAGGTTAGCCTAATTAAGTCCACAATAGTTGAAGTGGCATCGATGGGTGTAAGGTTCTCCGTCATCTTTTTCGGTATTGTCACGATATTTAAACAAAAAATTTCTTGTTACTTGTAGAAGTTGAAGATATCTTATTAATTAAAAAAACGAGCATCATAGATACTATAAGAATTGCAGAAAAATTTTACTCCTAATCAAACCATGGATGATAAGTTATTCCTAAGCCTTTTCTCGTTATAAAAAGTTTCATGTTCGTTGGCCATATTATCCCGATTTTTTTATTATGAAACCATACCTAGTAGCTATCCTTGTCCCTTGAGATAGCAATAGCTACAAAAATTATTAAGGCAACGAAAGGTTAGCCTAATTAAGTCCACAATAGTTGAAGTGGCATCGATGGGTGTAAGGTTCTCCGTCATTTTTTTCGGTATTGTCACGATATTTCAACAATAAATTTCTTGTTACTTGTATAAGTTGAAGATATCTTATTAATTAAAAAAACGAGCATCATAGATACTATAAGAATTATAGAAAAATTTTGCTCCTAATCATACCATGGATGATAAGTTATTCCTAAGGCCTTTTCTCGTTATAAAAAGTTTCATGTTCGTTGGCCATATTATCCCGATTTTCTTATCAGGGAACCATACTCAGTAGCTACCCTCATCTCTTGAGATAGTAATGGTAACAAAAATTACTAAGCTAATCAAAGGTTAGCCTAATTAAGTCCACAATAGTTGAAGTGGCATCGATTAATGTAAGGTCCTCCTAGGGGGCTATCCACATTGTAATTTGGAAATTAAATCTAAATAAATTATATTAAAAATTTTAGTATTATAATTGTTTTTATTACATTATATTTATAAAAATTTGCCATTAATAATAAAATATAATATTTTTCAAATTACTCCCACAAAATTGCTGGCAGGACTCGATCCTTTTGAGATAATTTCTGATGACTTTTGTATATTTTTTGGCCTATACTGAGGAATTTTGGACTCGATCCTTTTGAGATAATACTTGATGGATTTCGGCTTTTTTAATACTTTAAAATTTGAAGACTATCTTCATAGCTCTACAAGAAAAAGTTTAATGCTATCAAATCAAACGATCTTGGGGGTCAATTCACATCAACAAATCTCGAAATTACGCGTTATAGTAAATAATTGGGTGGTAAATCCAAATTTTATCGTGTTATGTGGCTTTTGGCGCCTTTTTATTGATACTTGATATAGTCCAAATTAAAATCTTCAAGTTTAGATTAGAAAAGTTATTTGTTATCATAAAACAAAACTGCTTAGAATTGACGGTACCGGTCTCTTCTTCTTCATTTTCGAAGATATCCTTTCAAACTGAAATGCACACTAGATAGTTAGTTTTCACATACACAAGTTTGTGAGTTTTTAGGGCCCCCGATATATGGTAATTTTAGCTTTATTGTCATATATGGGGGCCCTGAAAACTCACTCAAACTTGTGTGTGTGAAAATTTTCACAGAGCAATGAGGCTCATGTCTTGCACCGTGCAAGACATGAGCCTCATCGCTAGCGACCATAATCTCCTTTTTAAGCGCAAAACGTGGCTAGGGCATAATCACCCCTTTTTTTTTAGAAAAGTTTTAGTCATTTTTATAGAAATGTTTTGCTTATTTTTAAATCTATAATTAAAAAAATGCCAAACTTTTAATTAAATAAATATTATTTTAAATACTATATTTGTTTGACAACTGTTATATGACAGAGCTGTAGTTTTAAAACCAAAATATGGATAATCCGTTATACTCGTAAGTTTAGTACTAGTACGTACAAATTATGGTAAAAATAAAATTTCTTTTTTAAGTTTAATATTTATTATCTTCAAAAGTCTAAATTTTATATATATATTTTTTTTTTTTAATAAAAATCTTTAAGGACATAGAGAATTTTTAATTGATAGTTTGTCAGTTTTTTTTCCAAATTATGGTGAATTAATTTTCAATATTTAATATAATAAATTCTGTAAATTTTTTCATAAATAACTAAAAGTTTGTATATTTTTCCAGTTTTTCTCTGCTTACCTTCGATAGAGAAAAAACGTTAAAAAAATTTTTTTTCAAATATATTTTAATCGCATACGTGTTTTGGTAATTATTTAATTTTTAATTTAAAATTTTATTCATACAAGAAATTTGAATTATTATATTTCCAATTTGAGAATTTCCATCGTTACTAAATAAGCAAATTTTTTCCTACTATTAAACATTATTGACTGATGAATTTATCTAGTTATCGTGTAGGTAGTGTGATTAAATTTAGTTTTAAAAACTAATAAATAATTATGTAATATGAATTAAATGAATTGAAGGAATTACACTGTGAAATTCATAGTGCGACAGGTATTTGACTGTTTCGAAACAAGACTTGTTAGATTGACCTCTAAAAAGCTGAAATGAAAATTACGATGTGGAAATGGTCCAAGTCTCCTTACAACATTGGATACCATCATAAATTTGTATTCTTGCTGACAAGATACTCCTATTAAGAGTATATATTTTATGTACAACATAAATACTGCTATAATGTATCTATTTGGTTTGTTGCATATTAATTGTGAAATTACCTAAAACGTTACAAGTCATCGTCTTAGGAGACTTAAAAGTTGCGCTCCAAGTAAATGAGGGTGAATCGTGTCATAAATTTATTAGGTATGGAAAAGTATTTTAGAAGAATTGATGTATTTTGAACGTTTTTAATGCTACCACCACCTGTATTCAGTAAATACCAATTAACCTGAATCTGGATGCATTTTAATTAAATTATTAAATCTTGAATTCGAAACGCTACTGACTAGCCGATTATTATTTGCCAGCTGGCATTAATAGAAATATTACAAGTGCACAACAAATTTTTAACCCATTACATGGTATAATACGATACAGTTTTATAATTGATCGTAGAAGCTCGGAATTTCTAATAATCCGATGTGAATTTTTTCTTAGTTCTTCACTATTAGTGCTTGGACCCAACAGCATTGTTTGTGCTACGATAAATTTTATGAAAAGATTAAATTTCATAACTGCATATAAGGGGTAAGCATATTTTAAACCAATTATTTGTTTAGATTTTATACCAATTTATTTTATTTTTAATTGTGAATTTTTTGATATTTTTCATTGAATTGATATGAGAAAAATTGGTGAAAAATCGTTAAAGTGTTTTGGTCTAAAATAAATAAAGTTTGGTCGAATGTTAACATTTTGAAATGTAAGAAAACAGATAAGTATAAATTAACATAATAAAATAAAAGTAAAACTAGTACCGAATTGTGCACTTGATATAAATACACTTAATTTAAAATCCTAATTAAAAACAGTTAAAAATGAATACTTCAAAAATTTATTACTCCAAGATAGGTAAAAATTGGTCGAAAATTGCTACAATAAAATGTAAGCAAAATCGTAGACAAATGAATACAACTTTAAAATGAGTACTAAAAATCTTATTAAATTGACTTTTTTAAAATGGTTGAAAATAATTTTCATATCGAAAATTTTAGACTAAAAATTTTCTCGAAAATTGATAGTTGAAAATGGTTGACAATTCATAATAAAATAAGTAAAAATAGATAAAAAAATCAACGCCAAAAAATTATTTTCGGTCGGTTTAATAAATTTTTTTTTACCAAAATTTTGTCAATAATAAAATTGATAAGAATTAGTACTTAAAATAAATAAAAATTGCTTGAAAGTCTCTAATACAAACTTATTTATAAGCAATATTATAATTTTAAAATAATAAAGAAAAAATGATCGAAAACCAATATTTCGAAATAGACAAAAATTCTAAATTAAAAATAAGCTAAATTTGGTTGAAAATTGATTAAAATTAAAATTGCGAATATAATAAAAATTTGAAGTAATTATTTCAATATAATTAAAATTTACTAAAAATTTATACTCAAAAATTGGTTAAAAAGCAATATTTAAAAATGTGTCACAATCAATATTAAAATATACGAAAATTTGACTTTTAAATAGGTTCTATTTGGTCGAAAATACTGATTGAAAAATGTAGAAATGCCCAAAATTGATTATAAGAAATTTAAAAAAATGGTCGAAATTCGACATTTAATTATGTTCGATAATTGATACTAAAAGAAATTAAAGTTAATTCTTTAATGTACATAAAGTTTGTGTGGAAAATAGTAAACATTTCAAACGGTCGAAAATTAATATTTAAAAATTTATAACAATTGATATTAAAAAAAAAGTGTTAATTTACTTTTTAAAGTCGATGAATATTTGCTGCGACCTTACTTCTGCATCAACATTTCAAATGGTCGAAAAACTTCAATTCAAAATGGCAAAAACTGGTCGAAATTCGATATTTTGAAATTATTGCAAATGAACATTAAAATTAGTGAAAATTAATAATTGAAATGAAGGTTAAATTTGATCGAATATATCTAATGCGAGCATATTCCTACATGACCGAAAATAATTAAGTAAATAAAGTTAAAATTGATTTTCGCTGACACAAAATTAGAAAAAATTGACACCATAAATTAGGTGAAATTTTATACTAATTTTCCACTATAAAGTGATGCTCTAAAATTGGTCGAAAAACTATATTTGAAAATAATTAACAATTGACATTAAAATAGGTGAAAATTGATACCTTCCAGTAAAGGAAATTTGGTAGAAAAAATATCGACTACTAAATAATTTCAAAATAAACTCGTCGAAAATGACATAAATAATTGATAACTCCAGTCAAAATACGAAAAAATTTATACCATTAGGTAAAATTATTTAATTAGAAGATCCGCATTGGAAGAGCAAAAATTAGATACTTTAACGTGGGTGAAATTTGGTCGAAAATTTTAAATACGAACTGATTCCTGCATGTTGGCAAAAATTGTTTTTCAAAATGGCAAGATTTGGTCGAAAGACGATATTTTAAAATTCACATTTTATTAGGAAAAAAATTATACCATTAAATAAAATTATGTAATTAGAAAATCCGCATTGGAAGAGCAAAAATTAGATACTTTAACGTAGGTGAAATTTGGTCGAAAATTTTAAATACGAACTGATTCCTGCATGTAGATACAAATTGTTTTTCAAAATGGAAAGATTTCCAAATTTCATCAAAAGTTTCTACTGCGAACCTATTTCAATATGGCTCCGAAGTGACTATTCAAAATGGCTAAAATTGGTGGAAAGTTGAAACTTTCAAAAAAATCCTTTTAAAATAATTCTAGGAAAAATTTAAATATTTGTTGTTTTTATTTAGACCCAAAAAATCTTTTATAATCCTGACTACAAACTTTCCAACGACTCAATTGAGTGGCGCTACAAGGAAGAATATTTTTTTTAAACTTTAAAATTGATTTTATTTACTTTCGTGCTTTAATACAGCTTTTCTGGAGTACTAAACGAACAAGTTTTGTCGCAATAATAAGCGAACTAATTTATTCCAATTTTTTGTTTTTTTTGTTGTTGTAAAAAGTCATTAAAATTTATTGTTACCTTCTGAATAGTAGTTTGAATTTTCTATTTTTTGTATAATTTGCAAGATAATTACTCTAACAAGTGAACTATTAAATAAATTTGTCCAATCACAAAAAGAGTGTTAATAATTTTCCAACAAAGAAAACGTACAAAGTTGTAAAATGTGTTTGAGTAGTTAGAAAAGTTTATATGTTTTTTTGGTTAAATTAGTCAATAATATTACATAATAATTAGAGAAATAACCATCATTGTAATAATATACAATTAAGGTCGTCATTTTTTTTGCATATTCTGCAAAATAATAATTACCATATTATAAAAATTCGAGTAGTCGTATTATCCCATTAATCAGTCTATCTTTGTGGATTTATTTGATGTCGGATGAAAATGAGAGTTTTGTGCATGGAAATTTGAAATGGATTAAAATTTTACGTTATATAAAATGTCAGCTTTTATAGTACGATCCATGTTAGGTTTTTTTTTTTTTTGAACGAGTATGGATTAGTCTGATGCACTTACTATGAAAAGTATGGCTACCCACCCAGTAATGGATTTTTCCGAATAACTCGATTCGGTTCGGTGTTATAATATCGTTGACTGACTGCACGTATAATACGATCCGATAATGAACATCTTCATATGGAAAAATGTTGCTTTCAATTTTTCATGTTAATAATACCGGTAACTGATGATAATTAATGCTCAGGCGTACCGCACCAGATCCATTTTGTTTTCGTTTTCAATTCAATTTATTCATTTCTGCAATTCTTCTGTCCTCTTTCAAATACATCAAATTACATATTTATACACATAAGAACTTTATTGTTGTATATTCCGATCTGAATTTTTACACTTAATTTTTTAAGGTTTTTAAAAAAGAGTCTTTACCTACCCTCTACAAGCCTATAGAAAACGGCAGTCTACTAATTCATAGTTTTTACCTACAGTCACTGCCTATAGAAAACGGCAGTGACCCATGAAGCTCTATTTAAGAGATAATAGTACTAATAACTGTCCCAATGGGAAAAATTTCTTTCGATCAAATCACCTTTCACTGGAACTGCCCCAGAGAACGTTGTTGGTTTATTAGCAAAAAAACATTCGGCATTTTTTTTGTGTTCCAATAAAAATCTTTACTCGTCTGAAAAATGCACTTACATTCCATAGAAGGTTTGAAGAAAAAAAAACTCCACATTGCCATTATAGCAAATCATAATTAGTCGACCTTATTTAATTATATAATAAATATAAATAACGAGCAATCTCTCCATTTATACGTAAAGCTTTGAGGTCTCAGTTCTTAAAATGGCTAAGCTATGTGACAGGATATTTTAAAATTATCATAAATAGCTCTGCACGGATCTGTAAGAAAAATGTCGTTTTATTTTTTTTAAATAAAATATAATTTTTATTTATTGTCATATTCGATACAATAATTCTTTTAAAGTATTTTAGACGAATTTTTTTTATATTCAATTAAATAAATTCTGTATTAAAGAATAAATATTTTAGATTAAACTTGGAATCTTTTGATATTAATTTCTTGATATATCCGGGTCATGAGTGAGTTGATATTGGAAAATCGGTGAAAATATTATTAAAGTGCAAAGTCACTAATAATTGGTCGAATATTAAAACATCAAGATCAAAGCAAATTTAGTGCAAATTAATTTTTTTATTATATTGTAATAATTACTTCCACCACCATAAAAATATACTAGAAATTTATTCTTAAAAATTAATCATTCGAAATGGCAAAACGACAATTTGGAGTATGTAAAATTTATTGGAACTACTTCTATATGCCCAAAAATAAATAATTGGATATGACAAAAACTGGTCGAAAATAAATATTTATTAACACTTAAAAATACGTAAAAAAAAGTTAGCAATTGACATTAAAATTGAAGGAAATTTTAGTACCAAACTTGGAATAGGTTTGTAAATGGATATTTAAATATGCGGACAAATTAACTGTTCAAAATGAGTAATATTGGTCGAAAACAAATGTTTGAAAATTATTGAAAATTGACATAAAATTTGATTGAAATTTTTAACACTTTAAATAAAGTTGATAGCATTTGGGCCCGCTGTGAATTTATTTCTACAATTCGTAGTCGAAAATAAATAACTAAAAATGGTCGAAAAACTATGTATAATAATTGACAATAAAGTGGGTAAAATTATATAATAAATTTCTATTCTAAAATTACTTTAAAGTAACTCTTTAAAACTGGTCGAAAATCGGAAAATTGATATTCAAATTGGAGGAAATCAACACTTTAAAGTAAGTTAAATTTAATCGAAAATTTCTACAATGCACTTATTTTAAAATTTCTACAACAAACTTCAATATGGCTGCAAATTGGCAATTCAAAATTTACAAAAATTGGTCTAAAATCGATCCATAAAAATATATTAAAATTATTGCCGAAAAAAAATATATTTATAAAATGCCAAGAATTGGTCGAAAACCGGTATTAGAAAATTATTATTCAAATTGGAGGAAATCAACACTTTAAAGTTAAATAAATTTGGTCGAAAATTTCTACAATGCACTTATTTTAAAATTTCGACAACAAACTTCAATATGGCTGCAAATTGGCAATTCAAAATTTACAAAAATTGGTCTAAAAACGATCCATAAAAATATATTAAAATTATTGCCGAAAAAAAAAATATTTAATATATGCCAAGAATTGGTCGAAAATCGGTATTAGAAAATTATTATTCAAATTGGAGGAAATCAACACTTTAAAGTAAGTTAAATTTGGTCGAAAATTTCTACAATGCACTTATTTTAAAATTTCTATAACAAACTTCAATATGGCTGCAAATTGGCAATTCAAAATTTACAAAAATTGGTCTAAAATCGATCCATAAAAATATATTAAAATTATTGCCTAAAAAAATATATTCATAAAATGCCAAGAATTGGTCGAAAACCGGTATTAGAAAATTATTATTCAAATTGGAGGAAATCAACACTTTAAAGTTAAATAAATTTGGTCAAAAATTTCTACAATGCACTTATTTTAAAATTTCTACAACAAACTTTAATATGGCTGCAAATTAGAAATTCAAAATTTACAAAAATTGGTCTAAAATCGATCCATAAAAATATATTAAAATTATTGCCGAAAAAAAAAATATTTAAAATATGCCAAGAATTGGTCGAAAATCGGTATTAGAAAAATATTATTCAAATTGGAGGAAATCAACACTTTAAAGTAAGTTAAATTTGGTCGAAAATTTCTACAATGCACTTATTTTAAAATTTCTACAACAAACTTCAATATGGCTGCAAATTGGCAATTCAAAATTTACAAAAATTGGTCTAAAATCGATCCATAAAAATATATTAAAATTATTGCCGAAAAAAAATATATTTATAAAATGCCAAGAATTGGTCGAAAACCGGTATTAGAAAATTATTATTCAAATTGGAGGAAATCAACACTTTAAAGTTAAATAAATTTGGTCGAAAATTTCTACAATGCACTTATTTTAAAATTTCGACAACAAACTTCAATATGGCTGCAAATTGGCAATTCAAAATTTACAAAAATTGGTCTAAAAACGATCCATAAAAATATATTAAAATTATTGCCGAAAAAAAAAATATTTAAAATATGCCAAGAATTGGTCGAAAATCGGTATTAGAAAATTATTATTCAAATTGGAGGAAATCAACACTTTAAAGTAAGTTAAATTTGGTCGAAAATTTCTACAATGCACTTATTTTAAAATTTCTATAACAAACTTCAATATGGCTGCAAATTGGCAATTCAAAATTTACAAAAATTGGTCTAAAATCGATCCATAAAAATATATTAAAATTATTGCCTAAAAAAATATATTCATAAAATGCCAAGAATTGGTCGAAAACCGGTATTAGAAAATTATTATTCAAATTGGAGGAAATCAACACTTTAAAGTTAAATAAATTTGGTCAAAAATTTCTACAATGCACTTATTTTAAAATTTCTACAACAAACTTTAATATGGCTGCAAATTAGAAATTCAAAATTTACAAAAATTGGTCTAAAATCGATCCATAAAAATATATTAAAATTATTGCCGAAAAAAAAAATATTTAAAATATGCCAAGAATTGGTCGAAAATCGGTATTAGAAAAATATTATTCAAATTGGAGGAAATCAACACTTTAAAGTAAGTTAAATTTGGTCGAAAATTTCTACAATGCACTTATTTTAAAATTTCTACAACAAACTTCAATATGGCTGCAAATTAGAAATTCAAAATTTACAAAAATTGGTCTAAAATCGATCCATAAAAATATATTAAAATTAATACTTCAAAAGTTGGTTAAATTTGGTCAAAAATTTCAACTGCCAACTTACTTCTTCAATATGAACATTTCATATCGTCGAAAAATTAATAATAAAATTTTTACAAAAACTAATTTTATTAAATAAGACTTTGATCGATATGGAACTGTAGAAATGAATGAAACTCATTTGAATAGTGCTTCTTAAACGACCAAGAGCCTTTGGATGACGTGAATATCAATAAATGTCAGGAACTATTTTCAGGTATGTTTTTTCTAACGACTGGTTGTGCATTAACGGTTTAATTCTAGTAAGTTTATGCAGACTGCACAGAAATGCATATCATTGTGGTGCAGGGATTAATATCAGTGAACTTTTATGCGTCTACGAGTAACAATGTGAATAGACCATGCTCCACACGGCACAACTAAGCGTCGAACAAGAACTGACGAACCAAAAGATGGTTAATATAATCTATGGCAAATGCCAGAGCCATTCTCTAAGTTGAGACTACTCCATAGAGTGTACCGCCACGAATCTATTGCGCAATCCCTGTGGGCTAGCCGGTGCCAAATCGCGTTTTAAACTTGTTAGCACAAAATCGATTCTGCGAAAAGCCGATCTGATATTTGGTCATTTCCATTATTTTTTGTGTAATCCAACCCGTTAGCTGGTACCGATGGAGCGGTCATGTTGAAACCACGTCCAGTCGAGAGACAATTCCTTATCGACCAGCTCCCCAACTGTGTCTCAAAGCAGAACAGACCGTCCAATTGCTACACCATTTTCACTGATTCCAATGGGTCTATGCTGGTATACTGGTTGGTGGTGGCTTGTTGTTGGAATGATTGACAGACCCCAAATGTACAATAATATTTACTCTCGATTTTTTAGTTTACTTTTAGACATTTTAACAGAATCAATAATGAAATGCACGAAAAACCGACCTTTCGCTTCATTGCTTCTTTGCGTCTTTGCATCTTTTCGAATTGTACAAACTTGCATGCACACACACTGGTACCGATCTTATTGAAAATTCGATGAATGCTTAAAAGTAACAAGATTTATTACATTGCACCAATAATATTTTTTGTTGTAAATCTATTGATTCGTATCTTATCTTGCAGACATTGACTGTTGGTTGTATCAATTAGTCCAGAGGATTGACTAAATCCGCTAACCTCGTTCTATAAAAAAAAATTTTTTATCTGCGCAGATAATTAAATAAAAGTCCAGAAAAAATTATGTTATTCCATGAAGTTATGAAAAATTCATTTTCCCTCTCTCGAAGTCATTTTAATACGTTCATAAAAATTATTCGATTATAAATAGTGTGCTTCGACTAAGAAAGATTGCGCATGAAATTTTAGTTAAGTTGGAGTGTGCAGTAGTGATAAAATGTGCTAATTTATGGCATAAAATTTTATCTCTTTGTGGGCAGCTTTACATCGGTGGAAGCATCGTTTTCACTTTTTTTTGAAACAGTGCGTGGAAGGTTTCAACGGAAATCGCCTTGAGTTCATCGGGTAGACTCCCGAAACTCCTTTGGATGTTATCGATAGCACCAAGATGGACATCCGTTCAAGTGTTTTTTTTTTTTTAATTTTGGGTAACAAAAAATGTTACATGGACTTAGATCCGGTTTAAGCGGAGGGGTTAAAAATACAAAAGAATCCATTTTTTTCGACAAAAACTCGATAATGCAGCTTACCGTGCAACAGGGCGCTCTTGTCCTAATGTTTAAAATGTTTAACCTAACGCAAAGAACCATTTTTTCCAGAGCCCTTTAATGATTCCTCTACAAAAATGAGTTTTTCGTAAAAGTTCTACAGTTTCATCAGTTATCACTGTTGAAGACCTCCCTGAGCAAGGTAACTTTTTCAAATGTTGCTCGATCATCCAAATTGCATTTTTTTCTACCAAAATATTTATAAATCTGATAAAAAAATTTTCTCCATAGGCTCGTAGCAACTTTTAATAAGACAAATTTATAGAGTCACTAAGCTTCACACAAAATTTGATGGAACATCGTCACTCCACGCTCTATCGGGTCGCACAACTACCGCACATGAAGGAGAATCTAACATATAAACTACGTAAAGGAAAAAAGTCTGTCTGTAGTATTACCAAGTGGCTGTCAGTGATGGCAGTTACTTTTCTTCTCCTATCTGTTCTAGCAAAGACCCCCAACGTACTGGCAAATTTCTGCAAATCTAAATAAAACTAGTCTAAAACTGCCTTACCAAGTAAAGAATAAATACGATCGAACACAAAAGTGTCCTTATAACTTTTATTCTCCGCCTAAATATCTTGAAAATCATATCACCAAATGGCACTAATTTTTTTATATCGTATTTTTTTTATAAAATAAGCTTTACATTTTTTTATAAAAGAAATAAATAACAGCAAAGCACTTTTAAAACACACTCTATTGAAAACCAATATGGACTTACGGACTAGAACTCCATTCAAAAATCCTTCGCGAAACTGCCAATGCTACCTTTTATGTTCGCAATAGTCTTATCTTAAGGTCTCCTCTAGTCGTGATGTGACTGTGTCTCGTTATAAAAAGTTTCTCGTTCAAAACCTAACCTTAACTTCCCTGTCTATAAAGCTCTCATTACTTTTTTGCCGAATCTCATAAGAGAGCGTTTTTTTTAGATTTTTCAAAGAAATAAAACTAACAAAAAAAAACCTACAAAAATAATTATTTTAAGATTTTTTTTTTTGCTATGTAAAAAATTCAAATTTCTTGTCCAAATGAAAACTTTTTAATGGAAATGACCATGTGACGGGATGCGTTATCATAGAGGAGCATTGAAGTGAAAAAACCTCTTTTTATGAGGCTCTCAAGAACAACCATACCTTTTTCATAAAATACTTGGTTGACAGTTTGTCCTGACGGCACAATTTTAAAAAATTTTCAATGTTGATGGTCCTTTAAAAATGCGTTTTTGCCAACAAAAAATTTAGGTTCTTGATAAGGAATATTCCCCAAAACGCTCGTTGGATCTTTTCGTAAGTGAAAAACAAAAAATGTACAATTTTGACGCCAAGACAACTCAGGTATTTGGCAACAGACAAAAAAGTACCTTGGCTATGTCACTAGCCGCATTGAAAATCAAGACTGCTTCGTACAAGTAGACGAAGACGTCTCAGTGTCTCCCCGACTATCACCCGGAGGATGAAGAAGTGGAAATTACTGGAGTAACCATGGAAGAGCTCACGAGGGCCTGCATTAGATTGCAGAATGGTAAGGCACCAGGACCAAGCGGCATACCCAACATCGCACTGAAGAGTGCAATTGCCGCCAGGCCAGACATGTTCATAAGCATGTACGACGCATGCCTGCGGCAAGGCGTATTTCCGACTCGATGGAAGCAACAAAGATTGGTTCTTCTCCCAAAAGAGAAGAAACCACCGGACGAGCCAGCATCCTATCGTCCACTTTGCATGCTGGATTCGGACGGGAAGAACTTGGAGCGGATAGTGGCCGACAGATTGGAGCAATACATCGAATTTCAATTCGGATTCAGGAAGGGGAGATCGACCATCGACGCGTTGGAACTCGTCACGAGCATTGCAAAGGAAGCCATCTCAGGAAAGAGATGGAAAGGCGGTTCTAAAAAGTATTGCCTCATTGTCACCCTGGACATCAAGAATGCGTTTAACTCGACCCGCTGGGATCGAATCTTGGAGGCTCTTGAGGACATGGGGGTGCCCTACTACCTACGGAGGATGGTCAGATCATACTTCAGTGATCGACTACTGCACTACGAGACCGAGGATGGACCAGCGGAGTATAGGGTCACGAGAGGGGTACCTCAGGGCTCTGTCCTGAGGCCACTCTTGTGGAACGTAATGTACGACGGCCTACTCCATCTGGAATTACCGACGAACACAACACTCGTGGCTTTCGCGGACGACGTAGCAATTGTCCTTGTAGCCAAACACCTGGAGGAACTGGAAGCCGCATTCTCCATCACCATCCGGAGCATAAGACAGTGGATGACATCGGCAGACCCGTCTTTGGCGGAACATAAGACCGAGGCACTCTTTGTGAGTAGCCGGAAGAAAATGGAGACCATCACCATAAGAGTAGGCGACCACGGCATCCGGTCGCTACCCTACATCCGGTATCTAGGAGTTGTCTTGGATGTCAGACTCAACTACAAAGAGCACATCTCCAGCGTCAGCAGGAACGCATCAGCAGTACAGGCGCACTTTCGCGGATAATGCCCAATATCGGAGGCCCCAGGCAAATCCGAAGGCGACTACTGGCAACTGTGGTTACCTCCGTCTTGCTATACGGAGCACCAGTGTGGGCGAAATCGCTAGAGCTAACAACATACCGCAAGACAATGTCATCAGTCCAGCGGCTCTCACTGATCAGAGTGGCGTCAGCATACCGAACGGTATCACACGATGCGGTCAACATCGTGGCATCATGCAGGAGAGCGGGAACGCCAACATCGTAGGAAGAAGGAAGAGCGGCGAAAGGTCCTCTGTGAAGAGGAGAGACCCGAGAGTCTTCGCCTCTGGCAAGAGAGATGGGCCAACTCGACGAAGGGTCGATGTTACCAAATGGGTCACTCGCCTGCACGGGGAAGTCGGGTATTACATCATCCAACGATGCTTTCGGGCATACTTGCACAGATTCAAGAGAACCGGCTCCCCAAACTTTCAAAATTGCCGCGATGTGATCGAAGACGCAGAACACGTGTTCTTCCAGTGCCCCCTCTACGAGCAGACGCGGGTGGAGCTGGAGAGAAATCTGGACCGTTCCATCAGTCCAGAAAACATAGTGGAGTGCATGCTGAAGAGCCAATCGGCTTGGAACAGAATTGCAGAGTAAGCGGAATCCATTATCAAAGATCTCCACACAACGTACGAAGAATAGGCCGCGAGGCGTCATAACATCGGGACAGCAGTAGCATCAAACAAGAACGCCCCGGCGAAGTAGTATTTACAAAGAGTGCCGCCGGGGAACCATCGTTCCGGGAGCAAGGTCAGAGGTGCAGGTTAGGTTTTAGCGAGGTAAAAATTCAGCATAACTCGCCTGGCAGGAAAAACGTCCAGGCGAGTACCTTTTGAAGGTTTCCCCCTGTACCTTATTAATCTAAACATAAAAAAAAGACGTCTCAATGCCGCTAAATCAGAAAGGATTATTTTTTTAACATCTAAAATTGTATGGTTTATTACCAAGCTTACTGCGATTTTTTTGTAAAATTTATTTTATTAATTATTTTCGTATTTTTGCATTTTAAAAAAATAAAACGAGGAACATTTTAAGATTTATTTTTGAGTTCTTTTCTTATTATTTTCTATAATTAAATTTAAACTCATTTTTATTTTTCATCTTTTATTAAAATTAATTATAAAGAATAAGTTTCGTGGTATCAGCCAAATAAATTTCTTTGTGCTTTAAATTAGCAATACTACGTGTACGTTTATTAAAAGGTAATTTCGAGTTCGAATACAGTTGGTAAAGTAGCCGTGTTGCTGGAGAATTTCCATTTCATTGAATTGATATAGTAAAAAATAAAATAATAAAACTTTTTTCACTTTCAAGCAGACATTGAATCATGAAAATTATAGTCTGTTGCAACAACGTGAACGAATACAATACGATCGATGCTGAAGCACTTTGGAATTGGATTGACGATTCAAACGATAGTAATTTTTTCACATATTCTCAAATAGTCCAAATTGGTTTCATTCGAATCACCTGCACGGTTGGCTTTTATTTGCACTCGAACGTAAGTTTATTCGATGCCACCAGCACCATCACCATCCAATAGATTTTCAAGATGCCAGACCAGCAGTAGACCGAATGACTATTCTGCTACGTACTATATAAGGATGGGGTCACAATAGTGGACAGACGTGAGAATGAATTTACTAGTGGATTTTGGTTCGAACCAATAGATTTGGTGCAAGGTTGTTCACTTCTAACTATAACAATTACGTTAAAATTAATATTGCAATGAGGTAATTTTAAGAGCACTAGAACAATTCGTGATCTGAAATTTTCTAACTTTTTTTTTTACAGATTCAATGAATGCTGGCTCGATTTAATAGCGCCGCTATTAAAATATAATGAAAATAAGATTCACATTCAATAAAAAGAATAGTGAATAGTATAAGTGAAAACTTTAAATTAGTAAAAATTAAAACAGTTTTCATTGACATTTTAAAAAAAAAATATTTCATAAGAAACTGTGTAAACGAAATTGTTACGAAAAAAAAAAAATTATTATATTAAAATAATATAAAATTAATTAAAATTCACTTAAATCCTATCTGCCAATTCGTTGCAGGCTATGATGTACAAAACCAAGCTTATTGATACAGGGTCGACCATTTAGAAGTTCCATTTTAAAAAGTAAATAAAAAAAAACTAGTTTTTGTTTTTTCAAATTTCCGGTTTTATTAAAAAGATTTAACCTTGAAATTTAAGAATGAAATACAACATCATTTAAATGACTACCACGGATGGTACCCCATACGGTCGACCCTATTTTTCAGTAAATTTTCGATTGTCCGGGCTTGTATCTCTTCAATGGCAACTTTGATTTCGTGTTTCAAGGTCTCAATTGTCTTTGGATGGCTTGCGTAACATTTATCCTTAACGGCTCCCCACAGAAAATAATCGAACGGGCTCAAATCACAGCTCCGAGGCGGCCAATTGACATCAGAATTTCGGCTGATTATTCGGTTTTCGAAAGCAGTGCTCAAAAGTTGGATTGTTAGGTTGGTTGTGTGGTAAGTCGTCCATGACATTCTCTTCAACTTTTAGAAATAAAAATTTATTGAGCATGCCACGATAGCGCTCACCATTGACCGTAACGGCGGCTCCGTCATCGTTTTCGAAGAAAAACGGGCCAATGATGCCTCCAGTCCAAAATCCGCACCAAACCGTGACTCGTTGTGGATGCATCGGCTTTTCCATGGTGACGTATGGATTTTCTGAGCCCCAGATACGACAATTTTGTTTGTTGACATACCCACCGAGGTGGAAATGGGCCTCATCCGAAAAGATGATTTTTCGGTAAAAATTGGCTCATCTTCGGTCAATTGATCTTGAGCACATTGGGCAAACCGAAAACGCATCGGATGGTCATGCGGCTTTAGTTGTTGAAATAATTCTACTTTGTAAACTTTCATACCGAGGTCTTTGTGCAAAATTCTCAACAGAGAAGTGCGAGAAATGTTCAATTCCTGAGAACGGTGACGAGTTGTTGTTGATGGATGATCACGGACATTTTCAGCAGGGAACGAGTTGCTTTAGCAACCTAAAAACCAGTTTCGCGAACTCGCTTCACGAATTTGCCCACAAATTCACGTGATGGCATTCGATCTTTACTCATTTTTTTTTAAAAATTTCTCACAGTTTGGGTTGAAGACTCACCACTTTGGAAGTAAGTTCTCAATATTTTCCAGTTTTCTTCAATCGTATGGATTACCATTTCGTAAAATTCTGACTTTCAACTAACAATCTTTCAATTCGTGTGTTGACATTTAACACTCTAGTACTTCAAATAAATAGTAGTTCAAAATGGAACCGCTAGATGGACCACCCTATACAGGAGGAAGTAAAATGTTTATAATGAACTTTATCTGTAAAAACAGTTTTTTTTTTTTTAAAATAGTAAATTTGAAAATAAAAATATTTTCAAAAATGTCGAATAATTTTTGATTTTTATAAATAGTTTTAATATTGTAACTTTAAAAAATGTTTGTTATGAAATGATTAGGAGCAAAACAATTATATGTGTAACTTATCTATGGGGCGGTGCTGTTATCTAAGATACACGCCATTTTTTTAACGGAGCTTTTATTGTAAAATTTTCGTAGCGCCTATTTTATTTAGAGCCAAGAGATCTTAGCTATCATTCTTGGTAGTACTTGCGCAATGGAATGCATAGCTTTCAGACAGAAGTAAAATATAACCTCAAAATACTGAGTTTATTCAGTTTGTCAACGTGAAGTGGAGTTGGTGTGTTTCGGAGAATATTTACACGAATAAATTGGAATTTACACAAAAAGGGATATTACACGAATAAATTAGAATTAAAAAAAACAAATATTACACGGATAGATTAGAATTAAGAAATAAGAAAATTAAAAAAATATTAGAAAAATATATAAGCAAAACGTACTTGCGAGTAGATGACCATAGGAATGCAAAATTTACTGAAAGCAGTACAATATAACCTCAAAATAGTCAACAACAATACTGAGTTTACTCACACATAAACAATAAAAACTGAGTTTATTCACACATTACAAATATATGACTCTTCAACATAACCAACGAATCCGCTATTTCTTTTCGATTTTGCTGCACCAATAAAGTAAACATAACAAAAATATGACACTTCAACATAACCAACGAACCCGCTAAGCTATCTACTTTGATTTTGCGAACTAAAACCCCCCTACCGTAAATTGGATGCGCAACTACACAAGCGAAGTACTCATCTGTATGAGCAAGAGTAGTTAAAGCTTTTTTGGAGTAGTAAAACTTTCCCAATTGAAGACAGCTCTTGTGTCCTCTTTGAGCAAAGAGAATTTAATCTGTACTTAGCGTATCTACAAAACATATTAGGCGTTTTCCTTTGGACCAATTTTGCTACTACGCGGTAGTTGTAGCTGTCATCATCTACTCTACCTCGAACAAACGACCACATCGAACGGGGAGTTACGCATACAATTTACGTTAGGTGGATTCTAGTTGCTAAAGTGAAAATAGATACTTTTGCGGGTTCGTTGGTTATGTTGAAAAGTCATATTTTTGTCAGTATTGTTTATGTGTGAATAAACTCAGTTTTTATTGTTTATGTGTGAGTAAACTCAGTATTGTTTCTGACTGTTTTGAGGTTATGTTTCTACTAAAGTTTAGAATTTGGCTTTCTTTTGGTCATCTATCGCGTAGTAGCAAAATTGGTCCAAAGGAAAACGCCTGTTATGATCGCCAGTTTGACTGAAAGTTTACTGCAATAAAATTTTGCATTTATATTCTTTTTCTATTGAATCTAATTGCATCCACCCATGTTCACAGCGTTTTTTTTTTAAATTTATTTTGAAAATATATTTTTAACGTATTCGCATCTAATGTAAAAATACAATTTGGATAGTAACACATAATCTTGATTAATAATTTTTTTCTATTTATTTATGTTTTTAACAAAAGCTGTATTCGATTGCACCCAATTTGCTACGGCAGTACTTGTGTAGCTGTCATCATCTACTCTACCTCGAACAAACGACCACATCGAACGGGGAGTTACGCATACAATTTACGTTAGGTGGATTCTAGTTGCTAAAGTGAAAATAGATAGTTTTGCGCGGGTTCGTTGGTTATGTTGAAGTGTCATATTTTTGTTATGTTTACTTTATTCGTGCAGCAAAAGCGAACAGAAATGGAATCAAATATTACAGGAGTGTGTTTTTACATAAAAAATAGGTACACATTTATTAAGTGACTACTTTACAGGTTGTTATTGCATTGTTAGACGAGCTAGAAGATAGCTCGGATGATTTAAGTTTATTTGATTGTACGGACTCAAGCGGCACATCGCTTTCATCAGGTTCTAATGATGATGTGCTTCCATATATTAAAAAAAATAGAGTTAAAAATTATGTGCATATAATTGGTAAGTACACAGGTTCGGAATTTAAGAAACACTTTAGATTAACAAGAGTTATCGCAGAAAGGATTATCGGTATGTGATTTTCATTTTAAACAATTATTGAACGAAAAAGTGTTGTAAGCATCCAAGTCATGGAGGACGTACTGCAGTTGGTGCTGATGTTGAAATATACATCAGGTTGTGGTTTCTAGCAAATACTAAAACGTACCGACAAATTGCTGACAGATTTAATGTCCCAGACAGCACTGTCCATCGAATTTTACACTGCGTCGTAAAATGGTTTGTTGAAATGAGTGCCAATTACATAAAATGGCCAACAGCATCCGAAATGCAAAATAACCAGATTCAATTTGCAGCTATGAAAGGTGTGCCAGGTGTTGTTGGGACTATTGATGGTTGCCATACTAAAATCAATGCTCCTAAACGTGACAAACAAGCATACTGCAATAGGAAAAAATGTTATAGTGTACTTTTGCAGGGAATTGTAAACGCCGAGGAAAAGTTTATAGATGTGCAATGTGGTGAACCTGGTGCAATGCACGATGCACAGCTTATACGAAAATCGGCGTTTTGCAGGCGTATTACTGAGGATGATTCCATAATTATACCAGGAGGTATCCTTCGAGCCACATTCAACAAGTACTTAGCCTACAAAAGGAAAAACGAAAACTTTGGAAAGGTGGCAATTTAGTTTTCCACATAATCTCCTTCAAGCTCGATACACTTGGCCCAGCGATGCTCTAACTTTTTTCACCCGTCCAAAAAATACATTTTCTCGAGGGAAGCAAAATAGGCCTCCGTGGCGATGATGACCTCCTCATTCGACCCAAATCTATTCCCGGCGAGTGATTTTTTCAGGTTTGGAAACAAAAAGTAGTCACAGAGGGCCAAATCTGGAGAGTACGGTGGATGGGGCAGCAATTCGTACCGCAATTCGACCAATTTGGCCATGGCGACGGCGGAGGTGTGAGCCGGCGCGTTGTCGTGGTGGAACAGCACTTTTTTCTTCGCAAAGCGGGGCCGAATTTTCTTCAATTCGACGTCAAATCGGCCCAATAAGTCAGCATAGTAGCGCCCCGTGATTGTTTTACCCTTCTCGAGGTAATCGATGTGGATCACACCTTGTGAATCCCAGAAAACGGTGGCCATTACCTTTCCGGCCGATCGAACAGTCTTCGCCTTCTTCGGAGCACATTCGCCGGGTGAAGTCCACTGTTTCGACTGTTCCTTGGTCTCTGGTGTGTACCAGTGAATCCATGTTTCGTCGACGGTCACGAAACGACGCAAGAACTCTGCTGGATTGCGCTGAAGGGAATCGACTGAAACTTTGACAGTAACATAGGCTATTAAAAGAATGTACTGCACGGTGGTAAATTTCTTTTGTGACAGCAGTTCCATCGAGTGGTGAGGCTAAGTACTTGTTGAATGACCCTCGTACTTGGAGACTCAGCGTAGTGTGCAACCAGATATTTAGTTCCCCCGCTTAGGGATTTTGGAAACTTAACTGCAGAGCAAGTAAAATTCAACTACTTACATTCAGCAACAAGAATCGTTGTTGAAAACGCGTTTGGGTTGCTGAAATGTCAATTTCGTAGGTTGCATTTTTTCGAAAGTCGAAATTTAGGCTTTGTCACCAACTGCATTGCTGCTGCTTGTGTTTTACATAATATATGTATTGCTGAAAATGATTTCTGTGACATAGAATATTTAGATAATGAAGTCAACAATATACAGAATTACACAGAATCTGAAGGAATTGATAGCAACAATGGTGCACGTGAGAGGCAGCAAATGTTTGAAAATATGGATAATAATGGATTGTTAAATTAATTGAAATTTAATTATTTGTGTAATTTAATATTTATTGTAACATTTTGAATTAAAAATAAATGCATCCTTGGCTAAAAAAAAATAAACATTATCATATATAAAATACCTTAATTTACATTATGAATAGGAAATACCTTAACTTAACTTATTTAATATATTTTCATCAGTAGAATTTCTTTCAGTCCTATTATTTTTCTTTTTTTAGTTAAATATTGTTCTTATAATTGAATTTTTTTTTTTAATTCTAATTTCTCTGCGTTATACTTGCGGTAAAATTTCAATTTATTAACATAATACCTCTTTTTACCTTTGCTCACCACTTTCCCCTTCCTTTCCGTTTCAGCTTCAGAGACATCCGATGAACATGATTCCGCTAATGGAGGTACGGTTGTTGAAGTTTCTGGCTGAGATGGAGGTACTGCTCCTGAACTTTATGCTCCCACGGAAACAGAATGTGGTGATGATATTGCCAGGTCATTGATGAATATATTGTCTATATCCTTGAAGTAAAAAAACATCGAAGGATTTGTCCCTTTACCTCTGTCTTTAGCATTTTTGTATGCCCGGTACAGAGTTTGCCACTTCACTTCGACGTTTCTCCCTGTTCTTGGCATCACCTTTGAATAAAAGTAATATGGTTACCTGTACTTGCGGACAATGAAATTAAATTTTTATTATTAAATACCAGAGCATTCAACGCCTCCAAATCCGTCAATATATTTTCTCAAAAGTGTGCCTTCTTCCTCGTTTTCGAATATTCCTCCTTTCTGTTGGCATAAGCACTTATTAGCTGTATTCCATTGGGAAAATTTTGCTACTCACAAGTACGTCTAGCCACTCGCAGCTACTCTTGCTTATACAGATAAGTATTTCGCGCGAGTAGTTGCACTTCTCCCCTTAGGGTAAGGGGATTGTAGTTTTCTAGTGTCATATTTTTGTTATATTTACTTATTTGACTTTATAGACTCTACATCATCATCAGATTCTGATGAAGATGTGACTCCATGTATCAAGAAAATTAAAGTTGAAAATTATGTGCATATAATTGCAAATTACACAGATTTGTACGCAAAATTATGCGTTCCATTGGACGTCTACTCGCAAGTACTTGCGAGTAGCAAAATTGGCCCAAAGGAATACAGCTATTAATGCCTTACCCTCGCTGTAGCTCCAATTTTTACTCATTCTTATATATCTATAATTTTTACTAATTAATTGAAAAGTTGCACCAAACAAAACACATTCACTTCAATGAACTTACTATTGTTGTTGATTATTTTGAGGTTATATTTTACTGCTGTCAGTAAATTGTTCATTTTATTGAGAATCTACTGCAAACTACTGCACAGTAGCAAAATTGATCCAATTGAATACAGCTAAAATATCTTAAACGCTAAAAGTTTTGATACTGCATACTTACTGGCATTGCGCTTGAGCCGTTGTGTATGCAATCTTCTGATATTATGTTTCCGCCTACAGGCACTTTTAAGCTTTGCTGAACAGCTTCTTCAATGATCAATTATTGTTCACATTTAATTCGAAAATATTTGGCAAGAAAATCATTATTATATAAAAATATTTATTGTAAAATAGATTATTTGGCATAATTTGGTTGATATTTTTGAAATTAAAAATGACTGATTTAATATTTTTTCAAAGCTATCGAATGAGCTTTTCGAAATATTTCTAATAATTTATATTTTTATATTTTTTTAAAACTGTTTTTATTATTTTCTTTAGTAATTTTTGACAAAACTATTTTAGTAAATTCACCCGAAAATATTTTTTCCTATGTTAATGTGCAAAAGCTTTTTACTATTAAAGTTAATAATTGGATTCAAAGTAAGCTTTAGAAAATTGGTCAGTTGCACTTGTATGGCTTCACATTATTCAGACTGTTATTACGTAAATCTTTGACTAAATTATATGTCGATAAGTTTTAATTAAAGTATATTTTCTGTAATATATTTAAGGTAATTTTCTATTATTTTTTTACTATGGCAAACATTTTTTAATCTAAAAAGTTTAAGAATTAAATTTCTGATATTTTTCCCAAATTTATTCTCTATGCTATATAAATATCTAAGGTAGAATTATTATTTGTAAAAAAGAAAAACTGAATGAATATAATTTTTCTTCTTGAATAGATACTTTTCTATACGAGTAAACATTTATGTTATTTTGGTATAAATTCAAAAATTCAATAAATCATTTTGAAAGAAAAATTTAAATTAATAAATTAATTCTTAGATTAATAATAATTAGCTAAGTTTAGTTTCAATAGTAAAATAAAAATTTATGAAAAAGTTTCAATATTAAATAAACTAGAAAGAAAGAGTGACCAATATATAATAAAATAAAAAATAGTAATAATGAAATATTTACAAAAGGAATTTAATAAAAAATATCTATAAACATAATAATATATTTTGCTTATAGGCAAATTAACTTATAAAATAATAAACTTAAGAGAATTCTTGTATCCATAATGATAGTATTATCAAAGTTAAAAGTGAAAATAAGCACTTTAAAAATTATAAAATTATTAATTATAATACAATAATAATAATTATGGATAAATAATATAAATAACAATAACAAATAAAGTAACAAACAATTGCTACTGCTGATTTAGTGTGTTTTGAGCAAAAGTAAAAATAACAACAAACATTTTACCATCTCACTAAGCGAACGAAGAAATATGCCTTGGAGAGGAGTGTTTGTCTGAAAGTGAAGCGCATTCATTCATTCATTGCGTCAAGGTACTCGTACATTGGAGGTACCATCGGGTAGCTATGATCGGGCACCTCTAGTGGAATTACCAGTGAAGTTACGGTTATACCTGTACTTACCTATGGTAGCTACAGACAATACGGTATACTAGGCGAGGTAACCTACCCAAGTGATTCGCTATGATCAGTTGGTTTTAAGCTATCCGACAACAAAGTCAACGGTTAAATGCGATTTTTTTCGAGCGCGATTACAGCCGTTTTGATTTAACTATAACAGAAGAAAAAAAATCGTACTTTTTATCATAATAAATTTTATTTTTCTTACGAATTTAAAATAAATTGTAGCCAATTTTTTTTTGTTTTTCTCTTCATTAAAAAAAAAAATCAATCTGAATTAATTAAAAGAAAACGTTTTCTTTTTTCGGAATTTCTTTCTTTTTTTTCAACAAAAAAAAAACTAAAACATTTTTTTTTTTTTTTTGAAAAAGTAAATTAAATTTCCTGTTCCTGTTTTATTTATTTTTTTCATAATAAAGTACAAATTTTATGCTTTTACTAATATTTATTCAATCAAAATGATAGAATTGATAAGAGATAAAATACCATTGAACAAATCATAATTAAAATTTGTTATTTACCAGAGCAGAAAAGAAAATAACAACAACAACAACAACAATAATAATAATAATAATAATTAAAGATATATAAAAAAAAGTATTTAAAAAATTCTTTCGCAAGTTAATAAAGTGGACAAATTATGATAATAACTACAAATTTTTGAAAAAATATTTTCTAATTTAAATTTTTTTTTTTTACAAAAAAGTGATACTAAATATTGGATTTTCTTAATATTTATCTTAGTTTTTATTAAAATATATACGAAATAAATTATCAATTATTACTAAAACTAAATATTTAACAATTATTATTATTATTATTATTATTTGCAAAAAATTTTTAAGTGAAAATAGAAATAAGATAATAATAAAAAAAAATTAGTAATAAAATTTAAAAAAAAAAAAAAAAAAGTTAAAAACAAAAACCAGGAAAAAAAAAGAAATTACAATTAAAATCAAAACTGTGAAGCATAAACAAAAAGAAAATTTTGTTGTTATTTTTGTAGTAGTAACAGTATTAGTATTAGTATTAATTGTAGCAGTTATTGTTGTTGTTGTTATTTTCCACTGTTACTAGTTAACAACTTGGCATAAACTGATTTTTCTTAATAACCAACATTTACTGGGTAGTGTCAGTTTAAAAGAGCCCAAAAACCTTAGCTACCGAAGCACCTACGAAGCCTACAAGAAACGCGAAGAGATTGTACATAGCAGATCGAATCATTTATTCACGTAAAATATATTAAAAGACCTACAGAGTCTAAGGGAGTATCTATTTACACACTTCAATATTATTATTAACTCTCCGATACCAATTGGAGATAGGTGGATGTAGATGTACATATCTAGAAAATTTAAAACTCTCCATCAAGTCTATATCATTTAGACTTTCGGTTTAGTCTATGCCGTTGGAAAATGTATTTCAACCGGCTTTCAATTTATCAGAAAATATACTCGTAATAACGAAATTCTCTTATATACTCGTAAATACTTAATATCTAATCAATAAAAGTGTAGATAATATCGGGCAGTTTTTCTTTATGTTCTGCTGATTAAATTTAAACTCTTCATTTTTGAAATTTGTTACTATTTCTGAAATAAATAAAAAATTTAAAATATTTAAAAGAAGTTTTTTTAAAAATAGTTTTTCTTTTTCTTTTAATAAAAATTTATAGTAAAAGTGTAGCTATAATAAATTTAAAAAAAAAAAAAATAATCATAAGAATACAATAAAAGAAAATTGTTTATATTAAGAGAAAAACTATCTATTTTTGTTTATGAGCAATTTCAATGTTATCAATTCATAAAACTAGAAGGATACGAAGAATCCAAGAAAAAAGGTAAGATTTTTAAAAGAAATATTATTTTTAACAAATATAAAAATAAAAACTTTTTTTTAAAAAAAAAACCAATTTTTAAGGAATTTTAAAAAAAAATACTAAATGTAGAATGATGAAAATAACGCCTGTACATCAAAAACAAAAATTATCCTTTTTTGCTATAAAAACCCAAAAAAAAAATTCTTTCCATTTCCTTTGATTAAAAAAGCCTCTGTTAGTTTAATAATAACTAATAATAATATAATTAATTAAGTAACATTAACGACATTAGTTAAAATTTCCTATAAACGATCCCATAAAACGATTTTAGCTTAATTAAGAAAAAGTTATTTCTGCTTCAAAAGAAGAGCGTAAATATATTTAAAAAAAATCGCACTTATATACTTACTTAAATTTTATTTTAAAATATGGAAAATTGTAATTTTTTTTGCAGTCAAACAAAGGTAAAGGTCCCAAAAAGCTCCATTATTTAAAAAATAAAATTATAAATAAATAAATTTTATTATAAAATCATAATTATTAAATTCATAAAATAAATTAAAAACAAACTAAACATTTTCTATATAGAAAACCAATAAGAATTGGTGAATCCCCCCATAAAGTTTGAGTAGTACGTATGCCTATTCAAAAATAGATCTTCTGTTCATACACTATAAGGTAGAAAATCGTATCAAACTGGTTATATAATTATGACATTTATGCCATAAAATTTTTTTACAAATAATTTTCTCAATTTTCATTTGATCTTTTGAAAAGGATTTCTTTAAAATCTTATTATTTAGTACTATTTACCATACAATAGAATAGTTTAAAAGGGAAAAAACATTTTCTTTTCCATTAAATTCTAATTTACTGATTAAAAATTAATTAATTTTTTTTTTTTCATACTTTTTTCTTTAATTTTACTAATTAATTTCAATAAATTGTTAATTAAAAGTAGCGCCAATGGAATATTTCCAAGATGTAAAATATTTTTATTGAAATTTATAAAAAGAAGAAGATCAAAATATTTAAAAATTAATTACTTATGTATGTGGGTGGGTTTTTAGTATTATTTTTATTTGATATGAAATGTTTTTCATCTTATTTAAAAAGAAAATTATTAAAAATTTTGTACATTTTTTTGTCGTTGGATTTGAAATTGTTTTTGGTAAGTTTTTTTTTTTTTAATCGGAACCATCTTATGAATAGTAAATATGTTTTTATTATTTTGTTTTTAACTGATAACTATGATTATTTTGAAATAATACCGAAACTATACCCTTACGAGTACGATTTGTTACTGCCTAATGGCCTAAATTGTTATAGCTTTTAGTAGGACATATTATTATTTCAGTTTTCAACAAAAAAATTTCACAAAAAAATTACCATAAAAAGACAATCAACAATTTCGTTACTTTACAATTAAATATTTTTTTTTTTAACAAGTTTTTTATGTCATTTTTATTATTTAATACTGTGAAATGTTTTTTTTTTTGCTTATTTTCTTTTATAAATAATTTATGAGACTTTAAGATGATAATCAAGAAAGACAGCAGTTTTTTTTTAAATTATAAATAAACAAAAACAAAACTATTCGTACATATTTTAAATATTTATATGGATTAGATATGAATTAGTTTTAAATTTATTTAGATATATTTATGGTTATAAGAGTGGACAATTGTTAATAAGAAAAGATGCTGTTACAAACGGAACAAGCCGGAAGAGTGAAAGTACGAGTAGTGAATTATTTATTGTGCAATTACACCTGGAGAAATGTGCCTCATACCATGAATATTACCAATAAGCAGAGCCAGAACTAAAAGCGACACCAAAAACCAAAAAAACACCGTTCATTATTTCAACAGAAAAAATTATCAACAACAACAACAACAACAAATTGATAATAAAATAAAAATCTACATAAACTGCCCACCTGTTTATTTAGGAGTTAATATCATTTGCATCTACTTACATATCTGTTGTTGTGTAAATAATCGCGATTAGAAATTGTTTCGTATTTTAACAAAAATTCAATTGGTCGAAAATAGAAATTTCTTTATTATTTATATTCGTTAAAATTTTTAAATATGTTTATTTATATTTAAATAAACAATAAAAGTTAATTGACGAAAACGATATGATTTTTGTATGATATCATAAAATATACAATTTATGGGAAGAAAAGGAAATAAGAAGTTTATGTTTCGGTAAAAAATACTATTGTAGTAAATTTTTGTTTTTAATTTTTACATAAAAACCCTTAAAAAAAATTAGGCGTCCAATTTTTGCTATATTGTTACGGGAAGAAATTTCTCTGACCTACAAAAAAAAATGTTATTTACTTTAAAACCTTATAAATGTTCATATTTTTTGACAGATACAAATTATTAAAATATTATAAAACAGGAGCAATTGCACACGTAAGCGTATTGTATTGTTAAACACTGGGTTTGCGTCAAATTCTCGTAAGCGTATATTTACTGGGATTGCGTCAAATTCTCTGAAAACTTTAGCTTTAGTCAAAACTGGTAGTTCGAGGTGTGCCCTAGGAAAAGTATTGAGTCTAATTTTTCGAATCTTGCAATCATTTTCTTTTATTTTCATATATCAAAAAAGTTTCCTTCGACATCTATGTACGATGTCTGTTCAAAAAGTATCGCGAATTGTTTGATTTTTTGTGGCATTATGTTGGTACTCATGTTTCTCACTTATGCCGATAAGTTCGGTCATTTTGAATGTTCAGTGAATTTTTGACAGCTGCTTTGCTTGCACGTGTTTTGGCTCGTCTTTGATTTTTGCCCATTCCAAAAAATGGATCAAAGAATCTGTATCAAATTTTGTGTGAAAAACAAAATTAATTGCGCGGACACATTCCGAATGTTGACTGTGGTAAATGGTGAAGCTACCTTGGACTGAAGCAACATTTATCGGTGGTACAAAATGTTCTCAGAGGGCTGAGAAGATGTGAACGAAGAAAAGTGTGCCGGATGCCCGAGTATGTCAACAACAGACGAAAACATTGTTGAAGTGAAGAAAATAGTATTGGCCAATCGTCGTATCACCGTCAGAGAAGTTGCTGAGGACTTAGGTAAACATATCGATTGGCGCGTGCCATTCGATTTTTACCAATGATTTGATCGTGAGACGGGTCGCCACGAAATTCGTACCAAAATTGCTCAATTTCGACCAAAAACAGCATCGCATTAACATTGCTAAGGAGCTGTCCGCGACAACCCAAATTTGCTCCACAGGGTCATAACTGGTGACGAATCATGGGTTTATGGTTATGACGTAGAAACTAAAGCTCAATCATCCCAATGGAAGCTGCCGCATGAGCCAAGACCGAAAAAAGCGCGCCAAGTTCGGTCGAATATGAAGGTTTTGCTTACACAGGGTAGAACGGTCAATAAGGACTATTACCTGCAAGTTATGCGCAAGTTAACCCCGAAGCAATCCGCCAGAAACGCCCGGATTTGTGGAAGAACAAAAATTTGCTTTTGCACGATGATAACGCCCCTGCTCACGCATCGTTGCTTCTGCACGAATTTTTAGCCAAAAACAACACACTAATAATGCTGCAACCACCGTATTCCCCAGATCTGGCCTCCTGTGACTTTTTCTTGTTCCCGAAACTGAAGAGCCCCATGAAAGGACGACGCTACGCTACGATTGAGGAGATAAAGATGGCATCGAAGGAGGAGCTGAACAAGATCACAAAAAATGATTTTTTGAAGTGCTTCGAGGATTGGAAAAAACGTTAGCACAAGTGTATAATATCTTTGAAGGGGATTACTTTGAAGGGGAAAAAATACAAAATTCGCGATACTTTTTTAACAGAAACACGTATATCGGTGGAGGCGTTCGAAGCAGCGTTGGAAGGCTTTAATTGGAATTGCCTTTTGCTCATTGCCTACACTTTTTTTTGGGTATTATCGATAATACCAAGATAACGTGTCTTTTAAAGTATTTTTTTTTATTTAAATCAAAAAAAAAAGTCACATTGACTAAGATCAAGTAAATAGGGGAGTTCGGAATCCACAGAAATTCATTTTTCAAATAAAAACTAAAAAACTAACTAATGGCAATATACAGGCTTCCAAGTGTCTGCATTGTCCGATCTAATCCGTAGAACCTTTTTTTCTGTCAGTTCACATTTCTTTAGTTCTCGATTTTAAAGGTTTTCCAGAGCGAGGTTCACATCTTCGAATGCTTTATGGCTCTCCAAAAATACTTTATGCCGACGAAAAACTTGTGCTCTTCATAAGGAATGTTGCAACTTTTCGTAAGTCAGTCTTGAGGATTCAACAAATTTCGTTATTTCATTTTTCGTAACGGACTACCAAAATACAACTTCACTTGTGACCTTCTTTAGGGTTGCATAATAATCGGACGAGGTTGGAACTTGAATTGAATCAGCTATGTTGTGAGGAAGTCTCCAGGATTGCCAGAATACGTACAGTAATACCAGTCTCGGCTTCTGATATATATTTAAGAAAAGTACATGCATCATTTTAAGAACCGCTTAACGTTCAAAATGGTATTCCACAAGGAGCTATTCTGTCATCAATGCTTTTCTACCTGTCAGCTCGGATTTTGGCTTAAAAGCAATCATATTTTTAAAGCAGTCTGGCTTTTACTATTTATCTAAAAAGAATACGTAGGTGATTTTAAGAAAATTTTTATTTTATCATCAAATTTTTACTGACAAATTTTTAATGAAAATTTTACAGAAAAATTTTTACTGAAAATTTTACTGACAAATTTTTACTGACAAATTTTTAATAAAAATTTTACAGAAAAATTTTTCTGAAAATTTTACAGAAAAATTTTTACTGACAAATTTTTATTGAAAGTTTTGCTGACAAATTTTTACTGACAAAATTTTGCTGACAAATTTTTACTGAAAATTTTACTGACAAATCTTACTGAAATTTTTTACTGAAAATTTTTACTGACAAACTTTTACGGAACATTTCACTGACAAGTTTTTATTGAAATTTTACTGACAAATTTTTACTGAAAATTTTACTGACAAATTTTTAATGAAAATTTTACAGAAAAATTTTTACTGAAAATTTTACTGACAAATTTTTACTGACAAATTTTTATTGAAAATTTTACTGACAAATTTTTAATGAAAATTTTACAGAAAAACGATATGATTTTTGTATGATATCATAAAATATACAATTTAGGGGAAGAAAAGAAAATAAGAAGTTTATGTTTCGGTAAAAAATACTATTGTTTTACTGACAAATTTTTATTGAAAATTTTACTGACAAAATTTTGCTGACAAATTTTTACTGAAAATTTAACTGACAAATTTTACTGAAATTTTTTACTGACAAATTTTTACTGACAAATTTTTATTGAAAATTTTACTGAAAAATTTTTACTGACAAAATTTTGCTGACAAATTTTTACTGAAAATTTTACTGACAAATTTTACTGAAATTTTTTACTGACAAATTTTTCCTGACACGTTTTTACTGACAATTTTTACTGACAAATTTTATTAACAGTTTTTTGCTGAAAATTTTGCTGACAAATTTTTACTGACAAATTTTAATTCACAAATTTTTACACAAAAATTTTTAACTGACAAGTTTTTACTGAAAAAATTTTACTAAAAAATTTTCACTGACAAATTTTTAGTGCAAATTTACTAAAAATTTTAATGACAAATTTTCCCTAAAAAATTTTTTACTGATAACGTTTTACTGACAAATTTTTAGTAACAAATTTTTACTGAAAATTTTACTGACAAATTCTTCTGAAAATTTAATTGCCAAATTTTTTACTGAACATTTTACTGAAAATTTTTACTGAAACCTTTACTGACAAGTTCTTATTGAAAAGTTTACTGACAAAATTTTGCTGACAAATTTTTACTGAAAATTTTACTGACAAATTTTACTGAAATTTTTTACCGACAAATGTTTACTGACAAGTTCTTATTAAAATTTTACTGACAAATTTTTACTGACAAACTTTTACTAACAAATTTTTACTGGAAATTTTACTGACAAATTTTTACTGACAAATTTTTATTGAAAATTTTACTGAAAAATTTTTACTGACAAAATTTTGCTGACAAATTTTTACTGAAAATTTTACTGATAAATTTTACTGAAATTTTTTACTGACAAATTTTTCCTGACACGTTTTTACTGACAAATTTTATTGACAGTTTTTTGCTGAAAATTTTGCTGACAAATTTTTACTGACAAATTTTAATTCACAAATTTTTACACAAAAATTTTTAATTGACAAGTTTTTACTGAAAAAATTTTACTAAAAAATTTTCACTGACAAATTTTTAGTGCAAATTTACTAAAAATTTTAATGACAAATTTTCCCTAAAAAATTTTTTACTGATAACGTTTTACTGACAAATTTTTAGTAACAAATTTTTACTGAAAATTTTACTGACAAATTCTTCTGAAAATTTAATTGCCAAATTTTTTACTGAACATTTTACTGAAAATTTTTACTGAAACCTTTACTGACAAGTTCTTATTGAAAAGTTTACTGACAAATTTTTATTGCAAATTTTATAGACAAATTTTTACTGACAAACATTTGGTGAACAATTTTTGCTGACAAATTTTTTACTGAACATTTTTCTGAACAATTTTACTGAAAATTTTTACTGAACATTTTACTGACAAATTTTTACTGACAAATTTTTACTGAACTAATTTTTGCCTCAACTAATTTTTACTGACAGTCTTCACTCCACACTTTTACAAAAACTACGCTTAAAAAAAATTTTAATTGGTCCTAAAAATGGCAGTATTCCAAATACCACAGTCATTTTGTGTCCAAATATATTTGAGTCTATCGCAGGTGCAACACTATTTATGCTTCTTTGTCTTATATGATTATCTTCAACAAGAAAAAAATTTTTTATTAGTATTTTTCTATTTGCCCGCCCATAAATTAATGTAGAAATGGTCATGTTTTTTGAGCAGTCTGGCTTTTGGTATCTATATAAGAAGATTATAAGAGCAGTCATACCACAAGGAGATACAAGGAGATACCTCCTTAGATATCTATCTAAGAAATTGTTATTATTATCTATTTGACAAGAGCCAGCAGATCAATTCAAGAACAGCTCAACATTCAAAATGCTATTCCATAAGGAGGTACTCTGTCATCAATGCTTTTCTACTTGCCATCTCAGATTTTGGCTTAAAGACGATCATATTTTTTTTAAGCAGTCTGGCTTTTACAATCTTTCTAAAAAGAGTACGTAGATTATTTTAAGAAAATTTTTACTACTCGTATCATAATTGTTTTTTTATTCAAGAGCAGCTCAACATTCAAAATGATGTTCTACAAGCAATAAAGCCTTTAAAAGGTCAAATAATAATCAATTAAATTGTAAAAATAATTTCGAAAAAGAAAATGCAAATTGTTGCTAATTTTTCTCACAACTATTAAATAATTTTTAATAAATTTTATTGCTCAATTTCTATTTAACTAATAACTATTATTTACAGAATTCCCATTTATTTGAATATAAATTTTACTTGACAATATAATCTCAGGTCAAGACCTTGGGACCATCCGATCAAGTACGGTTCAAATCAATAGTCACATAGAATTTGGTACAGTATATTTTTTCTAAGAAAACTTTTTCATATTTTATCATATTCATAATAATTACTATTGACCGAAATTTTTGCAAAAACAATACTAAACAAAAGTATGTCACACTAAATTTTTCACTATAAAAAAATATTTACTTAATTACTTATACGCAAATGTCTGTACATCCTTTAACCTTTAATAATTTTTATATAACTTATACAATTTCACATTGATAAATAAAGTTTATGAATAAATTGATTTATTAAAGAGAAGACACTTTAACAAAGTCATAAATATATAAACAAAAATAACAAAATTTAAAGTAGAAAACAAATTAAAATGAAAACCAAGAGAAACAATTTCACAGATGACAATTGTTAAGGTACTGCCAAAAAAAATTCAACGATCATAAAACTAAAATATTAAAATAGGACAAGGTTAATTTTATTAGTACCAATTTATCTTATGACGTATCAATAAATTAACAAAAAAAAAACAACATCGTAAATAATAATCATAATAATCTTCATGAAAAAGTTAACCACAATAATACGAGTAATTGTAAATATCGTATCATCTGAGAGAAATTTTTTCGAAAACACCCACTCGTTATTAAATACGAGTATCTGTTTTTAAGCATGTTAACAATAATAATAAAAAAAAAAATACATTTTAACAATATTAAAAATAACTTTTATAAAAATCTAAAAGAGAAAATTTTTATATGAACATTTTTATTTTATACGCAAACTGCTACTTTTCAAATTATTCCCAAAAGGTCCAAGCTGTAAAAAATTCATACACATTAAAAAAAAAAAATTATCATACCAACAAAATATCTGATCTTTTATAAAATAAAAAGATTTTTTCTTGTTACATTCTGTTTTCATGTAACATTTGCAAAAAAACACATGGTCTTTGTAACGCCATCTGGTGTTGATTGTGCAAACTTCACCAAAGAGCACAACAGAGAGTTTCGATAGAACATAGCCAACCGCCATTTTGAATCCTATCCACATAAAAACTGATATTTTTTTAATAATTTGAAGTCTTTCATAATGGTTAGTAATTATTATAGAGTTATCTGATCTTAAATGAATTAAGATTGTTCCAAACTATAAGACTTTTCGAAGAGGTCTCTTCTAGTTTAGTACTAATGCCTAGCTTAATGACCCTAGAAAATTTCACAAAAAAAATAAGAGCTTTGAGATGATTTTGATAAAATGCTTCTTCAAGAATTCCATTCTTATTTGTAAAATTACCACTGTATGAATTTATTTAAAAAAAAATTAATCTTGATTATAATTAGCATGTTTGTAAGCGCCGGGAATTTTGTCTAGACTCGCTGAATCAAAGAGAAGTTCAGACGTTCCGGTTATGCGCCACAGTCCTTAAGCCCGACAATTCCAGCATCTTTTTAGCGTCCTGGCTTAAACCGTTGCTTCATCGAAGGCCAGAATTATAAATGACGCAATTGTACGGTTTAAGTGTTCAGTCAACCGCAGCTTACCGAGTTTGATTTTATTATTAAACAAGTTTCAGAAATAGTTCAACTCCTCAAAAATTCTTCTGAAGATCCTTCTGATGAACGCACCCAAAAGCTTAAATTGTTTTTGTCAAGGACCTAAGGACTGGCAAGACTAGTATTTTGTAAGCCAGTAGATTCAATTATATTCGAACGAAAAAGGCTCTGCTTTTCCGCCATGTTTTTTTGTCAGATAGGAAAATGATTTAACTCATTCAAAGCTATTGTCCCCTATTTGCGTGCGACTATGACCGGATGGACCTGCTTTCGACGACAGCGTACTTTATTTTGCCTTATTTAATGTGTAGCACCAAATTTTTAACTATTTCTTTTTTAATCATACATAATATCTTGCCGCAGACCATTATAGACAGTTAATGGTTGTGAAAGTAATTCAGATACTTTTGATCTTTCTCGTACACTAGTCAAGGTCAGCCTGGTTAACCGAATTAATTTCTGTAGGACGCAGTAAAATTTGCTGAGACTCTCTCGTGGTAATGTAAAGTCTAATTCTAAGCTATGTTATCATATTCGGTCTTAAAGTCAATGAATAGATAAATAGTGATCTGATATGCTGCCGATTTTTCTAGAGTGAAGCCTCTCTTCTGTGAGCCAATAATTTTTTGGTCGAACGGGATAGTAATTTAAAAATTTATATTTTAGAAGGGATTTTTTTTTGTTTTATGAAGTTGTTAAGCGATTTGGCAAAAATTCTTTCTAATATTTTCAGAAGCGAAAAAATTTCGAGAAAAGTCAAATTTTTTGAGAAAGAAATTTTAAAAATAAGTTGGGAGAAAATATTAACACATGCTTTTCCCGTAAATACAAAAACGTTTTCTTGGAAAATGGAAAAATTTAAATATTCTTCTTAAAGATGGTTTTTTTTTCTGTTTAGATTAATGTGGTACAGGGGGAAACCTTCAAAAGGTACTCGCCTGGACGTTTTTCCTGCCAGGCGAGTTATGCTGAATTTTTACCTCGCTAAAACCTAACCTGCACCTCTGATCTTGCTCCCGGAACGATGGTTCCCCGGCGGCACTCTTTGTAAATACTACTTCGCCGGGGCGTTCTTGTTTGATGCTACTGCTGTCCCGATGTTATGACGCCTCGCGGCCTATTCTTCGTACGTTGTGTGGAGATCCTTGATAATGGATTCCGCGTACTCTGCAATTCTGTTCCAAGCCGATTGGCTCTTCAGCATGCACTCCACTATATTTTCTGGACTGATGGAACGGTCCAGATTTCTCTCCAGCTCCACCCGTGTCTGCTCGTAGAGAGGGGCACTGGAAGAACACGTGTTCTGCGTCTTCGATCACATCGCGGCAATTTTGACAGTTTGGGGAGTCGGTTCTCTTGAATCTGTGCAAGTATGCCCGAAAGCATCCATGCCCAGTCAAGAGTTAGGGGATGTACTCGTAATACCCGACTTCCCCGTGCAGGCGAGTGACCCATTTGGTAACATGTGGGATCATCCGATGAGTCCACCGACCCTTCGTCGAGTTGTCCCATCTCTCTTGCCAGAGGCGAAGACTCTCGGGTCTCTCCTCTTCACAGAGGACCTTTCGCCGCTCTTCCTTCTTCCTACGATGTTGGCGTTCCCGCTCTCCTGCCAGGATGTCGATGGGTGGGCATGATGCCACGATGTTGACCGCATCGTGTGATACCGTTCGGTATGCTGACGCCACTCTGATCGCTGAGAGCCGCTGGACTGATCGCTGAGAGCCGCTGGACATTGTCTTGCGGTATGTTGTTTACTCTAGCGATTTCGCCCACACTGGTGCTCCGTATAGCAGGACGGAAAAAACTACAGTTGCCAGTAGTCGCCTTTCGGATTTGCATGAGGCCTCCGATATTGGGCATTATCCGCGAAAGCGCGCCCTGTACTGCTAATACCTTTCTGCTGACGCTGGAGATGTGCTCCATGTAGTTGAGTCTGGCATCCAAGACCACTCCTAGATACCGGATGTAGGGTAGCGACCGGATGTCGTGGTCGCCTACTCTTATGGTGATGGTCTCCATTTTCTTCCGGCTACTCACAAGGAGTGCCTCGATCTTATGTTCCGCCAAAGTCAGGTCTGCCGATGTCATCCACTGTCTTATGCTCCGGATGGTGATGGAGAATGCGGCTTCCAGTTCCTCCAGGTGGAGGAGAATGCTACAAGGGCAACCGCTACGTCGTCCGCGAAAGCCACGAGTGTTGTGTTCGTCGGTAATTGCAGATGGAGTAGGCCGTCGTACATGACGTTCCACAAGAGTGGCCTCAGGACAGAGCCCTGAGGTACCCCTCCCGTGACCCCATACTCTGCTGGTCTATCCTCAGTCCCGTATTGCAGTAGTCGATCACTGAAGTATGATCTAACCATCCTCCGTAGGTAGTAGGGCACCCCCATGGTCTCAAGAGCCTCCAAGATTCAATCCCAGCGGGCCGAGTTAAACGCGTTCTTGATGTCCAGGGTGACAATGAGGCAATACTTTTTAGAACCGCCTTTCCATCTCTTTCCTGAGATGGCTTCCTTTGCAATGTTCGTGACGAGTTCCAACGCGTCGATGGTCGATCTCCCCTTCTTGAATCCGAATTGAAATTCGGAAAGTTGAGGATCGATGTATTGCTCCAATCTGTCGGCCACTATCCGCTCCAAGTTCTTCCCGCCCGAATCCAGCATGCAGAGTGGACGATAGGAAGCTGGCTCGTCCAGTGGTTTCTTTCCTTTTGGGATAAGAACCAATCTTTGTTGCTTCCATCGGGTCGGGATCTTAAAGATGGGTAAGATCCTATATTTGCAGGAATCACTTTATAGCGCCACAACCATAAAGTCGTCTGACAACTTATCTGAAAGTCTTTACGTTAAATTTAAATAATAATCATTATTTACCAATTAAAAAAAATACAGTAGATATAAATTATTTTTGAAGATTTATTTTTCAAAAAGTCTCTTCTTATCTCGCACATATACGAGTATGTAAGACATTCATTCGTTGTATTCGGGTTTTCATGGCTATCAACATTTCAGAAAAGCGCATATTCATTTTTAACTTTTCAAATAAATAAATCTACCACTTAAAAAGTAAATGAATATTTTATACGAATAAAACTATTATTCATAATTATTTTAAATACTTATTGAACATTAATGACTTTCATATACGAGTACATATGCGAACGAGTGCAATTGGTTACAATAAAAGACAACACTGATCATCTTGAATATGCAACTTGACATAATATACAATTTCGAAATAACCATGTCAGAAATAAATTGTGAATGAATCAAAAAGACTAAAGAAAAACAGAAAGAAATACGATATAAACAAAAATAACAGACCAAAATTCCATCTCAACATTAAGTTGGTCTTGGACTTAATTTGTACGTTTCATAGCGTTAACATCCACTGTACAACGTGCTTGGTATGTTATTTATGCAATTATCGATAAAACAAGCTGACTATCAGTCAGAAATTGTCCTTCAGAAATTGTTGTCCATAAATTGCAGTACGAATATTTTTATATATTCTCAAAAATGTTCACAAAAATTCAGCGTAAAGTAAATGGACAAGTAATAAGACAGGCAAAAAATCCATCATGGAAACTGATGAGTTGCAGCAGTGCACAACGAATTATTCAACTCATGTGATCCTATCCGATGCAATCAGACGCAAACTGTTCTTGTGACCCACTTAATCCACTCCAAAACCTACATAGGTCTACTGGCAGTCTGGTAGACTGGCACTTGCATGTACACACATTAATGTCAATCAACAAAAATACTCAACACCGGATTTTGTAGATATTTTCTTTATCGAGTCCTTCTCCCATCACACATTCATTTACTCTATAAAAAAAAACCTACCTACTTACTTACATTAAAACAAAATCAATATCACCTAAACCGGCTTTGATTCTGCAATAAAATTCAACATTAAATGCAGTTTATGCACACCTGATATAAATTGGAACAAAAAAAAAAAAAAAAACAACCAATAATAAAATAATATAAAAACAACCGTAATTTTTCCAAGAAATCGTACTATTAGTACATTTTCTATTACAAATCGTCGATGATGTAATTTTTGGTATTATAAAATTGTAGAAAATCATAAAAATTATTGTAAATTTTTAATAAATAAAAAAAACACACCTTCTTTAAAGGGAGGATTTTTATATCAGATGGTAACATAAATGAAGCTTATTTTCTTATGCTAACTTTGAGTGACATTTGTAAGGTTTTTGTGGGTTTTTTTCTTATAAGGAATAACACATAACGTCCTTAATAGCATAGAAATTTTGTTTATTTGGTAAAAAATTAATAGGACAAAGCAAGTAAGATTATTTTTTAGACTAAGTAAATTTTTCCCTGTTAAATATTAGTACCAGGTGTATAAGCTTACATCCGCTGTTTTTTTAGTCCAAAAAAAAACTTGTTTTTTTCATAGAAAGCAAAAACAAATTTATTCAAAGGACTTGCCCTCGCTAGATATACATTTTTCTTATTTCTCGGCCAATTTGTGCATACCACGCCAAAAAAATTCCTTCTCTTTCGAGGCAAACCACTCATCAAGCCATTTTCGGACGTTTTCGTAAGAATTAAATTGTTGCTCAGCGAGCGCGTGGCCCATCAACGAAAACAGGTGGTAGTCGGAAGGGACCAGGTCTGGTGAATAAACGGGGTGGAGTAGCACCTCTCAGTTGAGTGTCTCCAAGTAGTTTCGGACCATTTTTGACATGTGTGATAGTGCGTTGTCGTGGAGGAAAATCAGTTTGTTATGTCTTTGTTGATAATCCGTTCTTTTTTCACGCAGAGCATGGTGCAATTTGATAAGTTGTTGGTGGTAGTGGTGGGCATTGACAGTTTCAACAGGTTTCAATATCTCATAGTAGACGATACCCTGCTGAATCCACCAAACTCACAGCATCGTCTTCCGTCCGAAGCGATTTGGTCTTGGGGAAGATGTTGATGGTTGGCCGGGATCAACCCACGATTTCTTGCATCTAGGATTCTCGGAATATGTCCACTTTTCATCGCCTGTCACAATCCAATGCAGGAACGACTTTCTTTTTTGTCTGGCGAGCAAGATTGTGCATGTGTTTTGGCGTTGCTCCATCTCATTTTCCGATCTTTTCAATCTTTCCCATGGCACGAAGATGCAAGGAAATCGCTGTTGAGTAATATCCAATTTTTTGCGATTGGTATAGTCTTCGTCCAAAAGAGCCTGCAATTGATGGTCCTCAACCTTCCTAGGCCGATTTTCACGCTTCTTGTCCCACAAATCCAAATTTCCGTCTTTGAACCGACGAAACCAATCTCGGCAAGTTGCTTCCGATAAAGCACTATCACCATAGACCTCCATAAGCATTCGATGCGATTCGGCAGCCAATTTCTTCAAACTGAAGGAGAAAACAGAGCTTCCCGCATATGCTCTTTTTCTGGCACAATACTAGACATGATTACCAAAGGAAAAATGTATGTTGTTGTACGAAATTGCTGACAATGTGCACTGATTAATATTGACAGATGTCAAACTCATAAAAAAAAATATGGCGTGCCCATGATACCTTAATACGCTCAGTCACGCCATCTATGCTTGTTTTTGTTAATATATTCCTTGCATAAAAACTAATATTGCGTAAGGACCCTTACTATAAAAAAGAGAGCATGCTTGAGGAAGCTTGTTGAAATGTTAAATAAAGCTCATTTTCTTAGGCCACAGATACTGTGTTTATGCTTACTTTCGAGTGACATTTTTTAGTTCTTATTTTTTGTTTGTTCGTATAAAAAGTTCCAACAACATATCTGAGCACCACAACGGTGAGGACATTTGGTGTCTGAGGTTTTAATGGTTTAAATGGTTATAAAAATGAAATTAGGGTAAATTATTTTATTAATTTTGATTGAAGAAAATTGTTTAGTTAATATGTGTAAATTGGTTGAAGAGAGAACTATGGAGAGGTATAGTTGGATCTATGAGGGCAGTTTGATAAGTCAGTGATAAAAGGAATAAAAAAATGATTTATTCAATAAAAATTAATTTATTTTTAAACTTTATTTTTCGTCAAACGATATTCCATCTTTTTTTGGTATTATTTGTGTTTGGTTTACTTGTTTGCTAGTACAAGTAGTGGTCAATCCATGTATCAATACAAAAATTCATACCCAAAATTGCATGTAAGATAGATATTGCCTATAGATTCTTTTGAGATGTTTTTACAAAAATGATATCATAAATTTTATTTTATTTTCTTCGGTGGTGATGTAAATTAGACGAACTAGAGGCTTAGCGCCTTTTGTGTTCGTACGACTACACTGAAATTCAGTAAACCTCGTCTAAATTATTCCGTACGATGGCCACAGAGTTTCCATAATCCTTTTAAAGCTTGGCTTTGGTTTCAGGTATTGTTTTTTACCTCAAAAAATAACGTTCTATTAACACACAAAATTCACTTTTTTCCATATTAATAGAAAAACACACAACTTTTCTGATTTCAATAGCATTCAAAACTAAACTAATGAATAAATGATAATATAATTTGGTGTGACATATTTTTGGAAATGCTAGATGATAAAAAAAATCATTTATCACTGACTTATCAGACTGGACTGGACTCATACTAATTCCATTGTAGGAGGAATCCTATTCGACTATGATGCGTGACAGTCTCTTAGTGTAGTTAGATGAATAGTACAGGATTGACAGATAACATGTCCCATACGTATTTTGAGCAATTTTCTTGCCAAGAAATTCAGACTGGGTTCAAGTAAATCGATTTGGCGATAGTATTCTGTTGTATAGCGAAGAATGTCTCACTATTTTACCATTTTGAGCAGTTGATGGCAGTCGATGGAATTAGTGGCCATGAGATGAGTAGATTAATGAATGTCGCAAATACTGTGGAAACCTGGCGGAGTAGAACTTCTTTTGCATGCCGATCAACATAGTCATTGCTAGAAATACCCATATGACCCGGCATTTACCGCAACTGAATAAGGCGATTATTTATAAGGCTATGTCTACTTTCTGTTTAACCGAAAAGGATGTAAGATGATCATCCTTATATTAAAAAAATATTATGTTGGTTGCTTACTTTTGCAATCGGAATATATTAACCAAAATTCTAAACGCCGCTCCTGACCAAGGCATCCATGTCGAGTCTGCAATGGTATTTTTACGATTCCTGTTCATTTCAGACAGGACTAGTAACAGGAAAGAGGAGTTTCCTTACCGTATGGAGGTATTCAGAATATTCTTAATCAACGAGTTTAAATGGATAGTCAGAATAACTTTTTTAACTTTAAAAGATAAAGCTGGACCTGACTTTGAGAAAAAGGTGTGATAAAAGAGTTCGATCAGTTCCAACTAGTAGAGATAAGCTGTCACGTTAAAAATCATTATATGAATTGGGATATGCCCAATCAGTGCTTGTTATGGATTTCGCCAGCCCCGCTCATTCAGCATGCTTATTTTCAATCTCGACTATCTTCAAACTGTCTCAACTCTACCGTAGCTCTCTTCCTTAACTTCATCTCTTAGCCTATTGGTTCCCTCATACGTCTTTCGCAGTTGGTTCTTCCTTAACTTCACCTCTTAGCCAATTACCGTACCCACTCTACCATTCTCTGCTTTAACAAAACCTGCCTTTCTGTTCTATGCATGAAACAATCATGCAACTGAGACCAATAGACCACTCACCTCGCTTTAAAGTCACCCACACTAGTGCCTCCATCTGGTCCCATTACTGCTCCAGTTACATCCATCACAAGTACAAGTTGCTTGTTACCCTAACTATTTGTAGGAAGAACAACTTTAACCTCTACGATCATCTGCACTTATAGCACCCAGGATAATTGGTATACCTCACAACCAGTCCCAAGATGGTGGCCGCGATGTAGGTATTAACCACAATCAACCACATTTCAGTCAAAAGCACCTCACCTAAGTCGGGTACGGTGTGACCAACCACCGCGGGGCACCCGATTCCCATGGTACCACATTTTGTTTCAAGAGTAGATGGTTGCCGGCTAAGGCTTTTGGTATTAATCATTATTTGATCGTTCACCCAAAAGTAACCCCCTTTCCGGGATAAAGTGAACCAATAAATAGAGAAATTTTGTCCATTTGGTTATCAAAAAAAATTTTGAGAATGTGTAATTTAAAGGATTTCTTAAAAGTATTTTTCTTTACCAAAAAAAACACAAAACCAACAGGTTCCTCTATCTAAAAAAAAGGACATTTTTCTCTAAATATCAACAACAACAAAAAAAAACACATTTCGTTAGTCTTTTTTTTTTTCTTTTCAAAATGGTGTTGACTACGTAACTATCGATTGACTTTCATGTTTCGATTGAAAAGTCTACCGTGCCATTTCTAATGTGAAATTCAGCTTTTATGAGAAAGAAAATTTCCGGGAATAGTTTTCGTATAATGATTATTTTTAAGAAGTCATAGAAATTTTTTTATGTAAAAAAAAAACTCCAAAAACTGCAAATACTCTACGAACAAACGTAATCGAAGTTAGCAGAAATCCGTTTCGCCCGCATACCTAATAAATATTGTAGATAAATAAATAGTAAGTCAACAGTTAATCTAACCAGTTTATTTAAATATTATGCATTTATATATTATGTACATACGTGTATGTATGCATGTAGCTGGATGTGCATACATAAAATCACTGGTATTGGTGATAAGTGAAAATGTTCGTAACGGAATGCAATGCACTGTTACACGTTACTCTCTAACTGCAAGAGTTATGCATGATGGTTTTTTTCCTACATTTCACTCCATTGATCCCCAGTATCATCACATATAATATTTTCTAGGTTTATTTTCACTTAAACTTGTTTATCTTCGATAACATAAGCTTTTTTTTTTTCTTAAATTCATTTTTCCTGCCAATTTCAATTTGATTTAAATTTCATTAAATTTGTATATAAAATGCCCATCATTCGAAAGTAATAATAATACAAATAGAAAATAATTATAAAATTTGGAATTATAGAAATTCAACAAAAAAAATTATTTACTATAAATATTCGTTACGATAAGAACATAACCTCTAGTTTGTGACGCTTGCAAAAGCATGGAAATACTTTCCAGAAGGAATGTTATATGAAATATTTCCTAGGTCATTTGCATATATTTTCTTCTTATTCTCGTAGACTGGTCATTGCCATTATAATAAGTTCAAAATTCTTACTATCACTAGTTGTAATGGTCTTGTTTATAATATTTTTCAAGTTTTTTTTAATGATCAATTTTCTTTTTTTAACTTATAGTATAGTATAGATGGCGTTACTATTGGCCAAAACTAGTAAAAGACTATTAATAAGGATTGTATGCGTTACTCAATAACACATGCTTCAATTAGTATTTTTGAGGGTTAATATGAAATTTTTGAAATTTTATAAACTCCACTAAGAATAAAAAGAAAATGTTATTTTAACCTTATTTAGAAGACATATTTTTAATATTATATATCAGGTGTATATGCTTAAATCCACTGTTTGGTCATAGATGGCGTGAGTGAGCGTATGAAGGTATCATGAGCACGCCATACTTTTTTTTATGAGTTTGACATCTGTCAACATTAATCAGTGCACATTGTCAGCAATTTCGTACAGCAACATACATTTTTCCTTTGGTAATCATGTCTAGTTTTGTGCCAGGAAAAGAGCATATGCGGGAAGCTCTGCTTTTCTACTTCAATTTGAAGAAAACGACTGCCGAATCGCATCAAATGCTTATGGAGGTCTATGGTGATAGTGCTTTATCGGAAGCAACTTGCCGAGATTGGTTTCGTCGGTTCAAAGACGGAAATTTTGACTTGTGGGACAAGAAGCGTGAAAATCGGCCTAGGAAGATTGAGGACCATCAATTGCAGGCTCTTTTGGACGAAGACTATACCAATCGCAAAAAATTGGATGTTACTCAACCAGCGATTTCCTTGCATCTGCGTGCCATGGAGAAGATTGAAAAGATCGGAAAATGAGATAGAGCGATGCCAAAACACATGCAAAATCTTGCTCGCCAGACAAAAAAGAAAGTCGATCCTGCATCGTATTATGACAGGCGATGAAAATGGATATATTTCGAGAATCCTAAATGCAAGAAATCATTGGTTGATCCCGGCCAACCATCGACATCTTCCCCAAGATCACATCGCTTCGGACGGAAGACATGTCGAAACCTGCTGAAACTGTCAATGCCCACCGCTACCACCAATAACTGATCAAATTGCACCATGCTCTGCGTGAAAAAAGAACGGATTATCAACAAAGACATGACAAGCTGATTTTCCTCCACGACAACGTTTTGCACATGTCAAAAATGGTCCGAAACTACTTGGAGACACTCAACTGGGAGGTACTACCCGACCCCGCTTATTCACCAGATTGGCCCCTTCCGACTACCACCTGTTTTCGTCGATGGGCCATGCGCCCACTGAGCAGCGCTTCGACTCTTACGAAGACGTTCGAAAATGGCTTGATGAGTGGTTTGCCTCGAAAGAAAAGAGATTTTTTTGGCATGGTATCCACAAATTAACCGAGAGATGGGAAAAATGTATAGCCAGCAAGGGCAAGTACTTTGAATAAATTTGCTTTTGCTTTCTATAAAAAAAACATGTTTTCTTTTGATTAAAAAACAGTGGATTTTAGCAATATTAGGACTTTTGCAACTAGCAGGAAAACACAATAGTTTTCAATTCAAATCCATCTATTGTACAATAGTAAAAGCTCAAAACAAATTTTGTATGAAAATTTTATTATTTTTTATTTAAAAAAATTGTAAAGACTTTACCATTTTGTAAATAATTATTACAACCACTTTTACAGAAATTGTTTTTTGTTTTTTTTTAAAACAAATTGTTTGATTTAATTTTTGCATAATTGTGGCTCTATTTCATGGGCGATGTGGTTAATATTGGTTTTGAGCTTTTGATTTAAAATTAGTTTCGTTCGAGTTCATCAGAGAAAAAAACACAGTTTTAACGGGTCGACCATTTTCATAATAGATTTGGATTGTTTTAGTACAATTTTCGAGCAAATTTTGAACAAATGGCAAACCTTCTACTGACAACGTGTCAGAAAACTGAATAGCGGAACTATTAACAAAAGTCAATTTGGGCCCCTTTTTTAATACCCTATACTTTACAAAATTATCGTACTGATTGAAAAAGATTGTATAGTTAGTATGTGGAAATTGGTTAAAGAGAGGACTATGGAAAGGTATAGTTGGATCTACGAGGGTAGTTTGATAAGTCAGTGATAAAAGGAATAAAGAAATCAGAAAACTGAACAACAGAACTATTAATAAAAGCCAATTTTGATCCCTTCTATACTTTACAAAATTATTGTAGAGAATTAATTTTAAAATAAAAAAAAACTAAACTAAAAATATTTTCACAATATTTCGTTAAAATAAGTGATTCTGATAAAGTCAACCCTTATGAGTTCATTATTGATTTAAATATAAACTAATTTAATTATTTCATAAAATGTATCCATTGATTTAGCCAATTATATCGATTTAATTCTTATACGATTGTGTAAAAATTATTATTCAACTACAATAAATACATACACGTATTGTTGACAAACAACTACAAAACCATAACCAGTTGATGCACTTAAATGCAATTTTAAAGCATGCAATTACTGATATTTAAGCATAATTATGGGAAAAATTGTATAAAATCTAGGTTGCGCTACACTACCATGCAATGCTGCAATCAATATAAACGAGTACTTGTTTAAGAAATACTTATATTATGTTGAGTCTTAATTGAAATTTATGAATGCAATTAGATTTCGTTACTCATAAGAAAAAGAAAAAATTCATATTCAGTATTTTCGATTAAAAATAACTACAGAAAAATCGATATTTTATTTATAAAATATTATTTTACAGATGCCATACCTTACAAATGTCTAACGATCATATTCAGATAAAATGGCTGCCATCATCAATTTGAAAACTGTCATTTTCACCATACACATAAACAAAGAAGAAGACAATTATAACAAATTGCTCCCAGAAAAAAAAAATAATTTCAAATTTTAATTACGACTAGCAACAAATCAACAAATCGTTTAATTGAGAATAATTCCATAGAAATTAACTTTCAAATCTTATATTTTAATTCGGTAAAAGGTGAGAAAGAAAATTTATAATTTTAAAAATTTATACCAAAAATAAATGAAATGCGAAATAATCTAGTACAAAAATAAGGAAAACAAATCATATTCATTATAATTACTGTTGGTGTAAACTCTGTAAAGTTTATTAATTGAAATTGTAGACAAAAATGAAACAAAATTACACAACAATAAAAAAAAACCGAAATCGAAATTCTGAGAAGGTGAATTCTTCAGACAGTGTTAAATGCTGTGTGATGACTTAACTTTCTGATTACTAAATACAAAATGCAATAGCATCAAAATGACGACAATTGCATCCACGATGGGTATTGTTGGGTATAAAGAAACCAAAAATACAATGAAAACAAAAAAAAATTTAATAAAAAAAATATGCACCACAGCCAGACGACATTGTGCAAGGTAATTGTATATCCGCATGTGTGGTAAAAGGTTTATTGAGCTTTTTTAAAAATATTTTACTTAAAGGAACGAGCCGTTTTAGTATATGTACAGTGCACGCCAAAAGTCTGCGACCACCTTGATCTAAAAATCTTTAGTTAAAAATCTCAATAAATTGAAAACCTGTATTTTTTCTTTCTTGAATTACTATTGGGGATCACATAATTTGCACGAATACTATATAAAATGAATTGGAAAATTTGGTATGAATTAAATAAAAGTTGTACCAAACCAGTGTCTCTTACAATGGTTAGAAGGTGATTAAGAGGTGGTGGTCTATTTAAATAAATGGCAGTAAACAAACTATCAGAACGCCCTCAAAATAATAAAACAAATTGAATTTGCCTTAATTATTGGGTTGTCAAGAAAGTAATGTCGTTATTTCCCAGCAGAGGACTTAATTGAATTTTTTCACAACCAACTTCACACTTAAGCCGCATAATCATATGTATTTTGACAGCTGACATAGCAACGCTGATTTTGCACAGTAGTTTTTTGTTGATAACCTATTAAATATGGAAAGTGAAAACAGCATTTTCGGCTTATTTTACTTTTTTACTATAGAAAAGATAAAAATGCTGTTCAAACAAGAAAAAAAATTTCCGATGTGTATGGAGAAGATTTCGATACGGCAATCTTGATCTCGAAGATGCATCACCTTTTGGAAGGCCATTTGAAGCTGATGAAAACACAATAAAGACATTAATTGATGCAAACCGGCGAATAACAATTCGTGAGATCGCTGAGAGATTAAATTTATCGAATTCAATCATTCATGATCATTTGAAATGGTTAGGTTTAATCTCAAAGGTTGACATATGGGTTCCTCATCTTCTTTCCGAAAAAATTTGTGCTGTCCCATTGACTTTTGTGATTTGCTTCACTGGGGACGAGAAATGGGTTGTATCCCTGGGGACGAGCACTTCGAAAGCCAACATTCATCAAAAAAATGTTATGCTATCTCTTTAGTGGAATTTCAGAGGAATCATTTATTTTGATCTTCTACCGAGCAACACAAAGATCAATTCTGAAGTGTAATGTCATCAGTTAGACAAATTGAATAATTCACTTAAAGAAAAAAAGTCCAATAAATAAACTATTGGGTTTTTTGGTAAGTAATTTCGTAATGAAACGAAATTACTTTCTTGACAACCCAATAATCTAAATTGGTAATTTAAATAGACATGTGACAACACTTTCAGAAGAGTGAGTACTTTTAAAAGCTAAAAAATTTGTACGCTATCAAACTGTTTCCAATCTGCTCCTGCTCGCTCCTACTTTAATGACTGGTCTACGGAAAGTGGAGCGAGCACAAAATGTCGTGATTCCGGGGAATTCCCGATACTGCTGCCGCAATCCAATTTTCTCTCAACCATTTATTTTGTGGAAAGCTATAAAGTTACATGTAGATTTTCAATTAAAAATTAACAGAAATAAAAGTATTTCTTGCACTATTAAAAAAAATTCATTCCATTAAATTTTCTTACAACACACACTTTACGTACGCCGGCACTGAACTATTTTTTGGTAAACATTGAACTGTCAACATTACATTTGTTTACATTTATTTAATAACGAACTTTTCACTTTTTAACCAGCTTTTTGGACTAAATAAATTATTAAAAGCTAATTAAATACATTGTAAACTAAATTTTTGTTAATTTCTCTAATAAAAATAAAGATGTCAACTTGGCAAAATAAAGAAATTCCCAGATTCCTCATTTTGTTTATAAAACACTTCATATTCTGAAATAAAAACTTCCTATTAAATGTCATCAATAATAAAACTACGTGTATTTATACAAATACTTCAAAAAACATATTGTAAAAACCACACTTTCACTTGCACTTTCCGATAAATGCCAAAATAACAACTTGAAAAACAACAAAAGTATGCAAGCATTTCGGTATGCTACCACCACTTTCATAGAGAATGGCATTTTTTAAAACTCTTCGAAAGTCTACAAAATTGCGGCGCTTATTATTTACGAAATATATACTAAATCTAAAATCATATTAAAAGATTGTACAAAAAATAAAAGTTCCCTGTTGTTGTGTTCAAATTGTTATTTTTTTCTTTGCAATAAATGAGTTAAAATTAATATTAGAATTCAATAAATTTCTATTACAAAAACTAGATGTCCGTGGTTGTCATATCTATATAAAAATATCTACACAAAATTATGCAAGCAGTACGATTTCTCACCGCTTCTGCAATAATTAAGACAGAAAATTCCGTATACGTTAGGTCCTATCCAGATATTCTTTAATCTAAGCATAAATACGAGTATTCTTCTTTCACTTCTCTTAAAAAAAATGTTTTTAAATATTTATTATATTTATATTTTTTTTCCTACTATTTTTATTTACTTATTAAATTTATTCTATTTTATTTATTATAATTTTGTTTTTCTTTAATAACCAATAACTCCTAGATGCACTCGCAAACTAAACGTATTCTATGTGTTAAAGAGAATTTTCTTGTTGATGTTTATTTATTTGTTATTATTTTTCTCTATTGTTTTATGTCATTTCTTAAATTTCAATTTATTTACAATTATATATTTTTTCTTAGATTTTAGCATAATTGAATAATTTCCGTCTATTTTAAATCATCTTTAGGAACACAATTTAAATTATAGAATACACTAATCTAAAAGATTTTTATTGTTTTTACTTATCAATACTATACATTAATGTACAGATATTTCTTACAATGTATCAAAATTAATATAGTTTAAGAAAAGAAATAATATATTTCTCACTTTCGTCTTTAAAAAAACCAAATCGGTTACAAACTTTTGGTCTACAATGTACTGTGGTCTTTCTTCTTCTTTTCTCTATCACATAACCTAATCTGATTGCAGTATTTACGAGCGCAAATGTTCAAATAAAAGAAAAACAACAACAATAAAAACCAATTGTCGTTATTCACTTAAATCATACACGAGTAATGTCGTTTTTATATGTAACATATTTCGTTTGTTGTCAGAAGCTCGTTAATCCCATGTGTTTAAAAGGAAAAAGAAAAGAAAAAAAAACTACGAAAATAATAATGAAAGAAAATTGTCAGAAGATGACAAACAAGGTAAAGTGTACAGCGTATATACAGTCAGAAAGTATGTATAAATGTAGAGGCAAAAAAACGTGTCATAAATTGTGCAATAACATTCGAAGAAAAACTTTCTTTCAAGCTATGTAAACTTGAGGTTGATATTCAAATAAAAATAAAAGACAAATCAGCAACAAAAACAAAAGCGATCAACCACCAATAAAATAGTAAAAACCGACAAGAAAAACAATAAAAATCAAACTTTAATACGGTCAGCGATAGGTGATTGATGGATGGACGGTTGCATTGGTTAAATAGACGGAATTGTTTTAAAACAAATTAAATGGAGAAAAAAAAAACCTACAATCGTATTATAGAGATTATAAGGAAAGGATTTTATATTTATTAAAGCTGTGACATAATAAAATCGAATTTTAATTTCCTACACAACATTTTTAAATAAAATCGTTTTTATCCGGCTTGTTGCAGTTGTACGAGGTGCGGCAGAAAAGTAATGAGATAATTCTATTTCCATTCTTCATAGTTGTGCTGGGAGGCTTTAACTGAAATCAGTTTTAACTCTTTAAGATGGCGTCTCTTTTCAATTGTTTTTTTTTAAATTCCTATTTTGATATTGCGTTCTATCGGTAAAGAATAATGTACGATTATCCTTCTAATATACCAGGAGTATAAGCTTAAATCGGCTGTTTTTTAGTCAAAAGAAACACGTTTTTTATTTCATAGAAAGCAAAAGAAAATTTATTCAATATAATTGCCCTCGCTAACTGCACATTTTTCCCATCTCTCGGGCAATTTGTGGATGCCATGCCAAAAAAAATTGCTTCTCTTTCGAGGCAAACCACTCATCAAGCCATTTGCGGACGTCTTCGTAAGAATTGAAGTGCTGCTCAGTGAGCGCGTGGCCCATCGACGGAAACAGGTGGTAGTCGGAAGGTGAATAAGCGGGCTTTAACATAACTGAAATCAGTTTTAACTCTTCGGTTACACTTCTTTGGAGGTTATCGGACAGATGGCGTCTCTTTTCAATTGTTTTTTTATATATTACGTTCTATCGGTAGAGAATAATGTACGATTATCCTTCTAATATACCAGGCGTATAAGCTTAAATCCGCTGTTTTTTAAGCAAATTTATTCAATATAATTGCCCTCGTTAGATACACATTTTTCCCATCTCTCGGGCAATTTGTGGATGCCATGCCAAAAAAATTGCTTCTCTTTCGAGGCCAACCACTCATCAAGCCATTTGCGGACGTCTTCGTAAGAATTGAAGTGCTGCTCAGTGGGAGCGTGGCCCATCGACGGAAACAGGTGGTTGTCGGAAGGGGCCAGGTCTGGTGAATAAGCGGGGTAGGGTAGCACCTCCCAGTTGAGTGTCTACAAGTAGTTTTGGACCACTTTTGACGTGTGCGATGGTGCGTTGTCCTGGAGGAAAATTAGCTTGTCATGTCTTTGTTGATAATTCACCCTTTTTTCACGCAGAGCACGGTGCAATTTGGTCAGTTGTTGGTGGTAGCGGTGGGCATTGACAGTTTCACCAGGTTTAAACATCTCATATTAGACGATACCCTGCTGATCTCACCCAACGCATAGCATCGTTTTCCGTCCGAAGCGATTTGGTCTTGGGGAAGATGTTGGTGGTTAGCCGGGATCAACCCACGATTTCTTGCGTTTAGGATTCTCGAAATATATCCACTTTTCATCGCCTGTCATAATCCGATGCAGGAACGACTTTCTGTTTTGTCTGGCGAGCAAGATTTCGCATGTGTTTTGGCGTCGCTCCATGTGCCTATCGTTCAATTCATGCGGCACCCATTATCCGATCTTTTCAATCTTCCCCATGGCACCCAATCATAGACGCGAGTATTTTTTGTGATTGGGTGTCGTCTTCGTCCAAAAAAGCCTGCAATTGATGGTCCTCAACCTTCCTAAGCCGATTTCTACGCTTCTTGTCCCACAATTCAAAATTGCCGTCTTTGGCGGCCGATTTCTACGCTTCTCGGCACGTTGTTTCCGATAAAGCACTGTCACCATAGACCTCCATAAGCATTCAATGCGATTCGGCAGCCGATTTCTTCAAATTAAAGCAGAAAAGCAGAGCTTCCCGCATATTCTCTTTTTCTGTCATAAAACTAAACATGATAACCAAAGTTAAAATGTATGTTGTTGTACGAAATTGCTGACAATGTGCACTGATAAATTTTGACAGATGTCAAACTCATAAAAAATAGTATGGCGTGCTCATGGTAGCTTAAAATGCTCACTCATGCCATCTATAACCAAACAGCGGATTTAAGCTTATACCTCTGGTAATGAAGGACTTTGATGCAGCAACGCGAATTTAGAATAATAATTCATAATGCCGATTAATTAAGAGCTTTTTAATTGGAACGCTTTACCGTTGACAGCCTATTACAATTGACATTTGGAAAATAATTACTTAGAAATTCATGATTCAACAATGTGTCAAAACTATGAAAATGTATTATATCCCAGGTTTGGTAAAAAAAATCATTTTTATCGACAAAATGTATTTTTGGCTAAATGTCTACGTAAACAAGCAAAATTATCAGATCTGAGATGAAAAGCAACTATAACAGCTCCAAGAGCTTCTTTTGTAATCAGAAAAACTTACTATCTGGTGTGGATTTTCGTCAAGGGGCATTATAGGACCATACTGATTTTGAAATGAGGCTGCTGCGACGGTAAGTGTCAATGGCGAAAGGCATCAAGGAATGATAAGATGTTTTTTTTGTGGCCCAATTGGGGGTGACAGGACGATGATGATGCGACTTGTCCCACACAGCAGTTGAAACAAAGGACTTATTATGGGACTATGTTAATTTAATGATCTATGCCAATAAATCAGTAACTTTTTCCAAGCTAGAGAACAACATCATTAAGCCATCGGTCATAGCTAATATATAATAATTTTAATTTAATTTTTAACAGCAAAACGCTCTTAATGAAAAACTCTATACAATGCCTTAAAAAAAACCAACCAATATGGACTTACGGACTAAGTTTAATTCAGTTTGGGAAAAATGGTTTGTAAGGAATGATTTTAGCACTAATTGAGAGGTAGAAAGGAAGATAGCCTTGAGTTTCGGAACAATAATTCTCCCCTTCTAAAGAGAATGCAATAAAATTAACGGTTCGATAACACTGCTGGGTAGAGGAGTGTTCGGAGTAGAAACCAAATTAGTGGTTGCGAATTAAATTTTAGGATCGGAGTAGGGAACGTGGAGAAATATTGTTTGGATGAACGATGCAGAATCACCACTTCAGTTTTTATCAGTTTTTACAATTTTAGCACATTATTTATTGGTTAAATTACGTTCTATTATATAAAATTTATAATTTATTGGTTAAATTAAAAAATTACTATACCTTAATTGGCATAAGTTTAATAATTGTCTTGTGATAGAGCTTTTCTTTTTAAACTGCAAAAAAACTGTAAAAAAAAACTATCTTCTCTCGTAGATATAATTTTGTTGTCTAAAATTTTTTGATTGCATGTGTATTTATTGTTAAGTATTGAAAAAAACCAAAAATATTTATTGAAAATTTATAAAAATTTACTGAAATTTATTAATGGTAAACTTTCTTCTAAAGAAAATTGCATTAATAATTCTCAAAGTAGATGGTCATTATGCAATTTTTCAAATAATATTTTTTATCCTAAATAATATATTATTTTAAATGACCGAATATATGAGAAAATTCTTTAAAAATTAAAAGAAAATATAATTCATTTTGAGAATATTTGTAAAAGTTTCCAATTCAAATGTTTAATAAGTCATATTGTATATATTGTTTATAAAGAATAAATTAGAAAGGGAAAAAATTCCTAATCATAATTGCATTAAAAAAAAGAACTTAACACCTTTTAAAATGAAAAAAAAATTGATTTTCTAGTATTACATTATAGTTCACACCCTTGTTTCCGGTATTTACCTTTTTGGTTTGAACAAAGTGAACATTATATTAACTTGAACTGAAGATAATTTGTTGTTCTGTTTTTTTTTTTTTTTTTTTGTAAATTTTTTCTATTGTAAACAAATATGAAAAATGCTTATTAACATGTATTTATGAAAACTTTCTCTTCAAAATCTTTGGTAAATATTATTAATATTAAAGAAGAAAGTGAAAAGCATAAAATGAGATTATCTGAAATGGTAATTTTATAAAAATTCTCAAATTAAATTGAAAAAAATCTCACCGAAATATGTTAATTTGATTAATAATAGATTTTTTTTTTATCAAATCAAGTAATAGTTGTTTTTATATCATTAAATAAAATTTGTCTGACGGTTTATATTTTATTGTTGCTTAGATTTTATCTTTAAGTAACACAGACAAGAAGTAACGTGACGCCAAAATATTATAACGAGAGTCGGGCCGAGAGACCAAAATATTTTGAGATTATGTATTCTGCATTGACTAAAATAATGTTTTTTGCTTTATTGTATATCAGAACATACAACTTAATATAAAGCAGTGAAACGAAGCAGCAAAACGAACAAACTGCTTGGCTTTTTCTAAAGTTCTAGTTCAGTTTAATTAAATAATTTGACATTTTCTTGTCAAATTATGCATTCTATAATATTAAAAACTTAATGCATTTGAAAGGAAGATCTGCTCTTACTTCTATCAGTAAGTAGCTCGATTAATAAGATATATATATAAATGAAATTCTGAAATAAAACTATGTGAAAAAGATCAGAAATTGCTCATTGCAACCTAAAAAACTGGTATAAACACATTACCTGGATGTCGACCTGGCTCTCGTTCAAAAATTTTGGCATCACGATTTTGTTCTAGCGACGAGATCTAAATAGTTATTTCTTGTCTATGGTAAATATTTACTTGTATGGAAATATTATTAAATATAGTTGCAGAATATTCTAAAGTGATGTTCTGGTAAGGATACTCTGCCGTAGAGAGTCCACGGAAGATCATCGAATAATACAATTCTTTACAGCTGTGTAATTAGGTCCTAAAATCAGGATATTTCTGTGATATATTCTGACATTGAAATGTTGGCAGATTTTTACTCGTTACTGAACATCATGTGTAGCCATTTTACTATCCAAGGGATACTCTATAACCTTCCTAGGACTACGATTTATACGATTTTTGACATCTGGTATCTTCTTGTCTACGATATTGTTTGGAAAATACATAAGTCATTTTTTTAAACATTTCTAACCAGAGAAATGTTGCTTAGAAATGCTGGCAAAAATCTGAGTGGTTTGGCTTATTTATTTGGCAAAAATTTTAAATTTAAAGTAAAAATCATAGTGTTAAAAAGAAAATTGTACATCATCACAGCAAAGGGACTGAAATTCACACCTAACAGAACTAGTTCTATACACATAGTAGGGTAAAAATTCAAAAGTTTATTGTTTGCAGCAAAAAAAGTTCTTTATTCTAATTAAAATTTGTAGCCATAAATCTAAAGATCTTTGTTTTTATAGCCAAAAATGTGCAGCACTACAGAACGGTGTAGGTGACTCTTTAAATCAAATTACTCTCCTTGAAACCATAAAATCAAAGCGTCTACTTTATTTTTATGGTCAAAAGCTTTAAATATATTATGAAGGTTCATAAAACCGTGTAGGTGAATCAGTGAGCCATAATATTATACTTGCAACTATAAAATCAAAGCTTCAATGAGGGTTCATAAAATCTTTTAAGTAATTTTACTAGCCATAATATTATCCCTTTAGCCATAAAATCAAAGCAACTACCTAGATTTAATGACTAAAAGCTTTAAGTGTACTTTTGTAGATCTATAGGCCTATGCATGTGATTATATGCCATAATATTAACCTTTTATCCATAAAATTAAAGCTTCTACTTTGTTTTTATGGTCAAAAGCTTTAAATATATTGTCAAGGTTCTTAAAACCGTGTAAGTGATTCAGTGAGCTATAATTTTATACTTGAAACCATAAAATCAAGGCTCCTACATTAATTTTATGGCGAAAAGCTTCAAGTTCGACCCATAAAATCTTGTAAGTAATTTTACTAGCCATAAAATTACCCTTAAAACCATAAAATCAAAGCAACTACATTAATTTTATGGCAAAAAGCTTCAAGGTCGACCCATAAAATCTTGTAAGTAATTTTACTAGCCATAAAGTTATCCTTAAAACCATAAAATCAAAATAATTACCTTAATTTTATGACTAAAAGCTTTAAATGTACTATGTAGGTCTATACGTCTATGCAAGTGATTATATGCCATAATATTAACCTTTAAGCTATAAAATCAAAGGTTCCACTTTGTTTTTATGATCAAAAGCTTCAAGGTATCAACCATAATGATATTCTTATGACCAAAAAGAGCAAAGTTGTTATTTTAATTTTATGTCCTAAAGCTTTAAGTACACTATGGCTATAGAACTACTACATTATGTAGGGCTATAGAACCTTATACGTAATTATGTTAGTCATAATGCAGACCATACAAATAAAGGAAGTTCCTTACTAAATGTAATAAAGGCCTTTTATAGAGGTTTTTTTTTAGAAGGGAATTTTTAAACAATTTTTGACTGATTATGGTGGTTAAATCTATTTCCCTTTTATAGGTCGTTGAATCTATTTCCTTTTTAGCATTTCTTTCGGAACCATTGGTACCTTTTTTTACAAATGTTCTAATTATATTTGTACCATTTTCTTGTGTTCGCTTAGCAGCTATCTTACTCTGCTTATTTTCGTTCAGTATTTGGTGCGGTTCCATGGTTTCGTCCAGTACGAGGGGTGGCCATTATGTCCATTTTGAAAAAAAAACGGGTATTTGAAAAATAAACTGGTGTTTATCCACAATTGGTTTTTCCTTCTGAAAGCTAATATTGATATTTCCATGTTTCTGATAGCTGATGGCTTTTTCATGTATTTTTTTACGCAGTTTAATTATTCAGAAAAGGATAACGGATTAAGGAAATTAAAATAGAATGGAAAGTAAAGCGGTTCTTTGGTAATTTTACTTTCAACCCTTTCTATAGTAGTCCAGCATGCTAATGACTGTGCTACCGAGATATACACTGTTATAAAAAATATTATAATATGGAGGCGTCAATATTTTTTTCAGAGAATCTTGGATTATACACATTAGTGTAAAGACTGAATGTGCGATAGGAATTGGAGCGTTTCGTTGAATCGCAAAGTTAAATTCTATAAGTCCAAATAGCTCTTGTAATTTAGTTGCATAATAAAAGTTTACTATTTATTGTTAATGTCGAATTGTTGACAAATAGTTTATCCTCAAAAGAGGTGGTCTCCGTTCTAAACTAATCATCTCATCATCATGCCATTATTATTGATCCTTAATTAAATAATACTATAAATACTAGAATGTAAAGAAAAATTTATTTAAATTCAAAAATATTCTAAGTAAAAATGAAGAAAAAAAATACAAAATTTTCAATACGATAAAAATTTCAAATATTTTGCATGAAAAGAAAAAATACAAAAAAATTTAAATTTAATCACCCTATAGCACCGAAACTCCCCCCTCCCCCCTTCCTCTTTGACAACACAAAAAACGTTTTTTTTTTTAAAAAAAGAACCTATAATAATTTTGGAAGAATAGATTTTTTCTGAAAACAAAAAAAACTTTTTATCAAAACCGTCAGCTATGAAATATGACAAAATTGATGACCCATAAAATATCATCAACCATAAAAATAAATAATTACATTTATAATCGTTATAATTATCCAAAATAAGTTACGTTTCAAAATGTAGATCAATTTTTCTTCGATCATAATCTTGATCATTTCAACCGAATTTGGTATTTAGTCTAAAAAATATAGGAAAATAATTGGTATAATTACGAGAAAAATAATGAATATCCTGTTTTTTATACAAAATTTTTCGCATTAAAATTATTGTTATTTATTTCTTCTCTATTTTTAATTACTTTTTAGATAGATTTAACATGAAAATTCAGTCGAGACAAATTCCATTTTCAATATTGTACATTCAGTTCAGTTTCAGATGTTAATGTCGATAGATTTTTTTACGAAATATTCACGGTCACTTTAATTAAATTTTTTCGTAAAGTGCTATAACTGTTGTTTTGCTTATAAAAGATTTGTTTCTGTTTGTTTTTTTTTCGTTTTTAATATCAGGTAAATAATATTAAATCTTTTCTTTTTAAATATATATTTTTCTTGAAAGTTAGTGTATACAAAATCCACTTTTAATTGAGAGAAAAAATCTTAACGAAAATCTTTTTTAAACTTATACTAAAATACTTTTTGGTAGATTGAATTTTTACCACTTACTTAACATGCTTAGTAATCGATGGATCCACTTTAATTATGATAAGCACTAATAATGGTGAAAGTTTCCACATTTTCATTATTTATCATATAAAGATCATAATTGTTCAGGTCTAATAAAATTAATATTTTTAAAAAAAGTTATCATCTTTTATATAAATCGGAAAGGAAACATAATTTTTCCCTTTCAATTATTTGGAAAACAAAGACTATGAAATTCTTAAATAAGAAAATGGAAATTATTTAAATCGAAATTTTCATTAAACAAAATTTTTTTTACTCAATTACAAGTATTAGCATACGATTTGGAGTTTTTAGTTTTTAAATTATTACTTTTTATGAGAGAGAAAAAAAAACTAAACTTCTGTACTCTGTAAAACAAGTGGAAAAAATTCAAAATATTTTCTAATTTAATTATTTTGCTAATTATACTTTCTAATTAAGTTGAGCAATTAAAGCTGAAACGAAATTACAAGTTTAAGAAAAGTAAATTGTTTTAAATTTAATTGAATATGAAAATTCAAAGGTGAAAACAATTTATTAAAAATAAAGGAAATAAAATTTTTTTCGTCAATTTAATCTGAATTTAGGAAGATTTCTTTTATTAGTAGTTCTTATTTATTATTAATTGCCCCTTTTATCATGATGAGATTTTTTATTTTTTGGTAATTTTGAACTAAACTACTTAGTATAAAATTAATTATCACAAAAGCAAATCCTTAATAAAAATACATAATTTTATTTTAGTTTTTTTTTCTTTTGGTGAGAGTTTAAGTGCACCCCATATGTAAATTACTAGCTTAATTCGAGCTCAAGACTGTTGCGTTGCGTATAAATTAGATCACAACAGATACAATAATAAGTTTGACTTTCAGAAATCAAAAAAAATCTCCCCTTTTTAGAACCTTTCTACCCTCGAGACTGATTCATCACCATAACAATGTTATGATCACACTATCTGATCTTATTTTAATTTCTCATTTAAAAAATAATCAATAAAATTTCCTACATATTTTTTGATTAGATTTTTTTTTAATTTTTATCCAAATGAAAATTATTTAATTATAATTTTTGCAAAATAAAAAAATTTAAAAAATACACTTTTTAGGTCAATACAGAATCAAGTAAAATTTTCAGTTTTTTTGCTTGATTCTGTATTGACTTTGATTTTATGGCTAAAACGTTAATATTATGGCATATAATCACTTGCATAGGCCTGTAGACCTACACAGTACACTTACTGCTTTTAGTCAATAAAATCAAGGTAGTTGCTTTGATTTGATGGTTTTAAGGGTAATTTTATGGCTAGTAAAATTACTTACAAGATTTTATGAAACCACCTTGAAGCTTTTTGCCATAAAATTAATGTAGGAGCTTTAATTTTATCGTTTCAAGTATAACATTATGGCTTACTGAATCACCTACATGGTTTTATGAACCTTCACAATATATTTAAAGCTTTTGACCATAAAAACAAAGTGGAAGCTTTGATTTTATGACTAAAATGTTAATATTATGGCATATAATCACTTGCATAGCCATATAGGCTTTTAGTCAATAAAATCATGGTAGTTGTTTGATTTTATCGTTTTAAGGGATAATATTATGGCTAATAAAATTACTTACAATATTTTATGAACCCACCTTGAAGCTTTTTGCCATAAAATTAATGTAGGAGCCTTGATTTTATGGTTTCAAGTATAACATTATGGCTCACTGAATCACCTACACGGTTTTAAGAACCTTCAGAATATATTTAAGTCTTTTGACCATATAAATAAAGTGGAAGCTTTGATTTTATGGCTAAAACGTTAATATTATGGCATATAATCACTTGCATAGGCCTGTAGACCTACACAGTACACTTACTGCTTTTAGTCAATAAAATCAAGTTAGTTGCTTTGATTTGATGGTTTTAAGGGTAATTTTATGGCTAGTAAAATTACTTACAAGATTTTATGGAACCACCTTGAAGCTTTTTGTCATAAAATTAATGTAGGAGCCTTGATTTTATGGTTTCAAGTATAATTTTATGGCTCACTGGATAACCTACACGGTTTTATGAACCTTCACAATATATTTACAGCTTTTGACCATAAAAACAAAGTGGAAGCTTTGATTTTATGGCTAAAACGTTAATATTATGGCATATAATCACTTGCATAGGCATATAGGCTTCTAATCAATAAAATCATGGTAGTTGCTTTGATTTTATCGTTTTATGGATAATATTATGGCTATACTGTTTTATAAATCCTCATAATAAACTTAAAGCTTTGGAACATAGAAACAAAGTGGAAGATTTGATTTTACCTATAGACCTACACAGTATATTTTATGCTTTAAGTAATAATATCGAAGTAGGGGCTTTGATTTTATGGTTTTAAGTATATGGTTCTATAGGTCTACACAATATAATTAATACTTTTGACCATAAAATTTAAATTGGTACTTCGACATTATGCCATTCACGTATATAATATACTCCAGTAAAAATTTTAGTTGCTGCCTTAGGGGCCCGATAGATTTGGTTGTTGTTGTTCTAAGTTCTCTGAGACAACTTCATATTACGTATGGGTTGGTACTACCAGTTTTCCCTACTGAAACTGGTCGATAGTCAGTTGGCGAGAGCAACCAGAAGTGGTTAAATTTTATGGAGCATTATAAATGTTCAAAAAAAAACTCTGCCATTTAAAATATTGATTATAGTTAGTTGAACTCCACAGGAATGGCATAAAGGACGAGGTTGGTTACTGAAGAGGAAATCAAGAGTACCAATCCCAATTCTGAGAAGTGTCCTTCTCTAAATTCCATTTGGTTAGTAGATGATGGTAATTTTGGAATTTCAGTGGGTCCATAACGGTGAAGTGTCTGCCACGCCAACTGATTGCAAAGTGTGGAATTCGACGTTTCTATAGATTGGTGTGCACCTTCTTCCATCAACGATATTTAGTGTCGTAGACATCCTCTACTCCGCTTCCGATCACAGTTTTCAGTCCGGTTGTGGCAGAGAAGGTTGAAATTTAAGCAAAATGGAAACCGGTTTTTTTTGTTGAGCAGGTGGTAGAAATAACTTGTTTTTAAAATAATGTGAAGAGGACAATTTGGTAAGCAAAGGTAATTAATCTTAGATGTGGTTTTCCGATCAGTTGCAATAAGAATAGAGTCCGTGGGGGACATCCGTTGTTCTCCACTGGCTAATAGGGACCAAAAATGTTTCCTATACATTTTTGTCTAAATAAAAATTAAGTAAATAGTTTTTGCAAAATTAAAAGTTGGCAAAATACACTTTAATGTAGTTTGGGAGCCTTTTTCATGTTCGAAACAGACTAAAATGAAATTTGTAGCTGCTACCTGCCGCAAGGTTTCAAATTTTTCCTACATAAAAGTATAATTTATCACCCCTCCCCCCTCTATCCACCAAATAAAAGGTGTTTTCATCAGAATTACCTTAAAATATATTTTTCTATTTGTAACAATATCAACCAGAAAAAGGATGTCCTTTTTTATTATTATTCAAATTGAAAATATTTTACTACTCGTAATAACTGCAGTGTTAATTTTTTATGAATTTTTCAATTAACTTACCTTTTATTCTCTCTTTTCTACTTAATAGAATGGGATTCACTGGAATTGGATTTATATTTCTATTAACTATTAATATAGTATGGGCAGCTGATATCTTAATGGTTACAATGGGTGGAACCAAATCGCATAAAATACCATTTTGGGAATTGGCTCGAGGCATGATTCCAAGGTAAGAAAAGAATATTTTTGCAGTAGTCAATATATTATAGAATATAATTTTGAATTAATGAATATGATTATTGAGAAAATTTTGACGATATTTTATATATTTATGGTACGTCAAAATTTTTCAAAAATTCTATAGAAATTTCTATAAAAAAAACACAGAACAGATGAATTTTTTTTTTAAATTGTATATTAAATGTGGATTTTTATAACAAAGAAAAAACAAAAACAAAAACAAAAATAAGAAGAAAAAAACAAACAAAAAATAAGAAGAAAGAAAAATCTAATGGCGTCAAATCGTGTGATCTTGGACACCAAATTGACATTACCAAACCTTAAAATTATATTTACATAATAAAGTCAAAATTTGCCATGTTTTGTGAATTATGATGCCATTATTTTAAAACCACCTATAGTACAGATTAAAATCTTTAAGTTTAGATTAATAAAATTCAGGTTAAATAAGGTCATTGATGGTAACTATATCTCCTCCTTCAACAATTTCAGATCAAAATGCACACCACACAGTACAACTTCAGACCTAAATTTACAGAAAGTTTTTAAAATTATTTTTCATCATTTATGGAAAATGAAAAACCATAACAAATCGTATAAAAGTATTTTATAATGTTTGTCTAAAAAATACTCAAAATAGTAGAAAATATTAAAAGATATCTTATTGGCCATTCATTAAGGTGAAAAAGTATTCATATAACCTTTACGCAAATAGTTTTTGTTATCAAATTACGGGTAATATTTTTTTTAAATAAATTTTAACTAAATTAGAAATGGAAAAATTATGCAATTTCCAATAAAAATTATACAAAAATAATTTTTCTAATTGAATATTAGTAAATTGATAATTTGCTGTAAGTCCAAAATGGGTTCTAATAGACCGAGAAATGTGTGTGCCTCGTTGCTGAAGAGAATTTTGGCATCCAACGACGGTTATACCAGCACCCTATCGAGGTATCTTATAACATATTTTTTAATAATTATATAACCCATAATATCGAATTATGGGTTATATAAATGACAAATAACAGGGCTCTATTTATTTAAACACAAGAAAATGGATTATCAAATTCCAATTGATACAAAAATATTTAAATGTTAGCGACACTTTTTTTTTTGACACAAAAAAATATTTAATTGTTAGTGGCCTTATTTACCGACACTCAGAAAGTCGGCTTTTAGATGAGAATTTAAATTTCCGTACAAATATTACCAAAAATGACTTTCAAAAATAAATAAATCCAAATTAGATCGTCTTGATTTGGATTTTTCTGGACTGCCGCACACAATTGGCATTATCCTCCGTCAATGTCAAACATAATCGACTGTGTTTATAGTTTTTTTGGTAGAGTTAATATGGAAAAGTTCATAGATCTAACTACAATACTTATTTGGTGATAATAAAATTTTTAAAATGACTTATTGCCAGCAAATAAATCTTCCTCATTGCGTTCGTAACTGATTTCTTCCATGGAGCTTTTCTTAATTGTTTTGCAAAACTGTTCGTTTAGCTTATGTAATTGGCAAACCTACGTTGTAGGTGTACAGAATATCAATAAATAATCATTTAGTAACCGCAGTTAAATTATATCGCTGACCTACGTGACAACGGTCTTTAATGACAAAAGTTTAATGGCACATTATCTTTTGTTTTACACTTGCATGTTGGTAATATTATTCAGTGACAGTAAACAATTGAAATTTAACGAAATTTGACTTTTGCAATAATTTATTTGGTAAACGATAAAGTTTGACATAAAATGCAGACTAAATTTTTTGCATATTTTTTTTTTTTAAATCTATTCAGTTTGAGTTGGTATGCTTGTTGGAAAAACATTTCAAAAAAAAAAACCATTTCAACATGTTTCCTGAAGAAAAATCCGCCCAGGAAATGGTCCCTTTAAATATTTCAATAACCGAAATTTGTGTAATATTAATTTTTCATTAGACATTTTGCTAAAAGGGGATTACCTAATAATAACGATAATGATAAATTCGAGGGGATCTAAAAATTATATTAAAAAAATTTGCGGCCAACCTTTTTTCAAACTGCCAAAAAAATACAAAATCGATCATAAAAGTGCAGCGCCAGAAATAATTTTTTAAGGACCGTCTTTTATCATTCGTGATATTATAACGGCATTGGTATTAAAAGGAAAAATTCTCAAAATTATATTTAGAACTGACAATAAATACGTGTAGTAATACCATACACAAAAATGTTCTAAAACCATTATGGGCATACGAATTTGAAGTTTAGGGTTCGACAAAGCATTCCAATACGATATAATCCCCAATCCTTCGTAAAAATTACCAAGGCTTCCTTTTATGTACGAAACAGAGTTATTAATCGTGATCTAAATGCTCCATTCGAAATTATTAAATAATAATTTCCATTTATTAAAAGAAATCTCTTCGAGCATATTTCCCTAATCCTAACATCTCTCAAAACAAACTATAGTAGTAAAATAATTTTATTTGAAGAGAAGTTAGGATTGGGGAAATTGATAAAACAAAAAGGGTTGTTTAAAATTAATATAAATTACCAATAGATACTAGATTCAGTATCTATTGGTAATTTATATTAATTTCTCTTATCACTACTTATATTACGAGTACTTTAATGAACTCTGCATTCTTTGCTTCATAAATTTTCTGAATTGTATCTAATTACATCGTTGCCATTCTTGAGTTTTCGAATTAATTTCTCTTAAGATTATTACTTATTATAACTCGTATTTGGCACAGATTAAAGCCGTGCTGCATGGAAAGTATCCACTACCGTCTACGGTGGGGCATCCCTCTTGTTGGTTGTCTGATTATGAATGAAGAAATTCAGGATCTTAGTCCACGTCAGCGGTGTGTACTGGTTCTGAATAGAATGTATGAAATTTGGCAACGTCGATGGGATAAGAGTGTGAATGACAGATGGGACGCACATTGTAATTTCGGACGTGTGCTTTGTGTATGCGTCTGGATTTGAATTTGGGCTGTTCTTTGGATATAAGATGCCCTTGTGGGGCGGCGGAGGAGAGTGACTTAGGTGCATGCGGAATCGTAGTGAATGATGAGAGTGTTGATTTAAATGGCGTGTTAGGGGTGAGAGAATGGTATAAATGCCTGAACGAGAATGGTGCGTGAATGAGTGTGTGAATGGCACGCAACGTGGTTACAACCGGGTGAAAGACCAAGGTCGATTCCGGTTGTACTTTCGAGTCTTGGCGAACCCGCGTACCTGAGCTGGCTTAGCGGTGCCTAGGAATTTACAAGGTTCCTTATCGTAGCTCAGTAAGCGGAGTACAAACCGAAGTACTCTTAAAATAAAAATTGATACTACTGAAATCGGGTTGCCCCATGGTGTTAATGAGGCGCTTTAGGCAGCAACGTGGTGACTGTCGTTAATACTCATATCACGGGTACGATCTCCAGATCACTAGTGGGAGGTACTGGTAATTATCTCAGGCGCTGTCACTGCTTATGACAGTAGAGTTTTAGATGGGCCTCGTTACAAACAGTTACTGCAACTTGTAACTGATTACTGACTGTTAACTGCCAGTAATGGTGGTGTGCTGATTGAGCGTATCTCAATCCCTATGGTCATTGGCGGTTCGTGGTATTATGTTTAACGATAGGTATACCACGTAAACCAATAGAATAATTCTATCCGTTATAAGAAAATGCTTGACTAATCTACTGAAAGCAGCGCTGTCTATTTCGGAGTAGAGTCTCCTTGCCATTCTAATCCTTTACAAAAAAAACTGTTTACTTTCACTCTTCCATTATACATCTTTGGACAAATTATTAAAAAAATTAAAAAAATTATTATAATACAAATACGATACCGGCTAACGATTTCGCTCCCCGAAGAAAGAGTCTATCTCGGCTTCTGAAACCATAAATGGAGCCATCGTAGACTTTCCGAAAGGGATATTTTTGATCCATGCGGATTAAAAGTCCAGTCCTCCGTAGCCTTTTAAGCGTAATTTTATACACAACCAGGCGATCACGGTAACATTTCAGAACATTGTCATTAAATAGGCTCCGGAATCATCCATTCTCATGCTGAAAAATTATCCCTCCTTTAAAGGAATAATTTTTACTGAGAACTCATGTTTCTGAGGAATAAATGGGGACTGGAAAGACTAGTGTTTTGTACAGCAAAAGCTTCGATGTTATGGCCAGAATTTTCGAGCGAAATAGCTTAGACTGTCTGAAATAGGCTCTGTTGGCTTCATGTTGTTGTCGACAGCGACGTTTCACATCAAATAGGAAAATAATTGAACTGCTTCTAAGATTATAGCATAAAATGTGTCCCAAATTTAAAGTTATTTTATTGAACTTTTATTTCGTATAGCTTTTGATATTGATAAACTATAACTGTCATATGTGACAGCTGCCAAAACAAATATGGCGCCAAATTTGAATCCAGCATTCAATCTAGAATAAATTACGGAAAATGCTGCGCTTTTATTTTATAAAAAAAAAATGTTACGCTTTGGAAAGTATAGTCCCGGTTATTTAATAGGTTTTTAATATTATATTTATTGTTGAGTTTAAAGTTTCAAATTTTATATTATTGATTTTTTAACTATCATCGCTGTCCACGAAGACAGTAAAGTTTGATAGATATTATTATGTGTTTTTCGAAAACAATAAAATATACTTTTAAATACAAATTTTGATTTAACTTTTATTTAACTATATTAAATAAATTTTGCTTTTTTATAAAAAATATAACATTATTGAAATGGTTGCTATAGAATTTTCTGCGAGACTCGATCCTTTTAAGGTAATTTTTAATGACTTTTTCGCATATTTCAGGATGTTATTCGGCTCTTATTTGACGGATGCTGATTTTTAAATACTCTAGAAAGGGTATTTATATCTTGAAATTACGCATCATGGGTAATTTTACACGCAATAAAATAAAAATCTGTCACGTTTCTTACCTTGTAATTCAGTTTTATTTAACTAGACCACAAAAAAAATCTTCAAACTTAGGCTAACAAAAGTTAGTTATCGCATTGTCATAGTGCTCAGAGTTGACAGTAACGATCTCTCCTTTTTCATTTTGAATGACAACTTTTGAATGCAAAAGCGTCTTAATAGTTATTTATTGGTATTTAGAACCCTATATATACAAATTTTACTTTTTGACTTACCCACCAAGCCTCCATGCTGAAGAAAATTTTTGTTAAAAAAAATTTAAAAAGAACGTGTGTACAGCAGAATCACCACTTCTGTAAAAAGTTTTATTTATTGTGATTAAATTAAAATTCATAATAAAATATGACCAGTTTTTTTTCAAAAAGTTTCGCGAATTTTGTGTTTTTTCAAAAAATATTTATTTATTCATGAATATCTATTCTGTCCCCTTCAAAGTAATCCCCACCAGATATTATAGACTTATGCCAACGTTTTTTCCATTCTCCGAAGCACTTCAAAAAATCATTTTTGTGATCTTGTTCAGCTCCTCCTTCGATGCCGTCTTTATCTCCTCAATCGTAGCGTAGCGTCGTCCTTTCATGGGGCTCGTCAGTTTCGGGAACAAGAAAAAGTCACAGGGGGCCAGACCTGGAGAATACGGTGGCTGCATTATTATTAGTGTGTTGTTTTTGGCCAAAAAATTCGCGCACAAGCAACGATGCGTGAGCAGGGGTATTATCATCGTGCAAAAGCCAATTTTTGTTCTTCCACAAATCCGGATATTTCTGGCGGATTGCTTAGCGCAACTTGCGCATTACTTGCAGGTAATATTCCTTATTGACCATTCTACCCTGTAACAAGAACTGATGGTGCACCACGCCCCTGCAATCAAAGAAAACTGTAAGCAAAACCTTTACATTCAACCGAACTTGGCGCGCTTTTTTCGGTCTTGGCTCGTGATGATTGAGCTTTGATTTCCATGTCATAACCATAAGCCCATTATTAGTCACCAGTTATGATCCACTGGAGCAAATTTGGGTCGTCGCGGACAGAGTCCAACAGCTCCTTAGCAATGTTGATGCGATGCTGTTTTTGGTCAAAAAATGGGCAAAAATCGAAGACCAGCCAAAACACGTGCAAGCAAAGCAGCTGTCAAAAATTCAAAATGGCCGAATTTATCGGCGATACTTTTTTTTAATAAAATTCGTGATACTTTTTGAACAGACCTCATAAATATAGAAGATTTATCAAATAACAGAGCTATATTTTCTGAACTATAAAATAAATTTTGAGAATACAAGCACAAATGAAAATTGTTCGGATTAGAATTTTTCTAAAATGCACGACCTTTCGCTGAAAAAATGCCCTTTATTGAAATTATTAACCACCTTTATGGAAAAAACAAGGATTACATGGACTGATTTTCTTAAATTTAAACAATTTACCAATAGCGTATTAAATTTCTAAATAAAAAAAAAAAAGTTTCTTAAACGCAATGTCCATTTTCCTACCAACTCCGAGTATCAGAGAACCTACTCGAATATACCGTGTTGTAGGAGGGTCTTTTTTTATTGTCTGTATTATAGGAGGGTGGTTTTATAATCAAAATTCGATCGATTCGAAAGTAATAATTTTCTTTTTAAATTTTAATACTTGCACATAACATAAATTTAGTTAACAAAGTGATTAACAATAATAACAAAACTAAATCAATTGCGAAAATTATAATCTGACAGGAGTAAAAAAATGAGAAAATGGCAAAAGTTAAAATTTATCTCATACTTTACGTTACCTAATCATAATTATTATCATAACAAATATGGCACGTAATTGTCTATAATAATTATAAGTGATTTAGAAAAAAATATGAAATTTTACCTTCAAATTATTGAATAGTTACGAGAGTAATAGTAAAGCAAAAAAAAAATAAAAAGTAAGGTGAACATAAAGTCATAAAACTAATTTGAACAACTGATCGATACTAGCTCGTAATTATTTTTTACTAATAGTATAAGCTTTTGAGGAAATCGATTATTGATTGTCTTAATGTGAGTGGAAATTGCACTGTTATGAGACCGAAGGAATTAGATAAATTGCAGTTTTAACATGCATTTTAAATTGCATCATTATCGTATTCGTAGAAATTGTTTCTTGGTTACCAATTTGTTCACAATGTGTGTTGTTCGCACCTCTGTTATCTTTTTGCAACTATCTATTTTGTTCACCTTTAACCATGTTTTCTTTCTAAATAAAAAATATTGTTGCTTGCCGTAGTATTTTTGTGATTTTACGTAATCAGTAGTAGGGGTTAATGGGAGTTTTGTCTAACTTTTTGAAAAATTATTCCAAGTCCGGGATTAATCAAATTTACTGCAGAGATGTGAGTATTCGCATGTGTAGATGGGTGAGTTGTATGGGTTGGTTTTTACAGCATCAGTGTACAAACCTGTATGCCATTTACAGGTTTTAACAGGCACACACACACACAACGTTAAGTGAAAAGCGTCGATCCGTGAATACATCGACGACATGGTTGATTGTTGGTTACTACCTATCCCAATTTCCGACGAGACACGGATGCAACTTATATTGCATTGTAACCCAATATGCCCATCTCGTGATGGAGTGATGGAGAGCGCGGAGCACGTGTTCTATTACTGCACCCGTTTCAGTGCGGAAAGACACCGGAGAATATCACGGCTCTGATGATGTCCTTGCAAAAAATAGGCGTAAAAAAAGGCTGTCGATGTCCTTTCGACAACAGTCGTCAAAAAAGACTCTGTCTGGATGATCGTGAAAAAAAAGCGATAGTGATAATTCATCAGAGTAACGATTTCGATCAATCCATACCCCACAAAGTAATGCCTCACTGCGGGTCCGTGGGGAAATAAAACACGTGATCAAATAAACTGGTTTTAGTGGGTTTCGATGACTTCCACCTTACTATAAGAAAAATGAGAAAAAAACACACACAACTTTAAGAGGAAATAATAACAGAAGCAAGACCTGCAATAAAACCAGAGACAATAAAGCGCCGGTCATTGACTGCGTGCCAAACGTGGCTCTTAAAGCTAAACGTGGTGCTTATCTCAATGAGGGTATCTTCCTTCAACTGTGGGAATAGCTGCACCTTATTCTATTGCATAATGGAAATAAACGACCCAATGTTCCTTTGTTTGCCTATTGGATATAGCAGGGAAGGTGTTGAAAAGGATTATTTCTAATAGAATTGAATTGGTTACGGAAGGACCACAAGGATTATCGGACAAACAATATGGGTTCTGAAAAAAAAGTGTTGACGATAGATGCTATTGCAGAAGTGGTAAATACTGCCCGAGAGATCACCTCCGGCAAACAGTTGAGAAATGGTACCAAAAAGTATTGCACAATCGTGACTTGAATGCATTGCGAAAGTTGAAGGTACACTAACGAATTTAGAGGTACACTAGAGAAAATGTATCTACACAGTGTGCCATAAAAATAACCGAACTTATTTTTAAATCATACCACATGCAGCGCCATCTATTAAAATTTTCAGCATTAAAAAGATACATTCATCCTCTTTCAAACGCACCTAAATTCATGTAAATCGGATGACTAATGTGAAAGTTACAGCCATTTCAATAAAAGAGAAAGTGTGCTAATAGATGGCGCTGCATATTGTATGATTTAAATATAAAGTTCGGTTATTTTTGGGACACACCGTGTAAGCTATATAAAGCTCTTTGCACAATGAGGTGCCAATACTACTCACGTCTGCAGAAGTAAGGACAATTGACTTTGCAGACGACGTTGCATTGCTTGTGATCGCTAATTACCTGGAAACAATTACACAGGAAGTGGCTCTCTTGTGTTGGCCTCCAATTGGCAGGTAAGAAATGGAAGTGGTACTTGTACCCAGCAGGATAACTCTGACCTCCTTTTGCGCCCTTTGCTACGATACCTTGGATTAGTTAGCGAGAAAGCTTAACCATGTCTTACATGGTTGAGGCCTAACATTGGACGGAGGTAGAGTAGGCGAAGGCTTTTGACTAGTGTCATGTGCTTTATTATCTTCTATGCATTTCGAATATGATCAGAAATTATGGCGTGCAAGTTGCATATGTGACCCTCGTCGTTTGTGCTCTGAGAGTCTTTCGGGCATTTGTTTGGAAGATCACTAATACATATGCCAGGATCCATGAAAAAAAAGTGCCATGACCATGACGCTGTATGTTACGCACGGAAAAACTTAGCCATATTTCTAAGAAAAAATAATTAGGAAAATCGACATTTTGTTAAACTTTGTGGAGTAGATTAGTTTGGTTGAGAAAATTAAATAGAGGACTTGGAAATAGAATTGTTGGATCAAGAGGCTCCACAATAGAAGGAATCTTATTTGCAATGAAATGCTGGGTTAATTGGCATTAGCTTAGTATATGGGACGCTACAGTAGTGGCAGATGGGATCAGGATGATTAGGAGAATGCCTATTCCGAATCCTGAGCAGCTTACGGGCCCAAAATTTCGGAATGATGTTAAGTAGACCGGCTTATTGGTAATACGCCAATGAGTTAACAAAAAAGTATTGTTTATTGTCCAGTCTTTTTGTCTACCAGAGAGACATTTTGTGAGCAGATAAGGTAAATTAGTGATTCCTGTGGGCACTGGCCGCAGGGGGGTTTCCCGCGCAACTTTATCCGCGCATTCATTGTCCAAAATACCCACATAACCTAGAACCCAACGTAATTCCTATCTTTCAACAGGCTGTGCCGAATGTTGTTGAAAACTGGGTCATTTGGTGAACCACGAATAGCTTTAAGGGCGGCAAGACAATTTTTGGGAATATTAGTTGGCATCTCTGCTGATGTCCTGATTGCCCACAATTCGCACTCGGATATTAGGCACTGTATCGCTTGACGTCGCGTAAATTATTGCAGATATGGTTCCAATTTACCTTAAGACTGAATCGGAAACCGATTTATTGCCGGAGGCAGAATGAGCGATATGCCAGAAACTCCCAATAAATAATCGCCAAACCCTTTTGCCAATCCTGTGGCACCCAGTTCACTATCACCCATATTCTACAGGAATGCCACATAACCAAGAACTACTTTGCGAGCAGGATTCCTCCTATTATGGAGCTCCTCGACCCAACAACTTCATTCCCTAGTCCCCTATTTAAACTTCTACAACATACTAATCTGCTCCACAAAATATAGCAAAATTCTTAATATTCCATACCACTAACCACAGACCAGTCTCTCTCAGATAATTTCCCACACGTACTACGAAGTCGCCAAATGGCCTCACGGTCGTGGCGCTATGAAGTGGCCCCTGGCACATGTCTAAGGGACCTTACCAACAAACAAATAATCGCCAAAGAGAAGAGGCAGGAAACCACGAGCCTGTAATGATAGATCCGAAATTAGAATAATTTTTCAAAAATTTATTTGCACTACCTTCGCTTGGTATTCTTAAAGTGTAGTAATTAAAAAAACGTTACAGGAAGAGGAGTTTTGCATATCCTAAATTGATAAATTAGGAATATTTTCAAAAATCTATAAATATACAAAATAAAAAAATTCTAAGAATGTTTACAATACGAGATGTGATAGTAAAGTAATGAGAATATTTTTCTTTTTGGAAGAAAAAATTTATTTTATTTTTGTTCATAAATATTTAGGGTTTTTCAATAAGAGTAATATGATTTCTAAGTGATATTTCGGTCATTTGTAATATGTCCTGATATGTATTTTTTTTCATTATATTCAGTAATGGTTACAATTTCATCATGGAGAGATATATGCAAGAACAACATTTACAAATTATTCAATTTTATTATCAAAATAATCGTTCTCCAATTGCAACTTTTCGTGCGCTTTTGCCATTTTATGGTCGTAATAATCGTCCAACTGTGCTCGCTATTCGTCGTATTGTTAAAAATTTCGATCATACATTTTCTTTACATAATGTTCAAGTGCTAATAAGACAAAGAACCGTTCGAAGTAATGAAAATATTGCTGCCGTTCAGGCAAGTGTTGCTGAAGACCGCAATTTGTCGATTCCAAGACGTTCTCAAGAATTCGGACTGTCTCAAACCACAACCTGGCGGATTTTGAGAGAAGATATAGGCTTGCATCCGTATAAAATTGTTATCACTCAAGAACTGAAGCCATTGAACCATCGTAAACGTCGTGAATTTGCTGATTTTTTCTTGGAACAACTTGAAAACGATAACGATTTTTTTAAGAAAATCATCTTCTCCGATGAGGCTCACTTTCATCTGAGTGGTGCGGTAAATAAACAAAACTGTCGATTCTGGTGCGAATAAAATCCACAAATTATTCATGAACACCCATTACATTCACCTAAATTGACAGTTTGGTGTGGTTTTTGGTCTGGTGGAATCATCGGTCCGTACTTCTTTCGAAATGAAGCTGGTAACACCGTTACTGTCAATGGAGAACGGAATAGATCGATGATAACCAACATTTTATGGCCGAAATCGATCTTGACAACATCTGGTTCCAACAAGACGGGGCTACGTGCCACACAGCACGTGCAACAACCGAATTATTGCGAGAAAAGTTTGGAGATTCGATTATTTCAAGAAATTGTGACATTGAATGGCCTCCAAGAAGTTGTGATTTAACACCATTAGACTATTTCTTGTGGGGTTATTTGAAGTCATTGGTCTTTAGAAATAAACCAGACTCTTTTCAAGCTTTAGAAGTGAATATTGAACATGCTATTCATGACATACGATTTGATTTAGTGGAAAAAGTGCTCGAAAATTGGGTTCATCGAATTCGTTCCTGCAAAAGAAGTCGAGGAGGCCATTTGAATGATGTTTTATTCAGGATTTAATTGTATCGATTGTACTTCACATTAAATAAAAAACATCTGAATTTCCTTAACAATTAGTATGTTTTTTTTTAAAAAAGAAATCATATCACTCTTATTCGAAAACCTTTATATTATCCTCTTCAATGTAGTTTTCTTGAATAGCTATGCATTATCGGAGGCGTAGAAGTGCTAAAAGGTCTCAATTATAATTAGCTATACCTCCTCGATTACACTCCTTAGGATATTATCGACATTACCAAGATAAAGTCCTTTCATTTGTTTTTTTATCTTGGAAAACAAAAACAAGTCACGTGGACTTAAATCGGATGGAAAGAATGGCGTAAAGGCTATGTCATGGTAGAGCGTCCAAGTATCTGCAGTGCCCCATTTGATACGAAGAACCGTTTTTCTGAGCCTTTCGAGGATGCTCAATATTTTTAAATGGTCTTACCCCCCTGAGTGCTGTTCATTTTGAAGGATTTTTAACCTTTTAAAAATGCTTTTTGCTAATTAAATTTTTATGCTCTTCAAAAGGAATGTTTCTCACAGACTGAAAATAGAAAACTTCAAACAAAACTTAACGCAAATATTTTTTCTGTACAAAAAACTTGATTGACATTTTGTCTTGGACACACTCATTTCCAAATTTGAAGACCCTCCTGAGCGAGGTTCGTTTTCTACTGTCTTTCGACTCTCCAGAAATGTTTTTTCGTAAGTCCAATTTCCGAATTCACCAAGCTTCAAATAAAATTTGATGTCACCAAATGTGGCTGTTCCATTATTCGTAACGGACGATCAAAATACAACTTCACTTAGTATGCTCTAAATAATTATTTTCTAATTTGTGGTCAAGAGACACAGGCAATAACAACATGTAGGAAGAAATCCACGCATGGCCGCAATCATCCAACAGAGCCTATTGCAGTCGGTCTTAATTATTTTGCTCAAAAATTCTGACCATATTTTCCACCAGATGGCAATGCAAGTTCTTATCTTATTCATATCCTAACAGCGATGATAGTTAAAAAATCCATAATATAAAATTGGAAATAATATTAAAAAGCTATTAAATACCAGGGCTATACTTTCCAAAGCGTAACTTTTTTTTTTTATAAAATAAAAGCGCAGCATTTTTCGTAATTTATTCCAGATTTAACGCTGGATTCAAATTTGGCGCCATATTTTTTTTGGCAGCTGTCACATATGACAGTTATAGTTTATCAATATCAAAAGCTATACGAAATAAAAGTTCAATAAAATAACAGTTCAATTATTTTCCTATTTGAGGTGAAACGTCGCTGTCGACAACAACATGAAGCCAACAGAGCCTTTTTCAGACAGTCTAAGCTATTACGCTCGCAAATTCTGGCCATAACATCGAAGCTTTTACTGTACAAAACACTTGGGTTCTTGGGTTGTCTTAAAAAATCATTGCGAACTCTTGTTTCCCATTCGGGAGGAGAATCCTTTGAAGAATTTTTGACTCCCTGCATGAGGATAGATGATTCTGGAGCCTATTTAATTGCAATATTCTGAAATGTTACCGCGATCGCCCGGTTGTGTATAAAATTACGCTTAAAAGGCTACAGAGGACTGGACTTTTAATCCGCATGGATCATAAATATCCTTTTCGGAAAGTCTACGGTGGCTCCATTTATGGTTTCAGAAGCCGAGGTAGATTCTCTCTTCGGAGAGCGATAGCGTTCGGAAGACCGCTATGCAAATCCGGTACGTCTACAGTTGTTTAGTTCATCAAGTCTAGACTGGACTCCATATTGTCGTGCTTTTGATAATAATGACCGGGTGGGAACTTGATCTAAACATCTACGAGGGCACTAACGTACAAGCTATGCGGGGAGGAAGTGAAAAGCATTGTTAGAACAATCTCAGTAATGGTAGTGTCATTACTGTCCTACTATAAGCTTCCTACAGGAACAACCCTTTTTAAGTAATAATAAATTGTGGGCCCTACAAAAGCTATTATAAATTCTTTCAACTAAAAAAAATCCTTCCCAAAAAAACTCATCCTGACTTAAATTTTTCATTCCCCGTCCTTTAATTAATTATAAATTCGTGAAAATACGTTTTCTAGTCAAGAAGCTACTCTTTATTAAATATTATTGATTTATTCTTAAAGTAAAATAAAAAATTTTTGCTAATTTAATAACAAAAGAAAATTTGTATATAAAAATTGTGTGCATTTTTTCAGAGGTCATAACATAACATTCCTAAATGGTTTTCCAGCTGATTTTTCTTTAAATGGTTTACAAGAAATTACTCCAGCTGGATTAGTTGAATACATTCAAAACTATACAAATTGGGATCTGCTCGGTGCCCGAATGTCTGGCCAAATGCCAATATCAATATGGGACGCATTACGCTATACATTTCAGGTGATTTTAATTTTTAACTTTTAATAATTAAGATTTTAGTTCATAAATATATTTATTTATTTGATTGAAAAAATTCATTTCGACAGTCGTGTGATGCTATGTTTGAAGATGCAGAAACGAAGGAGCTACTTTATCGTAATTTTGATTTGGTTATTTTGGACGGAGCATTTCCAGAATGCGGATTAGGTTTGGTGTACAAATTCAAAGTGCCCTTCATGTATATAAATACGGTGGGATTCTATACCGGAAGTCTATCATTGAGTGGTAATCCGGTACCGTATTCAGTGACGCCGGCCTTTTTCAGCTCCTTCACGGACAAAATGAACATTTTCCAACGAGCTGCGAATGCTGTAACAACACTCCTTTCGAACACAATCCACATGGTACTAATTATATTAAATAATTTAATTTTTAAGTGTTAATATTATTGTTGTTTTTTTTTTATTGCAGTTAATGGCAAGCCTTGTGCAGGCAGTGTTGCGACGTCACTTCGGAAATGAAATTCCACATGTTTATGACATATCGAAAAATGTTAGTTTCATTTTGCAAAATGGCCATGCAACAGTATCGTACCCGCGACCGTTTCTTCCGAATGTAGCGGAAATCGCGTGCATCCATTGTAAACCTGCTGGGCCACTGCCCAAAGATTTGGAAGACTTCATCAATGCAGGCGGCGATGCTGGTTTCATTTACGTGTCGATGGGCTCCTCAGTGAAGGCAGCAAATATGCCAGAGCATCTGCGTCGTCTTCTTGTACAAACGTTCGCCGGTTTACCATATCAGGTTTTATGGAAGTGGGAGGGTAGCGCTGCTAGTATGCACGATTTGACACCAAATGTAAAACTGAGTCGCTGGCTACCGCAACAAGACATTCTGGGCCATCGGAAGATGCGTGCCTTTGTAACCCATGGTGGACTTCTTAGCATGTTCGAAACAGTATACCATGGCGTTCCAGTTGTAACAATGCCAGTCTTCTGTGATCATGATTCAAATGCCGCCAAAGCCGAAATTGATGGATACGCTATGAAGCTGTACTTGGAGACACTGACCGTGGAGAAGTTGCATAAGGCAATTATCAAAGTTATTCACGATCCACGTTATCGATTAGCAGCAAAGTAAGTCCGACTTTTTGACGTATAATTTTAAGTGTAAAATAAAATATCTTTAATTAATCTTCAAAACATTTTCTTTACATTCCTTTTAAATTAGATAAACATTTTTTGATATTAGTCTTTATTTTAAAATTTTATTTATGATAATTTAGACACCGTCAACGTTTACTGTTAGATCAGAGAGCACCACCTCTTGACACTGCGGTCTATTGGACAGAATATGTACTAAGACACCATGGAGCTTATCATCTTCAATCACCCGCAAGAAATTTGAGGTAAATTCACTTTGTTTGCTTGTATATAAAGTTCACTCAGATACTCGTATATGACATAAGGCCATCTAGCGGCTATAGCATTACTATCATTAGGCCATCTGGCGGCATCTGGCGGCATATAGTGCAATATTAACCAAATTTTTTCTATAATTATTTTTTTGTATAATTAACTATTTATTATGAATATTATTTAAATTAATAACCATTCAAATGCGAGTTCTTCGGAAAAATAGTATATGACCTAATAAGAGCAAGAATTTTAAGAGCTAGAATAGTGAATGACTAGTTAGGGGCTGTTTTGAACTATTTTTTTATTATAAAAAATAAACGGCGCAATAACCGCTGAATCAAAGAACTGCAGACTTTCTAATTTTACATCGCGGTCTTCCAGTTCAACATTTCCATCATAAATGGAGCCACCATGGACCTTCCAAATAGGACATTTTTGATACATTCATATTATCTACAACCGGGCGTCTACGGTAACGGTCCAGGATCTCGTCGAAATAATTTGAAGAGACTGGAAGCATTGGAGATAGGCCTTTGCATTATTATAACGCCCGTTTAGCTGAAAATATTACTACTGTAAGTACGAGTGTGGCCGAAGACCTGGAATTGTCGATTCGTCAGCGTTCACAGCTTTTGGACTTTCTTCAGTTTACATCTGGACTTGCACCTGCATCCGTATGGAATTCAGAAAAACACATCTAGTAAAGATGATGATACCGGTTGACTATGATTTAAGGCAAAAGGTCTTATTCCAGTGAATAGTTTCTGAATCTGAACTAAATGATTAGGTTTCAAGTAAAGCCGGTATTTTAAAAGCGAGAATATTAATTGAAAACCTCCTTTTGATTTTAATTCAAATCTTATTTAATCTAACAAAATGTTACCTATTTATAAAAAATCTTAATCCTAATGAAGTAAGTAAATACTTTGAAGCACCTTTCCATAGAAATAAGAAGTACTTTTCCATAATCAAGAAATTTAAAGCACCTTTTCATAACTCACGTAGCATCATATGGAAATTGCTGAAGTTATTTATATTTTAATCAGAACATGACAGAATATTACCGTGTGTTTAGTAGATAGTCAGTCATTATTACAAGGTGTTAACGCAACAGGAAGCTGATATAATAGTCAAATCGAAGATATGTAGCGTCAACAAGACGGTGCAAATTGCCATATATCGTCTGTGACATATGCGATCGAGGGCAGTATGATAAGTCGGTGATATTAATAATTTTTTTTTTAAATCCACTTTTTTGCAATAAATGATCAGTTAACTCTTTGAAAATTGTTATGATTTTTCCTCAATCGATGTCTAATGATTAATTAACACTTGGAAAATTTTACTATAATTTTTCCTCATATCTATTGTAATATAAAATATTTTGTATAAATTTGTTTTAATTAGTAATTTTTCAAATTTGAATTATATTCAAGTACAATTTAAGAATTAAAAAAAAAATTCTGATTTCTTTTTAGCATTATCGAATATTATCTTGTGGATGTGGTTGCTATCCATGCATTTTGTCTGCTCGCAATTGTATATTTACTACGGAAATTCATACGACATGAGACAATATTAAGGATAACAAAAAGAAAAGATAAAATTAATTAAATTAAATTAAATTAATTTTAATTAGTGTCTACCAATTGATTTATTATTTATTTATTAATCGTTAATTGTTTATAAACTTATACCAAACAGAAGATAATGGAAATGTATCTGTTCGAAAGTAAAAAAAAAAGATAAACAACAACAAAAAATATAATCTGCGTGATCAAATGGTGTTTGTTTTTTTTTTTTTTTTAATAATCAATTTGTAAATTTGCATTTGTAGTTTTATTTGAAACGTGTTAGGGGTACATTAACATTTAAGGGTATTTAATAAATCTAATCTCTTATGGAGTTACTATTATAGGATGAGTATATATATTTTTGGTTTTTTTTTTTCTATTTTTTTTTCTTGCTACTAGTTTTGGCAAAAAATTTTGGGCAATAATAAAAAGAACTCTCTGTCTTTGAGATTTTTCTGAAAAATATAAAATTATTTATTAAATAAAAAACGAATAATAATAATGGTATGATAATATAATTGTTATCTAGATTTTATTAATATATTTATCTCTGTTTGTGATTATAATTATAAATGTAAATTTAAGTATTAGTGGATAAGTGTTTCGCCTATCTTCAAAAAAAAAAACTGAATCTTTAGTTTTTATTCTAAAATTAATTACTGCATATTATTTTGTCTATTTTTAACTGTTTTTTTTTGTTGTAAATATAATAGATTTAATGCAAAAACAGATAATTTTAGTTCATCTATAATATCTTTGAATATAATATGGAAAAATGTATACGATACTCGTAACATTGAACAATATATTTACAAGTATTTCTCAATTTACATTTATGTATAGATTTTTTGTATAGATTTTCAACTATTTTCTATAACAGATTATAATGTATATTTTTTTAAGGCTTCTAATCATAATAAATGGATATGTTATAAAACTGAAAGAACTAATTTTCGTTTTATTTTTTATTTTTATGTTACCAACGACCAAAAAAAAATTAATAATGTTCAATATTATTGTCGTTATTTGTATTATTATTATTAATATTATTATATTATCTCTTTCATTACTAAGATCTGCGGTAAAGTGTTCTGCGTTCTTTTCCTTTATATTGTAGCTAAATATCGAAAAATAAGCATTCCCAATGTCCCAACAATTATAATTGAGTATTTGATAAAAGAGTTTATTTTTAAAACCCTAAAAATAGAAATAAACTTTTCTATAAAATCAAATTATTATTAATAAAATTTTTGAAGGAAATCTTGAATCTTTTAAATAAAATAAAAAAATTTAAGGTTAACTAAAAAAATTTGGATTTTTTTCCAGGAGTCAATATTTAAATATTAATAATATCATAGAAAAAGTTTATTTTAAATAGTAAATGAAAAAAAAAATTTTACCATTTTTATTGTGGGATTTTTAAAATTTCCAACTTAATAAAAATATTTTTTTTTATAAACTTACAGAAATAGTTGATATTTTAACTTGTTCGTATAGGTTTTATTTAGTTGGACACCTTCTTCTATCCAGAATATTGGTAATATTGCTTTTGGTAAAGTTTTCATCTGATCTATATTATCAACCGGTTCCATTTGTAAGTTAAATTGTAAACGTTTTGCAGCAGCTAATGGTGTTCCAGACATCTAGAATTTTATTTAAAAAAAAAAAAATATCTAATAATAAAAATGCTATTTTTTTTTAATTATTAAATAAATCAATATTAAATAAACTGATCGATCAGTTACAATATTAATACAGAACCGAATATTTGGTGTATGAATAGTGTACAGTATAGTAGCGAAAATACATTCTTGCGGCACACCAGCATTGATATTAAATTTTTTCTGATTTCATCAATTATTTTTTAATAATATATACTATTTAAGTGCAGATAATCCCCGTATAGGATGGTACTACTATAACACGGTGGAAATTTACAGTTGTACAATTTTGGTGGAAATGAGATCTGGTGCCATGCAAATATACGAGGTCTGTTCAAAAATAAATCGCGAATTTTGTGTTTTTTTTTCAAAAATTATTTATTTATTCATGAATATCTATTTTATCCCCTTCGAAGTAATTTCCCACCAGATATTATGTATGCACTTGTGCCAATATTTTGTCCAATCGTCGAAGCACTTCAAAAAATCAATTTATGTGATCTTGTTCAGATCCTCCTTCGATGCCGTCTTTATCTCCTTAATCGTATCTTTATGAAAAAGTCATAGGGGGCCAGAAACGCCCGGATTTGTAGGGAATATGGTGGTTGCGTTATTATTAGTGTGTTATTTTTGGCCAAAAAAAGCCATTTTTCGTTCTTCCACAAATCCGGGCATTTCTGGCTGATTGCTTCACGCAACTTGCGCATAACTTGCAGGTAATATTCCTTATTGATCGTTCTACCCTGTGGCAAGAACTCATGATGCACCACGCTCCTGCAATCGAATAAAACTGTAAGCAAAACCTTCACATTCGACCGAACTTGGCGCGCTTTTTTCGGTCTTGGCTAGTGCGGCAGCTTCCATTAGGATGATTGATCTTTGGTTTCTACGTCATAACCATAAACCTATTATTAGTCACCAGTTATGATCCTCTGGAGCAAATTTGGGTCATCGTGGACAGAGTCCAACAGCTACTTAGCAATGTTAATGCAATGCTGTTTTTGGTGGAAATTGAGCAATTTTGGTACGAATTTCGCGGCGACCCGTCTTACGGTCAAATCATTGGTAAAAATCGAATGACACGAGCCAATTGATATGTTCAAGTCCTCAGCAACTTTTCTAACGGTGATTCGGCAGTTCATCAATGTTTTCGTCTGTTGTTGACGTGCTGCTCTGAGAACATTTTGTACCACGATAAACGTTGCTTCGGTCCAAGGTAGCTTCACCATATGCTACAGTCAACATTCGGAATGCATCCGCGCAATTAATTTTGTTTTTCACACAAAATTTGATACAGATTCTTTGATGCATTTTTTGGAATGGGCAAAAATCGAAGACGAGCCAAAACACGTGCAAGCAAAGCAGCTATCAAAAATTAACTAAATATTCAAAATGGCCGAACTTGTCGGCATAAGTGACAGACATGAGTACCAACATGACGCCACAAAAAATCGAAAATCGAATATACTTAACCGGAGGAAATTCAAAATTCGCGATCCTTTTTTAACAGACCTCGTAATTCCGAGGACGGCCGCACAAAACATGAAGCAATTAAACATTTAAGTCTAAAAGTCCTAAAAAAAAAGACCCAAACTAAGCCGTTGGAATTATTTATCCTGAACGAAAACTCTTTCATTGCAGGTAGCATAAAGTTCAAGGGGGAAATTCATAAATTTCTCTTCGCTTAAAGCGGAGCAATCTAAATTAACAAATTTTTAGCGTCCTTGTATTTCCCTTTACAAATTGTATGTTGTTGTAGATAATATTAAAATTATTTTTTAAAAAAACTTTATTTTGTTTAACACGGATCCGTATAACACGGCATCTTTTAGTAACCTAATTATTCGGGGGTTACCTGTAATTACTTATCCCAAATGTGTTATTAAAATAGGTACACACCAATTCAAATTCAATATAGACACCATGATCATCTTTGTTTGGACATAATCCTTCTATATGGTCGAAAAGTGATGTATCGCCCTTATAGAAATGTGGCATAGAAGCTACTAAAGGTGCTCCAATACATGGAAACAAATCCATTGTTCCCTTTGGAGGGCAACCATCGGGTGGATCCGTACAAAAACAATGCAATTTCTTATCGGCCTTTATCGATAAACAAATATATAAAAAGTTGAAGAGAAAAAATTATTAAAATACAATTTTTTCTTAATGTTTCTTTAATAATTTTTTTTTTTATTTTACCGTAATTATATTTACCTTTAAATCGCCCATGTCAAGAGTATAACGAGAGGTTGGTAAGCCAGCATAGGAAGATGGTTTTTCAAAAACAGCTGCCATCGATCGGCAAATGTCTGGTGTAAATGCCCAAAGTCGTTCGTTCTTTTTCAAAAATGGTGGAAATATTGTAGAATCAGTACCAACAAATTGATTGCACTCATCGCCATTCCAAACATCCAATTCTGGCTCATCATTGTAGGATTTAATTCTACCCAAATTACGAATATTTTTTATGCCACGATATGCTGTCATTGTTCCAATATCAGTGCCATTAGACTTTATATGAAAATATTTAACAATTGGTTAGTAAAATCAGTACGAATCTTAAATGATAATAACAATAAATAAATATATTTATTCAAAATTTGAGCTTCCAAAGTGAACCCAAAAAGTTAGTGATCTATAGGAGTTAAATGAATATCCATTTTGTGGTTCACAATTCTTTTATGGCAATAAAATATTTGCCATAAAAGAATTGTAGATTCTGACGGTGTCACGTTTCGCGTTTAAGAAGACATCATGGTCGTAATGATCGTCCTGCTGAGTAAATAATTACTATTATAACATATCCTGCTTTTTCACAGTGAAATAATTGAACTACATTACGAATATGTTAGGACTTGAGTAATAAAAATATTGCTGCTAATTAATGAAAGTTTAGTCAAAGGCTGTGCATATGGATTTGTATTACGCATTTTATTCTGATTTTTAAAGAAGAAGAAAAAACATTTCATACACAGTGGACACATCAATAAAAAAATTAAAAAAATTGCTAAATATGGTATTTTAAAAATTCATAAATCACTAAAAGAAGGAGGGACCATTACCGTCATTTTTAAGCGCTATGACCATATGGGAACAGACTTTTTTTTTGCATAAACTTTAAAAAAATTTTCTTTTATACCAAAATCGACATAAGACAAAAAATTTTAGCTTTATTGGGTGAAAAGTTTCCAGAACGTGTAATTTCAAGATTTGGTGATGTCACTTGGCCTCCAAGATCATGAAATTTGACGACTATGAAATTTTTCTTTTACAATTATGTGAAATATCTTCCAACTTGAGAACTTTTAAAAAACAATATTCGTCCACTTAATGGCCAACCTACAACCCGAAATGAGCGAAAAAAGTCATTAAAAAACACTTCGAAAGGATCAAGTACTCCAAAAAGTCTCAAAATAGCTATTACAATAGAATAATTAATATTGAAAATGTATACTTACAGTACCAAATAATGAAAATTTATAAAATGTCGTATTAAGCGGCTCGATACCTTTCACGTCAGTTTCAAAAGCTGAACAAACAGCTTTTGCATTGAAATCTTGCGATGAACAATTAACTGCAATGCCATTATAGAAAATATCCAAAAAGGTTGTCTTCAAAAAGGCTGTATCGTGAGGAAATATCTGAGGTATAGCTTTTGCCACTAATGGCAACATTGGCTCACGATCACGTTTAACTACAATTGCCAAGGACTATACAGTATGTAATGATATTTAGTTTCAATTGTAAATTCTTTATTTTAATTTTGTAAACGCACTTGTAACAGCAAATGTGGTAAGATAATTGTTTCTTTTCCAGTTAATCCAGAAGATTTTTCCGGACGAAATATGAACGTATTTCTCATATGAAATGTTATTGTATCCTTTTCATCATCATCGATTTGATTAAATTTCTCTTTCCATTCTCTTAATAAAAAAAAAAAAATTCAAAATGTACTTGAAGAAAATAATGCTCGAAATTCAGTAACTATTACTCAAGATAGTATGGACCAATTTCCTGTAATTTAATCTTTCCACCTTGAATAACTTCATCCGGATTTGTTATATTAAATACATAAATTAGAAAGTCTAAAGGAAATGGAATCTGGCTCCACATTGCTCGCATATCTGTTCCTGGCTTCAAAACAACTTGCTAAATGCGTCAAAATCAACAATAATAAAAATTATTTAGAAAAAAAATCAAAAGAAAATATTTTTATTAATAATATTTACACGTTTAAGCATCGTTTTAACAATTTCCGGTATAATAACACAACAAAATAGCACTCCAAATAATTGAAAACACACACATCCGATAAAAAAATTTTTATAATTTAACTTCATATTTTCTTCTTTTTTCTTCCCAAATACTAAAATCTATATTTTTTGTTTTTATTGTATAAATTTTAATTACTGCTTGGAAAAAAAACTCTTTGAAATTGTTGTTTGTTTTTGAATAATCTTAATTAGAGTTTAAAAAATTACAAAAAAAGCAAAAATTTTATAAACATTCAATAATATTATTTAAATACTAAATAAGCTTAAATGCGCTGTTTGGCCATAGATGGCGTGAATGAGCGTGATAAGGTACCATGGGCATACCATACTTTTTTTTATGAGTTTGACATCTGTCAACATTAATCAGTGGACATTGTTAGCAATTTCGTACAACAACATACATTTTTCCTTTGGTAATCATGGCTAGTTTTGTGCCAGAAAAAAAGCATATGCGGGAAGCTCTGTTTTCTCCTTCAATTTGAAGAAAATCGACTGCCGAATCACATTGAATGCTTATGGAGGCCTATGGTGACAGTGCTTTATCAGAAACAATGTGTTGAGATTGGTTTTGTTGGTTCAAAGACGGAAATTTTGACTTGTGGGACAAGAAGCAGGCTCTTTTGCACGAAGGCGATACCCAATCGCAAAAAATTTTCGCGGAGCAATTGGGTGTTACTCAACCAGCCATTTCCATGCATCTGCGTGCCATGGGGAAGATTGAAAAGATCGGAAAATGGGTGCCGCATGAATTGAAAGATAGGTAGATGGAGCGACGACAAAACACATGTGAAATCTTGCTCGCCAGACAAAAAAGAAAGCCGTTCCTACATCAGATTATGACAGACGATGAAAAGTGGATGCATTTCAAGAATCCTAAATGCAAAAAATCGTGGGTTGATCCCGGCTAACCATCAATATCTTCCCCAAGACCAAATCGTTTCGGACAGAAGACGATGCTGTGCGTTTGGTGGGATCGGCAGGGTATCGTCTACTAAGAGATTTCGAAACCTGGTGAAACTGTCAATGCCCACCGCTACCACCAACAACTGATCAAATTGCACCGTGCTCTGCGTGAAAAAAGGACGGATTATTAACAAAGACATGATCAGCTGATTTTCCTCCACGACAACGCACCATCGCACATGTCAAAAATGGTCCGAAACTACTTGGAGACACTCAACTGGGAGGTTCTACCCAATCCTGCTTATTCACCAGACCTGGCCCCTTCCGACTACTACCTGTTTTCGTCGTGGGCCACGCGCCCACTGAGCAGTGCTTGAATTCGATGATACCTTACGAGAGAACCGTTGATTTTTAGTTGCATGGCCATCAATTACTACTAATAACATTATGGTACCAATATTATTTGGAATTATAGAAAAAAGAGCAAATAAATAATATTCAAAAATAAGAAGTAACTAAAGAAAATATTTGCTATTTCCAAAAGAAACTAATTTCACAATATCTGAAAATGAAAGGAAAAATTGCCAGAGCATATTTACAACAACAAAAAACATACCTCGACGACTATGTTGAATGCTTAAAAAAGCCCCAAAAAATCTCCCCGTAGAAAAACAACTAATTTCGACTAAACAAATTTATATTCTATTATGTATTTATGGAAAATTATGTATTTTAATGGGTTGTTCGGAAAGTAATTTCGTAATGAAACGAAATAGGACTTAATTGTATTTTTTCACAACCAAATTCACACTTAAGCCGCATAATCATATGTACTCGTATTTTGACAGTTGACATAACAAGGCTTATTTTGCACAGTAGTTTTTTGTTGATACACTTTAAAATATGGAAAGTGAAAAACAGCATTTTCGGAATATTTTACTTGAAAAGATAAAAATTCGGTTGAAGCAAGAAAAAAATTATCCGATGTATATGGAGAAGATGTGTTAAGTGAGCGCCAGTGCGAAAACTGGTTTACAAAATTTCAATCCGGCAATTTTGATCCCGAAGATGCACCACGTTCTGGAAAGCCAGTTGAAGCTGATAAAGACACAATAAAGGCATTAATTGATGCAAACCGGCGAATAACAACTCGTGAGATCGCTGAGAGATTAAATTTACCGAATTTGACTGAACGGCTAGGTTTAATCTCAAAGCTCGACATATGGGTTCCCCATCTTCTTGTGCCGACTCATTGACGTTTGTGATTTGCTTCTCAAACGCCATGAAAATGATCCATATTTTTAAGCATATCATTATTGGAGATAAGAAATGGGATGTCTACAACAATGTAAAGCGCAAAAGATCCTGGAGTAGAAAAGATGAACTGGCTGAAAGCACTTGGAAAGCCAATGTTCATCAAAAAAAAGTGATGGTATCTGTTTGGTGGGATTACAAAGGAATCGTTTATTTTGAGCTTCGACCGAGCAACACAAAGATCAATTCTGAAGTGTACTCTCCTCAATTGGACAAATTGAATGATTCACTTAAAGAAAAAAGGCCAATAAATAAACTATTAAATTGTTCGGAAAGTAATTTCATGACGACACAAAAAGCATCATGAACTACGCCATTCTGTCTCGCCTTTTCAGATAAGACAAACTATCTCGATCCTTTTCTTTCTAACGTGACCGCGTGCGCTTTTTTTATTGTAGATGATCGCACTGCGGTGGATTCATTTCACATTTTAATTGGTACGACATTTTTATTGTAAAAAAATTGATTTATTTTAGCAATATTTAAAAATTTATTGTAAGAAAAATATTACTTTTTCGTTTATAACTTAAGCCATTTTTTTAAGTCTATTCAACATTTTTTTTTGCACATTAGTTTAGAGGTACCGGCTATCTTTACATTAACTCTGTAATATTGCTTGCTATGCAGTAACTCGATCGAACTTAAGAACCTTTGCTTAGAAAGTTATACTTCTTCTTCTTCTTTTGTTAATAAGACCTCGCCAGACGCTATTGCATCCATCTGCTTAGGAGGTTTGATAGTGCAAGGGGGTAGGATAAGTATTCGGTGAGGTAATTCGGTGAGGTAATCAAGGGAATGCAAGTTGGAGAGAAATCGGTGAGGTAATTAGCGTAGGACCATGCCGCAGTGGGAGTCGAATCCACGACCCCTTGGATGGTATTCCTGCAAGCGTTACCATACTGTTCACAAATATAATTAAAATAATAAAAATTATGAAAAATATTACGAAAGGACTTTATAACCGATATTCCTATTTAAGGATTTTATTGTTCACTTACAGGAATATTCAGTGGTATTTTTTAAATGGAAAATTAAGTGGTATTTTTAACAGGAATATTCAGTGGTATTTTTTAAATGGAAAATTAAGTTGTATTTTTAACAGGAATATTCAGTGGTATTTTTTAAATGGAAAATTAAGTGGTATTTTTAACAGGAATATTCAGTAGTATTTTTTAAATGGAAAATTAAGTGGTATTTTTAACAGGAATATTCAGTGGTATTTTTTAAATGGAAAATTAAGTGGTATTTTTAACAGGAATATTCAGTAGTATTTTTTAAATGGAAAATTAAGTGGTATTTTTAACAGGAATATTCAGTGGTATTTTTTAAATGGAAAATTAAGTGGTATTTTTAACAGGAATATTCAGTGGTATTTTTTAAATGGAAAATTAAGTTGTATTTTTAACAGGAATATTCAGTGGTATTTTTTAAATGGAAAATTAAGTGGTATTTTTAACAGGAATATTCAGTAGTATTTTTTAAATGGAAAATTAAGTGGTATTTTTAACAGGAATATTCAGTGGTATTTTTTAAATGGAAAATTAAGTGGTATTTTTAACAGGAATATTCAGTAGTATTTTTTAAATGGAAAATTAAGTGGTATTTTTAACAGGAATATTCAGTGGTATTTTTTAAATGGAAAATTAAGTGGTATTTTTAACAGGAATATTCAGTGGTATTTTTTAAATGGAAAATTAAGTGGTATTTTTAACAGGAATATTCAGTGGTATTTTTTAAATGGAAAATTAAGTGGTATTTTTAACAGGAATATTCAGCGGTATTTTTTAAATGGAAAATTAAGTGGTATTTTTAACAGGAATATTCAGTGGTATTTTTTAAATGGAAAATTAAGTGGTATTTTTAACAGGAATATTCAGTGGTATTTTTTAAATGGAAAATTAAGTGGTATTTTTAACAGGAATATTCAGTGGTATTTTTTAAATGGAAAATTAAGTGGTTTTTTTAACAGGAATATTCAGTGGTATTTTTTAAATGAAAAATTAAGTGGTATTTTTAACAGGAATATTCAGTGGTATTTTTTAAATGGAAAATTAAGTGGTATTTTTAACAGGAATATTCAGTGGTATTTTTTAAATGGAAAATTAAGTGGTATTTTTAACAGGAATATTCAGTGGTATTTTTTAAATGGAAAATCAAGTGGTATTTTTAACAGGAATATTCAGTGGTATTTTTAAATGGAAAATTAAGTGGTATTTTTAACAGGAATATTCAGTGGTATTTTTTAAATGGACAATTAAGTGGTATTTTTAACAGGAATATTCAGTGGTATTTTTTAAATGGAAAATTAAGTGGTATTTTTAACAGGAATATTCAGTGGTATTTTTTAAATGGAAAATTAAGTGGTATTTTTAACAGGAATATTCAGTGGTATTTTTTAAATGGAAAATTAAGTGGTATTTTTAACAGGAATATTCAGTGGTATTTTTTAAATGGAAAATTAAGTGGTATTTTTAACAGGAATATTCAGTGGTATTTTTTAAACTAATAGATTTAATCCTCTAACAAATGGCAGATTACTGAATATAAACTTTGGAGGTTGTTATCGATATTTTCTAAGGATAAAAATTTGGTCACCCCCACCCAAATGGTGTAGTGGTGGTATTATCGGGTAGGTTTTCACTTAGTACACGGGTTGTACATGGATTCGAGGACGCCTTTGGTTAAATTCTAATTATTTTCTTAATTTTCATTACAAAATTTTCTTTTATAGAAATTTCATAAAATTTTAAATAATTAACAAAAAAACACTAATAAATTCTAAATTTTAAAAGTCTTCAATTTCAATCATTTTGTTTTTATTTTTAAATAATTGTTTTTACACATATAAAAAACTTTGCTAATAAAATCACATATAACCATTTTTATTTTTAATTTACTAAAAATAATTTTATCTAACACATTATTATCATTATTATTTATTTATATATAAAATAATAAGCAAATAAGCACATGCACTTAAATGAATCAATTAACACTTAAATTTTTTGTTTTAACTGGAAATTTAAAAAAAAAATGGAAAAATAAAAAAAAAAAATACTAAATATCTAATCTTGGTTAAAAAAAAAATATTTATTAAAAATTTCACAAAACTTTAATAATAATTAATTGAAAATAGAGTATATTTTTTTACTTATTATTCTTTTATACACTTTAGCAATGGAAATTCATAGACCATTCCATTCGAACTGAACAATTTTATTTGAAATGAAATCAATTTAAATGATTTTTATAAGTGTTTATTATTCTTGGTTAAAAGAGAAGAGAATAATTTTAATTATAATTTTATGTAATGGCGAAAAAAGACAATACTACATATTTATACATTTCTACATAAGAATTTTCTCTTTAATAAATGAAATTGAATAATTCTTCCATAGAAGAATGTCGGAATTTGTCAATATTTCCAATAATACCGATTGTTTTGAAAAATGCACATTTATTAATGTTTAATAATTAAATATAACATCAAACGTCCAACAATGCATTGAAATATTAAAAGACACACATTTAATAGATGATAATTATAAAACATTTGTTAAATATGTGTCTTTTAAAACAATCAGTCTTATTTGATATCATTCGTATTATTATTAAAAAACATTAACAATGTTCCGATATCATTCCTATCTGATATGTTTATTATTTTTTCAGTTGCATATTACTTATGATTTGTGGAAAAAATTGCAATCGTTAAAGACAAACAATTTTCACATTACCAATAGACCCTCAATCATGTCATAGTGCAATATTGATACGAACACAAGGTAGTATAGTGTGTACAGATACTTTTTTTTTCTCTTTTCATTTCTTATTAAAAATATTTACAAAGAGTGTACGATTAAATACCATTCTATTATAAATATTAAATACGTATTACATACAGGTGTATATGAGCTAAAAGTTATTTTTATTTTTAATGCAGAAACTTACACAGAAATTTATTAAAAAAACTAAAAAAAAAAATACAAATTTATATCAGTATATCTGATGTTATTTTACTTAAAACACATTCTATTTTTCCCATAAACGTCTAATTATCGATAAAAGTATGCCTATCATTATAATTCTCTATAAGACCTTGACAATTTACCTAAATGCCAATTAAATCAAATGGAATATTATGCCTAAGGAACTATATTTGAATTAAAACTTGCATACTGATACTTTTTTTTTTTTTTTTTTTTTTTTTTTATTTATTTAGATATTTACAACTACAACATAGTAATAAGCAAATTTTTGCAATAGTATAAATTAACTTGATAGGTTGTGGGGAGTAAACATCCAATGAAGTTCCTCCTGCTAGCGTGTGTTTCTGTCAGGCCTCAGTATTTAAGTAAATCACGCGACCAGTGACGCTTAAGTCTTCGTTGGGTATTAATAGGAAAGGAAGTGGAGGATAGTTCTTGAACAAGAGGATTATTATGATTGAGGACACGGGAACGGAACTTTTTATAACGAGATACAGCCATGTCAAAAACAAATGGGACTTTAAGATCACGATGAATAACAGTATTGCGAACATAAAAGGGGGCATCGACAATTGTACGGAGTATTTTTGATTGAAGGGATTGGATTCGACGGGAATTAGAAGGCTTAGTAGATCCCCAGAGTTCTAGTCCGTATGTCCATATGGGTTTCAGTAAGGTATTGTATAACAGAACTTTGCTGTCTATAGTAAGTTTGGAACGTTTGTCTAGAAGTCGAAGTAGTTTTAGGTATCGTCTTTTAAGTTCTTGTCTTTTAAGTCTTGTATGTGGGTTCCATGTCAAGCGTTTGTCTAAGTACAGTCCTAGATACCGAGCTTCGGTGTGTTGAGGTATGGCACTGCCATTAAGGTATATGGAAGGGCATGTCTCACGACGGAGAGTAAAAGTTACCTGGATAGATTTACGTTCATTGACTTTTATTCTCCACTTAGTAAACCAGTTCTGGAGGGTTTGGATTTGGATTTGGAGAGTTTCGGAAGCATGTTGGGGATTTTCGCTAGATGCAAGGCAGGCCGTATCATCGGCGTATGTAGCAAAGAAGATATTAGGGCAAATTGGGATATCGGATGTGTAAATGTTGTAGAGAATGGGTCCAAGTATGCTACCCTGAGGAACCCCAGCCAATATCGGAGAGATATTGGAGAGTTCGTTGGATTCATTTACTTGGAAGTGTCGGTTGGAAAGGAATGATCTTAGGATTAGGAAATAGGTGGAAGGAAGGAACCTCTTGAGTTTCCAGAGTAGACCCGGGTGCCAAACTCTATCAAAAGCTTGACTTATATCAAGAAACACACCGGGACAGTACTCTTTTCTTTCTAAAGAGGATGCAATGAAATCGACAACACGATGACACTGCTGGGTAGTGGAGTGTTCGGCGCGGAAACCAAATTGGTGATTAGGAATTAAATTTGAAGATTCGAGTAGAGGATATAAACGGCGAAGGAGGATTTTTTCAAAGATTTTTGAGAGTAGTGGAAGGAGACTTATTGGCCTGTAGGAAGTGGGCCGGTTTATTGGTTTATTGGGCTTAGGGATCATTTTAATGATTGCAAATTTCCATAGGATTGGGAAATGTGTTGTTCTAAGGATGGAGTTATATATTGTCGCAAGGAAAACTATTGCTCTTTTAGGGAGTTGTTGGAGTATATTGGAGGCAATCAGATCATAGCCAGGAGCTTTATTTTTGGGAAGGAGCTTGATTATATTGGCAACTTCGGAAGGAGTGATTGCCTTAGGGGGAAGACTCATGGGTAAAGGAATGGATAGTTCCGTCTCGATTGTAGTGCAATGAGTCCTGTCTAATATGTCCTCATGTGGAGTAAATGTTTGTGCAAGGTGTTCAGCAAAAGCGTCTACTTTATGTTTGTCCGTTTTGGCCCAGGTTCCGTCAGTTTTTCGTAAAGGGTGCTTTGTTTTTCTATAAGATAGTATTTGTCTTGTAGCAGTCCACAAAGTTCTGTTTTTCGTTAGGGTTGAAGTATAGTTTCTAAAACGTTCTGTATTGTATTTAGTGATTTCGTCATGTAGTTCTTTTTGCAGTTTGTTCAGTTTGGTTTTGTCGCTGGGCATTCTTGTGTGTTGCCAATGAGATCTTGCTTTTCATTTTTCTGCAATAAGACGCCTAATTGTTAATGGTTGAATTGTTAGGTTTTGTGTAGGTTTCGAGTTTTTACTTTTTTGCGAAAAGTCTGTAGCATTTTGTAGTAAACATGTAAACTTGTGTAGCGTGTCATCTAGTTCTTGTACTGTTTTTAAGCTTTGTCGTAAGTCTAAATGCTCGTCAATGTTGTTTGAATAATTCCCAGTCAATTGGTCCATTAATAAGTCTCGGCGCATTGACTTTTGGAGTGGATTGGGAATCGAGAACTTGTAGAACAGGGCTTTGATCGGAATTTAGATCTAGAAGTGAATCAACATTAATATTGGAGGAATTCATGGGACTAGTTATAAAGTAATCTAGAATGTCCGGAAGCTTAGATCGGGAAGTTGGCCAGTATGTGGGAGTCGGAGGAGAGATGACTTGGTAGGAAGAGGATGAAAGCACTTGATTAAGAATAATCCCACGGGGATTGGAGACTCGACAGCCCCATTGTGGGTGCTTGGCGTTAAAGTCACCACCAGCAATGAAAGAATTCCCAAGAGCTTGGAAAAATGACCTAAATTCAAGGGAGTTTATAGGTTAATTAGGAGGGCAATAGGTTGCGGCAATAGTTAAGGGGATAGGGGAGCAGTCAATTGATACTGCGGTGGATTGAAGAAAATCTTCTGCAATATAGGAATGAAAAGAAAAGGATAAGGAATTTCTAATAAGTATAGCAGTGCCACCGTGGGCAGTATTGTCAGGATGGTCAGTCCTGAACGTTGTGTAGTCGCGTATGTAGAAGTTGGACCTGGACGTAAAGTGTGTTTCTGTAATAAGTACTACGTCAATTCGTTTGTCATGTAGTAATAAGTCAAGTTCTGGTCGTTTGGAACTCAGTCCATTAGCATTCCAAAGGAGGATTGTAAGGGAATTTGCAGTACAGGAAGACATTTATTTCTGAACGGCGGACGATAAAACTGACACAATGGACATTAACGCATTAACAAGAGGTGTAAGTATTTTATTTAATTCCTGTACAAGTGAGTTAGTTAGTTGGGAGAACATTGAGGATATATCGTGGGATGAAAATGATGGAGGTGGAATATAGTTCTTACTACTAGTTTCTTGCTGTTGCGGTTGTTGTAATTGTGGCTGCTGTTGTTGCTGTTGTTGAGGTTCTCGTTGTTTTTGTTGTTGCTGCTCAGTATTAGAAATGCCTGCCGCAACCGCAGCAAATGACAAACCTTGCTGCACTGGTTGACTAATTATACGAGTAGTATTTGGTCGGATGGCTTTTTTGGTATTTGGGTTAATTTTCTCCTGCAGCTTTTTGTAAGTGGAGCAACCCTTGTAGTTTGCGGGATGGCTACCGTCGCAGAGAACGCATTTGGCTGGAGTTGTCTTATTTTTGCTACATTCCTTGGTGAGGTGCTCACCTGCACATTTCACGCATTTCGGATTATGCCGACAATAAGTTTTGGTGTGCCCGTACTCTTGGCATCTATAGCATTGGACTATTTCTTTTCTAATATATGGTTCTTCCACCTTTATTCTGGTGTACATTAGCGTCTCAATTTTAAAGATGTCCTTGTTGTTGGGTGCCGGTTTCAATGATACGTGACGTTATGTCCTAGTATTTCTAACTCGGATTTTATTTCCTCGACGCATGTGGTGTGATGAAGGTGACGAATCACCACCTTGTACGCCTTTTCTTCCTTTGGTTGATAGGTATGAAACGTTTGCTTTGTTTCCTCGAGCAATTGCACAATGCTTCTATAAGCATCACCAGACTTGGCTTGTATTGCAAGTCCTTTCGCATTTGACTTGCAAACAAATTGCTCATTACCAATACGTTTCGCAATGGCACGACCTAAGTCAACAAAATTCGTAACCTTTGTGACAAAGATCGGTGGTGGCTTATATGTATTGTCGGTATTCGCTTGTGTAAGCGAGTTTGATACCGTCGCACTGCATGTATTTTCAGACAATAGAGCAAATCTATTGCCTGAACCTTTTTCTGCTGGCATGTTCGTTGCCTTCTTTTGGTTTTTGGCCTTCGGCGATGAACCAGGCGAGCTGATGGTCGTTACGTCTCTTTTCGATGTTTTTGGACGCCGAGGACGTCCAACCGGTTTTAAAAAGTCGCAGCTGGCTACGGAGTCTGTATCGTCGCCGGCAGACGACATTGTCATTGTCTGCGATAACCGTTCATCAGTTATCGTCGACATGCCTAGCTTGGTCAGTGACCTCAGATTTATTTTAAATTCAATTGTCTAACTTATTATTTATAATAATATGATTTATACAGTACTAAAACCACTTAAATAAATGAAAAACCACTTCAGATGAACTCAACTAATGTCCGATCTGATGAGATGTATATAATTTTTATTTGTTTTGTTTCTTTTTTTTTATTCAACTAAATTACATTTTTTTTTTATAATATCACTTGTCATAACAATATTGTTTTACTTTATCACTGCAATTTTACTTTATTTTAATTTTTTTTTTGTTTGTTCAAAATCACGATTCTGTTTCTGCGACACGTCCAATCAGTTCGACTATCTCACTGTCACTCCATACTGATACTTAATTTTTTTTTTAAATTTATTTTATAAAAAGTCTAATTCTAAATTGGAACGAGATTTAGTGGTATTAGTAAAAAGAGATATTTATATAGAGGCCTGAAAAATTTTTTTAAATCATCTTGAAGATTATCCCATAAATCATTTAAATTACGAAGGCAATATGATAAGTTAGTGATAAATGTAAAAAATATAACTGATATTAGCAAAACGATATTTTTTTTTATTATTTGGCATTCTTTAAAAGATATGGTACAATATTTTTTTAAATATCTAATAATTAGTTTAGTTGTAACAGCCATTTAAAAGCAAACAATATGTGTGTTTTTTATATGAATATGGAAAAAGTGAATTTTGTGCGTTCATAAAACACTATTTTTTTTTTTAAATTAAAATAAAGTTTTAAAAAGTCCTCACTTAGAAGTTGTTCACTAAATTTCATTGTGGTCGTACGAGTACAAATTATGCTAAACGCTCAAGATGTCCAATAATTGAGGTTACCACCGCAGGAATAATTAATAAAATCTATATTTTAATTTTTAAAGACCGTCAAATAAAACTGTATGAGACAACTAATATAGGAAATAACTAAAAATAATGTGTAGCCAACAATTTATATAAAATATTGGATATGGGAAAGCTATCGGTGAGATAGCTGCCATTTTTTTTAATACCTGAACAAAAATTTGTGCTTGTAATGACTTCAATGTAGTGTTTGGACAGTTTGAAGCGTAATCGAAATGAATTTTGCTGTTAATGAATAGGACTAAAATACCAAAGTTTAGTCAAAATGATGATGCCAAATAGGACAAAAGCGGTTCCATTGGCAGGAAAGGGTTATGGCTACGGTTTTCTAGGATACACATAATATAATATTTATCGACTATCATCAAAAATGATAATACTTTCAGGACTAAATGATACGACATTATTAAACCAGTTGAATAATGAAATGAAAATAAAACGACCGTATTTGGCAGAGAAGAAAGTGAATCTGGACATTCATCGGCAATATGGCAATAGTCAAATTCGTAGAATTACTTTATGAATTGCATCCTCACCTACCGTATTATCCAGATTTGTCTATCTATGACTTTTTTGTGTTACAAAAAGCTAAAGAAATGAATGGCTTAGTTGAAAGAAATTTACATACAATTCTGAAGTTCTAGCCGAAACTCAGAACTATTTAACAAATGTCAACAAATTGTACATCATAAATGATATTAAGAAGTTGAAATATTGGTCGATAAAGTATAATAAGCTTAAAAGAGACTATGTTAAAAAATATATAAATTTTTGTTGAATAAATTAATTCTTTGTTTCATTTATCACTGACTTATCATACTGGACCCTTATTATATTTTCTATGCCAATTTTATTTATGCACTAATATCGACATCTTTTCCATATACCATTTAATTCCTTTTTAGATGCAAGCTCTAACCGTTTTTAGATACAAGTTCCATTTTTCCATTTTTTAATAACATACAACGCCATCTTCTTACCATAAGAAACAATCTTACACGAATACGTACAGCGACATTTTCTTAATTCCATTTTCCATGTGTAAATTCGAAAACGAATACTAAATCAATTAAATTGATAATAGTTGATCTGTAATGCATTTTCTTCGCTCTCTTCTGCCATTTTGAAAAGGAAAATCATTAATTTTCAATCAAATTGGTTTTTTTTTTATAATCGCTTGAAAAGGAAAGCATATTTCTACCGTTTTAATCACTAGTAATATAACTTTTATAATTTGTTTTTTTTTTTTGCTCTGACAATGATCATAAAACTAAAAGAGAAGATCGCCAAACATATCAGCCTACTGCAAATATATAAGCACTTGTAAATTTTTAATGAAAATAACCACGGGATATCAGCCTACTGCAAATATATACATTCTATGACTGTATTTGCTTAATCAATTCACATATACATACACCCGCATAGATATGATAAAGTTAAATAATATTAAATTACAATAATATTGTAGCTTATAAACGTGTATATCTTAAATACGTCTAGTATGGCATTAAAATTTATCATCGTAGGAGAATTTGGTGCTTGCACAGGCTAGTAAATGGATGGCGACTGTTGATTGGCATTAAGCCAATGCTCTTGTTCTGGTGGTAGTGTGGATGTGGAATAATGATGTGATGAGTCCGAAAAGGAGATATGCTTGATGACTTCGACAGGCTGCGGTACAGGATAGGGTCGATCAACTGGTATGGGTAAATGCTTTGGAAATGGTAGCGGTATAGCCTTTAATATTGGTATTGGGATCGGTCTATCAATAGGTACCGCAATGGGGACCTGAAATAAGAAAATTTTAGTATAAAAAAATTTATTCAAAATAATTGATGATAAAATTTTTGTTTACCTTAATCGGAAAGGCAACAGGACTTGCAATAGGGAATGCAAAAGGCTGTGGAACTGGTACGGCGACTTTTTTGCCAAATAGTGCTGAAAAAAATGATCCTATTCCACTGGCAGGTGGAGGAGATGAAGGTGATGGTGCGGGAAATAGTGGTGATGGATATCCGCTGGGGGGAAACAGTGGTGGCGGGCAAAATGGTGATGGAAAAGCTGCTGGAAATGGTACGCCTGGAAATGGTGCGCCCGGAAACGATCCAGGCGGAAATCCTGGTGGTAAAAGTGCTCCCGGAAATGGTGCAAATGGAAAACTACCAAACGATCCGAACGACGAAAATCCTAAGTTATCCAGTCCGGTAATGCCACGTTTTCTCTTCTGCGATATGGGATCACCAAAAGACAAGGACACCAATAATGCTATCACCTATAATTAATTAAAATTTACAATTAATTTTATTTTAATTTTTTAATTGATCAATAAAAAAAATTTTTTATTAGTTTTTCTTTCCAATTTAAAATAGATTGGGTTGTCGGAAAAGTTTTTATATAAAGATCAATCAATAATATTTTGCCCATTTTGCTCGATAATCGTTTGGCATCTTCAGTGATCTTCATAATTCATAGAAGTTTCTATCTTGATCGGTGAAAAACTGAACAACGTGCTGCTTTACAGCCTGATCTGTATTGAACATTATACCACGGAAGCAGCTTTAAAGAGAGCGAAACAAATGGAAGTCTGACGGATAGAATGGTGGGTGACGCAACATATCTCCTTGAAGCTCTAAGCTTTTTTAACGGGTGATCGAACGATGTCGTCTTTCACAACGATAATGCTCGACTACACACATCTTTGATGATTCAACCAGAAACCATCACATTTTCAACCAGAAACTATCACAGATGCTCCATAATGGTGGAATTATGGCTCTGCCCGAATAATGGCGAAACATTATCGATAATAATGGAGAATATTCGGTTTGAATAAATTGTTTTTAAAACTCTAAAAAAAACGCTATAAACTTTTTCGACTAAACAATGATATTGCCTATTTTGTTCTGTAACCTTTTACCATCTTTCAGCGAGCTTTATTATTCATAGAAGGACTTTATTATTATTTAGCCTTAACTGAATTGAATGTCATACCACACAAGTTATTTTGAAAACTGGGAGTCTGACAGCATAAGGTCAGGCGAGTAAATTTTTTGATGGGTGATCAAACTTTTGATCACCCATCCGGACGTTTCTGGAGCTTGTTATTCATTCAAACCAATTCAATTGCCAGCAGTACACTTCCGAATTGTTTGTTTGGTTCCTCGGTAGAATCTCAAAAAAGGCGACACCTTTAAAATCCCACAACACTGAGAGCATAACCTTCCTTTGATGACTGTCCCCTTTTGATGTCGTTATAGGCGGATCATCACGCCGGGACCAAGACGGTTTGTGCTGCACATTATTGTGGTATGATCCAGTCACAAATATTTATGCATACCGTCAAATCAATTTGCTTGAGCGCATGAGGAACCCAAATATCGAGTTTGCTTATGTATCTCAGCTTTTTAGGAGGACAAAGGACCGTCGTTAATCTGAAAATCAGAAATACAAAATTTTGTGAACCATCGTTGGCACTGCCGCTCTTAAAGAGCATTATCACCGTTAACTTTATGCAACATTTCACAAGCTTTACGAACGTTCTTCTTTTTACGAAAGTAAAACAATAAAAATTTTGGTCTTCCATTTTCCACTTCTTGTGAAATCCGTATTAAAATAAACAAAATTGATCAATTTTTTGTTTTAAAAAATTAAGCTTAAGCTATCAGCTGTTAAATGACATAACAATAATAGTACTTCCAAAAATGGAGCAACGCCATCTGTTATGACTTTTGCAACAACTCAATATATTCAATATTTACAATAGCAATGCAAAACTATGCCATCTATTGTACCACTTATACCGAGTATATTCCTTAAATACTCAAATGTATACTATAACTTTAAATTATATTTATCTATTTATATTTGAACTTTTTTTAAGATAAAGTAGAAGAATAAAAGATAATTTAAAAACTTCACTTACCACTATTGTTATTTTCAACATAGTTTTACTAGTAATATTATTATTATCCTGGGTGGTTTTTCGTTTTGTTTTGTTTTTTTCTTTCTTTTGTGCTTTTGTGTTAAATAAAACTTTATGAAAATTAGTTCTTTTAGAGCAAATTATACGGTTTTATATATTTTAGATATTTTTTTTACGCATTTATCAAAGTTACAATCGACCATTAGAATTACTTTGACGTATATTTCACGACACTTTGATGATAAATGCTATTTCATTGACAACAGCTATTTTATTTTATAGAAATTAAAAATATTATCCCTTCCCGAAACTAAACCCTAATAGTATATGGAAATTAATTAGCCCTTCTCTTCATCATTAAATGGCCATTTCTATCAATATCGCTTTTCAATAATTCCCTATATGACTTGAAATTTTCTTGTTTTTATCTTTTTATTAATTTTTTACTTCTACTACTACTACCACGATTATTTTTAATTATTATTAGTGATATTTATTGTCATTAAGGATTGTGTTAATTATTTTTCTTTGTTTATTTGAATAAAAACTAGGGAGAAAAAATTCAAGATCACTTAAGCACTCTTTAATCGCATTGTGCATATTCAAAGATAAAAATTTGTTTTATCAGTAAAAACGAATGACAATGCAATAATACTTGATCTTTATCTATCATATTAATAAAATTTTCTTCTTTTTTTTTTACCAAAAATCATAAAAACAATAAATGTTGATAAAAGAGATTTCATAGGATTTTATGTTGTTTTTTTTATAAGATTTTATGCTTTTCTCTTATTAATATATACTCAATCGTTATGTGTATTCCTAGTTCACGAGCAAACGATGGATAATACTGTTTCGTACATAAAAGGAAACATTGATAATTTCACGAAGGATTCAGGACTATAAGTGCATAGTCGAACGCCAGTTTAGACCTACTTTTTAGGAGTCGTAGGAGTTCCATTTTTTTTTTTTCATATGAGAGCTTCAAGTATATAGTTTACTGATTAAAACACTAGTTTTTTTGTGAAATATTACTGCCAATTTGGAGTAATATCAGAGGTCTATACTAGGGAAAGTATAAGAGTAATGTGAGTACTTTTTTTGCTCTTTCATCCTTACAATCCACATTTTAAATAAAGCGCCTAACCAGTTGATTTAGCTTTGATTTTAAAAATATTGATGACTGTAGAAAGATTTGTATTTTGTATCGTCGGCATAAGTTTCGGTTACGATATTGATCGAGGAGGCTTCCCTGAAGGATACCATCGATGATAGGATAAATGTCAGAATAGTCTTTATTTTTATAGTCTACCTGAAAATATCGGCCGGTAAGATAGGTTTTGGGGATGTGTAAATAACCAAAGGGTAAGATTGGCTGTAACTTCTAAAGAAATTCAGAGTGCCTCACATGATCCCCTCTATCAACAGGCAATTTTTTTTTCTCAAAAAGTTGGACTTTTACATAAACATCCATCAACAGGCAAGTTTTTTTTTCAAAAATTTGGATGGGCTCGAAGAATGTGTCTATTCTATTCACGGATACACCGATCGAGCTTAATAGAATTTCTTTTGTAGTTATCGGTATCAACGGCACCCAAATCCATGATTGTGGAGACTTTCCGTATGGCTGTTGAAATTGCTATCGGTTCAGTTATAGCCCAACCACCACGATTCCACATGCACCTAAGTCACGCAAATCAACGAGATTCGACATAACCTACTCAACAGGAGGAGAGTGCTAAGCACCTTCTCATGGAGTGTGGCCTGTACGGGGATTTGCGTGACTTAGGTGCATGTGGAATCATGGGGAATGATGAGGGTGTGGATGTGAAGGGCTTGTTGGGTGTGAGAGAGAGAGGTATGAATGCCTTAATAGAGTTGCCGTGGCACTTTTTGAGAGGATGGTGCTTGAATGAGTGTGTGAATGGCACGTAGGGTGGCTACAACCGGTTGAAAGACCAAGGTCGATTCCGGTTGTACTTTCGGATCTTGGCGAATCCGCGTACCAGAGCTGGCTTAGCGGTGCCTAGGGATTTACAAGATTCCTTATCGTAGCTCAATGAGCGGAGTACAAACCGAAGTACTCTTAAATCAAAAATTGGTACTTCGGGAATCGGGATGCCTTATGGTGTTGGAACACATTATGTCTGACATTGGTAATGCGCTTAGGCAGCAACGTAGTGACTGTGGTTGTTACCCATATCGCGGGTACGGTCTTCGGATCGCGGGTGGGAGATAAGTGGAAATAAGTTGCAATTATCTCGGGCGCTGTCACTGCTAATGACAGTAGAGTTTTAGGTAGTCCTCGCCACCAACAGGTGAACTGGTCAGCTTATAACTGATTACTAACTGTTAACTGCCAGTAATGGTGGTGCGTTGATTGAGCGTAACTCAATCCCTATGATCGTAGGCGACTCGTGGTTTTACGTTTAAAGACAACTAAGTCACGTTAAATAATATACCATAACTATAGCCTACTCAACAATATGAATGTGGCATTGCGTTGGTTGCCGGGGCATGTGGTAATCATGAGAAATTAACATACTGATCAGTTGGATGACGAAACTCTCCGGTGTCCTGTGTTCACTGCCGTCCCTAATATGCCTCGCCTATTAATAGAATGGCAAGCAACATTATCAGACATACATAGAAATATAGACTGGATTAATAGTGAAACCTTTTTAGTATATCATTGGCCAACTACCAACAAACCAGTCTGCTGAACATCCTCACTGAAATTCTAGATACGAAAACTGCTCATGGGATACCTCATAATTTTGTTTTTTTAAGCTCGCACATGTGTGGCGTTCTGCTAACTATTCCACATATCTTGAGCGAATGTCAGCAAACTTAGAATTCTTTTCCGAATATTTCCTTCAATTCAAATTCAACAATTTCATTTCAAAGTCCTTTTTCAACCTGATTAAGGAAACTAGCATATTCTAACAATTAAGCCTTCTCTTACTCGTAACACCCACCTACACGAAACTTGAGGTAGCCAAATGGCCTCACGGGCATGTTACTACAAAAATGGCTCCTGGCTTATGGTTAAAATGAAAATGGCTCATAGCTTTCATTTTCATAACACTCTTGGCTCAAGGTTTAAGGTATAAGGTGCCTTATGTTGAAATATAGATATAAGCAGGGCCCGATCTAGGCAATAGGCGGAGTGGGCTGTAGCCTAGGGGCCTCCACCACAAGAGGGCCTCCACCACACTAAGAAAATTTAAAAAAAACTAATTGGTGACCTAACCCACCCAACCCTAGGGAATGCGAGTTAATTCGTTTAGTTTGTAATAAACAATGAAAATCCAAACTAGCAAGTGCCTAAGCCCACACAACCCCGGAGAAAGCGAGATTTTATAATGTCATGTTGTCACATGTCGTCGCATGTCGTCAGTTCAGTCGCTCTGTTTTATCCAGCCAAGGTATACTGCTATGCAACAGTCGATAATTCGTTGAACTAACCTCAAGCCTATTTATTTAGCATACGAATTTCAGTAGTGTTCATGTACGTTGGGAAATAATAAGTTGTCTGAACTAACTGAAATTCTTCCGTCAAAGAAAATTGTATTACTGACTTTCAGAAAGTGTTGTTTTTATATGAATAAAAAGTATTGGCTCGCAATAAGTACGAATAAATATCTCGCCCTCTAATTCTAACCTCTTAAAGTAAGTATTAGTTTAAACATGGCATTGTTTTTTTTCTATCGTAGTGTATTCAGGGATACTCATGTATTTATACCATTAAGATACAAATTTGGTCTTGCAGTGAGTTTATTCATGAAAAAGAAGAAGAAATGAGCATAGAATTTTTCATGCATAAGCTACTAATTCAAAAAAAAAAGTAAAAGCTAGTTTTCCAAATGTCGAAATTCTTTTTAGAATTTATTTTTGTATTATTACTACAAACTGCAGCGGAGAACGTTCTTTCTCAAAAATGAAGCTCATAAAGGATACACTAAGCTCATCAATGTCGGAAGAAAGTTTAATTGACCGTACAATTTTAAGTATGGAACACGATGTATTGAAAAATATAAATATATCAGACATAATTGACAAATTTGCTGATGAAAAAGCTAGAAAAAATTTTTTTTAATTTATTTATTAATGTTTAACTAAATGTAAGCAAATAAAAATGTGTATTATTTTAATATTTTTTATAATCAAACGTTTTGTTTATTGGGTTATTTTTAGTTTATTCTTCAGAGTTTTAACATTTCGCTCTCCTTAACGAGGGCCTCCACCACATTTCAGCCTACAGGCCCCACACGCCTTAATCGGGCCCTGGATATAAGCGTTCAAATATTTGTCGGGTTTGAATTTTATTTTACTTGTCGTGCGTGCAAGTATTCACACACAGTTTTTTATTTGTATTACACATCTAGTCTGCTCTGCTCGTCCCACGTATACAAATGTAATACGAAATGAGTTAGTTATAAATATACGGTTGAAAACTGAAGTCTGAGAGTTTATTCTATAGAGTTCCAAATGTATATCTGGATTAATTATTTCAATACCTTAAACTTGAGCCAAGAGTGCTATGAAAATGGCTCCTGGCTCATAGTTAAGGGACCTTACACACGAACAATAACAAACATACTCCCATTTTAGCGAATATAATTACAAAGTAAACAATAAAGTTTGGGGACCGAAAAAAAATACAGTATGTCCATGGTATCAGTAGACAAATTTTATCATAAAAATTAACTCAACAAACCCCACTAGACTATTTAAAAAAAATAGTTCTTGGATGCATCTTTTTTACTAAAGAAGGACATATCCTAATACGAGGTCTTTTTAAAAAGTATCGCGAATTTTGTGTTTTTTCAAAAATTATTTATTTATTCATGAATATCTATTTTGTCCCCTTCAAAGTAATCCCCACCAGATATTATAGACTTGTGACAACGTTTTTTCCAATTCTCGAAGCACTTCAAAAAATCATTTTTTGTGATCTTGTTCAGCTCCTACTTCGATGCCGTCTTTATCTCCTCAATCGTAGCGTAGCGTCGTTCTTTCATGGGGCTCTTCAGTTTCGGGAACAAGAAAAAGTCACAGGGAGCCAGATCTGGGGAATATGGTAGTTGCGGCATTATTAGTGTGTTGTTTTGGGCCTTAAAGATGCGTGAGCAGGGGCGTTATCATCGTGCAAAAGCCAATATTTGTTCTTCCACAAATCCGGGTGTTTCTGGCGGATTGCTTGGGCATAACTTGCAGGCAATATTCCTTATTGACCATTCTACCCTGTGGCAAGAACTTATGATGCACCACGCCCCAGCAATGGAAGGAAACTGTAAGCAAAACTTTCACACTCGACCGAATTTGACGCTTTTTTCGGTCTTACCTCGTGCGGCAAATTCCATTGGGATGATTGAGCTTTGTTTTCTATGTCATAACCATAAACCTATAATTCGACACCAGTTATGACCCTCTGGAGCAAATTTGGGTTGTCGTGAACAGAGTCCAACAACTTCTTAGCAATGTTAATGCGATGCTATTTTTGGTCGAAATTGAGCCAAAACACGTGCAAGCAAAGCAACTGTCAAAAATTGACTGAACATTTAAAATGGCCGAACTTCTCGGCATAAGTGAGATTCATGAGTACCAATATAACGGCACAAAAAATTGAAAATCGAATATATTTAACCCGCGGAAATTCAAAATTCGCGATACTTTTTTAAACAGATCTCGTACTTTCAAAATCTTGATATTAAAATATGAAAAGACCTTTCTTCTTCCTAAACTCATTTAATTTAAAAGTTGACTTAAAAATAAATTTATTGAATATATGAGCACAGAACAGCCAGCCTGACTATTACTAATCCTTGCATAATATTTACCGGAACAAAATGTAAGACTTCATCGATTCCATAAAGTTCCTCTATGCACCTTAGAGGTATGCATACATATTATATAGTCATTAGTTCAAATGATTGTGATAATCAGTAATTTTCTTGGAAAAAATACGAATTTTGCAATTAGTAATCAATACTACCGAAGAAAGTCGTCAAAGAAAGTAACTATTACCTTTACAGTTATTTCAATATATTTTTTTTTTCCTTTTACTTTTCCCATTCAAATCTTTGGCGTTTTTACAAAACTAAAAATATGTTCAAACTGAATAAAAATTCTCACTAAATTTCACACACCCCCCCTTCCCCCCTCCAAGATACCTTTATGAAATAGTGAAACTTTTCAATTCAAATGATTGGGTTTTTTTTGCTACATTTCCGCTCTTACAGAAGTTATCAACCTTAAAGACAAAGCCATGTCGGGTTATTATCTGAAATGAACTTCAAAAATTTTCCTTACATTCAACATGGATTAATGTGCAAAAGTATAGAAATATCCTATTGTGATTGAAAAGGGGGGAATACAAAATTATTATTAGTCCATAATTTTTTTTTTCGTTTGGTAGGACTTCTCTTAATAGTGTGGGACTCCAATCCTCTACAATATGCCATGACCAATTTTAGTTAAAATCGACTAATGACTTATCTTTCTTTAATTATTTAGTTATAAATTTTTAGTACTTGTTTAGGATAACCGTTTTCACGGTTGCTACTCTACCAATTCGTGAGGTTTGATCCTTTTAAGACGATGTACGTTGTTGATCACATCAATAATCCTTTTGCATCTCAGGATTTTCGTGTAAATGCAATCTTTCATCATGCATTACCTGCTCTCTTTTTTATATAATCAGAAACCATTGAATCAATTTTGGATAAATATATTATATTCTTATCATTTTGCTGTGTTATGTCAATATATTGGATACATTAACTTATGCAAAAAATTAGGAAATTTCGTAAAATTCTATAGAAAAATTATAATAGGTTTTTATTCTTCAAAATTAATTCAGTAATAAGAGAAAAGACACTAGGAGAAAAGATGGCCTGTTACTCCTGGTAGATTGGGACTCTATCGCACTAAAAGTACTTCTATTGGCTTTTTCATGACCTAATTTTAATTAAATCGACTAATGACTTCAGTTTTGCAGTTACTTACTTTCTTTAAGACTCAAGAAATCGCATTCGGAACTTGGTTTTAGGTCAATTGGTTAGAAGAAATAATTGTCTTAGCAGTGATAACCCGAGTAATTCGTGGGGACTAGGCACTGATTGCGTTTACCTTATTTCTGTTTTATTTCTTTGGCTACTGAAATAATTTGCAAATCCCGTTGTAGGTCACTGTTACGTACGTACCACAGGCATTGACTATGCCACGAAGAACTTTATTCTGGGATGGTGCGATTTGCTTCCATAATCCCATAGTTAAATACCGTAGATCACTTAGCTTAATGCGCCATAGGTTCGGTCAGTTGTTGACCTTTATTAGTGGGGGTCTTTCAATAGGTGAATCTAATAACGCAATTATTGCGGTGTCATCTGCAAATGTAGCCATTAATATTTCATTATTTTGTTGGATATCTCTTGTATATAATAAATAGTGGAGAGAGTCTAGTGTGCACCCTTCAGATACTCCTGCTTTTATATGCTTGGCCATACTTGACTCTAAACTGCCTCTCTGAAATATATGATGAGACCAGTTTATAGAATTGATTTGGGACATCTTTATGCAATTTATGGATAAGCTCTTTATGTCACACCTTATCAAATGCTTGCGCATTTATCCCGGAAGATTGTTGGGGATGCCTTCTTCTCTTCTAGAGCTTTATCTACTTTATTTGTAATTTTACGCAGTTGATCTATAGTGGAGTGTTTTTCTCTAAAGCCAAACTAATTTGTTGGGATGAGATTTCTTCCTTTGATGATAAGCAGGATCCGTTTCAGAAACAACTTTTCAAAAAAATTTACCATTTTGAGTATTAGAGAAATTGGTCGACAAGATTATGGGTGAATTTCCTGGTTTTGGTATAAAGATCACTTCGCCAATTTAGTCCTTAATGACTTTAGGTTAAAAAATTCGAGGATAGATCCTATTGAAAACATTGGAAAGCATCTGATAAAATTTTGGATGTTAGTACTTCGGATTGAGTGGATTTTTCTGCGACATTGCATACTAAATTTTCAGGTTGTATCTGTTCATTTAATTCTAAACGATCTTCATTGTTGAGAGGTTCATCGTAGGATGCTATAAGTTCAACTACATCATTTGAATCTACTTCCAACTCGAGATGTTGCGCCATATCTATAATATTGCAAATGATTTCAGCGTTATTATCTTCGCAATCTTCCCTATCTTTTGGCTCCTGCGGAAATAATTTATTCCAGGCCTCTTTCATTGTAGAAACTGAAATATGATTCCAAGTGTCTCGAATTGTTTTTATGCAATCTAAAATATTGTATTCCGCCCAAACCTTTTTTTAAAACTTCCCTACCTGAACCTTCTTTACTGTCAATTGCAGCAATTATTTTACTGAATGTTTTTTTTTTTAAATAGTTCAGTTTAAATGACGCGATAACATACTGGTCCATGGGTTGAAGGATAGATGTGGTGTTTGGAGGTAAAAATTCAACTCGAATATTATCGTTGCCTAAATTTGCGGATGACCGGGAGCATTATCGATAACTAATAAAATTTTATACGGTATTTTTCTGCTTCTACAATATTCCTTAACTTCAGCTGTAAAATATTTGTTAAACCATTCCTCAAAAATATATGCAGTAACCCATGCTTTAGGGTTAGATCTATAGTAGACTGGCAATTTATCTCTCGAATAGTTCTTTAACGCTCTTGGGTTTTTATAGCGATGCAAAAGCATGGGTTTAAGTTTATACGTTCCTGCGGCATTACCACCTAATAAAAGAGTAATTCTCTCTTTGGCTACTTTATATCCTGTCATAGTCTTTTCTTCTTTAGAAATAAAAGTTCTAGCTGGCATCTTCATCCAAAAAAGACCTGTCTCATCAACATTAAAAATTTGGTCTTTTGTATATCCTCCTCCGTCTTTCACAATTTTTGCGAGTTTTCCTGGATATATTTTTGCAGCCTCAACATCTGCAGCTGCTGCTTCACCGGTGACTTTAATGTTGTGTAAGTTAGATTCGTTTTTGAATCGATGAAACCATCCACGACTAGCACAAAATTTAGTCTCGTTTGCGGCTTTTTTAACTTTTAAGTGATTAAACAAGCTTTGCGCTTTACTTTGAATAATTGCCTGACTTAAGGGTAGGTGTTGTTTTGTTTGATTTTCTATCCAGATAACTAGTAATTTCTCCATATCTGCAACAAGACCGTGTTCTTTTCTTATTATGGCACTATTTATTCGTGTAGCATTTTTCACTTCAAAAAGAATTTTATCTTTGTTCTTGACTACAGTGTTTATAGTAGAACGTTTCAAACCTAGTTGGCGGGCTACTTCAGCTTGAGGAGTTCCGTCATCGCACATTCTAATTATCTTAACTTTGGCTTTCAGCGAAAGAACATTTCGAGTTTTTTTTACTTATTTATCTGCCATTTTCTTTAGAAAATTTTGTATTTTAAGAATTTAAAAAAAAAATTACACGTATTTCTACTTAGTATGCAAGTTAAAATTTCATAGAATTATTGTTCAAAGAAAAAAACTATACATAATCAAAACAGAAAATTTTATTCTTTATTCTTCTAAAGTCGAATTAATTATGAATATGTTTTATGTTTTTCTATTTTACAAAAGTTTTTATATTATTCGTATATGTATTCGAGCGCATTCGCTCTGATTCGTTTTTGTTCTTATTCCACTTTACAAAGATTTTATTTTAACTTGTTTCTACATGCATTCAGTCATAACAAAATTAAGGTTTCATATAAAAGGGGACTTTCCATTTTTATACGATAACAAAATTTAAGTTTCATAGAAATAATGTACACACATACAAAAACACGTTGTTACATAATTTGTTATTCAAGTACATAATTTTTTTCTTTCTATAAATTGCAAAACAAGAAAAAATGTAAGTAAAAAAATGTACTTGTACGTAAGTGTGAATCATTGTACGTATAATGGGCAAATGGGGACAAAAATGAGATGTACGTAAGTGCGAGTGTACATAAAACGAGTGTACGTAACACGAGGTATGACTGTATTTCCCATTATGCATACGTAATTTGATTTACAATATTTACTCTTAGCGGTGAAAAATTGCACTACGCACTTATTTATGTATGGAAATTTTGCAGTACATATGACCTCCATTGACATCTAGAAGCCGAAAAGTATAAATAATTATCTATTTTAATTTAAATAATTCAACATAAAAGAAACAAAAAGTAATTAAAATTTTTAGCACATCTATTATTTAGAATTTCGGAAAGTTCAAGTGATATAATATGGAATACCCTGATTGTTATTCGATATGATATCACTTGAACTTTCCGAAATTCTACATAATAGATGTGCTAATAATTGAAGCTTTTTTAACATTTTTAATTTAATATTTCGAGTTTTTTTATTATCCATTTACATCACGTATGTCGAATTCATTTAAACAACGGGTGATTGAAATGGTAAGATTCACATGGGCCACATTATATTTAAAAATTTTGATTAAATTATATTTTGAAATGAGAATGCAGAAATATGTAGGTGGGCTGATAAGTTTCCGACCTGATAAAGAAAACAACATTTGTCAGTGATTTTACCAGTTTTATTTTTCAATATCTTAATCTCCACAAAAACTAATAAATTGTTTTTATCGATGCTCAAATTTAGTTATACCATTTTTATAATGTGATTTGTCTAGCTCCTCAAAATACCCATTTACAGCCTCAATAACTATCTCGTTGCTCTCAAATTATTGTCCATCAAGCCATTTTCTGAGGTTATGAAAGAGGTGATAGTCACTGAATGCTAAGTCAGGTGAATAAATTGTATGAGGAAGCAATTCGAACTTTGGTTTGTTTATGTAGGCCATTGCGACGACTGATGTTCTGGTGTATTGTCATAGTGGAACAATATTTTTTCGTGCTAGATATCGTCGCTCAAATGCTCTATTAAATATGCGCACTACTGACCATTGATAGTTTTACTTTTTTTTAAGGTAACCAATAGAGGTTATCCCCTTTGCATACCAGAAAACAGTAGCCATAATCTTGTTGTTTTGACTGTTGTTTAGTTTCAGGAGTGTATGGTGTACCCAAGTTTCATCCACAGTTATAAATCGACGAAAAAAACTCAGTGGGATTCCACTTAATTCTCAGTTGAAACTGTTTTTTGTTGCAACTTCTGGTCGGGCGTTTCCCAGCTTGTGCAAAGCTGTTTTATGCCCAAAAAATTATGTAAACTATAACCTACACGTTCTTTTGATATTGTAACAGTTTCAGATATCTCAAACACTTTTAATCTGCACTCTTTCAGAATGATTTTGTTGCAGTTTTAATCATTTCGGGAGTTGTTACCTAAAAAGGGCGTCCGATGCGTGGTCGTCCTCAGTGCTCTTATGACCTTTTTTAAATTCAAAAACTCACTGTTTTGTCATTGAATATAAAAGAGAAGATTATTTAGTATTGAGTACATTTCTTGTTTTATTTGAAATGGCATTAAACAAATTTTTTTTCATTTTTTTAGATAAACAAATGCATCTTGTTCCAAAGGCTTTCAAATGTGTAAGAACAAAGCTATTAACCTACAATATTGTATTTGAACTAGTAAATGATAGTGCTATGAAATTCCACTACGAAATTAGATCTGCCGGCGCCATCTATGTGTTGAGCCGGAAACTTATCAGTTTCCCCACGGAAAGATTGGCCAATTAAAACAATTCTTCAGTTTAAGTGCATATATAATTGTAATAGTATTGATTTTACTGAAATATTTATTTTATTTAATGGACACAAAGTCATCCTTTTTACAAAACTTGCAATTACACCATACATTTTCGTTATTAATTTATATTTGGCTTGCAATGTAGTAGTAAGATTATTCATATGGTCAATAATATGTGTTAATAATACTAGGTCTTTAACGCAAAATGGATCTCTTAGAACCGATATATTTTCATTGTCGACATCTTTGATTTCAAGAAATAATATTATTTACTCCGAAAGCAAATAGAAACTCTTCAGGACTTTGTGGCAGGACAATAAATGAACTTCTGGGTAATCGAATTTGGATTCTAAGTTTTTGATGGTTTAATCATTTTGGACAGAGAACTTATTGATGAATAACGTAGTGAAAAGCCCTTATTTTCGATTCTTTTGTATACTCGTCTTATGATTTTTTTGTCAGTCTGGACATAAATACTTCAGTTTCACCTGTCATCGATTTAGCGCCATCGGTTCTTACAGAAACAAGCTTGTCAGGATGAAGTTTATATTTTTAGTAATATGCTCAATACGACATCACTTTTAATTCACTTACTTAAGTGAATTCTTCATTATTTTGAATTTTTCATCAATTTTATAATATTCACTTTTTCCTAATAAATATTATATAAAATTTAATAAATAATAAAATGGTATTAATTTGATAAGATGAGATAATATACTATGAATTTTAGGAAGAAAGTAGAAAATAATGTCTCGAAGCTATTAGAGGGGCATCTCCTTTTTATGGAATGCGAGTATAAAAATTTACTTAAAATTTAAATTTAAAATTAAACCATGTTATTATCAGGCATTATTAATTTGTAACAAGAGTGACTATTGACTATCGTTGGATTTAAACGCGGTTCACATCAAATCGAATCCCCAGTCACTTTAAGACTAGTTCTTAATTTAATAATTGTCGGCTTGTAACTAGCCGCTTTAAAAACTCAATAAATGTCTATCTGTGTAGAAACAGTTTCTACATGAACTAACGAAGAAGTTGTTAATATAGAATTTGTTATAATGTCCAGTTCCGTTGGAGTTTTCTAGAAAAGGTATTAAATAAATGTTTCCGCATTTCAGTTTAATAAATATATACAAACACAAACTAAAAATCATACTATTAAATCCGATTCAGTTGATAATAACACATATATTCTGTTCCGCAATCTCATATAGAACAAGCACCATTAGCGAAAGCACCAGCACCAACTTATAGAATAGAACGTGCACCATCTGGTCCGCAAGCACCACTGGCAGCTACACTGTCTTTGTCGCCATTTGTTCCAATAACGCTTTCCGGCGTGGAAGCACCTCCTAGGATGCAACAACAAGCCCACTCAAATATATCTCCAGCTCATGTACCTGCTGCGAAAGCACAATCGTATTCGACACTAGCACAAACTTCAGTCCAGCCAGATGCGGCTACAACAAGTTCGAAGCTTCCGAGAAATTGCGTTCGTAGTGTCGGTAAAGATTTTTTTTGTAAGTAGCATTATCGACAGGAAAGCTGTCAAAATTTCAGCTCGATCCATAGCGTAGGTCAATTTCTATCGTCGATTAAAGTTAACGACATTTATTTGTGCATAACAATGGAAAAAAGCGAGTTTAGGGCTGTCATCAAACATCTCCATTTGAAAGGCTTAAGCCCGAAAGAAATCAAAGCCGAGTTGGATGCAGTTCATGACACATCTGCACCTGTGTTTGCGACGGTTTACAATTGGGTGAATGAATTTAAACGTGGCCGTTCACCAACAAAAGATGAACATCGTTCAGGACGCCCAGTTGAGGTGTCTACTCCTGAAATCATCGACAAAATCGACGATCTGATTTTGAACGATCAGCGAATTAAAGTGCGCGAATTAGTTGAGGCCACGGGCATATCACAAGGTATGTTACAGTCGCTTCAATTTTGCATGAAAAATTGTCTGTGAAAAAAATTTCGGTAAGATGGGTGCCGCGTTTGCTCTCAGAGGAGAATAAGCGCAATCGTGTATTGGACTCTGAGGCTATGTTGGCACTCTTTCATCGCAATCCTGCCGAATTCCTTCGTCGTGAAAAAGAAAAAAATCCTCTTGCATCAGTACAATGCGCGTGTGCACACCTGCGCTATTTCCATGGCCAAAATTGTGGAATTGAGAATGGAATTGTTGCAGCATCCCGCTTATTCATCAGATTTGGCCCCGAGTGACTATTTTCTTTTCCCCAATCTGAAGAAATGGCTTGGCGGACGACGGATCACTTTCAACGAGGACGTCATTGCTCAAACGGATGAGTATTTTGCAGAACTTCCAAAATCCTATTTATGGACGGGATAAAAATTTTGGAAGAACGGTTGGAAAAGTGTAAAGAGCTAAAAGGAGATTATATTGAAAAATTAAAAAAAAAATTTTTAAAAACAGGTTTTTTCCATCTTTTTCTAAGGACTTATTGAACGACCCTCGTACTTCCGGAGCCTACAATAATACGAAATATAATCACAACAGTACACCAACCATACGCCGTATACGTACCTCAACCGATTCCTATTCCAGTTGATCGTCCAATCGCTGTTCCAATTCGGGTGCCCATTCCAGTATCACAACCGATAACATTTTTGCCACCAGAATCACCATCACAATACGATGTACATATTGACAGTATACCGACAGCATTACCATACTCTACAATTCGTATTATATCAGGACCTACGTCCTCTACCTTCAAAAACCATTTAACCTCAAAATTTCATCGATTCACATTATAAAAACATTAAATGTTGAAATTTTTCCACTTTTTATTATCGTTAAAATTACTCTTCAAAAAAAATCGGTTATAAAAAAATTTACATCTATTATTCTTATCACTAAAATTGTTAAATCATCTTTTTCGATTTTAATTATTGTTAATATTTAGTTTATGACTAAATGTAAGTAAAGAAAAGTTTTAGTTAAATAATTCTAAATTAATTTAGATCGTAATTTATGTGCGTAGTTAAGCTATTATATTAAAAAAAAAGCTCTTCCTGTACTTTTGGAGATCATAGACCCTCATATGCAAGAATTTTGGTGTAGTAGTAAAACATGTTTTGAGGACTATTTAAATGTTTACTATCTTGATAATTTTTAAATTTTAAGTAAGAAAATCACCCGCACTAATGAGTCTTTTTTTTGACAATAATTCTTATGGCAGCCATTTTGGTATATTTCATATGAGCTTTTGTTCAATTTCACAACTTTTGTAGCGGCCATTTTGACAAGAATTTCATTTCGGCTAAGCTTTCTTCTGATATTTGAATTTCTGAGTTCTGGCGTTTCTATTCCCAGTCTTTAAAGTGTTAAGTAAAAATTTCTCTTCTCTTTCATAAAAGAAAATCATAAAATCATAGGTTATGAAAGAGGTGATAGTCACTGAATGCTAAGTCATAGTGTGTTATATCACAAAATAAATTGTATGACGAAGCAATTCGAATTTTGGTTTGTTTATGTAGGCTGATTTTCTGGTGTATTGTCATAGTGGAACAATATAACAGTCTCAGATATCTCAAATACTTTTAATCTGCGCTCTTTCAGAACGATTTTATTGTATTTGTAATCATTTCGGCAGTTGTTACCTAAGAAGGGCGTCCGATGCGTGGTCGTCCGCAGTGCTCTTATGACCTTTTTTAAATTAAAAAAATCCACTGTTTTGTCATTGAATATGATAGAGGAGATTATTTAGTATTAAGTACATTTCTTGTTTTATATGAAATGGCATTAAAACAATTTTTTTTCTTTTTTTTAGATAAACAAACGCATCTTGTTCCAAAGCCTTTCAAATATGTAACAACAAAGCTATTTGGCTCCAATTTTGTATGTAAACTAGTAAATGATAGTGCTATAGAATTCCACTAGGTAATTAGATCTGTCGGTGCCATCTATGTCTTGAGCCGAAAACTTATCAGTTTTCCCTTGCATAGATAGGCCAATTCAAATATATTTTGCATTTAGGTGAATATATAATTGTAATAGTATTGATTATAGTGTAATAGTTCATAAAAGTAAATCATATGATCAGTCTGAATCAGAAACAATCTAAAATATTCTAAGACCCGAAATACTTTAAGACCTCAAATGCTTGAAAAGCCCCAATTGCTTTAAGACCTCATTGATGTATTTTTTATATTTTTTCCAGCTATGAAAATATACCGCAATGTATTTTTTGTATTTTTTCTGTTATTGCTGATAAATAATTTTGCGGAATAAATGCTTTCCATAAGAATACTCATAATCACAGGCATTTGAAAATTTATGAGAGCAATTATAAATTTTCTGTCCTATTCGTGTCGTTTTACGAAAAGTTTCTATTAAAATCTTATTAACGGAAAACAAGAGCTTAGACTGTATTGCATAATAAATACAGAATAAAGGACATATGCTTAAATTGTAATAAACTATTATCGAAGTAATACTCTAATTATAGCAAAATTACGTAATTCATAGAAAAACATAATATCCCGACGCTGGATTTCCTATTATTTATAAACATGTACACGGTTGTACTGTACGAAAATATTATAAAATGGAAATTTTATATTACTTATAATGATCGGTAGATAGTGTTACGAGTTTATTGTCGCTGGTCATATATGAATAAATAAATGATCAAACATACAATTGACAGGGAATAAATAGAACCATTAACGTATAGTATAACTAACATTTGGAACAATTATTTTTAATCACATTCTATTAATCACTTTCACCAGGAGATTTAAAAAATAAAACATTCTCTACCAATTTATCAGTCAACAATTTTTATTAATTGTTCTTTTTTTTATTCCTTTCTAAGTTGTTTTATTGAAATATTAAAATTTAAACGTAAGAAAAAGATATATTATGTAATGGAAATTTTTTGTTATGTTTTCTTTTATTGAACAAAATTATAAATACAATTAAGTATAGTTGTGATTTAATTTTATTTAGCAAAAAACTTTTTTTAACGATTTTGAAATAACACCGTCCAAAAAAAAGAACAAATAATTTTTTTTTTAATGAATTATTTATTGTTTTATAAAAATTTTCAAATAATTTGATATAATAATAATAAGATAAATGTCTTATGGTGTCATACCATCACTGAAGTACGAGGGTCGTTCAATAAATCCTTAGAAAAAGATGGAAAAAAACTGTTTTTTAAAAAAAAAAATTTTATTTTTCAACATAATCTCCTTTAAGCTCTACACACTTTTCCAACCGTTTTTCAAATTTTTATCCCGTCCAAAAAATAGGATTTCGGAAGTTCTGCAAAATACTCATCCGTTTGAGCAATGACGTCCTCGTTGGAAGTGAACCGTCATCCGCCAAACCATTTCTTGAGATTGGGGAAAAGCAAATAGTCACTCGGGGCCAAATCTTGTGAATAAGCGGAATGCTGCAACAATTCCATTCTCAATTCCACAATTTTGGCCATGGAAACAGCTCGGGTGTGCACACGCGAATTGTCCTGATGCAAGAGGATTTTTTTCTTCTTCAGATGTGGGCGTTTCTCTTTGATTTCCTCGCTCAACCGTTGCAATAACGACGCGTAATACGCTCCTCTTATTGTTGTTCCTTTTTCCAAGTAGTCGATAAAAATGATGCCCTGCGAATCCCAAAAGACCGTGGCCATAACCTTGCCGGCCGATGAAACAGTTTTTGCCTTCTTCGAAGCCCGTTCACCCTTGAAAATCCACTGTGATGACTGTCTCTTCGTTTCTGGAGTGTAGTAGTGTATCCAGATTTCGTTCACAGTGACATATCGACGAAGGAATTCGGCAGGATTGCGATGAAAGAGTGCCAACATAGCCTCAGAGTCCACTAAACGATTGCGCTTATTCTCCTCTGAGAGCAAACGCGGCACCCATCTTACCGAAATTTTTTTCACAGACAATTTTTCATGCAAAATTGAAGCGACTGTACCTTGTGATATGCCCGTGGCCTCAACTAATTCGCGCACTTTAATTCGCCGATCGTTCAAAATCAGATCGTGGATTTTGTCGATGATTTCAGGAGTAGACACCTCAACTGGGCGTCCTGAACGATGTTCATCTTTTGTTGATGAACGGCCACGTTTAAATTCATTCACCCAATTGTAAACCGTCGCAAACACAGGTGCAGATGTGCCATGAACTGCATCCAACTCGGCTTTGATTTCTTTCGGGCTTAAGCCTTTCAAATGAAGATGTTTGATGACAGCCCTAAACTCGCTTTTTTCCATTGTTATGCACACAAAAATGTCGTTAACTTTAATCGACGATAGAAATTGACCTACGCTATGGATCGAGCTGAAATTTTGACAACTTTCCTGTAGATAATGCTAATTACAAAAAAAAATCTTTATCGACAATCTTTATCGAGCGCAATTTCTCGGATTTTCTAAAGACTTATTGAATGACCGTCGTATTATAAGAACTTTTATGATTCATTTTTTCAGATAGCCTAACGATAGGACAAATATCTTTATATGATACACAATCCCTAATAATTATTTATCTACATTTATGACTTCGAACACATACGAGTTTAGTCTGATAAGTCAGTGATAAATGCAACAAATGTAGTTGATACCAGCAAAAAGATATTTTTTTTATCATTTGGCCATTCTCTAAAAGATGTGCTTAAAAAATTTAAAAACATGTGTGCATGAGTTTAGTTCTGAAAGCCATTGAAAGCAGACAAGGTTTGTATTTTTTTATTAATATGTAAAAATTGGATTTTGTGTGTTCATAAAGTACTATTTTTTTTGGGGTAAAAATAATATCTGAAACCAATACCAAGCTGGAAAAGTATAGGGGAGACTTCTCACCATCGTTTGAAATGATTCAGAAGTGGTTGTCGGAATTTCGTTGGGGTCGTACGAGCATAAATGGCGCTGAGCGCCTAGAACGTCCAATTTATGTTAGATCACCGTCCATGATTATATTAATCTTTTCCGTTCTTTTGTTTTAAGAGACAGTCGAGTGAATGTGTATAAGATAGCTGGCATGGTATACATCTCAAAAGAACGTGTAGGACATTTTGAAGCGTAATCCAAATGAATTTTGCTGTTGATCAAAAATAGATTCACCAACAGGAACGTCCATCAAAGAAAAGGTTCCATTGGCAGAAAGGGCTTATGACTACAGTTTTCGAGGCGCACATGATATAATGTACAAAAAATACAATAATACTACAGTAATTTTGAGCATTTTTAGACCAGTTGAATAAAGAAAATCAAGACAAAATGACCGCACTTGGCAAGGAAAAAAGTTATTGCAATTGCAAAATTAATGGAATTACCTTGTGAATTACTTCCCTACTTTCCGTATTCTTCAGATTTCGCTTCCTGTGATTTTTTTCCTATTTCCAAACATGAAGAAAAGGCTTGATGGAAAGAAAGTTGCGTCCAATTATGAAGTTCTAGCCGAAACTGTGACCTATTTTGCAGTGTTTGCATCTTCCGTTTTTTTTTTTGAGCGGATAAAATAAGTTTCCTTTTTTTGAGCACAGTATACTATCTTCAGTAAACACTGTAGGCATCGATCTACTACACAGGCACAATATTGCATCGTTGATGAAGACGTTTAGGGACAGGTTTTAAGTGTTAGTGTAACGGTCTCTAGACTTGTAATAAGAGCGCTCTGTAATTTGTGAATATTTTCCATATAACTTCGTGGTTAAAATCGAAACTTCTTTTAAACTGATCTTCGGGTACGTTCATCCCAATGAATTTTGTGGCTAACCGATTGTACAAAGCGGCTTTTAGAGTTTAATAGAGGCAATTTTATAGAGCCCATATCAAGAGTCTAGAGGGACACAGCCCGAGAACGGCGCTAATCTTGATAAGAACTAGCCGCGAACGTGCACCAACTTTTCAGATAAGCAACATTTTTGTTGTCATCATTGAATCTGCGTCCAATCAACTGTAACTGAACTTACGGTTTTGAATATCCTCTACTACCAACGTTGGCCAATTTGTGGTGGATTATTTTTTGGAAATTGCTATAGAACGCGATGATAACAGTTTTGCAGAGCGACGGTGTTATTCCGAAAACGGTCAGAAAAAGCAAAGAACAACTTTTGTCCACGGTGCTTGTATCAGTGGAATCTTCTGGGGGCTGTTATGGATCACTCAGGAAGAGCAGACAGTCAGGAAAAAGAGACCAGGAGAAAGTGTTGGTCATCGACGGTAACAAGCACCAACAAATTGGAATCTCAGAAATATGCAGTTTCGTATGACGTACGAGCAGGTGGACAAACACCAACTATCGGAACTGAAACCAAACTAGAACCTACTCGTAGTTCAGAATCCGAATCAGATCTTCTCTGTTTGGTGTGTGATCCGGTCTTTTATTACGGTCCAATGGATGTAAGTGGAAGACCGGCCAGATCCAGAGAATAGTACGTTAGCCAAGTGACCGGGCGGTGGCACCAGATACAGTATGGCTATCGGCAAACACGTGTCTTCCGCGCATCTCGCTCACATCATACGAGAATAGGCTAAGCGATACCGTTTCCAGAACCGTTCTTCTGCCCAGAACATTTGTTTTCCTTTTACTAAACTCGTTCGTACGCTGGTTCCGTACCATCGGAGAGTCACTTCTCAAGGCTACAGTGCGTAGCTCTGACATCTCCATTCGATTTTAATCGTATTCGCCACCAACGTACAAAAATTTTACCGTTCCTGGTCGATTCCATCTTGTTTCAGATTCTGTATTGCATAATATTTACTTCAAGAACCTCGTGTCTTCTTACAAATAACATCATCGCACCATTTACATGCGCTGATTATGTACTCGGCAAATTATTCGCACTAAAAAATTAAATATGAAAAACATATTATCTCTTGGAAAAATTTACAAATAACTTAAAGAGCTTAAAAATAACTTTAAGGGCTAAAAAAAACTTCAACAAAACAATTTTTTACTCAAAATTTTCACTGCGCGTATTTGCTGGAAATTTTTAATGGGTGCTGTTACTGGACGGTTTAAGTGGAACATTTTAGTGGAAATTTTTGTTAGAAATTGTTGTTGGCTGGAAATTTTGTACTAGAAGTTTTTTAATGGGGATTTTTGCTGGAAATTTTTACTGGAAATTTTTACCGAAAACTGTTGGTGGAATTTTTTGGGTGGAAATTTTGTTCTACAAAATTTTAACTGAGAATTGTTGCTGAAAATTTTTAACGGACAATTTTGATTGTAACATTTTTACTGGGAATTTTCATTGGTAGTTTGTACTGGAAATTTATCTCGAAATTTTTACTAGAAATTTTAATGGAAATGTTACTGAAAGTGTAGACATTTGTTGGTTAAAAAGTTTGTACTAGAAATGTTATCAAAAATAGGTGCTTTTACTGGAAATTTTAACTGGAAATTTTCTTTGGAAAATTTTACTAAGAATCTATACTGGAAATTTTTGTTACAATTTTTTTGTTGAAAATTTTTATTAAATAATTTTCCTGCATTTCGTTGCAAATTTTTTAACTGAACATTTATCCTGAAATTTGTTGGCTGGAAATTTCGTTCTACAAAATATTTACTGGTTATTTTTGCTGGAACGTTTTAATGGACAATTTTTACTGGAGATTTTTACTAGAAAATTTTCCTAGAATTTGCTGGTTGCAAATTTTGTACTGAAAAATTTTTAATGGGGATTTTTGCTGGAAATTTTTAATGAAATATTTTTACTGGAAATTTTTATTGAAAATTTTTACTGGGAGTTTTCGTTGGTAGTTTTTACTGGAAAGTTTTGATGAATATTTTATTTCAAATTTGTTGGTGGAAATTTTGTTATATTGTAAAAAAAACAATTTTAAAAGAAACGTTTACTGAAAATTCGCATAAAAATTTTTTAGTGGAAGTTTTTACTGAAAACTTTTGCTGGAATTTGTTGGCAGAAAATTTCGTTTTACAAAATTTTTACTGGAAACTTTTGCTGGAATTTGTTGCTGGAAACTTCGTTCTACAAAAAAGCAAAAGGGGAAAATTTTTAATAGAAAATTTTTATTGGAAATTTTATTGAAAATTTTTACTGAATTTTGTTGGTTAAAAATTTTGTGCTATAAATTATTACCAGCAATGTTACCGAAAATTTTGTAAACGCAATTTTTGATGGCTGCTTTTACTGGAAGTTTTAAATGAAAATTTTCATTACAAAATTTTACCGAAAATCTTGACTGGAAATTTATTCAAGAAATTTTTCCTGGAATTATTTGGCTGGACAAATTTTTTTGGACATTTTTAGTGGAAATTTAATAGTTGCTGAAAATTTTATATGAAATTTGTTGGTGAAAATTTCGTTATAGAAAAATTTTAAAGAATGAAATTTGTTGGTTAAAAATTTTGTGCTCGAAATTTTTACTAGAAATGTTTTGCTGGAAAATTGTTGCTGAACATTTTTAGTGAGAAAATTTATTAGGAGTTTTTTCTAGAATGTTTTATTGGAAATTTTTACAGGAAATTTTGACTAAAAATTAATACTGGTTAGTGGATTTTTTTACAACAAAATTCGGACTCTGAATTTATAAAAAAAAATTGGTTAGTGAAAATTTTTTTGCAGCAAAAATTGTCGGCAAAATTTTTTAGTTTAAATAAAAGATTTTGCTGAAATTTTGACTGGAAAATGTTTACGGGAAATTTTTACTGAACATTTTAACTGTGACCGCTTAAAGGAAATTTTTTCAGTGAATAATTTTTCTGTTACTTTTATTTGGAAGTTTTTATTGTCAATTCTATATTGTTGTTTATTTTTATAGGTTTTTAACGGACATTTTTACTGGAAAAAGTATTGAAAATTTTTATTGTAAAAGTTTTATTGACCGTTCTTGTTAAAAATGCTTTGCCGAAATTTTTAATAATAATAATTTTTACTGTAATTTTTAACAGTTAATTCTTTGTGCTAATTTTTATTTAAAATTTTTTATTGGATATTTTTCTCGTAACTATTCATTTAAATTTTTTACTGATAAGATTTTACCGAACTTATTTACTGATAATTGTTACAGTGAAATTTGACCTTTAAATTTTTTGTACAAATTTTTATTAGAAATAAAGAATTTTGTAACCAAAATTTGGACTGTTGTCGATTCGTATATTTTGTTGTAATTTCTATTTGCAGATACTCGTAGTATTGATGTGAGTTGCATCGAAAAGATGGTTTGCTAATCTAACAAAATTAAATTGTTCTTATTATATGATGCTAAATTTATTTTGGGCTATAGACTTTTCGTTTTCTTATTAAGGAATGCCTTAAAAATAGTACAATTGGTATTTGGAATCAATAAACGGATACATTTTACTCTTTTTCTCATTCAATTGAACCGAAAATGGAAGCCACATTCCTGAATGTAAAAGTTTTCCGAAATATACTTAGTATACGATACGAAATTCATTTTACAAATAAAAAACATTTTATATACAAAAAATTTAGAACATTTATGAAATTTGGAATTAATTCGGTTGCAAAACCAGATTAAGGGACAAGACCGAAATTCTGGTTTTAATAATCTTTTAATATTTTTATATATTCGATACTCTTTATTATTTGGTGAAGTATGGAAGACCTTTTCTGCATAGGAGCTCCTATGTTAAGAAATTGGCAATTCATCAGTTCATAAAATGTTTGTTCAAAAATCTGAGGATTTTCTGTAGTGTTCCTGAAGCAAATTTCAATCGTTCATTTATAATTATCGGCAATATTATAGGCTTATTCATGTTCGTTATATATTTTTTCGGAATATTTAAGCTTTCGAAATATTGTTTGGCGAAAATTTAAATTTATCATATTCATAATATTTTTGGCCGTTATTTCAGAGATAAATTTTACTATTTCTTTAAGAATTATAACTCACATTCATCTACGACCTTTAGCTATTTCCATACTATTCTTATTTTTTTCTCTTTTGTTTGGTATAATATAGTGATAATAATATTTATAAACAATATCTTTTTATCAACTTTGTATTCATTATCAAACTAACAACTGTACAGTTCAAGATCAAATATATAAATTGAATAAATTTGTCCGTATTAATAATTTTATTTTTTTTTTATAATAAGATCAAATAATATGATAGTTATTTTTATAAATAGGAATTTTTTTTCATTTTACACAATTTTTTTTTAAAGCTCTGAAACACATCATCAATTTTACTGGGTGCAAAGTATCTTTCTTTATTTAGATGTACACAGTTTTTGTTGGAACGTATCTACAGTGTAAAAACAGAGTTGTGTTATGTGCATATCTTGACATCACTTTCTTTTTTTTCGTAGTATAATAATGAGTTTTCTTCGGATATATGAAATCAACAGCGACTATGGCAGTTTTATGTTGTAATTTTTCAATGATTTACTTACCAGTTTTCCCATATGTACCATTGGAATATTTTTTGTAAAATATCTAAACAGTCTTATAGACAAGATTTAATTGAAACTAGACCTAAAAATGTCCCGCTTTGATTGCAACTCGTTTACATTCCATATTGGTTCAATGTACTCTATACACTATATAGTGTACCGGTTGTCGAGTCATAATCGAACCCGGTCAATATGTAGACACAGTATATCTAAACTATATGATTTGTAAGATAAGAGAGAGTAGATAATATGTATGTAAACATCCCATAATATATGAGTTAATATTGTACTACAAATATAATAATATCGGCACTGTTCTAGTGTATCGAATGATATTGGTTAATACTTGAATTTCAGGTTACAAAGTTTTGCAAGAAAATAATATATTAAATAATCCCCATATTTGTAGAATGGTCAAGCTAATATTACATAAGAGAATGTTTTTTTTTTATGTCTACCCTTTTTCTTTTGCGGCCTATGTGATTAATTATATTTATTCTGACGTTCTACCATAGACAAAATTATTATTGCCAACAAGGCATGATAATTAAAAATTCGTTTTAACTAGTATTTAATATAAATACTGTAATTAAATATTTTTTTTTTTTTTAAATTTGAATATAAAATAAAACATAGATTGTAAAACTAGCCAAAGAAAAAGGTTTTAGGTACAGCATGTGTTTAAATAGAAAATTCTAAGCGGATACACATACATACTTTGCCTTCACTTTCACTATTAATTAATATTTCTATAGAACATAAATCTTTAGAATTAATAATAGAATTTCTCTTGAGATAAAAGGAAAATCTTGAATCTTTTTTAATTTATGATTTTATTATGGAAGAAATTTGCATAAAATAAAAAGTCTGATAGAATTAGTAGTAATACTACAACAATTTTCAATTTATTTCTTTTAATTCTAATTTCAATATTGTTATCTTTTCTAGAAGAACTCCTATGAAAATATCTAAAAAAAAGTATTTTTTTTTTCATTAATTAAATTCTTTCTAAATAGAAACTTACCAATTCGAGTATATTTTCTCTTTAATGCAAAAAGGAGAATTGTCATGATTAATTTCATATCTTTAGAATGTTTTCAGTTGTATTAGGAAAATTTTCAATTATTTTCAATATTATTTATTTTTTTTCTGTCTAAAAGAAATCGTTTTTATGGGGAAATAAAATGTTTTGTTTTAATACTTAAAAAGTCTAAAGGATAATTATTAGAAATAGAATTTTTTTTGAATAAAAAAAAAACAAAATGGCAAAAGCCTTTTTCAGCCAGTAACATCATCCCTATTTTCGATAGTACGCAATTAATGAACAAAAAATAATTATGTATATAAATCTTTGATCTGGTATAAGTTTTGATCAAATTTGTTTGCCGAAAAGGGTGTACGAGGTTTTTTAAAAAAGTATCGAGAATTTTGAATTTCCACGGGTTACGTATATTCGATTTTTGATATTTTTTTTGTGGTGTTATGTTGGTACTCATGTCTCCCCCTATTATACCGACAAGCTCGGCCATTTTGAATGTTCAGTTAATTTTTGACAGCTGCTTTGCTTGCACGTGTTTCGACCAAAAACATTGCTAATGGAGCTTTGTTTTCCAAATTTGCTCGAGATGGTCATAACTGGAGACGAATCATGGGTTTATGGTTATGACGTGGAAAACAAAGCTCAATCATCCCAATGGAAGCTGCCGGACCAGCCAAGACCGAAAAAAGCGCGCCAAGTTCGGTCGAATGAGGTTTTGTTTACAGTTTTCTTCGATTACAGGGGCGTGCTTCAGCATGAGTTCTTGCCACAGGGTAGAACGGTCAATAAGGAATATTATCTGCAAGTAATGCCCAAGTTGCGCGAAGCAATCCACCAGAAACACCCGGATTTGTCGAAGAACAAAAATTGGCTTTTGCACCATGATAACGTCCCTGCTCACGCATCGTTGCTTGTGCGCGAATTTTTGGCCAAAAAGAACACACTAATAATGTCTTCTTGTTCCCGAAACAGATTCTTTGATCCATTTTTTGGAATGGGCAAAAATCGAAGACGAGCCAAAACACGTGCAAACAAAGCAGCTGTCAAAAATTAACTGAACATTCAAAATGGCCGAACTTGTCGGCATAAGTGAGAGATATGAGTACCAACATAATGCCACAAAAAAAAATCGAATATACGTAACCCGCGGAAATTCAAAATTCGCGATACTTTTTGAACAGACAAAATAAAATTATATTTTAAGTTATTGATTTTTATGTTTGGATCCACAAATGAATATTTTACCTATAAACTAGTGTATCTCATTTTTAATACCACACACAATTTGTAGGAGAAAGCAATAGTTTTTTTTTTCGTTATAATTATGTATATTATGTGCAGATTAATAACTTTCTTTGCCAATAAATAAATGGATTTGTAACCACATTTACTTATACAAGCCGGTCAGAATTCAATAAATCCTAACCTAATCATTGTACGAATATGGATTATCTATCGCAACCGAATAATATCGTTTCTTTTATATTAGTTATTTTTGTTTTGTTATTGACATATTATTACCGCAAGGCATATCAAATCACCCACTTTATTGAAATAATACGAATTAATTAATTCAGATTAAAACCATCAACTAAATTAGTCTGATAGAGTGAAATATTGATTTATGAACGAAAAAGATTTTGTGAAATTTTCAACAAATCCGGCGTAGGTGCTATCAATTTTATGCGATATTGTCACCGATTTATAGTCGACAGTTTACCTGTATAAACAGATAATAGAAAAATGTCAATTTAACGAGTATTGTTTTAAAAAAAACATAAAACCAAATGAAATTCAATAATATCCGACTGCAAGATCTCGTTTTTGGAAGGAATAAAGCTCATATTTGAAAAGAATTTTTTTGTTGTTTTAATATTGTAGTAAATTTGTGAAAGTTTTTTTATTTGTTATTTCTTAAGTAATTGTAATTGTTCAAAATCAAATTATGATTGAATAAAAAAAATAATGGAATTAAATAAGAACAATCTAGATACGTTCGCCGGTACCACCTTGTGTTTATTCGATAATGTACACTGTACAGTTGAATTGCATTCGAAATTGTGTGTACAATAATTTAATGTACTTGTAGCTCTGGGCATGAATCGCTTGGAGGCATACTAGAAGTTAAGTTAACTATGCCTACTTACTAGTGACTGACTAAGTTGTCTAGATGTGACCGGGCAAAAGGCCCCATTAGCAAAATATGAATGGATTGAAAAGTGGTGTCTAACCTAATTTAAGGAGGCCGACAGTCAAATTCCTATATAAAGCAGTTTGTAACGGTTATTGGAGACATTAGCTGCTCAAGAGTGATTCGAAACGCAGTCCCTTTTGTGAATTAGTAAAAAATTTTGTTTGAAATTTCTTTTATATTAAAGTTTACAGTCGTTTTGTGCAAATCATAATAAAATAAATTTTATAGAACGTAGACAATATGAAATTTATAGTAAGTCTATTCTGATTCAAGAACAAACAAATTTTGGTACAATATAATTGAAATTTTCAATGAATTTTCCAGATTATAATTGGGTTAATTGCTGCCGTAGCATTCGCTGCCGAAGAGAAGGATATGGATTCCATGAAAACAAAACGCGGACTATCATTGTCCTTAGGTTACCATCATGGTCCATCATATGTAGCGCACGCTCCCGCTGTTGTGCATCATGCCGCTCCAGTTTACGCTGCTCCAGCTGTGGTACATGCTCCCGTCGCCAAAGTGGCTTCCTATAGTTTAGCTCATCACCATGCTGCACCATTGTATGCACATGCTCCAGCTTATCATGTGGCTCATGCACCCGTTGCTGTAGCGCATGCTCCAATCGCTTACGCGCATTCACCACTTGTAACAAGCTATCATCATTTCAAATAAATATTCAATTATTATCGACCACCAGTTATAATTCTGGTACAGTCCTCCCAAAAGATTGTCTCAACACACTTTCGGATTTTTCCAAAACAAAGTACAATACTTAAATTATTATAAATTTTTTCCAACATAGTTTAGCACTTAGGAGGAATTGGAGAAAAAAAATGTTATATTCAATTGAAAATAATGTAATCAAAATATTGTCAATAAATAATTTATAAATTTAATATATTTTTTCATTTTTAATTTTGAATTAATTGTTGAAAATGAAAAATAAAAATATATATTTATTTTCTTACAAAGCCGTAATTAAATTAATAGTTAACCATTAAATTAATGGAACAAATACTAAGGATATCTCTACTGCAATCTATTTATTTTTTAATTATCATTTCAAGTAACATTAGTAGTGAAATGTATATTCTAAGTGGCACTAAAGGCCATTTGACGATAAAGGATATTGGAGTATGGAAATTCATGACACCTTGGATGGTAATCTAGTATGCTAACGACTATGCTACCGAACTGGCAAATATTGAAAATTTTAATATTAAATGACAAAAAAATATTAACGGATATGTACATAGAATTTTTCATACCATCTTATTACAGGATTAAAAATGTTCGTCCAGCTGGTTTTCAGTGCATAAATGTTCATCTATAATACAATTAATATATATTTTCACCACTTCCGAGCAAAAATTTACGGTATTTTTTGAACGCGATCAATTTATTTCACCACTGTGTTGCGTCTCCTTTTTGTTTGAAAACTGCTCGTAGTCGCCTCGACATTGTCCTTGTAAGGTTTTGACACTCCCTTGGTGTAAAGTCACGCCAAATTTCCTTTAACCTGTTCTTTAGATTTTGTATTGTTGTTGGGGGTCTTTTTTTAATTTTTTTTTTCATTAAACCCCAAATGGACTTAATCGGCGATAAGTCAGGGCTACTGGACGGCCATTCCTCTAAGAGAGGAATGCTCCGAGCCTCAAACCTTCACTGTTTTTGCCGTATGGCATGGAGCTCCATCTTGTTGGAAAACATATTCTCCTTCCGGTGACTGAAGCGTTGGTAGAACCGGAAGGAGATCTTTTTCTAAAAAATTTTTATATTTTTCGGCATTAATAATGCCCTCCGCGAAATGCAAGTTGCCTACACCCCGTGCAGACATGCATCCCCATACCATTACCGACGCTGGAAATTTAACCGAACGCTTTAAGCAAATCTGGCCTGAAAGCTTCGGTTTTCTTTCTAATGACTCGATTTAATGGAGCACCAACGTTCAATATAAATCGAGCTTCATCGCTCCATATGACAGAGTCCCATTGTCTTTGGGTCCAATTCAAATGATTTTTTGCCCATTTCAACCTATTTTTCTTTTGCCTGGTGGTTAACAATGGCTTCTCCTTTGCCTACAGTCAATTGTAACGTTTTGTACTGACGTTAACAACAAAATCATATTTAAATTTACCTTATAAAATTTTAAACCAATTTTTTTTAATGAACGTTTACAGGTGTCTACCGAAACGTCTTTATTAATGACTTCCCTCAATTTTACCGTTATATTTGCGGCCGTTGTATGACGGTTTTGTGTAACAATTCTTTTTAAAGCCCGTAAATCACGATCATTACACATAGGGGGGCGGCCAGGATTCTTACGCGGAACCGCGGATTTAGTTTTTTTATACACTGTAATTATTGATTGCACAGTACTGTACTACGTGGTAAATTCAATTTTTCTGCTATTTTATAAGTTGAAGTACCTTTCTTAAACTCTTTTATAATCAAATTTCTCAAATCAATGCACACTGGTTTTCCTCTTGCCATTCTTAACGACTGATTGATATCAAATGACTTTAATTATAATTTATCCATCAGAAATTAAATACCCAATTATACATTAATTATAGAATTAAAAAATACCGTAAATTTTTGCTCGGAAGTGGTGAAAATATATATTAATTGTATTATAGATGAACATTTATGCACTGAAAACCAGCTGGACGAACATTTTTACATCGAATTGCAGTTTTAATTTTGTGATATTTTGTTATTAAATATATTTTTTTTGTTTTTTTTCTATAGAATTCGAAAATTTTTATTATTTATTTATTAAAAATCTTAAAATATAAACAAAAAAAACAGTTTTGAACTGAAAAAAAACGTTTTACTTACAAATACTGCATGAACATTTCAGCTAGACGAACATTTTTGCGTTTGGGTGGTAAGTGATGACTTTGCCATCTTAGCTCAACACCAAAACCGTATTATAGCATCCACTATCCTGCAAATGCATATTTACTCCCTTCAAAAATAGTTCAAAAAATGGTATGTGAAAGTGAACGAACAAAAATGCGTTCGTTACTTTCACTCTTCGTCTACAATCATCTCCTTCCATAACCTTGAACAACATTATTTTACCAAAAGACGAAGTACGATATCTAAAACTCAAGTTTAACAAACGATTAACATGGAATGCATATACAAAACTTAAAAGACAGGAATTTAACGGACGTAACAAGCAGCTGCTGCGATTCTTAGTCGCAAGATCAAAGCTAACAATCGACAGCAAATCGACACTACAGTACTGAAGCTAACCTAGCCATACGAACTTGAACTTTGGGATTCGAAGAAGTATTCCAACGCCCTCCGAATCCAATCAATCACCGATAATAATATTACGTACATAATATGGGGTCAACGCCGCATATTATGTACGTAATATTATTATCCACCGTGACCTAAATGTTTCTTTTGTTCGTGAACTGTCCATAACCCGTTATAAAACATTTCATTCCCGTAAAAGTATTCAATATAATTCTCTTGTTAAAGCCCTATACTCAACTACCCTCGCAATAAACAACAAACGACGTTTATGCTCAACTACCCTCGCAATAAACACCCAACATCTGAAATATTTTAAAATAATCACGATAGGCAAAGAAACATCGATGAATGTTTACTCCTTCATCATACTTTCTTGTCACTGTCCCTGTTAAAATATCTGCTTGTTACAAAAATATTTGCTATGCTTCGTTATCATCATATCTAACATATTCGATAAATAATACGTTACATATGTGTAATCTAATGCATTGGTTTGTCTCGAAATTACATTCCGTCTCCTCTTTATAAGTAGTTTATAAATATTACACTCAAAAGCTAAAACAAAATTATCCAATATTGCGCTTCGTACCTCTTTTTTTTCAATAATAAAATTTCTATCTATAACAGTTTTTTTTAAATATATAATATTATATTCATATAAATTAAGCTTTCGATTTTTAAATAAAACTTCATAAATAATATCATTTAATATTACTTATAATTAAATTGTTTTTATTTTATGTTATTATTATTTTTTCTTAATGCTAACTTTTATGTTGAAAACTTGGTAATGTAATTATTCTTATAACTAGAAAACTATCATTCAAAACAATTTAGTCTGTAATAATTAACTTTAAATAATACGCAATAACACAATAATCTAGAATTTATAAAACGACATTTGAAAAGAGTTCATTATGCTTAAGATAGCAATCTTGTTTGCATTCAGAAAAAAATTTATACCTAAAAAACTTGCGAGATACGTTTGCAGTGCACTATGCCTTCTTTAACCATCAACGATTCATGTTTTCCTTAAACTTTTCTTTGATGTTTTGTCGACGATTAGCTGCTTATAAATCTCTTTTTTTTAAATAACAACATTTCTCATATTCCTAATATGAAAACTAAATCAGAAAAAAAAATTATTTTCGATAAAAGAAAATCATTAAAAAAGTAAAATGTGTTCTGTTTTTCTGTAAAACTTAAATATGGATTGGAACATGTAACAGTAACTGAGACCGATTAGAGAAAACAGCAAAACACATATCACATTGAAAAGAGCCTTTCACCTTGGAAGCCATTTTTACCGACTGAGTGGATGTTGATGTTATAATTGGGGTTGCATATTCTTTAGATGGGTTTTCCTCAATTTTTTCTTGTTTCACAGTAACAATTTTTGATGACACATCTTTTGCTTTTGGTGCATGTATGGCTACAGACGATGAAGATTTTTGAGATTTCAGTGATACTTCAAAGTCGATGTATTTTCTTGATTTTATTGATCGTTTACTCCGTGTTGATCGCCGAAGTTCTTCAATAGCGTTATCTTTTATTTCCTCTTTAAATTCTTTTTCTTCCGCCTGCAACGACATTGGAATATATTGCTGAGATTGATGTGGTGTGGATTTCGATTGCGGTGATGTGGATTTGGGTTGCGGTGATGTGGATTTCGGTTGCGGTGATGTGGATTCTTTAATTTCATTTGGTAAAGAAAAAAAGCCATTCATATCCACAGCATAATCTGGGTTAAGAATATTGAATTCCTTAGGCATAGATGCAGCATCCAGCAGCAATTGCGCAGCCAACAAATCGCTTTGGCTAGTCGGCTCGGTTTTCACTATTACAGGATTATTTTGAAATTCAGAAAAGGTATTCAAAACCGTTAATTTTCCATAATCGCAATTACTTTTCTCATATGGTTTTGTTCCATCAAACTGTTGAAATACTTGATCGTTTATTTCGGCTGGTTCTGTTCGCGTTATCATTGTTTTAGTTTTTCGTTTACCGTCTTCGACAGCTACACGCGTTTTTTGTGTATGAATCATTTTTGGTCGACTTGTTTTTTCCGAGTTAACATCTGATTGTTTTGTGGTCCGTCGTCTTGGTGAATTTTTATTGCGTATTATTGCATTATTTGTAGAAGGTGCGGAATTACAATTAACAACTAACGAATCAATGTTTTGCAAAGTATTCTCAATATTAACTGAATTAAAGACTGAATTATAGGAGTCGTCATTTGCTGATGGTGACATCAATTTTGACGGCCAAGAATTTAATTTATCAGACCCTGCTGAATATTTACGGTTGCGACCTGCTTCAGTTGATGAATATGATGGGCGATCAGTTTTACTCCGTCTTGGCAATGGAGCAACTATCACCTCATCGGAATCTTCTTCTGCATCAGTTGGACCAAGCTTTGTATTCCGTATTCTTTCCAACTCATGGGGTTTCAGTTTCCTTCGTCTCTTATATTTCCGTGGACCGGCCTATAATGAAACATTTTTGTCTAATAATTTTAATTTGTAATAATTAAACGCAAAATAATGTTGCAACAGGTATTATTGCAAAAATTTGGATTAATTTTCCGTCACGTACAACTGGCTGCCGTTGTAAGGCTGTATTTGTATCACTGTGTTCAATTAAATGTTGTATAAGTTCAGATGATAGAGGGAACATTTTATAACAAACGGTACAGAAGTAAGGAGTTTGACTTGTCCCTAGTTTTGGATCCGGTGTTGAATGATGTGTCCGTATGTGTTCCCGGAGGACAACTCTTTGGTTAAAAGCCCGAGGGCACACTGAACAACCATAAGGTTTTTCACCTAAAGAAAATTTGCATTAATAAAATAGAGCACTATTCAAAAGGACATTATGGCAAACCTGTGTGAATTCGTTCATGTTTACGCAAAGTCCCACCATCCGCGAATGCTTTCCAGCAAAAACGACATCCGTATGGCCTTTCACCAGTATGGATACGTAAATGAATTTGCTGAGAACTTCTTGAGCCAAATGTTTTACCACACTCACTACATGGAAACAATTTTCCGGAAATGTTTGTATGTGAATGACGATGATTCATAAGCGATCGTCCATCTGGAAACTCCATTTTACAAACATCGCATATAACAGACTTATTTCGATGCGATATCATATGCCGCCTCAAACTTACAATAAAAATAAATATAGCTCATTAACAATAATATTAAATTAAACTAAAATATTTTTAAAAAACTAAAAAGTATTACAGCTAAATTATATTTAAATCGAAACATTAGCAAAAATTTGTTTGATCTTCATCATTTAAATATGAAGTCTACAAATAATATACAATAGATTTTTTAATGAATTTATTTTATCTTTACCCAATCAGAATACTAAATTTCTTAAGTACCGTGTTTTGTTATGGAAAGTCTTTCCACATTTTGAACATGAATGATTCCTTTCTCTCGAATGATCCCATGCGTGTTTCATAAGGGAACGCGCATCCCGGCATTGCTTTCCACACACTTTACATGAATTAGATGTCATATTATTCGCATGTATAGTAGCAACATGTTTTTTAATAATTGCTTCTTCGAGAAAGGTTTCTCCGCACAGTGTACACCTGATCTCAATGAATAAAATTAATATATAGCATCGATAAAAAATATATGATTATGATTTTACTTTATTGGTTGGAAACGAGCATGAATTTCCGCATGCGCTAACAAATCAAGAGCTTCTGCAAAAGTTTCACCGCAAACATTACAGCAATGTCTTATTTCACCAACGGTTCCATAATCTTTAACAGAAGAACCGTGTTCCTTCTTTGTATGCCGTTTAAGTAAATTTTGCCTATGAAAGCTCATCCCGCAAATTCTGCAATAATATTCTCCAAATTTAGAATCGTCAAGATCAGAATCACTTTCCTCGTCATTTCCTGGCTCATATTCTGAATTACTAGCTTCAAAATGATGTGTTTTCTGATGATCGGTTAGTACATTTATATCCCAAAACATTTCGTTGCAGGTAACGCATTCATAAGTAGAATCGCCTTCATGTATCTGCATGAAAATCATGTTAATAAAATAAAATTGCACGATTAAATATGAATGTACTTACCCTCGAATGAGATAAAAGAGCTTTCTCTCTAGCAAAACTAATTCCACATTGTTGGCACACAAATGGCTTTTTAGGATCAGTTATAGAATAACGGTTATAAGACCGCTCTGGATTTGGTGTTGTTGATTCTACGCTATGATCTGACTGTGAATAAACTTCTTGTTTTGGTTTTACAACTCGTCCGGAACGTCCGTAATTTACTTTTGGTTTTACATCTATAATTTGATCAATATTATCATTGTCATAATGCTCGGTTTTATATTGCAATTTCGCACCGATATGATCAGTTGCAACTAAAAAAAAATATTAAAATATACTATAATTATGATTAATATATATTTTTACTTACAATTGTGTTCAATATCAGGAACATTATGTAGTAGGTTTTTTGTATGCTCTTCAAAATGTAACAATAATTCAGATTTTCGAAAATATTTCGCACCGCATATATCGCAAATATGTGGACGATCATTTCGATGAGCACTTATATGATTAGTCAAACTAATTTTTTTACGAAATCTGCGACTGCAAAAGTCACACGGATATGGTCTTAATGCTGAATATTCATCCTGATCCGTTGGTATTGGAACATCGATTTCCTCCATTATTTGTGCATCCCCACCAGATCCACATAACTGATCAACAGGAATTTCCACTCTATTCAAAAGAAAATTCATTGCATTAAGAATTAACTAAGAAAATTTTTAACTACGAATAATTACCTTTCTTCGCCTTGTTGTTGTACCCAATCATCAGTAATAACTTCTTCCGTAACCTGGCATTCAAAATATTGATGTTCATTGTAGTCAGTATTCTCAACACGTTCAACAGTATCCTCGATCAAATCACTCATTGCCGTTACCTGTCCATCATGAGCCATGTATATTAAATTTTCCGCAGCTATTTGATCCAAACTTGTTGGAATCCCATTTATCTCCTCTACAGAAATGATCTCCTGTCCTATTAAATACTCCTCTCGATCAACTTGACTATTGCCTTCCATGTCGTCAACTTCTTCTACAAGTACTTCGCCCTCTTCATCAATTGTTTCGACCCATTCAATTTGGTATGGTTGATTTTCCATCATATTATATATAGGTTTACTATAGTCACACAAAAATAAAAGCGTTCTTAAGATATTATCATAAATAAAGATAAGTTAATTCTATACATATTAACAAATATAATGAATAAGTTACATTAAAAATTCAGTTATTAACTGATTACGTTATAGATATTCTTTTTACTATCTTGCGGAGGCATCCTAAAATAATACTGCAAAAATAGAACATGCACAATAAAAGTGAATTATGTTGCAAAATTAAGTGAAAGTTAATTTTTTGGTGGGTGGCTTTATTATGGTATTATTATCAAAATTATTTATGCATATAATTTAATTGATAATTTTAGACATCGCGAACAAATATTTCTATTGTTCATATCAAAGCTATTTTTTATTCCATAGATTGCCAATACACTTTTATACGATTTTGTTCAGATTTGTGCCTTTTGAATTTTTATTGGTTCATTATAAATATTACTTCTATATAGTATGTACAATTTAGATAATGCATCATAATCGTATAGTGCCGATTCGACATGAAACAAAAATTGTAGCATACATTTTTTTACTAAATTTGCATTTTTTTCAATTATTTATAATTTATATTAAAACAAATAAAACAATATTATTAGTATTGGAAGTATTTTATACTATAATTTATATCGTATGTTAGTGGTTGATTTAGTGTATTATAATTCCTGTATAAAGAATTTAAACTCAATTAGTAAAAGACATCATATTCTGTACGATTTTATACAAAACATGAAACACTAATTGAATCAAACTATAAAAACAAAAGTAAATAATTATGTGCGTTTAATGCATATGCACAATATGATACAATGAAATTTTCTGCCTTACAAGCATATATAAATACATTTAATCTATAAAATATGAACTTATTTTTATAGCAACTATTTGAATTATATAAACTGCCTCTTTTTGTTCTATTCATATCAGATCCGCTTTAATATGTTTCAGAAATGCTGGCATTTAACGAATCGAGTTCAATATTATTACACAAAAGTCATGTTGGGTAGAGTTTTAGAGATAATTTCTTATTATGTTAATATGATTTTTATCATTACATATTTTAGGTAGATAAATAATAGTGATACTCCCAGTTTGGCGGTAACAAAATTTATTGACGTTTGTTGATTTATTGTAGCATCATTTCAATTTTATGTGCTCTCCTTCTGTTCAGTAATATAATCTTGTGCGATGAAGTGAAATGGATACATTGTCAAACGCTTCCCACGTAATCACCTATTTAATATACAAGTTAAAGAGCCAAATGCACGTGTGTAAGTGAAAACTTTAGCATGTTTCACGCACTGTGTGAGCAGAGCAAATATGGCCGATGTGAAAATGATTGCTTGCTAATATTACGAGTGTGAGGTTATGCCAGAATGAGGTTAAGACTAATTGTAAATTAGTTTACATTGTTATTGATATACTATCAACGGTATGCGTTTCGACACTACAAGAATTCCGGTACTATATCTAAATGACGCTTGCGATTACATCATAGATTGGTCACTAAATTACGCTTGTAACATTTGTGAACCAATTAATACCGATTTTATATGTACGCTATGCTCGATTCACGGTAAAATTTTCACCGTATTTGAGGTTATGCTAAATATAGGTTAGTTACAACCGTAAACAAATTTATTCCACAAATATTACACCAATAATATATATCCCAACGTTAACAGAACACTGTACTTACTAAACTCCTCTAACCATTTCGTTGATTTAACTTCCTGCTGCTGGATGTTTCGTCGTTCTAATTGTATTTTTCGATTGCTGCAATGTATTTTAACAATGTATATGTGCATTTCTTATCTTTATTCATTCAATGTAGAATATGTGTTAGGTGTATTTTCTATGTGTGAGTGTATCAAATCTAAGAATTGTCAGCTCTTCCGGCTATATTCTAAATTTTGTGGCCCATATTTTAGATGCCTATACTGCAATGGAGAAATTGTTTTATATTTTCTCAACTAGACGAAATTATTTTATAATTGATATTCAATATTATATAGGGTATTGTATTTTATTTTACTGAAAAAAAGTTAACTTTCTGCTATTAGATCTTCATTATCCCGCAAATTTTGTGTGGATTAGATTAACCGGAAACGGTATAAAGTGATGCTGCCATATGTAGTTTTCAACTGATGAATTGCTTTAAACTTGTAAACTTTATTTACTTGAAAAACGTGTATCGTAACTAATTAACTAATACCTATATATTATTAATTCAAAAAAATCACATCAAGTATTATTCCCTTAAAGCTGTATTTTAGTTTCCGTCTATATAATTCAATTTTATGATATTACCAAAAATTAATTAGTTGGAATATTTATACCAATTAATTAATTAATATAATGCAGATAACAAATTACATTTTTTTTAAATTCATAACTAATAATAATTTGAATATAAAATATTATTGGAAATTAAAAATAAAACAATTTATTAATTCAGCATTTAACAAATTGTTTTTGGTTGAATTGCTGAATAGAATGCTTGACATTCTGTAAAACGTCAGATGTCACATCATAATTTTTGGCCACTTAAAAAAATTCGATTTGTTTGAGAAGGGAGAGCAATTGAAATACGATTTTGCACAAAATTACTTATAATATGGGACTGAATAATTACGATGGTAAATAAAAGATATATTATTGCTCAAAAATTATAAATAGTTAAAGCATATTTATTTGGAGAGTGCTTCCATAAATAAATGCGGAAAGTACGTGTACAATGAAGCGATAAATAAAATATTTGTTTTTATCAGGTCTTCGGAAACAAGCACGGCAGTTGGAGAATGAAATTGATATTAAATTAGTTGCGTTTAGTAAAGTTGGAGCTGGTACTGGTACCGTACATGGTACTGACACCTCACCATTGTTGGGGGAACATGTTTTCGATTCATTGTCTGTTGAAATTGAACAAATGCTCGATAGGGTATGATGGCCTTTTATTATTTATTGAAAAAATTGATGAGATAGTATACTTGAATTATGCTATGTAGTTATCTTCTATCAATGAAAATATGGCAGAGCTTCCTGCGTCAGGCACAGCAATGATCCATACTCTGCAAAGGCATCGAGAAATATTACAGGGCTATCGTCAGGAATTTAATAAAATTTGTGCTAATCATACGACTCGTATTCAAAGAGAAGAGCTCCTTGGAGGAGCAGCAGTATCTACATTAAGTAGTCCTTCCAGTTCTGGACTTAGTCGAAGAGATATGTATCTTAAAGAGAGTACACACCTTCATAAGTATGCTTGTTACCAAATAATTAAAAATTATTATATTGAAATATTTTTAAAAAAATATATCTTTCTCTAATTAAATAGTTCCAACAGTTTAGTTAATGATCAGATTAGTATTGCAATGGAAACAAAAGAGCACCTTTTATCACAACGACATAATTTTAAACGTCTACAAACAAGATTCAATGATTTATCAAATCGTTTTCCCGTTATTTCCAGGTAATAAACGTCAATTATTAAATTCATATTTTTCTAATATTATCATTTTAGTTTAATGCAAAGAATTAATATAAGAAAACGACGCGACTCGCTAATTTTGGGAGCAGTTATTGCAGTGTGCACTATTCTATTATTATTATATGCTTTCCATTAAATAATTATTTTATTATATATTATTTATATATTATACAAATAATTTTCAATGATTTTTATTATATTTATTAAGAGTATAAAATTTACTAATTAAAACTTTGTTAAATTAAAAAAAAAAAATACATTTTGTAGACATATATTAATACATGTGATAAATATACAAGCTATGAAAAATGATTTTGTTTGCATTAATTATATCCATATTCATTATAGATATATTTGTTTGTTTAGTTGAATATGTCTGAACCTTAGATTAAAGAACTGGGACAGTCCTCTACACAAAAATTCTATCCAAATTGTTTCCAGAATACATTCACGAAACAGTATTCTGAAAAAAAAATTTCCTATATATTATCGTGAAGAAAAAAACCATTTATGGAAATTTATTAATTTATACTTGTTCGTAAACTATTAAAAATTTAATTAAACCGTACTTAAAGTTTCATTTTACGATAATTATCGAAATGTCAACATTAAGCATAACAAAAGTATACAAGCATTTCGGTATGCTCCCATTTTATGGAGAATGGCATGTTTTAAAACTCTCCAAAAGTCTTTAAAATTGAGGCGCTAGATATTTGATTGTTTTTACAAAATAAATAATAAACTTAACATACAATTGCATTTAAAGCCAGAAAATTGGAAATGAAATAATTGTTGCTTTCTGTCGTGTTTAAATTGTATTTTTATTTAGAATAAGTGAGTTAAAATGTATATTAATTATCGCCACTTTTGCAATTATTCAGACAGAAAATTGTTTATATTATACGAAAATCTGACGTACGGGTCTATCCAAGTATTCTTTAATCTAAGGTCTGAACACTAAATATGCCTACGTTCATGAGTAAAATATGAACGTAGACATTTGTCGTGTTTAATGAGTAAATTGGGTGTTCGTATGAAGTATCGAACAGTAGAACAGTTTTCTTTGTTAGGCACTATATGTCAAACGTTAACATTTCGTAGTTCTTATTTGGGAATAAGAATGTCGGCGCTTCCACCGCAAAGCGATAAAGATGAATCGAAACGGACTTTTTTCGATAATGTCGATTTAGATGAAATGGCTAAGCATTTCATTGGAAATACTTACAGGTTTGCATGAAAGAAAATTATATCTTTTTACTAGCCATGTGAAAACCTAACCTCAATATTATGATGTTCAGATATCGGGAGAATATAATCATACCGAGGAATTTGGGCCCCGTGAAAATTAAGACAAAAGAGGAGAAAATGGTTGAAGCGGCATTTGAGAGTTGCATGTTTAAATCACTTATGGCTTGCGTAATGGGTAAAATAAGTTATATAATCTTAATTATTCTCTGAAAAATATCCGTGTGTCGGAATTATGTTTTGATATAAATTTTAGATTATGATCACTTCATAAAATAACATTATTATGCATCACCAAATTAAAGTGCAGCAAAAAATATATCACCGGTTAAAAAGGTATACAAAAAGTAACAATTCCTAATAACTCGGATCTTGCTAACTACCAATTAGCCTTTTTTTAAAAAAGGCCACGCCAATACTCATAAAATAAAATATCAAAATAATCTTATGGGGATAGATAATTTCAGGTGTACTGAGAGCATGATTTCATGTATGTTTTAATTATATGTATTATTCATAGTAAATAGTAAAAGATATGATGAAAGTATATAAAAAGCCTTTATCACACGTTTAAGAATATTACGTTTAAGTAATCATGAAAACAAGTCGTGTTTCTTAAAGAATATTCGCCGTACTGTCTAGTAAAACACATTAGAAAGAACATGGAGAATAAGAGGAAATCATTTGGCTGGTTAAATTAAATCATAATACCCGCGAAATTAGATTGCATATGTTCAATAAATATTTTACATACACCAATATTTGTGAGAAATATTTTTTCTGTATGCCGCTTTGAAAATATGTATGGTCTTCATGTAGAAATTTTATTGAAAATTATGTTTATGATAACTATTAACAATGCAATAAACAAATCAACATGGAATATTAAATAAATAAATTTCTATAACGCAATCACGTCCAGTTTCTATTATTAATTATTAATTTACAAACGTAAAGAAGCGATGTCGTATGTTTAGAAGCCCGAAATAAACTAAATGTCGATAATATTTTTAGGTTATGGTTTGGGCGCAGCAATTGGTTTATTTAGTTCTTCAGTTAACCCAAATGTAGCATCACCTGGTGCGGAGAAACAGCAAACTGTAAAAGAAATATTTCGTGAGATGCGTGCCACCACACATTCCTATGCTAAAAATTTTGCCCTAATTGGAGCGGTATTTTCAATTGTTGAATGCGGCATCGAAAGTGTATGTATTTGGTAATTTCTTTTGAGACTTTATAATCAGTTTTTATTTTTAGAATCGAGGTAAGAGTGATTGGCGTAATGGAACTTATGCTGGAGCGCTAACGGGTGGTCTTATAGGACTAAGAGCTGGCGTTAAAGCCGGTTTGATTGGCGCGGCTGGTTTTGCTGCATTTTCCACTGCGATTGATTATTACATGAGGCATAGATAATTCGTTAGCTTTAGTAATTATAAATAAATATAACAAAACAAACTTACTTTAATATAATATTCTAGTGATTAATTTTAATTTGGATTAAACGAATAGTTCTAATAAGTAATATGGTCGTACTGAGACATTTACATGTACTCTCTTGAGTTTATTTTAAAAATCATAGATAATAAACAGTAGTTCAAATTGTAGTAAATTTTTAAAAAGTATTGTAAATTTCATTTATTTTACGCTTAGTAAATTGATAAATCAGAACTAGTATGTATAAAATTGCTAAATTCATATGCAAGAACTTGCACCAAGTTAGGTAAAATTACATATGTATACTTTTGTATGAATAAAAAGTTATTATCAAAATATACATCTATATATATAAACTAGTTTATTTAGTTAATTATTTTTTATATACAATTTTATATAGAAAATACTTATTTTTATTACTTATTGTTGGTTAGAAGTTTATCTCTACGGACATAATTATCTTTAACTTTATGAGATACTACTATATTATAGTTTGATTAGAAAGTGGATTTATTTTATGACTTTATACATTGAATGAATATGTTAAATAATACATCATAATGTATAATAATTTTCATGTTTTTATTTTAGAATAAGTCAAGTGCATTTTTCCATATTTCATTTCCAAAAAGTTTTTCTATTTATAATTGTTTATGTCCTGAGTCAAGTTTGCCGTCAACTTTCAGAGACAAATGCTATTATTAAAATAAGTTCGACCTTCTGATACCTATTACTTAGGAAGAGTATGGTATTAAAGGATCTAGTCCAATTCATATGGTTACTTGAATATTATCTTTTGTTTTGAACATTTCTATCTCAGCAAACGTCTGATAATGAACATTTTCGCTCATACTAAGTACGTGATTATTTCTGATTGTGTACTGAATAACCTTGTACAGAATTAAGAATACCGAATACATTATTTCTATGCAATTGATCGAAAAAATGAAATATATAGTGTAATTTTTTGATATAATTAATTTGTTCTAATTCCTTGTAAATAGAATTCCATAAATTTTTTACAAAAAAAATCTAAAAATTGTTACCAAATATTAAAACAAATTCGTTTTATATGAAAGATTTGGTTTTGCAAAAAATTAATTGCACAATTCAACTTTTCTAAATAAATAGAGAAAAATTTGAAAAATAATCCATATTGAATAAAGATTTTACTTTAACAAGCACATTTCTTATTAAAAACAAAAACCGAAAAAGGTAATTTTTAATTTTAAAATTTAGCTTCTGTGTGAAAAAATTTAATTTTTTTTCACACAGAAGCTGCAAGTGTTATTTTACAATTTTGTAAAATTTTTTACTATTATTTAAAAAAAATTTAAATACATAAATATAGGAAACAAAATACATAAATAATTTTTTTAATCATAATTTTTTAATTTGTTTGAAAAGAAATTAACTTATTTTATGGAGCATTTGAAGTGAAGATTTTTAATTGATATACTCGTATACTATATAAACAATAAGACAATTTTTATTTCGAAAAGATTAATTTTCTTTGAGTACAAGCAAATTACTGTTGGAGAACACTTTAACAAATGAATGCATATATTGTGTAGTTAGTTTAAGTGCTTTCATAAATTGCCAATTTAAAAATGGAAAGTACAATAATTGAAAGGGTAAAGAAATGTTGCTCTACAAAGAAAATCCTGACATTCTATTGCAAAAAACTTTCCTTGAATGACATGAGAGAGGACATGTGTTGTTTTGTAAAATGAAAGCTTAAAAATTCATGAAATGGGAAAATGTGTTCATATTCGAAAAGGGCATGTGATGAAGTTAAATACACAAGCACACATTTCTACATATTACGAAATATGTACATTTAATTTATATCTTCTATATATGAAAGGTCGCATGAGTGGGTGTTTATGCGTGTATTTGCAGATAGGTGAGAATCCAATTCCGACATCAACAATAAACGACAACTACAATTGCTGTCAAAAATTAACAAATTTCCCGCGATTCAATAAATTAGACATAATTGCAACGAGTAAGGAAATTTTATCTGATTGGTTTATTATTTATATTGTATAAATATTAATTTATTAAGAAGTAACCGACAGAATATCTGTTCTTCTTATATTGAGTAATGGAAAGGAAATAATTATGCGTAAAGTCCAAAAGAAGTAGATAAATTACTCAGAAAACGAGGGAGTGCAAAGTATGCTTGCTGGACAGCATTTATGGGTAGATATTCGGCAAGGGGTGCCGGGGGGTTTGAGCGTTCTTTTATTTAGCCATTATAAATTGGAATTTTATTTTACTTGTAGTAACCTACGAAGAGTAAATATTTCCCAGGGGTAAATAGGTAGAACGAAAACAAGGGGGAAGGTACAAAAATGTAGAAGGGCTATTTGGTAGAGTAAATAAATTTTGAAAAAGAACGACAAAATATTGAGGATTTGAAAAAAAACCGATGACTAACGAAAACCCAAGAGACGATGAAAGTTGAGAGAAGACGCAACCGTAGACGATGGGAGTGATCGAGGTTTTATTTGATCATAGGCCATAACACTTATGACTGGGTGTTGGAAGTGTCCCTTCTTCTATATATATTGTATGTAAGTCATACCTCCGGTTATATGGTTCATCATTTCAATTGCGAGCAGTCCAAAGTCTGTCGAAATTGATCTACTCGATCGATCGAATACTGAAAGGTGGTAGACTTTATTATATTATATGGTAATTACATATGAAATTATTTAGTTTCAAAGCTTAAAATATATTATCTTATTGTGGACTATCATTTTCATAAGATGGTAAAAGTTAGGGTACCATTTATAAGTTAAACATTAAATTAAATAACTAAATTTGTCTTATGAGCATTGCCATAACAACATTTTATGCCCAATTCAAATTAAGCTCATTTTATGCCTAATTCAAATTAAAAAAAAAAGAACACTAAAACGTGTGGTAGTACTAAAACGACAACGAAAAATTCTTTTATCGATACTGTACGTCGTTGAAATTTTGTGCATTCCTATTAGATTGTGAAGTTTTTGAATCACGTTAATGTTGTTAATCAAATTGTTTAGTTGGATTTGTATTCTTACCTTGCGAGCAAAACAACGTAGAAATTCATAGGCCTATACAAGTGTGTAAAGGTTTCATTTATTATGTATGTAGTATACTAATGTGCATAAAAGCATTCGTACAACACACGTACCCACCCGCACGCACTGTCCCATGCCCTAATGCAATTTTCATATATGTATTTCGAATGGTTGAATGGGAGGATTATACCATATATACTGTTGTGTCTGTCTCAGGTTGGATATGTATAATTTTTATCCTAAAACCGACCTTTTTATTATTAAATTAAGATGGGCAACAGGGAAGGACAGCCTTTATATTTTAAAAAAAAAAAAAAATTAATTCGCAATTGAACGAAAAAAAAGCTCTTAAAAAAGCTTTTCCACACGGTGTGCTACAACTGAGTTGGCGATTGTGAACAGTAATGCGCACTATAGTCCGGAGCAACATATTCATTCGCATAAAAGGGACTTGGCTCAGTTTCTCTTTAACTTCAAGTTCACATTACATCAATAATAGTTGCAGCAAAAACAAAACAAATCAATTCGAACTAATCATATTTAAATAATTTACGATATTTTCATTCAATATAACAAAAAAACAAAAAAAAAAACAAAATTTTATTTCTTATTATTTTAATTTTGTAAAATCATTTAATTCAGGACACAAACTAAAGAAACAAAAATATATATTTAAAAAAAATTCCTTTCACTATAGAAGAACTGGTGGTGTTTTTTTTATTTTTTATTAAAAAATTCCAAAAGTTTTTATATCTTATTTTTTGTTGTTACTGCTGTTAATAGTATTTGTTAATAAGGTATAGTGTATATTTGAGTATAAATAAAAAGTGTATGATTATTTAAGAAAAGAAAAAAATAAATAAATATAAGAAGAAGAACAAGAAAACTATTTAAATGAAATGAATTACTAAATAATTGACATTTGCATAGATACATAGATAGTTGTTGTGTATACTTTTGAATTAATGAAAAAGAAAATATATATTTCATAATAAATATTTTTGTTTTTATCAAATAATAATAATAAGTAATAATAATAAAAATAATTAAAAAAAAAAAAGTTAAGTAATTGTATCAAAAAATATGTTTGACATTAAATATATTAATTTATTCATTCATGTGAGCGCAATTGACATAGGGAAAAAGTACGAATATTAAATAATTTTTAAACAAAGTTGCAAATTAATAAATAATATATAATAAGAATATATATGAAAAATAATAATTTTGAATTGATCAAATAATACGAATATATATTTATGATAGCATTTATAAGCGGTGAAAAAAATCAAAATAGAAAATAGTTAAATCTCTACGTCTATTAAGAAGCGTATATTAAGTGAAAATTAACACTATTGAACGATATACAATCCTGTACAATATGTTATCCGGACAAACAGGTTGGTATGCTAGTATATCTTAACGTAAATTAAGCATCTTTCCCATATCTGAAAATTATAAGAAGACATGCTTTTTTTTAAAGTATATTATTCACTTTTTTAAGATAATCAATAATTCTTTTATTATATGTTTTTTTTTTTTATATATATATAAAAAGGAAAAATGATTATTTTACATTGAATTTGATATATTTCGAAATCGCCATTTTGCCTTATCCCTTATTGAATGAGATTCTCAAGATTTATTTTTCTTATTTTCTTTTTCGTAATCGAAACAAAACTTCTCAAAAAAGTTAAGGTTTAAAAAAAATCATAATTTTATGTATAAAAAAAAAAAAAACATTTAACTCGACCTTCGCTTGCCCCAATCCACCCACTATTTAAAGAAAATAATAAAATAAAAAAGTTTCGGGGAAAAAATTTTTAAACCAAAAAAACAAACAACAAATAATAATACTTATATAAATATTTAGCTGATAAGCTACTGTTAATATAGACATACACGTACATTGGCATATATGCATTTGCCAACCCCATACATATATGTACATATGTTAATATGTTAACTATTGTAAGGACTATGATGATGTGTATAAGTTAGTATAACTAAATTACTTCAATTTTCTTATGAGAACATATTAGAATAAATCCTGATATCTCTTGTGATACGGAAATATTCAATTTCCGATATATAAATTGTAATATTTTTTCGTATATACTATTTTGGGGTAAACAGATTTATAACTATTAATATAAATTTAATGTAAATTTGTCTGTGCCCACATACACATATGTATGGATATATTCATATGTGTGTCTATATATGGTATAGGTGCGGACATGTGACGATCGATGTTTGGATGTTTTGATGTGTATCCACCTAAAACGTGTGGGCTGAAGATAATAATTTTCACCCTTCTTGAATGGTGGTGTACTATGAGAAGTAACAAAATTATTAACATTTGTTGCGGTTGGTGGTGGGTGGTTCGTTTGTATTTATCCTTTTTGCCTATATGGAGCCTGCTGTTAGTATGTATGGTAAAGTGTTTGATTTGTCCAAAAAAAAAAAAAAAGTTTACCTAAAGCTCCATGGACAAGTATACAATACTTTCTGAGATTGTGTTAGAAATCAAGTCTGAGTTTGAATTTTACGAATGGCTCGGCAAACAGGTGGTATTTTTGTATTTTTATTGGGTGTATTTCAGTCAATAATATGCGGGCTAAATTAATATTAAATACATATGCGTATAGATAAATATATATTGTATATATTTTACGAACATTATTAAATACAATTCGAAAATGATACAATAATACGATAATAATTCATTTGATCATAAAATTATATTGAATTAATTCAATTGTTTATCTTAAATTTATATAAAGATAAATACTTTATAAATTCAAATTTTAAATTTGAAATTATCCTTAAGCTAAAGGCATAATAAATATTTATAGAAGAATTGATTTCATTTCTTTAATATGTACATATGTTTTGATACAAAACAAATAACATATAAACTACAATATAAATATTAAAAATGAATATTTAATTCAAGTTTATTATTAGTTTTATTCTTGACAAATAGAATTTATATTAATGATATTATTTTGTAAAGTCATTGCAGATTAATCATAAAGGGAATTATAGGAAATTAACTTATAAATTATTTTAATGACTATTTAGATAATTTTGATGAGATTTGTTTTTTTTGTGTGCGTTTTTATATACATAGTTTGGAGTCAGACAAATTGACAGACGTCTGCCAACGTGATGTCAGAAAAAAACTTCGCTGATGGCTGGCTGACAAATAGTCAAGGTATTAGGTTTTGAACCAATTTCAGTAAAAATCTGTACTATCAGTTACCATCTGCCAATTTGTCTAATGTGACTGACGGTGTCTGACGCAAAAATCAGTTGTCATTAATTTAAAATAACCCTTTTTTATTCAAGTTTGAAGATTAAACGTCCTTAATGAAAAATCCTTTACAATTCAAAGAATAGGTTTTAAATATTCTTTAAATAAAATTATTAAGTTTTGAACTAAATTAGTTGACAAGTCAGTTAAATCTGCACCATCAGTTACTGTCTGCCAATTTTTCTAATGTGACTGACGGTGTCTGACACAAAAATCAGTTGTCATTCATTTAAAATAACCCTTTTTCATTCAATTTTGAAGATTAAACGTCCTTAATGAAAAATCCTTTACAATTCAAAGAATAGGTTTTAAATATTCTTTAAATAAAATTATTAAGTTTTGAACCAAATCGGCTGACAAGTCAGTTAAATCTATGCCATCAGTTACCGTCTGCCAATTTTGCCAATGTAACTGACGGTGTCTGACGCAAAAATCAGTTGTCATTAATTTAAAATAACCCTTTTTTATTCAAGTTTGAAGATTAAACGTCCTTAATGAAAAATCCTTTACAATTCAAAGAATTGGTTTTAAATATTCTTTAAATTAAATTATTAAGTTTTGAACCAAATTGGCTGACAAGTCAGTTAAATCTGCACCATCAGTTACTGTCTGTCAATTTTTCTAATGTGACTGACGGTGTCTGACGCAAAAATCAGTTGTCATTAATTTAAAATAAACTTTTTTTATTCAATTTTGAAGATTAAACGTCCTTAATGAAAAATCCTTTACAATTCAAAGAATTGGTTTTAAATATTCTTTAAATAAAATTATTAAGTTTGGACAAAATTGGCTGACAAGCCAGTTAAATCTGCACCATCAGTTACTGTCTGCCAATTTTTCTAATGTGACTGACGGTGTCTGACGCAAAAATCAGTTGTCATTAATTTAAAATAACCCTTTTTTATTCAATTTTGAAGATTAAACGTCCTTAATAAAAAATCCTTTACAATTCAAAGAATTGGTTTTAAATATTCTTTAAATAAAATTATTAAGTTTGGACAAAATTGGCTGACAAGCCAGTTAAATCTGCACCATCAGTTACTGTCTGCCAATTTTTCTAATGTGACTGACGGTGTCTGACGCAAAAATCAGTTGTCCTTAATTTAAAGAAGTAATTAAAATTGGCTAATTGAAAAAATCAGATAATTAAAAAATAACATGCTTCTATGGGGAATGATAGATGTGACTGACGGCTAATGAACCAAAATATGTATGACCCAGAAACATGTGGCTGATTATGCAGCAACTTCGTCTGCTAAAATTGATCGGCTGACGAATTAGTCACGTCAGCCAATGTTAGCAATTAGGATATTAGACAATCAGCTGAATTTGGGACGGATTCTGGCGTCATTTTGACGTCACATTGGTATACGTCTGCCAATTTGGCTGATTTGTACTCTGCTACAGCTAGCTTTATACGTTTGTGTTCTGCTACAGGCCCTATTTAATTATGGAGCAATTAGAAACCGATCCCACCAGATTTAGTGAAAAAATCATTTTGCTCAAGATATGCTGATATTGGCTGGCCACCAAGATTTTGGGAAACGGATTCCACACCCTTAGACTTTTTTATATGGGGCTATGTTAAATCTATTCCAATTAACTAACAATACTTTCCGAACAACATCGTCCAAGCCATTGGAGAGTTTCAGCTCAGTTTATGTGGAAGCATCACCCAAAATTGGACCTCTCGGGTCACCCGACCCGTAAATATTTACTATAGCTTATAAATAACCCTTTTTTATGAAATAATTTTTAATTTTTATATAAACAATATAAATTTTGTAGATTTTCTTTAAAGAATTCGCTCAAAAATTATTAAAAAAAATAGTTAAACTTTCAAAATTTAAAAACAAAAAATTATTGACGAGATATCCAATAAAAAATAAACATGACGAAAAAATATACTCATACCGAGAAATACGAGTATCAGCTTCTAAGTTCTTTAATTCCTCCTAACTCATATATAGCCCCATAACCCTTAAAAAATTAATCCTAAAATGTATCAATCGTATTATAAAACTGAGGGTTTTATAAGCATCAGTTCGGATTTCGAAATGAGGAGTCCACTATTCAGTAGTAGCGATTTTGCACCCTTTCGACTGTATATGGCACCCTGGATTACTTTGAAAGGTGCAGCGATTCTTGTCTTCTGGTTAATTTCACATCATCAGATCCTATCCCACAGACCGATATTTTCAGAAAGCTGAAAATAAGGAGTGCTCCGGCTTTTAGTGCATCACCTCCGGTGTCCCTCATGGAAGCATCCTAGGTCCAATCCTACATAACATTTATACTCATGATATTTCTTGCCACAATAATATCCTACCAGCAATATATACTAACGCTACAGCCACCCTTACTCTGCATACAGATCTTTCCATTGCCACTCTTTTACAAAATTACATTAACTCCTTAGAAGGCTGATCCAAAAGATGGACAGTAAGGATAAATGAGAACAAGTTTGCTCATGTTACTTTTGTACTTTGCTGAGAACAGACTCCAAATATAATCATAAACAGCAGTAATATTCTAGTATAAATGGAATTATGATTAACAAACGTTTGACCTAGAAAATAGCTGACACCGATATTGGCATATGAACTCGAACTTTGGGGTTCGGCTAAGCTTTCCAATTCCTATCGAATACTAACCTTACACAATCCCGAATCCTTCGAAAAATTGTCAATGGTCCCTTTTAAGTTCGAAACAGTGCTATTCATCGTAATCCAACTGTTGCATTCTCTCGTTATGAAAAATTCCATTCCCCTCTATCCTTAAATTCTAAATTTTGTTTACTTCCACCCTACTATTATGCATCCATCGGCGTATGATTATGGTCAGTTATGGTCTCGAGTTTTTTTGATTATACTTGAAACTAACAGACGTTATCCATAACTTTTAAGACTACTCGTCACCCGTCGAAACTCAGCTGGGAGAATAATTAAAACTGCCCTTCCAGAAATAATAAATGATAAAAATTTAATCTACATTTTAAGAGAAAAAACAAGTATTTTCAACGAGTTTTTAGAAGTTACTACTTTGACTTTAAAATCTTAAGCAAATTAGGCCGCAATGGAAAACTCACAAAATTGCGCTGCACCGATTCAGTACGCTTAATATGTGTGTCATAATAGGATGACCAAACTACAACTGCTTATTCTAAAATTGGTCTAACTTAAGCTTAGATTACATCGTGCGTCTAATGCACGATTTTCTCCTGTCAATGGTTCGCTGTCAAATCGTTTAATTCTCCTGCCAACACTGAACGTATGCTTGTACAATATTTGCGCGTAGACGCACAATCTTTGCTTGTGGCAAGCATGGTGAGGGGGAAATAGAGCGTACCCATACATGATTTAATCGTGTGTGTATTCGTAGATATTAATCGTTGCGAACTCGTTATTTACGCGTTGTTTAATTTGACATTTATATATTTATAGATCATCTATTAGACGCACGGTGTAATCTAAACTTTAATCACTAATGTTAAACGATCGCAAATTTAATTATAATTTTATATTTCACTTTAACAGAGAAAAAGGAAAGTTATTTTTTTTTTTTAATTATACAACAATGAATAATTGGGGTTGGTTTTTAATTGTTAACTTTATATTATGCATATGCAGTTATAAAAATCGTAGAATTGGAAGTAGTACTCGTAATTATTTTCTTTCAATTACAATAGAATTTTGATAAAATTTTATTAAAAATTGGAATTTTTGATGTGGATTAAATTTTCTTATAAAACTGTTACGTCAATTATTGATTTCTATTTTTTTTATTTTTAAATTTTTTTCATTTAAATCAAGTTAAATATTTTAACCTGGTCTTTTTCCAAAAAATTTCTATTAATACTTTTTCTTAAAATTTCCCTTTCAGTTTTATTTAATTTGATAAAAAAAAAATCTTTTTTGTTGCAGGTTATTTTTCTTTTTTGTTTAACGGTAAGCAAATTATTATTTTTATAAAATTTTAAACATACCATATTTTAAATTTCATCTTTAGGTCATCTATTAGACACACTTAAGGATTAATAAAAGTGTACCGTACCGAGGTACTTATATTTGACGGTTCCTTCGACCAACGCTTAACAAAAACTAAAAAAATTGCACTAATTTTGGCAACAATGTAGTTCATAATAGGGAATAAATTCAAGTTTCTTATACAGTTTAATCCTCAAGTCGGTAACACAATTAACACGAATTTAATTCTGTTACCGACTTGAGGATTGAGGCGGCATCTAGAAAATGTCATTACTTCACATTTTTCTATGTTCAACAATTCATTTAATTATTATTATTTTCGAATACTAGAAAAAAATTTATATCTCTCTGATAGAATAGAATTTTACAGTGCTTAATTAGCTTTAAAATATCATCATATATACAAAGCAAGGGACCAAGATGGCTACCCTGAGGGACAGCAGATAGAGCTTTAATATCTCTCTTTAAATGGTATAAAACCTTGCTGGCTAGGTGAAATTAGGCATCTACACTGGTTGACAAGCTGTGAATAGATCAACGACTTGAATAGGTTAGGTTTACTAGATAAGTTCGTAATTGGCCTGTACTTAAGTACCGCACTTTTTGAGCCTTTCTTATGTACGACCTTTTCCATAAGAAAATTTACCATTCTGCATTGATTTATTGAAAATTATTTTCGAAGGAATGACTAATGCCGTGGAACATGGTATAATGAAACCCGGAGGAATACCAACTGGACCATAAGAAAAACTATTCCTGTCGCATCCATGATTTAAATGTTCCTTTTGTTCACGGTCTGTGTATATCCCGTAAACGTAAATTTCATTCCCGATTATTCTATCATCATAATCCCCTCTATAGACCGTTCTTCTATTAACCTACCTGAAAACACTTATCAGAGATAAAAAAAAAAACTTCGGTCCCTCTAAATTTATTAGAATCTTTTTATTGTGATTAATTTATATGAATTTAAAAAAAAAATTGTGCTTCTACTTTAAGATAAATATTCACTAAACAGTTTTTTTTTTTAAATTATTTGAGAGAAAAATTCTTTTGCACGTATACCTGTTATATGATTTTATATGCCAAATTTCACCTTAATTACATCGTTAACTTTGAGTATAGCTGGCAGAAAAGAAAATTCAGCATGGGGAAAAGCTCAATTACGCTTTCGTTATGTAGTCTTTTCGAAATCAAAATTACCATCCCAGATTATTTTTGCATAATTGTAATTTTAAAAAAAAAATGCTAAATTATCCTTCGTACAAGTCTCAATTCGCTTCCTAACGACCTGTAATATATTTAAAATATTAAAAAGAGCTTCAGGGCTAGAAATTCACCAACGCAACTTAAGAAAAATCTTTCTTTCTTAAGTTTAAATCGAATTACTAAAGTATATAATAAATTAATTTTAGATAAATATAGATAATTCTAATGTTTACAGTAAATCTTCAACCAATCCTACCATTTATCAGATATCAGTTAAAATGCTTTCGAATATAATCACGAAGTTTATTAAATATTTACAAATAATTCATGCGAAAAAGTTTAGTGCGATTCTATTTTTGTAAGCCGGCTAATATAGATTATAATTTTTTTTTTTTTTTAGTAGACTTAACCATATCAAATTACTTTAATCGTTTAAAATCATGAATTATTCATATTTAACATAAAAAACATAAAAACAATTTTAAAAACTGTTTAAAAAAATTTCTTATTTAAAAATAAATAAATAAAATAAATACTCGTACACCGAAAATTTTAATTTATTTCTTACAATACCATTATTACTGTACGAAAAATAGTTTCTTCGTAATTAATTGTAAAAATAATAAAAATTTATAGCTGTAGAAGAAAAATTTAGTTTACTTTAAGGCTTTTCTTCTTTGGATATTATCACTGCCAATTATATACAGTGCTGGCCAAAAAATGTTGCCCACTTTGATCATTGAAAACAAAAATGTTTGTTTCGTTATATAGTAAAATAATTCTTATAAAAAGTGTTCATTTTAAAATATTTAACATTTTTTTAATTTTTTTTTTAAAGGGAATATTTTAAAAAGGTATACGAGTATTTAACTTCTTTTATAATACGTTTTCAGCTATGGAACAATAAAAAATTTTCAAACATTTTTTTTTTAACAAAAAATTGCTACAACAATTATTATGCTGTAAATTTAATACTTTGTTGCACCTTCTTTAGCATCGATAACAGCTTGGTTGAGGTTTTTCATTAATATTGTTAATTGTTTGAGAAATTCTACAGTTACGGACCCCTAGACCTGCTTTTTTCCCATTTTTAATCTTGGCTACTTTCAATATCACATGTTTTAAGTTGGTTTCGTTTTAAAAATAAAGTACCAGATCGATATTTTATGGCTCCAGATGATATTGTAGACTATATATGCAAACATCCTGAGAAACACCCCCAAACCAAAATACCCTCTGTCTTTGATGGTATCATTTGCAGGCACTCTTCTGAAAGTCGTTCATTTTTCTTTCGTCTGACAAATAACCGTATAACGCTAACGTGAAGTTTAAATTTGGACCCCCAAGAAAATATGCCATTATCCCACATCTGATCAGTCCAACTGATGTGCTCACGGATCCAAGCCAAGCGATTCTTAATGTCACCACTAATCTTCTTCTTACGGTCCTGGTCGAAATTTTGGTCCGTCTATTTCGATAAAAATCTGCTTTTAATTCCACAAATTTTTTAAAACAACTGTAGTCTAAAGAGTATCGTTGTACTGCCTGACAATTGCTCCAACCCGTGCTTTGTGCTCATTCCAACCGAGCAATAATAGCCCTCATCGATCGACACCTTTATTCCATATGTAACTTTTCCCCTTTTTCACTGTAATTTAGTACAAGATTTCCTATTCACCACCATAATAAAACAAGTAAGAAATATTTTCTTAGCTTTTTATAGCAAAAAATGTATTCTAGGTAGACACAAAACCAAACAGATGGTAGAAAAATACTTTTAAAAATTATAAATTTACCAATTAAGTAATAAAAACGAAATGAGTAAATTTTTTTTTTGGCCATCACTGTACATAAGAAATTCCTATTCATCAGATTAGGCGAAATACTCCTCGTAGAATGAATTATTGGCGGTCGTGTTTTATTCGAGGCATTGGTAATATATTTTTCCTTTGGGAGTTTTACCATACAACATAATTGATAGATGACCACCAACATAGAAGACACATTAAATAATTGCTGAACTGATGGATTTTCTTTTTGTAAAAGTTCGCACACATGTTGATTTGTCACTTAATACACACTCCTATGACTACATATAAGATGACAGACAACCACCCTTATGTTAGTACGACTAACACTTTCCATATGCATTCTGGCATGAACCAGAACAATTCTGTAGTTGGGGAGCCATAGAAAACTAGTAAATAAGCACAAAAGTAGATTTTTACGGACCACCCCCTCCTAACCTTCCTATTTTACTTATGAATACATAAAAACTGCTACCAGTTTTATTTAATCAAATTACTCCCCTCGAGGTGTACATACACTTTTTCTCCAGAACAAATACACCCCAAATGCTGTCAGTGGACCTCAATCCAGGGTTGAATAGTGTCTGTGCAAAAAAGACCTCACAACCATAACAGTTACCAGTACAGTCCCAGTGGAATCTCAACAACAGGCTGGGTTAGTCGAACGATTCATAGCCAATGTTGACTGACTTTTATCATAGATAGCGTATGCATTTATTTTACCAAATTGAGTAAAACTTTTCTACATAAAAACTGACTGTACTGCTACTTAAGATAGTAAATATCTTATTATTAAAGTAAAATAACAAAATACAATATAATAACCAAAAGCTATTGTGTATTATAAGGAAAACAAAACTAAGCTAGTAAATAAATAATTTGCTCTTCATTAAAGCGATGCGGATGTATTAGATGCGTGGGTGTTTATGAAAACAGTTTCACTATTAAAGCAATTTTTCGATATACTCGTACGAGTATATTAACTGATTCGCAAGCTCTCTTAATTTCTTCGTTTCCTGGTATTTTCACTTTTAATGCCTAAGGATTCTGTCTTATGGATTTTTCCAGAACCATCCAATATTTTATTTATATCTCATTTTATATATTGTATAAACAAGTCGGTATGTATTTTTTTTTTTAAATAGTTGTTGGTATAATATTAAATAAATATTACGTTAGCGAAAAAGTTTGTTTTCTTTTATGCTATTATTGGAATTCTTGTAGTACTTCTTTTTGAATATTTCACTAGCTCAAGCATAACAATAATACAGTTTAATTTAAAGAAAACCAATATTTCCAAGAAATTTAATTTTTCAAAGAAACAATTCAATTTCTTGGAAATATTCGATTAACCCCTGCCCCTTTCCCTACTTAGAAAAAATATATTCTTTATGCACATTAATAACATTAAATTAAATAGAATTTTTTAAAAATATTTTCTTTTTCTTAAATTTGTTTAAATTAATTGGCGCTGAAATCTACCGGGAAAATATAAGCAAGCTAAATAATTGATGCCAAACTCTGACATCTATCGGGAAAATGTACAGGGTCTATCAATTTAAAAAAAAAATTATTTTTGAATGATATTCCCTACATTTTTTATTGAAAGATGTTGTGGAGTTAATTTACAGATATCGATCCTTTTTAAAAAAGTTTCCGTCACATTTTTCCGACTGTATTTCGAGTAGGACGCAGTTTATATTAGCTTTGAGCTCTTGAATTGTGTGTGGATTATTTTCTTTAACCTTGATAAAACATCTTAATTTTTCCCTACAAGACGGCATTAAATCACATGATCTTGAGGTGATGTTACTCTTATCAAAATGAGACGTCCATTGAATTTGGTTTTCAATAAATCGATTGTTTCTTGAGCAGTGTGGCACGTAGCGCCACAAGTCATCGTCGATATCCATATCATCAAAAATAGGTCATACAAAATTGATTGCCATGCCTCTGTAGTGTACTCCATTGATAGTAACTCTAGCACCAGCCTCATTTTCGAAATAATACGGACCAATAATGCCTTCGACCCATAAAGCACACGATACAGTGACACGTGATTGATATAATGATTATTATTAGATTAAAATAAAAATAAGATAGTAGAATCTATTCAAAACAAGGCACTTTTTATACGATACCTTGTCATTTCAGAAACTAATCATTTCGATGAACTCTAAAAACTCACAAGTGACTTGTACAGAAGCCTTTGTATCCGGGAAAAGTGAATGTCTGATAGTGTCGTTGGTCCGCATATCTTTGAACATGAAGAAGGAGAGACTGTTACTGTATATTAATCGACTTTTTTTTTGGCCTGAACTTGAAGAATTTAATCCGAACCACGTGACAAATTGTTTTTAAAAACCAAAATCTGTCAAATATAGGTGGCCAAATTACAATCCGAATGCACGAAAAATTCTTTAAAAAATTACCACAAATGAATCGTGTCCTGAAAGAAGTCACATTGCTGCCATTGGAATGCTGTTATATTCATTGTTGTATAATTTTTTATGTGGACTTTTTTTTTGGCTTCATGTACAATATTTTAATCTGGACCATATGTGGTTTTCAAAAATATTGCACCACAAGCCACAACATGACAAATTTTGGTTCTCATAACCGGTAATTTCGATATTTTGCGATGTCAATTGGTCTCCAAGATCGTGTGATTTGATGCCGTTGGACTTTTTTTTTACAGGACTACGTAAAAGATCGTATTTCTCAAATTTTAGAAATGTCAAAATGACAGTCCAAAATATGCGAAAAAGAAATTAAAAAAATTACCTGAAAAGGATCACGTCCCTCAAGAAGTCTTTTTTAATGTATTATAATAGTTTTGTTGTTGGAAATTTGAATTTTAAGTGTGGTTTAGTTCCGAAATAACAATTGGATAAAGCTATGCGAGGGCAGTTCCAGAAGTACTCGACCTAATAAAGAAAACAAGAAAAAAATTGGAAAAAAATATCTTTATTTCTCAACAAGATCTTCTTTTAGCTCGATACACTTTTCCCAGTGTGGTTCAATAGCTTCGATACTCTGTACCCAGACTCCACCTCTTGAACTGGTAAAACCACACTTTCTTTTGTTTTTTCTTGATTTCATTACTCAAACGCTGCAATAAATTTGCATAATACTCACAATTGATTGTTTTTCTTTTTTTTTTGAAAATAATTAATAAAAATTATCCCACGAGTATCCCAAAAAATTGACGCCATGACCTCGCCAGTAGATGAAATTGTCTTCGTCTCATTTAGAGCTGATTCTGCCCTTTCAGTCAATTGATTTGACTGTCCCTTTAGCTTAGGTGTGAGGTTATAGACCCATGTTTGATCCATGGCTATGAATCGACGCAAAAACTCGGCTTTGTTGGTGTGAAACATTACTAAATACTTGATTGAAACATTCCCACGATACTGTTTATGTTCTATTGTGAGCAAACGCGGCATCCATCTTGCGTACAGCTTTCTCATGTCAAAATTTTTAGTCTATATGCGATGTGCGGCACTTTTTGAAATGCCTACCATGTGTGCTAGTTTACTCACTTTTAGTCGACGGTAATCCAATAATATTTTGTGGATTTTTCTTAATATTTCTGTATTACTCGTATTTAAAATAATATTTTTTTTTAAAAATTGCCGCTTAAACATGGACAGTTTAGTGACTGCTTGTAGATGGCAGAACGATCTCTTCCAACAAAATTGACTATGAATATTTTGAGCATATTTTCATAATAGTTAGAATGAAAATCAATTGAAATTATTTTTTATCTTACATTCATTTTTTGTTTATTTTTTTAGTTAAAATTTCAATTCATTATGTATTGTATGAAATTCCAAAGATTTTTCTAAATATTTGGAATTTTTTGAAGTAAATGAAACAAAACTCAATAGATGGTGTTACAAATTATGAGTACAGCTCGTCAGAGGGCAGGCCAGTAAGACAATGACTATATTTTCTTCTCAATTACTAAACAAATGGCAAATAATACATTTCTGCAATAATAATTAATCAATAATTGATAATAAAAAAAAACCCTAATAATTATTGTTTAGTAAGAATTTTGGCATAAAAGTCTTCTTAGAATCTGGTTAATTAGAATTAAATATAGTCTGTTATAGAACTCACTCATATTTGTATAATTGGTAATATCAGTAGTCCTATATGCTGACTCTTTAATTAATTAGGATTACTTTGTAAACGGTATCTGAAAATTTATAGAGCTCCAAAATTGAACTACCCACATTTAAAGTCCTATTTTAAATTACTTAAAATATAAATAAATTACCATTATTATAATAATACTTTACTGAACATAATTGAACAAAATCCTTTGGAAACGGATAATTCCAATACAAACGAAACGCAAAATTACCACAAGTCCTTACCATGTTTGCAATAATATTAAAATAGCGTTCGACAGGTGTCTACGAGACCCTACAAATAAATGTTTATTTATATCTTTTTGTACAAAGTACTTTAGATTTAATACGATTATATCCAATTATATTCTCAAATAATTTTAAAAAAAATCTCAATTCATGACAAACACATACGAGGTTAACCTTATAAGTAGTGTATTAATTTCAATTTAAATAAACTTTTCTGAATAAAGGATTTGAAATTGCCACTAATTGCTTATTAGCAAAATACGAAAAAATAATTTGCTTACAAATATGATAAAAGAAACATTTTAGATACCATATTAATTAATGGAAATTTTCTCTCATATTGTATCCTTTCTATATGAAAGTACATGTCTTCGTAGCTTATCTATGCTCCACATCTAATTACGAATAAATTCTTTATGGTATTAAAATGATAACCTAAGTGGGAACATTAAAATAATTGCATTCATTGAAAAGTTTACATATTTATGTGTAAATTGTAGTGGGCGTTAGAAAATTGAAAATTTTCCCTCATATCAAATTTAATGATGTCAAAATATTTGGATAAATGTCTGATGGAAGTTTTTTTAATATTCATACTTTTAATGGATTTTATTTTGTTTATTTATATTTTAAAATTTGAATATTTTTACACAAAACTTAATAATAGCAGAAAATATTTTAATGAGAGCTTAAAATTTAATATACGAAGGTCATTCAACAAGTACTTAGCCTCACCGCCCGATAGAACTGCTGTCCCAAAAGAAATTTACCATCGTGCAGTACATTCTTTTAGTAGCCTACAGTCAAAGTTTCAGTCGATTCCCTTTATTAGTTTTGTTTTGAGAGCCTTTGAAAGCGAGCGTGTCGGTCGGTTGCACAAAAATGGAAAAAGAACAATATCGTTCGGTGATTAGATTCTTGTTTTTGGAAGGGAAAACGTGCAGCGAAATCAAAGATCGCTTGGATGCTGTGTATGGTGACTCTTCTCCTTTGATGGCGACCGTCAAGAACTGGTGCAACGAGTTTGTTCGTGGCCGCACGTTGGTTTTTGATGAGCCACACCCAGGTGCCCCGAAAACGGCTGCTACGGAGGAAAACGTTAAAAAAGTCCACGATCTCGTGTTGGCAGACCGTCGATTGAAGGTTCACGAGATAGCTGAGACTGTGGGCATCGCAGTAGGAACGGTGCATCATATTCTACACGAAGAACTGGGCATGAGAAAGCTGTCAACGCGATTGGTGCCGCGTTTGCTCACACCGGAAATCGGCGACGCTGTTTCAGCGCAATCCAGCGGAGTTCTTGCGTCGTTTCGTGACCGTCGACGAAACATGGATTCACTGGTACACACCAGAGACCAAGGAACAGTCGAAACAGTGGACTTCACCCGGTGAACGTGCTCCGAAGAAGTCGAAGACTGTTCGATCGGCCGGAAAGGTGATGGCCACCGTTTTCTGGGATTCACAAGGTGTGATCCACATCGATTATCTCGAGAAGGGTAAAACAATCAGAGGGCGCTACTATGCTGACTTATTGGGCCGATTTAACGTCGAATTGAAGAAAAAGCGACCCCGCTTTGCGAAGAAAAAGTGCTGTTCCACCACGACAACGCGCCGGCTCACACCTCCGCCGTCGCCATGGCCAAATTAGTCGAATTGCGCTACGAATTGCTGCTCCTGTGACTACTTTTTGTTTCCAAACCTGAAAAAATCACTCGCCGAGAATAGATTTGGGTCGAATAAGGATGTCATCGTCGCCACGGAGGCCTATTTTGCTTCCCTCGAGAAAATATATTTTTTGGACGGGTTAAAAAAGTTAGAGCATCGCTGGGCCAAGTGTATCGAGCTTGAAAGAGATTATGTAAAAAATTAATTGCCACCTTTCCAAAAATTTCGTTTTCAACAAGTACTTAACCTTCTTTTGTAGGCTAAGTACTTGTTGAATGACCCTCGTACCATATACGATGGTCGGAAAAGTTCTGGCGCATTTTCGTAACATATATCGGTTTGGTTCATGTTTGGAAGTACTTTTGTAGACCTGTTATTGTTATGTCATTTTGAAGATTTTTTTTCATTTTTTAAGGATTTTATAATAAGTTATTTCTGTAAAGGGAGGAACATGCGTTAAGTTTGTGAAAAGTTGCGTAAAGTTTATGGTGGCAATGCTCTACAAAAGCGACGGTTCATGATATGTCGTGCTGGTCACTGAAACTTTTTTTGAGTCATATCAGCGTTTTTGAGATATGATAAATTGCAAAAATATTGAACATCCATTATTCAACCGTTCACAACCACCTGAAAAATCTGGGATACACATGAACTCAAAGAAGTTAATTTGATGACACCTATTAACATATGCGACGTGGGGAAAACGATCCTTTTTTTGAAGCGATTGATAACTGGTGATGAGAAGTGGATCGTTCATAAGAATGTGGTACGTAAACGGTCTTCGTCCCGGCGTGATGATCCACTTTAAAACAATATCGAAAAGAGATATTTGTCAAAGGAAGAATCTAATGTCATCAGTTGAACAGTTTGAATGAATCTATCCTCCAGAAACGTTCACAACTCATTAAAGGTGAAGCATCTGTATTATGATACATTATAAAAGTTTGATCACCTATGAAAAAATATACTCGCCTGACCTTGTGCCGTCAAAATTCCACTCTTCAAAACTCCTTGTGTGGTATGACATTCAATTCGGTTGAATTGGTCCTTCTATGAATAATAAAGCTCGCTGAAAGATGGCAAAAGGTCGCAGAGAAAAATGGCCAATATCATATATGTCAATATCTATTATAATATTTATAGCATAATATCTATTGTCACAATGATATTCTTATCGTAATATATGCTAAAGATATAGTTATGCTTACTTAGCATAAAAATCATTTCACAGTCACCATTATTTTACAAAACCATATTAACTTCTTAGGAGCCTAACCCCTTAGCAAAAATGTGCTCCTGTCACTTTTATACTATACCGATAATGGACTCCTTCTATAACCTTCAATGGTAGTGATATTCTACAAAAAATACTGCTATTGAAGGTTTTATTAAATAACACGGTACTAAAACCAATATGGACATACAGTCTTGAATTTTGGTATTCGACTTATCATTCCAATTCGCTTCGAATCCACACCCAACAATTCAGAATTCTTCGAAAAAATTTAAATGTACTCTTTTATGTACAAACGGTGTTATTCGTTTTGATCTAAATATTCCATTAGTTCCTCAACCCGTATGAAAAAAAATTCTATTCACTTCTTTCTCTTAATATTGGTTAGCCGAAAAAGTTCGTGGCGTTTTTGAGTAAAATAGAGACACCTAAATCAGAGTTTTAAAAACAATTTATTCAAATCAAATATTCTATATTATTATCGACAATCTTTCGCTATTATTCGGGCAGAGCCATAATTCAATCAGTATGGAGCGTCTGCGATGATTTCTGGTTTAAATTAGCTTGGTTCCATTAAGAGAGTTCTGCAGAGATTAAAACAAGTAAATAGTCCGAGGGTAAGCTTTCTTAATTTTTTGCAAGTCATCAAAGATGCGTGTGGTCGAGGATTATCATGGTGGAAGACGACATCTTTATTATTGATCATTTCTGGCCATCGCTCGGCGTAATCTATCCAGTTGACCGATTTAACAGTTTGACCGAACCATAGCAGTTCATAATGAACAATTCCCTTCTAAACTTACCATATGCACAGCATATCCTTATTGGCTGTCAATCCTAGCTTTGGAATTATTTGTGATCATTCATCTCTATTTTTCAATGATCTTTTTCTAATGATATTCTCGTATTTGATCCTTTTTTCATCGCCAGTTAAGATGTGCTTCATAAATGGCTCGATTTCATTGCGCTTTTTTTCTTTTTGAACACAGCGCTTCAAAAATGGCTAAATTTTTTTGAATACAGCCTTTATCGCAAATGGTTTAAACTGGTTTAATAATGTATGTTTAATTTTTAAGCTGTGTCATAGCTGCTGTTATGCTGCTTTTGGTCAATTTTTTTTGAGAATTTCATTAATTTTTTGGGCAATTGGTCGACCAGAACGGGACATTGAAATTTCCAGCATATTTAGATGTGTTGTCGCCTTTGTCGAAGTGGTTTTGTAAATTATAGTAAATTATCTCCTTATTCTGGTCGTTTTGTAAATTATAGTAAATTATCTCCTTATTGAATATGAGCCTATTTTATACTCTAGTAGGAAAATTGGAAGCAGTGGTACAAAAATGGTTTTGGTTTTAGAAACTGGGTAGTAAAAATTATTTAGAAATAGGTAGAAAGTAATATAATGGGTTTTAGTACCACATGAGCTACAGTAACAACAGTCAATATGTTATAAAACGTTTATTTCCTAGAATAACATATTATCCATTTTATAATTTGGAAAGTATATTTCTGTCATTTCACAGTTATTAAACAAATATACTATTTAAGATATTATTTATTTATATAAAAATTTGCCATTTAATATTATGTATTATTTAATGATAAATTAAAATACGTTAAAATTGAAAAGTTTGCAAAAGTGGTGGTTTTGCCGTAGCCACATTCCGCACTATAACATAAGAGGAGATTAAGGTCGTCTTATTTCTCGCTCGGTGGATATGTCAAAAAATCAAATTGTCATATATGAAGCTTTAAAAACTTACAAGTTAATGTTGACAAACCATTGTATTTGTAAAAAATTACTGTCTAATATGCATTTTCGTCTAAAGCCATTATTGGTCTGTATTTCTTTGAAAATGAAGTATGAGAGATCTTTACCGTCAATTCACAGCAATATAGCCTTACGATAACCTAATTTTTTTTCTAGCCTTAAATTAAAGATTTTAATTCGTAATATAAAAATAGCACCACAAGCCATATAACACTACAAATTTTAGCTTAATTGCGCAAAAAAGTTCTCAGGACGTTTAAATTGTAAGATTTTGTGATGCCGAAACAGTGTGATTTGGACTTTTTATTGTAAAGTTATGTAAAAAATTATATTTATGCAGATAATTTGTAGAATTTAAAAGCATTAAAAAATCAATATTCGTTAAATAATGGCCGAATTATAGTCTGAAATGTGCGAAAAAGTCTTGAAAAATTACCTCAAAAGAATCGAGTCCTGCAAAAATTACCTTTTTGCATAAAATTTTATTCCATTTTATATAATATCCAAGTCCTATCAATATAATGAATAATTTCATTAAAATATTTTTTATTTAACTTCATTTTCCAAAATACAAATTGGATAAGCCTTTACATGTGTACATAAGTTAGTGACGCTACATGTGTGTTTGCTGAAGAAGGTATGATCGAAGTATTTTGGATCGACAGGATTGAATTTGATGGGAATTGGAAGGCTTAAATCCGCTGTTTGGTCATAGATGGCGTGATTGAGCGTATTAAGTTACCATGGACACGCCATATTTATTTTTTATGAGTTTGACATCTGTCAACATTAATCAATGCACATTGTCAGTAATTTCGTACAACAACATACATTTTTCCTTTGGTAATCATGTCTAGTTTTGTACCAGAAAAGGACCATATTGCGGGAAGCTCTGCTTTTCTCCTTTAATTTGAAGAAATCGGCTGCCGAATCGCATCGAATGCTTATGTAGGTCTATGGTGACAGTGCTTTATCGGAAACAACGTGCCGAGATTGGTTTCGTCGGTTTAAAAATTACAATTTTGACTTGTGGGACAAGAAGCGTGAAAATCGTTCTAGGAAGGTTGAGGACCATCAATTATAGGCTCTTTTGGATGAAAACGATACCCAATCGCAAAAAATCCTCGCGGAGCATGTGGGTGTTACTCAACCAGCCATTTCCATGCGTCTGTTTGCCATGGGGAATATTGAGAAGATCGGAAAATTGTTGCCGCATGAATTGAACGATAGTCAGATGAAGCGACGCCAAAACACATGCGAAATTTTACTCGCCAGACAAAAAAGGAAGTCGTTCCCGCATCGGATTGTGACAGGCGATGAAAAGTGGATATATTTCAAGAATCCTAAACGCAAGAAATCGTGGGTTGATCCCGGCCAACCATCAACATCTTCCCCAATTCCAAATCGCTTCAGACGGAAAACGATACTGTGCGTTTGGTGGGATCAGCAGGGTATCGTCTACTATGAGATATTGAAACCTGGTGAAACTGTCAATGCCCACCGCTACCATCAACAACTGATCAAATTGCATCGTGATCTACGTGAAAGAGGGACGGATTATCAACAAAGACATGACAAGCTGATTTTCCTCCACGACAACGCACCATCGCACACATCAAAAATGGTCTCCAAATAGTTACACTCAACTAGGAGGTGCTACCCCACCCCACTTATTCACCAGACCTGGCCCCTTCCGACTACCACCTGTTTTCGTCGATGGGTCACGCGCTTGTTGAGCAGCACTTCGATTCTTACGAAGACGTCCGAAAATGGGTTGCTGAGTGGTTTGCCTCGAAAGAGAAGGAATTTTTTTGGCGTGGTATCCACAAATTGCCCGAGAAATAGGAAAAATATGTAGCTAGCGAGGGCAAGTACATTGAATAAATTTGTTTTTGTTTTCTATGAAAAAAAAATGTTTTTTTGACTAAAAAACAGAGAATTTAAACATGTACACCTGTTAAAACCTCAGATTAATAATTCATAAGTCCATATTGAAGTTATATTTCAAGCTCATAAGTCCATATGGGTTTATACTTTTTAGTTAGAAATGGGTTTTAATATCTACTGAAAGTTTAGAATATTTATTTAGAAGTTTAATATTGAACTTTAAAGTCATGTGTATAGATTATACAGTAAAATATTTATATATTATGTACAGTCCTAAGTATTAAATTTGAGTGTCTCGTACTATAGAACTGCCATTAAGACACATGGGATGGTATGGTTTACGGCGAAGAGTACAAATTACATTCCCCACTTGAATAAAGTAATTTTTTAAGGGTCTGCATTTAAACTTGTTAGTGATGCGTGCTAGTCCCAAGGCTATGTTAATAAATATTATAGAAGCCGCGTCCAAGTACATCGATAAAAGTTATTTTAATAAATGTACGAGGGTCGTTCAATAAGTCCTTAGTAAATCCGAGAAATTGCGCTTGTAGTGTCGGTAAAGTTTTTTTTGTAAGAAGCATTATCGACAGGAAATCTGTCAAAATTTCAGCTCGATCCATAGCGTAGGTCAATTTCTATCGTCGATTAAAATTAACGACATTTATTTGTGCATAACAATGGAAAAAAGCGAGTTTAGGGCTGTCATCAAACATCTCCATTTGAAAGGCTTAAGCCCCAAAGAAATCAAAGCCGAGTTGGATGCAGTTCATGGCACATCTGCACCTGTGTTTGCGACGGTTTACAATTGGGTGAATGAATTTAAACGTGGCTGTTCATCCACAAAAGATGAACATCGTTCAGGACGCCCAGTTGAGGTGTCTACTCCTGAAATCATCGACAAAATCCACGATCTGATTTTGAACGATCGGCGAATTAAAGTGCGCGAATTAGTTGAGGCCACGGGCATATCACAAGGTACAGTCGCTTCAATTTTGCATGAAAAATTGTCTGTGAAAAAAATTTCGGCAAGATGGGTGCCGCGTTTGATCTCAGAGGAGAATAAGCGCAATCGCGTAGTGGACTCTCAGGCTATGTTGGGACTCTTTCATCGCAATCCTGCCGAATTCCTTCGTCGATATGTCACTGTGGACGAAACCTGGATACACTACTACACTCCAGAAACGAAGAGACAGTCATCACAGTGGATTTTCAAGGGTGAACGGGCTCGGAAGAAGGCAAAAACTGTGCCATCGGCTGGCAAGGTAATTCGAAAAAGGAAAAACAATAACAGGAGCGTATTACGCGTCGTTATTGCAATGGTTGAGTGAGGAAATCAAAGAGAAACGCCCCCATCTGAAGAAGAAAAAAATCCTCTTGCATCAGGACAATGCGCGTGTGCACACCTGCGCTGTTTCCATGGCCAAAATTGTGGAATTGAGAATGGAATTGTTGCAGCATCCCGCTTATTCACCAGATTTGGCCCCGAGTGACTATTATCTTTTCCCCAATCTGAAGAAATGGCTTGGCGGACGACTGTTCACTTCCAACGAGGACGTCATTGCTCAAATGGATGAGTATTTTGCAGAACTTCCGAAATCCTATTTTTTGGACGGGATAAAAATTTTGGAAAAACGGTTGGAAAAGGGTATAGACCTAAAAGGATATTTTGTTGAAAAATAAAAATTTTTTTTAAAAAAAAAACCGTTTTTTTCCATCTTTTTCTAAAGACTTATTGAACGACCCTCGTATTTAATTAAAAATTTTATTTAATATTCACTTTATTTTTTTCATATTTTTGTATTAAAAAAAATCTATTTTCATAATTAATAGAATTTAAATAATTTTTTTTATTTAAAAAAAATCTATTTTCATAATTAATAGAAAATATTTATAAAAAAAAAACCTACCCTTAAATACTTAGAAAATTTAATCAACCCCCTAAATTCCAACTCTAAAATTTCTACTAAATTTGTTCAAAAAAAAAAAATTATAAATACATATTTATGCTAAAGAGTAATACGAATTCCGCTTCAAATAACGTAAACAATTATTATCGGAAAAAAGTCCTTCGCAAACGATATATCGTATCCTCTTATTATTATAATACAGAAGATAAATTGCTTACGTTTTTTTTTCTTTTTATAAATTTTACAAAATAACAAAAGTCAGGGACTTTAGAATAAATTTCTTATGTTATTTTTCAATGCCAAAAGAAAATAGAAAAATTGTGTAGCTGTGAGGGTTGAAAAATAATGTTCGATTTTGATTTTATTTAATAATAGCATATTAAATGTCAATTCAATTTCATATTAAATATATAAAATATCATAAAAAGATTAAGTGAATATTCCCAAACAGATTGTAAGAAATAAAAATTGGATTGATTGAAATGAAATTGTATCTGACTTTATAGAGTTAATTAGTCACTCGTTGGTTAATTGCAATTACGATAAGTTTTTATCTATAAAACTTAATTAAACAAGAATACTAGAAGATGTTTAGGAAGGTATTTAAAAAGAGTCTATTAAGAGTGATAGAAGAAAAAAAAACATTTCTCATTCTTCTATTGGACAATAATCAGAGGAGTATGTAATCGTATAGAGTGCAGATAAATTTTCTGTGGAGACTCAATCTCAATGAAGATTATACTCGTAAATAAAGATGACAATATTTTTTTCTTATCAATATTTCTCAATTAATAGACTTATTGGCTTAAAGGAAAATCCATTAGTTTTGTTTAACGATTTCAAAGAGATTCTTTTAAATTAAAGTTGATAGATTAATATGCGTCCTTGAAAGATTGGATGTGTAAAATGGAAAAATAAACTAAACTAATATTCTAGATATATCCTATAATCCAAGACAGTTATCCTTGAATTAAGTGAGCAATGGCCATTATCGGTCTAGGTAGATGAAAAGTTTAGTTTAATTAAATTTAGATTATGTCCTAAATGCTTAGATTTAATAATACCTGCTCGAATATAACGAAGTGGGATAAATGTACTTAAAGTACAATATTAATGCTGTTATGTAGACTAAAACATGTAAAATCAATTATTCATATTATTATTGTGATACGTGTAAACATACATTAACGTTTATTTAATTATAATGTTTAAATGTCTCGAAATCCATTAGAATTCGGTGTAGACGTTTTTATTTTCGTTCATGTTAAACAGTTTTTTTTTTTTAATATCAACCATGAAGGCTAATAATGTCAAATAAGGCAATGTCAATCAATTTTTATAAATGGTTAGAAAAATGAACATTTAAATAAGAATATCGATTAGCGCCAATAATTAACCCCATTACATAATGGTAGTTTCCATTAATAGTAGAGATTATTTTACATCGTATTTATTATGCGGGCTGGATACTGTCCAACTTGTGATTTTTTTTTTAATGATTTATTTTAAGTAAAAATTTTTTTTGGAAAATAGTTCTGAAACTGATTTTACTCTGCGTTTCGTACTAGTCTAGCCGGTCTAATCAACCTTTCTGGGATGCCGAACTATGTCATGGATTTGTAGTCTTAGACACAGAGACACGATCTTATCTGTTGCTGATTTCTCAGGAGCAAAACCTCTCTGCTATGTGCCAATAAGTTTTAAGAGTATCTGTTAGATGCCACTCAACAACGTGATACGTCTATAATTCCTACACTCTGTGATATCCCATATTTGAGGATGGAACAAATCTTAGAAAATGGGTTTAAAATAGGCCCATTTTCTAAGATTTGTCCCATCTTCAAAATCCCATATTTGAAGATGGGACAAATCTTAGAAAATGGGCCTATTTTAAACTTAAAGCGGTTCCTTTAAAACAATTTTCTTCATATATGATGTCATTTATGCGTTAACAAATCAGATTTTTTAATATTGCTGGTTTTGTTGTTTAATTGATTTTAATTGTGGAAATTTGCATTAAAACACAGTTTTTCTATATGAAAATATTATTTATTTCTTTATTTCACTATATATTATTTATTAAAACAGAATTATAAAGTGTATTACGTGGTCTGTTCAAAAAGTATCGCGAATTTTGAATTTTTTAAGGGCGTTATGTTGGTACTCATGTCTCTCCTTTATGCCGATAAGTTCGGCCATTTTGAATGTTCATTTAATTTTTGACAGATGCTTTGCTTGCACGTGTTTTGGCTCGTCTTCGAATTTTGCCCATTCCAAAAAATGGATCAAAGAATCTTTTTCGGGAACAAGAAAAAGACACAGGAGGCCAGATCTGGTGAATACGGTAGCGGCGGCATTATTAGTATGTTGTTTTTTATCAAAAATTCGCGAACAAGCAACGATGCGTGAGCAGGGGTGTTATCATGGTGCAAAAGCCAAATTTGTTTCTTCAACAAATCCGGCGTTTCTGGCAGATTGCTTCGGGAAACTTGCTTATAACTTGCAGGTAATATTCCTTATTAACCGTTCTACCCTGTGGCAAGAACTCATGATGCACCATGCCCCTGCAATCGAAGAAAACTGTAAGTAAAACCTTCACATTCGATCGAACTTGGCGTGCTTTTTTCGGTCTTGGCTCGTGCGGCAGATTCCACGGTATAACCATAAACCCATAATTCGTCACCAGTTATAAACCCTCTGAAGCAAATTTAGGTCATCACGGACAGAGTCCAACAACTCCTTAGCAATGTTTTTGGTCAAAAATGGACAAAAATCAAAGACGAGCTAAAACACGTGCAAGCAAAGTAGCTGTCAAAAATTAACTGAACATTCAAAATTTCCGAATTTGTCGGCATAAGTGAGAGACATGAGCATCAACATAACGCCAACAGACCTCGTATATCAAAACAATTATGAACAAAAATAAAAATGCATTCCAAAAATGCAAAATGAATTAAATGAGAGAATGTGATATTATATTTATATTGAAATAAAACCACACCGCAAATTAGTAAATAAAAATTTTAATGTTAAATGAGCATAAGTACGAGTAAATACAAAAAGCTTCATTATAATATAAAAGTATTCTTTGTAAATGGAAATGGTTATTTAAATAGGCATTGTGCATTTATATTAAATTAAAAAATAAAGCATTAATTATATAGAATATTACATAAAATTCTTTATAATATAGAAGTTAATCGTATACAATATTAAAGCAATTGCTTTAAAATTAAATGTTCGTTCCTAGAAATTTTCTTACACACACTTTACTTACGCCGGCACTGAACTATTTTCTGGTAAACATTGAACTGTCAACATCAGATTTGTTTACATTTTTTAACCACTTTTTGGACCAAATAAATTATTAAAAGACATATACGTGTAGGTACATCGCAAACTAAATTTTTGATATTTTCTGTAGTAAAAATGAAAATGTCAACTTACCGAAAGAAATAAATTCCCGGCTTCCTCATTCCGTTAAATGAAAAGCAACTCTTTACAAAACACTTCATTTTCTGAAATAAAAACTTCCTTTATGTCATCAATAATAAAACTATTTATGTAAATACTTACGTTTTTTCATAAATGCTTCAAAATAGATAAAAACAACACTTTCACTTCCACTTTCCGATAAGTGCCAAAATAACAATTTGAAAAATTACAAGAGAACACAAACATTTCGGTATGCTACGACTTTCATGGAGAATGGCGTTTTTTAAAACTCTCCGAAAGTCTACAAAATTGAGGCAATTGATATTTACGAAATAAATAATAAACCTAAAATATAATTTCATTTAATTTCAATAAATTTCTATTATGAAAATTAGATGTCAGTGGGTGTCATGTCTACATAAAAAAATCTACACAAATGTATGCAAGCGTTACAATTTCTCTACGCTTCTGCAATAATTATGCTAGAAAATTGTGTATACATATACGGAAATCTGACGCACGGGCCTATCCAGGCATTCTTTAATCTAAGCGATTATGTGCCTCGTTGAAAAAATGCTGCCGGTAACTGTCACATCATCTGTCATCTGTCAAAATTTATCAATAATTTTTATTAGAAGTAATTTATAATTTTATCATGGATAGACTAAAACTTTAACAATAATAAAACTATTTATGTAAATACTTAAAAATAGATAAAAATCACACTTTTCGATACGTGCCAAAATAACAACTTGCAAAATGACAAGAGAATACAAGCATTTCGGTATACTATCACCACTTTAATGGAGAATGGCGTTTTTTAAAACTCTTCGAAAGTCTACAAAATTGAGGCGAAATAAATACTTAATCTAAAATACAATTCCATTTCATATCAAAATATTGTACAAAAAATAAAAATTGCCTGTCGTCATGTTTAAATTGTATTTTTGTATCCAATAAGTGAATTAAAATGAATATAAATTATGCTTTTGCAATTCAATAAATTTCTATTACGAAAGCTAGATGGGGTGTCATGTCTACATAAAAAAATCCACACAAAATTATATAAGCGTTTCGATTTATTGCCGCTTCTGCAATAATTATGCCAGAAAATTACTTATACATATACGGAAATCTAACGTACGGGCCTCTCCAGGTATTTTTTAATCTAAAGGACAGATAATGCCAAGGTGCCAGTCATTGGGCAGTTATTTGCTGAATCTGTGTTATGTCGGCTCTGTAGTTAACCAGTTCCTGTCTGTACCGGACGACTTTTGGTGCTGCAGTCGACGGATCACTAACATATATCGTTTCTTCGCATGTATTATTCAGCTGGGGTGACCTGCAAGTTCTGTTCTGACTGGTAAGTATTTAGGAGTTCATCAAAATGTTCCACTCATCGCCTTAAAATACCCATTTGGTCGGATATCAGATCACTCTCTTTGCTGAGGCATGATGAGCACCGTTCACAGTTAGGTAAAACGTCCACGTCGAGAGCTGTTGCTCCGTTTTGTTTGTTTGTTTGTAAGGTCCCTTAGATATGTGGCGAGGGGCCACTTCATAGCGACACGACCGTGAGGCCATTTGGCGACTTCATAGTACGTGTGGGAAGTCATCGTGTCTGCGGATGGCTAATGGTCTTAGTTGCCATTCTGTTAGTAGACGAGGCAGATTGGGAATGACTGTGATCACTGGTCAACGGAGTGTTTCTCCAGCCAACTTGTCAGCACTTTTATTACCCACAATTCCCATATGCCCCGGCACCCATTGCAACTCCACACTCCTATTGTTAAGTAAGCTATGACGAATTGAGCTAAGTACTGGGTCACTCGATGGGCCACAAATAGCTTTAAGGGCGGCAAGGCTATCTCTAAAAATAATAACGCTCTGTTGGCTGGGAATATTGGTCGCAATTTCAATTGCCGTTTTGATGGCCCACATCTCCCCGTAATATGGAGCTGCCCTATAAGGAAAGATTCTACAACATAGTGCGCGGGTGCTGCAGTCAAAATTTTCGACAACCGAACTAAAGGTGTAGTATCGGTGTCAGCGGCGGCATCCGTGAACAACAGTCGATGATCTATTAATTCGTCCAACTGTTCAGGAAAAAGTTTCCTATATGTAAACGGATCAGTACTAGCCTTTTTAAACCTGTCATACGTTATCTTTAACCTGATGCTAGAAAAGGTTATTCGTGATTCAGGGCTAAGCATTAGATCCTCATTAAGTCTAACCAACTTTTAGTATACACCGACGTGATCGACATTATGTATCGATGAGAAAGAGCTGTACAAAAGATCTTCATCAATTTTTGAGCCCAACAAAAATTTTTTATGTGTCAATTAAAAAGAGGAAAAATCTTGGGCTACACATAAATGAACGCAATACAATCGACATGGTGGTAATTTCGGTGTCAAAGACAAGACCAATTAGCACCGGTCGCGCATACAGATAGGACATTATAGCTTTGAAAGAGTTGAATTATTTCGCTATTTGAGGGTCAAGGGCCGCAGCCGATAATAACCGAGCGTGTTTTAGTCAATCTAAATTATTTCGCTCGATTATTCTGATAATAACATCGAAGCTTCTGCTGCACAACACAATAGTATTACCAGTCTTCATATATTCTTCGAAAACTTGGTTTTTCAGCAAAGACCATTGCGAACTCTTGTGCATGTTCGAAAGAAGGATCTTTCGAAGAATTTTCGGCTCCCTACATGAGAATGGACGATTTCGGAGTGTATAAAACAATGAGATTCTCGAGCGTTACCGCAACCGTGCCATTATGGATAAAATTAAGCTGAATAGTCTGCGATGGGCTGGACACTTAATCCGAATGAGGAAGATCCAGTCGCGAAAGTTTACAATAGTTCCATTTAAAGTTCCACAAGACGACGTGGGCACTGTTTTTAGTGGGACGACGGCAGTAGTAGGGACCCCAAAACATGCCGGTAGACTGCGGTGCAAACCCGGGATAGCAAGAGATACCAAAAACATGCCGGTAGACCGCGGTGCAAAGCTGGGAGCGGAATGTTAGGTACCCATCAGCCTATCATTCCAATGATGGTCTGTGGTAACAGCATATAAGATCTCTATGTAGTCCAAAATAAAATTTCATAGCGTTCTATGAATCTTCGCCTCAATGCTTAGCAATTGTGGGAATAGCATTGAAGTGAACATGAACGCAGGAAGGTTGCTCTGGTATTGCCGTAGTACTCATGGGTGTGGGACCCTATGTACTCTGTTGCTAGTAAATTTCAAGTTACCCAGTTCTATCCGAGAATGAATCGGTACTAGGGAGCCCCAAACGAGTATTGTTGCTCTTCCTCTGATGTGAGATGTTGGCGCCTTAATTGGATCATCATGACGGCTGTGGTATACAAAAATAACAAGATATGGTCTCATTTAATTGATAATGAAAGAATTGCTTGCAACATTTTTGAGAGACTGGAACCATTCACTTTGCGGAGGTGGGGTCGATTAGCTTAGATATTTTCAAGGAGGTGGGGTCGATTAGCTTAGATATTTTTCAAGACTATATATGTAGACTTATTTTTAGTTATGAGGTCTCTAAGTATGTTCCAGCGGCTAATTTATAGTGTCACAACCATGAGGCCTTCTCATGACTTTATATTTCTCGTGGATTATTAAAAAACTTATCCACAACAAATCAGTTATCATACGGCCATAGCGCTCAGAATTGACAAAAACGGTCATTCAGCAATACCTTAAAATAAAAAAAATTTAACAAAAACGAACTCACCATTTTTTTTACACATATTTTTAAAAAAACATGTATGGGGCTCTGAAAATCCACAATTTTCTGATGTACACTTTGGTCTGATGGTATGGGTATTTTTTTGAAAATTATCGAGAAGAGACTGTTAACGTCATTTCTTAGTACTATGAGCATATGATAACTTTTCGCGCAATAGAGGAAATATTAAGCACAAAAATATTTTCCTCTTATTGCGCGAAAAGTTCATAAGACGCGTAATTTCGAGATTTGGTGATGTCAATTAGGTTCCAAGATCATGCGATTTGACGCCGTTGGAATGTCTCTTTTAAGGCTACATAAAAAATATGTTTACGCTTACAATCTTTAAATTTTGGAGCATTTAAAAATCAATATTCAACTAGTAAATGCCGGGTTCGAAATATGCGAACAAGTCTTTAAAAAATTACCTCGAAAAAATCGAGTTCTGTAAGGATTCTGATGGCGATTATTTAAATACGGCCATAGCGCTCAAAATTTACAAAAACGGTCACTCAGCAATGCCTTAAAATAAAAAAAAATTGACAAAAACGAACTCACCATTTTTTTTACACATATTTAAAAAAAAACGTGTCTGCAAATCCCCAATTTTATGATGTACACTTTGGTCTGATGGTATGGGTATTTTTTTTGAAAATTATCGAGAAGAGACTGTTAACGTCATTTCTTAGTACTATGAGCATATGATAACTTTTCGCGCAATAGAGGAAATATTAAGCACAAAAATATTTTCCTCTATTGCGCGAAAAGTTCATAAGACGCGTTATTTCGAGATTTGGTGATGTCAATTAGGTTCCAAGATCATGCGATTTGACGCCGTTGGAATGTCTCTTTTAATCCTGTAAGGATTCTGATGGCGATTATTTGAATTTATTACAGAATGGCAAAATAAAATTATGAACGAAATTTGAATTTGAAAAATAGTTTATTGAACTTTGAATATTTTTCAAAGCACACATTAGATAACCTCTCAAGTCAATGTTCACATTCAATAAAATACGTTATTTAAATTTAAATAGATTTAAACTCAAATAGTTATGTTCAATAAAAAAAATTTAAAATCTATTAAATGAATTAATTTATAATAGTTTAAGAAGAACCTAAAATAATCATACTTGGTTTTATTAAAGCCTGTTCTGGAAGTCATTTTGAAGCTTTCAAGGTTTTATTAAAGCTTACACTTTTCATATTTGAAACGTTCAACATAAATTCTTATTAAAATTACGAAATATTGTAATAAAAATTAAAAGTATCTGCTTTAATAATCTTAAAATAAAGTAAAGTTTACTTATAAAAGTGAAAATGGAATAAAACCTTTCAAAAAGATAAAAAATAATTTTTTTTTACTTATAATGAGCTTAGTTTTATTTAAATTGTTCGTTTATGAAATTTGTTTGGAAAGTTTTCGAAAACAAATTGAGTTAATACCTTTTAATATGAAGGTAAGAATTTTAAATTTTCCCAAAAATACGCGTTCGATTAGTGAGAAGTTCATTTACGCTTGAATAGACCTTGCAGGTGTAGGAGGAAGCTGGAAAAAATATTGACTGTTCCTTAAATTTATTCACTTGAACGGATTTGTAGTATCATCTGCATTGTGATAAAAACAACGACTTAATTTTGTAGCACAAGTGCAAAACTTTTCATTGGATGGTTATTGTCCTGGTTACCTTTTCTAGATTTGGGTTTGTGGTAGGGGGAATCAGTTTTGCAGAAATCACGTTTTTTCGGTGCGTATTGAGTAATGACAATTTATGTTTTTGATGAGTAATGGGATAGGATGTGCGTCATTGGACTGTCACAGATACATTTCTAGAATCTTTTTTTTCCTTTCTTCTGTAAAATAAAGCAATAAATTTATATTGTTATTAAAATTATTATTATTTTGATTTGTCTGACAAGCCGTTTTCGTAAGCATTTTATGAAAACCTTTTTTTAAAAAAAATTTCCTCAAAATTAAGCTATTTTGTAATTTCATTTTTAAACTGAATAAACGTGAGTGCTTAAAATTGTTGTACACGAATCACGAGGATTTTAGATTGTACAGTGTCTGTATCAGCATGACATGCTTTTGAATACTTTGTTTAGTATATCGAAAACAAACGAAAAGAACAACTTGTGAAGGACTTTCAATAACAAAAGTCTTTAATTTAAAGGTTCGTCTTCACTATTTTGTTATTCGAAATAAAAAACATAATTATGATGACAGAGCCTTTAAATTATGTTGATTTTTTCACACTTCAAGTTTCAGTTTTCATATTGCAAATAATTCGCTTTAAATATTGCCACCGAAATTTCTTTTCATTTCAAATTATTTTAGCTGAATAGCTTAGAGCATTTTTTTGACTGAAAATTTTTACTGAAAATGTTTACTGAAAATGTTTACTGAAAATTTTTATTGTAAATTTTTACTGAAAATTTTTACTGAAAATTTTTATTGTAAATTTTTACTGAACATTTTTATTGTACATTTTTACTGAAAATTTTTACTGAAAATTTTTACTGAAAATTTTTACTGAAAATTTTTACTGAAAATTTTTACTGAAAATTTTTACTGAAAATTTTTACTGAAAATTTTTACTGAAAATTTTTACTGAAAATTTTTACTGAAAATTTTTACTGAAAATTTTTACTGAAAATTTTTACTGAAAATTCTTACTGAAAATTCTTACTGAAAATTCTTACTGAAAATTCTTACTGAAAATTCTTACTGAAAATTCTTACTGAAAATTCTTACTGAAAATTCTTACTGAAAATTCTTACTGAAAATTCTTACTGAAAATTCTTACTGAAAATTCTTACTGAAAATTCTTACTGAAAATTCTTACTGAAAATTCTTACTGAAAATTCTTACTGAAAATTCTTACTGAAAATTCTTACTGAAAATTCTTACTGAAAATTCTTACTGAAAATTCTTACTGAAAATTCTTACTGAAAATTCTTACTGAAAATTCTTACTGAAAATTCTTACTGAAAATTCTTACTGAAAATTCTTACTGAAAATTCTTACTGAAAATTCTTACTGAAAATTCTTACTGAAAATTCTTACTGAAAATTCTTACTAAAAATTCTTACTGAAAATTCTTACTGAAAATTCTTACTGAAAATTCTTACTGAAAATTCTTACTGAAAATTTTAACTGAAAATTTTAACTGAAAATTTTAACTGAAAATTTTAACTGAAAATTTTTACTGAAAATTTTTACTGAAAATTTTTACTGAAAATTTTTACTGAAAATTTTAACTGAAAATTTTAACTGAAAATTTTAACTGAAAATTTTAACTGAAAATTTTAACTGAAAATTTTAACTGAAAATTTTAACTGAAAATTTTAACTGAAAATTTTAACTGAAAATTTTAACTGAAAATTTTAACTGAAAATTTTAACTGAAAATTTTAACTGAAAATTTTAACTGAAAATTTTAACTGAAAATTTTAACTGAAAATTTTAACTGAAAATTTTAACTGAAAATTTTAACTGAAAATTTTAACTGAAAATTTTAACTGAAAATTTTAACTGAAAATTTTAACTGAAAATTTTAACTGAAAATTTTAACTGAAAATTTTAACTGAAAATTTTAACTGAAAATTTTAACTGAAAATTTTAACTGAAAATTTTAACTGAAAATTTTAACTGAAAATTTTAACTGAAAATTTTAACTGAAAATTTTAACTGAAAATTTTAACTGAAAATTTTAACTGAAAATTTTTACTGAAAATTTTTACTGAAAATTTTTACTGAAAATTTTTACTGAAAATTTTTACTGAAAATTTTTACTGAAAATTTTTACTGAAAATTTTTACTGAAAATTTTTACTGAAAATTTTTACTGAAAATTTTTACTGAAAATTTTTACTGAAAATTTTTACTGAAAATTTTTACTGAAAATTTTTACTGAAAATTTTTACTGAAAATTCTTACTGAAAATTCTTACTGAAAATTCTTACTGAAAATTCTTACTGAAAATTCTTACTGAAAATTCTTACTGAAAATTCTTACTGAAAATTCTTACTGAAAATTCTTACTGAAAATTCTTACTGAAAATTCTTACTGAAAATTCTTACTGAAAATTCTTACTGAAAATTCTTACTGAAAATTCTTACTGAAAATTCTTACTGAAAATTCTTACTGAAAATTCTTACTGAAAATTCTTACTGAAAATTCTTACTGAAAATTCTTACTGAAAATTCTTACTGAAAATTCTTACTGAAAATTCTTACTGAAAATTCTTACTGAAAATTCTTACTGAAAATTCTTACTGAAAATTCTTACTGAAAATTCTTACTGAAAATTCTTACTGAAAATTCTTACTGAAAATTTTAACTGAAAATTTTAACTGAAAATTTTAACTAAAAATTTTAACTGAAAATTTTAACTGAAAATTTTAACTGAAAATTTTAACTGAAAATTTTAACTGAAAATTTTAACTGAAAATTTTAACTGAAAATTTTAACGGAAAATTTTAACTGAAATGCCTGCTAAAATTTTTTACTGAAAATTCTTGCTGAAAAAAAATTTCGGTTTTTACTGCAGATACCACCGAGTTCAAGGAGCGACTTATCGCAACAGTAAAGAAGGAGGTGAAACAATTGATGGAAGAGGCTGTGACAAGAAAATTTGTGCATGAGGAAAGCGGATCGGTAACATCACTATGCGCAGCTGTCGAAGCCTGTCTTAGTCAGGGACTACGTAGACGGGCCCTTGGATTGTTCAAAACCTCATCTACAACAGCACTGTTACACAAAGTTGCCAAACATTGTCCGGAGGCTGCGTACATTAGCAAAAAGGTTCAGGATATCGAGAACAGTGATCCAAACAAACGTTCATCGTCCAGCAGTGATAGCACAAGTAAACCGCCTATTCTGAAAAAGAGCAGCAGCAGCTCTGTCACAACATCAACCGGAACGCCTACATCGCCAACAATTAAGTTAGTACAGTTTTTTTAGAGGATTTGCTTTGAATTAAATGAATTTGTTGATATTCAGATATCTTTGGATACGACTGGCGTTATATGAGAAACGACTTGCAAAAATAATTGAACATTTAGTAACAAATGCAACAAGATATTATGAACGAGATTCACTAGTTGCTGATCCAGACTATGGCTCTATATTAAGCTCGCTACTAGTGGGGCCATGTGCTCTTGAATTTTCACGCGCCAAAACCCCAGATCATTTTTGGTCCGATCCTCATGCCGATGAACTGGTAATGTCTCATTTACGATTATATTAGTTAATACTGAAAAACATAATTTAAATTGCGAAATATTTTTACAAAAACTAATTAAGGTGCAAAGGCATCGCATAAGCTCCGGACATCCAACTCCACCGACGTGTCGACGGCCTATATTGAATTTTAAGCGGAGCTTGCATACCAGTTCTGAAGAGGCTAGTAGCGGTTCCTTTAAGTCGAGTACATCAGCAACAGCTGCCAAAGATTACGTTGAGTCTTTACACCAAAACTCTCGAGCTACATTGCTTTATGGAAAAAATAATGTTCTTGTTCTTCCAGTGAGTGCCATTTTGTAATCGTCGACGTTGATGCCTTATAAGGCGACGCAACATGATTAAACTGTTTATTTTTTATTTTTTTTTGAGTATAGAAAGATGTAAGTGAGCCAATGCCAGGATATTTAAGTTTGCATCAAACAGCTCAGTCGCTAACAATCAAGTGGACCCCGAATCAGCTAATGAACGGATACACCGAAGCTGATGGCACTGACAAGAGCTCATATTGGGCGTACGCTTTGAATATAAACGTCGACGAAATAGTCTACGTGCACTGCCATCAGATCCGCGGTGAGGATACAGGTGGAACTATTATATTAGTTGGACAGGATGGTGTTCAGAGGCCGCCCATTCACTTTCCTGAAGGTGGACATATGGCAGCATTTTTGAGCTGTCTTGAGACAGGTAAGTGGGCAATTATAGAAATTTTCGGATAAGCATTCTCAAAGAAAACACGGCTAATGCCATACGTTCGTTTTCTTTTGTGCTGCTAAGGGCTACTTCCTCATGGACAGCTTGATCCACCATTATGGTCTCACCGTGGCATTGGAAAAATATTTCCATGGGCCACAAAGGGTCGCAGGCGACCTCTGCCATCGGTCTTAGAGACGAACGAAGAACTTCCGATAGATTACGTTTTTCGGGTGGTTAATAAGAGTAACCATGAGGAATTCCGTAATATAACACTAAGTAATTCGCTCCGGTCCAAATGCCTTACTTGATTGTTTATATTTTATTACAGTGGCAACACATCCTATTTTAGAAATAGGACGCACAAGTCCAAGACGCACCCAGTTAAGCAGCTGTTCGACTAATGAGAGCAGCGACTGTTCGAGTAAAAGCATGTCATTAGATCAAACATTGCCAGACAGTCCACAAGTATTATGATAAAAATAAAATAGTTTTCCTTTTTTATCAAATGAAATTTATTAATTTTTTTTTGTTTATATTTTTTTGTTTTGTTTTTTTTTGTTGTTGTTATATGATGGATGGCTGACCCTAAGGTACCTGGAAGTCAAACGGCGAGCATAGCGCTTGTGTGCTCGACGATGAGGCGACAAATAATTTCGAGAGCATTTTATGGCTGGTTAGCCTATTGTAGACACCTTTCGACAGTCCGTACACACTTGTCCGGCTTGGTTCATGGGCGAATAACACCGGAAGGTAAGCTTAATGTTTGGAAGTTTTTGGGAAATTTTCTCAACTTTGATGATTTGTTCTGTGTTTTAGCTGGTGCTGATGAAGGCTTGACCAAAGAGAAATGGGAATCGTTGCATCACAATGGGGTAATCACTGATGACGCAGAAGTGTATCGTCTTGTTTACTATGGCGGCGTTACGCAAGATATAAGAAAAGAGGTTTGGCCATATTTACTTGGTCATTACAGGTGCGCCCATCAATTAATTAAAATTTACAAACGAACTGCATTATTAATAATTATTTATTTTCCATTAAAAGCTTTGGTACTACACCAGAAGAACGTTACGAGCTGGACGAAGGCGCACGACACTACTACGAGACCACGATGAGTGAATGGCTAGCGGTTGAGGCGATTGTTCGACAACGGGATAAGGAGAAGACGGCGCATGCTGTTGCGAAACTGAGTTCGGAAAGTGGAAGTGGCGACAAGACAAAGGGTTTGGACGTTGATGGTGAAATGGAAAATGATGTTTTTGAGGAAAATGACTTTTCCGATATATCAGATCCGGTCGATTATGATGAACAGGACAAACAGCCAGAAGCGACTAGTACAAACGAAATGAAAAAACCGACACGATTGAACAAGAGCAGCACAGATTCTGGCAATGTACCGGACGAAGATGTCAAAATGGAAGAAGTTGAAAGTGCAGTAATCAAGAAGGATGCAAATATCGTCTTTCAAAATAATAAGAATATCAACTATGATGAGCAAGTGAATTCCCCCAAAACACCCACTAACAATGGCCATGATGAGAATATACAATTCGAGTTGAAGGAGAACTGTTTCGGGGATAGTAGTTTGGGCATAAACAAGGATGTAATAAGTAATAAGAGTTCACCTTCCACATCATCGTATGAGACTGTCGGAAATGAATTTGTCGATTTGACGGAGAATGTTTCGGGTCAGCTGCGCGACATTAAATTGTCTGAGTTTCAGAGTGTTGATGATATTCAGATGGAGCTTGCTGAAGTGGGCGATGAAAATCCAATCACTACTACCGTCACAACCCCACCTCATGCCGCTGTTATTGTGACAAAAGCATCAATCGATGTATCGAATTTTGACAAAGATGATGAAGACGACAATAAAACTACCGTCATGACACCTGTTCAAGAGGAAATCAATGGAATTGTATTGGATGTTTTACAAGAGCCTAAGTCTGCTTGTGTATCGCCTGCCAGTTCTAATGGTGGCATTTACAGTGTAAGTTTTTTTTTTTATAATTACTATTTTTATCGAAAAAATAACCTATCTTCATCTTCTTACTATTTAGTGTGAATTACTTGAAACGTTCGGATTAAATTTACACCGTATTGAAAAGGATGTTCAACGATGCGATCGAAATTATTGGTATTTTGCCAATGAGAATTTAGACAAATTACGAAATGTTATATGCACGTAAGGGAAAATAATCAATACTTTTTTAAATTAGAAGAAGAAAAAAAACAATTGAATTATATTAAATAAATTGGATTGTTTGTTATTATACCCTCGTGCAGATATGTTTGGGAACATCTTGAAGTTGGATACATGCAAGGAATGTGCGATTTAGTGGCACCGTTGCTTGTGATCTTCGATGACGAATCACTCAGCTATGGTTGCTTCTGTCGCCTTATGGAACGAATGATCGAAAACTTTCCAAATGGTGGCGCTATGGATATGCATTTTGCCAATATGAGGTTTATACTCGTATATTATCTGGAATTATTAATATAAAATTGATCGATTAATTTTTAGATCGCTTATACAAATACTAGACTCAGAAATGTATGATCTGATGCATGCACATGGCGATTATACGCATTTCTATTTCTGTTATCGATGGTTCTTGTTGGATTTTAAACGGGAGCTAATCTATTCGGATGTATTTGCTACGTGGGAAGTTATTTGGGCTGCGAAACATGTTGCCAGTTCACAATTTGTACTCTTTTTGGCGCTTGCATTACTCGAAACATACAGGGATATTATATTATCAAATAGCATGGATTTTACAGATGTTATCAAATTCTTTAATGGTGATAAGAAAAATAGTTTTTTTCCTTTTCTTATATTTTTCAATTTTCAATCAATCTTAATTAATATTGTATAATTTGAAGAAGTGTCGAAATTTTATGAGTGTATTTTTTTTGTCAATTTTAGAAATGGCTGAAAGGCATAATTCATCATCTGTACTGAAATTAGCTCGAAGTCTGGTATTACAGCTACAAACAATTATTGAAAATAAATAAAATCTATAATAGTGAATAAAGAAATAAAAAAAAAATTAAAAAAAAAAAAAAAAAATCACAAATCTATCAGTTATGATAACAAAAAATTAATTGTCGAAGTATATTCTATTAAAATTATTAACTTATATTTATTTTTATAAAAATTGTTATTTACTTAATTTAAAAAAAAAATATATATATATAATTTGTACTTTGAGTACTTTTTGTTAATTATTTAGAATTATATCTGTTTACATACTACAAATTAATGAATGGAGAAAAAAAAAATTGATTATTTATTTATGAAAATTAGAACTTTTACTTAAATATGATTAATTTATTTGAAATTAAATTGTATTTATTTTTGAAATTTTCTTTTGATTATGAAAAATATTTTCTTTGTGAACCATACAGCAATGAGAACAGAATATAATTTGTGAGCTTTTTCAAAAATATGGTAGAAATATTAGCTAATATTTCATTACACTTACAATGGTGAATTGGATTAGCCTAGCACTTGCTAAACAATTTGGTTAATTGGTAAATATATTAGATAACATTTAAATTAATTTCCTTCGAGTTTATTTTAATCGTTAATATTTTTTGGGGTAATTTTCATATTTCTTTGTAGCTTTTATATAATTTATTTCGGGAATAACTATTACGACAACAAATGAAATTTTCAAAGAAAATTTCTTTTCTTATATAAAAATTACATATTTAATAAAAAAAAAAAGGGGACAAATATTATAAAAATATTTATACATATAGAAACAAAAATAGGAATTAAAAAAATATTTATCAAATGGAATTCAAGTTAAATATTTTTTTAATTCAATTATTATAAAAGTGGAATTCAAAAAAAATATATATATATATATATACATATATATAGAACCAAAAACAATAATTAAAAAAAAAAAAAACTTTTCTAAATGAGGCTCAATTTTTATGAGAAAGAAATTTTCATAAATTATAGTACAATAATTAAAAATTTTAAATAAAAATCTACCAAAAAAAAAGAAAAGAGAAGTAAATATTGTATTTTCTTTCTGCTATAATATATAAAATTGAGAGGAGGAAAATATTGAGGGGGCAATAAAATTAATTCAATTGATATCCAAATCAAACTGTATGTTGAAAACAAAACAAATTTTAATTATATATAAATACTTATCAAAAAATAAACCATCAAATTAGAATAACAAAATGAATTCTAATATTTATTTACTAAATATATAATAAATTATATAGTGGATAAAAAAAAAAAAATTTATTCTATGTTAAAAATTATTTGTTTTAATAAAGAAAACCGAAAAGGTATAATAAAAATAATATCAAAAATATAAACAAAATGCAAAAATGTACGGATACTATAATTATAATATGATATATTTTTATCAATTAATTATAAATAATAAATGAAATAATTAACTACATATTTATATATGTGTGTGTATGCGCAGATGCTTGTATATTTATCCTAATGAAATCATGCATTTTTATAGTAAAATGGCTCTATTATAATAAAATATGTAGAACATGGGTAAGAGGATAATTAAAATTTAAAAAAAAAAATTAAACACACAATAAATAAATAATTATTGATATGAAAAAAGAAAAAAAAAAACTATTACTGTTTATATACGATTTTATTAAAGTTTTAAGAACTTTGTGACTGTGTACATAAAAAATAAAAAAATAAAAAAAACTGATAATAATCGAATGACTATTGAAAGTATATACTTTCAAAATGAGCATATGAGAAATATTATTAAAAAAATATGTATAAATAATTCTATATATTTTTGATATTAACATACATACATGATGAATTGATAATGAAGTAAATATCGAAAAGAAAAAGGATATAGGAAGGATGAAAGGGATATTTGAGAGAATGAGAATGTTTAACTATGAGCGAATGAAGCAGAATGAAAGGAACATTTTAAAAGTATTTTATTTTAAATCCTCTACAGGATGGTAGGCTGCTCATAGCCTAGTCACGGGCCATAAGCAAAAGGCCTAACATGGAACCTCATTTATTTTATTACCAAATACACTATTTAAAATTTGTATACAATGAGAAATAAATATAAATCCAATAATTTTAATTTCAAATTAATTATATTGCTTATTAAGATGGCCAGTTAAGATTTTTTTTTTAGCAATTTTATTCGCATCCAACTTCAGTGTCAATAATAATAAGATCTTCTCTTAAATATGCCTAACATTCCATAAATGAATTCTCATTTTTCATAATAAATCCAATTTTTTTTTTTTTTTTACAATATATGATAAACAAATATCAAAAAAATAAATCATTAGATTTTAATAGTTAAGTACAAAAATATCATGCAAAAAAAAAAAAAAAAATTCACACAACAACAAAAAATTCTAGTAAAATAATAATAATATTAATACTATCTAACATATACAGGTAAATGAAGATTTTTTTAATAAGACCCTTTTTAACATAATCAAAAATGGAAATCTTATCAGAAAAAAAACAGCTGATAATTTTATGAAAACTATAATAATTGTTCTAATCAATTAGAAGAGAAAAAAATATTCTTAAAACAAAAAAAAAAAAAAGAACAAAAATCAAAAACAAATTGTATCAAATAAAATGTTTGGAAATTTATTAATAGTATTTGTTAATTCGAACGAATTTGGTCGTGTCAATTTTACTATATTTTCCCCAAATTTTAAATATTATTAAATTAAAACAATATCAAAAAAAAAATTAAAACAAAAAAAAATCAACTTTATGATGATAATTAATAAAATAAACGAAAAAAAAAAATTACTCTCATTTTTATGATAAATTTTTTAATAATTACACTATGCATTATCGATCATATTTATTGAAAATTTTAATTAATGCAAGTTTTTTTTTTATTTCTCTTTTATTATTTAAAGGATTTTATAATAAAAATTATAAGAATTAATTTAAACAAAATAGGACATAAAAAAAGAAGAAGAAGACAAAAGAAATCTTACAAATAATTTTAGTGGAAAATTAACTATGAAAAATTATTAACTAAAATTTAAATTTAATTAGAGTTAAACTCTATTTACCATATATTATGCTAGAAAGTATATAAAAATTATTAAAAATGAATATTTTTAAGAAAGAAAAAAAAAAAAAAAAAAAAAAAATAATGGTGTTAGTAAACGTGTTTTTTATTGTTGTTAGTAAATGCTTTTATGTATTAGCTAATGCCCCAGGCGTTAAGAATATCTAAAAAAAAGCGTGTAAAATTTATCTGAAATAAAAAAAGAAGTTTTTTTTTTTTTTTTTTTTTAACTCTGATCAATTATCAAAATTTAATAGTCAAATATTTTGGCGACTTTTATAAAAAAAAGAAGAAAAAAAACAGAATTTTTTGACATTATCAATTAAAAAATAAAAGTTTATCCAATTTATTTTTTTGGAAAGTAGAAATAAATAATTTTCATAAAAATTTTAATTCATAAAATTAAATAAATCTTTGCCATTTTATATATAAAATAAAATATTATTTAAATAGATGCTATAAAACTTCTTACCGGATTTTAAGTAATTTTTTTTTTGTGCATTTCAGTCTGTTATTTGGGCATTAATTTTTTTTGCAAATGGTCTTAAGTTTAAAAATTTATAATTTTTCATATTACAATATATGGAAATTTTTTCTTAATGAAATTAGCCACACCATTGAAGAAAATTTCATTCCATAAATCAGTATTTAAAGCCTATTGTTACAGCAGCCAATCTGCATAATTTTTATACATTTTATATTTTATCTAAATATTTTTTATACTAAATAATAGATGAATTTCATAACTATCAAAAAAAAAAAAACACAGAGCTATACTTTTCAAACTAAAAACTAAATAAGACAATTATTTTAAGTGAAATAATATTTTTATTATTTAACCTTTTTTGTTTTAAAAAAAAAAAAAACCATTAAACATTTAAAAGTTATAAAACGATCTAAAAGACTAAATAAAACTAACAGGATTATTATAAATTTAATTATTAAAATTTCTCTTTATTCTTATTATTAGTTTTAACAACAAACCATAATAATACAAAATTAAAAATATTAGTCCTTACAATAAAAATTAAAAAAGAACAAATTTTCGCTATTCTTGTAGGATTTTTTTTTTCTTTGTAAAATTAAATCATTAAAGTAAATTTCGGATATATCCCAAAAAAAAAAAATGTAATTAATTAAATTACATTTTTTTTTGATAATTTTAAAAATCAAATCAAATTAAAGATTACAGCATAAATTGTTTTTGGTTTTTATATAATCTTTTTTTATTTATAAATAAAAGTTATAGAAACTGTACTGTTCTCCCAATTTGTGTCAAGACATATTTAAAACTATTATCAAAATTTAACACACATATTTTATGATATATATTCGAGTGATTTTTCCTGAAAGAAATCAATTAAAAAAAAAGGATATTTTATTTATCTTATTTATATACGATTATTTAAATATAGAAAAAAATCTATAAATTTATATATCTAACATATATATGAGTATATACCATATATATATTTTTAAAAGTTTTTAAAATTGTATAAAAGCAACTAAAGAAATAAATACAAAAAAAAATTTTAAAAATATTTTCATTAGTGTGTTCAGTAATGAATAACACACAGAATATATACGATCATTGCATACTTACAGTGTACACATATACAAATAAATAACCAAAAAAAAATTAAATTTATAATAATAAAAATAATGATAATAATTATTATTTCCAATTATTCAGTTCTATTAAAATAAATAATTATAGAGAAAATGTTATCAATTTATGTAGATGTCTATTAAAAACTAAATTGTATATTTATTTATTATATTTAAAAAAAAAAAATGAAAGAAAAAAAGAAAACCTATACACATATAAATGAAATATTTTTAAAATAAAGAAACAAATAAAAATATTATGTATAAAAATTAATTAGAAAATTTATTGAATATAAAAAAAATGTTGAAAATTGTAAAGTTAAAAAGAAATTTTATCAATCAATTAAGTATGTATATTTTTATTAAGTAAATTAGAGGAAAAAACTTTAAAATGTTTTATTTAAAAATTATAAAAAAAATACGAATCTATTTAACTGTTAAAAGAATATACATAGAAGAGTATTTAGTAACATATAACATAGTATATGAACAAATATAATTAATTAGATTAGAATGAATATTTATACTTTCCTAAAAGGATTTGAAATTGATCTATGATTTCAACTACTAATTATTATTTTCATTTTATTTATTTAATACAATAAACATAATTTAAATAATGAGTATAACAGTTGAAAATTTATACATAAATTTATTACTCATATGTGGTCATCTGTTATAACACTTAAAATACTAAATATAACCGATACCAATAAAAGTTTAAATTATATTTTTATATTATCAGTGATTTTTTAAATAATATTTAATTTAAAACTGTTTAATTATTTTTTGTTTTTAAATTATTGTCCATTAATTTTAGTCGCAAAATTTGCAGTAATTTTCAATTCACTTATTTTCTGAAAAATTTTTAATGAATTTTTTATTAATTTTTAACCTCAGAATTTTCATGCAATTTTAATTTATTTTATTTGAAAATCTTCAATAATTTTTAATAAATATTTTTTTCTTGAATTTTTACTGAATTTTATTTTCAAAATTTAAAATAATTATATGGAAAATTAGAATTAATTTTCAATGATTTTATTCACAAAATTAAAATAAAAAAATTTTAATTTTTTTTCTCAAAATTACCAAAAAATTTTAATTATTTTTTTTCTAAGATCTTGAATAATTTTTAACTGAATTTTTTAATTGATTAATTATAAATTTTATCCTTAAAAGTTTTTAAATTGTTTTTAATTAATTTTCTGTTTCTATAATTTTCAATTTATTTTATTTTCAAAAATTACAATAATTTCTTTTTATTAGTTTTATTTCTCAAAATTGGCTTTAATTTATTGTTAATTTTGTATCCAAAAATGTTAATAATTTTCAATTGAATTTTTTCTCAATATTTTTTTAATGATTTATTATAAATTTGATCTTCGACAATTTAAAACTATTTTTAATTAATTTTCTGTTTCTATAATTTTCAATTTATTTTATTTTCAAAAATTACAATAATTTCTTTTTATTAGTTTTATTTCTCAAAATTGGCTTTAATTTGTTGTTAATTTTGTATCCAAAAATGGTAATAATTTTTAATAGAATTTTTTCTGAAATTTTTTTAATGATTAATTATAAATTTTATTCTCAAAAATTTTCAAATTGTTTTTAATTAATTTTCTGTTTTTATAATTTTTATTTCATTTTATTTTAAAAATTCGTAATAAATTTTTTTTATTAGTTTTATTTCTCAAAATTGGCTTTAATTTGTTGTTAATTTTGTATCCAAAAATGTTAATAATTTTCAATTGAATTTTTTCTCAATATTTTTTTAATGATTTATTATAAATTTGATCTTCGACAATTTAAAACTATTTTTAATTAATTTTCTGTTTCTATAATTTTCAATTTATTTTATTTTCAAAAATTACAATAATTTCTTTTTATTAGTTTTATTTCTCAAAATTGGCTTTAATTTGTTGTTAATTTTGTATCCAAAAATGGTAATAATTTTTAATAGAATTTTTTCTGAAATTTTTTTAATGATTAATTATAAATTTTATTCTCAAAAATTTTCAAATTGTTTTTAATTAATTTTCTGTTTTTATAATTTTTATTTCATTTTATTTTAAAAATTCGTAATAAATTTTTTTTATTAGTTTTATTTCTCAAAATTGGCTTTAATTTGTTGTTAATTTTGTATCCAAAAATGTTAATAATTTTCAATTGAATTTTTTCTCAATATTTTTTTAATGATTTATTATAAATTTGATCTTCGACAATTTAAAACTATTTTTAATTAATTTTCTGTTTCTATAATTTTCAATTTATTTTATTTTCAAAAATTACAATAATTTCTTTTTATTAGTTTTATTTCTCAAAATTGGCTTTAATTTGTTGTTAATTTTGTATCCAAAAATGGTAATAATTTTTAATAGAATTTTTTCTGAAATTTTTTTAATGATTAATTATAAATTTTATTCTCAAAAATTTTCAAATTGTTTTTAATTAATTTTCTGTTTTTATAATTTTTATTTCATTTTATTTTAAAAATTCGTAATAAATTTTTTTTATTAGTTTTATTTCTCAAAATTGGCTTTAATTTGTTGTTAATTTTGTATCCAAAAATGTTAATAATTTTCAATTGAATTTTTTCTCAATATTTTTTTAATGATTTATTATAAATTTGATCTTCGACAATTTAAAATTATTTTTAATTAATTTTCTGTTTCTATAATTTTCAATTTATTTTATTTTCAAAAATTACAATAATTTCTTTTTATTAGTTTTATTTCTCAAAATTGGCTTTAATTTGTTGTTAATTTTGTATCCAAAAATGGTAATAATTTTTAATAGAATTTTTTCTGAAATTTTTTTAATGATTAATTATAAATTTTATTCTCAAAAATTTTCAAATTGTTTTTAATTAATTTTCTGTTTTTATAATTTTCATTTCATTTTATTTTAAAAATTCGTAATAAATTTTTTTTATTAGTTTTATTTCTCAAAATTGGCTTTAATTTGTTGTTAATTTTGTATCCAAAAATGTTAATAATTTTCAATTGAATTTTTTCTCAATATTTTTTTAATGATTTATTATAAATTTGATCTTCGACAATTTAAAATTATTTTTAATTAATTTTCTGTTTCTGTAATTTTCAATTCGTTTTATTTTAAAAATTTACAATAATTTTTTTTATTAGTTTTATTTCTCAAAATTGGCTTTAATTTTGTGTCCAAAACTGGTAATAATTTTCAAATGAATTTTTTCTTAACATTTTTTTAATGATTAATTATAAAATTTTATTCTCAAAAATTTTCAAATTGTTTTTAATTAATTTTCTGTTTTTATAATTTTCAATTCATTTTATTTTAAAAATTTACAATAATTTTTTTTATTAGTTTTATTTTTTAAAATTGGCTTTAATTTATTGTTAATTTTGTATCCAAAAATGTTAATAATTTTCCATCGAATTTTTTCTCAATATTTTTTTAATGATTTATTATAAATTTGATCTTCGACAATTTAAAATTATTTTTAATTTATTTTCAGTTTCTATAATTTTCAATTCATTTTATTTTCAAAATTTGCAAAAATTTTGTTGATTAGTTTTATTTCTTAAAATTTTTTCTCAAAGATTTCAATTATTTTTATTAAATTTTATTATTAAAGTTTATTAAAAAATTTTCAAAAAAATTTAATTAAATTTGCTTTTTTAATAAAATATGTTTTTCCTAAAATCCTAAATATTTTGTTTCAAAAATCCAGTACAATTTTTTCTGAAATTTTTTTAAATAATTTCTTACAAATTTTATCTTTACAAATTTCAGTTTAGGCTCCATAAATTTTATTTAATTTGCAATTGATTTTATTTTCAAAAGTTTACAAAATTTTCAATTAATTATTATCTCAAAAATAGCATTTAATTTATTTGTTCATAGTTTTAAAATTTATTTTATATTCAAAATTTGCAATGATTTTTAATGAATTTTATTTGAAAAAATTTTCAATAATTTTCAATTGATTTTACCCTCACAAAATTTTGATTAATTTTAAATTGAAAATTTTAATCACTTTTATTCTAAAAATAATAATTTGTAATAAGTTTAACCATCAACATTTGTAATAATTTTCAATTAATTTTATCCTTAAAATTTCAAAAAAAGATTCTAATTAATTTTAGTCTTAATATTTAAAAAATTTTCTATAATTTTTACCAAACTTCATTTCCAAAATTTATTATAAAAATTTATAATTATTTATGGTTAAAATTTTCAATTAATTTATTATTTAAAATTTTAAATAATTCTTAACTAATTTTACTCAGAAAATTTACAATAAATTTTATTCTAGAAATTTGCAAGAATTTTTTATTAATTTCATTCTTTAATTAATTTTTATTTAATTTTCTTTTCAAAATTTTCAATAAATTTTTATAAGTTTCTCTCAAAATTCTTAATTAATTTTATTTTACTCCTAAAATTTTCAATAACTTTGAATCAGTTTAATTCTCAAAAATTTTCAAGTATTTTTTTATTAAAATAGTTTTTTTTTTCGTATATTTTTATGAAAATTTATAATAATGTTAATTAGTTTTATTCTAGACATTCATAGAATGTCTTTTTTTTTCATTTATATTATAAATTCTAAATATTTTGAAATTTCATTAATTTCTTTAAATAATTTTTCTTTTACTTTATTCTAATTAGGAGAAAATTTTCAATTTACTGACACTAGTAACTGAATTCACTATTTTACATGCAATATTTCTTTAATCCACAGTAATTTTTTATTAAAAATTATTTTTCTCATTTAATAACTTAAGTACATAACATACAGTATAGATTGTCTTTAATTTCTGCTCCAATTTCACTAATATTTGTATAGAAAAAATAAATTTATAAAAACAAATCCAAATAATTTCTAATTAAAAATTATAGTAAAATTATTGAAATAAAAGGAATTTCTTTTATTTATTTTTATCAAATTTTGACAATTATTTTTGAACATATTCGTAAATTCCTATCAATAATATTAAATTATATAAATTCATTTGACAAATTCAAAAAAAAAATATACATAATATTTTTAAAAAGAAAATTATAAGTTGCATCATAGAAAATTAATTGTGAAAATTGTGAAATTGAGATAATTATTAATTTCGAAAAAAAAAATCAGATTGGGAAACGAATCTGTGCTTTTGTAATAAATATCATTAAAAATCGATATTTTTTAATTTAATTTAATGCCACAAAATTCATTAATGGAAATTCATATGCATCCATAAAAAAAATGATACACTACTCGTATATAAACGAAAAGAAAAATCTAAAACAAGAATCAATTAATAATTAAAACTAATCTGATTGAGATATAAATATACATACATATATGAATGATATGAAATCAAATAATAAATAGATATGCACACAAATATACACAAGAAAATGCATATATTTTGATTTATTTTGCTTAAGAACAATATAAATTATATAATTACACTGGATAGACCATACGTGTAAGTGTTAAAGACAAAATTACATCAAATAAATATATAAAAATATATATTAAAAAAATAAATAAATAATTAATAATAATAATAATAGTAAACATTATCAACAAAAAAAAATATATATATTAAAGAATAAATAAAAATATATTCTGTATAAAAATATCTTAAATTTTTATTTAAATTGAACCCTGTTCACAGTACGAAGTGGGATTGGTATCACTGAGATCAATGTGGCAACACTGTAAAATTTCATTTGGATAAATCCCCATCATAACGTGCTGTATAAGTTTCAACTTCGTTCGGTAAGTACAGGACTCTATTGAGCGTGTTAAGGAGGTAATTGTGTTTTTCTAGTAATATTGTGACTACAGCGAAATTTAGAGCGTAGAGCCTTTTTGGAGGGTTAAAAAGTTGAGATAAACGAAGCTCGCTCAAGGAGACCTTTAACACTGAACATTGATGAAAATGAAGGAAGATAAACCTCCATGACAAACTGTCGACGAAATTTTTTGTAAAGAAGTCCTTGAAAAGGATTTTTTTCAATCAGATTCAATATTGCAGATACTTTGACAATGTAGCCACCTTGACAACACAGTCTGTCACATGGCCATCACCATTAGCGATCTAAGTCCGTGTGACCTTATCTAAGTCCGTGCGACTTTTTTTTCAGCTACCCACAGTAAAAAAAACATTTGAAAGGACGTCATCTTGTTACTGTCGCAAAGGAGCGTAACCGAGAAGGTTAAGGCGATTCCAAATGAAGCCTTCCAGCACTTCTACTTGGAGTAGAAACAATGTTTCCGTCCAATGGAACTACTTTAAAATGAACAAAATTAATGTGCAAAAATAAAAATTTTTTTTGCCATATTTTCGATGAAATTTGTCATATATTCTTTATATATAAGATTTTACAAAATTCCGGCAGATGGCTGCATGACTTGACAGAAATAATCAGTCAAAAATTTTTTTTTTTTGCTCAAAAATATCAACGATTTTATAGCTTCAATCTGATTTGGGCACTTATTTTCTTCCATATGTGAAAGGAATTTTTTTTATATTATTAAAAAAAATCAGTGAGGGCTTTTTTGAGATCAGAGACCGTCGAAATCATTGAAGTTTCTTAAATGGTTTAGCAAAATTGTTCTTTGCGTACGATCGGATATGACTGGGACAACGCCCCTGACGAGTTTTTGTCAGAATAAAAAACTTTTGTGGTTCCCAAGTAATGAGCCAAACACAACCCCCCCCCCCTCTCCAGCCCCCCTTCCTGAAATTCACCTGATGTCTTTACGTGATTTTCTTTCGCTTACAAAGATCAGAGAACAATTGCAAGGATGTTCTATTGGTACATGTGACAATATCCAAAGGAGTAAAACTGGAGAGTTGAAGGTGATTCCAGTTGAAGCCTTTCAGAACTACTGCCTTAACAAACTACTGTAAAAAGGATAAAGTTTGATTTATAAATATAATTGTTGGAAATAGTTAAGTGACTGGGCTTTCATAATGACGCCATTTTAGAACTTTATTAATATTTGAGTTTAATTTTGATAAAACCAATAAACTAATAAAGTGTTAATTATCTTTAAGGATTTCATGTATTTAGAAGTCCTTAAATGGGTGCACGCGTTGTTGAATATTTGTATTTGAGGAATAACTGATATTATATTTTTATTGAGAGGGGATCGTCTCCCGTTTTGTGACTATAAATATTAATTAGAAGATATTTTGCATTTCTAAAACTAAAACTGAAAATTCATATTGTTTGTTAGACAATCATTAATAAATGCTAAACGTTTTGTTTTTAAGCAGAATTGCTTTTTAATTCCTAATTGGCCATACACACATATGCAACTCATTGAATTTTCTTCTTCTTTTTTGAATATTGAGTAGGGTTAAATTAAAGGTTAGGCCTATTGTAGGGCAAATTACGTAAAGAAAATAATCACTATAAAGAATTGTCTTTTATAATTTGCCAGTTTACAAACTTCGTTCAGTTCTATAATAATTGTAACAAAGTATACCAATTTAAGGAATATTCATTTATTTAAAATTTTTAGTAATTTTTAGCAAATAAACAAAATTATATTGTCTACCTTAAGATAGTTTGTACAATTTATACAATTAATAATAACATTGTTATAATTTCGATAGTGTTATTTTTTCGATAGTTTGTACAATTTATACAATTAATAATAACATTGTTATAATTTCGATAGTGTTCTTTTAAAAATGAGTAAAATTTTAACATATATTTATAATGGCTACAGTTTGCTAGAAAATAATAGAGGTAATTATCAAAAATTGTCAAATCGTAATTAATAATTATATGGAAACAAAAAATAGAAATAAATTTATTGTTTGTAAATTAAAAATTTTCTGATTCTGAAATTGTTATTATTTTGATAAGACGGTGTATTTTTTTTATTTTTAATAGTATAACTTGTAACGTGTAAACTATATTTTTTTCTATTGTAAAACTTTGCATCTTATTTATATATGGTATTTTATTTTTGTGCATTTTTATTCAAAGCCATTAAAAATTTTTTATATTGTTATTTTAGATTTAATATTTTTGTTAATTAAGGGAAAAGAATATCTACAAAATATTCATTTTTAGGAAAAATAAATATCCATTTCAGCAAGGTGCATTTCTAAAAAAAAAGGTGCATTTCTATAATTTCGGAATTATCATCGAGTTTATCGTATTTTGAAAGAAAAATCAATTTTTGCACAAAAAAAACCTTCATTTTTGAAAAAAAAACTCCATTTTTACAAAAAAACCCTTCATTTTTGAAAAAAAAAAACACTCCATTTTTACAAAAAACTCCATATTTGAAAAAATTCCATTTTTGGAATCATCATCGCGAATAAATATCTATTTTTGCAAAAAAAAACCTTCATTTTTGCAAGAAAAAACCTTAATTTTTGCAAAAAAAACCCTTCATTTTTGCAAAAAAAAAACTCCATTTTTGCAAAAAACTACATTTCCGGAATTATCATCGAGTTTATCGTATTTTGAAAGGAAAATCAATTTTTGCAAAAAAAAACCTTCATTTTTGAAAAAAAAACCTTCATTTTTGCAAAAAAACCCTTCATTTTTGCAAAAAAAAAAACTCCATTTTTGCAAAAAACTACATTTCCGGAATCATCATCGAGTTTATCGTATTTTGAAAGAAAAATCTATTTTTGCAAAAAAAAACCTTCATTTTTGCAAAAAAAAACTCCATTTTTACAAAAAAAACACTTCATTTTTGAAAAAAAACATTATATTTTTACAAAAAACTCCATTTTTGGAATCATCATCGCGAATAAATATCTATTTTTGCAAAAAAAAACTTCATTTTTGCAAAAAAAAACCTTAATTTTTGCAAAAAACCCTTCATTTTCGCAAAAAAAAACTCCATTTTTGCAAAAAACTACATTTCCGGAATCATCATCGAGTTAATCGTATTTTGAAAGAAAAATCTATTTTTGCAAAAAAAAACCTTCATTTTTGCATAACAAAACCTTCATTTTTGCAAAAAAACCCTTCATTTTTGCAAAAAAAAACTCCATTTTTACAAAAAACTCCATATTTGAAAAAATTCCATTTTTGGAATCATCATCGCGAATAAATATCTATTTTTGCAAAAAAAACCTTCATTTTTGCAAGAAAAAACCTTAATTTTTGCAAAAAAAACCCTTCATTTTTGCAAAAAAAAACTCCATTTTTGCAAAAAACTACAATTCCGGAATTATCATCGAGTTAATCGTATTTTGAAAGGAAAATCAATTTTTGCAAAAAAAACCTTCATTTTTGCAAAAAAAAACCTTCATTTTTGCAAAAAAACCCTTCATTTTTGCAAAAAAAAGCTCCATTTTTACAAAAAACTCCATATTTGAAAAAACTCCATTTTTGGAATCATCATCGCGAATAAATATCTATTTTTGCAAAAAAAAACCTTCATTTTTGAAAAAAAAAACCTTAATTTTTGCAAAAAAACCCTTCATTTTTGCAAAAAAAAACTCCATTTTTGCAAAAAACTACATTTCCGGAATCATCATCGAGTTTATCGTATTTTGCAAGAAAAATCTATTTTTACAAAAAAAAAACCTTCATTTTTGCAAAAAAAACTCCATTTTTACAAAAAAAACCCTTCATTTTTGAAAAAAAACACTCCATTTTTACAAAAAACTCCATATTTGAAAAAACTCCATTTTTGGAATCATCATCGCGAATAAATATCTATTTTTGCAAAAAAAAACCTTCATTTTTGAAAAAAAAAAACCTTAATTTTTGCAAAAAAAACCCTTCATTTTTGCACAAAAAAACTCCATTTTTGCAAAAACCTACATTTCCGGAATCTTCATCGAGTTTTTCGTATTTTGAAGAAAAATCTATTTTTACACAAAAAAACCTTCATTTTTGCAAAAAAAACTCCATTTTTACAAAAAAAAACCCTTCATTTTTGAAAAAAAACACACCATTTTTACAAAAAAACTCCATATTTGAAAAAACTCCATTTTTGGAATCATCATCGCGAATAAATATCTATTGTTGCAAAAAAAACCTTCATTTTTGCAAAAAAAAAAACCTTCATTTTTGCAAAAAAAAAAACCTTAATTTTTGCAAAAAAAACCCTTCATTTTTGCAAAAAAAACCCTTCATTTTTGCAAAAAAAACTCCATTTTTGCAAAAAACTACATTTCCGGAATCATCATCGAGTTTATCGTATTTTGAAAGAAAAATCTATTTTTACAAAAAAAAACCTTCATTTTTGCAAAAAAAACTCCATTTTTACTAAAAATTCCATATTTGAAAAAACTCCATTTTTGGAATCATCATCGCGAATAAATACCTATTTTTGCAAAAAAAACCTTCATTTTTGCAAAAAAAACCTTTATTTTTGCAAAAAAACCCTTCATTTTTGCAAAAAAAACTCCATTTTTGCCAAAAACTTCATTTCCGGAATCATCATCGAGTTTTTCGTATTTTGAAAAAAAATTTCCATTTTTGTAAAAAACCTTCGTTTTTGCAACAACAAAAAATCCATTTTTACAAAAAAAACTCCACTTTTACAAAAATCTCAGTTTTTGCAAAAACTCCGTTTCTGGAATTATCATCGAGTTTTTCGTATTTTGAAAAAAAATCTCCATTTTTGCAAAAGAGAACCTCCGTTTTTTTTTTAAAAAAAAAAACCTCAGTTTTTGCCAAAAACAACCCTTTATTTTTGGGCACACTTTAATTCCGGAACTATCATCATTTATGAAACTATGATAATTCCGGAAAATAAGTTATTGTAAAATAATTAAATTGTTTGTTTCACAAAATTTTAATACTATTATTATTATTATTATTTTCATTATCATGGTTATGCTTTTATTTTCAGTAGAATACTCGTATAATGAGTTTTTCTTTTATTTTATTTTGAATTTATTATCAGCTGCGCCCTTACAATATGGGTTCAAAAGGATATCGCACAGACATTATCTGTAAAAATATTCTGGTTTTTTTCAAATTTCACCACAAAAATCTGTGATTTCACTTTGAATCTCTCGTAGTAAAGGCGCAGACACTTTATGAGCAAACTGTTTTACCACAGAATCTGTGGCTTTACGTTAGGTGATTATCTATGCTAAACACACCATGAACGAAGAAAGTGTTCAAATCTTATCAATTACTACCAGGCTAATTCGTATCTTGTTTATAAACAAATATTTTCAGTTTTTTTCTCACTTATTAATTATTTTATTGATTTAATTTTGTTTTAAGATCGTCGAATCGAGCACTACTTTTTGATGGGCCATCCAATAAAATTAGCTACTGTACTGATTGCGTATGCTTATTTTGTGAAAAAACTTGGACCGAAAATTATGAAAAATCGAAACGCCTATAATGTGACTAAACTAATGATGGCATACAACATTTTACAAGTGATAATTAATTCGGTTCTCGCAATTTTGGTATGTTTACATTTTGTTAATGATACAATTGATTTGAAGAGAGTTTACAAATAATATTCAATAATAGGTTTTGATTAAAATTTTGGGACGAATTAACGAAATTCAATGCCTCTCGGTAGATAGAAGTTATACTAAAGCGGGATATTTGGAAGCACAATTATCATACGCATACTATATGCTGAAGGTGTTCGATCTGATGGATACCATATTTTTTGTGGTCCGAAAGAAATTCAAACAGGCTTCATTTCTTCATATGTACCATCATATAATGATATGTACTACATCTTATGTCTTCTGCCGTTATGCGCCTGGTGGACATGGAGCACTACTGGGCTTACTCAATACTATTGTGCACGCGTTAATGTACTTCTATTATTTACTGGTATTAATGCGGCCAGCAAATTCCACCTCGACAATTTGGTGGAAAAGGCATCTAACACTTGCCCAACTCTTACAATTCACCATCTTAGCTTACCATTTTGGCCGTCCATTATTCCGAACCGATTGCAAATATCCCATATGGGGTTTGTATTTTGGTTTAGCTCAAAGTATTTTTATGTTCGGTTTGTTCACAGATTTCTATATAAATGCTTATATTAAAAAATCAACAAAAACAAACTAAATCATTTATTTCTAATTTATACACAATATATTTTGCTGTATTCAATTATAATAACTTTTTACTGGTTGTGTGAAACTATTGTAGATGAAAATATTTTTCCCTGTTTCTAATCTAGTTAAACATTTAATAAATATATGTTATCGTTGATACTATTTTAGTTAAGTTAATATTTTTATATACGAGTATATAGCATAATTTTTATTTATTATATTTTTCAAGAAAATAAATTGAAATTTTTACTGAAAATTATTTTCCATTTTTGAATTTTTGGTTTTTCTAATTGTTGTTGAAAAAATTTTATTAATTACCAGGTATATAAGCTTAAATCCGCTGTTTTTTAGTCAAAAAAACACGGTTTTTTTTCACTAAAAACAGCTGATTTAAGCTTATACACCTGGTTTAAGCTTAAATCCAAATAGTTTCGGATCATTTTTGACGTGTGCGATGGTGCGTTGTCGTGGAGAAAAATCAACTTGTTATATCTTTGTTGATAATCCGTTTTCTTTTCACGCAGAGCACAGTGCAATTTGATCAGTTGTTGATGGTAACGGTGGGCATTGACAGTTTCACCAGATTTCAACATCTCATAGTAGACAATACCCTGCTGATCCCACCAAATGCACAGCATCAGGAACGACTTTCTTTTTTGTCTGGCGAGCAAGATTTCGCATGTGTTTTGGCATCGCTTCATCTGCATATCGTTCAATTCATGCGGCACCTATTTTTCGATCTTTTCAATCTTCCCTATGGCACGCAGACGTATGGAAATAGCTGCTTGAGTAACACGCAATTGCTCCGCGAGAATTTTTTCCGATTGGGTATCGTCTTCATCCAAAAGAGCCTGCAATTGATGGTCCTCAATCTTCCTAGGCCGATTTTCACGCTTCTTGTCCCACAAGTCAAAATTGCCGTCTTTGAACCGACGGAACCAATCTCGGCATATTGTTTCCGATAAAGCACTGTCACCATAGGCCTCCAAAGCATTCAATGCGATTCGGCAGCCGATTTCTTCAAATTGAAGCAGAAAAGCAGAGCTTCCCGCATATTCACTTTTTCTGGCACAAAACTAGACATGATTACCAAAGGAAAAATGTATATTGTTGTACAAAATTGCTGTTAATGTGCACTGATTAATGTTGACAGATGTCAAACTCATAAAAAAAAATATGGCATGCCCATGGTAACTTAATATGCTCACTCACGCCCTCTATGACCAAACAGCGGATTTAAGCTTATATACCTGGTATATAAAAACAAGCTTATTAAAAGTCGATCAATTAAAAGTTTTTCAATAGGTTTGAAATTGGCTAATGTTCATTCGATTTTTTAATATGTTCACAGTAGAAGAGTTACCGTATATTATAATATTTTCAATTTTTAACGAAAATTATCTTCAAATAATTCAAATCCATTATGAAAATTGTTGTAAAATTCGCGATATTTTTGGTTGTAATGATTGCTCATTTTTGGAGGATAAATTTGAGTCTACTAGTTCGGTATAAAATATTGTATACGAAAAACAACTCATTCAGCTGAAAATATTGCTGCGTTGAGTGAAATTGTTCACTTTGAGGATCTAGTTTTATCTGAGCCTTATAAGGTCCAATTTGTGCAAGAATTAAAGTTTGGAAAGTCTGAAATTTGCTGATTGGATCATTGAATTGAATGTCGAACTTGGGCATTTGAAAACCCAAGAGCAGTTACTGAATAACGTGTGCCTGTTTGGATTGTAGGCATCATTGATAGATCCTGTGTAGTTATTTTTGTATATAAAAATATCTAAATTTTGAATAAGAGATGATGTGCAAAACGAATGTTACTTGTCTAGTCTATAAAAACGCCGCGAAAAATCTTGGGCTATACATATTGTAAATGAAGGCAAAACAAAGTACGCACAGAAGACAAGACTAATTAGCACTAGTCCCGCATACATATAGGAGATTATAGCTTTTGAAAGAGTTGAATTATTGTCCTATTTGAGGTTATGGGTCGCAGCCTATTACAGTCAGCCAGTCTAAATTATTTCACTCGAAAATTATGACCATAACCTCAAAATTTCTGCTTTACAAGGCACATTATGTATATACCAGCTTCTCATACCAATGATGGAATAAAAAGGAAAACTATAGCTAACATGGGGCAAAAGTAGATATCCGATAGTGGATATGCCGTGGTTGGCAAAGGTGCTATTAAAAATAATAATCACATGAGTACTCCTTACTGGGGTAGGTTCATTTACAAGGTTCCTGACCGTTGCTCACAGAGCGGGGTACAAACCTAAAGTACTCTAATAATAAAAATAGGTGCCACGTGAATGGAGGGGCCCCATAGAAATAGCAGATTCTATGCTCGGTTATGGTGACGTGCTTCGGCATTTACGTGGTGGCTGTGGTTGACACCTAGAGTGCTAGCACGATCTCCGGCTCGCTGGTGTGAGATGCTGGTAATTATCTCGGGCGCTGTCACTGCTTATGACAGCAGAGGTTTAGATGGGTCCCATCACTAACAGTTGAGAGAATCAGCTTGTAACTGATTACTGACTGCTAACAATGATATTTCGAGTATCAAAGTAAATGAATGGTATACGATTAATTGGGATGATAGTGTCAATGCATTAATGGATGAATTCTTTCCTGGGGTTGAAATGTAAGAGAAAGTGAATTCTGGTAGGAGAAGTGTCCCGGGATTAGATGCCGTGACTGGTTCTGTGTGGAGAAGTGCCCCAGGATTAAATGCCGTGACTGCTAAAATGATGATGAGTGTTTGGCGGACTATTCCCGCATATATAAGCAGCCTATACGGTGAAAGCTTGGAGAGTGATGTATTTCCGAGTGAATGGAAATTAGGAGACGTGGTTATCCTGCCCAAGTCTCCGGCCGGGATACGGACTGACCCATCCTCTTATAGGAGGATATGCTATTATATGTATTCGATAAAGTCCGCGAGCGGATGATGGTACACCGGCTGAATGTGAAGTTGCCAGACTTCAATGTATCCGGCTCTCAGTATGGATTTACGAAAGGTAAATCAACTGAGGACCCTTGGATGTGTGTAAGACGGTTGGTTGCAGAGAGTGAGAGTAAGTACGTTTGTGGTGTGTTCCAGAGAGTGAGAGTAAGTGCGTGTGTGATGGGATCGCATCATTGAGTGGATTGAGGAGGTTTCATGTGAACAGAGAAGTTACTTCCATGAAAGGTATGGGGCCGTACAGGGGAACAATGGGAGGGTTGTTCGCCAGATGGTGCGTGGCTGCCCACAGGGATCTGTGGTCGGCCCCGCCATCTGGAATATGATAATGAACGGTCTCTTGGTGCAGTTGGAGGAGACCGGTTGCGGTGTGATCGCATATGAGGATGATCTTCTGCTTGTGATTGAAGGGGAGAGTAGGTGTATGCGGTAGAGGTAGCGGGAAGACGCTATATGCAGATGGTGTGTGAATGGGGTAATAGAATGGGAGTGAATGTCTAAGAAAGGAAGACTGCGTGAATGTTGTTGAGGGGTTTTTAGGTGCCCAGTAGGTCGCCCAATATTCGTTTAGAGGCGGTCGGGGTTCGATATGCGCGGGAGGTATATTACCTTGGAGTAAAGGTTGAAGAAAGACTGAACTTTCGTCCTACCTTGTAACATCTTGTAAGGGGGCGCGTGGCCGGTTTGATTGGCATGCTGGTGCGAGTATTTCGGAAGAAATCGGGACTTCGATCCGGAGCGGTGAAAGTCCTGTACAAGGGTGTGTTACCAGTATGCGAGGGTAGGCATAAATTCTGTGCAGCGTCTGGCTTTGTATGCATGTTTGAATGTATGTAGAACCGTTTCAACTGATGATGGGAGAAATTCCATGGCACCTGAAGGTGCTGCGTGGAAGCATTCACTATTGTCTAAGTCGGAGGATCCCGCTTGCTGGTTGCTCGGTTACGAATGAAGACGTTCATGGTCTTAGTCCACGACAGTGGCTTGTACTGGTCCTGAATAGAACTTATGAAATTTAGCAAAGTCGATGGGATGAGAGTATGAATGACAGATGGACGCAAATGTTAATTTCGGACGTGTGCTTTGTGTCTGCGTCTGGATTTGAATGTCTGTTCCTAGGGTATTTATGCATGGGATATGACGGTATGAATGGGCGTGGACTGGCTGCGGAGGCTAGATGCCCTTGTGGGTGGCCTGTACGGGGATTTGCGTGACAAAGGTGCATGTGAAATTGTAGTGAATAGTAATAGTATGGATTTGAGTGGTGTGTTAGATATTAGAGAAGGATATGAATATTTTAATAGATTTGCCGTGGCACTTTTTGAGAGGAGAGCGAGATTGGTGCGTGAATGAGTGTGTAAATGATACGCATGGTGGCCGCGACCGGGTGAAAGACCAAGGTCGATTCCGGTTGTACTTTCGGGTCTTGGTAAAGTCGCGTACCTGAGCTGGCTTAGCAGTGCCTAAGAATTTACAAGATTCGTTGTCATAGCACAATGAGCGGAGTACAAACCGAAGTATTCTTAAAACAAAAATTGGTGCCACGGGAATCGGGGTGCCCCATAGTATTAAAACACACTGTGCCCGATAATGGTGAGGCCCCTTAGGCAGCAACGTGCTGGCTGTGGTTAATACCAATACCGCGGGTACGGTCTCCGCATCGCTGGTGGGACATATCGGTTTTTATCTCGGATACTGTCACTGCTTATGACAGTAGAGGTTTAGATAGGCTTCGCCACTAACACTTGGAGTAATCAGTTTATAACTGGTTTCTGACTGTAAACTGTCAGTAATGGTGGTGCGTTGATTGAGCGTAACTCAATCCGTATGGTTGTAGGCGACTCGTGGTTTTATGTTTAACAACAGATAAGTCACGTTAAATAATATAATACTACTGTACAAGGCACAAATCATTTATTTTTGTGAAACTTGGATTCTTAACAAAAATCTTTTTGAACTCTTGTGTAGGTTTTTTACAAGAGAGTTCGAAATAGTTTTTGTTGAGAACCCAAAAAAGAGTTATTTTCCGCATATATGAGAAGGGACGATTCCGGAGCCTATTTAACGATGAGACCGCCATCACCCGGTTGTAGATAAAGTTAAGCTCAATAGACGGCGGTGGGCATAACAATTAATTCAAAAATTTGAACAAAGTAAAAAAATATTTGTTATTATTAAATTTTGTTGTTTTTTTTAAATTATTTTATTTAAATTATGTATAATCAAAAGGTTTTGTTGAAAATTTTTTTATTATTTCTAATCAATTTTGATAAGATGGTATAAACATTAAGAATTCTTTTATAAAAATAATTTTTGAATTCAAATTTATTTTCTGAACTGAATTTGATTAAAAAAAATTTTATTTTTAAAAAAAAAATTGATTTAATTTTTGTGGTAAAACTGATTTTGCTTCGGTTAGAGAAATTATAGAATCTATTAATTTTTTTCAAGTGAATAAAAAATTTACAATAGAAAATTGCTGGAGTAATCATTTAATTTTTTTACTCTATCAAATATGTTAAGGTGGATAATTTTTCCAAAACTACCCTACATCTCATGGCGAGGGGGGGGGGGGGGGGGTAGGGTGAAATTGGCCTTGGGTCCATACGATTTTTGTTTTGTAGAAGGAATCTAGAAATTATTTCATAATACTGATTTTTTTTTTTTGTAATAATTTATTTAACTTTATTAAAAGCTAAAAAAAAAACAAGAATTTTATTTGAATTCAAAAATATTTTTTTTTTCTTAAAACAAAACTACAATGAATTGAATAATTTTATTTTTCTGTAATTATATTAATTTATTTTTATTAAAAATCATAAAGAGCAAAAGAAAGAATTAAGTGAAAATTTATTATTCGATTTATTTATATAAAATTTGTTATTTAAATAGAAAATAATGTCGATAAAACTAGTAAAATTGAATGTCGAGAGTACAAATACCTTTATGGATTGACGTTATGTAAATTTTATTCAAATTTACATTTTTCTCTTTGACCTTAAATACTCAACGATGAACAAATACTTTTCTAAACTATAGAATTGAATTTTAAATATTATAATGACATTGAATAAGAACAAAAATCAATAAAAAAAATCCGATTTAATTGAAAAACTTGGTTTATTTAAAACAAAACCAACCAAACAGACACACAAAATACTAAAATAAATAAACGTGAAAATTATCCTGAACAGTCATTTTCGTTTCGATCGAAAGTCCATGGCATGCATGGCAACTCATTCTAGTGTCAACAGTATATGCGCGGTCATATCTGTTCGTTTGTGATATAAAATTTCTATGTGAACTATTTATTATATAATAATAATAATAATAATAATAATAATAATTTTGCTAATATATATATTTATATATAAAATAATAACTGAGATATTTGTGCATAAAATATAATATTTTTTATTTTTAATTAAAATAAATGAACAGAAGATAAAATTACAATTTGCTAAAATATTGTGTGATTTGATCATTTTCAAATTGTTACAATTTGAATAAATTTCTTATATTGAAGGGCCATAAAACCAAATAATAATGGCATTAATAATATCAAGTCTTTATAATATCTATGATTATTCTTTCAATGAACATAAAGGTAAATAGAAATTATAATTGTTATTAATATTCTCTTGTACTATGAATTTTTTTTGTTGTTGTTTATCACTTCAGATCCACGAGTTGAAAAATATCCACTACTCGGCTCTCCAATACCAGTTATTGGTGTTATTATTTTGTATTTATTTTTTGTAAGAAAATGGGGTCCAAAATGGATGGAAAATCGTCAGCCATACAATTTAAAACTTGTTATACGATTGTATAATTTAGTGCAAATATTTTTGAATTTGTCATTATTTACAATTGTAAGTTTAATTTTTAAATAATTTTTAATTATAATCTATTAATCGAATTTATTCGATTCGTTTTTAATAATTTGAAAAGAAAAAACAATAACGATGGAAAATTCTTTTACTAATTGAATTTTTTTTTTTTTTTAATTTTAATATAAAAATTGCAATTTTCCAATATTTTTTGTTTAAAAATGTCGGTTTTTTTGAAAAAAATTAATTATTGTTTTTTTTTTAGTAAAAAAAAAAATATTCAAAATTTCACTACCAAAATTAAGAATATTTTTTATAAAAAAACCCTACAAATGTTTTAGAAAAAAAATAAAAAGTATCAACAATAAAGTATAGACAAAAAATACAGTTTGAAATTATTTCTATTTAGAAAAAACAAACAAACAAAAGATTAAATATTATTAATTAATCGCATTTAATTAAAAAGAATATTTATCCTTACAAATGTTCTATTAAAATTCGATTTTACATTTCTTCAGATTTATTTCAATAATAAAATGTGGATTGTTTTTTTTGTTTTGTTTTTTTCTTTAAGATAAATATTAAATAAATAAAAAATATCTATTTTATTATTTTTTTTTTAAATTTCATTATTAAATACATATAAAATTTGATGCGGTTAAATAGGAAATTTTTGACATTCTAAAATACATGATTAATACTCATAAATGTTTAATGCGAAAATCGTTTACAAGAAATTTTTTGTCAGTTCATTTTTTAGTTACTTTGTTCTAATAGATAATTATAATTTTTATAAATAGTTTAAAAAAAAAAAAAGAATACTACTAATTATATATTGTTTTAATGAAATAGGGACTTCAAAATTCATATTTACGGCAAGATTTCAGTTTATTATGTCAACCATACGATAAAACCAATAATGAACCTTATATGAGAAATTTAATATTTGCAACATATCTTTACTATATGAGTAAATATATTGATTTATTAGATACGGTAAGTATTACAATCTATATAAATTTAATATATAAAAAAAAATTTAAAAAAAAACACTTAATATTATTATTATTTGAATTTGAAAATGTTTTTTTCTCTATTGCATTTTCGCTGATCATCTTTTAAAGTATATATTTGATATTAATTATTTGAAGTCAAATATATCGTTAGATAATCAGTTAATATATATTTTATTTTTATTAAGTTTATTATCTTTTTCATTATAAAATATTAACAATTTCAAACAAATTACTATGCACAAGAGAAAATATCTCACATTTTCTAAAACCATTTGGTAAAAACAAAAAATTTAAAATAAAATCAATTCAAAAATTAAATACTTTAATGTTATTGTTTTTTTTTTTAAAAAAAATATAATAAAAATTATTTTCTTTAAAGGTGTTTTTTGTTTTACGAAAGAAAACCAACCAAATAACATTTTTACATGTTTATCATCATGCTGGTATGGTATTTGCAGTTTATATTTTTAATAAATTCCTTATTGGTAAGTTAATATTAATAATTATTTTAATATATATATATATATTAATTATATATAATATAAAAATTCAGAAATATCGAAATGATTTTTGGTTTTTTTTTTTAAAGCAAAATGTCTCGACAAACTTGAAGAGTTTTTTTTGATTTGCTATAAAATCCAAAAAAAAAATTGAAAAAGTTCATTTATTTTTTTTAGCTTAAATGTGCTTAAAAATTATATTTAAGCTGGTAAAAAGTAAATGAATAAATTACCGTTATATTAAAAATTATTTACAATTATTTGATCAAAAAACAAAAAAAATAATTATTGTACAATATTTAAAAAAAAATTATTCAGTAAAAATGGATGTGATTAGTTTTTCATGGATCAAACCTATAATAAAATATACAATATTTTAAAAAGATTCATTTTATTATAGTGAATTTAATTTTTACATATATATTGTATTTTCCAAATGTTAATAATATAGTTTTGAGTCTAGAGAAAATATTCGTAATTGTTATATTAAATAAAAATTTTATTTCCTTTTGCTTTTATGCAAAATAAATTTTCAACAATTACTTTGCGTATTAAGAATATCGTATAACAGGAAAAAAAAAATACCACAATTAATTAATTACTTGGGTCAATGAATTTTTTAACATTTCAACAATTGAAGAACGCATTTTCTATTAAGTGTATTTATTTTCAGGTAAAAATAGCGTTTTTTTCCCCGATATTATTCTGTTATCGATTAAGTTGATTCCATTTTTGTTCTATTTAGTTCGGCAATTTAAAAGTCTTTATACTAAAATACGTATAAACACTAATTTCAATTTTTGAATACAAAAATGGATGTTTAAATGAATTTTAAAACCGTTGCTTTATTACCATTACTTAATTTGCAAATAATTTTGCAAAAAAATAAAAGAAAATTATTCAAAATATCAATTACAAAAATGTCTACAATTGATATAAATTTTAATGTTTCAATATTTTAATTAACGCAATTATCAAAATTACAAAATCAAAAGGAAACTAATACAAATTGTCCTCTGTGACAGGAACCATTAAAAAAGAAAAAAATATAATAAAAAATATTTATTTTTGGCCAAAAAAGACAATATAATTTTTTTTTTTAAAATGTTATTTTTATAATTAACTAAAAAAAACAATTTATTTTTTAAAAAAATATTCTTTTTCTTATTATTAGCTAAACCCTAACAAACCAACTCTGACCTAAGGAAAATACGAAAGCTTATTTTAGAATGATTATCAAAAAAAAATATAATCTGCTAAAAATTTTCCTTTTTTTTTAATAAAATAAGTCCTCATTTTTATTTCTTCTTTCTAATAAAAAAAAAAAACAAAAGCAAAAAAGAAATTAGATCTTAACAATCTTTTAAAAAAGAGTTAAAAAATAGGAAATCTTTTAAAAAATTTCACCGTAAAAATTAAAAAAAAAGTTAATTTTATAAATAAATAAAATCCTTTGGGTCTTTAACTTAAAAATCTATTAATTTATAATAAATTAGTACAGTGAAATGTGATTTGAGCGATAATTATCTCTAATATTAGTTGATAAATTAAATTTATTATGAATTGTTTTCTTTTAGAAAGTAATAAAAAAGAAAAAAAATATTAAAAATATAAATTTGAATTAGTTATAAATGCCAAACAATAATAAATAAAACAGATTTTTTTTATATAGTGTCCTGATTTAGCGACCCTAAATTTTAATTCTGCTTTTGGGGCTCATCAGTTATTACCAAATAACTTGACTTGTCGTGGTGCTAAGAATTTAAACATTTTTCTAATTAAATTCGTTTATATGGCATTACTTAAAATTCATTTATTAATAGTCACTCGTCATAATTTTTTACGAGGGTCGTTCAATAAGTCCTTAGAAGAAGATGGAAAAAAGCTGTTTTTTAAAAAAAAAAATTTTTATTTATCATCTCCTTTTAGCTCTATACACTTTTCCAACCGTTTTTCCAAAATTTTTATCCCGTCCAAAAAATAGGATTTCGGAAGTTCTGCAAAATACTCATCCGTTTGAGCAATGACGTCCTCGTTGGAAGTGAACCGTCGTCCGCCAAATCATTTCTTCAGATTGGGGAAAAGAAAATAGTCACTCGGGGCCAAATCTGGTGAATAAGCGGGATGCTGCAACAATTCCATTCTCAATTCCACAATTTTGGCCATGAAAACAGCGCAGGTGTGCACACGCGCATTGTCCTGATGCAAGAGGATTTTTTTCTTCTTCAGATGGGGGCGTTTCCCTTTGATTTCCTCGCTCAACCGTTGCAATAACGACGCGTAATACGCTCCTGTTATTGTTTTTCCTTTTTCCAAGTAGTCGATAAAAATGATGCCCTGCGAATCCCAAAAGACCGTGGCCATCACCTTGCCGGCCGATGGCACAGTTTTTGCCTTCTTCGGAGCCCGTTCACCCTTGAAAATCCACTGTGATGACTGTCTCTTCGTTTCTGGAGTGTAGTAGTGTATCCAGGTTTCGTCCACAGTGACATATCGACGAAGTAATTCGGTGCCAACATAGCCTCAGAGTCCACTACACGATTGCGCTTATTCTCCTCTGAGATCAAACGCGGCACCCATCTTGCCGACATTTTTTTCACAGACAATTTTTCATGCAAAATTGAAGCGACTGTACCTTGTGATATGCCCGTGGCCTCAACTAATTCGCGCACTTTAATTCGCCGATCGTTCAAAATCAGATCGTGGATTTTGTCGATGATTTCAGGAGTAGACACCTCAACTGGGCGTCCCGAACGATGTTCATCTTTTGTGGATGAACGGCCACGTTTAAATTCATTCACCCAATTGTAAACCATCGCAAACACAGGTGCAGATGTGCCATGAACTGCATCCAACTCGGCTTTGATTTCTTTCGGGCTTAAGCCTTTCAAATGGAGATGTTTGATGACAGCCCTAAACTCGCTTTTTTCCATTGTTATGCACAAATAAATGTTGTTAATTTTAATCGACGATAGAAATTGACCTACGTTCTGGATCTAGCTGAAATTTTGACAGCTTTCCTGTCGATAATGTTACTTGCAAAAAAAAAATCTTTACTGACACTACGGAGTTTTTTTTCAAAGGATTTTTTACTCAAAAAAAAAACGGGATTTTCTTTTAAGTTTTATTAAAACGTACTTAATCGATATTTTGACTATAAGCTTTCTACATTAATTAATTGAAACAATTTACAAATAATTTTTTTCTATATTTGCCATACAATATAATCTTTCTAGTTGAACGATTTAGGATTAAGAAATTATATTATTTTGATTAAAATTGAAAATAGCTCAAATGCGAATTATAACATTTCGAATTTTATCATTTACAGGTAGTCATCCAACACTTCTGGGAATTATCAACAGTTTCGTCCACGTTATCATGTACACGTACTACTTTTTGACATCGTTCAGTTCGGAGTTGAAAAAGTCTATTTGGTGGAAACGGCATATTACACAATTGCAACTTGCACAATTTGCATATCTTTTATTCCATTTCACATTTCCGCTATTCAGTAAATCGTGTTCGTATCCGAAACTAATCTGCTTCATTGGAGTTACACAGAACTTATTTATGCTGTCGTTATTTTCCGATTTCTATTATAAAGCATATGTGAAAAAGAAGCCACCAACTACTACTAATGATAATGATAAGAAAAACAACTGAAATAATTAGTATTTGTTTAAAAACAATATAAAAACAATAACGATAAACGAATTGTTTAATTTTCAAAAAAATTTTTTAATATACATATACACATAAATAAATAATTCATAATAAATTTTTGTTCTTTGTTTTTTATTTGTTGCGATATGTTTTTTGTTTTTTAACAGAACATAAACTAAATATACATTTCGAAAGAGAAAGGGTTTTTCAATAGGGGTGATCTCTTTTCAAATAGACCATGTGGCAATATTTATAATGCCAAAATATTCTCTTATTGTCAGTTGTATTTTGTAAAGTTTGCAATTTATTCATAGGAAGATACACGACTCAACAGCACTTGAAAATTATCCAATTTTTTCGTTCTTTTATTGCAACTTATCGTGCACTTATTCCTAGTGTGCTCGCTATACGTCAAACTGTAGAAAGTTTTGAATGTAATCTTTCTTTATACAATATTCACGTGCCAGTAAGACAAAGATCTGGTCGACGTGCCAGTAAGACAAAGACCCGGTCCAAGTGCCAAGAATACCTGTTCAGGTAGGTTTTCAAGAAGACACAAATATATCGATTTCAAGGTGTTCTCAACATTTGGAATGTGAATTTGCTCTGAAACAACTTGAAAATTATGTTGAGTTTTCCAAGAAAATAATCTTCTCAAATGAGGCGCATTTTTATCGCTCCGGATCGGTGAATAAACAAAGTTGTCGTTACTGGGCTGAAGCCAATTCGCAATTTATTTACGCAGAACCTTTATATTCCAAAAAACTGATCATTTGGTGGCATTATCGGTCCTTATTTTTTTTTGGAAAAAAAAATAATGGTGAGAAGTACAGATCGATGATAAAGAACTTTTTGCGTTGATAAGAAATCTTTATATTCCAAAAAGCTGACAGTTTGGTGTGTTTCATGGCACGGTGGCATCATCGGTCCTTATTTTTTTCAAAAAAAAATAATGGTGAGCGGTACAGATCGATGATAAAGAACTTTTTGCGTTGATAAGAAACCTTTATATTCCAAAAAATTGATCGTTTGGTGTGTTTCATGGCACGGTGGCATCATCGGTCCTTATTTTTTTTGGAAAAAAAAATAATGGTGAGCAGTACAGATCGATGATAAAGAACTTTTTGCGTTGATAAGAAACCTTTATATTCCAAAAAACTGATCGTTTGGTGTGTTTCATGGCACGGTGGCATCATCGGTCCTTATTTTTTTCGAAAAAAAATAATGGTGAGCGGTACAGATCGATGATAAAGAACTTTTTGCATTGATAAGAAACCGTTACATTCCAAAAAAACTGACCATTTAGTGTGTTTCATGGCACGGGGGCATCATCGGTCCTTATTTTTTTCGAAAAAAAATAATCGTGAGCGGTACAGATCGATGATAAAGAACTTTTTGCGTTGATAAGAAACCTTTATATTCCAAAAAACTGATCGTTTGGTGTGTTTCATGGCACGGTGGCCTCATCGGTCCTTATTTTTTTTGAAAAGAAATAATGGTGAGCGGTACAGATCGATGATAAAGAACTTTTTGCGTTGATAAGAAACCTTTATATTCCAAAAAAACTGATCGTTTGGTGTGTTTCATGGCACGGTTGCATCATCGGTCCTTATTTTTTTTGGAAAAAAAAATAATGGTGAACAGTACAGATCGATGATAAAGAACTTTTTGCGTTGATAAGAAACCTTTATATTCCAAAAAACTGATCGTTTGGTGTGTTTCATGGCACGGTGGCATCATCGGTCCTTATTTTTTTCGAAAAAAAATAATGGTGAGCGGTACAGATCGATGATAAAGAACTTTTTGCATTCATAAGAAACCGTTACATTCCAAAAAAACTGACCATTTAGTGTGTTTCATGGCACGGAGGCATCATCGGTCCTTATTTTTTTTGAAAAAAAAAATAATGGTGAGCGGTACAGATCGATGATAAAGAACTTTTTGCATTCATAAGAAACCGTTACATTCCAAAAAAAACTGACCATTTAGTGTGTTTCATGGCACGGTGGCATCATCGGTCCTTATTTTTTTTGAAAAAAAAAAATATTGGTGAGCGGTACAGATCGATGATAAAGAACTTTTTGCGTTGATAAGAAACCTTTATATTCAAAAAAACTGATCGTTTGGTTAGTTTCATGCCACGGTGGCATCATCGGTCCTTATTTTTATTTTAAAATCAAAATAATACTAAAACGAATAAACCTGTTAACTCTACACTAGGGAAGATTTACGAATAATTAACACTTAAAAGACATCTCTTATCATTACTAACGATTTCATTTTTAATACTTCGCTATTCAACAGTGCCACCAAATTGTAGATTTTATAGCATATTCTCTTTAGCCCCGGAGTATTTCCTGATATTTCGTAGGCTTACTTTTGAACACTTTGGCATATGTAAAATTATTCCCTGGGTGAAGGATTGGGATGAAAAGTAGGAATTCGATAGCACCACGGCTTATTACGACCGTTTTCATAGAAAACCCTACATCAGCTTGGCATGCTTGTTCGCTAGGTTTCGTGATCATTGTGGCGTGGGTTTGAAGATTGACATAGCGGTGTTCTCACTCAAAGAGAGCATTACAAAGTTCTTAATTTCTCTATTGCAAGGGAAAGGGAGAGAAAGAAAGGAGAAGATAAAATATGGAAAGAAAAAAATTAAAATAAGTGAAAATCGAAAGCCGGCATGAATAGGAACAGGAGGGAAGGTATAAAAATTTGGGACATGCAAAAATTTAATTTGAATGAAAAGAAAAACTAAAGGTAGTAAACAGGGTGGAGCTGATCGACGACTGAAATGGGAGGGTTCTAGATGTTGAGTCTTTCCCAGGCCATGTATCGAAACCACCATTCGGCAGTCCTTGATCAAACTATTTGGAATGCCCCTAAAACGGCGACAATGATCTTTTTTACAACATCCTACAATTCAAGTAATTAGTGTGGGATTGGGGACCTGCGGTGAGGAGGAACCTTGAATAAAAAACTAATTTTCTATTTATAGAAAATTTAATACACCCAGAAGATGGGTGTATTAGGGTATTCTATATCGCTTTAAGGTGACAGTTGATGAGACATGCGCCAATTGTCAGCCCACAATTGAAAATGTGAAGAATGTATTTTTCCACTGTCCACGTTTTAGCGGAGAACGGAAGCTAGCAGAGAAAGTAATCGGTGAATAATTGTCCCAGAAGAGCAAATGAAAATGTCGCAGGCATGCTGAAGTGCGGCACCTGAGTACGGATCACAAGTAATAAAGCACCTTTGTCAGGCAGAAAGAATGAGGCCTAAATAAGAAAATAGACATGATATCAGTCTATTCTCCCCATGAAGTAATACCTGCCGGTGGTCCCATGTCGAGTCATATTTGAAGAAATTTAGTTGGTAAAAAGCCAACACACTGTAGGGATCGATATCTCTACAGTGTCTTCAGATCCCCCTCTACCCACCTTTAAGGAAATAGTGTTTTTCTCTGAAGCCAAAAGAGAGTTTGGATAGGATCTCTTTCTTTGATGATAAGTAGAATCCTTCGTGGGAACAGCTTTTCAAACATTTTGACATTGTGGGTAGCAGAGAAATCATCAAAGAAAGAGATCCTATCCCAACTTCGAATTTTCAAAGTTTGGGTACATACTTTAATTGGAAGCAAGCTTAAAAATGAACTGAAGCTTCTGGAAGTTCTTTTATGATCTGGTCAGTTATCAGATTAAATCCAGCGGCTCTTTTGATATTGTTGTATAAAAGTATTATTTTTAAGATTTCGATTCTCATTTGTAGTATTTTTCGGATATGGTTGGAATATCTGCTAGGTGTTCAGCTTAATTCTTTTTTGAGTTCACTGATTTGGTTTTTTTTTTAAATTGTTATTTTAGGGGATTTGGATTAACTTCCATTTTAGAGGATTTTGGAATTTGGAGTGCTGCCATTACCCCCGGGCTCTCCTTATTGCTTATATTAGCTCATTTATTTCAGTGGGATATCTTATTCAAAAGGGATTACCGAAAATTCTGTATGGTGTGCTCACAACAGCCATGAATTGCTCAACTTTACCGGCAATTTGCTATTAAGATACTGTGTAAGCTTGCTTCTGTATACTCGTATATATGGCATTTTGTATTTTTATTGGCCAGTCGCAAAACAGTTTTTTGTGCACAAATCCTGCATACAGATCTATTTCCAGTAGAGATCCCTATGCATATTTTCCTTGTAACATGGGTACCTTTTTACAAATGCTCTAATTGCATTTTGTATCGGTTTTAAGATTGTTTTCGTCTTCGGTAACATTCTTTGTACATTTTGGGTTGTTGTCTTTAATAAATATAGGTGCTTATCCACGATTGGTTTTGCTTCCGTAAGCTAGTATTGATATTTTCGTGTTCCTGATGGCTGATGACTTTTCAGGTGTTTTTCCCGCACTTTTTGGGGTTTTTTTTTGTTGAAAATAAGCGTAGTACCATGTCTAAATGGGATTCATCTTTCGATGGTAGTCCAGAATGCTAACGACTATTCTACCGGGTTAATATAGAAGATCTCCCAAAACAATTCTTTGAGCTGCTCGCTTCATATATTTCAGAGAAACAGTTTGCGAACATGCTCCAAATAGCTTGCTGAAAAGAAATATACGTCCGAATCTGAGAATTAGATTGCAGACCGTTATAGATTGTACTACACAAGATGGTATAAGAAATTGGAATATCATTGGACGAAATGTACCAAGCTACAAAGAGATTGAATAATTCAATTTTTTATTTAATTTATTACTGACTTATCAGACTGCCCTCGTATTACGAACGATCAAAATGAAACAAAAATCTGTTATATTTCAATGTAAAAAAAAATGAGTGCCGCAAAAGAATTTTTTACACTTTATAAAATCTGTAATTAAAAGGCTTCTTCATATTAGTCAAGTTAAGGAACCTTTCTTTATTTTTTGTTTATAATAATTATTATTTATAAAATAAAAAAGGTTTATACTTTTTATTTTTTGTAAACGCGTTCAATAATAGTCCAATTAGTTAATTTTTATAATTTTTTTTTTATTAGTTTTATCATTAATTATTCTATGACATGATATATTTATAAATAAGCCTAATTAAAAAAAAAAAACGAAAATTTTTTTTAAAAAAATAATTAATAAAATAATAACTATATTGATAACATTGTACTAAATTCTCAATAAATAAAAAATAAATGATAATAATTAAAATTAAAATTGAAATACAAAACAAAAATATTTTTAATACTACAAAAGAAAAGAAATGATAAAAATTCACAATAGATTTATTTCTAAAATCATTTTTCATTTTGATTTTCTTCCACGCTGCTTTGACCTTATTTCATTGATTTTTTATAGATGCTTTTTTTAAAAATATTTTTATATTAATATTGTTTTTTTTTATTCTCTTTAGGTATTTGTTATGTATGTTCATATATGTATATTTATATATTTGATAGGGTTTTCTTTTCGTTTTTATGTGTATTTGTTACTTGTTTAACTTTTATTTTTATCTTTTTTCCCTAGTTTACTCATTTGTTTTTCTCTCTTCTATCATCTATTTTAAGTCAGTTTAATATAAATTTATTTTTTTACTTAAAGAAATTACATAGCAACAATAATAATAATAATAATACAAACATATACAAAATTTGTAATAATACTAATTCAGATAAATCAAAAATCTTTATTTTTTTGTTATTTAAAAATTTTATAATTTGTAGAGCAAAAAAAAATACAACAAAAGACTACTCATTCTTATGTTGATTATAATCGATAAAAAAAGAAGTTAAAAATCCTAAAAATTAGTCAATAATAATCTGGTATTTCTAATTGAAATTTTTGTTTAAGTCTTTTTATAGCTTTCGTTATTAAAATTATATTTAAATAAAATACAAACAAAATTATATGAACAAATACTGAGCATAAAAATGAAAATGTTGTATTTCAAGTCATAGATAAAAATGAGATGTTATGTGGTGATGATAGTTTCGACTATTAATTTAGGGTCAACTTTTAATATGATAAGCATATTATTAAAAATTTATTTTTGATTTCTTTTGATATTTTTGCAGTTTATACAATTTTCTATCATGACAATCATGTTAATTCATAAAAATATGATAGGAAAAAATAAATCATAAAATAAAATCAAAACAAAAAACAAAAATCAAAAAGTCCATTTTTATGTTTAAATAAATTTTCTAAATAATTACATGTCATTATTAATTTATGACTTATTGAGCAAATTTCTAATAACCGATCAGAAAAGGAAAAAAAAACCTTCTTTAGTTTATACTAGTCAATTTTTTTTGTTATAATTATCGTTGCTATTTTTATTACTATTATTTTTATTGTAATTTAAGAATTATTTTAGTGTTTTTTTTTTTGTTGTTGTTGTTGAAATTAACATCATTTCTTATTTGGCCGGAGAGTCTTAGTTGAATTTTATATTATTTTATACTTTTATTTTTATATTTTTGTATATAATATTACGCCTCAAAATGCTTATAAATCGCAGTTACATATGCCATAACTTGTGTCCAGTCGGGTCTTTCCTGCTGACACATGTCGTTGATATTCTAAAAAAAAAAACCAAAAAAACAAATAGCAATTAAATAAAATCAAAGATATTAATAAAACGTATTCAAATCTAATAAATATTATCTTAAAAATATAACAATTGTATGATTTTCAATAGTTCTTTCTTTTGAACTTTTGAAATTTTTAAAAGCTTTAAAATTCAATATCAAAATTATGAGAGCTTATATTTTTTTGCAATTTGCTAGAATCTAAATGATTTGACTTTTGGTTAAAAGAGGGTTATCCAATGTATGGTTCGAAATTCAATAAAACACACTACAAATTTGGATTTATATAATATCTTTAGAATAATGTTGTATTGGGTTGTCGGTCATGACGCAATTTCTATTTTGTAAAAAAGTGTATTTATTTATGTAAACAACAAATATTAATGAATGATATATTGCCCATTTTGCTCTATAACATTTTGTCATCTTTCGGCAAGCTTCATAATTCCTCGTTCATAGAAGGATGGAAATTGTGTTTCACGATTAACAAGCTCCGGTCGTTATATTACAATTAACGAAGTCCGGACGTTTCTAGATGATGGATTCGTTCAAACTGTGTAATTTCCGACAGTACACTTTTGAATTGATTGTTTGGTTCCTCTGTCGTGAACGGTTGAATGATAGATGTTCAATGTTTTTTGCATTCTCTCACTTCGTGTAACGCTAGTTTGACTCAATTCATGTCTTTATTTTGTCGCCATATCAATTTTAATTTAAAAATATAGCTTAAACTATCAGCTCTTAAATGACATAACAATAATATAGATGCGAATAACTCTAGTATTTCCAAAAATGAACAAGCGCCATCTGTTACGAAGTGGCGTCATGACTTTTCAAATGGTTTCTTGCAGGACTTTGAGGCTTCTTGCAGCACTCGATCGTTTTGAGGTAGTTTTTGATGACTTTTTCGCACATTTCGGGATGTAATTTGGCCATTATTTGATGGATGTTGGTTTCTTAATTGTCTCGGGAAATACCATCTTTTGCGTAGCTCTTTAAGAAATAGATCCAACGGCATCAAATAACATGATCTTATAGGCAAATTGACATAACCAAATCTCGAAATTACGCATGCTGATAAGTAACTTTTTATACAATGTAGCTAAAATTTGTCATATTGTGTAGCTAATGATGCCGTCTTGTTGAAACCATATATGGTACAGATTGAAATATTTAATTTGGGACAAAAAAAATTCGGCTATCATACGACTATAGCGCTCAAAATTGACGGTAACGGTGTCTGCTTCATCAATATTTAAAGAATGATACCGACAGATCAAAACTCAGACCAGACAGTCACTTTTCGCGGAAATAATGGATTTCCTTACAGTCAAGTATGGTTTTTCAGAGTCCCATATAGCACAATTTTGCTTATTGACTTATCCACCGAGCCTCATCGCTAAGGAAATTTTTATCTCGAAAAATTATCATCCAAAGTTTGTTATTTCAGCATCTAATCGGTGTATTTTCTGTGCAGCTCATCAATAATAAAAATGTGACACCTTATCAAATAACAAGGCCGTACTTTCCGAACCATGAAAGGGATAACCCAGTATTTTCCAATTAAATATATTATTTAGATAATTTCTCTATATGAGCATAACTTAAAAATTAATTTATTTTCTTACCAGTGATGTTGGTATTCCAACAGATTCAGCAGCTGAAAATGCAATAGAAAAATTCCGCCTTTTATTGCTAGCTCCCAACGTATCGTATGGAACACGATCTGGTAAATATGAATGCAGAATTGCACAAAACGCCAATCCATCATTCCAGGATGAGCTAAAATTTGTGATGTCAATATTTCTATAGCCGACAGTCTTATTTTGACACCATTTAAGTAGTGCGTTACGTTTTGATCCACCATTTCTTACTAACGCATTTAAAGGATCTTTCCGTTCACCTGAAAATATCGTTGACAAAAAAAATTATTCAATTTCTATTCTATATCATTTTAATCTTTTATCAAGTATAAGGAAATAATTATTTTTTTTCTTCTCTTTTTATTCCATTCAATATTATCTACTTTTGCATGCAGGTTTGATGATATCTTTTTTTTTTTTTTTTATTAATAGCAGTAAACAATAATAAAAATTAAAATTAGATTAGTTGAAAATTATTAAAAACAAGAAATTAAAAAAAAAAAGTTTTCTTTTAAATTTCTGTAGGGTTTTTTTTTGAATAATAACTTGACAACTTTTTTTTAAATATCTCGCAAACCATTTGAGATATATTAAAACTTTTATTATTGGCTTAAAGTACAATCAATGCAATTATGAATGGAACTCGACTTCGGTCATATGTTCACCACGGGCACGCTCGATTCGTTGAAGCCAATTTTCGATGACTCGGCCACACAATTCGATGGGAATGGCCGCTATTTCTCGTTCGATGTTGGCTCTTAGGCATAGACCATCGATTTAACGTATGTATAGCCCCACAGAAAAAAGTCTAGAGGTGTTAAATCATAAGATCTCGGCGGCCAATCGATAGAACCTTTTCTCGATACGTATATAACACGTTCAACGAACTTGGACTTCAATAAGTCGATTGTTTCTCCCGCTGTGTGGGATGTGGAACCGTCTTGTTGAAACCACATATCACTGATGTCCAGCCCATGCAATTGATCGAAGAAATAACGCTGCAACATGTCTCTGTAGCGTTCACAATTGACTGTAACGTGACGGTTATTTTCATCAACGAAGAAAAATGGCCCAATGACGCCACCGGTACGAAAACCGTACCATACAGACACTTTTTGTGGATTTGCAGCACTCCAATAACGCATGTTTTTTTTGTTGACGAAGCCACATTCAACCAAAAATGCACTTCATCTCTGAAGATGATTTTGCGATGAAAGTCGCCATTTTCGGCAAACTTCTCTAGAGCCCAATCTGAGAACGTGCGTCGCTTCATATGGTCAAGTGGCTATAGTTCTTGAGTTAACTTGATCTTAAGTTAACTCAAGAAATAAAGTAAGATATCTAAAGTTTCAAGTTGCTATTAAAAAACCCGATATTAATAAGTCATAAGTTATAAAAAATAAAAAGATAAATAGCTAAAATATCTATAATTTGAAAAATTCAAAATAGAAAAGCCAAAAATAATATGCAAAATTATGCAGCAATTTTCAAATGAGAACAAATCATTTTCAGAACTCACAAAACAAGCGAAGCGAATTTTATGTAATTGCAAATTGCCTACTTTTAGGCGATCGATTAATACTCGTATTTTGGCATAAGCGTGCGTGGCATAGCAAAAGCTTTTTTGTTTTCAATATTAAAAATGACCAAATTTATTCGAATTTATGGAATTTTTTTTTTTTTGAATTTTATTCTTAATTTAAATAAAGATGGAAAAAAAATTCCTAATTAAATCATATCCAATTGCTATTAATAATTAAATAAAAAATTTGTTTGCTGTACAAATGTTAATTGAAAAGCGTTATTTTTATTATTATTTATATTTTTATAAGAAGTAGTATCAAATTGATGAAAGAAGAATAATTGAAGGAAAAGAAATACATCAAAAGTAATAACAAGAAGCAGTAATAATTAGTAGTAAAAATAACGATTCCCAAATACCAATAGTGATTGATCAAATTTAACAACAAACACGAATGATCAATATTCAAATACGAGGGTCATTCAACAAGTACTTAGCCTCACCGCCCGATGGAAATGCTGTCACAAAAGAAATTTACCATCGTGCAGTACATTCTTTTAGTAGCCTACTGTCAAAGTTTCAGTCGATTCCCTTTATTAGTTTTGTTTTGAGAGCCTTTGAAAGCGAGCGTGTCGGTCGGTTGCACAAAAAAGGAAAAAGAACAATATCGTTCGGTGATTAGATTCTTGTTTTTGGAAGGGAAAACGCGCAGCGAAATCAAAGATCGCTTGGATGCTGCGTATGGTGACTCTTCTCCTTCGATGGCGACCGTCAAGAATTGGTTCAACGAGTTTGTTCGTGGCCGCACATCGGTTTTTGATGAGCAACGCCCAGGTGCCCCGAAAACGGCTGCTACGGAGGAAAACGTTAAAAAAGTCCACGATCTCGTGTTGGCAGACCGTCGATTGAAGGTTCACGAGATAGCGGAGACTGTGGGCATCGCAGTAGGAACGGTGCATCATATTCTACACGAAGAACTGGGCATGAGAAAGCTGTCGGCGCGATGGGTGCCGCGTTTGCTCACACTGGAAAACAAGCGCAACCGTGAGACCACATCGGCGACGTGTTTGGCGCTGTTTCAGCGCAATCCAGCGGAGTTCTTGCGTCGTTTCGTGACCGTCGACGAAACATGGATTCACTGGTACACACCAGAGACCAAGGAACAGTCGAAACAGTGGATTTCACCCGGCGAACGTGCTCCGAAGAAGGCGAAGACTGTTCGATCGGCCGGAAAGGTGATGGCCACCGTTTTCTGGGATTCACAAGGTGTGACCCACATCGATTACCTCGAGAAGGGTAAAACAATAACAGGGCGCTACTATGCTGACTTATTGGGCCGATTTGACGTCGAATTGGAGAAAAAGCGGCCCCGCTTTGCGAAGAAAAAAGTGCTGTTCCACCACGACAACGCGCCGGCTCAAACCTCTGCCGTCGCCATTGCCAAATTGGTCGAATTGCGCTACGAATTGCTGCCCCATCCACCGTACTCTCCAGATTTGGCCCCCTGTGACTACTTTTTGTTTCCAAACCTGAAAAAATAACTCGCCGGGAATAGATTTGGGTCGAAACATGGGCCTCCGATTGCGTCGTCGCCACGGAGGCCTATTTTGCTTCCCTCGAGAAAATGTATTTTTTGGACGGGTTAAAAAAGTTAGAGCATCGCTGGGCCATGTGTATCGAGCTTGAAGGAGATTATGTGCAAAAATAAATTGCCACCTTTCCAAAATTTTCGTTTTTCTTTTGTAGGCTAAGTACTTGTTGAATGACCCTCGTACACCAAAGTTCAAATCGAAATATTCTCTAATTTTCAATATTTTTTACACACAAAACTTAAAAAGTATTTATTTTACATAAACAGTACAAAACATAAATAATTATTAATGTACAATTAATTTAATTAACCTTAATTTAATTGTGGCTTAACAACAATATAAAAAAAACTACTAACAATTAAAAGCTAACGAATACGATTTGTCAATTTGGCAAATATTTCTGCCAAAATTGAACTCCAAAATAAAGACGAAAGGACACAGCATCAAACAAAAAATTATGACACCAAATTTTTTTAAAGAAAAACCGCATAGAGAATTCCATGATTTTTTTTAAATAATTTTAAATCGATTGTGACAATAGTTGATGGTTAATGGGGAAAATTTGTGCACAATATAGGATGGAGTAACATAAAAAATTGTCGGTGATTAAATTTTGATTTGAACAAAACAATCCACAAAAATCAAACATAAAATTGCCAATTAAATACATATATAGTTTCGTTGGTTTATTTTTGCTTTTTTTTGAATAGATAAAAATTAATGAGATTTTTGTTTTTTTTTTGGTTTGAGAACACGTACTCAGATCTCCGTAAATGTTGGTATTAACGGATATAATTGGCCCATCGACCGGTATACCATTATCGCCAGATGCACTCTGTATCCGAGGATATTGCGACAATTCTACTGTATCAGCAGACATTGATTCTTGCCAGTAGTCCATGTATTGTTGATGGAAGGGATCAATTTGGTGGCTACAATTTTGTAAATCACCTGAAGAGGGCGATACAAATTTCCGGCTCAGTTTGCACGAATCACTTCTGTTCAATAACATTACGGACGCTGAGGATAATGTTGCTGATGCAGTCGAGAAAGTTTTTATTGGAAGAGTTGATCTTGATGAGCATGGGAAGTTTTTACCTTCTCTTCCAACTGTTGCTAAACTATTTTCCTTTTCAATCATTTTGCCAGTAACATTTATTGTATTCTCATTCAACATAGTTAAAGAATTTTTCTCGTCAAGATCTTTTTTCAAATTCCAATTATTATTAAATATTTCATTTTGACTATCATTCAAATCGTAATTGTTATTATTATTATTATTATTATTATTTTTAATAAACCAACTATTTTCATTATAGTTATTTTGATCATTTTTCTTCAAGATTAAAGAAGCTGTTTCCGTAGATGTTGTTGCTGGTGGTTTTTTTATTAATGTCATTTCCATTGGCAGATTATTACCTTTTTTTGTTAGTTAAATGATCATTCACAGTAATTGGTATCATCATATTTTTTTATGAAATTTGGTTTTTATTTTATTTGTAGATTGAAAAAACAATAAAAATAAAATTGAAATTTATTATTTTGATTAAAATTCATTTTAATTATGAGTAAAAAGAAGAAAAAAAAACTCATAACAATCTGGATTATTTTGTGTATTGCAACGAAAACGATATAGTTGTTGGTTTTTTTTTTGTTAAGTATTTGTTAACTCGATAAATTTAATTAAAATAAAATAAATACAAATAAAAATTTTTGCCCAAAAATAAATACAATTCACACAATAACACTAAGTAGCCTTTGGTATATTCTATTCTACTCTATAAAATTTTGATGACAATTCATATCATATTAATTTGATTATTTCGAAAAATTTCGTGATGACTGACAGTAAAGAAATGATTTGTCTTTAAAAGCAACACTTTTTATATAAATTACTTGATTTTGTATCCCATCTAGTGTAATTGCAATGACATTTTAGAAGCTACTACACTTACATGGGAATTATATTCCAGTTTGGGCACTGCATATATTGACCAGATCAGTTTGGACTGAGAATTTTTTTTGCATCACTTAAGGAAACCTAAATACTTAGCAGCATTTTTGTTTATAGTAAATATGTGATCATTCCAACGCACGTTATTATTAGAACACATACCAAGAATGGGAAGTTTTTCGGTTTCAGTTATGAAAGTGATAGGAGACAGCTCTGTGTTTTGGAGGCATGAAATTTCACTACATTCTTTAAGCCCCTTAGTAATTTACTAACTATTTTGGACTTTAATGAGTTTAAAATACGTTGTCGAAGAGCAATGACGTGACTCAGAAAAAGAATATGAAAAAGTTAGAGTACTGTCATCATTCGATTAGAAAAAACCGATAAGATGTCATTTATGAAAAATTAAAAAAAAGAGTTGGAGATAGAACTGAACCCTGCGGAACACCAGCAATAATTTGGTAGACTGCAAATATGCAGCAATTCAAAACAACTTGTATTGAACAGTTCGAATGATAGTTTTTAATCCATTTGAAGAGGTAATCATCACATTTTCAATAAAATAACTTGACGAAATGGAGAGTGTGGGTCCACTTTTCGGATAGATATGCCATCAAGTCACAGTCACTAGTGGATAAACAAGGTCTGCTCAAAAAGTATCGCGAATTTTGAATTTCCGCGGGTTACGTATATTCTATTTTCGATTTTTTGTGCCAAAACACGTGCAAGCAAAGCAGCTGTCAAAAATTAACTGAACATTTTGAATTTCCGCGGGTTACGTATATTCTATTTTCGAAGACGAGCCAAAACACGTGCAAGCAAAGCAGCTGTCAAAAATTAACTGAACATTCAAAATGGCCGAACTTGTCGGCATAAGTGAGAGACATGAGTACCAACATAACGCCACAAAAATCGAAAATATTGTAGAATATACGTAACCCGCGGAAATTCAAAATTCGCGATACTTTTTGAACAGACCTCGTATTACTATAGAAACCATATTCATTAAGCAGCTTCATTGATTCAAAATATTTCATTAGCTGATAGTTTGTTAGAGTTTCCATTGTCTAGTAAAATCGTTCGGAAATTGGAGGAGGAAGAGGATTCGGCCTTTATTGGCGAATAGTTGAACGAATGCTCATGAAGAAAAGGAGAAGTGGAGAAGCTTACGCAGTGCTTTTGCCAATGTGGAAGAGCACCTCTACGGAACTATGGCGGATATACCACTTGGACTAGCGGATTTGTGTATAACAGGACCTCTTAGGACTCATTCTACTGAAAATGAATTTGTCCAACAGAAAACAAATTAAACGCACTCTAATACAGACAGTGGCAATGCTCAATATGGAAGAGAGAAGTGATCTGCGGGCGCAAGTTTTATTATGAAAGAGCTTTCGGATGGATGAGCAGGTGGAATTTTTAATTATTTGTTTCGTCGTAGTGAGTTTTGCCACAGCTGTTGGTCCTGAAGATATTTTACCGACGATTATAGTCACTTCTGGCTCGTTTAAACTATTTCGGAAGGGCTGGAATTTAAACTATTTTCCTTTGTTGCCTCTACTTAGTTCGCGTCAAGCAAAGTCTTTTATTTCGACCTGCTATTCTGCGGCAGAATTCACATCATTATTGAGAAATAATAGCGACCAGTTAAAATTTCTAAAGATACTATTGATCAAGAATTACAATTTAAAAGTTCTTAAATTTTTTATAGCATATATGTACATAGCGAAAGAGATCAGTAGAATTTTATTATGAATATTTTACAAAACAACGAAATTGAAGTTTTCGTCATCTAAAAAATTCCGCTTCAATTTAACCACACATCAGTTTATACTCTAAAATCTACAATATATTATTAGTTATAAAAATGAACAAAAAGAGATATTTTCTATATGAATAAAAAATTATAAAAATATATAATACGCATGCATATTTGTTAGTAGATTTATTAGTAAAATTAAAAATTATAATAAAAGAAAATACATTCAAACAAATTCAATGCTTAATAATGATAAAAAGTTTTAAGAAAAATTCTTTAATCGATTGCATAGGCACAACATAATAAAATATTCGAAAAAGAAAAAAATTATAATATTATTATAATAAAATAAAACAAAACCCAAAACTATTTTCATCATAATTATAGTAATTATTATTGTATTAAATAATATAGTAAATAATTAAAAATTCTAGCTACTGGTGTTAGTTGTTTAGTTTCGATTGTTGAATGTTAGTTTGTGGCTGTGGCTCACCTGTTATCAAACCTTTTTGACTACCGTTCAGACTTATATTAGAGCCAACCGTCTGTTGTTGTTCTCGCAAGGGGCTTTTGGCTTGTAAAACTTTCACAACTGGTGTATGTAACTGTTAAAAAAAAAAAAAAAAAAAAAATTTTTATAATAAAATTTAAATCTATTTTACGATAATTTTTTGAAAAGTGCCGCCAAAAGTTGGGAAAACTTTTAATAGTCTAACATAAGAGTAAACTTTCTATTCATTCTCAAAAAGAGAGAATATATAAATAATATTAATGGAAATCAAAAAAAATTTATTCAAAGAATAAAAATATTTCAAAAATTATACAAAAATTGAATTTTTCTACTTTGGGAATTTTTGTAGCTAAAATACGAAACGAAAAAAATTCAAGGAAAATCTGCGCTTAATCGAAATGTTTATAATAAATTTATATAAAAATTACGAGTCAAGTGGAAGGTTATATTCAATTAAAAAAACAAAATCTTCAACTTACGACCATTATTGAATTGAAAATTAGAAGAATAAACATTTTATGTTGTCAAGAAAGTAATTTCGTTGTTTCCCAACAGAGGACTTAATTGTATTTTTTACAATTTAAGCCGCATAATCATATGTATTTTGACAGATGACATAACAAGGCTTGGTTGTGAAAAAATTCGATTGATTCTCCACAGTAGTTTTTGGTTGATACCCTTTTAAATATGGAAAGTGAAAAACAGCATTTTCGGCTTATTTTACTTTTTTACTTTAGAAAAGATACAAATGTTGTACAAGCAGGAAAACAATTATCCGATGTATATGGAGAAGATATGTTAAGTGAGCGCCAGTGCGAAAACTGGTTTACAAAATTTCGATCCGGCAATTTTGATCCCGAAGATGCACCACGTTCTGGAAGGCCAGTTGAAGCTGATGAAGATACAATAAAGGCATTAATTGATGCAAACCGGCGAATAACAACTCGTGAGATCGCTGAGAGATTAAATTTATCGAATTCGACCGTTCATGATTATTTGAAACGGCTGAACGCCTAGGTTTAATCTCAAAGCTTGACATATGGGTTCCTCATCTTCTTACGGAAAAAAATTTGTGCCGTCGCATTTACGTTTGTGATTTGCTTCTCAAACATCAAGAAAATTATCCATTTTTTGAAGCGTATAATCACTGGGGACGAGAAATGGGTTGTCTACAATAATGTTATGCGCAAAAGATCCTGGAGTAGAAAAGATGAAACGACTCAAAGCATTTCGAAAACCAATATTCATCAAAAAAAAGTTATGCTTCTGTTTGGTGGGATTTCAAAGGAATCGTTTTTTTATTTTGAGCTTCTACCGAGCAAGACAATGATCAATTCTGAAGTGTACTGTCCATCAGTTAGACAAATTGAATAATTCACTTAAAGAAAAAAAGGCCAATAAATAAACTATTGGGTTGTTCGGAAAGTAATTTCGTAACGAAACGAAATTACTTTCTTGACAATCCAATAAAAGGCTGAAATATTTACCTGAGTTTGTTGTATTACATTATCGGACCAATCGCTAATTGCACTGCGACTAGTTCCATTCGTACCATTATTGCCACAATTGATGGCTTCCGATGTGACACTATTTAAGCTTGACGAGGAACTACACTGAGAGCCGGGCCCACTAGATTTGGTCTGCAAAAAAAAAAAAAATTTCATAATAATATTTTCAATGCTTATTAAAATTTTTTTAAAAAATTCTTAACAAAAATTACTACAAAAAAAAGCAACAATTTTTTTGATATTAATTTTGATTATTATTTTTCATCGTGTTGTTATTAAATTTTATACAAATAACTTACTTGTTTATTAACACTTTCGATACTTTCAATTAAACTCTTAACAGACAATCGTGAATCTTGACGTGATATGCCAACTTTTTGCCGTCGTGCTGCCATTTCCTGAACAGTATTTAAAAGTGATTGCTGAGCATCGGAAGATAATTCTATGAAAATTGAAATGAAATATTATAAAAATGAATTTTCTCCAAATTGAACGGTGAAAGCTACACATGTATGGATGACATAAAACTAAAAATTTCATTTGATTTTACTTAATATTAACAAATAATGGGGACACACTAAAAGAGAAGCAAACATTTTTCTAGAATATTTAACAAAAATCAAAAAAAAGAAAAAAGCTTTGTAATGATTTCTTTACAGTACGAATGTGTATGAGTTATGGGCCTTTGAAAACGATAACAGAGAACACAGCAACAATTCTTGAAAGTTTACCACCTGCTGCTGCCGCTGTGCATAAATTTATAAAAAAAAATGATGATTTGGCAATTATATCTGTAAAATTTGATCATACGATACGATATAAATATACTTAGTTACGGAGTGAAATTGTTGATATAGAAGGTAATGAGACTATGTAGACAAAATAAATTGAGTAGGACACAACAATTATGTTTTGTGAGTTTCGTGAGTGCGTGTACCGCCACAGTTATCACAGAGAATGCACAAATTACGTAAGACAATATCTTACGGTTAGTTTTTGATGGGCAAGAATATCTTTCATTTAAAGATGCTACATCTTTATTCTCGAACATTCTTCCAATATTCCGAACACCAGCAGAGCTGCGATAAATGTGCCTTTCGTTATTATCGTGGTAGGGCCTTATAAGAATGGGCAGTCGTGGTCTGGACTGTATTGTTTGTTTTTTCCGCAATACAACACCAGACAAATCTGCGATATAAGCTGACGACTGTTCTTCGTCTTCTTCAATTCGCAGTTCTACATTAGGAAACAGCGGTACATTCTCGTAAATAGGTTCCTCTTTGATCACAAGCGGAACATCCAAAATGTCTTCCTTATCGTCACACATGCTGCTCGTAGCCGGCACGTTTTGATTTAAATTCAATTCCTCAATAAATTCGTTGGTTTTTTTATCAAAAACATAAACAATAGTTTTCTCTTGTGGTTGTTTTTGACTGTTTGATTTTATGATTCCTTCAAGTGATTTTGCCATTTCCTCAATTGGTTCAATGGATTTTGTAGTTTCCTCAATTTGATGTGAGCTATTCGAAATTGAACGAGGCAGCGGCAAAGGCTTTTTAATTACCTTTACACCCTGCTCCTTCACAAGTAAATTATCCACTAAATAATCGTCTTTGATTCTTAAATTTTCCTGTGATTTATGATTTCGATATTTATGCTTAAGATTTCGTTTGGTTTTAAAAATACCGTCGATGTCTTTAAGAAGTAAATCATCAGTACTTCGGGACACAAAGAGAGGACGGAAATCTTCTTCTTTGGCTTTCGATTGTGGTTCTGTGGATAAGTTCTGAGAACTCTGCGAGAATGAAAATATAGATTCTGCCAAATAGTTTGTATTAGTGCATAGATCTTCATTGCTTCTTATAAATGACAATCGAATTGGTGGAGCCGTCTTAGGTAATGGTGGAACATAATCGTCTGTTGAAGAGTTTTCATTCTCAGTATTATGTTCGGTTTCGTTTTCCTCCATGGTCAGTATTTTTTGTATATCCTCAATACTTAGAGCACCACTTTTACGACGATCAGCATCCTTAGCCACTTTCAAAGGTTTAACTTTTAACATTGGTACTTCGTCAGAATTTGTTATCACGTATTTACGATCAATTATTTCTCTTTTTGTGGCGATTGGGACTTCGTCTGTTGCAATTCTATTAGTTTGCATAGTCTCCTTAGTTTCATGTACATGTTGTGTACCAAATGATCTTATTTGTGATCTAACTTCAGCGAGATGATGAGAAAACTCGTCTTCAAGTACTTTAATACTGTCATCACTCAATTGGTTTTGATTTACTTTAAAGTGATTTGTTTCAAGCATAATTTTATTATTATTGACCTCTATAATTCGGATGTGATTTGATAAAATATTCGTTTTGTTTAATTAGTATAATTATATTTTACGAATTATTATCACAATAAATTTTATAAAAAAATAAAAAAAATCATAGCATACATAAACAATTATTTTACCCGATTTATATTAACTGCTTATGTTTTTATTGTCCAAATTGAAAAATGATAGAGGGTTTTTTTTTTGTCAAAATTACATGAAAATCAGTTGAAAAATAAACCAAACCAAACTTACGTTTATTCAATTTCTCGATTTGCTGTTCTAACATTCGAATTTTATCTTTCTGGGCTTTATGCTGTGTTAATAACTGTTCTCGTTCCGATTGAGCCTCTGTATTATAATCGTTAGCAATACGTACAGTCATAAGTAAATCAGACTGAAATTGTTCCCATTCTTCACTCTAGATTTCGTAAAAAAATTCATTTGATTTATTAGAATTAATTCTTTCAATTCAAATTACAGCTTACTTACCGCCTGTTTTCTTAGTTTAATTTCATTTTGTAATTTGTCCTCTTTCTCAGCTAACAGTCTCTCGGCCTCACCTAAGTGTCTTTGGGTTTCAGATAATAAACTTTCAAGTTGTGCTTTATCCTCTAAATGACATTTACACTGAACCTATTTTAAGGAATATGAAAATATTAACATTTCAATATGATGAGTAACGAAGGATAAGAATAGTGATGGATTACTTGTAGCTCGTTTGTACTATCCTGGAGCTGTTGGTAATCACTACCAAGCTTTTGTTTTTCCTCCTTTAACGTCTCATACTTATACTCCATATCGGATAGAGCGCATTTAGCATTATTTCGGGCGACTTTAAACTCTTCAGTGACTCGCGTCAACATATCTTTGAGCTTCTGAATTTCGCACTGACTCTTAGATACCTGCTCTTGAAGAGTAGCTATTTGCGTCTCCAGCAGATCTTTCTCCTTTCGGGATGAATCTAGCAATTCGCCCAAATCTGTCTTATCACCCATCGCACGGTCCTGTTCTAATTCGTCGATTTTCGCTTGGGCATTTTCCAACAATGTGGACAATCGACTAATTTCAATCTGTTTCTGTGATGAGTCTTCTTTTGCCTGGGATAGTTGCGATTCGAGCTGTTTACGTTCAGCATTTCCGGCATCAATAGTTGAGTTAAGTAAACTTATCAGTTCGCCAAGACGTGCATGTTCGGCAGTCGATTTATCGATAGTTAGTCGTAATTCATTTAGTTCCGAATTCAGCTCTTCCTGTTTTACTAGAAGACCTTCACGCTCCTCTTGGGCATTTTTCAATAAATCCAACAGTTTCTGTTCACGTTCTGTTGTCCCCAAATCTGGTTGATTTGGTTCGTGTAATAACAATTCCTGAAGATTTTCAATTTTCGTTCGAGAATCCTCCAATTTCTCTGTTTGTCGGCATAGCGATTGCAAAAGGACATCTTTTTCCTCTGTTAATCGTTCATTGTGTGTATGCAATTCCGTTAGTTGTGATTGTAAATCAGCCAATTCCTGTAGTGTTGCTTGCAATTCCTCATTTGTTGAATAGTGTGTCTCTTCCATCTAGAAATTTTTTTTTTTTTTAAATTAATCTTTCTTAATATAAGAATAACAAAATATTTTTTTAATTTTTTCTTACTTGAATTATTTTATCTTGTAGGCATGCTACTGATATCTCACTGCTCGATGAATGTTTATCGCAGTCTGGAGTAATGCATGGCGTTCCATCGTTTTCTTGAATTTGAAACTGTTCCAAAAAATCAAAAAAAAAAAAACCATGAAAAATATTTTAATAAATTCTTTACAATTTTTAATTATAGAATTCTTATGAAATAATCTACAAATATCAGTAAAACCATAGTTAATTTAAATAATGGCAAATAAATAGAAGATGAACAATTACATTTGGAAGTGCTATCGATGCTGGAGCTGAGCTGTGTAGTCTTTGTGAATCTTGAAGTATTTGATGTTTTTCAGCATCCGAGAGTGAAGTATTAACAACATCAGCCAAACGATTTCGTAATTTTTCATTTTCATCAGTCAATTTTTGAATTTCTCCATTACAATTTTGCTGAATAGTCTGTAATCAAAAATCAACATTTTATAAGAATTTGCCTGAATGGAAAATATCCAATGCAGTTTTATCGAGCAATATCAAAATTAGGTATACACATTAAATAGTTAATATTAGAAAAGTGTTCGCAATACATTTACACTTCAGTAAACATAAGATTTTCTAAGAGTAATTCTGTATCGGGACCTATTTGGACTTACAAACAAAAAACTATCCATTATACAAATTTTGACTTGTACTCGTACTATTTAAATTTTTCGAATAAATATGAAAAAAATTTGAAGATCAGTACAATTTTTTTGCTAATAATTATAATAATACTTTTTGTTATTCGAAATTCTGTTCATAATTATTGTTTATTTCTTAATAAGTATTAACAAAACTTCTTGTTAACATTATGAAAGGAAATTGAATCTTGAAAAATTTATAAGCGAATATTTTTTACAAGAATTTTTTGAGGTGTAGTATTTCATCTTCTCAATTACTAATTGTGCAAATTTTCTTCCATGCATTTCCATTTTCGTATTTAGCAGTTTTGATGTTTATTTTTTTTTTAAGCTGTTATATTGGATCGTTTTTAATAACTGAAGTTAATATTATTTAAGTACAATAAAAATAGCTAAACACATGATCTAATAAATTGCGGTTACATATTTAAATTAAATTCAATCTATAAACGTATAATAATTCGATACGATACGATTTGATTCGATCCGATTCGATTACAAATCATATTCATCACTTTGGAAACAAGTTATTCGGGTTCTGGTTACCTTCAATTAAATTAGATTAAATATTTTTACTTCTCATATTCATATGTTGTATGTATGATGTATGGTCAGTCATGTATAATTATGATGGAATATGAATTCAGAAGATAATCGTAAAGTGAAAATATTTTAACGAACATAGTTACGAGGAGATCTTAAGTCAGTTTTAACAATCCTTTTCGTCTGAGTTGTAACTATTGTACAATCTAAACAGGGTTCAGTCAAAATTTTGGATCCGAAAAAATAACAAAAAAAAAATTAAAACCATTAATGTCTTCTGACGAGAAATATTTAAAACGGAAGAGCCCATACCAATAGTGGACCCATCACCATTCCATTCTGTGTGAAGGCATTTTTTTAAAAATATAATTTATATGAATTGTAAAAAGTTGATTAATTTAATAAATACCTGCAATTTAGCAATTTCACTACGCAGCTGTATTACTTCGCTCTGATATGATGAAAGTTCAACGACTTTCGCTTCGAGGGCCATCTTTTCACGGATCAATCTTTCTAAATGACTTTGTAGCTCTTGCATCATAGATTGTTGTTTGGTTGGCTAAAAACAGTAAGCAAAGAAAATAAAAAATAATGAGTGAGAAACAAAACAAAGTGAACATTTTTAATTTTGACAATTTTTTGAGGTCTTAAATTAAAATATTCATTTAGGACCTCAAAATTATAAATTTTAAGGTCCTAATAATTTAGGACCTTAAAATTTATAATCATGCAATATGGCATTACAGATAAACTAATAAAAATAATTATTTTTATTACAATTAGTTAATTAATAAATTTCTTTAATTTTCACAAAAAATATTCCCGTTTGAAAAAGCTTTCTTTTTTTTTAAAAAAATATTGTTTTTTTTTTGTATTGAAAACGTAGAGGTATGAATAAAATGCAAAATTTATAAACAATATTTTGGTATATTAAATTATTAAAATTGATAAAAAAATACCACTTTTATGGGGTCTTTTCCATACAGAAAATTTTTTAGGAAACGCAAAAATTCATAAGATGAGATTGAGCTTACGCGTTTAGCTCAAATGGGTTCGAATTTTGGAATAATTATTAAAAAGGCTACATAATATTTTAAGTCAGCATATACTCGTATATATGGTTCTGAAAGCTGATATAATATTTTCAGAACCATATATATGACCATATATACATATATATAGATATAAAAACTGAAAGTTGAGGATCCTAAGTCATTTCATAGTTACTAATAGAATAGGACCTTTATCTAATCTTAGTTTTACTGATAGGATAGAATCTAATTGAATCTAGGAATTACTGACAGGATACGGACGTGCAAAACTTATAGAACTACTGACAGTTTAGGACCTTGTCTCATTTCATAATTATTGATATGCAAGGATCTGATTTAATTTTATAGTTACTGACAGGAGGTCTTATTCGATTTCAAAATTTCTGAGAGGATAGTCTTGACTACTCTTAGAATTACTGGTACAGTTTAGGACCTTATCCAATCTTATAATTATTGACCGGACAGAATGTTATCCAATCTCAAATTGCTGACAGGATATAGGGTTCTAGCCAATGTGAGAATTATTGACATGTTAGGACCTTATCTAATTTCATATTTTTTTATTATTCGATGTCAAAATTTCTGAGAGGATAGTCTTGACTACTCTTGGAATTACTGGTACAGTTTAGGACCTTATCCAATCTTATAATTATTGACCGGACAGAATGTTATCCACTCTCAAATTGCTGACAGGATATAGGGTTCTAGCCAATATTAGAATTATTGACAAATTAGGACCTTATCTCATTTCATATTTTTTTATTAGTCGATGTCAAAATGTCTGAGAGGATAGTCTTGGCTACTCTTAGAATTACTGGTACAGTTTAGGACCTTATCCAATCTTATAATTATTGACCGGACAGAATGTTATTCAATCTCAAATTGCTGACAGGATATAGGGTCTAAGCCAATATTAGAATTGTTGACAGATTAGGACCTTTATTAGTTATTAAAAGTGTAGAACCTTATACCATCATTATAGTTACTGACAGGAGATATTGTTCAATCTCAAATTTGCTGAGAGAATAGGGTCTCAGAAAATCTTAGAATAACTGACAGAGGAGGACCTTATCCCATCTTATAGTTATTGACCCGAAAGAATTTTATCCAATCTCAAACTTGCTGAGAGGTCGTAACCAATTTATATGTAACTGACGGCTCAAGCCAATATTAGAGTTATTGACAGATTAGGACCTTTATTAGTTATCGAAAGAGTAGAACCTTATCCCATCTTATAGTTACTGACAGGAGATCTTGTTCAATCTCAAACTTGCTGAGAGAATAGGGTCTTATCTAATCTTATGAATTATTAACAGGACGGGACCTTATACAATTTTATAAGGTCATATCCTGCCAGTAATTGACTATTATCCAGTCTCATATAGAATGTCTTAGAAAACAATAAAAATGAATATAATTAAAAATAATAATAATACAAAATTATTCTTACCACGACTGGTTCATCAAATGCTGTGTTATCTGGTAAATCAGTCAGCAGACCCTCATCGTCTGTTACCGTATCACGATGAGGATGATGAAGCTGGTGTTGTTGCTGGTGTTGATTCTGATGCTGAATTAAATGAGGATGGTGATGATGATGATGGTGATCGATTAAATTATTGTTGGCAACATGATGCTGTTGAATAATCGGCATTGGTGTGTTTTTCTTTTTCGATTTACTAGTTGCTACTGGGATTGTCGATTGCCCTTGCTGGTCAACAGCAGCAATGCGATCGCCAACTTCACGTTCCCGATCTCGGTCCCTATCCTTATCCCGATCCCGGTCTCTGTCCTTATCCCTATCGGCCGTATATTTTTCTTTGGAATTCTTATAGTTCTGATCAAGTTTATCTTTGGAGCCGTGACTTTTCGATGATGATTTCGATGATGTTTTTAATCCAAGACGATCGAGACTCGATACAGAAGACGATGTCTTAACTTTATCCTGTGCACCACTTATTGACGATAATTGTGGTGATCCAGTTATTCCTGTTGTATTTGGTATTCCAGTTCCAGGCTGGATCGTATTCGATGTTTGTATTGTTGCTGCTGTTGATGCAGAATTTTTCGATCCCGAAGGACCTTGTCCTCTGCGAAAAAGTGATTTTAATTTGATCATGTTTATTTTTATTTTTAATTTTCTTTCATCTATCCCCAATAGTTTTTTGGTGAATTATTTGCTTATATTTTAGATTTATTTATTTTCACAAAGTTCAATTTGTCGTTATTCTTCGTTAGCTCTTTTTGGTTCCACAATAATTGGAATGTGGATTTCGATTTTTCTTTTAAATGTCCACCAGTTAGTTCACTTATAATTAATTATTATTCAATTTCGATTATATTATAAAAATATAATTTATCCGTTTTTTTTTTATAAAAAAATATTTAATGTTCAGTCACTTTTTTTGTTTCGTTTCCGTTGTTATTAATTATTAATAATATTATTAAAAATATTTGATTTTTTTGTTTTAAATAGACACACGATGATTTTCTTAGTTTTAGAAAATATGATAAGGCGTTTTTTTTTTTTCTGTTTATTGTGAATTTGTTATCAAATTAATATCATATCACAGTTGATTCTCTTAATTGCGTTAAAAAGTTTTATTTGCCATATTAAAAAAAAAAACAAAAAAAAAATTATAATTTAATCTGTTTATTATGTATAAACATATTCGTTCACATGTGTGCGTTCATAGAGTTTTCATTTGTTCATATTTGACGCAATTTGATTTTCATTAAATATACGCTTGTATGGATGATATTTTGTTCGAATTTATTTACACAAACTGCCATCTGATAAGGGAAGAGAGATAAAATAACCATTTTGTTTTTGTTTATATAATTCACAGTTTTGCGCTGTTCACATTCACAATAGACCGTGATTTAATGTTCATTCAATTTTGCTCATTGTATCTTTTGTTTGTTTTTTGATTAAAATAATTAAAAATAATTAACAGGATTAGATTTTGACTCTAATTAATTTCGAATTAAATTCTAAAAAAAACACTATTACTTTACGAAAATAAAAAAAAACAGACAATTTAAAAAACTCTTTTGAACATGGAAATTTTTTTTTAAAGATTCGAATATGTTTAAAAGTAAAAATTAAATTGCACTTGCAGTTAGAAGGAAAGTCAGAATTTTTGTATAATATTGTAGAATCGAAATTTGTATTTGTTAGTCGTCATGTATTCTTCACAATCTTGCGACCATTTCAATTAAGAGGAAAATCCCCCAAAGAGTATCTAGAGGAGAATCTTCCAAAGAGTATTTAGAGGGGAGTCCTCTAGATTGTTTGGAGAATAATTCCCCAAAGGGTATTTGAAGCAGAATCCTCCAAAGATTATTTAGAGAAAAATCCTCCAAAGATTATTTAAAGAGTATTTAGAGGGGAATCTTTCACAGAGTATTTAGAAGAGAATCACCCAAAGAGTATTAAAAAGGAGAATCCCCTAAAGAGGTTTTAGAGCAGAATGATCGGAAGAATATTTATGGGAGAATTCTCCAAAGAATATTTAGAGGAACACCGCTCAAAAAATATTTAGCGGAGAATACCCCCAAGAGTATTTAGTTGAAAATCCTTCAAAGATTATTTAAAGTGTATTTAGAGAGGAAGACTCCTCCAAAGAGTATTTAGAGGGGAGTCCTTTAGATTATTTAGAGAATAATTCTCCAAAGAGTATTTGGGGCAGAATCCGCCAAAGATTATTTAGAGAAAAATCCTCCAAAGATTATTTAAAGAGTATTTAGACGGTATTATTCCAAAAGGTATTTAGACGACAATCTTCTGAAGATTATCTGGAGGAGAATCCTCCAAAGAGCATGTAGAGGGGAGTCCTCTAGTTTATTTAAAAGGAGCAGAATCATGCAAAGATTATTTAGAGGAAAATCCTCCAAAGGTTATTTAAAGAGTATTTAGAGGGGATTATTCCAAAAGGTATTTAGACGACAATCTTCTAAAGATTATTTAAATAGTATGAAGAGGCGAATCTTTCACAGAATATTTAGAGGAGAATCACCCAAAGAGTATTAAAGAGGAGAATCCCCTAGAGTTTTTAGAGTAGAATGCTCGCAATAATATTTATAGGAGAATTCTCCAAAGAATATTTAGAGGAACACCGGTCAGAAAGTATTTACCGGAGAATACCCCCAAGAGTATTTAATGGAAAATCCTCCAAAGATTATTTAAAGTGTACTTAGAGAGGAATGCTCTTAAAAGTATGTAGAAGAGAATCCTCTAAAGACTATCTAGAGGATATTCCTCCAAAGCGTATCTAGAGGAAAATCCCCCAAAGAGTATCTAGAAGAGACTCCTCCAAAGAGTATATAGAGAGGAGTCCTTTAGATTATTTAGAGGATAATTCTCCAAAGAGTATTTGGAGCAGAGTCCTCCAAAGAGTATTTAGAGGAAACTCCTCCAAAGGTTATTTAAAGAGTATTTAGAGGGGATTATTCCAAAAAGTATCTAGAGAAGAATCCTCCAAATAGTATCTAGAGCAGAATCCTCCAAAGAGTAGGAGTTCTTTAGATTATTTAGAGAATAATTCTCCAAAGAGTATTTGGAGTAGAATCCTCCAAAGATTATTTAGCTGAAAATCCTCTTCCAAATAGTATTTAGAGGATAATCTTCCAAAGATTATTTAAATATCAGAGGGGAATTTGTCACAGAGTATTTAGAGGAGAATCACCCAAAGAGTATTAAAGAGGAGAATCCCCCAAAGTGCTTTTAGTGGAAAATCCTCCAAATATTATTTAAAGAATCTTCTTAAAACTATTTAGAAGAGAATCCCCCGAAGAGTTTTTAGAGGAGAATTTCGCAAATAGTATTTAGAGAAAAAAATTTCAGATTATTTAAAGAGTATTCAGAGGAGAATCGTCCATAGAGAATTTAGAGGAGATTACCTCCAAAAAAATTTAAGAGGAGAGTACTCCAAAAATTATTGAGAAGTGAATTCCTCAAAGTATTAAGAGAAGAACCCTTCAAAGAGTATTTAGTGGCGAATCCTCCAAATAATATGAGGTAAGGCGGAAAATTTGTTAGAGTGATTTGGCAACACTGCACTACTTCACTTCCACATAGCTTGTACGTAAATCTCTTGCTCAGAGGGTTCCTTACCATGCAATACTGATGAGAATGTTGAACCTTTCAGGACATTTTCCTTACCATGCAATACTGATGAGAATGTTGAAGAGGAGGAACAACGCCTCCTCAAATGTGCATAAAGAAAATTATTGCCAAAAATCAGAATCATTACTCTTACGCCGCAACTCTTATTTGTTTTTCTGCTAAATTAAATTTGATGGCATTCTGTTGGTTGATCAGATTATGTGTAACATGTTATGATCTGGAGGACATTTAAATGAAAAAGATGGTCCTACCTAGAAAGTCTATTATAAATAAATTTAGGGTCGACCCTAAAATTGACTTGAAAATACAGTTTAATTGACTGGATAATACAGTTCAATGACATGAATTCTACTTTCGTTGAAGCTATGTCATTAAACTGTATTATCCAGTCAATGTTAGGATCAGAGAAGATCCTCTTATTCTGTTGATTATAATAATAATTTCCATTAATTTGAAGAAAAAAAATATCAAAATTATAAAAATTCTTTTTGAAAATATTGTATAAAAAAATTTTCTCATCAGAAATATTGCAAATTTTTTATCAAAAAAATTCAATATTTAATTGCGTCAATTTAATTGAAAAACAATTTTTTAGCTAGATTATCTTCAACAAGATATAAAAATTATTGATAGCCTAGAAATGTATTGATAAATTTGAAAATATTTCAAATTATCATATTAAAAATATTTCCACTTTAAGCCTATGCGACAAGATAAGCGAAAAAATAAACCTACTGTAAACTGATAGTAGTTCGGTTTTATTTTTCATGATTATAGTTCCAAGCATATTAATTATATTGTTTTTTTTTAAATGTTCATAAAAATTTTGATTAAAATGAATATAGTTACAATAATAAAAATAAACCGATAAATATTCGGTTATTATAGATTAGAATTCCATATAATCGATTTGATGATGAAATATGCCAACAAAGCGTAGTCTTTTACTATGTGACTCAAAGAAAACTAATCAAAAATATAAATTTTCCCAGACCACTCCTTTCCGAAAATGAAGCGTGTACAATTTTTTTTTAGTACTGACTGTTACTGCAATTATCATGAGCACATCTATGCAGGAGTATGCAGACTAACACAAAAAAACTGATCAATTTAAAGAAAAATAAATTATAATTTTAACCTTAAAATAGAAAATGAAAAAAAAGATAAAAATAAAAAGTTGACTTATTACATTGTGATTAGGTGCAAGTACACCCAAGAAATCTTGTTAGTCTTAAACATCAAAACTTCATCGATCATTTCATTGCCAGTCAATTTGTTACCGTCTATTTTAGAATCTATCCTACACAATAGGTCCAGTTACGATACTCTTCTAACGTACTCCAACACCCACCTACCTGTCCAACAAAAACACTTGTTAGTTTCTTTGGATCAAAAAACTCACCCATTTCCTGATTTTCTAGTTCTCTATCACATCGCCATAAATAATATCAAATCCAATCAATGCAACCAAAAATCAAATTGCCAATACTTTGTTAATTTATGGCTGTTTCGTTCTTTGAATGAAGTGATAAAACTAACAATCAGACAACAATTCATCAATCCACCCACATTTATGATAGTTGAAATGAAAAGAATACCGAGAAAAAAAAACTTTAGAAAAATCACACTGATTTGAACATATAATAAACTAATCAATCGGTGGCAGTAATAACGATTCTAAGGCGTAACGAGTTCATTGACAAAAAGTTCATTACAACGAAAATAAAAAGAAAGACACCAAAACTTTCAATTCAAAGAACTATAAAAATATATAAGAAATTTTGAAAATTCAAACAGTTCGTCCGCCTACACCAAAACTCAAATAATGCGATGCGATATCACAACATTCCAAGAAAGCAGATAATAACACCTAAAATATGATTGTACGAGTAGTTGGGTGGTAGCGTATTTGCTTTCGATTTCGATGGTAGTATCGTATTGCGTTTACTTGGGAGCCAGGGAATATTGGTCAGCTGGTCAAAAACGACCGGCACAGCCGTCTAACAACAAGTTTCCAACAGTTTTGGGAATTTTCAATGGACAAAAATCTACAACAATCTCCATTTCCAATGCATTCATTTGCATATTAGATAAAAACGTGCGTTCGATTGCCTTTTGCCATATTCACATCGGAATTTGACTCATTTAAATAGTATTCGTTAAAAAATACAATTCCAAAAAAAAAAAGTTTATTTCATATCCCGTTTAAGTGGGTGAGACTCTCGAATTAGAATATTCAAAATTCCGAAAATATATATCACCAAGAAAAAAAAAACGTTATTTTTTCCTTTGGTACTAAAAGAATACCACTTTAGCACACTTAAGATATTTGTAACGCTTTGAATTAGTAAAAATTAACATTTAAAAAATTAGACTGTCGAAAATATTAAAAAATTAATATATAAAAAGAATTCTTAAAATTCTGTTTGTTTTTCTTTGTACTAAAAATATATCAAAATATAATATCATACTTCAAAATTCCTTTCAAAAAATTTGCATCTTCCCAAAATATTTAACCAGAAAAAACAAAACTTTCCTCTTAAAAATTTGAACAAATAAAAAATTTCAAACCTTTCACAAGTTAGTACATTTTTCGTTTTTTGTACTAAAAGAATTTTAATTTATAACCCTCTAGACTGTTATAAAACATAAAATAAGAAACAGTTCTTTTTACCAACTAAAAGTATCCCCAAAAAAATTTTTAACAAATAAAAAAATTCCCTTAAACCAGATTTTTTGTTTTTGTAAAATAAGCAAAATTTCCTTTTAATAATTTTTACTAAAAACAAACCAAAAAGACCGGAATTATTATGAAAAATTTTCCTCTGTTTTGATTTTGTACTAAAAATATTTCAATTTAGAACACTTTCAATTTCTATAATCCTTAAAACGGGTAAAAGGTGATATTGCAACCAAACAAATTTACAAAAAATAACAAAATTATTAAAAAAATATGCCCCTAAAAAAATCAGATTTTTTTAAATATGTTGTACTAAAAACATTTAAATTTACAGTTGTAACACTCAATGCAAAGAGCAAAATGTTCTTTTTAAGAATTTAAAATATCCCAAAAAAAAAAAATCAAAAAAAATTCCCTAAAATCCGTTTTTCTTTCTTTGTGTACTAAAAATTAACCAAAACGAAAAAAATGATTATTAGAAAACTTCCCCTAAAAAGTTAGACTATTTTCAATTTTTTCGTACTAAAAACATTTCTATTTCTTTAATCCTTAAAACAAGTAAAAGTTTCTTTTTAAAAAAACTGGAATATCCCCACACAAAAAAATTACAAAAAATAACAAAATTATTATAAAAATTTTCCCCTAAAAAAATCAGATTTCCTTCTATATTTTTGTACTAGACAAAAACATATGTAAAAAATTCCCTTAAATCCGACTTTTTTTCTTTTTGTACTAAAAATTATTATAAAAATTTTCCACTAAAAAAATCAGATTTCTTTCTATATTTTTGTACTAAAAACATTTCAATTTCTAATATTCCCCAATAAAAAAACAACAAAACATATGTAAAAAATTCCCTTAAATCCGACTTTTTTTCTTTTTGTACTAAAATTATTATAAAAATTTTACACTAAAAAAATCAGATTTCCTTTTATTTTTTCTACTAAAAACATTTAAATTTACAATATCACCCAAAAAATAAACAAAATAAAATATGTAAAAAAATTCCCTCTTTTTTTCTTCTTTTTGTACTAAAAATTATTATAAAAATTTTTCATTAAAAAAATTAAATTTTTTTTTAATTTTTCGTACTAAAAGCATTTAAATTTACAATATCCACCAAAAAATATACAAACAAAAAAATATGTAAAAAAATTCCCTTAAATCCGATTTTTTTTCTGTTTGTACTAAAAATTATTATAAAAATTTTCCACTAAAAAAATCAGATTTCTTTCTATATTTTTGTACTAAAAACATTTCAATTTGTAATATTCCCCAATAAATAAACAACAAAACATATGTAAAAAATTCCCTTAAATCCGACTTTTTTTCTTTTTGTACTAAAAATTATTATAAAAATTTTCCACTAAAAAAATCAGATTTCCTTTTATTTTTTCTACTAAAAACATTTAAATTTACAATATCACCCAAAAAATAAACAAAATAAAATATGTAAAAAAATTCCCTCTAATCCGATTTTTCTTCTTTTTGTACTAAAAATTATTATAAAAATTTTTCATTAAAAAAATTAAATTTTTTTTTAATTTTTCGTACTAAAAGCATTTAAATTTACAATATCCACCAAAAAATATACAAACAAAAAAATATGTAAAAAAATTCCCTTAAATCAGATTTTTTTTTCTTTTTGTACTAAAAATTATTATAAAAATTTTCCACTAAAAAAATCAGATTTCTTTTTATTTTTTGTAATAAAAACATTTAAATTTACAATATCCCCAAAAAAATTCCCTTAAATCAGATTTTTTTTCTTTTTGTACTAAAAATTAATATAAAAATTTTCCATTAAAAAAATTAAATTTTTTTTTAATTTTTTGTACTAAAAACATTTTAATTTACAATATTCCCACCCAAAAAAAAAAAAAAACAAAAATATATGTAAAAAAAATTCCCTTAAATCCGATTTGTTTTCTTTTTGTACTAAAAATACTTCAGATATTTATAACATTTCAAATTTTATTTTTAACAATTAATTATGCATCACCCCAAAAAAAATTACCCAAAACGAACAAAAACTTCCCCTAAAAAGAACTACCCAAACAATTATAGAAAACTTCCCCTAAAAAGTCAAATTATTTTCTATTTTTTGTACTAAAACTATATGATTTTAAAACATTTCATCTTTTTATAACACTTAAAATAAGTAAAATTTTATTTATTTTTATAAATAAACACTTTAGACTGTCCCCCAAAAAATTAGCCAAAATATCAAAAATCAATTTAACTCCACAATCAGTTTTAAAATGAACAAGTTTTTAGCTTGTTTCCTCAATTCAAATTTGTTTAATATAGAAAATTGTGTGAATTTAGATACACAAACTTGATTACAGACGTTGAGACTCTTTGAATCTGAACTAGTTTTACTCGTCAAATATATTTTTAAATAATGTCCTAATAACTAAACAAGTTTTCTATTTTGCCAATTATTTATTGATGAATGCAATTTTTTCTACTCATTAAAAAGTATTAATTTTTCGTAGTTCCTTGACATTTAAGTTATTTGTGAAATTAATTTTTTCTTCTTCTTCTTTGAGTTAATATAAATATTAACCAAAATTTAGAATGGACATAAACAAATAAGATAAAATTATAAACATTCGGCAATTTTTATTGTATTTTATAAATTGTTGAGACCTTCGGTTCTACCGAATTAATACGAGTACGTGTATGTTCCCAGGTTTAATATATGCTTATGAGATGTGACAGCTGTTGTTTAATGTCCATTAGAGGTCGTGACGCTTAAGATCACTATTTCATTGGTTATATTAATAGAAAATAAATATTCTTGTTCATTATAATCCAACTATCTTAGGTTTGGAATTTATTTAATATGTCTCAAGGTCCTAAATGATATTCAGGTGGATTTATTAATATTTAAAGAACTTTATGGAAAAGAAAGAAAAATTAGTCAATTACCTCCATATTGGACCGAGGACCTAAAATGTGCTCATTATAACTGTATGAACAGATTCAGATCACGATGTCATTACGCAAAAGATTCCAAAATACTTATTTGCTTATTTTTGGGATATTTCTTCAATAAAAATATATTTTTTGTATTCTTGTTGAGGTCTTAGGAAATCATAAATAATATTAGTCTATTATTAGAACGATTTAAATTAGTATATGACATGACATGGGGTCAAGGTTGTAACGTTACAATAACAACGACAAAACTTCCGCAATACATCAATGACCTTCAACGTCATAATCTTGAGGCCTTCCGTTTAGGATAAGACACATAATCTTAAGGTTTTCTGTTTAGAATAAGACAATTAAATGTTATAAAAACTATTCGTGTGTTAAAAAGATGATCAGCTAAAATATTCGCTTCAGCGCCATCTGCTGTCAACATTATGTAACCATAAAATTTAATCATTAAATGGAAATATAACCGCCATTTTTTTTGTTGAATTTAATAAATTTCAATTTTCTAACCAATATGACAATAGTTTTATATTCAAAACATCCTTAAAAGATCAAGAAAAATGCATGAACACAAAAAATTAGTTTGAAGATTATTTTTTGCAGGTTTTTATAGAATTTACAAAAAAAATTCTTGTTTTTTTTTTACTTGAAATTATTTTATTTTGAATAGCTAAAAGAGCTTTAGAGCTTTTATTATAAACTTTATTTCATTTTTGAATCGGGGTCAGTCGGGGTCTGTCAGAAATCGGGGTCAGTCAGAAAAGTTGTGTTCCGGATTAACCATGACCCTGTCATAACGACTCTCAGACAAGCGCCAGAGGCCATTCTGTAGCGTCACGACCATGGGGCCACGTGTGGCTGGTTGGCATTGCCAGATTCTGTAGTAAAACTGATGAGGTCAATAGTTAGTTTAAGGGAGCAATCAGAAGTGGTCAAAATTTTATTTTTTGATCAAAGTCAAAAAATTTAAGAAAATTCAAGCGACGACTTGTAAAAGGAGTTGTTGGATCTAGGAGCTCCTATTCAAAGAGAAATTCTGGGTAAAGCGGCGGATATTTTAGGTTATTGTATTTACAATCTAAGGCGATCTTGGTAAGCCCGAAAGCAGCCATATCTCGCCAGCAATTGGGATCGGTAGTAGCCAATCTCACTGTGACATCGGTCTACCTTGGAAATCACCTGATGACCATAGAACACTTTTCCGGCGCTGTAGCATGTTTTTTCTTATTTTTATAGGTAAGTGGAAATCATTGAAAGAAAAAGTGTGGAACTTTACGCCCTTAAAACCACTTTCCTTGGTCACATTTCGATATTTTGCCGTGGAACTGCCGTCGAGCATTACTTCGTGCGGAAGGCATTGATCGAAATCACTATTTTTGACCAGACGGAATTCTTTCTGTGAGTCCAACATCAGAGCAGCGATGTTCTCCGGTGTCAGAGATGCACCAACATTTAATACTTCCGTACCTCCTCTCTTAGCACTTCGAATCGGGTATAGTAAAATAGCACGTGTTCCACTTTATCCACCACGCCGTCACAACAAGGGTACATTGGGTAATTGACCCAGAAATATGGTTCGGATATGGTTAGCTGATAAGATGTCGGCTTTAGGTTGAATATAGATTGTGGGTCTGCGTACTAGGGCTGTAAGCTATCTACTGCATCGCTACACAGACTTGTATTCCATTTGCAGGCCCTAGTACGTAGCCCTGTAAGCCTTTTACACCATGCTGGAATTTGACCAATTTTATACAGGAATGATTATTTTAATCCCGCACTCTCAAAGCTTATACTACAAATTTCTATTAACTGAAAATTTTCTAAACTAGTTTAACACTATTTGAAATGGATTTAAACATCAAATAATAGCTGTAAATTTAAAAAAAAGATACACCAAAAACAAAATACTTTTTGTTTTGGTTGATTGGTTTTTTTTTCGTTGTTGTTTAAATTATTTTAATTATTGGAACATTTACTCATTTAACAATTTGAATCAATACAAATCTACTTGGAAAAAAAACAAAAAGAGAATTTAAATGTCACTCTTAAAAATGCTATAGTAAATAAAAGCTTGTGTAGCGGGGGAATGGGTGTGACTTGAAGATGTGTTAAATTATTGCAAATTTACAGTTTTGAAAGTGATACAATTTAGTTCTTTTTTTTGCCGAAATTAAAGTTATTTAAAAATTTAAAAGTTTTAATATAAAAGCTAATGAATAAGTCTTTTATTGAAAAATGGAATTGAAAGCAAAAGATATCAGGGAAAAGTGGAGCCCGAGCAATAAAAATAATGGCAGTATCGAAGTTGAAATCTTAAAGAAAAGATAAAATACACAAGATTTAGCTGTTCTTCTTATTTCTTTCTTATTCTTTTTATTTATTTATTATTATTATTATTATAATTAATTTCAATAACAGACACACGAACAATCCTTCAAATAAGTTGCATTGAAATCGTATGAACATCTGCAAATCTAATGGAATAAATCTGTTGGCGATCTTTAGTATCTTGTCTATCTATGAGAGTAGAAAAATGTTGGAGATTTCTTCTGCAACTCTAGCTATGATTAAATGTTTTTATAATAATAAAAAAAAAAAAAAACACAAACACAATTTGTTTTAAAGTCTCTGTTTACTGTTATACTCAAACTGGTATACAATACACATATATACTCTTACAAGTGAATTTCATTCGGTTGGGTTCTGGCTCAATGTCCATTTATGGTCAAGATCGAAAGAAGTCCATTCCAAACGTTTGAAATAGTAAAAATTTATCTTTGCCATCATATAAGCTGGAATTGGAAAAATGGTACTGCCACTAACTTTTACAACTGTGTACAGTACAGGCCAAAAAGATGCGACCACCTTGACGGGTATTTTCAAGAAATCTTTCGTTCAAATCTTAATAAATCGAAAAGTTGTGTATACAATTTTCGAGAAAAATATCCAATAAATATTTTCAGTAAAAGTTCAGCAAAAAATTTTCATAATTATTTAGTAAAATTTTTCAAAATAAAATTTTATTAAAAATATTGGCTTTTTATTTGCAGTAATAAATTCCTAGTACAAATTTTTCCCGCAAAAAGTTTTCAGTTTTACTTTTCAATAAAAATTTACCACAAGAAATATATTTTTCCAGAATAAAAATAATTCAGTTAAATTATTTGGATAAATAAAAATTGGGTAAATAAAAATGTTTAGTAAAAAAAATTTTCAATGCGAACTTTTAGTGAAACTTTCACTAAAAATAATTCAAATTTTGAATAAAATTTACTTTTGTTTTTACTTAATAAAATATTTTCAGTAGAAATTTTTAGTAAAAGTTTTCAGAATAAACTTTTATTAAAAATTCCCGGTTTTTACTTGTGATAAAAATTGTTGCCAGTAAAATTTTCCAATTTGCTGTAAAATTTTTAGGTTTAATTTTCAGTAAAAATTTACCAGAAGAAATATATTTTTTCAGAATAAAAATACTCAGTAAATTTTTTTGGATAAATAAAAATTGGGTAAATAAAAATGTATAGTAAAAAAAAATCTTCACTTAAATTTTTGATGAAACTTTCATTAAAAATAATTCGAATTTGAAGTAAAAAGCTTCAATCAAAATTTTCGATGAAAAATTGTTTTAAAAAGTATCAGTTTAAAATTTTTAGTCGAAATTTTTAATCACAATTTCCTATAAAAATTGGCAAGTAGTAATTTTTTGGGAAAAAATTTTTATAGTAATAATTGTTGAGAAATGAAAAATTTTTAGTAACAATTTTCAAAACTGAAAATATTCAGTCACAATTTTTTTTATCACAAATAAATTATCAGTAAAAATTTGTTATTAAAAGCTTTTGGTAAAAAAATTGTGACTGAATATTTTTATTAAAAATAATATGAATTTTTAGTAAAAACTTTTTGTCGGATTTTTCAGTAAACATGTTTAGTCAAAATATTTACTAAAAATTTTCAATTATAAGTTTTCAGTTTTAATTTCCAGTAAAAATTTTTAGTAGAAAAATTGTCTAATATTTTTAGTAAAAGTCCAGCAAAATATTTTAGTAATAAATTAGTAATATTTTTTAGAATAAAATTTTATTAATAAATCGAAAAGATTTTTTTTTATTTTCTTTTGATTCATAATACGAGGTCTGTTCAAAAAGTATCGCGAATTTTGAATTTCCGCGGGTAACGTATATTCGATTTTCGATTTTTTTTGTGGCGTTATGTTGGTACTCATGTCTCTCACTTATGCCGACAAGTTCGGCTATTTTGAATATCTCTCACTTTTGCTTGCACGTGTTTTGGCTCGTCTTCGTGTAAGGATGCAGGTAAAAAAAAGAACTAATCTACCAAATTCATATAATAATAATACTATTTTAAATATGATATTTTTAAAAATGATAAATAATGATTAATGAAAAAAAGAAAAAAAATTAGTTTTCTCTCATATTTAAGAAAAAGATGAAAATTAATACATTTTGTTCGCTTATTTATTCATTTTACATAATTTCCGAAATTTATTGAACTTTCAAAGTGGTCATTGCATACTTTTGGCCAGCAGTGTATTCGCATATATTCACATTAATAAATTTCATTAGAGCCACACATCACCATATACTGACGTGGATAGTTTTTTTTTTTTTTGATTTTTAATTATTATTTTTTAAATTTAATAATATTTTCTTATTATAAAGAATTTGATTGTTTATAATTCCGTTCATAACGAATTGAAATGTTTAGATAAGAACCAACAGATTAAGATAGATATCCGCCAGATACTCAGTCATTGTTGGTCAATAATATTTTCAATGGATTTGATCGATGGACATTATAAAAATCTTTCAATACATTCGCATAGATACTACGATTACTGAGATCTTTTCAGTTTAATACCTGGATTTATTTCTAATCGATAAATCTTAACAATATGTAATAGTGTATGAGTTAGTGTATGATTGTAGATTATGAAAAGAAAATAGAATTTGTTCCTATATTCTTTCGATGAGCTAGCTGATGCGAAAAGATGAATCGACAGAATATAGATGAGAATTAATTATCCCAAAGCCCCTATGAAACCAGTTCTTTATATGAGAATGTAACAAAATGGTAACATTTTTAAAATATTCAAGAAAGAAGAAAATATCGTAAAATATTCTTTGTAAATCAAGTTTAGAACGGAAAGGAATTTTTACAATTGCCTATCTATTTTTTCACCTCAAACAACGGTTGTACTTTTTTTTTTTTTTAAAAGGGGGGGGGGCGGAGGAGGTTGTTGATAATGAAACTCTTTTTTATTGAAATAAAATTTAAACTGGGGAATTTCGCTTTCCCAAAATCAAAAGAGAAAGATGAAAACACTCACGGAAATAATTACTATTGTAGAAACATTTTTAACTAAAAATAATTCTATAGAGAAAAGGGTCCCAGTTTGGATAGAATTTTTTTAAAAGGCAACAAATAAAAAGAGAAAAAAAATTGAAAAAAATTGAATTTCACCAACCCCTACCGATAAAACATGATGTTACGCCGCCTCTGTGCTACACACTATCTGGCACTATGTACTCCTTGTTCTATTGCAATGGACGGTTGAGACTGTTGCAAATGAAATTAGGCATGTGTGAATAAGGACATGAAAGCAAAGATGGATGCGATCCGATAAGGATTTCCCGCTAAAAAGGATATGCACATATGTGCCTGCATGTGTAGACATACATCGAAAATGGACATCATATGCTACAATGCGTGCGCTTTGTTCGCTGAGACCCATACGCGATGGCATTAATTTCGACACCGTGTGTTCAACGTACTCTTATACCTGACCATGTACAATGTAGGAAAATATGATTTTTTGTGGCTGGCCGCTTATGCGACTGACTTCTAGAGTAATGTCTACCCCGCACACCTTTGGTAAAAATAAAAAAATAAAAATATAAACAACCCCGGAAAGCTAGCTGTACTTTTTCATGCATACCTACTACTACCAGTGCTCGTAGTAGGTCTCGTTTATGGGCAGATATGGTGCTCGGTAACCCTAACCTTCCGGCGTGGCGTCCATTATATCCAAGGTGGAAATGTTTTGGTCTATCGGCTAGCGATGAATTGTCTTATGCCAGACGTCTTTTTCGATGGCAAATAGCAGGTCTACAAATTTGACGTATTCGTGAAAACGCTTATCGTCTGGGGATTTTCTAAAATATTTCGATTTGGGTGCATAAATTGATATTTTACATGCAATAGTGCACAGTAACACGTAAAGTTCTAGTAAATTTTTCAGACTAGAATTTTTAGTTTTTGCATAGAAAATTCCTTCCTTACAATTCAAGCTAGAATATGTAAAAGTTTTTAATCGTTTATCGATTTATGTATTCAAAGTGAAATTCATATTCGCACAGTTACCATAGATACTGAATACCAAAAGCCAAATCCTAACTGATGGATCGATAAAAATCATTCATTACCACAGTAACGAAATCGATTTATTTAAATTTTGGACAGAATATTTTCTAAAAAAAAAAGTGAACACGAAATAACAGTAACCCAATGTGGGGGGGGGGGGGAGACTTTGAAATTATTTGACCATGTTCAGAATATCATTTTAGTTGATAAAAAACTGCGGTACCCCCTTTCGATCAAAGTGACTCCATGTCAGAAAGTTGTGCGCATTCATCCAAAAACTAGCCCCAACAATGGACGCTGATGCAGAAGTAAGAAAAATCGATCATTAATGATCGTTATTCATCATACAATGACGATGGGAATTTTCTTACACTGGAATATGTTCGTAGACTTTTTTTGTGGAAAATATTTTCAAATACATCCATCCAATGAGAGGTAAATTTGAACAGTTTCAAATTTCATCTGATAGAAAAGCACCTATTACAGTGCTTTTAGTAAAAAAATTTTTTTATATTATTTTTCTTCGAGTGATATGATTTCTTTAAAAAAAGAAAACACACTAATTGTTAAGGAAATTCAAATGTTTTTTTATTTAATGTGAAGTACATTAAATAAAAAAACATTTGAATTTCCTTAAATCAAGTCGTATGTCATGAATAGCACGTTCAATATTGACTTCTAAAGCTTGAAGAGAGTCTGGTTTATTGCTAAAGACCAATGACTTCAAATAACCCCACAAGAAATAGTCTAATGGTGTTAAATCACAACTTCTTGAAGGCTTTTCAATATCACAATTTCTTGAAATAATCGAATCTCCAAACTTTTCTCGCAATAATTCGGTTGTTGCACGTGCTGTGTGGCACGTAGCCCCGTCTTGTTGGAACCAGATGTTGTCAAGATCAACTTCTTCCAATTTCGGCCATAAAAAGTTGGTTATCATCGATTTATACTGCTCTCCATTGACGGTGACAGTGTTACCAGCTTCATTTCGAAGGAAGTGCGGACCGATGATTCCACCAGACCAAAAACCACACCAAACTGTCAATTTAGGTGAATGTAAAGGGTGTTCATGAATTATTTGTGGATTTTCTTCGCACCAGAATGGACAGTTTTGTTTATTTACCGCACCACTCAGATGAAAGTGATCCTCATCGGAGAAGATGATTTTCTTAAAAAAATCGTTATCGTTTTCAAGTTGTTCCAAGACAAAATCAGCAAATTCACGACGTTTACGGTGGTCCAATGGCTTCAGTTCTTGAGTGATGACAATTTTATATGGATGCAAGCCCAAATCCTTTCTCAAAATCCGCCAGGTTGTGGTTTGAAACAGACCCAATTCTTGAGAACGTCATGGAATCGACAAATTGCGGTCTTCAGCAACACTTGCCTGAACGGCAGCAATATTTTCATTACTTCGAGCGGTTCTTTGTCTTATTGGCCCTTGAACATTATGGAAAAGGAAATTTACGCTCGAAATTTTTAACAATACGACGAATAGCGAGCACAGTTGGACGATTATTACGACCATAAAATGGGAAAAGCGCACGAAAAGTTGCAATTGGAGAACAATTATTTTATAATAAAATTGAATAATTTGTAAACGTTGTTCTTGCGTATATCTCTCCATGATAAAATTGTAAACATTACTGAATATAATGAAAAAAAAAATAGATCACTTAGAAATCATATCACTCTTATTGGAAAACCCTATACAATAAAATGTTTGGGGAAAAAATTTCCTATTGTAAATAAAAATTTCGTAAATAAAAATGTTTAGTTAAAAAAAATTTTCCACTGAAAAATAATTCAAATTTGAAGTAAAAAGTTTCAATCAAAATTTTCGACCTTCAATCAAAATTTTTTTTTAGTTATAATTTTCGAGAGTGGAATTTATAATAAAAGTCCGCGAAAAAATTTTGGTAATAATATTCAATAAAATTATTTAGAAATAATTATTAAAATTTTACGGAATACAATTTTATTCAATCTTTTCGGTTTTTATTTGCAATAAAAATTCCTAGTACAAATTTTCCCCGTAAAAGTTTTCAGTTTTACTTTTCAATAAAAATTTACCAAAAGAAATATATTTTTCCAGAATAAAAATGTTCAGTTAAAATTTTTGGATAAATAAAAATACTCAATAAAATTTTTAAATAAAAATGTTTAGTAAAAAAAAAATTTGCACTTAAATTTTTGGTGATACTTTCATTAAAAATAATTCGAATTTGAAGTAAAAAGTTTCAATTAAAATTTTCAATAAAAAATTGTTTTCAAAAGTTTCAGTAGAAATTTTTAGTTGAACATTTTTAGTGGAAATTTTTAATCACAATTTTCCATAAGAATTGGCAGATAGTAATTTTTGGGAATCGAAAATTTTTAATCGAAATTTTTAAAACCTTAATTTTAGTAATAATTTCCAATGGAAATATTCCTATTAAATAATCAATAAAAATTTGTTATGAAAAACTTTTAGTAAAAAAATTATGACTGAATAGTTTCATTAAAAATAATACGAATTTTTTGTAAAAAATTTTTGGTCGAATTTTTCAGTAAACATGTTTAGTCAAAATATTTACTAAAAATTATTAGTAAAAATTTAAAATTATAAGTTTTCAGTTTGAATTTTTAGTAAAAATTTTCAGCAAAAATTTCCAATGAAAATTTTAATTTAGTAATAATTTTCAAGAAAAATATTTTTAGTGGAAAATTTTTCTAATATTTCCAGTAAAAGTTCATCAAAATATTTTAGTTATAATTTAGTAAAATTTTTCAGACTTTTTGGATTGAAAAATTTTACTAAATTTTTCAATTTAAAAAGTCTGAAAAATTTTACTAAATTATAACTAAAATATTTTTTATTATAAAAAAATATTTTAGTTATAAAGTACAAATTTTTCCCGTAAAAGTTTTCAGTTTTACTTTTCAATAAAAATTTACCACAAGAAATATATTTTTCCAGAATAAAAATAATTCAGTTAAATTATTTGGATAAATAAAAATTGGGTAAATAAAAATATTTAATAAAAAAAAATTTCAATGCGAACTTTTAGTGAAACTTTCACTAAAAATAATTCGAATTTTGAATAAAATGTTTTTGAAATTTCCACTAAAAAACTTAATAAAATATTTTCACTAGAAATTTGTAGTAAAATTTTTCAGGATAACATTTTATTTTTCAGGATAACAAATTTTTCCAGTAAAAGTTTTCAGTTTTGCTTTTCAATAAAAACTTACCAGAAGAAATGTATTTTCCCAGAATAAAAATATTCAGTTAAATTTTTTGGATAAATAAAAATTCTCAATAAAAATGTTTAGTAAATAAAAAATCTTCACTGTAATTTTTTGGCGAAGCTTTCACTAAAAATAATTCGAATTTTGAATAAAATATTTTTTAAATAGTCAATAAAAATTACCAGTCAAAATTTACAATGAAAATTTCCACTATAAATAAAACTTAATAAAATATTTTCAGTAGAAATTTTTATTAAAAAAATTTTATTAAAAATTCTCAGTTTTTATTTGCGATAAAAATTGTTGCCACTAAATATTTCCAATAAAAAATATTAGTACAAAATTTTCCAATTTACTGTAAAATTTTAGGTTTTTTTATTTTCAGTAAAAATTTTCCAGAAGAAATATTTCCAGAAAAAATGTCCACTCAAAATTATCAGTAAAATTTGCAGTTTGCATTAAAAAATTTCAGTTTTCATTTTACTGAAATTTTCATTCAGTAAAAATTTCCTAAAGAATGTGCAATTTTAATTATTCTATTATAAAAACGGTGATCAAATGCAGTTGCAGAAAACGTTATAAAGTATTTTATTTTTCTGTTCTGAAAACTGTAGTGCGTTCAGTCGAAATTCAAATCAAAAGTGCACGAAACGAGATTTGTGGGAATAACACGAGACAAACTGAATAGTTTCGCTTGTACTATACACGAACCGGAAGTAGATAATTCGTTGGCGTCAACATCCATCAAGCACATGCACTGATATCTGAATTAAAATCTTTGTAGATCTACATCTAAAAGTCTATCCGTTCTTTGTCTGCCTGGATTGGATAACAACCAGAGTCTGAATCTGTGAATGCATTTGAACGAGTACGAAGATCGTGCACATTTGGTGGAGTATCTTTTGGGCGCAGAAACGTAATAAGATGAATTTCATTTTTCCAAACTACCCTTGTATCAGCTCCCCTTCTGTCATTGGTATGTCGACAGAACTAATTATGGGATTGCATGTCAACAAAATATCTCTTAGCACCGGTGCTCTAATTTTTTAAGATCTTTTTTTTTGTCCTTCAAACACTCTTAAAAATCGAATGAATGTAAATTTTTTTTCTCCAGAAAATCTATTTCATATCACATTATTGGCGCTTTAAATAATATTTCTAATTTCTAGAACTACAGGAAATTGGAGTATGGAAAATTTCTTTATCAAAAAACAGTACAGAATATTGCAAAATTATTATAATTTTGTTAAAATGTGGAATTGTGAAAATTCTCGCTTAAAACGAACGAATTGAAATTGGAATGCTTCTCGTTGGTATGTTGAGACATCAACGAAAACAAAATTAATCCCCAAATGGAGTGCTGGAGATTATGATAAGGTTGCCTTAGAGAATTGAATAAATTATTATACATAGTTGGTTTTAGTGTTCGTTTGAATTTTGACAGTGATGAGTCTGGTACGGTGCGGTCCGTCTTGGTTCATTTCTTGTGGGTTTACTGGCTTGTAATAACATTCAGATGGCAGACGATCGATAGCCTCATGACGGCTATGGAGCACAATAAAATGGGATCTGGAATTAGCGGGGAAGTAGTACGAGTATTGCGTGCATGGGCAGCTATCATCATTCATCATGGCATTATCGTACGTCTTTAATGTTTACTCTTAGCAACTGTGTCTGCTCATCGGGCTGTGATGATGCCCTTTAAATCACTCACTCCTACGATTAATTTATGAAGATCGCCTACGAAAAATTTCACTTTTTTTCTTTTTTTTTTTTGTTATTTTCTGTTTTTATTCCTCTTTAACTTTTACTTTAAGTAGCCAACCAATGCGTACACACAGTCATTGACCACATATTATTCTCTAGATCATAAAAGTGCAATCAATAAAAAACCCCCTGACAATAGAAAACTATTTATTGCGGCCTTTTTTAGAAAAAGTATTTTTGTTATTATTTTTTTGATCAAAGAAATAATGGATAATATTTTAAAGAAATGAATACGATCGTAGGAATGAGCGTGCTGTGCTACCTTACAACGATGGGATTTTGAACAGAAATCATCAAGATTTGTTAAATTATGCAATTAGGAAAAATTTACTTTTTATTATTCAAGGGCAGGTACCGCCATAACATGAAAACAATTATGTCATACCATTAATAAATGGACGAATCCATTCCATTTTGGATCTTAAGTAAATATTTGACTGCCTTGGATAAATAGAAGTGTAGGCCCTATAATTGTGAACATGTTCTGGATGTGAAACCATATTAAAAAATGCCCCAAAAATTCATAAATAATAAATAATAAAATTATGATTAGAGAATGATTTAGTTGATGGCCTGTTTGTATTCTATTAACTCTTTTCAAGATGACGTTTTTATGATGCAGAAATATGAACATTGAAATAGGCCGACAAGGGTGGAAGAAAATTAATAAGATTTTTTTATTCCTTTTTAATCTTTTTAGATTAGTCCCTTTGGACAGGTATACTTCTGCGGAAACGTTGTTTCCACTAATCGTAGCAGTGCTGGACGTGTTCAACCAGAATCGCATTAGTTTTCTGGATGTTATCGACAGCACGAACATGAAGTCATTTAAAGAGTTTTTTTTTCTAGTCTTTGGACTAAGATCAGGTGAATACGGGGGGTGGGAAATCGACAAAAATCCTTTTTTTCCGACAAAAACTCATTAATGGAAATGGCCGTGTGACTAGCGAAGAAACCATATTTCTGAGTCAAAAGACTTCTTTGTAAACAAAAAAAAACTTAGCTAATAGTTAGTCCTGGAAATTCGTCGTCCTCCATTTTTATTACTCGAAGACGTTGAAGCCCCTCCCTGAGCGCGATTCGTATTCCACTGATTTTCGTATTCATTATTGATGGTTCTTATCAATCGAAGTCTGGATTTAGTATTTACGGAAATTTTACCAACAACTTTTCGAAAATAACTTTTTCGAAATTAACAGCTTTTCGAAGAAGCCTGGATTTAGTATTTACGGAAATTTTCAATAACCTTTTTCGAAAATATTGTAATTTCTTCGAAATTAACAACTTTTCGAAGATATTTCGAAATTAATAACTTTTCGAAGAAGTCTGGATTTAATATTTATGGAAATTTTCAACAACTTTTCGAAAATAATTTTTTCGAAATTAACAACTTTTCGAAGATAATTTTTTCGAATAAGAACGACATCCTTTATTTGTACTAGTGCACAGTAAAGAAAACTGTGATTATTGCAAAAGTAAACAGGCTCTGAAAATATAGATTGTCTAATACGGGGTGGATAAACTTGGACTGAGTTTGGTTGTGCTGCATTTCTCGGCAATAATTCTTGACGCATTTTGACATTTGATCTGAAAAATATCCTCAGATCAAGTATCAAAATGCTTCGTAGCGATGTTCTAGAGATGTCCAATTGAGAAAGACACTTTCGCAGCTGGTCCATTACGAATAGGTCGATTAAAATTGGTTTCTGGCACTCTACCAGGTTACTCAAAATGGGTTATTAAGTTTCTTATCATAATTGCACTGGGAGCTATCCGGAAGAAAAATAAAATTAAAAAATTATGACACGTTCTTGCACTGAGTATGAAGACATTCGAGAATTCGAAAAAAATAAAAAAATAAAAAAGTTATTTGCATTTTAAATTAGTTAGTCCAAGTTGGCCCACTCTGTGTGTACTTTAGTAAATGACTGTACGCCAGAGAGTTGGAGAGAGTACGCCAGAGTTGGAGAGTTATTGATTTTCTGCCGAATAATTGTACCAAATTTACTACCTTCTGTTTGTTGATAAAATTGGTTAATTGGCTATAATATTATTGACTTTTAAAGGGAAAAGGTGGTGCTGCCCTAGACTCTCCTTTCGATGGAGCCATGGCATTAATCCAGATATCGAAGACATGTCGAATCAAAATTGAGATGCATGAAATTTCCATTAATTGATTTCTTTGCTGTCACTTCTCAAACCATTAATTCTAAAGCTTGTTTTGCTAAATGGAAAAAGGCGTCTTTGAATAATTTCCTCTTTGAGAATAGCTTCATCATTCGAGAAAGGTAATAATTTTACTTTCCTACAATAGACGAAAAAAAAGACACTTGATGAAATTATACAATAGTTAAGAGAGATTTATTTGAAATTATTGATAATTTATTTGGATATAACAGAAAATCATCGTAAAAAGCTGAATGTGGGGAGTCGGGGGAACATGAAAATCAATCGAAATTGGCAAAAAAAAAGAAAAACACCAAACCAGCAAAAAGAACTAAATCCAAAATGAAATTCTTAAAAGCAAAAGCTTTTGGGGGTCAGTAAATAAATATCTTATTGGAGTTGCTTTTAATCGCCAAAAATTTGAATACATTCCCGTATATTAACTGTGACCTAAGACAGTCGAGTCGAATTGGCTAAAATTAGTTCTTCTTGCAATTCTATTCACATCAACTAGCATTAATTTTTTTTTTGTTTATTCTTTAGACCACTTTGGGGTCGGAAATATTTGTCTAAACCTCAAAGAGCAAACGTTCAAAACTAGTTTTGTTAAGCTAAACCCAATTTCGACAGATTTGATTGGGGATTAATTTCCAAATAGAATTCAATTCTATTCACAGTTTTTCGAAAACTTATCATCATAAGTAAAGAGGTAGTAATTTTTCTCGATGGGGTCTCAAATGGATTTTTCTATTCTTTATTTTCTTTGTTTATATTATCCGCACTCTTCTATGCTTTTATTCTAATAATCTCTTAAGCCAATTCATTTCATAGACACCTACGTTCATCAAATAAGAAAAGTACTCAAAATTCTTAAAATATTCGCTTACCTTTAATATTGGCTCAAAGCGAAAATTGGCGGGGATTTTTTAAGCTCATTATTTTCAACAATATTTTTACTATATGGAGAGAAAAAAAAAATTCAATCTAATGACGCCCAAAAGTCAGTCACACAATTATCATCACTAACATTATTAATTTCGGTTGTTTATTAGTGTAGTTCTAGAATCAGAAAATCATTATAGTTTTGTCAGCTAATTTATCTACGATTATTAACTTAATTTTATGTTAAATTTTAAGCATGGCTAAACGGTTGACAGTTTCATTATAAATTTTATTATGATTATTATTGATATTTCGATTTCCAAAATAGTAATATGACCATTTAAAAAACGCCTTCAACTATTTCAGATATAATTTTTTTCTTTTCCGCAATCATACGAGGGGGTGTATTTAATGTAAATATTGTAGTTAAAGTTGAATGACATGAAAAATAATATTTGTTCATATAAATTCCATCTAAACTGTTATTTTAACGAGTAGTTATTGTCTTTTTTTTTTTTAGATATTCTTTTAGCTTTGACAAATTTGCAAATTTATAAAATTCTTATCAGTTACTCTAAGTGGAGAATTCCGAACATTCCGATTTCGTACCCGAGAGCTTCGAATTGATATTACCAATATTTTTTGTGATGTTCTAATTCTAGTTTTTTGCATTTTGGCTAACGCCGTCGCCCCACCTTGGCATCTGTCACCATAAACAGAATTACTGTAGACTTTCCGCGTAATACTCTAGGTTAAAAAGGGTCCGGAATCGCCCATATTCCTGTGGGGGGGGGGGGGGGATGTGTGCAAAAATTCTTCGAAGGATCCTCCTCTCAAATGCGTACATGGTTTTTGTGCTGAAAGCTAAATTTCCGAAGAATTTTCGACCAAAATAGTTTAGACTGACTGAAACAAGCTCTACTGGTGGTTAGAATTTTCGTTGACATTAGCTTAGGACTAAAAAGATTGTTTGCATAAAAAAAAAGTCCAACCACGTCAAATCGCATGATCTTGTCATCACGAAATCTGGCGGTGATGTAAGCAAATCTAAAACTTATCGTGTTGTGTGGTTCTTGGGCGCCGTTTTATTGCAACCATTTGCCATCATATTTATCAGAATCAACGGAAACCGGAAACTGTGTGCTGAATCAAAGAACTCCCGAAGTTCGATTTCGCGCTGTGTTTGACACTTCCTGCCAGCAAGTTTTTGCCGTCCATGAATTGAACCAATTTAGACAATCCAAGCAACCTATTGAGGTTAATTTGAAAAGGCTTTGGACTATTCTATCCTCGTGTAGGGAGTCAAAATTTTTTTAAAGGAACCACTAAAAAAAATTTTTTTTAGTGGTTCCAGCCGAAATCCTAGTCCTAGAATCCGGACTAGGATTTCGGCTGGGATTCCAAATTTTCAATGTTATGATGAAGAGAACAGTAATTTCGATGTTATGATCAAGATAAATAATTAATACTGACTGAAAAAGGTTCTGTTTACTGCCAGTTGTGACTCATGACCTCAAATAGCAAAATGATTGAGCTCTTCCGAAGAGCTCAATCATTTTGCTATTCTCTATTTATATGAGACTAGTGCCAATTGGACTTGCATTTGAAGCCGACGCTGCCACCATGTATTTTGTTTTGCCTTCATTTATGTGAAGTCCAAGATTTTTCACCGCGGGGATCAATTTTCGTAAATGCATGTCGTACATCTCCTTTTTATCGGCACATAATAAGGATGTCGTCGGCGTATGCTAAAACCTGGACAGACTTAATTAGGATGGTATCCCTCATGCCTTCCCATGAGTCAAGGACCAGGTCAAAAATAACGCACAAAGGAACGTCTTCTTGCCGGACACCATTGTGGCTGTTAAATGGCTCCTCGTACACTAGTCATGATCAGCCTAGTCTGTCTAATCAATTTTTCTGTCTGAAAGTGAAGAATTTTACCCAGGTTGCTCTGTTAACCATACTCGAACTGTTTTTCCATCGATTGCCGTAGAGAGATCAGCTGCTGATTTCCCTGGAGTGAAGCCTCTCTGGTATGGTGCAATAATTTTTTAGACCTAAAAAAATAGCGGAGATTGTCCTATAGATGGCACTCTGATTGATGTTGAAGACAGAGCCATCTGGGTGTTCAACTACCATAACCTCCCGACAGAATTTCTCTATGGCATCTTATTGAGTTACTTTGATCAAAAACAAAACGAAAATGCCGCAAGAATCTCGGAGCGATTCTTAAAAATGATTTGAGTTTTTTTTGTAACGCCACGAACTTGAGGTCATTTAGCTACTTCATGTTTTATGTGGATTGCTTTAACAAACTGATCGATAGTTTGTTGGAGAAAAGTTAGCGGTTTTTAAATTTTTTAGAGCATATTTAAATGTTTAGGAAGGTTAAAAATAAGACTTGAAAAAAAACTTTTATTAGGTTTAGAAGCTCCACAATGGAAGGAGTCCTACTCGGAAGGAAATTCTGGGTTAAGTGATATCAATTAATTATTGGGAAAATGATGAGTTGAACGCCAGAGGAATAGCATAAAGGACGAGGTTGGTAACCGAAAAGAAAATCATGGGTTAGTGCAGTATGACAAATCCAGATTTTGAGAAGTTTCTTCGCCCAGAAATTTTGGAATGATTGATTTGCTGGTATCTCCCCCGGAATGTGTGGAATCTACACAGGACGGTGGAGAAGTTTCCATTCCAGTTGATCAGCCTGCTCATTGCCGAGGATACTCTCCTAATCGCCCACAGTCCCCTATGGAAAGAAAACCTTTTTGCATCTGAAATTCCACTTTTTTTTGCAATTTGCCATGAGAAGGGGAAGTTTTTTCCAGTTAGGATTTTTCACGCTGGAGTTCATGACATTCCATGCCAGAAAACTGGATGATAGCAAACAATGTTGTATGCTCATCAGTAGCTGCGTCTTCAACCACTCTTTTAACCACGGTTGCCAATGCTGGTGTAAAAGGAACAATTGGAAATCAAGTAAAAGAGTGATTAAATTTCTAAGAGATCCTTAGAAAAAGTTGAGGTGGATATAATTGGTTTTAAGGGATTATGAAAAGGATAATTGGGGTGACAAAGATTATTCTAAAAGAGAAAAATCGTACACCGTGAAAATTAAGTCGAATAGGCAGTGGACCGAAGCCTGACATTCTAAAATAGGAAAACTTCCACTTAGTTCTTTTTAAACAAAAAAAATATGCTTAAATGCCAACATTTTACTTTTTTGAAGCAGTTTTCAATATATTATCTTTTTTTTTTTTTAACAAAATTCCAATTATAATTTTTATTATCTATGAACTTTTATAAAAAAATAACCATCGATTATTAAAAGATGTCGATTTTTTACAGTGTTTTTGTTTTGTTTTACAAAACCTAACATTTTAAAGGTGTTTTTAAGCAAAAAGTTTTATTATAAAGAGAAGAAAATAGATTTTTTTTATTATTGAAATAATTGATTAAATTTTAGAATATTTAGAATAATGTTTATTTAAATTATCTAAAACAATAATTTTTAAAATCTTTAATTTTTAAATCTTAACCAAAAACAAAAAACACAAAAAAAAAACCAATTATTTCGCTGAAGGGACCTATTCTAATACAAAAATTGAATTAACCTGCGCCTATGAGTATGCAATCTAAGGAATATGACATCACAGCCACTTGGGGTTATTCTGAGGATTGTGATAAGCTCCGTACATAAATAAATAAACAAAATGTAATCGATCGATTTTTTTAAAAATATTTATGCTGTTAATTATTTTTATTTAAATGGAAATTTTTTCTTTGGAACTTTATTATTTTGAGTTTCAAAATTTCGTTGCCAATTATTTACCGATGGTTAATATTACAAGGTAAACACAGACTTTTTCCGTTAATTGTTTATTTCCGAACTTTACTTTTTTTTTTTTTTTTTTTTTTTTTTTCAATGATAAAATAAATCCGACACCGAATCACATAAAATTTATTTCGTAGAAATATGATAAATCATTCATTTCCGGATAATATTTTTGCCATATAGATAAACACAATATCACGAATATTATTCGTATAAAAAATGAATAAAAACAAAAATTAAAGTTTCAGTTAAAAATAATCAAAAGTAAATATAGGAAATTTTTCCTTAATCACTTTAATTTTTTTTTTTAATATTAATTTTATGTTAATTATTTATTGTATAAATTTTTTGAATTTTGTTGAAACAAACACATAGAAACTTTTCTATTTATTGATGAAGGTGAAAATTTCCATTGTCAAAAATTATTATTGTTGATCAAAGGTCGAAAATGAACAGAAATCTTCAACAAGACACAACCATACTTTGAGTAATTTTGTGAAATTTAAATTAGTCATCGGTGATTTTTGATTCATTCAGTTATTCGTTCATTCATTAATATGGATAAATATATATTTTATGTTTAGTCTCGAATTGAGAGTTTATTTTTACAGCGTTGAAAATTATCAAAAAAAGAAATTCTTTCCAACTACTCCCAACACACCATCAAATCAGAATGGTTTAATTTAAAACGAAATTTTTGATTAATCAAATTTTAATTAAAGAATATTCGAATTGTTTTGGGAAATAAAGCTGAGCAAAATAATCTGTGCTATTGACTCACTCTATTAAACTTGTAAAAGAATTGTTATAATTAATATTAATAAAACTTGTTGGCTTTTTTTTATGTGCAATATTTTCTTTAATTTGTAACAATATTTTGGGCAAAAAAGTTATTAGTTAGTTGGCAATAAATATTGTGAATTTGGAAGAATAATATTTATTTTATTTAAGGGTTTGGAAAGGCTCCGTAAACTCAAAGTAAAAGTACGATTAGACGGTTGCCAGTAGCTGACAATGTTTGCATATATATGACTGTCAGACAATTAGCTGACAATGGACATTGCCAGGCAGACCATTTGACATATGATCACACGATTACCCATATTTCATCAAATTTTAACAGCCTCAAATAGTCTGACAACATTTACAAATAAAAATTTTCCGTTAACACAATTATTGCAGTGAAATTTTAATTTTTTATGAAAATAATGTCAAGGAATATAAAATGTGAATTGTCTCAATTTTAACGGAATAAAGCACAATCGAAACTATTGTCAGATTATTTTGGTGTTATCAGGATTTTTATAAATTTTACCATCTGACAATTTGCAAATGCATATGGTCTGACAATGGTGCCAAAGTGTGATTAAACGGTTGCCAGATGTCGCTTGTAATTATTGTCAGAAAATGCTTTCAAATAGTCTGACAATGATATAGTTTGACATTTATAAGTAAAAAATTTCCAATAACACTTTTATGGCAGTGAAATTTAAATTTTTATGAAAATAATATCAAGAAATATAAAATGTGAATTGTCACAATTTTAACGGAATAAAAAATAGTCGAAATTATTGTCAGGATTTTTATAAATTTTACAAATTCATATGGTCTGACAATGGTGTCAAAGTGTGATCGCACGGTTGGCCAATGTCGCTTGTAATTATTTTTAGACAATGCCTTCAAATAGTCTGACAACATTTATAAGTAAAAAATTTCCAATAACACGATTATTGCAGTGAAATTTTAATTTTTTATGAAAATAATATCAAGAAATATAAAATGTGAATTGTCACAATTTTAACGGAATATTATCAGATTATTATGGTGTTGTCAGGATTTTTATAAATTTTACAAATGCATATGGTCTGACAATGGTGCCAAAGTGTGATAAAACGGTTGCCAGATGTCGCTTGTAATTATTGTCAGAAAATGCTTTTAAATAGTCTGACAATGAATTTTTTGGCAGATCAAAATAAGTAGTGCCACTAAAGAAAATCTGCGAATGTTGTTAGAGTTTGGCGCTCGTCGAATCATATCTTAAGACACATCAGTTTAGTTAACGAATATACTGTATAGAAAAGGATTCTTTGGAAACTGCTACACTGGAAACTTGGTTTTATCTGCTTTGGAGAGGAGAAGCCCTTGAAGAATTTTTGTGGATAAAATTCAGTTCAATAGTCTGCCGTGGGTTGGGAAAGATTTTGGTCGCAAAGTCTATAATAGCTTCATTTATGGTCCCAGAAGATAGGGCCTTCCTTATCTTCTGGGACCATAAATGTGGCCACTGTACACTTATGAGACCATAAAATGATACTAGTACGCCAAAATTATGCTTGGAGTGTCGAACTCGAACACCACGATGTACAGCCAGGATATCTGGACTTATTTGATTCAACCGGTTGATGCCAATTTTCAAATATTTCACAGGAAGAACTGAATCAAAATTTGTTATATACTATAGAAAGGAGAGATTTGTCGATATGAACCTAGCTTAAAAATGCATATTTTTCAATTTTTTGATAATTTTATACATGATTTCTTTCATTTTTTGGACTGTGTAACGGGGTGAGGGGGAGGAGGGATTGTTGTGGTTGGTTTGTAAAGAAAGCTTTTCAAATTATCAACAACAAAAAACTTTTCACAATTAAAAGAAATCAAAATTCTTGATTGGAAAAGCTTTGTAAAAAAACATACAAAATTAATATTATTTTTACAAAAACAACAACAAATAATTAGGACTACAATAATAATAATAATAATATAATTGAATAAAAGCTAATATGATCAAATATATCCACTCTACCACTCATCTTACAATAACAAATAAATTCCCCAAATGGCGTCATGGTATTGGAGCTACAAAATTTCCTTTAGTCCCAAAATGACTTCTTCTATTGTCCCAGTGACCTTCTATATAAATAAACAATATGAACACGTATAGTCCAGAAAAATTTTACGACCATAATAAAAATCACAGTAGAAAGCATGTTTTCATATTTATATATGATTTTTATTATGTTCGTAAAATTTTTCTGGACGACTATACACGCGCTGTTATTGTAAAGAGTTGGACTAAAAATACTTCCCTGTGGAACTGCGTGAAAAGTTAAAAATTATTCTGACAAAATGAATTTTTTCCCATTATTTACCATAAAAAAAAAAACCAAAAACCATTCATTCTTTTTTAAGCATTATAATCAAGTTAAAATTAAAAAATAATTGAAATTTATTAAATTTTTATTAATTTAAATTTTATTGTTATTTTTTTTCTCTTCAAGCTATTATTAATAAGACGAACATTTTTATATTTAAGAGAGAGAGAAGAAAAAAAATTTATTATTGAAAATTTGTAAAAGCACTTAAATAACAAATTTGGTTTATGATAACTTACAGCAATTTAAGCTTTAATGCAGATATGGACACATCTGAACGAGTATTAATTTGCCATAAAATTTTCGATAGCTTTTTTTTCTTTTTTAATTTTCATAATAAATAATAAAAAAAAAATAACTTTTTCAGAAAATAAGTGAATGTGCATAATTATAATAAAATTGTCTTTAATATTAGTGAAAAAATTTAAATACGGCAAAATTGCATTGTAACTTAAAGAAAATCGTTGCATATTTATGCAAAAAAGTTAAGCTAAGATGGGCATACGGGGGATAAGAGAAGACATTCTTTTTTTCTTTTTTTTTTGGTATATTGCGTAAAATTTGTTCGTTCATGTAACAAGATCAGTTTTTACAAAATTTATTTAAAAAAAACGATCATTTACCTTTGGACAACATAAAAAACTGTAACAAAATCTTTGTTGTTAGCACATTTTATTTTTGTTGACACATTGAACATAATTTATGAAAATCGAATGAATTCTTTCGAAATTTCATGAAGCAAAAGCCAAGGAAACGGGGAATGAATATTGCGCTTGACGGCCAATTTTCTGGGTCAAAGCGTTTATTAACACGACTGACGTGACATGAACACGATGTAAAATATCACATCGAATACTGAACATATTGCGGCACGATTTTCCGTACCAACAAATAAGAATGCCTATTGTAACAAGTAACGAATAACTCGAAAATACAAATGGAAAACGAAATACAGATTCATTAGGAACTATACAAGGTACGACCACTCTTTACCGTGTAAATATGTATAATCAGTCGCCAATCAAAGGTGATGCGGTCTATCGGCAGAGAACATCTTGACTCGACTATGCTCTGCATAAATTTCATATTCAGACATCCACAATCTCGACAATGTGTAGTACGATCGTCTAGATCATATAAGAAACTTATAGCACTGGAAGTTGAGGGTTTTTTTGTTACGTTTTGACATTTTTATCTGTTCAGCTATCGGTGTCAAAATAGCAATCAATCGTAAGACGAACAGTTATTTAGGTTAGTCGAGAAAAATGTTAGAGCACCAACGTCCATCCAACCTGGTCATCGTAAGACTTTGCGTCGATCCAGTCTCGGAAGATTATAATCAACTGTCGATAAGTAGACGTTATGCTTCGGCATAAAAAAAAAGTAGTTCACATTGGAAAGGTACACCGACCGTTGTCGGATGTTGCCTGTGGTAGCCGTGGCGATGCAATTTATCACCCAATGTCATTAATAAGAATAAGAAATCATCTAACTATGCAATTGGAGTCACTCGAAATGGGAACGGCAATCGTTCAGCTCCAGTGCATTATTATTTCCATGTTAAGTAATAGAAAAGTATATCTTCAATCAAATACAAGGAATATGAATCATTCCAACAGCGTCTCCTACTTTCCAAACAACTGGAAAAAAGATGCTTACTAATCTTACATAAATAAATAAACAAATCGAAAATTAATTAATTCATAATAAACTGTTTCGGAATTTAGCGAATACTGAACGTTTTTGTAAACTTGAAAAAAAAAACAATTTTCTTTTCATTTCAAAATTATGAAAATTTTAATGAACACTTTTTATGGAAAATTTGAATGAACAATTTTTATGGACAATTTTCATGGAACATTTTTTAACCGAAAATTTTTACAGAAAATTTTTTCCATAAAATTTTAATGGACAATTTTTATGGGACATTTTTTAAAAGAAAATTTTTATAGAAAATCTTTTACACAAAATTTTTATAGAAAATTTTTTACACAAAATTTTGGTGAACATTTACAGAACATTTTTATGGACAATTTTTATAGAAAATATTTATGTAAAATATTTTACAGACAATTTTTATAGTAAATTTTTTACAGAAAACTTTTATGGTAAACTTTTTACAGACAATTCTTATAGAAAAATGTTCCCATCAAATTTTTACACAAAATTTTCATGGAACATTTTTTACAGAACATTTTTATGGAAAATTTTTTACACAAAAGTTTTGTGAAAAATTATTACACAAAATTTTTATGAAAATTTTTTTGCAAAACATTTTTATGGGAAATTTTTGACAGAAAATTTTTTCCGTAAAATATTTTTCCTAAAATTTTTATGGCAAACTTTTTACATACAATTCTTATAGAAAAATTTTCCCATCAAATTTTTACACAAAATTTTCATGGAACATTTTTTACAGAACATTTTTATGGAAATTTTTTTACAGACAATTTTTATAGAAAATTGTTTACACAAAAGTTTTATGAAAAATTATTACACAAAATTTTAATGAAATTTTTTTTACAGAACATTTTGTGGGAAATTTTTTACAGAAAATTTTTTCGTAAAATATTTTCCATAAAATTTTTATGGAAAATTTTTTAACAGAAAATTGTTTGCAGAAAATTTTTTCCATAAAAATTTTATAGAAATTTTTTTCCATAAAATTTTAATGGACAATTTTTATGGAACATTTTTTAACAGAAAATTTTTATAGAAAATTTTCTACAGGAAGTTTTTATGAAAATTTTTTTACAGAAAATTTTTATAGAAAAGTTTTTGCATAAAATTTTAATGGCCAATTTTTATGAAAAATTTTTATGGAAAATTTTTATGGAAAATTTGTTAACAGAAAATTGTTTGCAGCAAATTTTTTCCATAACATTTTTATAGAAAAGTTTTTCCATAAAATTTTTATAGACAATTTTTATGGAACATTTTTAACAGAAAATTATTATAGAAATTTTTTTCTATAAAATTTCAATGAACAATTTTTTTGTAAAATATTTTAACAAAAAATTTTTATAGAAAACTTTTTACAGAAAATTTTTTATAGAAAAGTTTTTAAATAAAATTAATGGGCAATTTTTATGAAAAATTTTTAAGGAACATTTTTTACTGTATATTATTTTAACTGACACTATTATTGAAATTTTCTGTTTTCTTTGAAAATTTTTGATCAAATAAAAAACTGGAAATTTTTGCTAAGACAATTTTGAACAGAAAGTTTTTGGTTCAAATTGTTTATGGAGAATTATTTTTTATCAAAAACTATTGTATTATTCAAATGAATTTTGTCCGAATATTTTTAAGTTTAAGTTTGACAATGAAAATTAATTTTGCGGAAATAATCCATATTGATGAGTCTGTGCACATTTTAAATATTTGCATTTAAATGAATTTGGTAGTATTTATTTATGAAAAATCCTATTTACATTATTTACTTCACCGTAAGATGACCTTTTATTTCTGGTAAATTTTGACTAGAAGAAAAGCAAAAAGGTTGAAGTACGGTGCAAGGTTGAGAAACATGACAAGGCCGAATAAATGGCCAATTCGTTTCGGACAAATCCAATTTCTATATTTCTGGCGGCACTATTGTTTGTACTTTGGAAAATAATTCCGAATCCACAGCACAGCAAAAGACGTAGCCACAATCAGTCGAACAATTGCACAGTCAATCGAATCTCAGATTCAGTGTGCTAACCGCATTTATGAAAAATTGGTCAAGGACTGATTAGATGGTTGGTGCTAATAATTTTCACACATGTACTTTCAAAAGTTAGCAGCTACCAGAGATCAGATACCGCATACTGAAGTACTGACTACCCAATATCCAATACACATTATGGCCCATACTCAAATCTCCGTGACCATCGTTACCTACTATATGATAATATATACTTGTATATCCGCAAGAGTCTACCCGACCTACCATTAAGACAATCTTGGCCATAAGCCCAAATAGTCTAAGACCTATCGAAGAGATCTACCGTCAAAGCTATACAATAAAACTCGAATTTACGAATACCTCATAGAGGTATTGAGGTGTCGGTAGTATTTAAGATCTCACAGGTGTTGGACCGTTTTCATATTATTGAGAATAGAGATAGGCAAGCGCATGGATTTCGAAAATTGAAAACTATGTTCGCATAATGCTACGGCGGCTACCATGATCCGCATTTAACGAAAATTAACACCAGACTTTTGAAACCAATAAATGACCATCAAAAGTCGATCAAATCGTGGTACGTATATACTACCATCGTTCACTATGAATAATTCGGTTTAATAGATGAATTTTTAATTTAATTTTTTTATCTTCTTTCTGAACAAACAACCAAAAACAATAAAAGATACAAAAAATCCGACTAAATTTAAGGTTGGCGGACTCATAAGACGTGTAGGAGTATTCAAAATATGATAAGATATTTTATTTCCTATCTTACTACTAGATTAGATTAACGGAAATTTAAGATAATTTTATCTAAAGAGGTTACTCTGTCCTTCACAAAAATTTCCATCGCCATTAAATGTGCGCGACACAATTTTCAGATACTTTCGGTAAATCATGAAAAATGACTATGACAAATTATGTATAATCGCAATTACTTCTGCCACGTCACCATTTATTGTGCAATAATAAAATTTAAAAAATTTGCCATTTTTTTTTAGAAAAATATCCCACAAAATAATTCGTTCAACATTTCTTCGAAAATATTATATAATTTTCGAAAACAAACTAACAATCAGCCAATTACGCTAAAAGTCAGGGAAATCTTTGGTGTATTTCGGGGCGTTTTTTTTTTTACCTTTCAATTTAATTATTGTGCAATTACATGACGAATCCAATAAAATTGTCAATAAACGAAATTGCAATCATTTTACTATTGAACTAACTAACTGGAATTGTTAATTATTCCCAATTCAATGTAGTATAAAATATGCTGTTTCATAAGAAAATTCATTTCAAACTTTTCGAAATTTCATTGAAAGATGATTTTTACATTAAATATTCAGTTTTTTTTTACTTTTTTTCCCATTTTTGTTGTTGTTGGCATAATTGTGCGCATTAAAGAGATTTTTTAAAAATTTATTACAATATATAAATAAATAGTAAAATAATATTTGAATGAGTTCTAAAAAAGAAATTAAATCGTTTTAAAATTGACTTCACATTTCCAATGTCAAAAAAAAAAGATCAGATATCAAATTTAGTTTTAATTTCAAAAAAGCCTTATTGAAAAAAATACAAAATTAAAAAATTTAAAATTAAAAGAAAAAGCATCTCCTCAGTAGATGCTGATAAAGCTTTTATGGAATAACATTTTGTTAATATTTTGGGAGAATATATTTGACGATAGTATCTTAATTGTGACAATAAAAACAGGTACAAGTGTGAATTGTCCCCACTTTTATAGCTACTACCCTAGCTGTTGTTATTTTTCTGAAGACGCAAATAATACGAGTAGAATACGGAGGGTTTACGGGCTAAGCTGGGATATCTACTCGTTCATTATTTTTACATATTAGGCCTAAAATAGGGGTTCATTTTTTTAAATAATTATTATTTGTGACACTATAGCCTCTTCTGAATTTGGTTTCTTGAAGATATTGGAAAAGGCTCTTGTGCCACCTGAAATTTAATAAAACCAGAAGTCCGGTCCAGTTCTGCTGAATCAAAAACACGCTATACTTTCAGCATATCTTTAGCTTCCTGGCTCAAAGTAGACTTTCCGGGACAGGATCTTCTTTATCGATACGGTCTACCGCAGCCCCTATTTAGACAGAAGCTATGGTAACTGCGATACTCTTCGAGTCGTATGACGCTGTTCTGTGTTAGCGCTAACATGCTTCCAATCGAACTTTTGGCGGTTGCAGGAGCAGGGAAGGAAATCATATCAGCAGAGATAACAAAAATTTATCCATTAAAGGAAGATGAGCGCATCGAGATGGCAGCGCCACGTGGAACATGAAAAAGTGGGCTACTATATGACACAGTTTCTGATGGCACATTGTTTTTCTGATGGGCTACTATACGTCCCAGAAGGGTAAACGGAAAGGAACCTTCATCACCAGAAATAAACAATTTCTGCCAGGAAGGAAAAAAACCGAGAAAAGGACAGCCTTTAGCGTAAATAAAAAAATATACTTGATATCAGTCTACTTCCCATGGAGTAATACCTGACGGTGGTTTCATGGGGAGTTTATATTTAAAGAAAATTTAGGTGCGTTTTAGTGGATGTAAATCACACACTACAGCGTCTTCAAAAGGATAAAAATCACACACTACGTAAAAAAACGCAGCCTATTGAGTTTGATTTTAGCTTCAACCTTCAAAATTTTTATAGAAAATTGTTTACAGAAAATTTTTATAGAAAATTTTTCACAGAAAAGTTTTTACACAAAATTTTTATAGAAAACTGTTTACACAAAATTTTTATGAAACTTTTTTTACAGAACATTTTTATGGAAAATTTTTTACAGAAAATTTTTATAGAAAATTTTTTACAGAACATTTTTATGCAAAGTTTTTTAACAGAAAATTTTTATAAAGCATTTTTTACAGAAAATTTTTAAGGAAATTTTTTTTAATAGAAAATTTTTTACACAAAATTTTTATGAAAAATTATAACACAAAATTTTGATGAAAATTTTTTTATAGAAAATTTTTCTATAAAATTTTCTCCGTAAAATTTTAATAGACAATTTTTACAGAAAATTTTTATAGAAAAATTTTTACACAAAATTTTTATAGAAAATTGTTTACACAAAATTTTTATGAAAAATTTCTTACAGAACATTTTTATGAAAAAAATTTTTACAGAATATTTTTATGGAAAATTTTTTATAGAAAATTTTAATAGACAATTTTTATTGAACATTTTTTATGGAACATTTTCTAGTAAAAATTATTATAGAACATTTTTACAGAAAATTTGTGTAGAAACTTTTTTTATAGAAAATTTTTTCCATAAAATTTTAATGGACAATTTTTATGGAATATTCTTTTACAGAAAATTTTTTATACAAAAATTTATAAAAAAAATAGTATAGAAAAAGCCTATATTTTATCTTCAACCGGGTGATTGTCTCGCGCTGCAAGGCGCCATCGCTCAGCAGGCAAAGGAATTATTCAAAGATTCGTCTGAGACTCCTTCTCTTGAACGCGGACAAGAGTTCGCAATGTTTCTGCTGAAGACTCAAAGTGCGCGAATTTCTTGCTTCATTTTGTTATCGGGCTGCGATCCTTGACCCCAAATAGGAGAACCTGTTGGACCACCATGTACATACTTTGTTTAGTGCAGCCCAAAACTTTTTGCTGTCGGCCTAATTATAATGAAGGCCTCCGAAACACATATTGTAGATGTCATCGAAGTACAGTAAAAAAAAATGGACAGACCTAATGAGGGTGGAAGCCTATATACCAGCCCCTGACTTATCATTTTTTCCAGAACTATGTTAAAAAGAACGAACAAGAGCGCCTATCTCTGGCGGAGGTCATTATCGATGTTGAATAATTTTTAAAGTAACTCTTCCTTGAACAGTAGCTATGATCGTCAGCCAGAGAAACCGTCAGTACCTTCAATTATAATTGCATGACATAATATGTCATTTACAATTGATTTTAAAGATGTTGTTAACGACTCTTTTCAATCCTCTTTAAATGTAAATAAATCTAACCTGATAAGGATAAAAAAAACTGAAACTGTTCGCAATATTTGCCAGTATTCTTACGACAAGAGCAAATAATTTGCAATTAGTTGGAAATTTTCAATTAATTCAAAATGCGGTGTTTTTTTTTTTAGATCTATTAAATTTTAATTATTATTATTATTATTATTACAAAACACATTTTGTTCAATTAGCAAAAGTAATAAAACTAAAATACAAAATAATCAACTCATAATATGACATAATTACCATATCAGTTGGTCAACAACTTTTGACCTCTACTCCCTCCTAACATACTTGATGATTTCATACAAAACATTGTAGAGTCAATAATAATCAGTTTAGAGGGAAATTGTTTATTCTCCTTAGTTGGAATGGAAAATAATAGACATTTGGGGAAGAGTTGTACCAACAAACAAAAATAGTTATTTACAAAAATATATTTTTGGAATTCTAAAATTTTTTACTATCTTAAAAATGTTTTTTATCCTAAAAAGTAAATAATTAAAATTACTAACTAATATTTCCAATTGTATTATGAGTTAGTGCTATTTAGGCAGTGAGAAAAAAATATTATAATAGGCGCCAGTACTCTTATCAGACCAATCATTACTAGTAAGTACCCACTTAATTACATAAAATATTATCATAAGTAAACACTCGTAATTAAATAGCAAATCAAGTTTTATGTCATGATTTTCTAGTTGATATTTTCAACAAAAAAATTTTAAGAATTCAATGAAAAATACAATTTCAATAACAAAAAGTCGATCAAGTAATGCCATCTATTAGTTAGGATATAAATTAAATTTAATTCAGAATTTGTAATAATTATGCTTATTGATTTAGTGATTGGTATCTAGAATACAATAATTTTGAGTTCAAATCCAGTTAGTAAAATAAAAAATGGGGTCCCTCCTTTCGCAGTCATAGACAAAGTTTTAATTTGAAAATATGCCATTCATGTGACGTTCAGCTTGCTATCTCTCATATCCTAGACAAATACCAGTTCGTCTAGAATATGACTGGTATTCGTCCAGGATATGAGAGATAGTAAGCTGAATGCCCCAGGAATGGCATAGAAAAATTTTACAAGCAAAAACCATATTTTCATATGTCAAGAGTTGGACTAAAAATACTTCCCTGTGGAACTCCAGCGTGAATAGTTAAAAATGACTCTGACAAATGAACTTTTTCCATTATTTAGCGGAAAAAATTATGTAGTTTTTTTTTTTACTTATTATCAAGTTAAAATTTAAAAGTAAAATAATTTAAAACATTTTCTTTTTTGATGCTTTTAAAATGTCTACGACTAGAAAAAATCCACAATAGGGGCAAAAACCACTTTACCAAATTGCACTATGACGTGGCGCCATCTATTGGCAATAAGATGAAACTGGCAACATATTAACAACATCAAGATTTTATGATTAATTCAAAATTTATAAGAAGTAATTAAATAACAAATTAAATCTAATCAATTCGATAAAATTATTTTATACTAAAAACATAATCATTTATACAAATTTGTTAGGATCGCTTTAAAAAGAAATAATTTATATTCGTGAGTGCAGATACGATACAACAAATTATCCAATATTCGTTATTCACAATAATAGGAAAAAATCATTTCGACCGATTCTCGATAGAAGTCTGAATCAGAACCAAATTGTTGGATAAATCATAAAATCAAAATCAATTTAATTAAGTGACTGATTGAATATACCATATACTCGTATGCACAATTCAAAAGCATCAACAGTATTCGGTAATATCGACCCCATAAACCACTAACAAAATTCTACCACCATACACGCACTACTGCAGCTCTTAATCAAATTAATTAACGAATTGATTGGTTTCGTGGATGCCCCAAAACCGAAAAGCCGAACATTCGCTCGCGCTCCTTTTGACTCAGAATTTTTTGAATAAATGTGATAACGTGTTAAGAATGGTTTCAATCAAGTAAGCGAAACCAAATGGAGCATAGACGGAATAACGACAATCAAAAGGGGGGTAGAGGAAGGGAAAAAAAACAAAACAAAATCGAAAAGCATGCATTTTTTCACATCCGCGACCATTGAGAAGAAAATAAAGTAAATCAAATAAGGAAACGTGGCTCATAAATTATATTTCCTAACCACCATGGAACATGAAATGGCTTCCAATTAGAGTAGAAGTTCAAATTGAATTTGCCTGTACCAATGGTGTGGAAGATGGCTGTGTTGAAAGGTGTTGGAGGAAGCCCACACACTCGATTTGTGTGCCAACTTTTACTTTGCAAAAATATGCAGTCGGATTCAGTCCTAATTTGAATGATAAATTTACATATTGAATTGCATTTTAATTCGCAATTATAGGAATTTATTGATGGTATTTTCCCCAAAAAAATGATATTACAATAATTTACAATATGACAAGAAATCGGCAGTCTGATAAGTCAGTGATAAATGAAATTAGGAATAAAATTTATTGATTTTTCATATAGTCTCTTTTAAGCAGTTATGAATCGATACAAAAATCCGTTGTTTATATCTGAAAATGTCTCCAAACACCAAATTGAAGGCATTACACAAACACGTTTTTGATCAGGTGTTAGTAAACGCGACAGCTCTCCCGTCAATAGTTTTCTAATACACAAAATTGCATGTAAGATATTGCCTAGACATCCATGTCATCTGTCTCATACACTTCCACTCGACGAGCTTTAAAAACGATATCAGAGATTTTATTAATCCTGGGCCACAACGTAATTTAATAAACCTCTTCTTAATCATTCTATACGATGGTGAGAAGTCCCCATAATACTTTTTAAGCATGATTTTCGTTTCAGATATGATTTTTTTTTTCATCAACAAAATAAACCTAAATATTATCTGTTTTCAATGGCTGTCAAAACTAAACTAATCAACATAAATTTATAATATTATATATGGCATCTTTTTAAGAATACCAGATGATAAAATAATATCATTTTGTTTAATATAAGTTACGTCTCTTGCACTTATCACTGACTTATCATACTGCACTCGTACTTTGACAATTGGGCTCAAAATATAAATCAAATCGAGACAATATTCACACAAGCTTCGTTTGTATTTTATATGAAGTAATTTAAAATTATTAATGTCATACAATATTTTTGTGGCTTCCTTGAAAATAATTTCCGAAGTTGATCTGAAAATTACCAGACAATTTGCCAGATGTTTAAAATCTTAGCACTAAGTTTAGGCTTAATCTGAGTGCACTGACAACTTCGAAAAGAACAAGTTTTCCATCAGATCAGAAGCGAACGTTAATATTATCGCAAGGAGGTGTTGTTGGCTATATTGTTCAACTTGCTGGTATAGTGCGCTATCCTAAAGGAAAACACTCTTCTAAGATTGCTTAAGGATATCTCCAACTACTACTATTTACTGGACACAGTCGTTGCCGATTTCGAGAATCAAAAGAGCCAACTACCATTGTGGCCATCTTATCGGTATTGGGGAGAAGAATATAAAATATTTTGTAATTTATAGCATGTTCGAAAGCTTCTGTATGAGACAATCTCGCCTTATATTTTGGAGCATCTCTTCTATAGTCAATGTGGTTACTGTCATATTATGGTGGCGTTCATCTATTGGTATTTTATCACACAAAACTTAGTCAGTATCAATTGGAAGAACAGTACGTTCATCTTTGGTGAATGGATATTCTCCTCGTATAGACGACAAAATCTCGAATGCAGTTACTTGTGCAGTTTTTTCTTTTTCCAACTGCATTTTTTTTTATTCTGTGATTTCTCGTATACTTGCGCGGCAGGGCAGTATGAAATTTCTTTGCCTTTTTGATTTTTTCTCGTAATTTTGGCGACCAATCTTATCCAACTCTCTGGTAAGAACTGGTTTCCCATGGTAAACTCCATTTAATGGTGGATTAAAAAGTCATTGCGTTTGTACGGACGAATGCATTCAAGATGACATGCATCCTGCTGATCAGCCTGTATGTACTACGCACTTTTTCCAATTTTTTCCATTTGTATTATTATTTTATTCAGTCAATGGCAAAGATGACGATGTCTTTGGATGGTAGCATAACGTCGACAATACATACTATCTGCCTCTTCAAAATATATGCGACCAAAAACAGAACAGTAAATATTATCGAGAGGAGGAGGGGGATTGTGCGATGGGAGAAGACGAAGGAGAAGAGATAAATGATTAAGAAGACGCCATGGTAACGGCGACAATAACACACTATCTGCCTCTACACATGGCAAAGAGTCTGAAAGGTCTGCAAATCGGCAAGAAAAAAGTGTTGAATATTTTGCAGACATCCAACGTCAGTATCGGTTGTTTTGTCGCATAGCTTCTATAGTTACACAGTCACACACACACATGGATAGATACAAGAATATGTCTTTAGTCTAGGCTCAGAATGGATTTATGTATTTTTTAGGCGATTCAGAAAATAGCAGTGCATCGATTCAAATCGAATAAAGTCTTAAGATATTGTTTTAGAATTTCTCTTCATTAAACGGAGTGTCCCAGAAAAAAGATAGCATCTTTTTTTAGTTGTACTTTTTTTCTTCTATTAATAATTTGTGTTCGATGTAGAGCGTAAATTTTTTTTTTCCATATGGAGCAGAGAGCAAAATTAATATACTTTTTTGTTAGAGTTTTAACATTTTCTTTAAACAAATATAAACTGAACAAAAATATATGCGCTTAAAAAATTAATGATAAATAGTTAAAAAAGTATTCTAAAATTTTGGAAGAGCTAAATTGCGCCATTAGTACTATTAAATAATATGAAACGAAATCTTAAAAAATAGCATTTCAACTGAAAAAGTTTCCGGATCATGTAGAAAAAATCAAGACAAACTTTAGTCCGGGAATTTTACATTTCAAAAAAAGAAGACCAACCTCATTGGGGAACCATTTAATGGTACCGGGTTATCAATTTCGTCATTTGGAAAGTACAGTCTTGTCATTTGAAAGTTTTTTGACACATTTCTTCATCCAAGGTAGTATTTGCTTAGCTAAAGGTTTGCCACTTTACAGTATGCCACCGAATAATACGTTAAAATTGTAAAATTGTTGTGCCAACGTTTCCAGCTTCAAAAGGAGAGGCGACGAGACTCATTTCTCACTCGGTGGTTATATCAATAAGCAAAATCGTCATATATGTGGCTCTGAAAACCCACAAGTGACTGTGGAGAAGCTATTGTGTCTGCGAAAAATAACTTTCTAGTGTGCATTTTGATCGAAAGATCTATGAAAATGAAGTAAGAGACCGTTACTGTTAATTTTGAGCTCTACAACCGTATTAAAATCAATATGGGCCTTATGTGGTTTTTAACAAAACAGCATCACAAGCCACACAATTGGATAAAATGGGACCCTTTTATTGTGCGAAAAGTTCCCAGAATGCTTAATTTTGAGATTTGCTGATATCAGTTAACCTGCAAGATCATGCAATTTGACGCCGTTCGATTTTTTTTTTATGAAGATCCTGTTTATGCAGATAATCCCCAAATTTAAGAGCAACTAATAACTAATAATCTATCAAAAAATATCCAAAAAAATAATCAAAAATTATTGTATCTCAAACGGAATGTATCCTGCAAGTAATCTTGTAAATTTTTCTAGGTTATAATTTAAATCATAACAAAATACAAGGCAATATAATGAAATAAATTATTTATGAAGAAAATAAATTTTAAGGTGAATTTGTTGTTTTTCCTTAAAAATACCAACCAATTAAATAAGCCAAAACTTCATCGAAATTAAAGGTGTTTAATTTGATAATCGGAAAAAGTATTAAAAATGTTTAAAAAAAACTTTCAAAAATAGATACATTAGATTATACACTGTATTAGATAAAAAATGTGTTAAAAATTCGATTGGTAATTTTAAAAATATCTGCCATTTTTCTAGAATATAAAAAAGAAAATTCAAAGCAAAAGAACAATTCCGTAAATATTTAAAAATGCAAATTCACAATAATATTAAAAACTATTCAAAATTTCATAATGAAATTTTAGGGGGGATTCTGAAATTTTAGGGAGGTTTTGAAAGGTCTGAATTTCTTAGAGTTTATAAATATTCTATGTGCATCTTAATTAGTCTAAAATATATTCCCAAATAATGACAAGAATTTATACAATAAAATATATTTCATATACACTACCAACCCCCCCTACCTCGCTTACTCCTATTTTTGTAGGAAGAAAGAAAAAAAACCTCTCCACATGGTGGAAAATTTATTGAAAGAAAAAATTGGAATTTACCTTTTTTCATCATCCTTTTTAAATTGACTTAAGAAATTTCTGGAATGTATACTAGAAAAGTTAATTGGCAATTAGTCTGATTACTCTACTGAATAAAGTGGCATTGATTAGACGGCCAACTTGAAATGCACTCACTCAACATTCTTGAATGTATTTAGTTCGAATGGGATTTTAATCATTTCGATTATCCTTCCTTCAATCACTTGCAATCGTGTTGTTCCGATCAATCTTGTCGTATGATAAGCACAGGTAGTAGTTATAGAAGCTACCATTAGAAGTAATTGCAGAAAAGTGATGAGACTGGTATGCTAGTTCCTCCTAGACTTCGTCTGGCAACTACACGACCCTATAAGAGCAGGGGGTAAGTGCGAAAAATTGCCTACGCTGAACATATTTTGTTTCAAGAGCACATATTTTATAAAAGAAAAGTCTTTATAAAAAAAAGTGTTTTTTAGGCTCAAAAAAAGAGTCCTTCGTGTGAACAAAGTTTTTATAACAAAAGTCCTTTTTAGGCTCCGAAAAAGGGTCATTCGTGTGAACCAAGTTTTTAATATTAAAATCAAAAGTACTTTTTAGGCTTAGTAAAAGGGTCCTTCGTATCAGACTCTTGGATGATCCAGCATTTTTTTTGGATGGTCCAGCCACTCTTCCAAAAAAAATGCATTTTTTGGATGATCCCGCTCAAAAAAGGGTTCTTCGTGTGAACCAAGTTTTTATAAAAATAAGTCCTTTTTAGGCTCAGAAAAAGGGTCCTTCGTGTCAGACTCTTGGATAATCTAGCATTTTTTTTGATGGTCCAGCCACTCTTCCAAAAAAATGCTTTTTTTTGGATGATCCAGCTCAGAAAAAGGGTCCTTCGTGTGAACCAAGTTTTTATAAAAAAAAGTCCTTTTTAGGATCAGAAAAAGGGTCCTTCGTGTCCGACTCTTGGATGATCCAGCATTTTTTTTGGATGGTCCAGCCACTTTTCCAAAAAAAAATGCATTTTTTTGGATGATGCAGCTCAGAAAAAGGGTCCTTCGTGTGAACCAAGTTTTTATAAAAAAAAAGTACTTTTTAGGCTCAGTAAAAGGGTCTTTCGTGTCAGATTCTTGGATAATCTAGCATTTTTTTGGATGGTCCAGCCACTCTTCCAAAAAAAAATGCTTTTTTTTGGATGATCCAGCTCAGTAAAAGGGTCCTTCGTGTGCACCAAGTTTTTATTAAAAAATAGTCCTTTTTAGGCTCATTTTCCTGGATCATCCAATTCTGGAAGATCCAGAATTTCAGACTCTTGGATGATCCAGCATGACTACATATTCCTATGGTTACCCCCCCCCCCCCCAGCCACTCTTTGCACTTAATCTCAGTTCGAGTATTTTTTTTTCCCCCAAGGCCAAAAAACACTTGAAAGGACGTCATCTTGGCAGTACTGTCAATAACATTCAAAGAAGCGCCACCGAGGAGCTGAAGACGATTTCAGTTGAAGCTTTCAACACTGCTACGAAGAATGGATATAATGCTTCTACCGAAGTGCATAGCTGTCCAGGGGAATTCCTTTAAAAAAGATAAATTTTCTCTTAAAAATGTGAAAAAAAATGTCTCAGGACTACCTTCCTAATGAGAAGGGCGGCATTATTTAAATATCTTAAGAGTTTTCCGTTTTTTTTTAAATACCACCAATTTTGTTCCAAAAAAAATTTGGTAAACTTAAAAAACCATTTGAACATTAATTGAATCTGAACCGAAATTATGGATTTTTATTTACTAAAATTTTGCTTAAATCTTAAATATGAATAAATCTTAAACTAAATTGAATGTTAATTTTACCGAAAATATGATAAAAATTCGAGTGATGTTCAGGGTGTCACAAAATCCATCTTGACCATAAAAGACGATTTTTTTTTAAATATAAAATTCCAAAGATTTGACTGGTTAGCATTTGTACTGTATAGATTTATGTATGTTATTTGTAAGAATATTGGCCTGTTTCTTAAAGAAAAAACATTATTAGGAAGAGCATCAAAATTAATGTGGGAGAAAAAAATATTTTTCGGAAGAAGACCGAAAAGAACATACTCGTAATAACGATGATAGTAAAATTGAAATGGAGCTTCCGTAATACTCTTGGAGATCTTTAAAAATCATTGTTTATTTATTTTTGGTTTTATTCTATGGCATTTAATTAGACGACAAATGGTCAACCGCAACAATCTTCAGAAATTTAATGATCTTATATTGTACAATGTCTAAGTGATCTGCAGATTTATTCATGTGGATTCTTCAAATGTCCGGCAAACGTTTTAACCAAGTACCAGTTCCCATATGGAGATCGACTCAAAAAAATCTTTTTGAATAGAGCGATGGGAAAGGGGGGGGGGTGTGGTTGGTTTGTCGGAGAGGGGGTGTAGAGAAAGACGTTCAGTTAATGGAAAACATATGCTATGCTGGTATAGGCTGTTCTCTTCGATATAATGATTTATGTGTGCACGGGAATGTATAAAAGTGTCCGGTCCAGCATGACCGAGAGAGAGCGAGAGAGAGAAAGATTTTTCGTAATAGTTTGGGTTCAATGGACCGATGGACCAACAGTCACAGTCAATCCATTTCATCATACAAGATCTTGTCAATTTCGATATCGAAAAATGATCTTTTCAAATGCCGTCGAAAAGCGATTTGTCTTCCTTCGAAATGTTAGTGTGTGTTTTCATTTCCAATTATTCCATTCGATTCAGTTCCGAAATACTTCCAACAATTTCTTGTCATTATACACGAGGAGCACAGTCACAGTACTCAGTACTATCATTCTGGAAGAGGGGGTTCAGTGGCAGATCCAGTAGTAATAGTGCCAATAGTAGAGTAGTTAACTACAGTAGTTGAACTCTAAGAAGTAGTTTTTAAGTCGTCGTAATAGAAGAAGAAGAAAATGACTATTCACGAAAATAAGAAATTATACAAGATAATCTCGATTTGAATTATGATCGAAACTCATTTTCATTCGAAGAAAAACAAGTCAATAAACTTCATGATTTATTGTTTACAAATTAGATAAAAATTTATGAGGATTTTTTTTTTAAATGAGTATTAGTAAAAATTCATAATTTGTAGGTACAGTAAAAAAAAACAGCAAAAAAAAATTACAAGAAAAATTGCGTCATTAAGAAAATTACAAAAAATTCGTGATTATTGATATTTTTAACTAATTTTTGAAAAGAAAAAAAAAATTTCCGTTTTTAAGCTTTTAATTTGGTTTGCAAGTAAAAAAATACAAAAAAAACCGCAAAACTTATCAACAAAATATTTTTTTTTTAAATATTTAATTTGGAATTATTATTGATAAAAAAAAATTCTTCAATAAAAAAAAAATAGTAATAAATTTGATAAGCTTGATAAGGAAAATGTTGATATTTAGGAATTTGAGTAAAAAAGCGATTTTTTTTTATTAACCATAGCTTAATGCCACAAAATAAGATGGAAATTTTAAATCAAACGCCACAACTTTCTATGCGAATCCTAACCTATTCCGAAAATTTCTCTTTGAATAGGATTTCCTCCATTGTGGAGCAGCTTGGGCGAAAAAACTTCTTCTCCGAGTCTTTTATAAATAATTGACCAAAACAATCTAATATGTTCTATAAAGTTTAACTAATTGTAATTGCTGGCAATGCTAACCCATACAAAACACACTATCGCCAAATGGCCTCATAGCCATGGCGGTACAAAATGACTTCTGAGAATCTAGTCTCACAGACCTTACACACAAACTAATCCTAAATTTATTATTACTATTATTACTTATTGATATTACAAAAAATATTAAATTGATAATGACAAGAAAATAACCAACGCAAGGTCTCCTTTACTGAATGGGTCCTATTTTCGTAGCTTATATGTTTATTCTATGTGGATGAGTCTATTTTATCTCTAGTCTCACGTAGAATACTAAAACTGCTCCATAAAAGGTTATTCATTACGTGAGTTTCTACCCGTTTTATTACAATTCTGGACACTGAAACCGATCAGTGTCCCTTTCAGCATATATTCCCGACGCATCTGTACCGATCAACCATCACCTTTTATTGAGGTTCAATCTTAAGCGTATTTTCTAAACCATCACCTTTTCTTTTTGATTGATTTTTTTTTTCAATCAAAAAACGTATTTTCTAATCAGATTCTCCTAATTTTGGAGCGTCAAAAACCCAAAAATCCCACTCTACGTTTTTTATTGTGTTATCTGTTTTGTAGTTCGGAAAGTAAAATTCCGATAGATAATAGCTGTCCGATATATACGTGTATGTCATATAAGATGACCTTTGTTTAGATTAAGATTTGCCATTTTATTAAACCACAAGAGAATTGTAAAAACTTTCTACAAATGTGAGTCATTTTACAGTAGCCACGTTTCCAATACAATTTTCTTCAGCGATGAGTGAGGCTCATTTCTGACTCTATGGAAATGTTAATAAGTCTATAAGAGGCTCTAAAAACCCACAACTGACTGTGAAGAAGCAATTTTGGTCTAAACCCGTTTTTCTTTGAAAATGAAGAAGAAATCGTTACCATCAATTCTGAGCGCTATGCTGCGCATGATAATCAATTTTTTTTAACCCTTAAACTTAGAGACCTTAATTTGGACAATATGTGCTTACAACTGCGTCAGAAGGCACACAACACAACAAATTGTGTCTTTATTTCGCAAAAAGTTCCCAGGATGCGTAATTTAATTTTTAAGCAGTTTTACATAACATTTTAATTTACAATCTTATGTAAGATCATGAAGTGGCGGAAGTAAACACCCATCGGCGTTTCTCCAACTAATGGAAGTTAGATTCCATCTATATAGATTGTCTCTTGAGTCTCCGATGAGTGTTTCCGGGAGGGCAGTACATGACAATCCTCTCACAAGTGGATTATGATGATAGGATAAACGGGAGTGAAATTTTTGACAGCGGGAAATGCAAAGGTCCTGATCAGAGGGAACGTTTAGATCACGATGTATTACGTTGTTACGAACATAAAAATGGGCAACAATGGAGGATCTTGGATTGAAAGGCCGGAACCCCAAAGTTCAATTACATATGTCCAAATAGATTTTATAAATTTATTGTATACTATAGGTTCAGTTTTCGAGCATTTGTCCAGTAGTTTAAGAAGTTGTAGATAACGTTTAGTAGCTCCAAAGTTCAGTGTTAATCTCTTGTCCAGGTAAAGTCTCAAAAAACGTACACTTTATCATATTATGGAATCATGTTGCTATTAAGGTTTTCGTTCGGCGTACTCGTACATATATTCTCTGCAACTCCGGTGTACAAAGTGGGCCAACTTGGACTAACGGATTTAAAATGTATTAGACAATCTATATTTTCAGAGCCGGTTTACTTTTGCAATAATCACAGTTGTCTTTATTGTGTACTAGTACAAATAAAGGATTTCCTTCTTCCATTTTTTTGTGATATTTTGAAAAAAGTATTGGAAAAAATTATCTTCGAAAAGTTGTTAATTTCGAAAAAATTATTTTCGAAAAGTTGTTGAAAATTTCCGTAACAACTAAATCGAGACTTCTTCGAAAAGTTGTCAATATCGAATTATCTTTGAAAAGTTATTAATTTCGAAAAAATTATCTTCAAAAAATTGTTGAAAATTTCCTTAAATACTAAATCCAGACTTCGATTGATAAGAACCATCAATAATGATTGAAACCACTTGGGTAATTTTGTGTATGAAAAATACTCCAGTTTAGATGTTTGGATCGCCAAACACAAATTCTATCATATCGAGAGGGACAAAAAGTGCTGGATTTGATGGTATGAAAATTTTTTCAATTAACCTCAACAATAAATGTCAAAAGCAGGACTTTATCCGAGTAAGGATAAAATAATCCCTTTCGAAGAGAATAATTTTTTATGATTTTTATAGGTTCTAATGTCTACGGTGCTAAAAACAAGAAATTAAGTCAAAAATGTCACCCGCGGTAATTTCAGATCGCACACGTCCATACAGGCACGGACAAAAATATTAGAACTCGACCTCAGTTTAGCACCGTTTTGCACCTTTCAGCTTGTTTGGTATGTTATATATTCCTAATGACTATACCTCGTTAAAAAATAAAGGAGTAGGGTTTCCTTAACCCTCACTCTCCATCTGTTTAACCAGGATTACAAGTATGGCCGTATCATCTGTATAAGTAACAACGATATTATTAGGATCAGATGGGATGTCAATGGTATAAAATTTTATATAAAATGGGACCAAGGATACTGCCTTGTGGGACTCCGGCTAGAATAGGATATATTTACGAGGATTCTGAGTTAATTGCAACTTGGAAATGACGTTGGCAGAGATATGAATTTATGATAAGATAGTATTTGGAAGGAAAAAAGCTCTTAAGAATGCCACACATGATCAAAAGCTTGGGAGATATCATAAAATACTCCATGGCAATACTCTTTCCTCTAAAAAGAGGATGCAATGTGATCAACAATGCCATGGCCAAATTGGTGATCAGGAATAATTTTCATATTGATGATCAGGAGTAATTTGTTCATTAACTAAGATTGGGTCGAGTCGTTTTAATAGGAGTTTTTTCAAAAATCTTACCAACGATTGGTAGGAGGCTGATAGGTCTATAGGAGGAAGGAGAATTAATGGGTTTATTTGGTTCCAGGAATCATTTTAATGACCGAAAATTTCCAAAGTAAATGTATGTAATTAAAACTAAAGCTTTTCGGGAAATCAAAGATGTTAAATTGCTATATTTTACCAAAAATAAAATGATGTCTTTTGGCAGGATTTCCTCTAAGAATATTTAGAAAAAAATCTTCTAAAAAATATACGAAAAGTTTCTTCCAAAATACAATATAAAAATTTTAAACTTGTTCTCTTGGGGAGGTATGCACATCGGGGAAGGTGTTATTTCCAATTTTCGTTACAGTGCTGGAAGGCGTCAATTAGAAGCGCCCTAAGCTCTTGATTATACTCCTTTGGATGTCATTGGCATTAACAAAATAGAGAATTTTCAAGCGGATTTAAATCTTACGGAGTAAAAAAGAGTTGGACAGACTCCGATCAGGTGAGAAGAGAAAAGCAATTCCTTGTGATCGCGATGGTCGTGGAACAGGTGGTGATGTCATTGTGGAGTATCCAAGTGTCAGGAATGTCCGGTCTGACGCGAAAAACCCTTTCTCTGAGCCTTTCAAAGAGCTACAACGACGATCCAACCTCACAAGAGCCCTCACTCATTTAAAAAAATTTAATATTTTTCAATGGTGGAGGTAAATAAAAATTTTACTTAACTTGGAGACAAGAGTAGATGGTAAATTCATCAAGAAAGAGGAGAATACTAAAAAAAATTTTACTTGAGATAGGATGGAGGAGGCAGTAAGAAATGGTTGTGGGATGTATAAAAAATAGGATATGATAAAATTGAAGGGGGGAGAAAAAACATATAAAAAATCCGTGGTCCCAAAACGATTAAGAAAAGAAAATGTGGAGCAAACAGGAAATATATTTTAAATAAAATTTCTATCGAAATGTGTGTTTTATTTAAGATTATTTTCCGCACCTAAAATTTGACATATTTTATAAAAGTTAAAAAGAGAAAGAAAAATTATAACAAAAACGCATTTTTGAAGTCTGGCAGAGCATAGAAATTATGGAATTTTATCAAGTCTCTCGTCAGTTGTTATCGACAGACTCCTATCCAATATTGGGACGAGTTTAGGGCAAATACACAAAAAAAAAGACTAACAAAAAATAAAAAAAAATCAAATCAAATCAAACACATTTCTAATAATAATCATAATTGTCAGCTTGTGTTATCAACAACATGAAATACCATGCAATTCTTTGATGAACATGCTACTTTTATGGTAAAACGAACAAAACTATGATTATTCGTGTTTCGATAACGATTTATGATTTTCTGTTCATTGAGGGGCTCACCCATCATTCTTGGGAAATCGATTGTGGGATAGGCAATCGAATAATGTTGGAACGCATTCAAAAATTTGTTTCAAAACGAATGTTGTAAAAATCTGGGAACGACCATACGGAAGGTAGTTCGCACGACTTACAATCATTCACCAATATTTCCGTTGGCTTATCCAAACATTTTTTCTCATAGTTTTACCATAAAAAAACTTGATGATTTTATTATTTATTGCACAATTGTAATCGAATTGGAAAAATATATGAAAACAATTGGAAAAAATAATACTTAATTTAGAGGAGGTGCATTTAAATAAGACGTGTTGAAATGTTACAAGAAAATAATAATATTCAATCCGATTATGAACACCATTTTAGTAAGTAATTTGTGAATAATATCCCAGCTAGTAATTAATTTAATTGAAAGCCATTTGCATTTTCAACAATTAAAATTTATTGCAATTTGTTAATTGACACGGGAAAAGACTGACTGCGACCAGGTAATTAGGCTTTTAGCAAAAAGTAATTTATTTTTACCTTAGTCCACCTTGTCACACCTAATCACCCACAAACTGCTATAATAGAAATACTTAAAATTGTTAGAATTTACGAATATTTTCGAATGATGAATATAAAAAGGTTAAGAGCAGCTTTTTTTTTTAAGAGAAAACAAATAAAATGTATAACTAATACTAGAAGAAACTGAACTAATATCAACGGAATAAAATTATAAAAAAAAAAAAAATCTTTTGACCATTGCCACCAGTGTGCACTTGTGTGGGTGATGGTGACAGGTTAGGTGTGCCCATGATCAGATAGGGTGGTGAGATGAGATGAGGTTAATTTCTCCTCAAATTATGACTTTTGCGACAAAAATTTAACACATCACATAATTCTAGGCGCCAAATATTATATCATCAATCAATCTGCTACTTTTACGCCATCATTATTAGTTATTATTATTTATTCTATTTTTCTAATTACTACACATTTCGTTTTTTTTTTTAGAAAAGACTGCACCTTTTACCACACTCACCTTCCCATGAATATTTTGGAAATTATTTCTTTTCCAACAATGAAAATAGTAAATATTAGAGAAAGATTTTTTTTTCATTAAATTTTAGATGGAATTGATTGATGGTGAGGGCAATTGCTACTAAAAGATTAGTTTTCTGCAAATTTAAGGCCTGTACTCACTCTTTGTACAACGAATTTTATTTCAAGTCTTCAACGTGTAAAAATATATTTTGTACTTTTGGAAAATTTCAAAAAAAAAACAAGAACAAAAACCTCCCGGTAGGGGGAGGGGGAGAGGAGGAGGGAAGGAGTAAGTTTACAAAAAAAACTATTTAATTCTAGAATGAACGGAAATAAAAAATATATTCGAATTTTTCCGAAAAATTTAATCTTTGCAAATATTTTGGGATTTTTTGGAAGATTTTCTTTAATTAAAATTTTGTATTTTATAATTATTTTTTTTTTAATTAAAAGTAAAGATGATTGAAAAAAAATATTATAACTGTATGCGATTATCCCCCTTTACCCCCTTCCCCTTCCCCGTTTGTAGTGCAACAGGAAAAATGGTGTTTGGGCAAATAAACCTGAAAACAGCATTTTTAAATACTCGATGAAATTTTTTGAAATAATTTGTAATTAAATGATTATTACTAGATGGCGTTACTTTCCAGTAAATATGCTTAAAAATGAGATTTTCTGTAATAAACGTAATCTTGGAGTGTTATAAGAAATTACTGAAAATCTACTACCTAAATGGCAAGCAACACCTTTGGTCATTGGTGGGTATACAGACTGTATAAGTAGTGGAAGGTCTCTTTCGAAACATAGGTCAACCAGGACTCTTTTATAAAAATTCTGGGCACTTAAATTAATTGGTATAACAAAGCCCGGACTTTTCCATACTTTCCATTTGCCAATTTTGTGACTTTCAATCCTCACCTTCTAAAGGAATGTCTTTCTTTTGTCAAAAATATCTTTTCTAATAGAAGCTTTTAGATCTCCAAACTCTCTGTCCATATATTTTTATCGGGTTATCCATTTCGTAGTTCAGAAAGTCTTATTTATATATTTTCCAAGGTAGCATTTGTTTAGTTTAAGTTTGCCACTATGTGACTCCAAACAACCACAAGTAACTGTGCAGAAGCCATTGTATTTGTGAAAATTGACTGGTCTAAATGTGTTATTGGCTCGTTTTTTTTTTTGAAATGAAGAAGGGCAGACGTTTACCATAAATTCTGAGCACTCTGATAACTCACTTTATTGGTCTGAACTTGAAGATTTTAAGCTGGATTATATATGGTTTTACCAAAATTGAACCACAAATCACATAAAGACGACAAATTTTGGTCTTATTGTGCGAAAAGTTCTCAGAACAAGTAATTTTAAGATTTGATGATGTCAATCGTGCGATTTGACGTCGTTGGATTTTTTAATGTAAAATTACATAGGCAATTACATATTAATGTAGATAATCCTCAAACTTAAGAGCATTTAAAAAATAAAATCCGTCATATAATGGGCAAATTAGAATACGAAATGTACGAAATAAGTCATTAAAAAACTACCTCAAAAGGATTGAACCCTGCACTAACTACCTCAAAAAGGATCGACTCCTGCATAAAATGAACTTTAACTTTACTTTCCGAAACACAAATTAGATAACCCTCTGTATTACCTGCATTAATATTTTTTTTATTATTAAACAAGCATTTTTGTGTACTCGATCGTTTTGATGTGATTATTTGAATAAAATGGCAAGGTCCAATCAATTGACAGAAATAAAAATTTAATCAAAATCTAAATTTTAAAGGTATTTTCTTTAACTTTACTTTCCGTAGCTTAAATTGAATAACCCTGTCTTACCCGAGCAAATAAATTTTCTTTATTTGAAAAAATTTTCTCAAATTAAACTTATATTGTACTTAAACTTAAATTTTATTAAATATTTTAACAGTTTCAGCTTATATTCACATATATAAAGTCAGCGACAATTGAATAGGTTCACTTAGATTTCGTCATAAAATTTTGTATGTTTGTAAATTATTTTTTTCCCTTTTAAAAAATTAACGATTTATTAAAATATTATAAAATCATTAATTGGAGTTTCTGCAAACCAACTAACATCACTTTTTATATAGTAAATTCCAATTAAAATATGACCAATTTCGCATTACCCAAACACTAAAATGTTACCAAAATAGCCTCATTATCATAGGATCCTGGCTCACGTCCAAAGGACCTTGCATATAAACCATTGGACATTATATCGAAAAACCGCTTCTTTATTTAAACTGTAGATTTTTAGTAGATTTTTCGATTTTTCCACAACAACAACATTAAAACTTTTAACAATCGACCAAATTCGAAATTGTTAAACGAAAATCAGTAATTTCAATTTAATGCTCGTGTTAACATTAATTTTCACTAATTCCCAATAAAAATAACTGTTCCGACATTGTGGACATAATCGTGGATTGTCCACCAGTCCATGGAAATAGTGGACGTGTGACTGCATCGAATGCACTTGTGCACCGACAACAAATATGCAGTCAGTCCGGCAGCAACAGCAAAAGCTGTTCTGAAGGGCGGTGGTCCATGGTGTACATCGCATGGGGGCACCTTACAACGCTTTCACTGTGGCACATTTTTGATAATTTACCGCAAATTGAACCGAACAAGCAAGAAGAATGCCAACAATAAGGAGGCAAGGTAAACACGAGGAAAGTGGAATTTTCAAATACTGCTGCATGTACTTACCTATTGCCAGCCTCTACAGGTACCATGATTTACACGTACACATAAGAAAGTGGACGTAGGGTGTACTCCACCAGACGCGATGTAGTGTGTGGAGAGTACTGAACACGGGGAGAAAGCGTGAAGGTATCCAATCAAATACGAAAATGTCTTTTCTAATAGAAGCTTCTAACATAGATCTGGAAAATATCCACGCACTCGCAATCAAACTAATCCTTTTGAGTTTAATATCATTGAGCAAAGGAAAAGATTTCTTTTAAACAGTAACAAGACAATCAAAGTCACACAATCGAAAGAAGGATTCAGTCATTTGTCTACCTATCAATACAGGAAAATCCATTAATTCACTTCGATTGATTGCATTTAAATCCCAATAAATATGTACGTACACACATATCTTAATTGAGAAAGGAATTTAAGAGGATTTTTAAGATATTTTTACATTTTGATCGAACAAGTTTTTCCATTAACTCTCATAGTTGATTGATTATTTAAAAATTTAAAGGTAACCAACCCAACAACCATTTGGCTATTCGTCTCAATTCTTTGGAATGTCAAGAATGCTTTAAGAAAATCTCAGTGTTTACCAATCAATCGCCTTTGGTAGGCTTACCGTTCCCATTTACCTATTTGAAAGGGCAAAAAAAATCTGGTCATTCTTTTTGATTAATTGATAAATGGACAAAAATACCACTTTTTGTCAATAAATAAGACGAATAGAAAAAATCTAAAAAATTATTGTAAATCGTCAATGTCAGATAATTTTTGGTTTTCTGTTTTTTTCTTCTTCTTTAAATATTATATTTTTTTTAAGTTACTTATGTTTGTTCAGAAAAGTAATATTATTAAAATATATGACTATGCAAAAATAGTTTTTTTTTTTAAATTGCATTTATCAGTTATGATTATGTATCTCAAATGTTTACTTATGAATTTTTATCTTATCAACTATCGTCAGAATTGACAGTAGTTTCTGTAATTTATCAAGGAAACGAAAAAAATCTGTGTTTTTAAAAAAAAAATATTTCAAATCAAAGAAACAATTTGTTTTTAATTTTTTTTTGGATTTTCATCAAATTTATAATGCTAGATTTAAGATAGTAAAAAAAAAATATTTTTTGCATTAATATGCAATTTTGTAAACAATTCATTACATATTTTTAAGAGTTATCCGATCTGTGCTTTACATCCGATCTGTAAATAAAACATATTAAAAATTATAAAAATTTTAATAACATTTCTTTTTTCAATTATATTTACTGGACCTTGCCATAATGCATAATTTCGTTAGATGCTAATTAATATGGCATAAAAAAATAAATTTAAAAAAAAAACCATTTGATAAGGGAATTTTTTCAAAATTCCAGAAAAAAAGGAGACTAACAAAAAAATATGTAAACTTAACCTACATTTGATGAAAAAAGTTTATTTTACATTCACAAAATAAACTTTTTTTTAAGGAGAAAACCAAGTGAACCTATTCAATTGTCGTTGACTATCTATCCATCCACAAGCCCAAATATGTAAAAAAAAATATTGAGTAAATAATAATTTTACGTGTAAGACATTATTAATCACGTTTCAATTTAAAATATGAAAAAAAAAATTTCCAAATTTTACGCTCGCTCAGATAATAATAAAGGCTTATTCAATTTGTGTATTGAAAAGTTTAAATTAAATTACCTGATTTGAAAATTCAGATTTTGATTAAATTCCCAATCTTATTATATTGCTTAGGTATTGGCATTATTCAAATAATTACCTCAACAACAATCAAGTTGAAGAGACATCTTTTTTAAGGTAGTTTTATTTGGGGGATATTGATTTTTAAATACCTTTTAAAATTTGAAAATTATCTGTGTCAATTACGCATCCAGTTGACAAAACCTAATATTGAAATTACGCGTCCTGGGAAACATTTACTCCACATGAGGATATATTAGACAGTACTCATTGCACTACAATCGAGACGGAACTATCCATTCCCTTACCCATGAGTCTTCACCCTAAGGCAATCACTCCTTCCGAAGTTGCCAATTTAATCAAGCTCCTTCCCAAAAACAAAGCTCTTGGCTATGATCTGATTACCTCCAATATATTCCAACAACTCCCTAAAAGAGCAATAGTTTTTGCCTTGCCACAATAAATAACTCCGTCCTTAGAACAACACATTTCCCAATCCTCTTGTAATTTGCCATCATTAAAATGATCCCGAAGCCCAGTGAGAAATTGTTATTTAACGTGACCTAGTTGTCCAAACCCCAAGACCACGAGTCGCCCACGACTATAGGAATCGAGATACGCTCGATCAACGCACCACCATTACTGGCAGTTAACAGATAGAATCAGTTACAAGCTGACTCTCCACCTGCTGGTGGCGAGGACTATCTAAACCTCTACTGTCATAAGCAGTGACAGTGCCCGAGATAAGTGCAATGCATTGCTACATTTGCCAGTTACCTCACACCTGCGATCCGAAGACCGTACCCGCGACATGGGTATTAACCACAACCAAATGGCGCCTCACCTCAATCGGGCATAGTAAATTCTACTGTGGGGCTCCCGATCCCCGTGGTACCCATTTTTGTTTTAAGAGTACTTTGGTTTGTACTCCGCTCATTGAGCTACGGTTAGGAATCTCGTAAATTCTTAGGCACCGCTAGGCCAGCTCAGGTACGCGGTTTCGCCAGAACCCGAAGGTACAACCGGAATCGACCTTGGTCTTTCAGCCGGTTGTAGTCATTCTGCGTGTCATTCACGCACTCATTCACGCATCACTCTCATTCTTCTCTCAAAAAGTGCCACGGCAAATCTGTTCAGACATTCATACCTTTCTCTCACGCCTAATACACCACTCACATCCACACTTTCACCATTCACTACGATTCCACAAGCACCTAAGTCACGCAAATCCACATACAGGCTACACTCCACGAGAAGGTGCTTAGCACTCTCCTCCGCCGCCCCGCAAGGGCATCTAGCCTCCGTGGCCAGTCCACGCCTGTACAGGAACCCATTCATACTGCCGTGTCCCGTGAGCAAATACCCAAGTGACAGACCAAACTCAAAACCATACGCAGATGCAAAGCACACATCCGAAATGAACATGTGCGTCCATCTGCCATTCACACTCTCATCCCATCGTTGCTGCAACATTTCATACATTTTGTTCAGGACCAGTACACGCTGATGGCGTGGACAAAGATCCTGAACATCATCATTCATAACCCAAGATGTTTATTGGATACGACCGATAAAGTGCTTCAAAGAATAATTTGCAATAGTCCGGAGATAAACACTGAGGGCGCCAAAGCTCTATCAAGAAGCCAACGTTGCTTAAGGAGGATCGATTAATAGTGGATGTCACCTAAACAGCACTTGATATAGTTCGGAAAAGCCGTTTAAGGAAAACGATTGAAGCGAAATGTCTGCGCCTTTATTACACTTGATGTCAAGAACACGTTTTAGTCGTCACGATGGAGCAGTATTCGAGATGCGCTTTTCCTTTTGAAAGTCCAGGCTTATGTTAGAAGCACAATAGAACGTTGATGTATAGTACCAAAATATTGTTGCGGAATGTCAAGTATAACGTGATGCCCAAACTTCTGATACCAGGAGGTGCGAAACTTTGGTTGATTTTGCGGATGTAAATTCCTAAACGAGATCACTCAAATCGCAAATGATCCAGTCCACATTATCTGGCATTGGCTTTTGTCATTTAGCATACTGAACTAACATCGAAGCGGTTTTGGGTTGGCATGGTCTTGCGCTTATTCCCAAAACTACTTTTTTTTAAATTTCTACTGCTTAGAATATACATTTCAGTTACGAGTACTTAAAGCGCTAAGTGGCGCTTAGAATATACATTTCAGTTACTTAAAATGTTATTGTACCTAAAATGATAGCAACAAAAAAAAGAAATTTTTAAGACAAAAAGGACATTAAAGGAGACTACCACTCCACTCATCGGTGACTGCGATATTATTTTACATCCATCGATTCGATACCAAAGAGTTCACGACAGAAACTTCGAGTTTCGAACAGACTGTCTCGTAAGAAACGTTCTGTGCAAGCGCTAATATGCCGCCAAGATATATTTATATATCTGGCTATGATCTGATTACCTCCAATATAATGTAACAACTACCTAAAAGAGCAATAGTGTTCCTTGCCACAATATATAAATCCATCCTTAGAACAACACATTTCCCAATCCTCTGGAAATTTGCCATCATTAAAATGATCCCTAAGCCCAATAAACCAACAAACCGCCACACTTCCTACAGGCCAATAAGTCTCCTCCCAGTATTCTCAAAAATCTTTGAAAAAATCCTCCTTCGCCGATTACATCCTCTACTCGAATCTTTAAATTTAATTCCTAATCACCAAAAACACTCCACTACCCAGCAGTGTCATGGAGTTGTCGATTTCATTGCATCCTCTGTAGAAAGAAAAGAGTACTGTCCCGGTGTGTTTCTTGATATAAGTCAAGCTTTTGATAGAGTTTGGCATCCGGGTCTGCTCTGGAAACTCAAGAGGTTCCTTCCTTACACCTATTTCCTAATTCTAAGATCATTCCTTTCCAACCGACACTTCCAAGTAAATGAATCCAACGAACTCTCAAATATCTCTCCGATATTGGCTGGGGTTCCTCAGGGTAGCATCCTCTACAACATTTACACATCCGATATCCTAGTCTGCCCTAATACCTTCTTTGCTACATACACCGATGATACGGCCTACCTTGCATCTAGCGAAAATCCTCAACATACTTTCGAAACTCTCCTAATCCAAATCCAAACCCTCCAGAACTGGTTTACTAGATGGCGAATAAAAGTCACTGAAAGTAAATCTACCAAGGTAACTTTCACTCTCCGTCGTGAGTCATGCCCTCCCATATACCTTAATGGCAGTGCCATACCACAACACGCCGAAGCTCGGTACCTAAAACTAATTCGTCTTCTAGACAAACGTTCTAAACTTACTATAGACAGCAAAGTACTGTTATACAATACCTTACTGAAACCCATATGGACATACGGACTAGAACTCTCGGAATCTACTAAGCCTTCTAATTCCCGTCCAATCAAAAATACTCCGTACAATTGTCGAAGGCCCCCTTTTATGTTCGCAATACTGTTATTCATCGTGATCTTAAAGTCCCATTTGTTTTTGATGTGGCATTATCTCGCTATAAAAAGTTCCATTCCCGTGTCCTCAATCATAATAATCCTTTTGTTCAAGAACTATTCTCCATTTCCTTCCCTAGAAATACCCATCGAAGACTTAAGCGTCACTGGTCGCGTGATATACTAAAATACTGAGGCCTAACAGAAACACACGCTAGCAGGAGGAACTTCATTGGATGTTTACTCCCCACAATCTTTCAAGTTAATTAATACAATTGCTCAAATTTGCTTATTACTATGTTGTAGTTGTAAATATCTAAAATTAAAAAAATTTTTAAAAAAAAACGCGTCCTGGTAGCTGTTTTCGCGCAATAAAGCAAAAATTTGTTGTGTTCTGTTTAAGTTTGGTGGCTTGTGGTGCCATTTTGTTGAAACCACATATGATCCAGATGAAAATCTAAGTTTAGGCAACAAAAAATCACTTATCATAAGGCAATAGAGCTCAGAATTGAGTTAGTAACGATTTAGCTTTCCTTATTTTCAAAGAACTACCTGCCAATAAATCACTTGTGGTTTTTTTAGAGCCGCATATTCGACAATTAGGCTTATTAACGAATTCACCGAGTGAAAAATTAGTCTAATGGCTGGAGAAAATTTTGCATAAAGTATTGTTAACTTATATTTTATTAAGTGGTTAATCGATTCTTGATGTGAAATAAATATCACGACAGTTGTCATTATAACGCGGCTATTCTTTCCGAACTACGAAATGGATAACCCAATAAAAAGACGTGCATAGAGAGAGTTAAGCTGCCAAATTGTTAATCCATAAATTTATTTAATTTGAAGTTAGAAATTATGGCAAAAATTTACATTTTACAATGTCCTTGGCCGGTTCCGCTAGAAAAGAGTAATAAAAATCTCAATTTAACATCAAGTAAACAATCAATTTTCGCACCTGGAAATTTTTTTTTTTTGAAAAAAAACTTTAAAAACTATATTCGATTGCTTCTGCGATTTAGCCCAAATAAGTGAACACTTAAACTGATCAGATAGAAAGCATATTCGAAACGAATTCCAAAAGGAAAAAAAAAACACATTTTTTTTAAAGAAATTTTTATGGAAAATATGCAAGAAAAAATATGCATTATGAACGACTACACGTATCAGAATGAAATCACGACTATTTCCAGAGTCCAGACAAGACAGATTTGTATACATTTCTGTGCCCCACCCGCACATTTTCGAACATGAACATGGATGGGATGGCGATCTTGTGGTTATTAATTTTACTATGAAATCTTTAGAGAATCTGTCTGATTTAATATGCATCCGTCTGTTTATTCACACTTCTTTCTAACCAAAATCGTCGATTATCTATCTTTCCGTCTGGTAATAAGATTTTTAACCAGACTACCAACCATGACTATAATGGCACTAGAGACAAGAAGAGCCTTCGGGAATTTTTTTTGTTGAAATTATTCGATGACCAAAAGTTAGTCCGTATGTACTGTGGAGACTATCGCAGAACCAACATTCCGGACGGAAGAGTTCAATTAAGAAGTTTTTGTTTATTTTGCGTTCAGTAAATTTTTCACACATCAAATATCAATGATAAATTTAATGCACGCACGTACTCGTTTGGATCAAGTACATGTGCTTCGAATGCTAATTAAGATATCTTGGAATGAAAACAAAATTCCAATACGCACTCCAGAACTTACTAGTATATAAATCTGACTATCTCCGGTAGTGACTCGTCAGTCAGACGCAAAAGATTTGAATCCATTCGGGGTGTTATCGAGGCGTCGTCGGCTTGACAGACCAGCCTTTCTCAAACGTTCTATGATGAGGTAGGAGAGTACGTGAAGAAATTATTATGGAAATTGGTACGTACAGAATTCTAAACCGAAATGGGAAGGAAATGCGTCAAAATCTGACGAATCTACCCGTAATAATGATACTGAGTCAATTTCTTCTCGATTCATCAGCAAAGATATTATTATAAAGATCATATTGATGAGTTGTCTACCATTCATCTCACGTTTTCTGATTTTCTATCTGACGCCAAATTGCATTTGCATATACAACTAATTGCAGATTCAATATTTTCACGAAAATCCTATTTATACGAATAGATAACCGATTTTAGCATAAGCAATTTAGAGGGTTCATAGGGTACCATTTCGTTAAGTATAAAAAAATATCCACTTTCGAAACGAGCAGGCAATAGTGTGAAGCTAGATAAATAATCTTCGAAAGGGACGAAACCCACAAAGAAAAATAATGAAAATGTTAAAAGTGTTATTTTTTATTACAAAATGAGCTAAAATTTACAAAAGAAGTAAACGCAGTGGCCTATTTTACTGACCACAGAAACGTATCCTCAACGCGTCGCCCGCAAGCCACCAATAGCTGGCGGCGTAATTTTTATGAAGCGCGTCATTATTTTGTTGTTGTAATGGGGATTGTTGGAATATTTTTGTCTCTGCATTTCAAGTGGCTGTTTGTCCCTTAAATTAAAAAATACGTCGATAAGCTGGTATGTCAGATTTTCGTATATGTATACGCAATTTTCTGTCTAAATTTTTGCAAAAGCGGCGAGAAATCATAACGCTTGCATACTTTTGTGTAGACTTTTTCTGTAGACATCTTAGATTAAAAAATACCTGGATGGGCTGGTATGTCAGATTTTCGTATATGTATTCGCAATTTTCTGTCTAAATTATTGCAAAAGCGGAGAGAAATCGTAACGCTTGCATACTTTTGTGTAGACTTTTTTATGTAGACATAGATTAAAGAATACCTGAATGGGCCCGTACGTCATATTTTCGTATATGCACACTTAATTTTCTGGCCGAATTATTGCAAAAGCGGCGAGAAATCGTAACGCTTGCATACTTTTGTGTAGACTTTTTCTGTAGACATCTTAGATTAAAAAATACCTGGATGGGCTGGTACGTCAGATTTTCGTATATGTATTCGCAATTTTCTGTCTAAATTATTTCAAAAGCGGAGAGAAATCGTAACGCTTGCATACTTTTGTGTAGACTTTTTTATGTAGACATAGATTAAAGAATACCTGAATGGGCCCGTACGTCATATTTTCGTATATGCACTCTTAATTTTCTGGCCGAATTATTGCAAAAGCGGTGAGAAATCATAACGCTTGCATACTTTTGTGTAGATTTTTTTATGTAGACATCTTAGATTAAAAAATATCTGGATGGGCTGGTACGTCAGATTTTCGTATATGTATACGCAATTTTCTGTCTAAATTATTGCAAAAGCGGAGAGAAATCATACCGCTTGCATACTTTTGTGTAGACTTTTTTATGTAGACATAGATTAAAGAATACCTGAATGGGCCCGTACGTCATATTTTCGTATATGCAAACGTTATTTTCTGGTCGAATTATTGCAAAAGCGGTGAGAAATCATAACGCTTGCATACTTTTGTGTAGATTTTTTTATGTAGACATGGTGTCGCACTGACATCTAGTTTTCGTAATAGAAATTTATTTAATTCTAATATTAATTTTAACTTAAAAATATAATTTAAATACAATAACAGGTAATTTTTATTTTTTGTAAAATCTTTTGATATGAAAAAGGAATTGTATTTTAGGTTTAGTATTTATTTTGTAAATATCAAGCGCCTCAATTTTGTAGACTTTCGAAGAGTTTTAAAAAACGCCATTCTTCATGGAAGTGGTGGTAGCATACCGAAATATTTGCATACTTTTGTTATTTTTACAGTGGTTATTTTGGCATTTATCGGAAAGTGTGGTGTTTATCTTTTTTTTGAAGTATTAACATAAATAGTTTTATTATTGATGACATTTGATTGGAAGTTTTTATTTCAGAAAATGGAGTTTTTTTATAAAGGGTTGCTGGTAATTCAACGGAATGAGGAAGCTGGGGATTCGTTTCTTTCGATAAGTTCATTTTTACTAGACATGTCTTTTAATGATTTATTTGGTCCAAAAAATGATTAAAAAATGAAAAGTTCGTTGTTGAATAAATGTAAACAAATGTGATGTTGACAGTTCAATGTTTACCAGAAAATAGTTCAGTGCCGGTGTATGTAAAATGTGTGTAAGAAAATTTAAGGGAACCAATGTTTTCCCATTTATTCTTCCGCTTACTCTATTAGATCATTTTGTAATGCATTTACTAAATAATAATGTTTTCAATTGTTTTTAGAATGTTAGTTGTTAATTATTTAAGTACATTAAATTTATCATCTTACAATTTATTTTTAAAGCATTTACTAGCTCACACACTCATTAAGGTTGGGGATCACTGATCTAGATTTTTGACTTCCCAGGACGATTTAGATTGAGTGTTCTCTCCTCATCCTTTTGATCTCCATCCCTCAATTTTTCCATTAAGGCCACTTTAGTTTTGTTAGTTGCATTCAATCATTGGCAATGTCCTTCCAATTGGACTAAAATGGCTTTTTATACATCCCCCTAATTGGCTGCACATTTCCCTAAATAACCACTCTTAATTGTGAACTCTTACCTTTCTCTTAAAAGAATCAAGAATTTCTTAAAAAAATTAATAAGGAAAAAAAATGCACCTTCATTTCAGTGTTAATGAAAAAAAAAACAAATTTTCCTTATTTTTAGGCTGCGATAAATGTTACAAGAAAAACTGATTTAAACATAAATAAACCAAAACCGCAAAAAAATTGCAAGGATGCAAAATATAATTTTTTTTTAAATTCTACGTGATAGAAAATATGGTAAATCCTTTGCCGTCATTACTGATTTCCATGTGGTAATCCTTTTGGGAACGTTGTCTATCGACTCTAACGAATACTGATTGCTTGGGTCACGATCACTTGGGTGCGTTCAAGTTTCGACTTTAATTAGAAATCAGTCATCAGCTTTTCCATTGCATTCATGTGTCACGTGTTGGGAAATTTCCAAAAAAAGATTCATTTTTATTTTTAACACTCGCCACAAAATACTCAATCTGTGGGATGATATCTTCTTGAGAAAATAGATTTTCCCATTGTGAGTGCATGGGAACATCTTCTTTTCTGATTATGATACGATCTATAAAATTGGTTTGTTCTGGGTTTTTTTTTTTAGTTTATGAATAATCCTAAAAGATGGCAGGTTTTTTTTAAACAGTACCGAAAGATGAGATCAGATTGTTAAGTTCAAAATTCATTTTTTTCCTCAAGATAACTAAGGTTGTTACCCAGACAATTTTGTATATTGTCCTAAATTAAATAAATTTGACCTTTAAGAATAGAACCGAATATAAAAAAAAAAACAGTACCAATCAGCGTTCGAAATACTCGATGAAATTTTTTTGTAATAATTTCTAGTTAAATGATTATTACTAGATGGCGTTACTTCACAGCAAATATGCTTAAAATGAGATTTTCTATAATAAACGTAATCTTGGAGTGTTATAAGAAATTACTGAAAATCTACTACCTAAATGGCAAGCAACACCTTTGGTCATTGGTGGGTATACAGACTGTATAAGTAGTGGAAGGTGTCTGTCAACCTGTTTTATAAAAATTTTGGGCACCTCAATTAATTGGTATAGCAAATGCCCGGACTCTTCCATAGTTTCCATTTGTTAATTTTGTGACTTTCAACTCTCACCTTCTAAAGGAATGTTTTTCTTTTGTCAAAAAAGTCTTTTCTTATAGAAGCTTCTAGATTTCCAAACTATCTGTCCATATATTTTTATTGGGTTATCCATTTCGTAGTTCGGAAAGTCTTATTTATATATTTTCCAACGTAGCATTTGTTTAGTTTTAGTTTCCCACTATGCGACTCCAAAAACCCACAAGTAACTGTGTAGAAGCCATTGTATCTGCGAAAACTGACTGGTCTGAATATGTTATTGGCTTGTTTTTCTTTGGAAATGAAGAAGGGCAGCCCGTTACCATCAATTCTGAGCATTCTGATAACCCACTTTATTGGTCTGAACTTAAAGATTTTAATCTGGACTATACATAGTTTTACCAAAATTGAACCACAAATCACATCAAGACGACAAATTGCGGTCTTATTGTGCGAAAAGTTCTCAGGACAAGTAATTTCAAGATTTGGTGGTGTCAATCGTGCGATTTGACGTTGTTGGACTTTTATTGTAAAATTACATAAGCAATTACATATTAATGAAGATAATCCCGAAACTTAAGAGAATTTTTAAAAACTAAAATCCGTCAAATAATGGACGAATTAGAATACGAAATTTGCGAAATAAGTCATCAAAAACTATCTCAAAAGGATCGAGTCCTGCAAAAGTACCTTAAAAGGATCTAGTCCTGCATAATGGCAAGGTCAAAGCGATTAAATGAAATAAGAATTCATTAAAAAATGAACTTTAAATGTGTTTTCTTCAAAACTTTACTTTCCGAAATACAAATTAGAAAACCCTCTGTATTACCTGCATGAATATTATTTTTTATTATTATTAAACAAGCATTTTCGTGAATTCGATCGTTTTGATGTAATTATTTGAATAAAATGGCAAGGTCCAATCAATTGAATGAATTAAAAATTTAATCAAAATCTAAATTTTTAAAGATGTTTTCTCTAACTTAACTTTCCGAAGCATAACTTGAATAACCCTGTCTTACCTGAGCAAATAATTTTTTTTTTTTGTAAAAATAATTTTTAAATAATTTTTAAAGTTCAAATTGAAACGCGAATATTTTCTACACTTAAACTTAAATTTTATTAAATATTTTAATAGTTTCAGCTTATATTCACATATATACAGTCAGCGACAATTGAATAGGTTCACTTAGATTTCGTCATAAAATTTTGTTTGTTTGTAAATGATTTTTTCTTCTTTTGAAAAATTAATGATTTTTTAAAATATTATCAAATCATAAATTGGAGTTTCTGCAAACCAACTAACATCACTTTTTATATGGTAAATCCCCATTAAAATATTACCAATTTCGCATTACCCAAATACTAAAATGTTACCAAAATAGCCTCATTGTCATAGGATCCTGGTTCACGTCCAAAGGACCTTACATATAAACCATTGGACATTATATCGAAAAACCGCTTCTTTATTTAAACTGTAGATTTTTAGTAGATTTTTCGATTTTTCCACAACAACAACATTAAAACTTTTAACAATCGACCAAATTCGAAATTGTTAAACGAAAATCAGTAATTTCAATTTAATGCTCGTGTTAACATTAATTTTCACTAATTCCCAATAAGAATAACTGTTCCGACATTGTGGACATAATCGTGGATTGTCCACCAGTCCATGAAAATAGTGGACGTGTGACTGCATCCAATGCACTTGTGCACCGACAACAAATATGCAGTCAGTCCGGCAGCAACAGCAAAGGCTGTTCTGAAGGGCGGTGGTCGATGGTGTACATCTCATGGGGGCACCTTACAACGCTTTCACTGTGGCACATTTTTGATAATTTACCGCAAATTGAACCGAACAAGCAAGAAGAATGCCAACAATAAGGAGGCAAGGTAAACACGAGGAAAGTGGAATTTTCAAATACTGCTGCATGTACTTAACTATCGACAGCCTTAACAGGTACCATGATTTACACGTAAGACTGTGAACGTGGGTTGTTCCCCGCCAGACGCGATGCAGTGTGGAGACTATTGAACACGGGCTAGGTTATTAGCTACTCGACGGAGAAAGCGTGAAGGTAGAGAACACGGAATCCAATCAAATACGAACATTTTATGATGCAACTTTCTTCGTGTTCCATTCGAAATGTTAGGTTTTCTTTTGACTTCTTTCTCAATAGTCACATTAGAGTCGAAGACGAAGACATCTATTATCGTTCAGTAGACTATGGTGAAGTGTTGATGTCCGAGTTGATTCTTTTCGGACATTTCACACAGTCTCGTCGACAAATAATTAGTCCAACTAATTCGAATATGCCGATTTACGAGAGAAAGCAGTGATTGTCAATAAATGGGGTCGAGGGTATTCTCGAAAGTATTTAAATTTTTTTGAACCATTTTTTTTTGCTTTTTATTTTTATTTCTTTAAAAATTGATGACTTGTTGGCACTCAGTAAGTATCGAAATTGTTACTTTGCATTCGTTGGTACCTTGATAACAAGTATTAACGATCTGATGGACTACAGTTCATGGCTAAAATCTGACCAGTAATAACCAAGACGTCTTTGGTTTCATTTGATATTTCTTTAATACTATGCCGGGCCGACCGACTGGGAAAAGTTGACCATTCTTAGTTCATTTGATTTAATTTTATTCTTTTAGATTTTAGCAGATATTATTGTATGTACTCTGGAGGCAAAAATTAATAGTCTTTCTTTTCATGCTTTATATAATATTTGGTAAATCATGTTCCTTTTTTGCCATAATATGCCAAGTGCAATTGGCAACAAGTTGTAGGCCCTGTTTTTTTTTAGCAATATTTATAATTTTTATAATACAGTTCTCGGAAGTGTAAGTATTTACTTTCTTAATATGCCTTAGCAACGATTAAGTTGACGCTTTTTGCTTAAGTATTTATTCAACGTTCAAATTATCAAATTTTATTTAACTAAAACTTTTAACAAGTTTTTGGTTTTTTTGTTTAAAAATTAGCAAATAACACTTTAAAAAAAATGTATATCTGTAAAAATTTGGAGTTAGGCGTCCTATAGAAACTAACCTTTTGCTTATTTTATAACTCAACAAACGAAGGAGTTGACGTTTTTTGGGGATCAAATGACGCATTCATTTACTGTAAGACGCAAAACTAATCGATGGCTAATTGCCCAATTTCACATTTAACTAAATGTGTATCCGAATTGGAATCAAAACTGTGACGTAAGTTGTTCCTTAAAAAATTTCTATCAAGCCATCGATACTCGTACAGCGACGCAGCACTCTATACTTGAATAAGTTTGTCATTGTGGACATAAATGAAGGCTTGACCAACAGTATGGAAGTTACATGTGCCCAGCCAAAAAATGCAGGGTGTCCAAGCAGTGTTACAGCTTATCCCAAAAAAATATGATAGGATTCATTATAAAAACACGTGCTACGATTAGGGAAAATCGGGGCGTTTTGAAGCGGCTAAGATTAAAATTTCAAAGAGTTACGAGAAGTTGTAGGCTATTAAAACGGCAATTGAAATTGCCACCAAAGTCCATAGCCAACGCACTGCTATTATTTTTAGCGATAGTCTTGCCGCTCTAAAAGCCATTTTTGTGGCCCATCGAGTGACGCAGTACTTAGCGTAATTTGACTTAGCCGACTTAGCAATGATATTGCTGACAAGTTGGCTGAAGAAACTCGCCATCGATCCAGTGTTCATAATTATTCCCAATAGCGACGCATTATCTTATGAGATAACAAAGTCAACTCAAGTAAACCAGTCTGTACAATATCCATTCCAAAATTCTGGTAGCAACACCAATCGTCCTTTATGCTAATCCTTTGACACTCAGCTCATCATCATCCACATTCTATATGAATGCCATGTGAACAAGAATTACTTCGCAAGCGGTAGTCTGACCGCCCCCTCCCCCCCCCCGCCTCAATTGTGGTGCTCTTGGATCCAGCAACACCATTCCCTAGTCGGCCTACTTAAACTTCTACAACATACTAATCTGCTCCACAAAATATAACAAAATTCTCACTATCCTATTCTACTAACCACAGACCAGTCTCTCTGGCTTAGCTAGCTTCCCACACATACAATGAAGTCGCCAAATGTCTTGACAATCGTGGCGCTATAAAGTGACCGTGTTATATGTCTAAGGGATCTTACATGCAAACAAACAAAACAAAGAAACTATTTCAAAGAGTTGCGTTCATAGACGGTATAATCAGATCCGAAGTCCTTGGTCTGGTAGCCCTTGGATTACTACTTTACGTGAGGATCGCCTAATTTCCACAACTAGTAAAAGTAACCGGGAGACTTAGAGCACCTCAAATCCGATCGGAATTAAATAAAATCCGTACCAAACCAGTTTCTCTAATGACGGTGAAAAGGCGATTAAGAGCTTATAAAGGAAACCATCGCAATGACCTCAAAATAAAAATAAAAAATATTAAATTAGGGTTTATTCCATACAAAACTGGACTGCTGACGACTCTAAAAATGTACTCTGGACGGATGAGTCAATGTTCCAAATTTTTGGACGTAAAAGACAAGACTACGAGCGTTGGAGTCTGGAGAAAAAATGCTGTCGGATGCTTTTGGGTCAACTGAGAATTGTAGGATGTTCTTTTTCTCCAAAGATGGAGTATAAGACTTCTTAGGTGCAAATTGGAAGGATTTAAATATTTTAGAGACGAATGCTCGTTAACGATCCTCAATATAGTTCGAAATTTATAGAGACAAGAAGGCATTTTGATATATTGATGACATTGTCCCCACAATCACCCGATCTCTACCCGATAGATGTTCTATGGGATGAGCTAGACAGAAAGGTGCGGGAGCAGTCCTTTTTGAGAATTCTTTTGCAATAATGGAACAGATTTTCAAAGGATACGATAAAAAAAACTGACCTAAAATCGTACAAGCTGTCAGAAATTTTTTTTTTTAATGCATGAAAACTTGTTTTCTTGTTCATATTTAAGATCAAAATGAATATAATTTTAAGAAAATAAATATTTTTTTTTTTAATTTTCCTTCCTCTAAAACCAAAGTGGGCATCGCATACTTTTGCCCTGTAGTGTATATCAGATAAAGGTGGACGGGAAAGATGCAAGGGTAGCTTCAACTACGACATGGCACGACACCAGACACGGCATACCGTACAAGGAATCTCAGTGTTTTTAGGTAGATACTCGTACTCGTACATTTACTGGTCGACTTCTCAAGATGAATGTCTTCGAAGGAATGTGTCGATTTGTACTTGCCTACACGAACTTCTGTGCACGTAGTGAGTTCCTCTTTCAGTAGAGATTCGTCTGTGTTTGGTAAGATGCTATTTGAACATTAATCAAAGAAAAATAACAACAACAACAAAAACAGTTGCCCAACATAACTACGAATATGATAATGGGCTGTTCCGAAGTGAACAGATTCAATTTGAAAGATTCACACTTTCCGAATTGTTCTTCAAACTTTTCCATATTTGGTGCTAAAGCAGGAATTTGTAGCAGAACCAGTAGGCGATTGGCAATGGTCATGGCCACATATTAAAGTCTACACCTTCTTCGGAACGACACAACCTCAAATTCAAGGTGAACTAATTAGTATTCTTCTTTTACAGGCGAATATCTGTCGACTCGTCTACTAGGTTGCCAGCTACCTCAGTACTTGCTTATCAATTTCTGTCAGTACTTTTGCCTCCTGAATGTACAATATGCAAAAATTCATCCCACACCATCCGTTCATAGGGTTTCTTACGAGGAGCCGGGGGAAGGATAGACAGTCTGGGCCACATCATTCCTTCTGGGAAAGCAACGAAAATCGACCAATACAATCGTCAACTTGTAATTTTTCTACCATTCGAAGACAACAAGTTAACAGTGGCGGTTTGCTGTTGGCATTTGCATCCGAGATCTGCATAATTGAGAGAAGAAAAAAAAAGAACTCTACCCACCAGACAGCAAAAGCAACAGCAAAAAAAAAATACAAGAAACATTTTTTTTTCAAAAAAATAACCAGAGCGCATATGCTCGTCACCATAGCCATATGAGCGGAACGCATGCAAGTCAGATGCATTCTGCATGGCATGGTATATAATATCTCCTTTTTGATTTGTAGACAAATCTCAAGGATTTGAAGAGGCGGGAATCGGAAACTTGTGCTTTTGAATATAATCGACATTTTTGCAATCAGAAAATATCTTTTATGGAAATAACTGCACTAATTGCGATAAACCAGATGCTTGTCTCAATGTCGCACTCTCAAAACACATAACATAAATGAACAATTTATAAAAGAAATGGTCTCATTTATGGTTTGACTTTTTTATGATTTTTCTTTTTCATTTAATTTTATTTACAATAGTTTTTTTTTTCTTCTTTCGAAGACCTTTATTTTGTGTAAATCGGTTTAGAAGAATTTCTTGTATTTTTAAATATGAGCCAAAAATTTTATGATCCCCACCCCCCTACCCCCCAAAAATAGATAGATTTTCTTTGGGGGGATTTTTATAAGAAAAGTAATTAAATTTGGAAAAGTTTTGCTATATTAAACAGTTACTTTTTCACAGTTTGGAAACGTACAGGCACTATCATTTGACAGCTGTCAAAACATATATGCCATCCAAGGTAGTATTTATTTAGATTAAAGTTTGCCATTTTATATTATGTGTGGTTTAATCACTGAAAAATGCTATAAACCAGATGCTTGTCTCAATGTCGCACTCTCAAAACACATAAATGAACAATTTATAAAAGAAATGGTCTCATTTATGGTTTGACTTTTTTATGATTTTTCTTTTTCATTTAATTTTATTTACAATAGTTTTTTTTTTCTTCTTTCGAAGACCTTTATTTTGTGTAAATCGGTTTAGAAGAATTTCTTGTATTTTTAAATATGAGCTAAAAATTTTATGATCCCCACCCCCCTACCCCCCAAAAATAGATCGATTTTCTTTGGGGGGATTTTTATAAGAAAAGTAATTAAATTTGGAAAAGTTTTGCTATATTAAACAGTTATCCATTTCACGGTTTGGAAAGTACAGGCACTGTCATTTGACAGCTGTCAAAACATATATGCCATCCAAGGTAGTATTTATTTAGATTAAAGTTTGCCATTTTATATTATGTGTGGGTTAATCAGTGAAAAATGCGTTGAAAATTTTATGGAATTTCTAAAATGTCTGCCGTAGCCATGTTTCCCGCTTTCTAAGAGGACATTATGATCTTCAACGATGAGGGTCCTATTTTAGCTGTTTATGGGGCTCTGAAAACTCAGAAGTGACTGTGGAGAAGCCATTGCATCCGAGAAAAGTAACCGTCTGGTTTGCATTTTGGTCTGAAGGTGTCATTTGCTCGTATTTCTTGAAAAATAAACAAGAAGAGACATGTACCCTTAATTATGAGCACTCTGCCCGTATAATAACCGATTGGTTTTTTTTGTCTGCACTTGAAAATTTTAATCTAGAACAGATGTGGTTTTTACAAACAGGACTCGTCCAAAAAAATTTGAGGCCAAGTTTGTGTGATGTGACGCTATTGGACTTCTTCTTGCCAAATATATTCTTTATGGAGACAATCCTAAAGCGTTGGGATATTTAAAAACCAATATCCTTCTAGTAATGGCCGAAACTTCACTTTCTGAAGCACTAATTAAATAACGCTTTATTATCTGAGCAAAATATATTTTTTTTTTGTAAAAACAATTTTTAAAAAAAAATTTTAAACTTTAAATTGAAATGTGATTTTTTTTTCCAAAAAATAATTGGAATTTTAATTATTTTTAACACTCGCCACAAAATACTCAATCTGTGGGATGATATCTGCTTGAGAAAATAGATTTTCCCATTGTGAGTGCATGGGAACATCTTCTTTTCTGATACGATCTATAAAAATGGTTTGTTCTGTGTTTTTTTTTAGTTTATGAATAATCCTCAAAGATGGCAGATTTTTTTTTATCAACGCCGAAATATGATTTCAGATTGGTAAGTTCAAAATTTATTTTTTTTCCTCAAGTCCAAAATTAGATAAATTTGTCTCTTAAGAATAGAACCTAATAAAAAAAACTATAACAATCAGCATTCTAAATACTCAATGAAATTTATTGTAATAATTTGTAATTAAATAATTATTACTAGATGGCGTTACTTTTCAGCAAATATGCTTAAAAATGAGATTTTCTGTAATAAACGTAGTCTGTAAGTGCCATTAAAAATTACTAAAAATCGACTACCTAAATGGCAAGTAACACTTTTAGTCATTGGTGGGTATACAGACTGTATAAGTAGTGGAAGGTGTTTTTCGAAATACAGGTCAATCAGGGCTCTTTCAAAAGTTTTATAAAAATTCTGGGCACTCAAACTGATGATTAATTTGTATAGGAAATGTCCCGGACTCATTCATAGTTTCATTTTCAGCAGCCATCCCCGACCCATTCGCCAATTTTGTGACTTTCAATCCTCACCTTCTAATAGAATGTTTTTCTTTTGTCAAAAATGTCTTTTCTAATAGAAGCTTCTAGATTTCCAAACTGTCTGTCCATATATTTTTATCGAATTATCCATTTCGTAGTTCGGAAAGTCTTACTTATATATTTTCCAAGGTAGCATTTCGTTAGTCTAAGTTATACCATTTTACATAAAAATTTTGAAAAGTTAAAAAAAATATATACGTTAAAATTTTGAAAACTTTCTGCCGCAGCCACATACGTGTATCAATAATGGGTACGTCAATAAGCAAAATTTCCCACTATGCGACTCCAAAGAACCACAAGTAACTGTGTAGAAGCCATTGTATCTGTGAAAAGTGACTGGTCTAAATATGTTATTGGCTGGTTTTTCTTTGGAAATGAAGAAGGGCAAACCGTTACCGTCAATTCTGAGCACTCTGATAACCCAGTTTATTGGTCTGAACTTGAATATTTTAATCTGGATTATATATGATTTTACCAAAATTGAACCACAAATCACATAAAGACGACCAATTTTGGTCTCATTGTTGGAAAAGTTCTCAGGACAAGTAATTTGACGATTTGATGATATCAATCGTGCGATTTGATGTCGTTGGATTTTTTATTGTAAAATTACATAGGCAATTACATATTAATGTAGATAATCCGGAAACTTAAGAGCATTTAAAAAATAAAATCCGTCATATAATGGAATTAGAATATGAAATGTGCGAAATAAGTCATTCAAAGACTATCTCAAAAGGATCGTGTCCTGCAAAAGTACCTTAAAAGGATCGAGTCCTGCATCAATGGCAAGATCAAAGCGATAAAATAAAATAAAAATTCATTAAAAAAAACGAACTTTAAATGTGTTTTCTTTAAAACTTTACTTTCCGAAACAGAAATTAGATAACCATCTGTATTACCTGCATGATTTTTAAAGTTCGTTTTTTTTTTAAATTTTTTTTTTATTAAACAAGCATTTTCGTGAACTTGATTTTTTTTTAGGTAATTATTTGAATAAAATGGCCAAGGTCCAATCGATTGAATGAATTAAAATTTTTATCAAAATCTAAAATTTAAATGTGTTTTCTTTAACTTTACTTTCCGAAGCTGAAATTGAATAACCCTGTTTTACCTGAGCAAATAATTTTTTTTTTTTATAAAAATAATTTTTAAAAAAACTTCAAATTGAAACGCGAATACTTTTTACACTTCAACTTAAATTTTATTAAATATTTATAATAGTTTCGGCTTATATTTACTTATATACAATCAGCGACAATTGAATAGGTCCACTTTGGTTTTTGCCATAAAAAATTTTTTGATTGTAAATGAGTTTTTTTTCTTTTGAAAAAATCACCAACAGCAGGTAAATTTATCAAATTTTCCTCCACACTTATAGCTTTATCAAAATTTTTGGGAAAATAGATTCAAGTAACCAAAAAGTATCTGAATTTTTAGATTGAGTTTAGTTCCAATAATCGTTTATTATCATTGTACCTATAACTTTATAAAATCCTTGCCATATTATAGTTTAGATAATTATCTAAGCTATAAAAAATGATAACAATATTTAAGTTGAAAATAAATAAATAATTTCTGATGTATTTTTTTTCTCTTCAGTAATACTTCAAAAAATCGCTTAGTCAAGACAACATTGATAAGAATTTGATACTAAGTTCCTTGACTAATTTTTAATATTTTATATTTATTATTATAACTATGATAATTTATTTTTTAAAAATCAATAAAAAAAAAGCCTGTTTGGTAATGAATCAAGTACATTTTAAAAATAACCAAAAAAAAAAAAAAATCCAATTTATTCCAGAATAATCTTCAAAGTAAACATTTTATTTTTTTTAGTAATTTTTATTTATTTTTATAAAAACTTTCAGTTCCAAATAAAAACAAAAAAACAATTATTTTTAAAATAATGACTAATTATTTAAATTTTTTCAGTATGACTGAGTGGCGGCTGTTATTATGTAAGTACGTACTTAATCGGTTAAAGAATATATAATCTCGATATCAAGTATTTAATTTATATAAAATATTGATGAGAATAAATTTAAAAATGGTTTTTTTTTAAATAATTGAATATCTTACGAATTATCAGAAATCTGTTTCTCTATAACTTCGAAAGTAAAATAAAACTTGTATCTTTTAGAGTAAAACATTTTCGAATCTGTCAGTGAGAGAGAGAGCAATAAAAAAAAACCACTTAATAATAGTAGATTGGAGTTTTCCGTCTACGTCAAGACTATAAATACTCCAATTAACAATTTTGCCAAAAATAAATTCTATGTTTACACAAATGGATAAATGATAAATAAAAAAAAAATTTAAGAAAATTAATCAATAAATACAAATAAAAAATAAACAATATTGAATGAAATTTAACAGAAATTAAAACAACACAACACACACAAAATGAAATTAAAATATTTTTTTTCTTTTCTTTTAAAACAGTTTTATTTCGTCTTTATTTTCAAATTAACTCTTTTAATTAAAAAAATTTACTTAATTAATTGTACTTATTATCAATAAGAACCAATTTAATTTGTCACGAAAACGATTAATTTAATTTAATAAAAAAAAAAAAAAAAACAACAACAATTATTGTGTATCGATCGATGTAGAATTGTGACCAAACTACACTGCCCTGTGGTAGTCCATAAAAATGTTCACGTTGTAAACATTTTCCAAGTTAAAAGGATACGTTCTCGTGTACAGGATTTCTTAACAATTTTTTTTTTGTAATAATTGTTTTCTTTTGGTCCTTGTTAATATGGGAAAAAAATTTTGCTGCTTTATTTTTATTGATTTAAAAAATAATTATTGGTGGTGGCCTACAGACTTTACTATTTATCCCCGATCCAGACAAAATAATATACAATGAGGCGGTTTTTTTTTGTTTATTTTAGAGAAAATACTATAGTCCTGTTCTGTACTGTCCTTTTTTAGGAAACTTTTTTTTTTTTTTTTTAATGGCATAGAAGAAATTTTGCAATTTCTTACAAGATCTTTGAAGTTCCACTGTACAAAATAAGGTATTTATTTTGAAAATACCCCCTCCTCTTAATGAAGATGATATTTTAATGAAAATACCCATCCTAATGAAAAAGGTATTTTCGTCCAAGAAAGGCACATCGAAACTTTATTCATGAAATTCATACTATTTTGTGATCTTATCACTTTTGCCTTTCCAGTTAGTATACTAACTAATCCTAATCCTAATCACTCTTCTATTAATCATTAGAATTTTTTTTAAAAATTACATTAAGAAAATCGTCATATTTACTATATTGTATTTATTATTATTTAATTTTAATTAAGGGAATTGTCTGAATTGTCCTTAAAGGAAGGGAGTATTTACTTAACTTCCGATGGAAATATTTAAAAATAAACCTCACAAAAATGAGTATTTATCTAACTTCGAGTGGAAAAAATTAAATATTTTACAAAGAAAAAAATAATAAAAACTGAATATTTGTAAATGTAATTTTTCTACAATATAAAAAAAAAAACACCATTTCATCCTTATTTCCTGTGTACACTACTATTATTTTCTTCCTTAACCCTGGATCCTACCATAACCTATTATGATCAATGACATTGAAAAATGGCGATTTTATTAATTCAAAAATTCCGCCACCAATAATCAATCGTAAACGATATATTCAACTAAAATATCTCTCTAACTTTGGATAGAGATACAGATACCACTCGTGTATCAATTATTCTATAAAAATTATTATTTTTTTTTCATTTGGTTTGGTTTTCTTTCGTTTGAGCTTTTTTTTTGTTTTTTTTTTTTTTTTTATAGTTGATAATATTAATTTCTGTTCATTCTATGGCAATTGAAATTTAATCCGGTTTATTTACGTCAATACACTTATGTATATTGTAGAAAAAATTGCAGTAAAAATAACATTTTTTTTTATAAATTAATAACAAAAACAAACAGAAAATTAACAGTGTAACAGAAAAAAAGATTTACTTCTAAAAGGGCCCTTACACTTGCCAAAACAATTATTGTACTTATTAAAAACTTCCAATAACTAAATTTTTTTTAAAAATAACCACCATAGCCAAAAAAAAAAACCACTTTAAACCAGATTAAATTAAGAGTTTGAAAGGGGGAGGGGGGTTGGGGGGTCTGATTGTGTTGTTGATCGATGATCACACGGACGCGATAGTAAATATTAGAAGAAGAAAAAATTTAAGGTAACAAAAATAAACTGTTGACAAATAATAATACTTCTTCTTTTTTAATAAAATATTGTAGCACTTTAGTCACAATAATCAAAACAATTATTCCATATGATGATGAGTTTTATATATGAAATTATATTCATTACGAACAATTTAATTAATGAATTAATTAAAATATTTATAATAAATATGAATTGGCGCGCGTTCGAAACTTTTCCTGTCACGATAGACGGCGGCAAAGCCGTACGAATACATACTGTGTGTTCACTGCAGATTTTTTGGTACGTTTACACGAGCGTTGTAAACACGGCGTTGCGGTATAAACAGAACGGACGCGCAACAGACACTACACCACCAAACGATTGTCAATTTCAAACTCAACTGGTGGCGGATGTTTTCAGAAAGCCGCTGCAGCGGATAGAGTGCTTTGCAAGAAGTGTATGGATGGGTGTGTGTGTGTGTGTGTGTGTGTGTGTGTGTGGATACCTCTCACCACGTGAGCCATTAAAGAATTTTGTTTTTGTTTCCGCGGTCGGTGTAAGGGACACAACTGGTCTTTTAGAGAAGAAAGGTAAGAATTATTGGGTTTTTGTCATCGTGAAGACGGGAAGAGTGCCGGGAAATTTTTCACTTTTTACAAAAAAGCAGCTAAATTTTGTTCTCTTGTAAACACACAAACACACATGTAATTGATGGCATATTCTCATTCAAATCGGCCACCGTTTTCATGTCGTATGTGCATACACATTAACGGATATGGGTATTGAGTAGTATGCCGGGTTTGAATTGAAATTTGAAATTTTTATTGCATTTTATTTTATCCGCCATAATGAAAAATTATCTTCTGTAATTGATATGAAATCATTGAAATAATACGAATTAACTTTAATGATAAAAATTCCTCTTAAAAATAAGAATATTACCTAAAATGGGAAAATGATAGTTTCAACTCAACTGGTGTATACATGATGAGTAGGTATTTCCCCTACCAATCTCTAGGTGTGGGTACGTACGGACTAATCACAGTGTGTGTACGATGGCGATGTTAAGCGCTTGGTTTCAGCAACAAAACACGTCGCATTTATTGCGGGCACATGAAAAATTTACTAATCCGGTAAGCGCTGAATTTTTGTAAGACAATTTGCTGGGTGTGTGTTTGTGTTAGCTGAATAATTTAAAGAATTAGAAGATTCTCTCTCCTTTCACACAAATACTACCGAAGTGACAGTATTTTTAGTAAGTCGGCTTTGCAGCAACGCAATTGATAGTAGTAAATCATCGCATTCTGAATAAAGTCGAACGCACAGCCAATGCGCTTAGATTAAAGAATACCTGAATGGGCCCGTACGTCAGATTTTCGTATATGCACACGCAATTTTCTGTCTTAATTAATGCAAAAGCGGCGAGAACTCGTAACGGTTGCATACTTTTGTGTAGACTTTTTTTGTAGACATCTTAGATTAAAGAATACCAGAATGGGCCCGTACGTCAGATTTTCATATAGGAATACGTAATTTTCTGGCCGGATTATTGCAAAAGGGGCGAGAAATAGTAACGCTTGCATACTTTTGTGTAGACCTTTTCTGTAGACATTTTAGATTAAAAAATACCTGGATGGGCTGGTACGTCAGATTTTCGTATATGAATACGTAATTTTCTGGCCGGATTATTGCAAAAGCAGCGAGAAATCGTAACGCTTGCGTACTTTTGTGTAGACCTTTTCTGTAGACATTTTAGATTAAAAAATACCTGGATGGGCTGGTACGTCAGATTTTCGTATATGAAAACGTAATTTTCTGGCCGGATTATTGCAAAAGCGGCGAGAAATAGTAACACTTGCATACTTTTGTGTATTTTTTTTTTTTGTAGACATCTTAGATTAAAAAATACCTGGATGGGCTGGTATGTCAGATTTTTGTATATGGATACGAAATTTTCTGGCCGAATTATTGCAAAAGCGGCGAGAAATAGTAACGCTTGCATACTTTTGTGTAGATTTTTTTTGTAGACAACGTAGATTAAAGAATACATGGATGGACTGGAACGTCAAATGTTCGTATATGAATACGTAATTTTCTGGCCGGATTATTGCAAAAGCGGCGAGAACTCGTAACGGTTGCATACTTTTGTGTAGACTTTTTCTGTAGACAACGTAGATTAAAGAATACCTGGATGGGCTGGTACGTCAGATTTTCGTATATAAATACGCAATTTTCTGGCCGGATTATTGCAAAAGCGGCGAGAAATAGTAACACTTGCATACTTTTGTGTAGATTTTTTTTTGTAGACATCTTAGATTAAAAAATACCTGGATGGGCTGGTATGTCAGATTTTTGTATATGGATACGAAATTTTCTGGCCGAATTATTGCAAAAGCGGCGAGAAATAGTAACGCTTGCATACTTTTGTGTAGACTTTTTCTGTAGACATTTTAGATTAAAAAATACCTGGATGGGCTGGTACGTCAGATTTTCGTATATGAACACGTAATTTTCTGGCCGGATTATTGCAAAAGCGGCGAGAAATAGTAACACTTGCATACTTTTGTGTAGATTTTTTTTTGTAGACATCTTAGATTAAAAAATACCTGGATGGGCTGGTATGTCAGATTTTTGTATATGGATACGAAATTTTCTGGCCGAATTATTGCAAAAGCGGCGAGAAATAGTAACGCTTGCATACTTTTGTGTAGACTTTTTCTGTAGACAACGTAGATTAAAGAATACCTGGATGGGCTGGTACGTCAGATTTTCGTATATAAATACGCAATTTTCTGGCCGGATTATTGCAAAAGCGGCGAGAAATAGTAACACTTGCATACTTTTGTGTAGATTTTTTTTTGTAGACATCTTAGATTAAAAAATACCTGGATGGGCTGGTATGTCAGATTTTTGTATATGGATACGAAATTTTCTGGCCGAATTATTGCAAAAGCGGCGAGAAATAGTAACGCTTGCATACTTTTGTGTAGACTTTTTCTGTAGACATTTTAGATTAAAAAATACCTGGATGGGCTGGTACGTCAGATTTTCGTATATGAACACGTAATTTTCTGGCCGGATTATTGCAAAAGCGGCGAGAAATAGTAACACTTGCATACTTTTGTGTAGATTTTTTTTTGTAGACATCTTAGATTAAAAAATACCTGGATGGGCTGGTATGTCAGATTTTCGTATATGAATACGTAATTTTCTGGCCGGATTATTGCAAAAGCAGCGAGAAATCGTAACGCTTGCGTACTTTTGTGTAGACCTTTTCTGTAGACATTTTAGATTAAAAAATACCTGGATGGGCTGGTACGTCAGATTTTCGTATATGAAAACGTAATTTTCTGGCCGGATTATTGCAAAAGCGGCGAGAAATAGTAACACTTGCATACTTTTGTGTATTTTTTTTTTTGTAGACATCTTAGATTAAAAAATACCTGGATGGGCTGGTATGTCAGATTTTTGTATATGGATACGAAATTTTCTGGCCGAATTATTGCAAAAGCGGCGAGAAATAGTAACGCTTGCATACTTTTGTGTAGATTTTTTTTGTAGACAACGTAGATTAAAGAATACATGGATGGACTGGAACGTCAAATGTTCGTATATGAATACGTAATTTTCTGGCCGGATTATTGCAAAAGCGGCGAGAACTCGTAACGGTTGCATACTTTTGTGTAGACTTTTTCTGTAGACAACGTAGATTAAAGAATACCTGGATGGGCTGGTACGTCAGATTTTCGTATATAAATACGCAATTTTCTGGCCGGATTATTGCAAAAGCGGCGAGAAATAGTAACACTTGCATACTTTTGTGTAGATTTTTTTTTGTAGACATCTTAGATTAAAAAATACCTGGATGGGCTGGTATGTCAGATTTTTGTATATGGATACGAAATTTTCTGGCCGAATTATTGCAAAAGCGGCGAGAAATAGTAACGCTTGCATACTTTTGTGTAGACTTTTTCTGTAGACATTTTAGATTAAAAAATACCTGGATGGGCTGGTACGTCAGATTTTCGTATATGAACACGTAATTTTCTGGCCGGATTATTGCAAAAGCGGCGAGAAATAGTAACACTTGCATACTTTTGTGTAGATTTTTTTTTGCAGACATCTTAGATTAAAAAATACCTGGATGGGCTGGTATGTCAGATTTTTGTATATGGATACGAAATTTTCTGGCCGAATTATTGCAGAAACGGCGAGAAATCGTAACGCTTGCATACTTTTGTGTAGATTTTTTATGTAGACATGACACCCCACTGACATATAGTTTTCGTAATTGAAATTTATTTAATTCTAATATTAATTTTAACTTAAAAATATAATTTAAATACAATAACAGGCAATTTTTATTTTTTGTAAAATCTTTTGATATGAAAAAGGAATTGTATTTTAGGTTTAGTATTTATTTTGTAAATATCAAGCGCCTCAATTTTGTAGACTTTCGAAGAGTTTTAAAAAACGCCATTCTCCATGAAAGTGGTGGTAGCATAGCGAAATATTTGCATACTTTTGTTATTTTTAAAGTGGTTATTTTGGCATTTATCGGAAAGTGGGGTGTTTATCTTTTTTTGAAGTATTTACAAAAATAGTTTTATTATTGATGACATTTAATTGGAAGTTTTTATTTCAGAAAATGGAGTTTTTTAATAAAGGGGTGGCTGGTAATTCAACGGAATGAGGAAGCTGGGGATTTCTTTCTTTCGGTAAGTTTACATCTTCATTTTTACTACAGAAAATAACGAAAAATGTTGTTTATGATGTGCCTAAATGGCTCTTAATGATTTTTTTGGTCCAAAAAGTGATTAAAAAAATGAAAAGTTCGTTGTTGAATAAATGTAAACAAATGTGATGTTGACAGTTCAATGTTTATCAGAAAATAGTTCAGTGCCGGCGTACGTAAATTTAAGGGAACAAATTTTTTTAAATCGTTCAAAAAAATTAAATTTCTGTTAATTCTTAATTGAAAAAGTAAATGTAACATTACAGGTTGAGTGAAAAGTGGATTATGGCAGCAGCATCGAGTCATTGTGTGCTCGTTTTACTTTTGTAGACCAGACATTAAAGTAGGAGTATATTGGACAGAAATGCTATTCCTTCCGTATTTAGTATATGGAAGAGCTACGCCGTAAATTTTAATACTACTAAATTAATAATTGCAAAATTACAACGCATTGAAATCATTTCTGTAGGAAATCGGGCAATCATCATTAAAACAAGAAAAGGCTGAAAACGAAACATATTTTTCTATTGTATTTTATTTTGTTTCATTTTTAAAAACGAGTTCATACAGGATACCGTCGCATTGAATATTGAAGTTCCCTTTAATAATGATGAGGAGGAAAATGAACATGTAATTTAAAAACAACAGTTGATATATAATTTTGGGTTAATTATTTTTATTTTTTAAATCACTTATAGCAGTACAGAATGTGAGGTCCAACGTATGTAAGAAATTGTATATTCGATAGGCTTATTATTTATAATACAATAAATTTGTTTGGATTTGTGCTTTCGCTTGCTCTTTAAGACCATTTTGTAAATAAAAATGTTTTCATTTTTTTTTTTAGAATATTAGTTGTTAATTATTTAAGTACATTAAATTTTCTACCTTATAATTTATTTTTAAAACATTTGCTATAAAAATAGAATATTGTGTTTTATTGAAAATTTCCAAAACTAATTCCAATCAAACAACAAAACCCGCAATATTTAAAAAAAAATCTGATTAGTTTTCGCATAAATGACATCACATATGAAGAAAATGTTTTTAAACGAACCGCTTCAAATTTAAAATTGGCCCCCACTGATTTACGCCGTTTCTGTTATTTTGGATGTGTTTCTGTTATTTCTACGAATGTATTGACAACAAAATAAATACGGCTAAAGTTCTTCTATAAACAAAGAACATGCGATGTTTATGGGGACCTTAGATTAAAAAATACCTGGATAGGCCCTGACCGTATATGTATACGCAATTTTATGTCGGAATTCCTGGTTTTGCTATCCCGTTGTTGCCATTTCTCGCCGCTTGGCATAGCTTTGTTTAGATATTTTTTATGTAGACATGACACCCACTGCCATCTAGTTGTCGTAATACAAATTTATTGAATCGGAAAACCATAATTTATATTCATTTTAATTCAGTTATTGGAAACAAAAATACAATTTAAATTACAGCAATTGGCAATTTTTATTTTTTGTACAAATTTTTGATATGAAATGGAATTCTATTTTAGGTTTTTATTCATTTTGTAAATATCATTCAAATATAAAGCGCCTCAGCATTGTAGACTTGCGGAGAGTTTGAAAACTTAAATTCTCCATGAAAGGGGAGACTTAAGGGATAGCTTTGTCATTTGTGAAGTTGTTATTGTGTGAGAAAGGAAAGTGAAGTTTAAAGTGTAATTTTAATATATTTTGAAGTATTTACGAAAAAGTAAGTATTTTTATTAATAGTTATATTATTAATAAAACTTAATACGAATTTTTTATTCCAGAAAATGAAGTGTTTCGTTAATAAATGCTTCTCATACGAAGAAATGAGGAAACCGGGAATTTCTTTCTTTCGGTAAGTTGACATCTTTATTTTTGCTTAATAAAATAAGAAATACTTTATTTGTGATGTGCCTAAATGCCTTTTAGTGATTTATTTTATTGAAAAAGTGGTGAAAAAGTGAAAAGTTCGTCCCTCAATAAATGTAAACAAATTCAATGTTGACAGTTCAATGTTTACCATAAAATAGTACAGTGCCGGTGTACATAAAAGGTGTGTAAGAAAGTTTAAGGTACCGAATTTTTTTAATAGTGCAAAAAATACGTGAATTTCTATTAATTCTTAATTGTAAAAGTAAATGTTACGATCGTATATTTATATGTTAACTTTACAGGTTCCCACAGAATAAATGGTTGCGGGAAAAGTGGATCCGGTATTCCCAAGAATAAATAATATACAGTGAAATAAATAAAATGAAAATACATAATAAATAAATAAATATTTAAAAAAAAAATACTGTATTTTATTGCATATTTACAAAACTAATTCCATCAAACAACAAGACCCGCAATATTAAAAAATCTGCTTCTTTACGAATAAATGACATCACATATGAAAAATGGTTTTAAACGAACCGCTTCAATCGCATACTGAACTTTTAATTTGGCCCCCAATGATTTACGCCATTTCTGTTGTATTGCATGTGTGTGCGTTCTACGAATGTATTGCAACAAAAATCCGACAGAATTTTTGTGTAGAGGCCTATCCAGTTCTTCTTTAATCTAAGATGGGAACAACAATTTTATTCTTAGTATTGCCATATTGACAATTTGTCTATTGTTTACCATTTAAATTTGATGAATTCAAAAATATTTTTCTGTTTTTTTTTTCTCTCTTTCTAAATATTAAATAATAAAACTTTTTATTTTCTATTAAAAATCATATAAAAATGTACAAAAAATTTTTTTTATGGATATTATTCAAAATTTTTGATGGAAGAAAAATCAATGGTGTTTTTTTTTTTTATAATAATTTTTTTAATGGTAATATATATAAAATTCTGTTAATAATTATAGGATTATTAATTTAATTGATATTATGTAATTATTTTAAATGTTACTTAATTAGATACCCCATTTAATGGCCACCCTACACCATTTCCAAAAATACATTTTCTTCTCACTAAGCCAATTGACCAATTAGAAGTTTTCAGTGGTTCTGGTCTTTACTATCAAAAATCCGATTTGATTGTCGAATGCACAAACCATGTTCTCTCTATCTTTGTGTAGCAGTAAAAGCTTTTAGTAGAGATTCTCTTAGGAAAAAGCATATTAAAATTATTATTTTTATTTAAAAGAAATCTTTTTTCTAATAGTTTTTTTCTTCTCTTTATTATTTTGATTAAATTTAATTTAATTGATTTAAATATTATTTAAAAATACACTGTTTTTTTTTTTTATAATTAATTAATTTTGTTTTTATTATTTCATTATTGTTGGTTGGGATTGCGTAAAATTTTTCAGAGCATAATTTACGAAGAATAACGACGACGCGCATTTACAAGTTCTTAAATTTAATTCGTTCAAATTCTTTACGGCTTACTTACCAACTGAGATGAATTTAAAATGTTTTCTTATTCGAAAAAAAAAAAAAATAAAAAAATTCCCAGGCAGCTAAATTTTATAAAAGCATTTTTTTTATTTTCTCAACGCTGTGGATGTTATTATTGTATCCGTTTTCGTTTTCAAATCTGAAAGATAAATAAGAAAATATTGAAATAATTATATTTTTAAGAAAAAAAAAATTATTTTTAAAAAATCCCCTAATAAATGACAAAAAGAACAGAAAAAAAACTGAAATATTTTAATGCCTTTGAACAAGCAATCATCCATCCGGGAGGGCAATATTATCTGTGCTCGCTCTCATGGACGTTATGTGATTGCATATCGGTTAGGCGTACAGATTATTCGATGGTCAATTACTAAAAGTTACGCGCCTATTTATTCACATTTTGATCAGTCCAAGCACAAAAATTGTTTTAACAACAAAAATTCATCATTTTCACAAGAAATTTTCAACTTTAACAATATTTTTACAAAAAAAAAGAGAAAAAAACCAATATTGTAACAAAAAAAATAAATAGTATTTTTGAAAATTTGTCTTAAGAAAAAAGCTGCATTTTTTTTTTTTTTTTTTTTTTTAAGAATTGCAAACTGACTTGAAACTTTATCGGAATTCAAAAATAATTTACATATTAAATAGAAACGGTCGAAAATTGAATTTATTTAATAAATTTTAATTTGCTTTTTTTTTTTCGCATATTTTAAAATAAATAATTTTTGGTGGTTTTTTTGTTGTTGTTTTTGTAACTTTTCAATATTTACCAACGACTTATCAGATTTACATAATTTTTGTAGATAATATTTTTTTACCATTTATTCTTTTGTGATGTTTAAAAATAATTATTAATAATTTATAAAAAAAAAAAACAATTAAAATGTATTGTTTTCTATCTATTCTATTGTATTTACTTCCGCCTCGGCGGCGGAATGTTAAGTTTTTATCATCCGAATGATGGCAAAAAATATATAGTATAGCTCCACCGACAGTGGATATGCGGTGGGCTGCCATTCACATGATTCCCCTAATGGGTACGATAAGTTCGAGTGGTGATAACGAATATATAAGCCTCCTGACCGTAGCTCTATAACCGGAGTTCAAACTGAAGTACTCTTAAAACATAAATTGGTACCACGGGAATCGAGGTGCCCCAGAGAAATAGCTCTTCTGTGCTCAATTTCGGTGAGGTGCTTCGGCATTTACGTGGTGATAATGTGGTTGATACTCCGGATCTTCGGATCTATTAGTATTGGGTTGTTCGGAAAGTAAATCGTTTTTTTTTTAAATAATCAATTAAATATTATCCAGTCTGATTCAATACCTTTTGCCATCTTTCTGGCAGTAGCATGATTCCACGCTCATAAAATTTTTGTTCTTTGCTGGAAAAAAACTGATCCAAGTGATTTTTGATCTGCTCATTTAAATTAAACGTTTTACCGTCTAAAAAATTTTGTACAGACTGAAACAAATGATAACCGAAATGTGCGCTAGGTCTGGAGAGTATGGTGGGTGTGGCAGTATATCCCATCGAAGCTATAAAAGCTTTTGCCGAGTGGTCAAACTTGTTTGTGGTATCGCATTATCCTGTTGGAACACTATACCTTTTTTGTATTGACCAATTTTGGTCTTTTTTCTTGAAGTGAATCATTCAATTTGTCAAAATAAACGATTCCTTTAAAATCCCACCAAACAGATAGCATAACCTTTTCTTGATGAATATTGACTTTTGAAGTGCTTTGATCCGGTTCATCATATCTACTCCAAGATCTTTTGCGCTTAACATTGTTGCAGACAACCCATTTCTTATCCCAAGTGATGATACGCTTCAAAAATAGATCATTTTCTTGGCGTTTGAGAAACAAATCACAAACGTCAATGCGACAGCACAAATTTTTTTTCCGTACGAAGTTGGGGAACCGATATGTCTAGTTTTGAGAAAAAACCTAGCCATTTCAAATGATCATGAACGGTCAGAATTCGATAAATTTAATATCTCATCGATCTCACGAGTTGTTTATTCGCCGGTTTGCATCAATTAATAACTTTATTGTGTCTTCATCAGCAAACGAAATTACTTTCCGGACAACCCAAAGACCACTACACCCTCCTGGCTTTGTTAGTAAACAGAATAGCCACTATTCGGGCACTGAAAACCCTCAACCGATACACCAAAGACCACTACATCATCCTGGCTTTGTAAATAAACAAAATAGCCGCTATTGGGGCACTGAAAACCCTCAACTGATACATCAAAGACCACTACACCCTCCTGGCTTTGTTAATAAATAGAATAGCTACTATTGGGGCACTGAAAACCCTCAATTGATATACCAAAGACCACTACAACCTCCTAACTTTGTTAATAAACAAAATAGCCGCTATTGGGGCACTGAAAAACCTCAACCGATACACCAAAGACCACTACACCCTCCTGGCTTTGTAAATAAATAGAATAGCCGCTATTTGGGCACTGAAAACCCTCAACTGATAAACCAAAGACCACTACACCCTCCTGGCTTTGTTAATAAATAGAATAGCTACTATTGGGGCACTGAAAACCCCTAACTGATATACCAAAGACCACTACACCCTCCTGGCTTTGTTAATAAATAGAATAGCTACTATTGGGGCACTGAAAACCCTCAATTGGTATACCAAAGACCACTACAGCCTTCTGGCTTTGTTAATAAATAGAATAGCTACTATTGGGGCACTGAAAACCCTCAACCGATACACCAAAGACCACTACACCCTCCTGGCTTTGTTAATAAACAAAATAGCCGCTATTGGGGCACTGAAAACCCTCAACTGATACACCAAAGACCACTACACCCTCCTGGCTTTGTTAATAAATAGAATAGCTACTATTGGGGCACTGAAAACCCTCAATTGATATACCAAAGACCACCACAACCTCCTAACTTTCTTAATAAACAAAATAGCCGCTATTGGGGCACTGAAAACCCTCAACTGATACACCAAAGACCACTACACCCTCCTGGCTTTGTTAATAAATAGAATAGCTACTATTGGGGCACTGAAAACCCTCAACCGATACACCAAAGACCACTACACCCTCCTGGCTTTGTAAATAAGCAACATAGCCTCTATTGGGGCACTAAAAACCCTCAACTGATACACCAAAGACCACTACACCCTCCTGGCTTTGTTAATAAATAGAATAGCTACTATTGGGGCACTGAAAACCCTCAATTGATATACCAAAGACCACTACAACCTCCTAACTTTCTTAATAAACAAAATAGCCGCTATTGGGGCACTGAAAACCCTCAACTGATACACCAAAGACCACTACACCCTCCTGGCTTTGTTAATAAATAGAATAGCTACTATTGGGGCACTGAAAACCCTCAACCGATACACCAAAGACCACTACACCCTCCTGGCTTTGTTAATAAACAGAATAGCCACTATTGGGGCACTGAAAACCCTCAACTGATACACCAAAGACCACTAAACCCTCGTAGAGTAACTAAAGGTGTAGCATTTAGGCTGGCGACATCATTGGGCCAGATTTCTTTAATGATGCTGGAGGCAAAGCTGTAACAGTTACTGGTTACCGCCATCAGGACCTGTTAGAAAACTTTTTTCTGTCCGAATTGGATCCAATTAGACCTACAGAACATGTGGTTCCAACAAAAAGGTGCCACGGTACACACAGCTCGTGTGTAACGTGGCACCTTTTTGTTGGAACCACATGTTCTGTAGGTCTAATTGGATCCAATTCTGAGAGAAATTTCTCGCGGCCGAATAATGTCTAAAATTGGTGATATCGACCAATCCCCTGATTTGAACCCTCCAGATTTCTTCCTATAGGGGTACTTGAAAGAAAAGGTGTATACTAACAAACCAACCACAACCGCGATGCTTAAGGACACAACATTCGGCACGAAATTGCTGAAATAACAACAGAACTCTGCGTAAATGTTATGAAAATTTTTCGTTTGACCAAAATCATATTTCACGAATAATATTAAAGATCAAAATAATTAATTAAAAAAAAAATATAAATAAAAAAAATGCATTTGATTTAAAAGTTATTGAGAATAAAAAACTTCAACCTGGAAAATTAGACTGACCAAAAGGACTGCATCCAAAAATGTCCGTCTCATTTGTGATTCGAATTATTATAATTCCGCACATGATTTTTAAGTCAAAGTGTACGCATTATATTGTATGCGGGGGTGTTGTATGGTACTTTTTTTAGAACAATTTTTTATAATTCGTCTTGTCTGCTATGACCGAAAAATTTGGTTCACTTGTTGGGTCTTTTCAAAAGCTTCTCTGCGCTATTTGGGTTTATTGTTTTTATTTGAACATTTGTTGGTTTTTGTTTTGTTTGCTTCTCTGTTTTCTGTTTAATAAGCAATTCATGGAAAATGTTTTGCTTCGATCATGATTTAAGCTGAGTCAGAATTTTTTTTTTTTATTTTTTTTTTTTATCATTGTACAAGTATTTATTTATATTTTTGTTAACATAAAAGTAAAAAACAACAATACCAACTCTGTCTATTTTGTTAAAAATAGTAATTGCGTGTAAAGAATTTGTTACGGTGGCAGGTATTATTGGAGTGATTGGAGCAGTACTAAATTGACCGAAGAGGTAAGCGCAAAGTTCCCATTACCATTGTCTGACCATTAATTTTTTGGGATATCGGTCGAAGTACTGGATTTCCGTTCTGAAAACTTTTTTTATATATTCCAATCCCCCCTTATCCCCCCTCCCCTTCCGTTTGTATAAAATGTAGTACTTCGGTTTTGATTTGAAAAATTTCCTACTTAAACATATACTCACTATATCGGCTATCGGAGGATTTTCATGATGATTGATTTAAATATGACTTAATTAGAAGAGTTGAAAAATGTTGAAGGGGGGAATTTTCGAATTTTCGAAATTGAAAAAGAAAAAAAAAACATTTTTCGTAGGCGGAAGATTTGTCGTCATTATTAATAAGTTCTGCGTTAGTTTTATGAGTTTTTGTTGTACAATTTTATTAATTTTAATTATCGAATGGATTTTTGCGCGTTCCGCGTTCTTCGACAATGGTGAGTAATTGTTGCAATTAGTCTTTGCGACATAGCCAATTAAGATAGATCGTCATTTTTCTTTAATTTTTTTATTTTTTTTTTGTTATTGTCATCCTTATTATTTTCTTCCTGCTTTTATTTTGCTCTTATTATTATTATTATTATTATTAATTGATTCATTTGCTCTCTAGTATGTATGATTGTTGCTAACATAAAACTTATCAATATTTTCTATTCGATTTAAAGAAAATTATTTGTGTTTTTAATAATATAACATAAAAAAAAATCATATTAATTATAGTGAAAACAAGGTTTTGTAAATAAGATTAAAAATAAAAATTTGTTTGCTATTTTTTTTTTTTTCAGCGAAAACAAAATATTTACTGACCATTTCTGTCAAATTATGCCATCTGGCGGGATATTGTAGGACCTGAAAAGAATTTACGAAAAATTTCCAATGGAGGCGTTGTTTCCACGCTTTGCAGTATTGCACTGCTTTTGATGTTACGCAACAGAACCAAGTTGATGTCTTTTCAAAAAAGTATTTTTTGATCTTAGTGAATTAAAATCAAGTCACACATACTAAGAGCAGGTGAATTGTAAGACTGGAAAAATATAGGCATCCCTTGTTCTAAGAAAAATCTCATTAATGGAGGTGACCGTGTGACAGGAGCATTGCTGTTGTTGTTAAAGGTTCTGTGGAATAATCCTTCTTTATAAAAAAAACTTGGTTGATAATTTAAAGAATTGACTGGAACAAGGTTTCTCTTCCACTCTCATTTTCCCCCCTTCAAATATGATTTAGGCAACGTTAAACCTTATGCGTGTACACTCTTTATAGGGAATGTTACCCAAAAATCGTATGCGCTACCGGAAATAGAGGGAATACGTTTAGAGCTCCATAAAGAAGGTCCTGATTTTTATACAAAATTGATTATGTGTATAGGACGTGAAATTTTTAGAGGCAATTCACGAATGAACCCTTTATAAACCCTCGTGGAGTGACTATGTGGTGTGGGGTGTTTTGGCCGAAGGTCTCATTGCTCCCATTTCTTTTGAGAACGCTGCTGGACAGTGACTGGTGAGGGATTAAGGCAGAACTTTTTGCATCCGTGAATTGGACCAATTGAAACTGGGTGATATGTGGTTCCAACAAATCGGCACCACATCACCAACTGTAACCGCTACAATGGAAATTCTGCGACTAAAGTTTCCTGACGGAATTATGTCGACAATCACTCCTCAAATTAACCCGATTCCGATTTCTTCCTGTGAGGATACTTAAGGTAAAAATCTACGCCAGCCAATCGAAAATTGAACAACTTTTTGTTTTTACTCAACGAAATCATTTGACTTAACCGGGAAATGTGTTAACAAATGTCATGATTTAATAGTCACCTTGTGGCCTTATAGAAAATTACAGATATTTACTATAAGGCCATAGCGTGATTATTTAATTGACTTTAAGCTTCAACTCGAAGCCGCAATTCCATAGTAAAAGCTTAAAAATATTCACCGACGTTCAAGGATAATTTTTTATATTCGAAAAAAACTAGAGTGTAAATAATAAAAGTTTAAGAAATATCGAATTTATGGCAACTATAATTCGACTTAGAAGGCTGTAAGGATAATCGTTTTTGATGATTAAAATATGCGTTTCAAACATACTTTCTTAGCAAGCACCTGTAAATAAACAGAATAGCCGCTATTGGGGCACTGAAGACCTCAACTAATACACCAAAGCCCACTAAACACTCCTGGCTTTGTTAATAAACAGAATAGACACTATTGGGGCACTAAAAACCCTCAACTGATATACCAAAGACCACTAAACACTCCTGGCTGTGTTAATAAACAGAATAGACACTATTGGGGTACTGAAAACCCTCAACTGATACACCAAAGACCACTAAACACTCCTGGCTTTGTTAATAAACAGAATAGCCACTATTCGGGCACTGAAAACCCTCAACCGATACACCAAAGACCACTAAACACTCCTGGCTTTGTTAATAAACAGAATAGACACTATTTGGGCACTGAAAAACCTCAACTGATACACCAAAGACCACTAAACCGTCCTGGCTTTGTTAATAAACAGAATAGCCATTATTGGGGCACTGAAAACCCTCAACTGAAAGACCACTAAACACTCCTGGCTGTGTTAATAAACAGAATAGACACTATTGGGGTACTGAAAACCCTCAACTGATACACCAAAGACTACTAAACACTCCTGGCTTTGTTAATAAACAGAATAGCCACTATTTGGGGCACTGAAAACCCTCAACTGATACACCAAACACCACTATACCCTCTTGGCTTTGTTAATAAACAGAATAGCAACTATTCGGGTACTGAAAACCCTCAACTGATACACCAAACACCATTATACCCTCTTGGCTTTCTTAATAAACAGAATAGCCACTATTGGGGCACCGAAACACCTCAACTGAAACACCAAAGGCCACTAAACACTCCTGGCTTTGTTAATAAACAGAATAGACACTATCGGGGCACTGAAAACCCTCAACTGATACACCAAGGACCACTACACCCTCCTGGCTTTGTTAATAAACAGAATAGCCACTATTCGGGCACTGAAAACCCTCAACTGAAAGACCACTAAACACTCCTGGCTTTGTTAATAAACAGAATAGACACTATCAGGGCACTGAAAACCCTCAACTGATACAACAAAGACCACTAAACCCTCCTGGCTTTGTTAATAAACAGAATAGCCACTATTAGGGTAGTGAAAACCCTCAACTGATACACCAAAGACCACTAAACACTCCTGGCTTTCCTAATAAACAGAATATACACAATTGGGGCACTGAAAACCCTCAACTGATACACCAAAGACCACTTAACACTCCTGGCTTTCTTTATAAACAGAATAGACACTATCGGGGCACTGAAAACCCTCAACTGATACACCAAAGACCACTACACCCTCGTAGAGTAACTGTATGAAATGGCATTAGGGCCGGCGTCATTATAAAAGGCTGTAAGAATAATCTTTTATGGTGATTAAAATATGCGCCTCAAAGATACTTTCTTAGCAAGAGCCTCAGAGATGTTATTCGACATTTCAAAATTAATGAATACAAGTTAAATCAGTAATTTTATGTGGTTTTTTTCTCATAATGGCATATGAAAGAGATTCAGATAATCAGCGTATCCTTAAACGGAATATGTCTTATCCATCGATTATGTGTAGTTTAGTAGGGCGTTCAGGCCTCAGATGAATAGTGTACTAGTGGTCTTGCGAAGCAATAGTGAACTTCTTATAATCATTACTTTATGTAGTCTTAACTATAATGTAGGATATAAAGTCTGTTTTTTTTTATTCAATTTAACGACCACATTGGTTATTAACCCCTGCAAAAGCATGTGGACTGGGGACTCCTAGGAACAATTTTATTTTCCTAACAAAAATTAAAATAAAGAATTTCAATGACTAAAAAAATATTTTCAACATTTTCATAAACTCTTCTTTTCGTAAAATATTTTATTAAATTTTTCTAATTTTAAATGGATTATAAATTATTTATTATTTATTAACTAAAATAATTTTCTTGTTAAAGTCATTATTCAAAAAATTTTTATAGGAAAAATTAAATTGCTATAAAATATTTTTTATAGCACCAATTTTTTTTCTCCATTTAAATTTATATGCAAAAAAAAAAAAAAATATTATAAAAACGGCATAATTTATCCAAAGTGATTTGATTAAATTAGTTTGAAAAAATGTTGTAAATTTTTTTTGTGAGCTGCTATAAAAAAAAAAATCCCGCAAAATCTTCTAAAATCAACCGTATTTTGTTAATATTATTTTTAAAATGCTAGCAACCAAAAATAAAACAGACTGAATAAAATTTCTAAAAAGCAATAACTTTGTTAGAATTATTAATTCAGTTAGAATTAGAAATCCGTTCAAATTTGAATAATTAATATGTTATATACAGTAACCCTTTGTGTTCAGTTATTTTACAATAATAACATATATTAATGGGAGAACGTAATTCTTAAAAAGCATTCTTAAAAAATGCACAAAAAAAAATATGAATAAAATAGAATGAATTATGCAAATTTTCTGATGTTTTTGGATTCTAATTTTTGGGAAGATTTCAGTAGGTCAGAAGTAGAAAAGTTTCTAAATTTTTAATTTTCTGTTCGAGTGATTGTTGGAAAATCAATTAATTCGAATTAAATAACAAAACCCAAAAAGAAACCAAACAACCAAATTGGAAATATTTAAATTTCTAAGCAGAATTAAAAAAATTCGATAACTTTTTTTTTTTTTTACAACAAAATAAAATTTCAAACAAAATATTCGGTTTGTATGGTAAAGAAATGATTAGTATTCGATTGGAGATGGCTGGGCAAAAGAGGGTCATCCAAGACAAAAATAAAAATACTAGAATCTTAAACAAAAATGAATAGAATTTAACTGTTTTCGAAGCTATTATCATTTTTATCTAGCAATGGTTCAGGGTCTCACCTGACTCGAAGACGAAATGGTTGAGAAAATGGCAAAATAAAAATTCAGGAAACAAAAATTTTCAACAATATTTAATAAAAGCTGATGAAAATGAGAGAAAAAAAATTTCCATAAAGTTGTAAGAAAAAATTTTCCAAATACAAATATTCGCTAGTGGACGGTAATTTTGTTGGATAATTCATTTTATAATTTGAAAAGTATAGCTCTGCCATTTGATAATTATAAAATATATTTATTATTTATAATAAGTTTTTATTTAGAAAAAATAATGCCATTTTATATAAAGGATTGATTAACTATGTTGAAATTAATATATTAGCTCTATCAGTCTTGGCAAAATTCTGGACACTGGAACTGGTCAGAATCTGTAATATAGAAAGTGTAGTAAAAAGAAATCCATTATTTTTGCATTAAATTGATGATTTTATTTAGCATAGATAGAATGATACGATTTAGGTCAAATATGCACCGTTTTGTTCGATAAATTGTTGCCATTTTGAAGTTAATTTCATAATGCCTCTCTCATAGAAACCCTCGTCCCTATTGGCAAAAAACTGGGACAGTCGATTTTCACAATCTTCTCTTGAGGCGAATTTTTCACCTGCAAAATCATTCGTCATAGACAGGAAGAGGTGGTAATCACTTGGTGCCAGGTCCGGACTATAAGGTGGATGCATAAGCACATCCCAACCAAGGTCCCGGAACTTCTGGCGAGTCACTATCGATGTATGCGGCCTGGCGTTGTCCTGATGGAACACAATACCTCTCCTATTGGCCAAAGCTGGCCGCTTCTGGGCGATTGCTTCTTTCAAACGGTTCAATTGTTGATAGTATAGGTCCGAATTAAGAGTTCGGCCGTAGGGGAGCAGCTCATAGTGGATGATTCCCTGCCAGTCCCACCAAACATACAGCAAAACCTTCCTGGCTGTCAATACTGGCTTGACCACGCGATTCGAGCTTTTTTTTTGTATCCAGCCTTATTTAAGTGGTTCCAAACGGTTTTTTTATGCTATGTTTAGCTCCTGGGCAATCGAAACAGTGCTTACGTGACGGTCAGACTCAACGATTTCCATTATTTTATCGACATTTTCGACAATTGGCCTTCCAGAGCGTGGTGAATCTTTGACATCAAAATTACCGGGACGTTAACGACGAAACCAAAATTGCGCATGATTGGCTATTACAGTATCAGGACCATAAATACTATTCACATGTTCAGCTGACTGGCTTGCGTTTTCGCCTTTATCGAAGAAAAACTGTAAAATATGGCGTATTTTCTCTTTGTTGGTGTCCATGTTTGACGCGTGCTAAAATAATACTGAGTCAAGTAATCACCAAACTGTATTAGAAGCTTTTTTAGTAGCTTATCTTTCTAACGCCATCTAGAAAAGAAATCTTATCTTTCTAACGCCATCTAGTGCAACCCGATCGCACTTCTACAACGGGATATACAGACTCCTAAAGCCAGCTATTGGCAAAATAATGGATTACTTTTTACTACAACTTATATTTAACCATTACCGTCTAATAAATTTTTTTTTTTGGTCCAAAAATATCTTTCTATAATAGAATTTTCTCCACTTTAGAGCTTCTAAATCCCCAAAATCCTTCTCCATAAATAATATTTTCCTACAAGTAGCTATAAAGAAGCATTTGTTTCCGACTAAAGTGACTGCATAGTGTGCGCATTCAGGTCTAAAGGTGAAAAACAGGATAGACTGTTACCGTCAATTCTGAGCACTATAGTCATATGAGAATTCACTTTTTTTCAACTGAACTTAAAGATTTTAATCTGCACCATAAATAACAAAATTCAACATCATTTGGTATATTGCCAATTGACCTCCAAGATCGTTCAATTTGACACCGTTGAATTTGTTTTTAATTAATTATTCAAAATATTAAGTTTACAAACAAAAAAATCCTCCAACTTAAGAGCACTTAAAATACAACTGAAATATGGACAAAGAAATTTTAAAAAATTACCTCAAAAGGATCGAGTCCTGCAAAAAAGTTGTCTTCTATTATATTTTATTCATAATGGCAACATTCAAGTAATATATTAAAAAAAAAATTTTTTTTATTAAAATTTTAATAAAAAATGCGGTCTATTTAGTTTTATTTATTTAAGCTCAAATTGGATAATCCTTTGTAATGTACTCGTAAGAAAAAGAACGAAAAATCATTAAAAAAAATTCAAAAGAGACGAAAAAGGAAAAAACTTTGGATGTACTTTTTAATATATTCAACATTTCAGATAAAATTGAGGGTAAAATCAGAATGAAATATTCACGATTGTCGCGACATCTATCTTGACGATATACGATGTGTTAGCGGTCTCGGCCAGGTACACAAACAACGGCGCACAGGTGTCAGGCGTGAATGTTGTTGCGCAATCAGAACAGCATCAATCTTAGCACACCATCGAATTTGCCAATGCAATAATGTAAAGTTCATCAATGTTTTGCATACTAAACAAAATCCAAAATTGCAAATTAGTTCATGCAAATTTTCAGATTGTCCTCGTTTTACTCTTCTGTGTCTTTTTTTCTTTTTTATTATTGAAATCAGAATTTTTGGAGCAATTTTTTGTTACTATTTTGGGATTTTTTTTTTTTGAATTTTTGTTAATAAATTCAAAGTGTCAATATTCAAAAAAAAAAAAACAAAAACAAATCGATTTTTTCCATTTTTATACAGTAAATATATACATAATATGCGTTCATTGATAAACAAAATGGAGTATTTTAGTTTTGAGGTTAGGCGTAAAAAATGGCGACTGTGAAAGTGTCTTCTTCGATTTGAACATTTGAGGTCGTCATGAGATTATTTTCTTTTTCCAGATAAAATTATTTTTAATTTTTAATAAAAATATTCACTTTTGCTTTTCTTCTATAATTTAAGAAGTTTTCTTTTTTTCCGTCTAAATCTGGAAGTTAAGGTTTATCCAATTTGCAATTCTGATAGACATGTTCTATGAAAAACGAAATGCTTTAAGCTCAAAGCTTGATTGATCTTATATTTAATTAGAATGCTTAATTTTTGCCATTATCTATAAAATATATTAACATTTAATTAATTGTCATGAAATTTTTTGCAGAATTTGGTCCTTTGAAGTAATTTTTGAAGATTATTTCGCACTTTTTTCGGATTGTATGTCGGCCATTATTTGAGACGGAATTTGGTTTTTAAATGCCTGATAAAGCCATAATTTGCCATTTTGTATAATTCAAAAGACCATTTTGTTAAAATCATATAAAGTTTAACTTAAAATCTTTAACTTAATTACAAGGTCCTCAGTGCTCAGAATTATATCTAACGGTCTCTCCTTCTTCATGTTCAAATAAATAAAAGACAATCATTTTTTACAGATACAATGGCTTCTTTATAATCACTAGTAGATTTTCAGGAACTTATATATAAAAATTTTGCTTTTAAACGAGTCCATTGAGCCTAATCGCTGATAAAAATAGTCCCTTCTAAAAGCATGAAAATTGTTTACGGTGGAATCACCATTTTCTAGAAAGTTTTCACAATTTTTATAAATTGTTCTACAATTAATATTAATTATTCATATTATTAAATGGTAAATAACTTGTTAATAATATATATTATCTTTATTAATTATCAATTTTGTTTTTGCCTTAGTAATTTGTGAGGGTTTTATAAGATAGATTGCTTGGGTTCTAAAGGAGCTTTCGAATTAAAATTGGCAAAATTTTCACTTCAAGTAGGAAAAAAAAGCCATCAGACATAAAAATTTAAATAAAAATTTCAATGAAATTGTTTATTTAATATACTTCAAAAAAAATATTTAATATATAAACAATATTTTTAATATGACAAAAAAAAAACTACAAAATAATTGCAATAATTATAAAAAAAAAGAGGAAAAACAATAAAAGCTGGTAGACAGTTTTTTTTTTGTAAATATTTTATTATAATTTTGAGCACGAATTTCATTTTTCTACGAAATACACACAATTTATAAGATTAAATGGTAAAAAAAAAAAAAAAATGTAAATAAATGGAAATTTTCACAAATAATAAAAATGAAAATGAAAATGAAAATATTATTAAAATTAAATAAAGTAAAAAGTACACGATTTAAATAAGCTGAGTTGTGAGAAAAATATTCGCAGGAAAAGCACGAAAATATGTTTTTTATTTAAAGTACGATTAAGAATCCAAAATTATGAAAAGAAAAAAAATTATGTCAGCGAATTTTTTTTTGTAAATATAGATTTTGCTTATCAAAGGTCTGGGATACTTTAAAGTCTGGGATACTTTTAGATTTGAGGTCTGAGATACTTTTCTCTGAGATCTAAAGCAAATTTAGATCATTAGAGCTTGATACTTAATAGTTTTTGGTCATTAAAATGTTGTTGGGTTTAACATATTTCTAGATCTAAAGTACGTTTAGGTCATTAGACCTTAATATTTTTAGTTATGTGCTTATTAAAAATCTGCGATACTTTTAGATATAAGACATGTTTAGATCTTCAAGGTCTTAAATACTTTAAGGTCCGGTTTGTTAGACTTTTGGATATAAATTTCTATTACGACGTCTGAGATACTTTTGAATCTCAAGTAAATTTGGCTCCTTGGATCTAAATACTTTATAATCTGTCGTTCGGGGAATTTTAGGGGTCTTAGATAATTTTAGGTCTGAGGTCAATTTAGTTCATTAGAGCATTTTAGTTTTAGGTCTATATCTCAATGCTTTAAGGTATCTAGCACATTAAGGTCTGAAGCATATTAAGATATAAGACACGTTTAGATACTTCAAGGTCTTAAATACTTTAAGGTCCGATTTGTTAGACTTTTAGATATAAATTTCTATTACGGCTGAGATACTTTTTGATCTCAAGTTAATTTGGCTCCTTGGATCTAAATACTTTATAATCTGTCGTTCGGGGCATTTTAGGGGTCTAAGATAATTTTAGGTCTGAGGTCAATTTAGTTCATTAGAGCTTTTTAGTTTTAGGTCTATATCTCAATGCTTTAAGGTATCTAGCACATTAAGGTCTGAAGCATACTTAGATATAAGACACGTTTAGATACTTCAAGGTCTAAAATACTTTAAGATCCGATTTGTTAGACTTTTAGATATAAATTTCTATTACGGCTGAGATACGTTTTGATCTCAAGTAAATTTGGCTCCTTGGATCTAAATACTTTATAATCTGTCGTTCGGGGCATTTTAGGGGTCTAAGATAATTTTAGGTCTGAGGTCAATTTAGTTCAATAGAGCATTTTAGTTTTAGGTCTATATCTCAATACTTTAAGGTCTTTAGCAAATTAAGATCTGAAGCATATTTAGATATAAGACACGTTTAGATACTTCAAGGTCTTAAATACTTTAAGGTCCGATTTGTTAGACTTTTAGATATAAATTTCTATTACGGCTGAGATACGTTTTGATCTCAAGTAAATTTGGCTCCTTGGATCTAAATATTTTATAATCTGTCGTTCGGGGCATTTTAGGGGTCTAAGATAATTTTAGGTCTGAGGTCAATTTAGTTCATTAGAGCTTTTTAGTTTTAGGTCTATATCTCAATACTTTAAGGTCTCTAGCAAATTAATATCTGAAGCGTATTTAGTTATGAGACACGTTTAGGTACTTTAAGGTCTTAAATACTTCAAGGTCTGGGCAGTTAGACTTTTATTATAAATTTCTATTACGTTTGAGATACTTTTGGATCACAAATAAATTTGACTCCTTGGATCTTAATACTTTATAATCTGTCATTCGGGGCATTTTAGGGGTCTTAGATAATTTTAGGTCTGAGGTCAATTTAGTTCATTAGAGCATTTTAGTTTTAGGTCTATATCTCTATACTTTAAGGTCTTTAGCAAATTAAGATCTGAAGCATATTTAGATATGAGACACGTTTAGGTCTTCAATAATTTTATATTTGGGATATTGTTGGGTCTGCGATATTTTAAGGTCTCAAGTAAATTTGAGTCATTAGATCTTAAGAATTTTAGGTCTGTATCTTTATACTCTTAGGTCTGTACAAAATTAAGATCCTGGGTTCTTTTAAGCTATAAGATACACTTAGAAACTTTTAGGTTTAAAATGATTTTGGGTCTAAGAGACTTTTAGGTCTGAGGTCAATTTAGTTTATGAGAGATTTTTAGTAATTAAAATCTGAAGCATATTTAGATATGAGACATATTTAGCTACTTTGAGATCTTAAATAACTTTAGATCTGAGGTATTTTTAGGCAAGAGATATTGTTGGGTCTGCGATAGTTTAAGGTCTCAAGTAAATTTGAGTCATTAGATTTTAATACTTTTATGTTTGTATCTTTATACTCTTAGGTCTTTAATAAATTAAGATCCTGGGTTCTTTTAGCTATAAGATACACTTAGATACTTTTAGGTTTAAAATGGTTTTGGGTCTAAGAGACTTTTAGGTCTGAGGTCAATTTAGTTTATGAGAGATTTTTAGCTACTTTGAGATCTTAAATAATTTTAGATCTGAGGTATTTTTAGGCAAGAGATATTGTTGGGTCTGCGATAGTTTAAGGTCTCAAGTAAATTTGAGTCATTAGATTTTAATACTTTTAGGTTTGTATCTTTATACTCTTAGGTCTGTAATAAATTAAGATCTTATGTTCTTTTAGCTTAAGATACACTTAGATACTTTTGGGTTTAAAATGGTTTTGGGTCTAAGAGACTTTTAGGTCTGAGGTCAATTTAGTTTATGAGAGATTTTTAGTAATTAAAATTTGAAGCATATTTAGATATGAGACATATTTAGCTACTTTGAGATCTTAAATAATTTTAGATCTAAGGTATTTTCAGGCAAGAGATATTGTTGGGTCTGCGATAGTTTAAGGTCTCAAGTAAATTTGAGTCATTAGATTTTAATACTTTTAGGTTTGTATCTTTATACTCTTAGGTCTGTAATAAATTAAGATCCTGGGTTCTTTTAGCTATAAGATACACTTAGATACTTTTAGTGGTTTTGGATTTAAGAGTCTTTTAGGTATGCGTTTACAAACAATTAGACCTTTAGTTGAATGTGTTGACCTTTATGTTGTCTAAACGGATAAGGAAAAGTGTCTTTGATAAGTATAAAAATTGACCAATTTTGTTAATATACATTTTTTCGTATATATAATTTCTTGTAAATAAGCAGAAAAAAAATATTAACATTGTAAAATTGGTCTTTTTTCAAAATAATATTATAACTAAAAGGAAGTTTTTATTTTTATTTTATAGCTACAATAAGCCAGAATTCTCTTTCTCATCCGGTTAGTCATTTTAACATTTTAACCTAAACTGTAGAATTCTTCAAATTTCTTCATATAATTTTCTATCCAAACAAGCATAAATACTTTTGAGAATCAATGAAATTTTTACTATTATGTAGATATGCCATTGGATTATCTTATAGTAAAGTACACTGACAATCAAGGATCACCCAGCAATATTAAAAAAAAAAAAAAAACAAAAAAAACTACAACAATAAAAAAAGCAAAAAAGACGATACTATCCATGATAATTCTTTGGTGTCATGGATGGTATGAATAAATTTGAAATTCTGCTATTGGTCATATAATTATTAGAAAATTAGTAATTTTACATATGAATGTATTTTTAGATTCAATCATGAAAAAGAAACTCGGTTTTATTTATGACCCAGTCGCAGCTTGTATCGGCTTCCATTTCAAAAGTGATTCCCAAGCTTAGAGAATGACGGCATCTTAGGAATTTTTATGGAATTCTATTGGTAGCTGCCCCAACTGTCCCAACTGCCCCAGCTGCCCTCCTAATACTATATCCATTATGGATTAGTCGAAATATTTCGACAGAATTGCTTGTTTTGCGATCGTCTGTACTTGGAACGTGTTCGATTTAATATAATCAAAGAGTGAGTGACACACTTTTCAAATAACAGGATTGCGTGCTTTTGAACTTTTTTCCACAATCTTCAAATATGTACACATGAACATATAATGTTCGAGATCAAATAAATGCATTTAATTAACAAATTATCAAAATATACTAAATTGGAAAGAGATTGTATTTAAAAATTATTTTCATATTATAATTATAGTTATTAAAGCTTAATTTTAAATTTAAATGCGTTTGCTTTTAGGAAAACCCTTCGGTAAATTTCGATCAATAAATAATTCTCTCTAGAGTCATTGGATTTATTCTTAATTCTTTATTATATGCTCATTTGATGAACGAACCTATAGTTATGTTATAGGGTAGGTTTTTTCTTTCTTTTTTGGTTGGGACCGAACAATTTAAAAAAAAATACCTTCATCAGGCAGTTGATGATTGAGAAATAACTGCAACAGTGTCTATTTGTATTTACATTTGGTAAGGTGGCTCGCTATGAGATAGACAGCACCTAAAATTAACGGGTAACCACAAGGTGTCGTATTCTGGCCTGAGCTGGTCTTTTTTTTTAAATTCTTTTTCCGTCTTCGCCTTCGGTTCTGCTCAACTCTTGTCAACACCAGTTCTCTATCGTTTTCAGACATTTGGTTCTTATTTCCATTTGTCGTATTTCAAGCACATTACCCATATTACCACATGCTGATCACATTTAGCATACGTTTAATAAATAAACAAAATCATTTTACGCATGCACAAATGGTTGATGTCGAACGTAAAGAGCATATGCTGCCGGCCATGTTCGGCTGTCGAAAAATGATGCGTCCTACACGCATTTATATTATTACAAGTTCCTGATTGCGTCCAATATGGTTTCCTTGTTCAACGATTTTATTCATAGTTAATAAAATAATGAATAAGTTTAGTGTATTTATATGCATACGTTAACGAAACAAAATTATGGTTTTTAGTAATAAATGAAGAAACAAAAAACCAAACTATTTCTTATAATTCTAGAATATTCACTTATACGATTTTTTTTTTATTTCGAAAATTTATTTTTTTATTAAAAGTAGCAATTTGAATTTTTTCAAAAAAAAAAAAAAAAAAATTCTCTATTTACGAGGTGTGATTGAAAAGTAATGAGATTGGGATTATTGAGAGCGGTCTGGTAGTAATGTGGACTTTAACTCTATAAAACCCCTCGTAGAAGTACAGTTCGTTTGATGATTACGCGATCCTTTAGAGCAAAAGTGGGTAAATGTGGTTCCCAGAGCCACATGGGGCTCTTCGTTGATTTGGAATTGGTATATTTAATACTATTGTATATTACTATGGTGTGATTCTTTATAATATGTAAAAAACTGGAATGTGGCTTACATTGATCTCATGCGTGTCCACCACTCCTATAGAGTATGATAAGTGATGAAAATAGAACAGAGATAATGCGGAACATTCCTTATCAAAAGCATATATTTTTAGATGGTCTGGAAGGCCAAAAAATTAAGGTAGAGAAACCTCATTCAGGGAGACTTTCAACATTAAAAACTGATGAACGTGTGGAATGAGTGAGTGCTCTTTTGACTACAGCAAACGTTGGCAATCACGTTTTTTTATAAAAAAAAAGTCCTTGAAAGGCTCAGAAAATGGGTTTTAAGCGTCATAACGGACATTGCAGATACCATGACAACACCTCCTGTTACACAACCATCTCCGTCAATGAGCTTTTGTCGGAAAAAGGGATTTCTGTGGTTCCTCATTCATTGCTAAAAAAAACACTGGAAAGGACTCTATTTTGGTACTGTCGTTAATATCTAAAGACCAAAGTAAGGTAACCGAGGAGCTAAAAATAATTCCAGTTAAAGCCTCCTAGCCCAACTACAAAGAGTGAAAAATAACGCCTCTGCCGATATATAGTTGCATGTCTCCCTCTCCCGACTTAGAAAAAAATATAAAATTGATTCACAACAATTTTAATAATATTTTTTGTATATTTCTTAAAAGGTCTTAGAGACTCCCACCAGATGGCATAACTTGTCCAGAAATGTTCAGCGAAAATTTTATTTTCACCAAAAAATAACAATTTCGCATCTCTGAAAAAAATAAAAATAATTTTTTTTGCAAAAATCGAAGTCGTTAAATTTAAATTTAAATTCTTTTCTGACCAATTCACCTTACCCCCCCCCCCCCCTCCTCCCTCTTCAAACCCTCTTCATTTTTGTAGCACTATTAAAATGATTCAGTCATGAAATAATAATTAATATTTTCACTCATAAACAATTTGTCAATAATAATTACTGAATAAATTTATGTACTTGAAAATAAATTTTGAAAATAAATAAATAATATTAATTATAATATTATAATTTTATAGACTATAATAATAAAAAAAATGATATTATTAATTTTGGATTTTTTTGCAAATTTTTAGGTTTAAAAAAAACCTTTTTTTCGATAATATGAAAAGAGGTACTCCGTAGAAAAGAGACTTTTTTCCCGTGTAATGTAGGACATTTTTAATTTTAATTTATTCTTAATTATAAATATAATTTTTTATTGTTGTTGAAATAACTATTAAGTAAAAAATATTTGATAAATACAAATAAATAAGTAGCAATTTTTCATAGTAAATTTAGAGTTAGATAAAAGAGTGGGATGATATGATATATTACCAAGACCATAAGAATAATGAATTATTAAAATTTTAAAAATAAAATTAATCGAAAAAGTACTCGTATTATGAATTGTTAATAAAGTTTTTTTTCTTCTATTACTACTAATTGAACGTATTCGTTGATGATCGAACATGATGGCAATGACAACGACATTAAATAAAGCAATGTTGACAATATAACATTATGAAAAAAATCCAAATAATAATAATCCGAAAAGAAATGTGAAAAAATAACAATAATAATAACAATTCCACCAACTGTAATTATAAAAATACGAACAGGCGACTGCATTTTCTGGTGTAAAGCCTACACAATCGAAATTGTAAGTAGTCAAGTGTTAATATGAATTTTTTACTTGTTTTTATTTATCATAATTTGTTATTTGTTAATATAAAAATTATATAAAACAGATTAATTACGTATAAAATGCAACAGCAAAAAAATAGTCACCGTTGAAATTGGTACCATCTTAAATGTATTTTCGAATTATGAGTAATTTTTGTTCCTTTATTATCGTTATGATATTTTTTTTAAAAAAATATAAAAATTTATATAAGTTTATTTTAAATATTATAATTTTACAGAAAAGTTTCAGTAAAAAATTTGAAAGTCAAAATATTGTGACTGATTAAAGGCGAACACTTTTTTGGTGTTAAAATAAATTTTCCTCAAAATTAATTTATTTTAATAATACTTTTAAGAATTGAATTTCTACATTATTAAAATTAACCATTAGATCTAAATACTAAAGTTTTTAAATTAAAAGCTTTTTACACATTTAATAAAAAAAATAAAATTGATTAAAAATATTGTTTAAAGGCGAATACGTTTTTTGGGCCCTTAGATGAATCTCTTCGTAAAAATAATTCCCCGCATAAGATTTGAATACATAATTTTTTAAATTAAAAGCATTATATGCAAATAAAATAATAAATTAATAAAAATTGAAATTAATTATGTTAAAAAGTTTTTTTTATAAAAAAATTTGCAAATGTAAATGAATACTTTTTAGGCGTTGAGGTAAATTATGCTCACAAAACTTCGCCGCATTAGATTTGAATCCTATTTTTTTTTAAATATGAGTTTTTCATGCAAATATAAAAAATTCAATTAATTAAAAATTTTCAAAAACAGAATTTGTTTACAGGCGAAATTATTGTTCAAAATAATTCGCCGCATAAGATTTGAATGCTTAATTTTATAAAGTAAAAGCTTTTTCTGCAAAAAATGATAAATAAATAAAAATTGATATTAATTATAGTAAAAATGTTTTTATAAAAAAATATGCAAAAGTAAATGAATACTTTTTAGGCGTAAAGGTGAATTATGCTTACAAAGCTTCGCCGCATTAGATTTGAATCCTATTTTTTTTAAATATGAGCTTTTCATGCAAATATAAAAAAATTCAATTAATTAAAAATTTTCAAAAACAGAATTTGTTTACAGGCGAAAAAAAAATAATTTTTTGTTTGTTCAAAATAATTCGCCGCATAAGATTTGAATACAAAATTTTTTATATTAAGAGCTTTTTTTGCAAAAAAAAAATAATAAACAAGCAAAAATTGAAATTAATTATATTAAAAAGTTTTTTTTATAAAAAAATGTGTAAAGGTAAACGAATATTTTTTAGGCGTTAAGGTGAATTATGCTTACAAAGGTTCGCCGTATTAGATTTGAATCCTATTTTTGTTAAACATAAGCTTTAACAAATAAAAATTGCATGAAACAAATAAAAAATAAACAAATAAATATAAAAGTTCTCAAAAACAGTAATTTTTTTAAAGGTAAATAATTTTTAGACACGACGGTAAATTTTCCTAAAAGAAAATTCGCCCAATCCGATTTAAATTTTTTTTTCAAATAAAAGCCTTTTATGCAAATAAAACAACAAATAAAGATAAAAAATCAAATCAACTTAAAAGTTTTCAAAAAGAGAATTTGTTTACAGGCGAAACTGTACTTCAAAATAATTCGCCGCATAAGATTTGATTACAAAATTTTTTATATTAAGAGCTTTTTTTGTAAATAAAATAATAAACAAGCAAAAATTTAAATTAATTATATTAAAAAGTTTTTCATAAAACAATATGCAAAAGTAAATGAGTACTTTTTACGCGTTGAGGTAACTTATGCTCACTAAACTTCGCCGCATTAGATTTGAATCGTATTTTTGTTAAATATGAGCTTTTTATGTAAATAAAAAATAAACAAATAAAAAAAATGCAATTAATTAAAAATTTTCAAAAAGAGAATTTATTTACGGGGAAACTGTTCTTCAAAATAATTCACCACAAAAGATTTGAATACGTAATTATATAAATTAAAAGCTTTTTCTGCAAAAAAATAATAAACAAGCAAAAATTGAAATTAATTATATTAAAAATTTTTTATAAAAAAAAGTGCAAAGGTAAATGAATACTTTTTACGCGTTGAGGTAACTTATGCTGACAAAACTTCGCCGCATTAGATTTGAATCGTATTTTTGTTAAATATGAGCTTTTTATGTAAATAAAAAATAAAGAAATAAAAATAAAAAAATCAAATCAACTAAAAAGTTTTCAAAAAGAGAATTTGTTAACAGGCGAAACTGTTCTTCAAAATAATTCGCCGCATAAGATTTGAATACAAAATTTTTTATATTAAGAGCTTTTTTTGCAAATAAAATAATAAATAATAAAAATTGAAATTAATTATATTAAAAAGTTTTTTTTATAAAAAAAATGCAAGGGTAAATGAATACTTTTTACGCGTTGAGGTAACTTATGCTCACTAAACTTCGCCGCATTAGATTTGAATCGTATTTTTGTTAAATATAAGCTTTTTATGCAAATCAAAAATAAAGAAATAAGAAAAAATTCAATTAATTAAAAATTTGCAAAAACAGAATTTGTTTACAGGCGAAATTATTCTTCAAAATAATTCGCCGCTAAATATTTGAATACTTAATTATATAAATTAAAAGCTTTTTCTGCAAAAAAAATAATAAGCAAGCAAAAATTTAAATTAATTATATTAAAAAGTTTTTCATAAAAAAATCTGCTTTTTACGCGCTGAGGTGAATTATGCTCACTAAACTTCGCCGCATTAGATTTGAATCATATTTTTTTTTAAATATGAGTTTTTCATGCAAATATAAAAAAATTCAATTAATTAAAAATTTTCAAAAACAGAATTTGTTTACAGGCGAAAAAAAAATAATTTTTTGTTTGTTCAAAATAATTCGCCGCATAAGATTTGAATACAAAATTTTTTATATTAAGAGCTTTTTTTGCAAAAAAAAAATAATAAACAAGCAAAAATTGAAATTAATTATATTAAAAAGTTTTTTTTATAAAAAAATGTGTAAAGGTAAACGAATATTTTTTAGGCGTTAAGGTGAATTATGCTTACAAAGGTTCGCCGTATTAGATTTGAATCCTATTTTTGTTAAATATAAGCTTTTTATGCAAATAAAAAATAAAGAAATAAGAATAAAAAAATCAAATCAACTAAAAAGTTTTAGAAAAGAGAATTTGTTAACAGGCGAAACTGTTCTTCAACATAATTCGCCGCATAAGATTTGAATACTAAATTTTTAAAATTAAGAACTCTTTCTGCAAAGAAAATAATAAATAAATAAAAATTAAAAACTTAATTTAATTAAAGAAATTTTCAAAATTTAATATTTATTTAAAGGCGATTATTTTTCTGGCATTAAATTCATCTTCATCTGAACAAAAATTCGCCGTAGTAAATTAAAAATTTTTGTTTTTTTTTAAAACTAAGAGAATTTTATGCAAATAACGCAATAAATAAATAAATAAATAAATATTAAAATCAAATATATTATAATAAAAAGTAAAAAAAGGACTTATTGAAAAACGAAAACTTTTATGGGCAAAAACATTTATTTTTTAGAGCTCACGAAAAAATTTTCTCCAAAGAATTCTCCGGAATCGGCTGTAAAAAGAATTTCCTCAAAAAAAAATCTCTAAACTTAAAAAAACTTTTTATAAAAATTTTACGTGTATTAGGATAAATTTGCCTTAAAAACGTTCGCCCATTTTCCTGAAAAAAAAAAAAAAAAATATTCACCGCATCAGGTTCGATTAGAATTTTTTTGAAAATTAAGACCTGTTATTTTCTTCTGAGACAAAAGTTAGAAGCTATTTTATTGCGTCATGACCATGAGGCCATTTGGCGAAATAATATGGCGTACGGGTTGAAATTGCCAACTACCCTAATGCAAATGGTCGAAAATAAGTTAGAGGATGTAATAAGACATTTAAGTATTGTAAAAAATCAAGAAGAGGGCCAAGAAAAAGGTATGGTTGGGTGTAGGAGCTGCACAATGGAAAGAGTCCTATTCAAAATGAATACTTATGCAAAAGCATATAATTTTAGGTGTTACACATAAAAAGGAAGTATTTGCATTCGGTTTGACTAATAAAGAATTAGTTAGAATATTGGAATTGTCATGACTGAATATTTTTAGATTTTTTTGTTGTAATCTATTAGAGATTTTTCATATAATTTTTAATTGAAAAAAAATACTCACTTCTGAAAAAGTAAAAAAAAATTCAGGTTAAGCTGAAATTTCAAATCAAAATTTGGTTATGGAAAATTACTAATTTTTTAAAAAAACATTTTAGTTCTGAGGCAGAAAAAAAATTATTATAAAAAGAATTTCAATTAATATTGGATAATCAACTATGATAAATTATAAATATTGGTATTTTGTAAATAAATTGACCTTAGACTGTATTGATATGTGATTAATTGAATAGAATTAGTGGCTGTAGATACTTGGATTTCTATTGTAGGTGCATATTTATTATGGAAATGACAAGACAAGAGGCGATCTAAGTAATTTGAACTTAACTACTTAAAGTGTTATTATTTTCGAATAATGTTAGACTATAAAATACTTTTAATATTTCTTTGGTATATATAAATTCGTAAACAAATTCATTTGTATTTGTTAATAAAATAATTTCAATCAAGTCCACAAGTTTTTAAGCATAGTTGTTTATAATTAAATGTAAATTTAACATATTTTCGTGTTAATTAGAATTTACACTTTAGCACAATCGAATTGGGTGTTAGATGAATATCGCCCCCACAATATTTGCTATTTAGTAGAAGAAAAAAAAAGCAACATTTTAATTTATTCTATTTTATTTATAATTTATAAGATATTGTTTTTCTATTTTCTAATTGTTTTTGTTTGTCAGTTGATTTGGTTTTTTTTTTTTAATTTTATTTCATAGGTTTCTGTGGGACTTTAAATATTTTATTTTATAAATACTTTTAAATGGATAAGAATTTTTAAATATAATTTTCCTTTTAATATAAAAATAATACAGGCTAAAAAAGAAGCATGTGATATTATGCTGACTATGCAAAAATATGATGTCTTCGTCACTGTATAACGCCATCTATTAGGTGATAGCGCAATTCAATAAAACACAAAAGTAAACTGTCAAAACCCAAAAAAAAACTGATGTTTATTTTTCTTCCAATTTTGATACTATCTTCAGCTATATATAATTTATAATACAAAAATAATCTTCAATCGCCTGAAGACATATGGAAAAAACACCCACCAATACTTCCTCAAGAACGGGATAATTTATTTTATAATTTAAAAAAAAGTCTCAATGCCGTATAATGGATGAGCTTACCATTTTAAACCATTTGTGAAAGGCTGTATTTAAAAAAGAAACTCGATTTTTGTGTACCTTATAAATTTAGTATAAAAAACAAGATTAATCGACCTAATATTTGCGATAGGCTGCTGAAGCGCAATGAAATTGAGCCATTTCTGAATGGTGTGACTATGAACTACTACCTTTCGGTCAAACTGTTAACTCGGTACTCGGTACTGTAGGACTATCTTAATGAAACCAAGTTGGGTTCAAGAGAGGCTTATGAAAACCACTTAAATCAGTCTCTTAACCAGAAATCACAGAAGTTCTATACTGATACAATCATGGCTCTGCCCGAAAAATTGCGAAACGTAGTCGATAATAATGGTGAATATTTGTTTTGAATAAATTGATTTTAAAAAGCTACTTTAAGCGTCTCTCTCTATTTTCCTCAAAAAGTCCATGAACTTTTTCGACTAACCAATATTAAGGAAAAGAAGTGAATGGATTTTTTTTATACGGATTGAGGAACTAGTGGAATATTTAGATCACACGGATAACACCTGTGAAAACCACTTCAATTAGTTTCTCAGCCAGAAACTACAGAAGTTCTATACTGATACAATTATGGCTCTGCCCGAAAAATGGCGAAACATTGTCGATAATAATGGTGAATATTTGTTTTGAATAAATTGATTTTAACAAGCTAATTTAAGCGTCTCTCTCTATTTTCCTCAAAAAGTCCATGAACTTTTTCGACTAACCAATATTAAGGGAAAGAAGTGAATGGATTTTTTTTATACGGGTTGAGGAACTTGTGGAACAGTTAGATCACAACGGATAACACCTGTGAAAACCACTTCAATCAGTTTCTCATCCAGAAACTACAAAAGTTCTATACTGATACAATCATGGCTCTGCCCGAAAAATTGCAAAATATAGTCGATAATAATGGTGAATATTTGTTTTGAATAAATTGATTTTAACAAGCTAATTTAAGCGTCTCTCTTTATTTTCCTCAAAAAGTCCATGAACTTTTTCGACTAACCAATATTAAGGCAAAGAAGTGAATGGATTTTTTTTTATACGGGTTGAGGAACTAGTGGAATATTTAGATCACAACGGATAACACCTGTGAAAACCACTTCAATCAAAAAGTCCACGAACTTCAATCAAAAGTCCACTTCAATCAAAAGTCCACGTTAAGCCGAAAAAGTTCGTGGATTTTTTTTTTTTTTTTTTACTCAAAAAGTCCACGAACTTTTTCGGCTTAACAATATTAAGAGATAGAAGTGAATGCAATTTTTTCATACGAGTTGAGGAACTAATGGATTATTTAGATTAAAACGGATAATACCGTTCGTATATAAAAGAGCGCATTAACATTTTTTCGAAGCATTCGGGATTGTTGGGTGTGGATTCGAAGCCCATAACTCGAACACCAAAGTTCGATGTCCATATTGGTTTTAGTACCGTGTTATTATTTTGTAGTTTTTGTAAAATATCACTACCATTGAAGGTTATGAAAGGATTCCGTTATTGGTATAGTGTAAAAGTGACGTGAGCACATTTTTGTTAAGGCCACTAATAATGGCGGCTATGAAAGGATTTTTATGCTCAGTAAGCATAACTATATCTTTGGCATATATTACGATAAGGATATCATTGTGACAAAAGATATTATGCTATAAATATTATAATTGATTGAGTCTAGGATGCTACTTTGGAAGTTGCTATAATTCTTTTAAATTTTTTTAATTTAAGCAGCTTTCAAAGTAACATAAAATGATATACAAAATCAGGAAATCCATGGTGAAAAAACAAGAAAATATTGTTAATGGCTTGCTTTTACGAACATTTTATAAAAACAAATATTAACTGTACATTTTACATAAAAATTCAAAATAGTAAACCATTTTTAATAAATTTCACTAATTATTTGTAGTTGAAAAATTCAAAACAGTAGAAATTTAGTTGGGATTTTTTTTTGTAAGATGTCGAATTTTTATAGCAAACGCCATAAAAAATCATTGGTACATAAATTTTAATTATGTTACAGAAACTATACGGAAATTCTAATAACCTCCGCCCCCCCCCCCCTTTTTTGTATAAATAATGTACTTGTATCTTGTTGAGAATACAAAAATGGTACTATTTAGTTGTACAAATTTCTGTTTAGGTTGATCTTCCTTATAGGATACACCATAAAATCAAAAAAAAAAAACACACTTAAATCAAGATCTCAACTCAAGTGCATAGAAAAACTGAAAAAAATAAAATAAAAATAAACAGAGATAAACTCCAAAATTAATGAATTGTCGTGATGACAATTTATACCAAACAACAGATCAAACCCTGATTAATTTATCGCCTTCAAATATACACAAAGAATGAGGAGTTAATATTATTATTATTTTTTTTTTTTTTTAATAATCCGTGACTTCAATGAAAAGGATTAAAAAATTCAATATTGTTAACATCGATGATTAATCAAATGTTGTGATCAAGAACGATTACAACTGATACGTCCAAGCCGAAGATCTTCTCTTCGTTTTAGATGAGTTATTTCTATTTTGAATATTCTTAAGAATAATTAATTTAAAGAAGAGTCCAAGATGAGAAGCTGGAAAAAGAAAAAACCCAGGCCTATTCAAAGTGTAAGAAAAATGAAAGGAAAACAACTCCAATTTAATATACACTTGAAAATCATCGGTAATCTTCGGCTTGTTATCAAGTCATCTTCAAATAATACACGCTTCAAGTGCTGCCTAAATCGATATTTTTCTCATCCATCGTCCGCCATTTGTTTATTTACAAATAAACATGGTCAATTGTACCTCAAGTTGAGGTTCTTATTTTCTTAAGCAATCTTTTGTGTGTTTGTCAAAACACGAATTCATTTTATGTTTGGTCTTATTTAACTATCGTAGCACCTTTAGTATTTCAAATACAAAACTTAACATGAGTAATTATAATTGTTGTTGTTGGTGTTCTTTCAAAATGAATATGTCAGAAAAGCTGTCATTTATTATTATTATTTCTTTTTTTTTTTTGTAAATAAATATTGTATAAATGTTTAAATTATGTTTTAATAGCCATTTTGGACATTGACGATCGTTAATGTTTGTACGCATTTAACCAATAAGTCGACTGATCCATCGGAGATCCTCTTATTTTGAGAGAATAGCAAATAATTTTATAAACCGGTATTTTTTCTTTATATATTTAAATGATATTATCAACAAGTTTGTGGTATTATTAATAAAATTTGTAGTTTTTAATAGAATTTGAAATTTTTAAAGGTTAGAAAATAATTGATTATGGAAGGTGGCACAAGCGATTCTTTTACGATTATTTACGTTGGAAAAATTTGAAATCGACAAACAAGTGAGAATAATATTTAAGATTTTTACAATTCAAAATTATAATTATATATTGTATTGTAGTAAAAATTAAAAATTATAAAATTTTTAAGAATGCCGCTTATTCGGTTGCCGTAAAATTCTAACATTTCTTAAAAATCGATTTTCTACAGAATTATCCAATTTGCGCAGTAAAAATTTAAGTCAAATAAAAAATATTTTTAATTTAGGTTTTGATTAAATATTTTTTAAAAATATATTTAATATATTTTGCCATTATATAAAAATTATAATATTACTCATAATTTTTTATTTGAAGTATTTTTTTATGAAATTTACGGCTGTGATTTTTTAATCTTCTAAAGTTTGGGGATTATATGCAAAAAAACGATATTTTATGTAGTTTAATAAAGATAGTCTGAGTTTCTTGTTACAACTATTTATAGTTCAAATTAAAATCTTTAAGTTCAGGCCAAAAAAAAATTGGTTTTCATATGGCCATAGCGGTCAGAATTGACGGTAACAGTCTCTCCTCCTTTATTTTTAGGACTTTCAGACCAAAATATACACCAAACAATCAATTTTCACTCGTAAAAAAGTTTCTCCATAGTCATTTATGGGTTTTTAGATCCTAAATCAAATTTGAGCTCTTAAATCCGAGCGCTATGGTCATATTGAAAATCAATCCCGAGCGCTATGACCATATGAAAATCGGGTTTCCTCCTTCAATAAGGACTTTCAGACCAAAATGTACACCAAACAATCACTTTTTACGTGTAAAAAGATTTCTCCATAGTCACTTATGGATTTTCAGACCCTAATGCAAATTTGAGCTCTTAAATCCGAGCGCTATGGTCATATTGAAAATCAATCCCGAGCGCTATGACCATATGAAAATCGGGTTTCCTCCTTCAATAAGGACGTTCAGACCAAAATGTACACCAAACAATCACTTTTTACGCATAAAAAGATTTCTCCATAGTCACTTATGGGTTTTCAGATCGTAATCCAAATTTGAGCTCCTAAATCCGAGCGCTATGACCATATGAAAATCGGGTTTCCTCCTTCAATAAGGACTTTCAGACCAAAATGTACACCAAACAATCACTTTTTACGCGTAAAAAGATTTCTCCATAGTCACTTATGGATTTTCAGACCCTAATGCAAATTTGAGCTCTTAAAAGGAAATGCTTAATAATTATAATTTCGGACCTTTTAATCTCAGAGCTTTTAATTTCGGACGTCTGTTCCTATTTTTTCCGAACATCAAGTGCTCTAAAACTTAAATTTTGGATCTTTTAATCTTAAACTCGGACCCTTAATATTTATTTAACATCAATTCCTGAATAATAATATGAAATATTTAAGGTCCAATTGTAGGACCTTAAATATTTCATGTACATTAAATGCTCGATAATTTTAATCTTGGACCTTTTAATATCAGACATTTTAATTTCAGATATTAAATGCTCGATAATTTCGAAAATCCACAACTTAAATCTCGGACATTTTAAACTTAAGCTCGGACCCTAAATGTTTATTGAGCATCAAATCCTTGATAATTCTAAATATCCAACGGACGGAAATTTTAATCTCAGATATTTTATTGCAGGACCTTAAATATTTCATGTACATTGAATGCTCGATAATATTAATCTTGGACCTTTTAATTTCAGACATTTCAATCTTAAACACTAAATGCTCGATAATTTCGAAAATCCACAACTTAAATCTCGGACCTTTTAAACTTAAGCTCGGAAATTTTAATCGTGGAAAAGGTCCAAGATATTTTAATGAAGGACCTTAAATATTTAATGAACATAAAAGATATTATGTTCTGAAGAAATCTCAGATATTTTATTGTAGGAATTTGTCAATTTTAAATTTTCGATCGTTTAATAAATGTGCATTTTCGTAAAATAGAGTCCTTAAATGTCACCGATCTAAATTGAGTATTTATAAAAAATGAATTTTGTAAAAATAATTTCTTTTTCTGGATTTTCCATTAAGCTTATTTAAATTAATTTCTTCTTTTTACTCTAGGCTGTGTGCAACTGAAAAAAACCTCGTCAAAGTCACTCGTGGTGTTTTTTAATCGAAATTTCGTTTAGAGGAGCACACCGTTAATGCCACATGCGGTGTTTGAACGGTTTTTTAGCCACAGTGTTCGCCGGAAAAAGTTAGAATTTTGGCAGAACAACTCTTGAATATTTTTTTAAGGTCACTGAGAAAAGGAGCAAAAGGCACTATTTTGTAGAGAATGTTTAATTTAGATTTCTTAGATTTTGCACAACGTTAATAAGCTGGTATTTTTGAGATCTCGAGGCTGAACAATTCTTGGACATTTTTGAGATCTGGAACCCCTTCATGCTCTATTTTATATGAAGTTTTGGCGGAAAACTCAACGAATTTTTTTTTTTTTTTGGTTCAAACATAAAAACCGAAATAGTTTTTTTTTTAAAAATAAATTTAAAAAAAATTAAAAATGTTTTATTGCATATTAAATAATTTATATTAAATGCTGAAATATATCGAAAAGTTATCATTTTATGGATAAAATTTCTTAGCTCTAATATGAGATTATATGGGATTTGTTCAAAGATATTTTTGTCTCTCTAAAAATTAACATATGCTCTAATAAATATAAAAATTATTATAAGATATTTTCTTTTTTTAATTTTTCTATTAAAAACATATTTTTTTTTCTTTTTTATTTAAAAATACCTTTGAAGAGCGAACAAAGTCAAGAGAAATAAAAAAAAAATGTTATACACAATATGAAAAAAATTCGTTTCTATCAAAATAAAATATCTAAAAAAAAAATTTAGCTTTTTTGCAAATCATTTTTGAATGAAAGTAGAAAATATCTAATTGTATACTAATCGATTCAGTATAGATGGAAGAGAAATGTTAGATTTGCGAATGTAAAACGATCGTCGAATATAAAATTGTTGATCATTAAAATTTGTATCGGATTTTGTTGAATTACAATGAGTCACTATAGAATATAAAATAAAAATGCCGGTAAATCATGGTTAAAAGAAGATGGACGGAAGTTGAACTATGAATGCTCGTATCTATGATAGATGGATGACCGGACGAATTGGCTAGTTAGTGGGGATTTTCGATGATTTCGGAAATAATGGTGAACGATATTATAGCGAATAATAATAGCCAACGAACTGGGTCAGATTTGGAAAATTTTATTATCTCTTCTGCTGGAATATTGAAATATGAAAAAAATTTCCAGTTCTCATGCGCGAATACCGCCAAGGCTCCCCTCACCATTTCGACGGCGGTATGGTCTGATGCTTCTGAATATTGTGTGATGCGAAAGCGAAAACTTTCACTCGTAGACGTACTCTGTTCTATGACTCTGGGGGCACCTTTTTGCTTATATTCAATGACATTTGAATTTCACTTGTCTTCATAAAACAATTATTTTCCGATTTCCATCAAATTCCGTAGATTTTCTTGTATGGAGATAGTCACTAGCAGATAGACCAAGGAGTACGCCGTTGTGAAGATACGACTGCTTATTGGACTGATCAGAAATTCATCTGAACCTGAACCGACAATGATACGAGTACTCGTAAATATTAATGGTATGATGTGATTTTCGAAAGGAAAACCAATTGAGTAATTTTTTCCCGCCATTCACAAGAAGCCAGTAATTTTCTCCAAGTATTTATTACTAATTCATCAATAAACTCTTTATACTCGGACGCTATGTGCACAACAATTATGAACAAACGCATTATTGAATTTATAGTAGAACGTTTAAGGAGAAATTTTTTTTGCTTCGAAAATTTTAATTGTTGAAATAAAATAAATGAGCTTTATTGCCAGAGTATTCAAACAATTTCAAAAGCAAAGGTTTGCAAATTCTTCTGCGTCCACCAAACTTTCCCATACAAAAAATCATAGAATGAAAATTCTTACCGAAATTTTTACTGACAATTTTTACTGACAATTTTTAGTGACAATTTTTACTGACAATTTTTAGTGACAATTTTTGCTGACAATTTTTAGAGACAATTTTTACTGACAATTTTTAGTAACAATTTTTAGTGACAATTTTCAGTGACAATTTTTACTGACAATTTTTATTGACAATTTTTACTGACAATTTTTAGTAACAATTTTTAGTAACAATTTTTAGTGACAATTTTCAGTGACAATTTCTACGGAACATTTCTATTGAAAATGATAACCGACAATTTTTACTGACAATTTTAAGTAACAATTTTTAGTGACAATTTTCAGTGACAATTTCTACTGAACATTTCTACTGAAAATGATTACTGAAAATGTTTACTGAAAATTTCTACTGAAAATGATTACTGAAAATTTTGACTGAAAATTTTGCCTGAAAATTTCTACTATAAACTTTTCCAGAAAATTTCTACTGAAAATGTTTCCAGAAAATTTCTACTGAACATTTTTCCAGAAAAATTTCTATTCAAGATTTTTCCAAAAAATTTCTACTGAACAATTTTCCAGAAAATTTCTACTCAACATTTTTTCAGAAAATTTCTACTGAACATTTTTCCAGAAAAATTTGGACTGAACATTTTTCTACAAAATTTCTACTTAAAAAATTTAACAATTAAATTTCTACTGAAAATGTTGACTGAAAATATTTACTGAACATTTCTACTGACAATTTTTACTGACAATTTTTACTGACAATTTTTACTGATTATTTCTACTGACAATTTTTACTGACAATTTTTACAGACAATTTTTACTGACAATTTTTATTGACAATTTTTACTGATTATTTCTACTGACAATTTTTACTGATAATTTTTACTGACAATTTTTGGTAATAATTTCTACTGAAAATTTTTTCAGAAAATTTCTACTGAACAATTTTCCAGAAAATTTCTACTCAACATTTTTTCAGAAAATTTCTACTGAACATTTTTTCAGAAAAATTTGTACTGAACATTTTTCTACAAAATTTCTACTTAAAAAATTTTACCATTAAATTTCTACTGAAAATGTTGACTGAAAATATTTGCTGAACATTTCTACTGACAATTTTTACTGACAATTTTTACTGACAATTTTTACTGATTATTTCTACTGATAATTTTTACTGACAATTTTTACTGACAATTTTTATTGACAATTTTTACTGACAATTTTTACTGTACAGTTTTTACTGACAATTTTTACTGACAATTTTTACTGTACAGTTTTTACTGACAATTTTTGGTAATAATTTCTACTGAAAATTTTTCCAGAAAATTTCCACTGAACATTTTTCCAGAAAATTTGTATTCAACATTTTTGCAGAAAATTTCTACTGAACATTTTTGCAGAAAAATTCTACTGAAAACTTTTGCAGACAATTTCTACTGACAATTTAACTATAAAATTTGTACTGAAAATGATTACTGAAAATTTTTACTGATAATTTTTCCTGAAAATTTCTACTACAAAATATTCCAGAAAATTTGTACTAAAAATTTTTCCAGAAAATGTCTACTTAAAAAATTTAAACATAAAATTTCTACTGAAAATTCTCAATAAAAATTCTTACGGCATTTTTTCATAAACATTGGTTTTGAGTATTTTAAAAAAATTGAAAATCTTTCTTAGAAGTAAATTTAGCAATTTTGATAATATTCTTAATAATCTACTATCGGAAAATTCTCATCAAATCATTTTTCAATAATGTGTACTACAAATTTAGGAATTCAATAGCGATTTTGTTAGAAATCAGTGTCAAACAAATTGAAGAGTATATCATCACTCAAGCACATTCTGACATTCGTCGAAGAAAACCATTTCAAACCTTCCACCATGCATCTTAACTATTAAATAAGTAAGAAGCATTAAAAATAATTAAAAATTCAACATTTTTCCACATAACTACTTTGTATTTTATTGATATTTTTTTTTAATTGCCTAATACAGTTGAAAACTATTGAAATATTAAATCTTTTGCCACATAAAGTTGAGTTGACTCGAGTTGACTTTCCAAAGCATTCATTCAAGTTAGACTGACCGATTGATTTGAATGGTCAAGTACGACTTGCAAAATGATACTTTTTGTCATATTGTCAACTTATAGATCCAATTATGTGTATTTGTGATTTTTTTTCCTATTTATTATTCCATAATATAATAATAAAAAGTTATATTTAATACTGATTAAAATTAGAGCTTAAATAATATGTTGACGAATACGTAAGTAAGTAGAAGAAAACTGTTTAAAAATGTGGCAAAGGAATGCGATAATAAATACTGGGTCATAGTATATTCTTGGTGATTTTGATTAATTTATTTTTGTTTCGATAAAGTTTTTGTTATTGTCAATTATAATTTATTTATAATAGTTTTTTTTCTTAAAACGATTTTCGCTTTTTTTTTTTATTACAAAAGAAGCTTGAGTTGAGTAAGTAGTGAATAAAAAGGGTTATGCAATTTGCAATTTGAATAGTAAAGCTAAATAACTATAGAACCAATTAGGACTTTACTTAAACTGTTATTCAATTATGTAAGTTTAATTTTGCCATTATAAAAAATATACAATATAATTTTGTAGGCTACGATCCTTTTGAGTTAATTACAATGACTTTTTCGCACATTTCAGTCTGTAAATTTGGCCATTACTTGAAGGATGTTGGTTCTAAAATATTAGTAAATTTTAGATTCACCATATATAAGTTTTTAGATTTACCATATATGGCAATTTGGCATATTCAGGCATCCACAGAGCGAGAAATGAGCCGCATCACTAAAGAAAATTTTGGTATGCAAAGTCTGTTATTAAAATAGAATAAAATTCACTATTTTAACTATCGCATAGTTAAGTAATTATTTAATCTATAATATTAAATGGCACATTTTTTTAGAAATATAAATTATCTTAATAAATATTTATATTTTACAACTATCAAATAAAAGTACTACACTTTCCAAACCATAAAATGAATAATCCTATAAAACGAATTTTCTCTTCATTCAGTTCTGGGAACTTTTGCACTAAACCTAAATATGTCACTGACTGGATTCAATTCTTTTACTAGTTAGATTCTAGCTCAAGACATAGACGTCTCTTAGTGTCATTATATAAGGCCCAACATTTCTATAAATATTTTAATGATAATTTTAAGTTCTATATTTTTTCCAAAATTTTTTATAAATATTTTAAAATAATAAAAATAATAAATTTACAAATTATTTTTAAATATTATTATTTTTTTTTCGTAAATACTTAAAAAAGTATATTTTTTTTTGAAATTTTTGATTAAAGTTAAATTTTTTTAAGGACTTTCGTAAACGATGTCTCTGCAATGTTTAATGCCATCAAATTTTTTCGAAAAGTTTTCTTAAAAAAATTTTATCATTAACAATTTTTTTGTAATAACATTTATTTTATTAAAAATACTAATTAAAATTATTGTCAATTTTTTATTATAGTTATTCAAAAAAAAAAACAAAAAATTATTATTCCAAAAAAAGAACATAGGAAAAATTATTTGTTTGTGAATTTCTAAAAAAAATATTAATTCAAGTTTTTTGAAGAATTTTTTATCAAAAAAAAAAGCTAATAAAAAACAATAAAATTTTATAGTAAATGTATAAAACACAGCGTAGAATTCTTATGACAACACTTTGACCTGTACCATATTGATTCCCTTCAAAACTAGTTAAGAAAATAGAGTATAAATGTAAACAAAACAAAAAAGTGTTCATTTTACTTTTACTCTTCGCTTAGAGCTATACTTTATGTTACCATCAAAATAGTTGTTTAAAAAATTATTATTATTTTTAAGTTTTAAAACTAATAGTCGATAGCAAAACTTATTACTTTTAAGTTTTAAAACTAATAGTCGATAGACACTTCTGAAGCGATAAGAACCATATGGACATAGAGAATAGAACTCTGTGAATCAACCAGGCGTACTACTTCTCCTATCGAAGTATCCTTCGAAAAATGGTTAACTCTCCTTATTATTTGCGCAATAGTAGTGTGATCCATTGCAACTTTGAATTGTAAAAATGCCTCTTGTAAAAAATTGGTCGTCAATTTCTCTTATACCATTTTCCTAAAATTTGATACTGTTCAGGAGATTTTTAAAGTTTTGGAACTTAAATTTAGAGTAAATCTTATGTTGTAGAGGAGCGCATCGATGGATGTTTTCTCCTCTCCTATGTATGTATCATGTTAATACTCCTACCTAACACAACTCCTCAAATCCCCCTTCCCCACCCCTCCTAGATTAAGGTGAACAAATTACCTTCAGTGACAAAAAATATTTTTGCCTAAATGGTTACGTCGGATCTAATATTTTTGCCTAAATGCAAAATTGTCGGATCTGTTTTAGGAGCTTCCTACGGTAAGTGTCCAGGACGAAAGGTATGGATCGGCTTTTGTTTCAACTGATGTGTAGTATGTCGCAACAGAGTGGTGCAAAATGCTACATATTGCAGACGAAGTTTTCACGTCGTGCTTTTTATAGCTGATGTCTATTTTAACCCCCTCGGATGAAGCCCGTTAGAAGAAATTCTAAGGAGCCAATAAACGATCTTAGACTTTTTACTATTGGGCTACGTTAAATCAATGATCTATACAAGGGGTCGGCAAATGCGGCTCCCAGAGCCACATGCGGCTTTTTGTTGTCTTTGAATTTGTATATTAAATACTATGTCAATCTGGTGTGACTCTTTGTAATTATTTTCTCTATATTTAATGGTGTTATATAGTTCTCGGGCGCTGTCACTGTCATAAGCAGTGGCAGCGCCCGAGATAATTGCTAGTATCTCCCATCAGCGATCTAAAGATTGTGCCCGCAATATAGTTATCAACCACAACCACCACGTGAATAGAATCTACTTTTCTATGGGACAACTCGATTCCCGTGGTACCTATTTTTTTATATTAGAGTACTTTAGTATTGTACCCCGATCAGTGAGCAATGGTCAGGAACCTTGTAAATTCCTAACCTTATTTTGTACCATGCATTCATATTTACAATATCACATGAACCATCACGGATCTAATTTTGCCCCTTGTTAGCTATATTTGTCCTTTTTATGCCATCAAATGGGATGAAAAGCTGGTCCATACTTAACATCCCTCGGCCGGGGCCTTTTCCTCTTCCTTTCCCTTCGCTCCCCCTCGCCTCCAGAGAGTTTACAATTCAGCTACGGCAAATGGGATATTAAAATTCATAGTAAAGCTCGGATATCTACTTTTGCCCCTTGTTGGCTATATTTTTTTCTTTTTATGCCATCAAATGGGATGAGAAGCTGGTATTTATATACTTACAATCCCGCCGTCGGAGGGCTCTTTGTAATATATAAAAAACTGAAATGCGGCTCTTATTGACCTCATTCATGTCTACGCCTGGTTTTTGTCAATAAATCAAAAACACTTTCTCAGCCGGATCAGCAACATCGTTCAAGCCATCGATGAGATATTCAGGCCGCTTTAAAATAGAATCTCTCTATTTAATCTTTTTAAGTGATCTTATTTTAAAATAATAAAGATATTAAATGTACTTTAAATTACAATAAAATGTTGAGGCGTACAATAGTTCTGAATAATGCCGCTAGATGATGATGAAGAGTTCGTATTTAATTACAAATTTAAATAAGAAAATATTACTAAATACTTGTTATTAAATGAGATTAAAGAAAAATATTACTAAATATATACTTTTTGAAAAAAATATTTATTAAATAAGAAATCAAGAAAAATAATGTGTTCGAAAAAAAAACCAATATTATTATCGAAGTGGTTCAGCAAAATGCCTGTGGCGGCGCTGTTATAAAAGATGGCCAAAAACATTGATTCGCTCCCCTATTTTTAGTGGTGTACTTTTTAAAATTACTACTATTCCTTTTTAATCAAAATTACCTAATAGCAAAATCTTCTATTACTAAAAATACAATAAAAATCAAAAATTTACCCAAAAGTGCACGAGTAATTGGTAGGAACTTTATTCAAAATGTGGAGTCAATTTACGAGTGTATCCACTGAAAGTAAAAGGAAAACAATTAAAATTTTTTATATAAAAATCATGCCTGTGAGTGACATAGTTTGTTAAGTAGTATAATTATTTTTTTTTTTAAAATGAAAATAATTAAAATTTAAATTTTACAATAATATTTTTACGAAAAAATTTATTTTTATTTTGATTGGATTTTTAATAGTATTTTTCCGTGCTGTCTTTTTTAGCTATTTTTTTATTTTATTTTAGTCTAATTCAAATTAATCGGTGAGAGAAATCATGCAATTTAAATTTTTATAGACCATGAAAGCGAAACAGAGCAGCAAGAGTACGAGTATTTTTGGAATTTGGAATTTTGTGAATTGATAATATTTTTTTTGTTAATTTTTTTTTGATTGACCAAAGTTGTTTTAAGGATTTTTTCTTATATCAAAAAAATATTCATACGCTTTTTTAAAGAATTTTCTTAAGTTGATCTTCTTTTTACATAATATAAAAATATAACTTTGGGTGGGAAAAAAATGTGTTCTTTTTTTGTTGTTTGTTTTTGTTTTAATACTCAAAATCCATACTAAATTATTTTGTTATCGTTGTCCATTATTAAAATTGATTCTTTGCCGGATACTATCAGAACAGATACTCTCATTCTTATATACGTTTTCGGTTATCAGATTCGATCAGAAATTATCACACAAACAAGAAAGTGAACAGATATTTTTCGTTTGGGAATTTTTGCTGTTGAAATTTTTGGGTGTGTCAAATTATGTACATTATTGGCATTTTATGTTGTTTTTTTTCTTCTTGATTTTTATTTTTATTTTACGGATTATGTTTATTGTAAAAGACTTTCATCCGAAAATAAAGATATTCCAATTTATTTATTTAATATCAAAGATATTTGGAAAATTTTTGTAAAATTTTTAATAATGCTTTTTCGATGTAAACTGAACAATTTTCTATGTCAACTTTGATTTTTTTTTTTTTTTTTTTTGATAAAGATAAAAATAGTCAAAAATGTAATTTTATATACCATTTAATAAAAAAAGAAAAAAATATTTGGTATATTTGAATTTAAATTTAGACATTTATTAATCGTTAAAGATTAGGCATGAAATTTTTTATAGGAATTTTCCTATAATAATCAAGAAAACTAGTTTAACTTAATAGTAGTTAAGATAAAATTTTTAAAATAGAAAATTATATCGTTTTAATTTAATTAAAAGTAAAAAATTTGAATGAAAATAATTTCTGATTTGTTTTTTTTTTTTTTTTTTATTAGATATTTTTGGATATATCTTTTGCCCCTTAAATTTTTAATATTGAATATTTTTTGAAATTTTATATCATAGGAAGTTTTTTTTTTGTAAAATTTACTGACATATATACTATGTACAGGAGATGAAAACATATTTTTATTCTATTATTTAATTTATTTTTTATGTAGAAGACGGAATCTTCACTTTCGAACAAGAAGTTTACTTTCTTATTATCATTTTCGACTAGTTCAGGAGCTGAATGATATTTAATTAGTGAAATAAGTAAATTTTAATTGATTTTTTTAATAAAATAACTATAATTTAGATATTATTCAGTATTATATTTATTAAGTATAAAGTTTGCCATTTAATATTATTAATTATTTTATTATAAAAAAATTCGTTAACATTCTAAAAAATTGCCTGGAATGACAAGCTTAGCATGATGATTTTTTGTACAAATTTGCTTCAGCGATGAGGGTTATTATTATATATAAGAATTTAAAAAACTCATAAGTAACTGTAAAAAAATAGTATATCTGTAATAAGTGACTGTATTGGTATGAAGATCCTTATTAGAAAATGAAGAAGGTAAGACCGGTACCGTCAATTCTAATCCCTATGATCGTACTATAACCGTTTATGTTTTGTTCAAACTTAAAGATTTTAATATAGAATATATGTAATTTTAATAAAGCGGTACTAAAAGCCACATATGGTAACACAACAAAATTTTAGGGAAATTTTAAAAATTAACATCCACAAAATAATGACAGAATTACAGGCTGAATTATACGAAGAAGTCATCAAAAATTTCCAAAAAATTATCGAGTCCTCCAAGAAGTGTCATGGCAGTTCTTTGAATTTATTTTATATTTTATGAATAATGGCAAAATTTAGGTAATATAATAAAATAAAAATTTCAGCAAATTCTGAATTTTAAAAAAATATTTTAATAAACTTTTTTTTTCAAAGGCCAAATTGAATAACCTGTTACAGATTCGATACTTTTAAGCATATCTGGCAACACTTAAATCAATAGAAAATTTCAAAGGATTAAAAAGCTTAGAGTTTTATTTAAAAAAGCTCTTATATTTTTTTAACAAGAAATATGTAAGATGATAATGGTCGGTTAGGAAGAAGTCGTTATGATAACTTAGATTGTTGAGATCGTTTCCTATAATAAAAACATACTATAAAAAAATGATATCTGCATTGATGATGATGATAATGATGATGACCATGTTAATGACCATAACGATTATATCAGATTCGAAAATGTACAAAAAAAAAAAAAAAATGCCTTTCGGGTCCCTATATCTCATGCTGCATACCAGCCACCATAACGATAATAAATTGAAATTATTATTAGAAATAATTAATGCAATTTATTATTCATGATGAAGAAATGGATACGCATGTGGACATTGTAATATATGCACCAGTAGGTAGGTGCCCATTAAAATAGATAAGCGCCTATTGATGATTACAGGTATACTACAATAGATACTAAACCTTTGTAAATTGGTATAATACAATTGTTAGCAAAATTTAATAAAGGACAAGTACACACTCATATAAGAGTATTGAGCTTAGATGAAAGCATCAGGGGAGTCCCCCGAATCTTTAATTAAGTTTTGTGTGTTGAGGATTATTGAAATCAAAATAAATGGAATTTTTCCGAAGGAAATAAAATGAAAAGAAAAATTTTAAAATTTATTAATCATATTTTTGCAATAACCGACTAAGCTGTAGATCCTAACGTGAACCAAGAACCGATGAGTTCAAGCGAACCGAATCCAGAATGCCATGCGTTACACATGATCGTACGTACACAATGTGGCTAGGATCCTTCTGAGCACAAATTACTGCAAAATGAAAGTGAGAATTTATTAATAGGACATGGTAGCTTTTTGTCATCTGGTTATGCTTGTACTTCAACTTACCTTAATGATCATATGCAAAAAATACCCTACCCCTTCACTCTTCCATCTCCTATCACCTATAGATTCAGATAACGATAGTATCCCAGCATTTTAAAGAGTAATAATTTTATAGGCATCCAAACTACACATTTATCATATGCATTAGGAAATGATAATGAAATTTATCAAATTGCGATTATTTTCTTCAACTATACGAATGGTCAACATATCCCTTCGAGGATAATATTTGTCTTACAGCAACAAAAATAAATTGGATAACACATATACGCATCGGAAGTATACGTTAGAATTTGCAAATATAAATCACGATGACATCGTAAAAAATTATACCCTCAGGATAACTATATAAAATGACTAATTTAACTATGCAAAATAACCAATAATCTTAATGTGATAATTTTTCAATTATATTATTCATGAACGAGAGGTGCAACTAAGTTGAAAATGTCTGCACATAAAAAAAAGATCATACTTATGAGAACTGATCTATTACATATTCTGGAAGAACCTTTAACCAGTGGCGTCACAAATGATTTCTAATACAAAACTTTATGGAAGTTGATCTATTACATGTTCTGAAAGTACCATTGATCAGTGGCATCACAAATAAAGTCTACTTCTTTAGTTGTGGAAGTTGATCTATTACATATTCAGAAAGTGCCATTGATCAGTGGCTTCACAAATAATTCTTCAACCAAAACTTTATGGAAGCTGATCTATTACATATTCTGGAAGAACCATTGATCAGTGGCGTCACAAATGATTTCTTTTACAATTTGTTATATAAGCTGATCTATTACATATTCTGAAAGTACCATTGATCAGTGGCGTCACAAATGACTTCTAATACAAAACTTTATGGAATCTGATCTAATACTCATTCTGGAAGTACCATTGATCAGTGGCATCATAAATGATTTCTACCAAAATTAGTTATGGAAGATGATCTATTACATGTTCTGGAAGAACCATTGATCAGTGGCGTCACAAATAATTCTTCAACCAAAACTTTATGGAAGCTGATCTATTACTCATTCTGAAAGTACCATTGATCAATGGCGTCACAAATAATTTCTAAAACAAAACGTTTTGGATAATGATCTATTACATGTTCTGAAAGAACCATTAATCAGTGGCATCACAAATGATTTCTAGTACAATTAGTTGTCGATGTTGATTTATTACATATTCTGAAAGTACCATTGATCAGTGGCGTCACAAATGATTTCTAGTACAATTAGTTGTGAAGTTGATCTATTACAAATTCTGGAAGTGCCGTTGATCAGTGGCAGCATGAATGATTTCTAATACAATTTGTTGTAGAAGCTGATATATTACATATTCTGAAAGTACCATTGATCAGTGGCGTCACATATGACTTCTAATACAAAACTTTATGGAATCTGATCTAATACTCATTCTGGAAGTACAATTGATCAGTGGCATCATAAATTATTTCTATCAAAATTAGTTATGGAAGATGATCTATTACATGTTCTGAAAGTACCATTGATCAGTGGCGTCACAAATAATTTCTAATATAAAACTTAATGGAAGTTGATCTATTACATATTCTGGAAGTGCCGTTGATCAGTGGCAGCATAAATGATTTCTAGTACAATTTGTTGTGGAAGCTGATCTATTATATATTCTGAAAGTACCATTGATCAATGGCGTTACAAATAATTTCTTAAACAAAACGTTTTGGATGCTGATCTATTACATGTTCTGAAAGAACCATTGATCAGTGGCATCACAAATAAAGTCTACTACTTTCGTTATGGAAGTTGATCTATTACATATTCAGAAAGTGCCATTGATCAGTGGCTTCACAAATAATTCTTCAACCAAAACTTTATGGAAGCTGATCTATTACATATTCTGAAAGTACAATTGATCAGTGGCATCATAAATTATTTCTATCAAAATAAGTTATGGAAGATGATCTATTACATATTCTGAAAGTACCATTGGTCAGTGGCGTCACAAATAATTTCTAGTACAAAACTTTATGGAAGCTGATCTAATTCTCATTCTGGAAGTGACGGCGATCAGTGGCATCATAAATGATTTCTACTACAATTTGTTGTGGAAGCTGATCTATTTAATATTCAGAAAGTGCCATTGATCAGTGGAGTCACAAATAATTCTTCAACCAAAACTTTATGGAAGCTGATCTTTTACTCATTGTGGAATTATCATTGATCAGTGGCGTCACAAATAATTTCGAAAACTCAAACAACCCTATTGAGACCCTAATAGTACCGATCTATAAGGAATATTTTAATTATTTTCAGGACGAATGAGAACGGAGGGGGGATGATATTTTTTAGAAATATTGCTTAGTTTTTAGTAAAATTTTAGTGATGAGTTTTTTTTTTTAAAAGTGTTTGAAAGGAAGTGTTTCTGAAAATAATTGTTTCACAAAAAGGTATAAGATTTTTGAATAAACGTGCATGGAGTTTTTTTTTTAAGCTACCTAAAAGGATCATGGATAAAGTGGATATTTAAATTGCATTTGATTAGTTAATTGCACACATATGGGTTTTCGTAAGATTATTAACACATTAGAAATTAGTGTTAATAATCTTACGAAAACCCAAAAATTAAAGTTTGTAAGTCCATATACAATATAAATCCAAAATATTTTGCATCGTCGATTAAATTTCAGTCTTTATGATAGATTAATTATTATTTGTCTATAATATAAGGCCTAAGAAATATTGGCTTATATCAGAGAGTAAAAGTCACGTGCACACTTTTTCCATCATTATTTGTCATCTAGTAAGCCATTATTGAAAATTTTTATCAGCTGTTGTAACGTCAGATTATAAAGCGATAAGGATATTATTGGTAGTAGACATTATCAAAGTACAAATATTATGACAAATTGGATCAATGATGCTGATTATAACGAAATGATTTTGGTTTAAATAAATTGTGAAGTTATGTTTTTATTTTAAGATACAAGACCGAAGTAAGGACACGAGTGAGTTTTCAAAGTAGTCCAGCAAAAATTCTCGGATATATTATTTTTCTCAAGACTTTTAAAATTATAAGACACTACAATTTTTTCCTAACATTTCTAATTTTTTCCATAAGCAAAACTAGAGCATAGATTGCTCAATCGTTTCTATCGAATTTGTAATATTTTATAAAAATAGAAAATTGAATTTTGGAAAATTCTTACACGTACATTCCAGTTTTCATATTTTCGATAAAAACTTTGTATTATTTTTGTTAAAATTTTCAATTAATTCACTAAATTGGAATTGAGTCCCTTCGAAATTGTTGCACAATTTTTATTTTTCACGTTGGATTTTCATACACGAGATAGAAATGGTGGAAATTATTTTAACTTATTGAGTTCTTTCATTTTTCTATTTTCTAAAATTCATTTTAATTAATTTTCGTGTTATGTTGTTAGTTGTTTAATAGTATGAATTTAGAGTCACGAATTTTTTTTCATTTCTACTTTCGAAAATTGCTATCATTCGAATCTCATCTGAGTATGAAGACCAAAGCAACTATTTTAAGCGTTAAATAATATTTTTTTTTTGTATTTGTTGGCAATATTACCTAACACATAAATAATAGTTGAGACTGTCACCGTAGATTTTGAGTCCGATTTTAGAATCACTTGTTATGTTATGTTACGGTGTAGATGAATTGCCATCCAGACTGGGTAATTACCTCAGTTCTCTAGCATTCTTTAATCAGTTCCTGTTCTTCTTATGTAAGACTGTTTAGCCTAATAACATCTTTTAGTATAAATATTGTTGTAAGAATAACTTTATGACACACTCGACTGTATATATTTGAAAGTACACAACAGCTTCCTTATGATGTTGTTGTCTTTTAAAAAAATTACTCAATTTTATTTTAGTTTTCTAGTTTTTATGCCCTTATGAAATGTGTAATCCATCATTCGGTAAGATCTGGGCATCTTTAAATTAGCAGCCTATAGAATGCTTTGGACAATACTGCCAGGCCTGGAGCACTTATGTATAAACTAGTCTACAGATGCATATTAAAGAGCGTGTTTGGTGGGAAAACAGTGAGCAGATACATGTCAGCAGGTTTATCTTAACGATAGATCAGATAACAATGCAATGGACACACAAAGATATCAATAGGCCGATCGGTAGGCGAACAGGCTGTTACTGATCGATGGATAGGCGATGTGATGCGATGGTGGATGGTGGAATAACAAACGGAAAGACGAACAAACAGACATGACAGACAGATTGACAGAGAAACAGATAGACAGACCAATTGATAGACAAACAGACAACCAGATAGCCAGACGGATGGATAGAATAACTGGGATCCAGACAGACATCCGATGAAATTGAAATCAACAAGATCAGAACAAGACAGCACCGCAATTTTATTAAAAACGTTAAATACAATAGAAAGAAAAAAAAGCCACACTCATCGTGGAACAGCGAATAGTTGTGTAATGTGACCCTAAGAGTTGAATAAGAAATTTTTACAAGAACTGTGGTTAACCGCATATCAAAGAAGCAAAAAAAATATCCAAAGAAAAGATGCGAAAGTGAACACCTCCATTTAGGTGATAATAGCTTTGCATATTGGAGGATCTTCACCATAATGGCAGATAGTACAAGAATCTACTCTGTTATATAATATCTCGATGAATATAATATAATTTGTATGTGTACATTCCTTGTAAATACATGCTATAAAAATTATGGGAAAAATCGGAAAAATACATGTTTCTCGACACAAGATGGCGCTTTTAATTATGAACACATACGAGGTCTGTTAAAAAAGAAACGCGAATTTAGTGTTTTTTCAAAAATTATTTATTTATTCATGAATATCAATTTTGTCCCCTTCAAAGTAATCCCCACCAGATATTATACACTTGTGCCAACGTTTTTTCCAATCCTCGAAGCACTTCAAAAAATCATTTTTTGTGATCTTGTTCAGCTCCTCCTTGGATGCCGCCTTTATCTCATCTATCGTAGCGTACCATTGTCCTTTCATGGGGCTCTTCAGTTTCGGAAACAAGAAAAAGTCACAGGGGGCCAGATCTGGGGAATACGGTGACTGTCAAAAATTCGCGCACAAGCAATGATGCATGAGCAGGGGTGATATGATGGTGCAAAAGCCAATTTTTGTTCTTCCACAAATCCGGGCGTTTCTGGCGGATTGCTTCGCGAAACTTGCACATTACTCGCAGGTAATATTCCTTATTAACCGTTCTATCCTGTGGCAAGAACTCATGATGCACCACGCACCTGCAATCGAAGGAAGCTGTAAGCAAAACCTTCACATTCGACCGAACTTGACGCTTTTTTCGGTCTTTGCTCGTGCGCAGCTTCCATTGGGAGGATTGAGCTTTAGTTTCCACGTCATAACCATAAACTCATTTATGACCCTCTGGAGCAAATTTGCGTCGTCGCGGACAGAGTCCAACAGCTCCTTAGCAATGTTAATGTGATTCTGTTTTTGGTCGAAATTGAGCAAAAATCAAAGACGAGCCAAAACACGTGCAAGCAAAGCAGCTGTCAAAAATTGACTGAGCATTCAAAATGGCCGAACTTCTCGGCATAACTGAGAGACATGAGTGCCAACTTTTGCGGGAATTCAAAAGTCGCGATACATTTTGAACAGACCTCGTATGCGACATCTTGAGGCTATAAACAGGACCTTTTTTTATATTTACCTTCATTTACGATTATATGCTTATTTGAGGCTATAAAAAGGATTTTTTTAAATTTTTTACTTGATTTTTTATGTTATAAAATTAAAAAAATTAAAAAAATACTGCTTAAAGTTTTTTTTTCAGGAGGCTCGAAAAAGGAATTTTTAAAAAATTTTTATAGTATTAGTTTTTCCTAATTTTTTGAGTATTTTTTGAGGTTGGAATATGATAAGTTTTTCAATTTTTTGTAGTATTTTTTTTCTTCATATTTTTAGTATCGACGATAATTGTGTATCAAAATAAAATTGTTGCGGAGAATGCCATCTAGAGGCTTTATTTGCTACTAATAGTACATGATTATCCATTTTAAAGCTTGTGAAAGAAAAAATCTGTTGTCTAATAGTTACTAAATAAATAAATTAATAAATGTATAAATTGTTAATCTTAATAATTATTATTTTATATTTAATATTGATAATTTACTAAACAATGCGTTAAAATTATAAAAACTTTCTACTAAACCGTCTATGCGTTTCTATTTTGACGCAGCTACGTTTTGCGTTTAAAAAGTATATTATAGTCGTGGCAATGAGGCTTTTCCTTGCTCAGTGAATATATCAATATTGACATATATGAGGCTCTGAAAATCTACAAGCGCCTATAAAAAGCCATTATATCCGTGAAAAGAGAATGTCTGGTGGTCATTTTGATCCGAATGTGTGATTAGAAAAAGAATAAGGAGACAATTCTTAGTGCTATGACCGAATGATAACTGAACTTTTTTTGCCTGAAGTTAGAGATTTTTAAACCATTTTTTTAACAAGATGGCACCACAAGCCACACAGCAATGGTGTTAGTTACCAGGCAGATTGGAAATGACTGTGATCACTTTCATTACTCACAATTCCCACATGCCTCGGAACTCATTGCAACTAGACGTTCCTATTGCTGAGTAGGCTATGACGAATCTCGCTAAGTACTGGGTCACTCGATGTGCCACAAAAAGCTTTAAGGACAGCAAGGCTGTCGCTAAAAATAATAGGGCTCCGTTGACTGGGAATATTGATCACAATTTCAATTGCTGCTTTGATGGCCCACAGCTCCCCGTAATATGGAGTTGCCCTTAAAGGGAAGATTCCACAATATAATGGGCGGGTGCTGAAGCTAAAAAGTTTGACGACCGAAAAAGATATAGTATCGGCATCGGTGGCGGCATCCGTAAACAACAGTCGATGATCTTTTAATCCGTCCAACTGTTCAACGAAAAGCTTCCTATATTTGGATGGATCAGTACTAGCCTTCTTAAGCCTGTCAAGAGGAAGCGACACTTTCAACTTTACTCCCAATCACGGTTTCCAATCTAGATGTGGAAGGGAAGTTTGGAAAACGAGGGGGAGGATGGATAAATTGCTTTCAAGGTGGGATATTAATAAGGATAGTGATGATGAATTCCTTTTTGAACTGGGGGAGATGATAATATTTTTAATTAAAGTGTGTGTGTGGGGGAGGGGGTAATGTGGAAGGTATAGGTTTTTGTAAATTAAATTTAGGCAAGCTTTTGCTTGTTCATGAAATCTTTTGGGTGGGGAGGGAAGAGCTTAGTGACAAATCGGATACACTACAATTTTTTTTTCTGCAAACATGAAGGCAAGGTGGGTTTGATGTGCAGATCACCTCACAGTTTATGCTGCTCCAAGTGTTGATATTGCAGATGGCGTTATTAGTTTGATATTGAAGATCGGCACCAGATAAAAGTACAAAAATATTGTCATTGTAATGATTGAAAGATGATAGAATGTTGGAAACGGAGTGAATATATATATTGAATAGGATCGTATATAGAAAGGATTCTTGTGGCATGCCAATTTTTATTTCGCGTTTTGACGAAAAATGAACGTTGGCGCGTACCGTGAAGGCTCTACCAGTTAGGTAGGAACGTAGAAGTGCCCATATTGCAGAGTCTATTCCCCACTCTGCCAGCTGTAAGTTCGTTAAATTTTTTCCTATAGGACTGCATAAAAAAATTAATATTTGTACAAAGTATTTAAAAATCAACAACCGTTAAGTAATGACCGAATGAAACTGAAAAAGTCAGAAAAAATTATCTTAAAAGGATTGAATCTTGCAAGAAGTTCTATAATAGTAATTAAAATAATGTTATAAATGGCAAAATTAAAATATTATAATAAAATATAAATTTTATCAAAATCTTAATTAAAAATATCTTTTATTTAATTTTAGTTTCCAAATTTTAAATTGGATATAAGGACCATTTTGAAACTAAGAGATTTCGATATTTGAAACCAATTTTATTTACGTTTCTTAACATATTATCAACTCATTGAATCAGAAAATAATAGTTTTTATTAAAAACTTCTTATTTCGAACCAAAAATTTTTGCCAAAAAAAAAATTATGAATATTTTTTTAAGATTAAACTACTTAACAAGAACAACACATATTGATATAAAATAACCACTAGGAATGTATTAAGATAAGACGTGAAGATATTCATTTGAAGGAAATTATTTGTTTTTTTATTATCTTTAATTTTTTTTTGTTGAAATTTAAAAAAAAAAAAATTTAAGTTTAAATACGATTGCGCAAAATTGCCACCTTTATTTTGTTATAATATCTTGAAAAGATCAAAATTGAGTTAAGAAAAATTTAACAATGTGTGTGTGTGTATGTGTGAATTTATGTATAAATTTTAATTAACAAATAAACACCTTAAAAAATTAGCAAAAGTCATTGGAAGAAATAAGACGAAAAAGCGGGGTAAAATGAGCTCTTATATTTCTTACCTAATCGCAATGTCTTGGAATTTTTCAATAATTAAAAAAAAAAATATTTTCCTTTTATCATAATTGGATTATCATATTTGCTGTGTTTATTATATGATCGACAGGTAACAAATTTCTGCTTGACATTACACCTTACCTGAATTCTTTTTGGCATGAAAAGGGAATTGATATTAAAAGCCGCGCTCTTATTGATGAGAATTTAAAATATTTTCCAAAACAAAAACAAAAAAAAAGACGTCAGATAAATTACGGTAAGGTGAGATAAGCCTGATCTTGCGAGTTGCGGGTAAAGTGAGCTGGAAGAAAGAACCTAAACAGAAGGATCTGAAGTAATGCTCGTGCATACAAGAAGAGAATTGGGAATGAAATAATATTTATCGGCAATGCTTTTGGTGCCAAAAGTAAACGTAAAAGAACCGAAAAAATGTTAATTTGAAGCTTAGCACCATTTATCGACTTCCGCAGCTGTTACTACTCGGTAAGCCGTTCAGGTGAGTTGACGTACAAAATGCATTAATTAAAGGAATTCCATTCACAGTTCGGACTGACGGGATGTGTTTCGATTGGAATCGTTTGTTTTTGATTTGTTCTCCTTTTCAAATACTGTTGATATCTTTGTTCGAATCGCTTTTCATTCGCTTTCCTACGATTTGCAGTTCGGTCAAACGAAGCTAATTAATTAAAAACTGTTCTTATCAATTGACTTATCAACAGTTCGATAAGAAAATCACTCTATTTTCTGTAAAAGAAAACGGTTCATTATACAAATGTCTTAATTGAATAAAAAATACCTGATGGCATTTGGCTTTTAAACAGTCATTCGGCATTGACCTTTAAATTAGGTTGAACTAACTTCTTCAAAATTGTTCAATATTTCTTATTTCGTAGTTTCAGTTTAAAAAAAAAATTTCAAAAAAGACGTTAATATGTGCTTAGGATTATTAGATGGCACTGCACATTAGGTGGCAACGTAATTTTTTAAGTTTTTTGTTGATGTGAATAGTCGTGAGTATCGTCGTTATTTTTTTTTTTTATTTATTAAAGAGTTTATTAAAAAACTTCTCTGATTTACGGATATTGGGACATTTTCTTCTAATACACAACAATGTTAAGTTCGAATCCAGCTTGTAAAGTAGCCTTTTAGGTGTCGGTAAATGATCTTAGCTGCCTTGGCGTCCAAAAATATTCTCATTTTTCAGAAATAACAATTAGGAAAGAAAGTTAAATAGAAAATTATATATTGAGTGCGATCTGGCAATACTTAAGACTTCCGTTCGAAATAGCTTGCATGTTAACTCTTTCTAGACCTCGTCCGGTAGCTACGCGACCCAATACAGCATGATAATTGAAGTTGTGCTTTTGAAGTGCGCGACGCAAAATGAAACATCAAAATTTGTTCCATCAAATTTTATGGTAAGCTTGGGTTTGATTTAAGGAATATTCCAACAACCCCATGTGGGATATATCTTATTAAGAGCACAAGTTTTTTGTTGGCACAAAGCATTTTTAGAGGGCCTAGAAAGAGTGGAAGCATTCGCCCATTGAAAACTAATGAAAATTTGGAAAGAGTAAGGCTCCTTTTACCTTCAGGACAAATTGTTTGCTATCAACATCGTTTTTTATAAAGAAGTCGTCGAAAGACTCACAAAAAGAGATGTCCTTGTTACATGACTATTTTTAACAAAGAGTTTTTATCATTTGCAAAGTAAGCCCTTCCCCCCTTCAATTTAACGCTTCAAGAGATCTTTTGGGTAATTTCTCTTTAAACGCCGACGAGTGTACACATAAATAGAGAGCATAACAGAGGAAAGATTTTAGATGAGATAACTTTAGTGGTAGGATAATCGGGAATGAAACTTTTTATAACGAGATACGCGCGAATCATGACCGAAAGGAACATTTCGGTCATATAGGCAGGGCTCTTGTAAAGTTTGACTGTTGATTAACATTGAGCTGATGTAAGTAGCCTTTGAAGGAAAGATATCTGCTATTTTCTTTCCTATAATTACTAATTGTCGAATGAAGTGTCATTAATGCTACAATGTTTGTAATGTGACTGAAAGTAATCTGGCAACATTGCACTCTTGTCCTTTGTAGAGAGTCTGTATAACTTTTAACGCTGTTCGGTAAATAGGCGACCCTAAAGAGGTGTCATGAGTGAAGTTGTGTTTTTATAGCGTTTTACGAAAACTCAAAGACCGAAATTTCGAACAACGATGTGCCATCAAATTTTCTGCCTAGCTTTCAAAGAGAACATTTCTTATCAAGGGCAGATGTATTTGTGTGGCATAAAGCCTTTTTGGAGGGCCGAGAAGCAGCGGAAAACAGTCGTTGCTCAAGGAAGCCTTCAACATCGATAACTAATGAAACTGTGGTCTAAGTGACTGTTAACCAAGTTTATAGTAAAAAGTTCTTAAAAGGCTCAGGCAAAGGGTTCTTTGAGTCAGATCGACGACTGCAGATACTTGGATGCTCCTGTATGACAACGCTTCTTCTATTCTTCTGATTTCAGTCCGTATAATTATTTTATGTTTGGAAAAGAAATATCAAAAAATATTTCCTAACCTTTAAAATCGATAGCTGTTGAGAATGTGGAAAAAGTGCAGCTTCTGGTGAGGTCAGGTCGTCAATTAACATTGATCTGATGAAAGAGTACCTGAAAGGCTTAGAAAAAGGGTTCTGAGCACCAAATCAGACATTTCAGGCACTTGGAAGCTACACCATCATAGCGCTCCCCCTCACAGTCATTGATGGCTATTTCTATTAATAATTTATTGTTAGTAAAAAGGGGTTTCGCCGTGTGTGGTGCAGTGGTCAAGTCGACCGACTCACACTCGGTAGGTAGCGGGTTCGATTCCCACTGCTGCCATATCGGCATTGGTGCCGGGGTGAGAGGCCGACTTCTAGCCTTATATATATGTAGTCCGTGGCGTCCCCCAACATCACTGGAGGTTGCTTCGCTGACCTGATAAGCCGCAAGCTATAAAAAAATACCTTATCAAGAAACAGCACAAGAAGAAGCATCCGGACCATACCTCAGGCAAAAACTTATTTGGCTTTCATCGAACAACCCGAATAGGTACCTGGAACGTGCGGACTCTCTCCCAAACTTCTCGACTGAGGCAAGCTGCCTCCGAAATGCGACGCTACAACCTCGACATCCTGGGAATCTCCGAGACAAGGTGGAAACATTAAGGAACGCTCACAACGCAGATGGGTGAACACTTCATCTATAGCGGCAACGATAGCGGCCACCACTGTGGATTCGGATTGATCCTATCAGCCAACGCAAAGAGATCTCTCATGGGCTACAAACCGGTCTCCGACCGCTTTCTGACAGCCAGGTTCCACTCGAAGTTCCGAAACATCACCATCGTGCAGTGCTATGCCCCAACCGAAGTAGATGATGACGCCAACAAAGAAGCCTTCTACCACCAACTACAGACGTGTATTCAATCTGCCCCGAAGAGCGACATCAAAATTGTCATGGGCAACTTTAACGCTAAAGTAGGCCAGGACAACACTGATCTTCGCTCGGTCATTGGAACACACAGCCTCCACGCAGAGGGTAACGACAACGGGAACTGTCTCACTGACCTCTGCTCAGCTCATCAATTCTTCATCGATGGCACCAAGTTTCCTCACAAGAACAACCACAAATACACCTGTCAGTCTCCGGATCGTATGACCCGCAACCAGATAGACCACATCCTGATAAGCAAAAAATTCCTCGGATCGCTCCTGGACGTCATGACAATCCGAGGAGGTGACATATACAGCGACCATCAGCTGTTACTTGGCCAGCGAAGCAGAAGCCGCTGCACACCGGAATAGCCAGCGAAGCAGAAGCCGCTGCACACCGGAATAGCCAGCGAAGCAGAAGCCGCTGCACACCGGAGCGACATCCGCAGTGTCTATGTATCAATTCGCAAACTATCCGGAAAAAGAACACCCTCACTGCCACCACTTAAGGACAAAGACGGTCAAGCTCTCTCCACGGATGAAGAACAACTCGACCGCTGGAAGGAATTCTTCTCAGAATCCCTTCCAGTAGCTCCAGAATTCCATCATCCTCCTCCAGTGATGCGCAGAAACCCACGAAGATCCATCCCAACAACACCGCCCACGATTATGGAGATCACAACAGCAGTCAACAAGCTCAAGAACAGCAAAGCACCCGGACCTGACAACCTGGCCCCAGAGGTTCTGAAGTTTGACCCGCCACTCCTGGCCTCGCTGTTGCATCCTATAATCGCAGAAGCCTGGACACAATGCCACTTCCCGGACAGCTGGAAAGAAGGAGTAATTATCACCATCCCCAAGAAAGATGACCTTGGCGATTGCAAAAACTGGAGGGGAATCACTCTGCTGAACACCATCCAGAAACTAATCGCCTCAATCATCCTGACTCGCATCACTCCAACAGTGAAAAGTGCCCTTCGCAACGAGCAGTCTGGCTTTAGACCAAACCGCTCCTGTGTTGATCACATAAGCAGCCTAAGAATGCTCAGAAAAAAGACTTTCCTTGAAAGGCTCAGAAAAAGACTTTTTTCCATCAGATTGGACACTGTAGACACTTGGATACCCCAACAATACTCCCCGACTCATGCCCATCTGCAACACCGAATTTTTGTCAAGAAAAGCATTCCTGTGGTGCCCAGCCCCCCTATTTACCTCATGTAAGTTCATTTCCCACAGGCAAAATCCACTTGAAAGTATGTCATCCTACTACGGTCGATAACATCCAAAGGAGCGTAACATATTCCAAAGCCTCCGCTCAAAGGAACTACTTTGTAACGGATAACATTGATGCATAAAAATAAAATTAAATTGCTGTAAACTACTCTCATTACTCCCCTTCTACACCTCACATGAACTTTTCCTTCCAATTGAAGAATCCTTACTTTTCTATAAAATATTCTAAATAAAAAAAATTTTTTGTTCAGCTCTTTAAGATCGTATTTAATATAACAAAATTATGCTGCTATAATTATAGTTTCAATGAGGAAAATAAAGAAAATAATAGGAACAAAACAATCAATATAATCACCAAAAAAAAAAAACAAAAACAAAATACTGCAATTTCCGCCCACATTCTATCGATTTGATGAAAAATAATGGATTCGATGCAATGCAAGTGCAGCTTAGGCTGCAGAAGATGCCCCGGAGTGCATATATGCATGGCTGGAATGTACACATACGAGCATTGCGTAATTTTGGATTAATATTAACGACAGAAATAGTTACGATAATTGGTGATTGGTGGTGTTGTAAGTGAAGTATTTGCGACTGGATTGATGTACCGATGGGAGATGTTGGGTACCAATGCTATACTCGCCCAGCCAGCAACTATCCATGCATGTATGTAGGTACTTGTGCTGATGGACTATCCAATTAGCTTGCTGTCGGTCAATGAACTCCATCGAATCAATAATGATTCATGGCATACATATCGTCGCATGGCATTGCTTAGAAAATCTATTGAGTCGCGATAGACTTTATAGTGTCTTCGCCTCCGCAACTCAACCGTATATCATTTTAGTGGAAAGAATATCTTTTACACCACCAAAAAAGAGGGGAAGAAACCAAAAAAAAACAAAAAAATATCAACAAAAAAAACCCCATCCAATTCTAACGAATTATTGCACTTCAGTGGCAATGGCATACGTCGCGTCGTCAACTTTCTTCGCTTAATCGGGGATGATGCAAACGAAAATTACTAAAAATTTATTTAAGATAAATTGTGTCACTCCCTTGGACCAGATGTGTTTACGCATGCCGCCTTCCACTCCACCCGCACTTCCTTCATTTCTGTTCAATTTGAATTTATTGTCAAACACACAATCTGGAGCAGTCGGTGGCCGTGGTGCGCAATTAGAGACCATATGGAACGCTTATCGTTATTCCAAATAGGAAAATTGCATCAGCGACAGCTACAAGAACAGAAGTGCGGCGGCTACATTCAAATTTTTTGTGTGCAATTGGTTCACGGAATATCTATCATGTCCAGTATTTAAAAATTGCCGTGAAAGGGACAGGGGGGGCTATGGTTTCTGAACAATTTTTTTTTAGGTAAATAAGAATTGCTTTTTTCTCCAAAACTGTTTTGAGATTGGTTTTTTTTTTTTTGTATGTAAGATCTCTGAGACAAAAGCTAGAGGCCTTTCTATAGCGTCAAGACAATGAGCCCATTTGATTAATTCATGTAACGTGTTCGTTGGTATTGTTAGTTAACTTGATTATTTTAGCAAGTTAAAAAAAGGACTTGTGAAAGGAATTGAAAGAAGTCCTGTTCAAAGACAAAGTCTGGATTAAGTGGAATTCGTTCAGGATATGAGGTTGGGGTTAGGTTGCCGAAGAGGAAGTTTCGGGCCCAGAATTTCGGCACGGTTGATTTGTTGGTGTCTTTCACTTTTGGGTCAGTCTTTTTGCCTTTGGATGATCTTTGTCAGTAGATGAGATAAATTTGGTATAACCGTGATGATGGAGAGCCTAACGTATTAACTGATGAGCCCCAGTTTATTGGAAAGGTTATTGGAACGATTTTTTTGTTGTTGATAAATTTGAAAATAACTAAAACAGTTTTGAGATTGATTTTTTCTCATTTTTAATGTAATTTTTAGTAACTTTTGTACTAAAATATTCAATGTTTGGTGGAAAAGTAATGAAACTGTTTTGGAGTTGTTTCCAATTTATGTAAAAGTACTAAAAATGGCCTTCAGGTCCTTGGTTACAACCTTTGGATGCTATCGACAGTACCAAGATGATATCCTTGAAAAAAAAACGTAACACGGTCTTAGAGCAGGTAAATATGTTAGAGGCGCGGAGCTGGATTATTGCCATAAAAACACGTCGATGGAGATTGTCGTGTGATAGAAGCGCTGTCATACTGACGCGTCCAGGTATCTGCAGTCATCGATCTGATGCAAAGAACCCTTTTTCTGAGCCTTTTAAGCACTTTTTCACATAAAACTTGGTTAACAGTTTGTCCTGCAACCACAATTGATAGTCTTACCTCAAAAGAATCCAGATTTGAACCACCAAAAAACTTTTACCAAAAAACTTCAGCAAATTTACGGATGCACAAAGCTAGACAGAAAATTTGAGTTTTCGTAAAACGCTATTAAAACACAATTTCACTTATGATAGATCTTTAGGGTCGGCTATTTATCAAACAGGGTTTAAAGTTATACAGAACCTCTAGAACGGACTAGAGTGCAATTATGCCAGATTACTCTCAGTCACATTACATATATTGCAGCATTAATGACAATTCATTCGACAATGAGTAATTATGGGAAAGAAAGTAGCGGATATCTTCCTTTAAAGAGCTACTCACATCACCCTCAATGTTATATAAATATTCCTTTCGTTCATGATTTGCGCGTATCTCGGTATAAAAAATTTCATTTCCGATTATCGTACCAATAAAGTCATCTCATCTAAAAGCTTTCCTCTGTTACGGTCTCTATTTACACTCACCGGCGTTTAAAGAGAAATTGGCCAAAAGATCTCTTGAAGCGTTAAATTGAGGGGGGGGGGGGGGCTTACTTGGCAAATGATAAAAACTCGTTCCTAAAAGTAATCGTGTAACAAGGAGCAACCAAGTATCTGTAATATCCGATCTGATGCGAAGATCTCTTTTTGTGAGTCTTTCAAGGACTTCTTTATAAAAAACGATGTTGATAGCAGACAATTTGTCCTGAAGGTAAAAGGGGCTTTGCTCATTTCATATTTTCATTAGTTTTCAATGGCGAAGGTCTCCCTGACTGACGTTCGTCTTCCACTAATTCGAGACCCTCTAAAAATGCTTTGTGCCACCCTCTTTTCGACAATGAATAATTATAGAAAAGAAAAGGAAGGATATCTTCCCAATAAAATTATGACGATAAGGAAACTTTTTATAACGAGAAATTTAAGATCACTAATAATAAAATAGTTAGTAACATAAAAGTTTGTATCGAAAATTTTACATATTATTTTTTAACTGAAAGAATTCGATTTGATAATAATTGAAAGGCTTGGTAGAACAGCAAAGTTCTGGTTCGTAAGTTCATATAAGTCCCAGTAGGGCATTATATAAAAGTGCTTTGTTATCTATAATAAGTTAAGACTTTTTGTCTAAATGTCAAATAAGTTAAGAATTTCTGTCGGACTTAAGACCACTAAATACTAGATGCTGATTTATTTGTTGCTGGTCTCCAATTTTTCTATTATTTTTAACCTTCGAACGTGGATCCATTCTTTATTCTTGATTTCATAACTAATTGAATGTAATTTTTTGTCGATTATTTCTTTTTCATTTAAATCTTTTTTAGAAAGTTACATAATTAATTATATTTTTTCTCGTTTGTTTTTTGTTGATTTTTCCCCATTGAATTTTTGTTGTTATTGTATTGAATTTTCTTCATGCTGGACTGCATTCTGTTGCATTATGCACATACGCTACGATACTCTACCATATACAATAGGATATGATGTGATATTATTATTGTAGCTTTGTAGCTTTTGTAGCTGTGTCATTTGTCGTTGGGAAGTTGTTCCACCCACATTCAGTTGCAATTGATCGTAGTAAAAATTTATACGCATTTAAATTATGCAGTTTTTCCGCCAAGTTCGTTTAGGACATTTTTTTTCGTATTATTGTTTTTAGTTTTTTTTTTTTTTTTTTTTTTAAATAAAAGTTGTTATTATTATTTAGATTTAGAATTTTTTTGTTGTTGAATTTAATTTATTTTATTTTCTTGTTTTGGAATCAGAACTTGTCTGCCTTCAATATGATTTTGTACAGGGATGGCATATGGTGGTGTATTGCTTGTTGTCTAATAATAAAATGCACTTTAGTTTTGTTCATAATATTTACCATGAACACTGTTGGTTGTATACTGCACGCCTCATTATTGGTGCCACCATCTATTTTTTGCTAGAATTGCTTACAATTGCCGATTTAACTATTTATTGTAGGTAAGAGGAAATTGCTTTTCGGTTAGCTGGATTAACTGCAAATTGAAATGTTTGTAGATGTAGCGAAAAGTGTAGAAAATCGAATGCAATCAGTGGTATCGCCTACACGTTGCATTTTGTTTGTCTATCGTTAAAAGATATTTATACGCGACCAGATCGGTCCAGTCTAAAGATTACAGATTTGTAAATTCGTTTCAAGAGATTTTCCACTCTATTTTCGGTGATGTTAGCTTTGGTGATGCAGCGAAATGAATGATTGAAAAATTCGAAACGGCACTTTAACATAGCTTCAACATTGATCAATTCTAATAAACTTGGTGCATATAACATATTCAATTATCGACGAAATTACGGTAATTCTACTTACTATAAGACGGTTGTGGACGCCTTCTTCCTTGTACGGGCAATTTTTCAACACATTCTACTATTAACAGAGTTACTACTACTATTCAAATTTGATGAATACATTCGTATACTAATGGACCGGTTTATCTTGATGTGATTTTACTTAGTTCATCTTGCTGCTAATCTATTTCGAAATATTCCCTAACAACCAGTATAAATATCTTATTTATTAATTAACATCGAATAAATATCATCAAAAAAATATGCTTTTTTATTAATGTCAAAAAGAAAAATTCAAAACTAACCAAGAAGTTTTTATTTTAAGGCTCTTATGAACAGCATAATCCCAATTTTAATGAGGTCGCATCTAATTTTAGATCTGAATAAGAAGTCCATCTAATTCGCTCTAGGAGGGCAATCTCTCTTATTTGGTGGGAAGGATTTGGTTGTTTAGTATTTTCGAAAAATTTATATTTTCTGAACAGTTATTATTTTTTAATATATTTCTATTTTACGTAAAATATTGGTCAAGAAGAGATAGAATTGAAGTGATAGTTGCTGAGATAGGAGCCAAAGGGCATTTTGTTAATTGGAGATAAAAGTTGGGCATTGGTAAATTTTGTTGATCATATTTAAATGTACAAAAAGGTTTACAACAGGACTTGGGAAATGAATTGTTCGGTTTACGTGCTCAACAATAGCTGAAATTCTATTTAATATAAGAAAAAAAAGTCACTTAGAAATAATAATATGGTATTTTTGGTCTACGTGTCCAAAAATATTTTCTAAGTCACCTTCTATGAATATTAAGAATTCATTTTTTTTATAAATCAGAAAGTTAATCAAAAAAAAAAATCTTATAATACAAATAAGTGTTAAAAATTAGGATAAACTACAAGGGCACTATGATAAATCAGTGATAAATGTAAGAGATGTGGCTGATAGTTTTTTTTTTTATCATTTGACATTTTTTAGTATTAGGCAAATTTCATCTGGTAACTTTCAGATCAACTTTGGATACTCTTTTTCATCTGATTCTTTTAGATCAACTTTGGATACATTACACTTCAACTTCAAGGTAGTCACAAAAATATTTTACGGTATTAATAATTTTAAATTATTTCAAATCAAATATCAAACGAAGCTATTGGAAATATTGTCTTGATTTGATTTATATTTCGAGGCCAATTGTCAAAGTACGAGAGCACTATGATAAGTCAGTGATAAATGTAAGAGATGTGGCTGATATCAGTAAAATGATATTTTTTTTAACATTTAGCATTCTTAAAAAAACGCTATATAAAATTGTATAACTTTATGTTTATTAAATTTAATTTTGACGGCTATTGAAAACAGATAAGGTTTGTGTTTTTTTTTACTAATATTGGGAAAAAGTGAATTTCGTGCGTTAATAAAACACTATTTTTTTTGAGGAGAAAAACAATATGTGAAGTCAAAACTAAGCTTGAAAAGTGTTATAGAGACTGCTCACCTTCGTTTGGAATGATTTTTAAGTGATTTAATAAATTTTGTTTTGGTCATGTGAGCACAATTTGGCGTTCAATTTATGGCAGCACCGAAGAAATTATTACTGAATTCCATAATATCATTTTGAAAGATGAGTAAAAGTTTATGTACGTATAAATCTAACATAAAGCTATTGGCAAGATGGGTGACACGTTTGCAAACATCTGATCGTAAATGTGTTCGGAGTATTTGGATATTTTTACCACATAATCCAAATGAATTTTTACATCGAATCATACATTTTTGTGAAACATGGATTCACCGTTAATACACTAGAAGCCGTGCGACCTATTCCTGCTGCCAAAAATATAGAAATGTCTTAGTGGAAAGAACCGAGTTTGACAAACTGTACTACACAAGTGATATAAAGAAGTTGGAATATTGTTGAACGAACTATATCGAGCTGAAAAAAGATTATATGTTGAAAAATAAAAAAAGTTTTGTTGAATAAATTAATTTTTTCTTTTATTTATCACTAACTTATCAGACTGCTCTCATATGTGAAATTTTGACTATAATCCCGAAGCCTTGGAATCAATTTATAGCTCATTATTTGTTTCCATTCTCTACTGTATTTGGTATTGGTTACTAAATAACAGAAATGTTGAGTTACATTGAGTTTCAGGTCATGCTGTGATATTCTGCTTATCAACTGACGGATGAGACCTTCCACGATCCCATGGTCACGATAATATCAAATTTGTCTAATTTACTATACTTTTGACCATTTGTTAATAAACATAATTATCACAAAGTTATTACGTAATACCGTAAAGTTAACAATTATTCCAAAACTGTGAACAGGCAATTTTTTTTTGAATTCCGATTGGGACGCCTAAACGAATGCCACATATTATAGAATTACCTTCTAAACAGGAGTCCTTTCATTGCAGAGCTCCTAGACTCAACCTAGCGCTATTTTTAAATCTATTAAACAATCTAAGTTGCTTCATACCATTAAACTGGTTTTATAAAAAGCTGGCAATGTCAACCCACACTCAAAATGATATCGGCAACTGGTCTCATTGTCGTGGCGCTAAAAAGTTGGATCTTGCCCTTTTATTTAATTCGAACAATCATAATCATGTTGAAGATGTTTTGGAAAATTTCTCAAATTCCAGGTTGTAGTGGTTCTATGCCTACAGTGTGTACTGTCGATAGTGTACGCTGTGGCGCATCAATGCACTGTGCTCAAAAAAAAATGGACTAAGTATAAATATTTTTTTTTTTACGCGAGTTGCCTGAGATGTGAACGAAATAGTTTACGTTAGATTGTAAGTTTATTAAAAGAGTTAGTTGATTATATTAATTATCAACGCCTTGATCGCATAAGAAACGCGGAACAAGAATATATCAATGCTACTATAATCAATTAAAAAAAAATTCAACTTCCGTTTTTTTGAGCACAGTTTGACGAACACAGGCACAACATTGCATCCCTGTTGATCAAGACGTTTTGGGACAGGTTTTAAGTGTTAGTGTAACGGTCTCTAGACCGCTCTGTAATTTGTGAATATTTTTCATATAATTTTGTTGTTAAAATCGAAACGTCTTTTCACCTGATCTTCGGGTACGTTCATCCCAATGGATTTTGTGGCTAACCGATTGTACAAAGCGGCTATTAGAGTTGAATAGAGCCAATTTTATAGAGCCCATATACGTGAGTCGAGAAGAATTCCACTATCAGCGTACACAGCCCGAGAACGGCGCTAATCTTGATAAGAACTAGCCGCGAACGTGCACCAACTTTTCAGATAAGCAACATTTTTGTTGTCATCATTGAATCTGCGTCCAATCAACTGTAACTGAACTTACGGTTTTGAATATCCTCTACTACCAACGTTGGCCAATTTGTGGTGGATTATTTTTTTGGAAATAGGAAACCGGCGTAGGCACGCCTCTGAAAATTGCTATAGAATGCGATGATAACAGTTTTGCAGAGCGACGGTGTTATTCGGAAAACGGGCAGAAAAAGCGAAGAACAACTTTTGTCCACGGTACTCGTATCAGTGGAATCTTCTAGGGGCTGTTATGGATCAGTCAGGAAGAGCAGACAGTCAGGAAGACGAGACCAGGAAAAAGTGTTGGTCATCGATTGTAACAAGCACCAACAAATTGAAATATGCAGTTTCGTATGACGTACGAGCAGGTGGACAAACACCAACTATCGGAACTGAAACCAAACTAGAACCTACTCGTAGTTCAGAATCCGAATCAAATTTTCTCTGTTTGGTGTGTGCTCCGGTCTTTTATTACGGTCCAATGGATGTAAGTGGAAGACCGGCCAGATCCAGAGAATAGTACGTACGCCAAGTGACCGGGCGGTGGCACCAGATACAGTATGGCTATCGGCAAACACGTGTCTTCCGCGCATCTCACTCACATCATACGAGTATAAGCTAAGCGATACCGTTTCCAGAACCGTTCTTCTGCCCAGAACATTTGTTTTCCTTTTACTAAACTCGTTCGTACGCTGGTTCCGTACCATCGGAGAGTCACTCCTCACGGCTACAGTGCGTAGCTTTGGCATCTCCATTCGATTTTAATCGTACTCGCCTCCAACGTACAAAAATTTTACCGTTCCTGGTCGATTCCATCTTGTTTCAGATTCTGTATTGCATAATATTTACTTCAAGAACCTCGTGTCTTCTTACAAATAACATCATCGCAACATTTACATGCGCTGATTATGTACTTGGCGATGTTATCGTCGACGCAAAAGTACGAATGTTTGTCAAATTTCACATTGGATGATCGTAAATAGGCTGGAAATAGTCCATAATCTTCTATTTTTAATATTAAACGAAGAAAAAAAAATTATTCGCACTAAGAAATTAAATAAAACAAAAAAAAATGATCGCTTGGCAAAATTTATAAATAACTTTAAGAGCTCAAAAATAATTTTAAGGGCTAAAAAAAACTTTAACAAAACAATTTTTACTGCGCGTATTCGCTGGACATTTTTAATGGCTGCTGTTACTGGACGGTTTAACTGGAAATTTTCATTGGAACATTTTGTACTGGAAATTTTTACCGAAAACTTTTGGTAAAATTTTTTGGCTGGAAATTTCATTCTACAAAATTTTAACTGGGAATTTTTGCTGAAAATTTTTACTGGGAATTTTCATTGGTAGTTTGTACTGGAAATTTATCTCGAAATTTTAACTAGAAATTTTAATGGAAATTTTACTGAAAATTTGTGCAGAAATTTGTTGGCTAAAAAGTTTGTACTAGAAATGTTATAAAAAATTTTTACTGAATATATTGTACTGGAATTTTTAATAGGTGCTTTTACCGGAAATATTTCCTAGTTCTTGCTGGTTGCATATTTTGTACTGGAAAATTTTTAATGGGGATTTTTGGTAGATATTTTTGATGGAAATTTTTACCGAAAACTTTTGCTGGAATTTTTGAGCTGGAAATTTTTGCTGAAAATTTTTAATGGGAATTTTCATTGGTAGTTTGTACTGGAAATTTATCTCGAAATTTTAGCTAGAAATTTTAATGGAAATTTTACTGAAAATTTGTGCAGAAATTTATTGGCTAAAAAGTTTGTACTAGAAATGTTATAAAAAATTTTTACTGAATATATTGTACTGGAATTTTTAATAGGTGCTTTTACCGGAAATATTTCCTAGTTCTTGCTGGTTGCATATTTTGTACTGGAAAATTTTTAATGGGCATTTTTGGTAGATATTTTTGATGGAAATTTTTACCGAAAACTTTTGCTGGAATTTTTGAGCTGGAAATTTTTGCTGAAAATTTTTAATGGACGATTTATATTAAAGAATTTTAACTGGAAAATATTTTCTGGGAAATTTCATTGGTAGTTTATACAGGAAATTTTTACTACAAATTTTACTAGAAATGTTACTGAAATTTTGTGCAGAAATTGGTTGGTTAAAAATTTTGCACTAGAAATGTTACTGAAAATGTTTACTGAATATATTTACTGGAAATTTTTAATTGGTTAATTTTACAAAATCTAAACTAAACATTTTTGTTATAAATTTTTTTGTTGAAAATTTTTATTATCATAAATTTTTTCCTGGAATTCGTTGGCCATAAATTTTTTAGTGGAAAATTTTATCTGGATATTATTGGAAATGTTTTTGCTGAAATTTTTTTCGATAAATTTAAGTGGAAATTTAGTATAGAAATTTTTACTTAACATTTTTCCTGAAATTTGTTGGCTAGAAATTTCGTTTAATGGAAAATTTTTACTGGAAATTTTCATTAATAGTTTTTACTGGAAGGTTCTACTTTGAATTTTTTTCTAAAAATTTTACTGAAAATTTTATTTAGAATTTGTTGGTGAAAATTTTGTTTTAGAAAAATGTTAAAGAAAATACTGGAAAATTTTTACTGCAACATTTTAACTAGAACATTTTTACTGAAGTATTTTTACGGGGAAATCTTTCTTAGAAAATTTTTATTGGAAATATTTTACTGGAAAAACTTTTTGGTGGAAATTTTTATTGGGAGCTTTTTTTAGAATTTGGAAATTTTTACAGGACATTTTAACTAAAAATTTATACTGGTTAGTGGATATTTTTACAGAAAAACCAGATTCTTCATATATAAAAAAATACCGGTAGTGGATATTTTTACAAATTTTTTTTTCAACAAAAATTTTCGGCAATAGTTTCTATTTTAAATAACAATTTTTGCTGAAAATTTTTGCCGGAAACTTTTGCTAGAATTTTTTTAATGAAAAATTTTTACTGGTAATTTTCATTACTAGTTTTTACTGGAAGTTTCTACTATGAATTTTTCTGGAAATTTTAATGAAAATTTAATTTAGAATTTTGTTGGTGAAAATTTTGTTGTAAAAAAATGTTAAAGAAAATTCTGGAAAATTCTTACTACAAAATTTTTACTGGAATATTTTTACTGGAAAATTTTTACTGAAAAATATATATCAAAACTTTTTGGTGGGATTTTCTATTGGGAGTTTTTTCGAGAATGTTTTATTGAAAATTTATACAGGACATTTTAGCTAAAAATTTATACCGGTTAGTGGATATTTTTACTAATTTTTTTTTCCAGCAAAAATTCTTGGCAACAGTTTTTAGTTTAAAAAACAATTTTTGCTGAAAATTTTTACTGGAAAATGTTTTTGCTGTAAATTTTTTAAATAACATTTTAACGATGAATGTTTACTGAAAATTTTTTCAATGGATAGTTTTTCTATGAATTTTTATTGAATATTCTTTATTGGAAAATTTTTGCTTTTAATTGGAAATTTTTGTTGTGTATTTTTACTGGTTTTTTTGTAAATTTTTACTGTAATTTTTAACGTTTTTGTTAAAAAAGTTTGGCGGAAATAATTTATACTATCAATTTTAACTCTTAATTTTATGTGCAAATGTTTATTTAAAATTTTTTATTGGAAAATATTCTCGATATATTTTCACTGAAATTTTTTACTGAACAAAAAAATGTTCACTGAAATTTTAACCTTTCAAGATTTTCTACAAATTTTTATTAGAAATTATTAGTGAAAATTTTGAAATTTTGTTGCATGAAGAATTTTGTTATTAAAATTTGGACTATCGATTAATATATTTTATTGCAATTTCTATTTACAGATACTATTGATGTGAGTTGCATCGAAACTGATTGTTTGCTAATCTAACAAATATGTTCTTATTACGTTGTGCTAAATTTATTTTGGGCTATTGACTTTTCGTTTTCTTGTTAAGGAATGCCTTAAAAATAGTACAATTGGTATTTGGAATTAATTAACGGATGCATTTTATTCCTTTTTTCATTCGATTGAACTAAAAATAGACGCCATATTCCGGAATCTAAAAGTTCTGCAAAATAACTTTCGTATGTAAATGTTCTGTTAAAATTTCAGATTATGGCGTTGCAAATTTCATTTTATAAATAAAAAACATTTTTATACTTTTAGATAATTTTAATATATTAAAAATCTAGAAAATTTATCAAATTTGGAATTAATTTGTAGTAAAATCCGGTACAAAACCAAATACCTACTTAAGCGATAAGATCGAATTTTCGATTTTAAAATAAATTACAACCAAAATGTTGTAATAAATAAGAACAGGCAGAATATGTATAGTATGGAAAAAAGTTCAATAAAAATATTACTCAATTAATTAAACCTAATGCATACGTGGTAGTGTTAGTAGCGAAACCGAGTTTAGAAAAAAAATTCACCGGACGAATATACCTCGTTACAGGTGAACATTCAGCAATTAAACAACACACTAAGTAATAATAGTGTAACAGTGAAAATGTTTTTCCCGTTTTATTGTATGATTTTTATTTTAATGCTTTAATATAATTAAAATATAAAAAAAAAATTACGTCTTTGATTTTACTGGTATTGCCGCTTTGGTGCACGGTAACGTTCTGCAATTTCATTTGCCGTTTTTTTCTGTTTTCAGTTTGATTTCTCTGCGCGTAACGAAAAACATAATTAATTAATTATGTGGTCTTTACTGGCATGGAATAAATAAAAACTATATTATTATCAATAGCATTATTATTATTATTATTATTATTATTACTATGAATGGTAAAAATAGTTGTAAAAATTCAAGGGAGCTGAGAGACCCGTCAACCATGCATATTCGAAATAATTCATCATAAAACTTTAGGAGCGCACCGAAAAGATTTGAATATCTTTTCTCAAGTGTTTCAATTTAAGATTTTCCATAAATTATAAATTTTTTCCTACTGTGGGCCATTCTTTTGAGCAGCATTGGTCAATAGTTAATTCATAATTTAAGCGAAATCCATTTAAAAATGGGTATTGAAAATTCACTTTTAATTTTACTTTTAACTGATTTACTTTGCCAAGTTACCGATACGTCAACGAGTCAGCAAAAAGTCTCCCCCACTCCGTTACCAAGTTACCGAAGAGACCAACTTTTGGCAATACTAAAAAAAACCCTTAATGAATTTTAGTGCCTACAATAAATCACAGCCACAGCTAATATCAGTTGACACAATTCACTGAACCTCTGAACAGGACCAAAACAATTTCTTAGTGTTTTGTGACAATATCGAAATTCTTTTTCCAAAAACTGTGGCTACATTGAAATTTATAAGACATACCAAAAACTAAACATAAGACGAAATAATAAATTTTCTTTAACAAAAACGTCACATAATCGATAGTTTCTGTTTGTTAACCACAAAAATTTGCTTAAAATCTGCGAGCATTTATAGTAAAAATGTTCCATAAAAATTGTTCATATTTTATCTTTTGTATTTCGTCATATTTTTTTTCAGGTAAATATTTTTTTTTTTTTTGAGAAGTTATAATAAAAAAAATATGATTAAAAAATTATTTTTACAAGTAAAAAATAGAGTTTTTTTGTATTTGCTATAAATCATTTTAGTGCTGACCACAAATATGAAATTGAAAATAATTTAAAATCACTAAACGACGACTAAAGACTAGGAAGATGCCGAATGTCTGTGCGGAAGATTAAGATTGGTTGAGGTCTCAAATAGAGCATAGTAGATAATATTCGAAATAAAAAGCATAAAACTTTCAGTAGAGAATGTGGAACGAAGCCGAGAGGCTGTACACCTGCTGGAAGAAAATGTACTTGCGTCGCGTTATTAAGATGAAAATTGCGATCAATTTCGTGTCCATTGCGCCGCGCCGCTTGTTGGCCATTCGAACCGTATCTATAGTGTTGGTATTGCAAACAGTTCACAAAAATGAATCTACCAATTGAGAATGGTAATCTGAATGAGCAGAGGGGAAAGATCGATCATTCTAAGATCATCTAATAATAGCAACATATTGCCGGTTTCTCTACGCCTAACCGTGGATCAGCAGCAGTTTAACCATAGATCAGGATGGATTAGTGGAATTGAGGTGCATCGAAAGGTTGCTGAGTAAAGCGACGGTACAGGAACAAGTTTGATCGAATCCATTGCTGAATCTGTGCACGAAGAATAATCTTTGGGAGGCGCATATAGCCGGTGTCGTAAATTATGAAGTCACATTATGTTCACATGCACGTACGTTATTACATGACCAAGATTGCCGATATAATCAAACTAGACGAATAAGTACACCTACTCGCAATATGAGAAAAAGGCTAAAGGAATCTCAACTGCAGAAAAAGATTCTCACACGGGACTTTCCATCTCACAGCCAAGTATATGAAGGCACAAACGCATTATTTTTAGCGAAGCAACAGAGGTCTTCAGTGTCTAACACGTTTCACCTTTAATTCGGGCGTAAAAGATTGTCAAAACCTTAATTTATGATTATATTAGATAAGTTGCCTATAATCAAAATTTCAAAATCAGACATTAACCGTAACTGAAATTTTTTACTAAAAATGTTAAACAAAAATTTTTACTAAACTTTTTACTGAAAATTTTCAATGCACATTTTCTCTGTCATTTATTATCGTAAATTTTTAAAGTATTTGTTGAAAGTACTGAACATTTTTATCGTATATATTTTCTGTCAACTATTGTTTTGCCGTAAATATTTTTTGCATAAAAAATTTGATCGTATAGTTTTTCTGCACATTTTAAGTGAAAATTGTTTGTGGACATTGTTTCCTAAATTGTTACCGTAAATTATTACTGTTCAAAATACTGAACATTTTTATCGTATATATTTTTTGTCGACTATTATTTTGCTGTAAATATTAATGAAAATTTTTGCTCAAATTATAGAGACAATATTCACAAAAAATTGAACTCATAATTATTATCGTAAATTTTTGCTAAACATTTTTACCGCAAGTTTGTACCGTACATTTAAAATGAAAATTTTACTAGAAGTTTTCATCGATAATTAATAATCGTAAATTTTTAAGGAACATTTTTATTAAAATTCACACTGAAATTTTTTACCGACCATATATGTTAATTACATTTTTACCGTAAATTTTAACGTAAATATTTACTAAAAATGTTATATAAAAAAATTCAACTGCACAATTTTTCCTGGAAATTTTAACGGAATTTATTTTCCGGAAATTATTATCGCAATTGTTATCGTAAATTTTTACAATTGCGATAATAATCATTAAAATTTTTTTCAGTAAAAGTTTTCTGCAATTGATCAAAATTATTATTGATTTTTTTTGTAAGGTTCCAAGAGGCAATTTTTTTAAGTGTTCTTATGATACTCATTATCGTAATTGTTATCGTAAATTTTAACTGTACATTTAAAATGAAAATTTTACTAGAAGTTTTTCTCGAAAATTAATAACCGTAAATTTTTAAGGAAAATTTTTATTAAAATATACACTGAAATTTTTTACCGACCATATATGTTAATTACATTTTTACCGTAAATTTTAACGTTAATATTTACTAAAAATGTTATGTAAAAAAATTTATCTGCACAATTTCTCTTGGAAATTTTTACGAAATTTGTTTTTTGGAAATTATCATTGCAATTGTTATCGTAAATTTTTACTATAAAAAAAAATTTACGATAACAATTGCGATAATAATCATTAAAATTTTTTTCAGTAAAAGTTTTCTGCAATAGATCAAAATTATTATTGATGTTTTTTTTTGTAAAGTTTCAACTGGCAATTTTCATTAACTATGATAATAATTATCGCAATTGTTATCGTAAATTTTTACTAGACATTTTTTCGGACATGTTTACTAAAATTTTTGTGTGCAAATTTTTATCGAAAGTTTCTGACGAAAAATTTCACAGCAAATTTTTAACGATATTTTGAACAATAATTTCTACTGACAATTATTACTGAATCCTTTTTCATTTAAAGTTTTCTACAATAGATAAAAATTATTATTGAATTTTTTTTTGTAAGATTTTAACTGGTAATTAAAACTCAAATTTTTTAATTTTACATAATTTGGATTATATTGTAGAACATATTAATAAGGCTTAGAAGAAATTCACGGAAACTTTAAACACAATAGAAATATTTATTCCATCGATGACATTTCAACTTAACAAAAGTAAATTTGAAAATTCATAAGTTCGAGGCACTCCCAGCACCGAACACGGCCTGCCTTAGCGTCCATCAAAAGTGACTTCATAAAGTGTTTTTGGAGCCCCTTTTTGGTGGTTCGTAGTGCACAAAAAAATATGTGCGATTATGGAAAAAAATATTTTAATGCTAATGCGACGTAGTCTCGGTGTGGCTGATGACGACGGTACGTTATTTTGGAACATACACTTTTGAATCATCACGAATGCTAGTTTTTCAGTCTTGCCAATGCATAAGAAAATTCCATGGAACTGTTGAAAAATGCACAATCAAATAGATTGGAAAAATATGTGATATTGTTGGCATTTTTAGAGTTAAATTTATATTAGATATGGAAATGTTCTCTCTTTCATATGTACTGAAAGAATATTTGTAGTTGATCTATTCGATTTGAATAAGAATGCATTCAAAATGCAGATAATTGTTGAGGCCTTCAAAAATGCATTTAATAGTCCTTATCACATTTTTCTATTACGCCAGTCTTCTGCTAAGCAAACAGCTGATGTGTAGCGCTTTAGGGGTTGTGCTTATCTTATAGCAGTTACAAAGGGTTCCTAGCAGATACAGTTGCAGGTCACTTAGCCAAAAGGGATATGAATTCCTTCACGCGAAACGCTTTCCATGACGAATCTAGAAGGTGAATCCGATGGTAGGATAGGTTCCGAAAGATACTACCAAGCACACGTCGATTATGCTCATTGTTGCCGTTTAAATTTTCCATTTCTGCCAACATTGTATTACAATATTATATCTATTATCTGATAAGTAAAGCGCCTACACTCAAATAGAAATATTCGAATGCATTCTGCACTCTCAAGAATCAACTCAGACTAATAGAAATACCTGTAGAATTTTGGATAGACATACTATTATTGTTTGCCGATTGCCATATTTGAGATTCTAATCAATTTTGCGGCTATCAACCACGCATTATTACCAACCGCCCATACCGTGGGCTGAATACAAACATTCAATTTTCTTCTCACTTATTTATGTCTGACTGATGTTTTTGTTATTATAATTTGAATTGGGTCTTTTTTTTCCTCTTATTATATTAATACTTTATTTATTATGTTCAAATTTATGTATTTATGAACATAATTATTTTTAAAAGAATTTTTTATTCAATATGCAATAAATAGTATCCGTGCATCTATGGTTTTATCTACTATCATTGTTAAAGTATTATCCAATTTGCAATTAAAAAAGTAAAATTAAATAAAATATATTTTCGATTTAAATTTTAATAAAATTTATATAATTTTTTATTGTTAAAATATTGCCATTTAATTATATTAAAATAATTATTTTGAAACTTTTTGCAGGACTTGATGATTTTAAGATAATTTTTTAATGATTTTTTCGCACATTTAGATCTGTAATTCGGCATTATTTGATGAATGTTGTTTTTTAAACGTTTTTAAGTTTAATGATTTATAAAAGAAAAAAGTTCAATAATGTCAAATTTTGATATACGTCCCGGGAACTTTTCACGAAATAAAGCTAAAAATTTTTGCGTTGTGTGGCTTTTGATGCCATCTTATTGATACCATATATGTTTTATATTAAAATTTTACAGTTACAAATACAAAAAAAAATCAATTTTCTTATAGCTATAGTACTTAGAATTGATAGTAGCAGTCTTTCTTTTTTAATGTTTAAAGAAAAACAGGTCAAAAACAGCTCCTCCAGACCAAAATGCACATCAGACAGTCATTTTTCATGGATAACATAATACAAATTTTTTTCTTATAAGCCTCATTTATCAAAATAATTTTCGATATTTTTATAATAGTTTTTATAATTAATAGAAGTCCTTAACAGTTTATTTTGATAATGCTAAGGTCTATAAATTGCATAATGTACAAATGTTACGCAAACGAAATAATTATTGAAGCGCATTCCACTGAGCACATGTGGAATTTTTCTAACAAATCACTTTGAACTTTAATCAATGGAAAATATCAAAATTGACCAAATAATCTAAAAAAATCATCTCAATTTGGTTATTATCACCTGCAAGGGAAGTAACTGCAATAACAGTTGCATAACCGCTATTGAGGTCACTAATTACAGAGCTTTTAAGACTCTGTCTGACATTAATAGCGGACATTGTGTAATATTCGGAGCCACAACACTCGTTTTGTGAGAATCCGAACGAAGACATAAAACCGAGTCAAATGACAACCGATCTACCAGAATTTCAATCGATTTTGAGAAAACAATCACCGGAAGGGTACCCGCAATTTGGAGAAAGACTATTTTGAATATTAATTCCACACTATTCAATATGACCATTTATTTATAGAATATTAACTGTCTGAACAGATGACCATATTTCGACATTAATTGTGACTTCACATATTCTATCATAGTTAATATTATCAAATTAGCTAAAATTACTGCATTCATAATTAGATTCACACATATTTCGTAAGAGATTATACTTAATAGGAGGCAACAACAACAAAAAAAAACAGACAACTGTGCCCAAAAGAAGATTTGAAATTGTTGTTTTTTTAATTTTTACTGAAAAAGTTTTTAATGACAAAATATTTTTCCTGATAACATTTTCAACAAAACACAATTTAACCATACAGAAATTTTTACTGGCAATTTACTTTTAAAATTTTGACTGTAAATTTTTGACTGTAAAGGATATTTTCACTTGAAATTTTCATGCATAATTTTCACTGGAAATTTTCATTGAAAATGTTCATTAGAAAAGTTGACTGAAAACTTTCACTGGACATTTCCAATAGAATTTTTCCCTAGGAATTTTTACTCTAAGAAATTTTTATTACACTGGAATAGTTCACTAGAAATTGTCATGAAAAATGTTTACTGCAAATTGTCATTAGGAATATTCACTGGAAAATTTTCTCTTGAAACGTTTCATCGTAAATTTTTATAGAAAATTTTTACTAAAACGTTTAACTGCAAATTTTAACAACAAATTATCATCCAAATTGGATATTTTCATTAGAAATATTTACTGGAAACTATACCTGAAAAATATAATTTGAAATATTCACTGGAACTTTTCACTGGAAATTGTTTGCATTGGTACTTTTCGCTGGAAGTTTTCACTGGAAATTTGCACAGGAAATTTACTTTTAAAATTTTACCTATAGAGGATATTTTTACTTAAAATTGTCATTCATAATTTTTGCTGGAAATTTACATTGAAAATGTACGTTAGAAAAGTTGACTGGAAACTTTCACTGGACATTTTCAATAGCATTTTTCACTAGGAATTTTTACTTAAAAAAATTTTTGCTAGAAATTTTCACTACACATTTTAAGTGAATAGTTTACTGAAAAATTTCAATGGAAATTTTGATTAAAAAATGTTTCCTGCAAATTGTCATTGGGAATATTCACTGGAAAATGTTCACTCGAAACGTTACATCGTAAAATTTTATAGAAAATTTTTACTTAAACGTTTAACTGCAAATTTTAACAACAAATTATCATCCAAATTGGATATTTTCATTAGAAATATTTACTGGAAACTATACCTGAAAAATATAATTTGAAATATTCACTGGAACTTTTCACTGGAAATTGTTTGCATTGGTACTTTTCGCTGGAAGTTTTCACTGGAAATTTGCACAGGTAATTTACTTTTAAAATTTTAACTATAGAGGATATTTTGACTTGAAATTGTCATTCATAATTTTTGCTGGAAATTTACATTGAAAATGTACGTTAGAAAAGTTGACTGGGAACTTTCACTGGACATTTTCAATAGCATTTTTCACTAGGAATTTTTACTTAAAAAAATTTTTGCTAGAAATTTTCACTACACATTTTAAGTGAATAGTTTACTGAAAAATTTCAATGGAAATTTTCATTAAAAAATGTTTACTGCAAATTGTCATTTGGAATATTCACTGGAAAATTTTCTCTTGAAACGTTTTATCGTAAATTTTTATAGAAAATTTTTACTTAAACGTTTAACTGCAAATTTTAACAACAAATTATCATCCAAATTGGATATTTTCATTAGAAATATTTACTGGAAACTATACCTGAAAAATAGGTTTAATTTGAAATATTCAATGGAACTTTTCACTGGAAATTGTTTGCATTGGTACTTTTCGCTAGAAGTTTTCACTGGAAATTTGCACAGGAAATTTACTTTTAAAATTTTAACTATAGAGGATATTTTTACTTGAAAATGTCATTCATAATTTTTGCGGGAAATTTACATTGAAAATGTACGTTAGAAAAGTTGACTGGAAACTTTCACTGGACATTTTCAATAGCATTTTTCACTAGGAATTTTTACTTAAAAAAATTTTTACTAGAAATTTTCACTACACATTTTAAGTGAATAGTTTACTGAAAAATTTCAATGGAAATTTTGATTAAAAAATGTTTACTGCAAATTGTCATTGGGAATATTCACTGGAAAATGTTCACTCGACTTAAACGTTTAACTGCAAATTTTAACAACAAATTATCATCCAAATTGGATATTTTCATTAGAAATATTTACTGGAAACTATACCTGAAAAATATAATTTGAAATATTCACTGGAACTTTTCACTGGAAATTGTTTGCATTGGTACTTTTCGCTGGAAGTTTTCACTGGAAATTTGCACAGGAAATTTACTTTTAAAATTTTACCTATAGAGGATATTTTTACTTAAAATTGTCATTCATAATTTTTGCTGGAAATTTACATTGAAAATGTACGTTAGAAAAGTTGACTGGAAACTTTCACTGGACATTTTCAATAGCATTTTTCACTAGGAATTTTTACTTAAAAAAATTTTTGCTAGAAATTTTCACTACACATTTTAAGTGAATAGTTTACTGAAAAATTTCAATGGAAATTTTGATTAAAAAATGTTTCCTGCAAATTGTCATTGGGAATATTCACTGGAAAATGTTCACTCGAAACGTTACATCGTAAAATTTTATAGAAAATTTTTACTTAAACGTTTAACTGCAAATTTTAACAACAAATTATCATCCAAATTGGATATTTTCATTAGAAATATTTACTGGAAACTATACCTGAAAAATAGGTTTAATTTGAAATATTCAATGGAACTTGTCACTGGAAATTGTCACCGGAAATTTTCACTGCAAGTTTGTACTGGTACTTTTCGGTGGAAGTTTTCACTGTAAAATTTGCACAGGAAATTTACTTTTAAAATTTTTAATGAAAAATTGAATTGCAAATTTGTATTTTAACAGAACTTGTCACTGAAATTCTAACAGAACTTATCACTGAAATTTGTCACTAGGAATTTTCAGTGAAAATTATCACTAGGAATTTTTACTCAGAAATGTCACTAAAAATCTTTACTGGAAATTTTTAATGAAAATTTTCACAAGAAATTTACTCTGGAAATTTTCCTGGAAATTGTCACCGGAAATTTTTACTATAAATTTTCAGTGGTACTTTTCGCTAGCAATTTTCACTAGAAATTTGAACAAGAAATTAACGTTTAAAATTTTTACTGAAAAGTTTATTTGGAAATTTGTATTTAAAATTTTTACCAGAAATTTTTAACAGAACTTATCACTGGAATTTTTCACTAGCAATTTTCACTAAAAATCTTCACTAGAAATTTTGACTCGAAATTTTTACCAGGAATTTTCACAGATCTTGTCACTGGAATTTTTCGCTAGGTATTTTTACTCAGAAATGTCACTAAAAATTTTCACTAAAAATTTCCACTGACAATTTTTATTGAAAATTTTCACTGGAAATTATCATTGTAAATTTTGACTCGAAATTTTCACTAGGAAGTTCAATTGAGAGTCTTTATTTTTACTCGTAATTTGGTTTGAAAGTTTTTATTAAAGACATTTTTTTTTTATGCAGCTCAGCCAGAATTACTTTTTAATTTTTAATTAAAAATTTTTGTAGCGTGATAATTTTCCTTATCAATTAGAAGTTTTCTTTAATTTTGTTATGGAAATTTTTTTATTTTGCATCCGTAAAAATGTCATATTCTAAATGATTTCCGGTTTGGTATGGATATAAGGAAGTCTAATTCAGTTATTTTCTTAGGGTGGATATCATATGGAAGTGAAGTACTAAAAAGATTAAAAGATCAACAGCCGCGTCAAATTGTCAACCTTAATGTAAAAGTGTTTCTTTTGATGGGGGAAGATAGTAGGTTAGGTTCCCAGTTTCATAGTTCCCAACCGATAGCCATCAACCGAGTTACAGTGACATAGTCATCATTGGAATAGCTAAAGTGACTCTGAATAGCTGGAGTAGCTTAGTGTAAAGTGGCTCTCCATGTGAAATGACGAAACAGAAGGGAGACCAGATCAAAGACCTTTGAATCCGATAAATGTGAAATGTGTCCATAGTGAAAGCCTTCATGTACAAAAGGCGATTCTACTCTATCTACTGCTACTATGATATCATGTGAGTATGCCTCGTTTTCAGCCCATGTGCACTATGTAAGCAGATTTTAAAAATGCACATGACACAATACCACTTATGATATCACTACCCAACTAGAGGATAGTGAGGGCACTTCGCAAGACCAGCCAGCGAGAGCATCGACAGCCTGCAACGATTCGTCTCGTAGGACTGGGCACGGAAACTACATCCATTTAGGTAGGCCTATCTGCAAATCTGTATAACGGAGGTATGCCACTTGAGTGTAATGGCACAGGCAGCAAGCCCTCAAATGTATCGTCTCCCTTTCACCTGAGAAGCAGCCATTAGTACTTATACTATTAGTACTTGTCCGCATACTTATTGTCGGCTACGCGAACATTCCAACAGTTCTATGGGTGCTCCAACAGTGTCCTCCCTAGCTCCCGCTCAGTCATTTTGATAGAACCAATATGAAAAATGACACACACGTCAACTACCTCCAGAGTCAATGAGCATCTTCATTCGCCATCCACTATCCTAACATAGTGTTCCCGTCAAATATGCGGAAGGTATTCCAGCGCCGCGCCAGAGCTGCCACTTTTTCGATTGTTTCTTTTGCGTGTCCAGTGTTAATAGTAAATAGTGTCAAAGTTATGAACGGCGAATATTTTGTTTCGGTAAATTGTCATTCATCTAAAACATTGTTCAAAATGATAATTGCAAGATGTTTTGTCCAAAACCATGATTTTTTTTTACAAATTTTTTACGATTTTTGTTGGCTTTCAATCTGGCAAGTTCACAATCATAAGACACCAATCAGATGCTTTTAGTATTAGTAGTGCTTTTAGGTTCGCATAAGGGGCCCTTACTTTACTGAGCTTCGGTTTTAACTAACAATAAATTTTTCTTTACAAAAATGTTTTTGTTTAGCTTTGTTGATGATGGGTGGAATCGATGGGCTATAATTTTTTCATGCGCACACATCAACGAATTCGTCTCATGAAAATTCATGTTTTGGCCTAATTTGTATACCTGACATTACGACTATTCGACACTAAGACGCAAAACTTTTTTTTTCACCATAGGTTTCAGATGGTCTTTAATTTCAGTCTTAAAGTCGTCGTCTAGAGTAACGAAAAAGGTGAAGCCATGCTTATACCAGTACCAGTCGAGTATGTACCGGCAAATATTTCCGTCATACAATATGTTGTCAACAAAAGTACAGATTCTGTCGTTTTGTTTTGTTAGGTTTTTTTTTTTTTTTTAATATTCATTTTTAGTTTTATTTCTATTCAAATTGAGTTGTTTTCGTTTTGGAGTCTTTGGGTTCGCTGAACTCCAATGCGAATATAGCAATTCATCATGTTCGATATATTATGAAACATTACGACTTTGGTGTACATAAATAGACTTTGATACTCGTTATTGTAATGTCAACAAATATGCGTACTATCCTATACACGATATTATATTTCATAATGCCTTATATTATTAATTAAAAATTACTAAAGTTAAAAATAGTTAATATAAAATTGTATTTTTTTCTTCTTCAAATTTATATTGACTTTAGTTGTTTTTTTTTTTTTATAAAGGATTATCCAATTTGCAATTTTAGAAAGTCAATTTAAATAAAACAAAATATATTTATTAAGATATTTATATTATATTAAGAATTATAATTTGATTAAATATTGCCATTATATTAGAATTAAAATATTTTTTAAAAATAAATATTCTGGAAGACATTTTTGAAAATCTAGAAGACCTTTTGAGGTAATTTTCGATGAGTTTTTCTCACGTTTCGGTTGTTATTTGGTCATTACTTTAAGGATTTTAATTTAAAGTTTACAAATTATCTATATAAATATGATTTTTTTATAAAGTTTTACTAGAAATAGTCCAAAAACTTTTTAATCACATAATATTGGCGGCAAAATGGTCTATTTGAAAAATTTTGCGCAATAAAGCGAAAATTTGTCATGTTGTATGGCTTGTGGTGCCGTATTGTAAAAACCACTTATATTAAAAATTAAAATCTTTTAGTTTAGTATAAAAAAAGTACTTTAAAATGACAGTAACGAAAACTCCTTCTGAATTTTCAAAGAAATACGTACCAATAACACCTTTATAAGGCTCACTTTATGGCTTCTTTACAGGATACAAGGGCTCTTCTATATTTATTTATAAGTTTTTATAGCCATAAAAAAATATAAATATTTTTTTATAGCCATATATATATGGCAAATTTTTTTGGTGTAGTATCGATTGAGCCTCATCGATGAATAAAATTTGTTTGAAAGAAAAGGATTGAAAGCCTGATGTTCCCGAACTGGGTATATTCTATGCATTTTATAGTCAAATAATTGATAAATAATACAAAATGGCAATTTTTATTCAATTTATTATTATTTAAAATAATATATTTATATTGAGCATCTATCAAATAACAGGAATTGTACTTTTTGAACCGAAAAATGAATAACTTCATATAGTGTATACACGCTAAAGGAGTTACTTTAGTTCTGATAATGTTTCAGGACTTGAGTTGAGTAAAAAATTTTGATAGAAATTAATAGTGAAAATATTTGCAAAAAAAAAAAAAAAAAAATTGGAATTTTGGGAAGTTAGTTTAAAAAGTCAACAAAATTCATATTTAAAAAAGAAAAATATTTTAAGGATTTTGGTAATCAATACGTAATAATAGAAAGAATTTCAGTAAAGAATATATTTTTTTTATTCATATGGTATAATATTAAAAAAATTGTTTTACCTTTTTAAGTATCCAATTCCGTGGTGTAGCTTAAAGATACGATTAATACTGATAGTTGATAAAATTCTGTAAAAAAAAAATAATGCAAATAATATTATTTAATTCAAATTGATTTTTTTTGTCAATCTCTGCAAATGTTTTTTTAATTTTTCGAAAAAATAATAACAACAATTTTTATGGAAACATGTATGAAAATATTGAAATTGTTCAAGACCTCTTGAGTGGCTCATGGTAATTTATAAAATATTTACTATAAAGACCATCTCCAAAATTGAACTTATTCTGAATAAAATTTTCAGATAATACGCCGCAGATTTTGTGATTGATTAAAAGAGTCTTTCATGACTTTCTCAATAAGGCTTTGAGATCTTATAGGAAATATAATAGAAAAATTTGTAATAAAAACTTAACATAATTTATACGAAATATTATTTTTTTTTAAAAAAATAGCCACCAGAATACCCTCAATCGGGCAAAATTTTTAAAACAATTTGAAAAATATTATTTTCAACGCAAATCTTGCACAGTTTTTAAATTTTTTTAAATAAAAATATTATAGTACGTCATTATTTGATAAATTCTAATAACTAAAATAGTATAATCATATTTGAGTTTTGTTGCAAATGGAAAAAATTAAATTGTAAAAGGAACTATAAAAAAATTCACTAATTCCTTGCTGACAATCCAACCATGGCAGTGTGGACCAGGTACACAGGAGAATGGATTCAATTCAATTCAGAGCTTTTCTTCCATACTCCTCGGTTGAATGGTGGAATGTTGCATGAAGAGTTCATTTTCAAAAGAATGCAACATTGTAAGATGATTCGTTAATAAACCCTACAGGGTGTCCTATATCATCTCTAATGGATTCCGGTGACGTGCGTACCAACACACACAGAATCGGTAGTCCGACTATGGAAGTGCCTCAATGTCTAGATGAAAGGAGATGTTCGACTATTTGAAGGCTTCAACTATTGTTAATTGAAGTTGATATATCAACAACTGGAATTTTCAACAAAGTAAATTTTCCGTTTATTTTTTATTCAATTCCATTTATTGAGAGAAATTTTTACATATTATTAAAAAACGTTGATAAAATGTGCAACAGTTCAAACTGTTCATCAAATGAGTTTCCATGAACTCAAAAATTTTGAAATTAAAATACTTTTGCTGAGTATTTCAGTCAAGTATTTTTGCTCAACAAATTATTTGCTGAAAAGATTTACGCTCAAAAATTGTTTACTGACAAAATTTTTATTGAAACCGTTTTTGCTGAACAAATTTTTACTGAAACATTTTTGCTCAAAAATTTTTACTAATAAGAAGATTAAATGACAACATTTTTCTGAACAATTTTTAACGACAAATTATTTGCAGAGAAGATTACGCTGACAAATTTTTACTGACAAATTTTTTACTGAAACCGTTTATTCTTAAACATTTTTAGTAATAAAAAGATAAACTGCCAAAATTTTTGCTGAACAATCTTTAACGACAAATTATTTGCTGAAAAGATTTACGCTGACAAATTTTCACTGACAAAATTTTTACTGAAACCGTTTTTTCTTAAAAATTTTTAGTAATAAGAAGATAAACTGCCAAAATTTTTGCTGAACAATCTTTAACAGCAAATTATTTGCTGAAATTACGCTGACAAATTTTTCACTGACAAAATTTTTACTGATACCGTTTTTGATGAAAAATGTTTACTAATAAGAATATTAACTGCCAAAAATTTTGCTGAATAATTTTTAACGACAAATTATTTGCTGAAAATATTTATGCTGACAAATTATTTACTGACAAAATTTTTACTGAAACCGTTTTTGCTTAAACATTTTTACTAATAAGAAGATTATCTGGCAAAATTTTTACTGAACAATTTTTAACGACAAATTATTTGCTGAAAAGATTTACGCTGACAAATTTTCACTGACAAAATTTTTACTGAAACCGTTTTTGCTTAAAAATTTTCACTGAAAAATTTTTACTAATAAAAAGATTAACGGGCAAAATTTTTCCATGTTAAATTTGTAGTGCAGAAATTTTTATTGCACAATTTTTACTGGAAAATTTTTGATGAAAAATTTTCAATGAACATTTTTACTGACAAGATTTCTACTGCAAAAAATGTTTTTCTGAGAAAATTTTTACTAAAAAGATTAACACTAACAAATTGTTTATTAATAAAATTTAAAAATAACTTTTTACTGAAAAAAAAAAGTTTTACTGAAAAATAAAAATACTAAAATTGTTCAGTAAAAATTACTTCAGTAAAGTACTGAAGTAATTTTTACTGAACAATTTTACTGAAAAATTTGTAAAGACAAACTTTTAATAACAAATTTTTACTGACAAAATTTCTACTGAAAAAAAGTTTTTTGCTAAAAAGAATTACACTGACAAATTGTTTACTGACTGAAAAATTTTTACCAACAAAATCTTCACTAATAAAAATATGAACTGCCAAAATTTTTGCATGTTAAATTTGTAGTGAAGAAATTTTTACTGGAAAATGTTTTATGACAAATTTTCAATGAACATTTTTACTGACAAAATTTCTACTGAAAAAAAAAGTTTTCCTGATAAAATTTTTACGGAAAAGATTTACACTGACAAATTTTTTACTGACACAATTTTTTTGAAAAAGTTATTTACTAACAAAATTTAAAAAGAACTTTTTATTGAAAAAATAATTTGCTGACTTAAAAATTTTTACTGTAACATTTTGCCTGAAAAATTTTTTCCCACAAAATTTTTACTAATAAAAATATTACCTGCCAAAATTTTTGCACGTAAAATTTTTACTGGAAAATTTAAAAAAAAAAATTTTCCTGACAACGTTTTTACTGAACAAATTTTACCGAAAATTATTTTGCTGAAAACAGTTACACTAACAAATTGTTTGCTGACAAAATTTTTACTAAAACCGTTTTTCCTAAACAAATTTTCACTGAAAAAAGTTCTACAGGAGAAATTTTTAATGAAAAAAGTTTTACTGAAAAAATTTGTATTCGAAAAGTTTTTTTTGACAAAAATTGTTTTCAAAAAATTTTTATTGACAAAATTTTTATGGGCAAAATTTTTTACTTTCTAAAGAAATTTACTAACAAAATTTAAGTTAAGATCTTTTATACTAAAAAAATTGTTTCCTGATTGAAAAATTTCTACTGAAAATATTTTCCAATAAAAAAAATTTATTTACATTATATTTTTATTGCCACTTGCCACATTTTCTGTGTTGTTAATCGTAATATTTTTAGAGGGGCCATTATAATTTTTAACAATTTTTAAAGAGGAAACAAAAAAAATCTAAACGAGCATATCCAAAGCCTTGTTTTTTTGGTACTTAAATGAGGTTAAGTTGAACAAAGAAATGTAATGACTTAGAATATTTTCGATGCATTGGGAAAATTCTAATCAGAAAATTTCGAACGCAATGGAATAATTCAGAAAAGGCATAATAGGAATAATAGGCCTTTGGTTGGAATTCCTCTTTTAGATCACATAATCGAAAATCACAAAATCAGATACGAGAACGATGTTTCGACTTGTGTGTGAGTTCCAACACGGGCTTGGAATATGTTTTTATTCATTCAGAAAATAAATTTCAATTTTTTCCCCATTATACCTACAATCTACTTACTTGAAAGAATAAAAAGATTCTTTTCAAGAACGCTGCAGGCCACCTTTCGGGTTGTCTGAAAGGATAATCCTATAACAAACGTATGAGATCCGATAATATGCATCGACATCAGGTGATTAAGAATACCGGATCTGATCTGTCTGTGTGCAGTGTTGAGGAATCTTTAACTCTCGGTCTCCTTAGTCATGGTGTAGGTATACGGAATTATGTAATATGCCATTACCATTGCCAATAATATGTTAGACATTTGAACGAACCAGTCTATTGACCAGAAAGATAGCCATTCGGCTAGCCAGGTAGGCAACGGTCCAAAAGAATGGGAAAAAAACAACGAACATGAAAAAAGGAGAAACGATGACCACGCAAGGTGTAGTAAATTAATCAGAGTCTTGAATGTAGGGTAAGTAGTCCGTTGCTCTTGTGGCTCCTGACGGTGCTGCACTTTGGGCCCGATTATCTTGGATCGAAATAACGAATAATCGAATCTCGGCTGAATCTGATAAAACTTGCCAGGAAAGGTAGAAGATGGGTGGATGGTACCTATTCGGAAGGCATTGTGTGCAGAGCTCAATAGTTCGACAGACTACGGACGCCATACACAAATGAAGACGCATCTTCCGTACATACTTAATTTGAATGGGAACAAAAAATACCTAACCTATCAACACATGGCTGAGCATCTTCCTCTTTACTCCTACCATTTTTTACCATCCAACGCAATGCATTTCTAATATTTTCGTTTCAAATTTTGTACAAAGCAATTTTTTCTCCGAAATGAAAAACTTTTATTTTCCGTATTAAATTTGGGAACAGCCATTTTAGAGTTTTTGCTCTAAAAACCATTTTAAATATGGTTTTTGATGTTTCACCAAAAAAAAAAAAACACACACACACACACATACAGAAAAACAACTTTCAATAATTGATAATACATTATTCGTACTGGCTCTGTGGTAATTACATGTTCTGATTACGATTTGGAACAAAATTATTCAATTTCGGTAATTTTTTTTTGTATTATTTTTGAGTAAATTACGGAAATAAAGTCTCTTTTTGCTCTGTTTGGATGAATTTTTATCTAAATTTTATCGAATTCGTTTCGCTAAATGTTACCATAAATTACAATTTTTTTTTCGCTGTGTAATTTTTTTGTTATAAAAGAAATTTTTTTTCTTGACCAAATTCGCAGGTGAAATAATAATTTTTATGATATAGAAAAAAATTGTTTTTCTCTTCTAGTAATTTTGATGTTGGTAAAATTTTATTTCTAAGTAATATTAGTGTTGAAGTTTTAAATTGAAATTATTAATTGCAGACACTTAGTTTCATCTTTTTTTTTTATCTAGAAAGAGTATGTAAATTGTGTATTTATAAAAATAAATATTTGCTTATGTAATACAGAGTGTTTAAAAGAGGATGTACAAATTTTTCCAATTTCATTTTTTATAGGCTGTATGCGATGTGGCTTGGTGAAAACCTACAAAGTATGGCAGAAGAGTAATAAGACTGACGTCACTGCGAGCAACACTGTGGACTTCTCGGCCACATGGCTTCTATGTTATTCTCCCCGTCCCCCTAAACGTGAAGTAAATGTTTTAATATCGTCAGGTAAGGTTTTTGTAGTGCTTTGGAAAATACGAGGGCTGTATGATTAATACCTGGCCTAGGCAAGAGATAATGCTGCTATTGTTAAAAAAATTATTTTGTTTGACAATAAAACCGTTTATATGAACAGGTAAATACGTAAGTATGAACAGGTAAATACGTAATTTAGTATACCATCAAATTTTGAAGTGATGAAAGACTCAGAGAGGCGTTCAATATCGTAATATGATAAAAATGTGGAATAAGTGAGGTTTCTTAAGAGGTATGACCGTCGATTGACATTGAACTAATGAAGAAGTCCTTAAAGGAGTCCGAATTTTGTATTTAAACTTGGTGGATCTGCTAGTTTGACTTATGAGAAGTCGCAAGGAACCTGTGGGGGAACTATCTTTATTAAGAGGATACATTATTTGTTGCGTATAGCTGAGAAGCAGTAAAAGATGAATTTTCTTCAGGAAGGCCTTTAACATCAATAGCTAATGAAAATGTGGAACAAGTGAGGTCCGTTATGAGGTCAAACCATTGATAAACAAATTTTCCATGTTCAGTTTAAGCATTTCAGTATTACAATACTCTCGCTTTCTAAGGGAACTATTTTGAAGAGGATACCATTAATGTATAAAAACATAATAAAATCGTTTAAGAAAAAAACCACTCAGTAATCCCATTTAGACGTTAAAAATTTTCAATCATATAAAGGTACAGTTCTCCAATAACATTAATAACAACTCAATTTTTATCGTCAGAAAAGACCCGTCCTAACATAATTGTTACGTTTACAGGATGTATAGTTAAATCGTGCATAATTTCTTGATTTTTATCATTTATATAGAACCTACTGTTGAGGAATTCGAATAAAAATGGGCTTTATCCTTGTTCAAATTTTTTCACGAAAATTAAGGTTGTCATTAGTAAGCTATTTTCCTCAATGAACATCGCGTTGATTTACCAACGATCGTTTCCATATTGAATTTCACACTTCTATGTGTACATATAATAAATGCCAAAAACACAATTTTTCAAAATGGTGGCATTTTAAAACTAACCATTTTCAAAATGGCGCCTGTCAAAAGAAAAGTTTTTATCAAAATAGCGGCCTTTTAAAACTAACCATTTTCAAAATGGCGACCTGTCTAAAAAGAAAAGTTTTTATCAAAATGGCGGCCTTTTAAAACTAACCTTTTTCAAAATGGCGCCTGTCAAAAGAAAAGTTTTTATCAAAATGGCGGCCATTTAAATGTAACCATTTTCAAAATGCCGACATGTGAAAAGAAAAGTTTTTATCAAAATGGCGGCCATTTAAATGTAACCATTTTCAAAATGGCGACATGTGAAAAGAAAATTTTTATCAAAATTGTGACATTTTAAAACTAACCTTTTTCAAAATGGTGACCTGTCAAAAGAAAAGTTTTTATCAAAATGGCGGCCATTTAAATGTAACCATTTTCAAAATGCCGACATGTGAAAAGAAAACTTTTATCAAAATTGTGACATTTTAAAACTAACCATTTTCAAAATGGCGACCTGTAAAAATGAAACTTTTTCCAAAATGGTGGCTATTTAAAAGTAACCATTTTCAAAATGGCAACCTTGGAAAAAAAAACTTTTATCAAAATTGTGGCATTTTAAAACTAACCATTTTCAAAATGGTGACCTATGCAAATTGTATAATTTTCTTTTTCTGTACATCCTGCACTCAAAAAATGTAATTCAATTTGTTTACGAAAATTCTGTCTTTGAAGAATCGAATAAAAACATTATTTTTATTACATTCATAAAAATTTATTTAAAAAAATGTCATGAAATAAAATTTTTGTTAAGGAACGAGTTAGTTTAAAATAATTAAAAAACATATTGCAGGTTTACGCCTTTTTTATATGAAGTTTATTTGTTATTTTTAAAAAATTACATCTAAAAAGTATGTAAGTTCATGCCGGAGTAAGAAATGATAAAAAAAGCAACTAAACATTTTGAAAATTCAATTTATATGAGAAAATTTTACTAAATAATTAGTTTTTTTTAAATTTTCAATAATAATTTTTACATTTAATAGTAATGAATACAGTCTTTGCAATGTAAAATGAGCCAAAAAACCCCAAGTAATAATAGTAAGTCAGCAGTTATGCTGATAATTGCTGTAAGTTTTTTTAAGAACTACTTTTTTTTGAATATTAAATTTTGTATAAAAACAATTTCGGAATATGTTTTTATTTATAATTAGCTATGTAGATTCTATATGCACAGAAGACCCTACATTTCTTATAGGGAAGATATTCAATTTCCTTTCAAGACGACAACCTATTTTTATGTATCTCCGGGGAATTTCTAATTTTAGCACTCGAACATTAGAAGAGACCAACACTTATTTTTGAATGTTAAAATTCAGTGATCACATTGAGAAAAAAAAACACAATGTTTAATTAGAGAACATATTATAAATAATTCATGATTATTAGATATTAAAACTGAAGTAATTATTTTATATTGTTATGTTTTTGTTTGAACATCGAAAGAGAATATTGAAAATATTATAAAAATAAAGAAAATTTATTCATCGAGCTACCGTGCAAAAATATTTTTTACTATTTTGTAATTTATATTTTAAAAAAAGTTAATTTTATGTTTATGAAAATGATTAAATTTATTAAAATTAACTTTAAAGTATTTAATTTTTTTAATTCAATTTTGGTATTTAATTTTCCAACTCAGTTATTACGGGTTAGTGAGTAGCATTAGTTTTTGGAAAAGGTAAAAATACAAAAGCAATCAAATCAAAAATAAAATGAATTTTTTATTTATATTTGTTTTCGTTGAAAGTTACTGTTTAGCTAAAAATATTCAAGGATTCTTTACTAATGAACAAAATTTATTGAATCAATCAAAATTAAGTAATTTATAATATTTTTAAATATATATTTTGAGTGATTTTTTTTCATCTTTCAGTTTTGATAAATTTAATAAAAATTCCTGTTGGAACTATTGATTTAATTTGTTTGATTATCGTAAGAAATGAAGATTATCAGTTATCAGCAGATATTTATCAAAGTATTTGATATTTATTATGATACTTAAGGATCTTTTATAGATCAGTTACTTCAACGTTAGTTACTGACAATTTTATTATCTTAAAATTTATAATATTTTCTTAAGGACATTAAGATAATATAATATAATAAATAATTTTCAAAATATTAAAAAGAGCCTATTATAATTTGTAATAATTTTCTTTACAAAAACATTTAATAATTCGTATTTAATTTCTAATTCAATAATTATAAACTCCAAGTAGTTGGCTTAAATAGCATCTTTGGAATACTACTACAATCTTTCGAGTCTATAGGGCTGGATTAAAAAAAACCATTCAGATAAAATAGACCTTTGGTAAAGATTCTAGTTTAAATATTATTAAGCAAAAATATTTACAGCTCCATTTGGCATCATTTATGTATCATAACGAAGATTTATGTATCATGGCGAAGATAAAATCATTATTTTATACTAGAATTAAAGAGAGTACTTTATTAATAAGGAATAAATATTCAATAAAATTTCAAAATATTTTCATTGAGAATTTTGTCCCATTTTAAATTGTTAATTATTATAAGTTATTGTATAAAAACTATTCTGGTTCAACTATCAGAAAAGTTATATAAAAATGTCGAAGTGGGAATAACTTATTAAATATTTATACTCTACTCTTTAATTCTAGTATAAAATAATGATTTTTTAGTTAAAAATATTTAAAAAAAAACATTCTAGCACAAAATATAGATTTATAAATAAAGAATAATACTAATGAAGTTTTAATATAAAACAATATAGCTTAAGTTAAAAATAATAAAATTATGGAACAAAATATTAAAATTCTAACATAAAATAATAAACGTTTAGGGTAAAATAATAAAAATAATAATAAAGTTTTAGTATAAAAAAATACAATCTGTTCTTGTATAAAAAAAAAATAATGTCAGTACAAAATATAAAAATTCTAGTACAAAATAATACTAGCCTTAATGCAAAATAATTATAATTTTAGAAAAATATTAAAGGCATGTACGAAAGTATATATATGGAAATTCTAGTTCAAAGTAAGCGGATTCTATTACAAAATTATGTAATTTAGGTACGAAAATGTAAAAGTCTACTACAAAATAACCTAATTTTAGTGAAAATTTATAAAATTCTAGTACAAAATGTTCAAAATTCTTGTATAACATAATAAAATTCTAGTACACTATATTAAGAAATCTAGTACAAAATAATAAAATTCTATTAAAAATTTTAATTGGTACAAATAAAGAAAATCTGGTACAAAATTATAATTATTCAAGTTAAAATAATGAAATTTTGATACAAAATCGAAAAAAAAAATTCTAGTACGAAAAAATAAAGATTCTAGTACAAAACAATACTAGTTTTAACGTAAAATAATTATAATTCTAGTACAATTCTTAAAATATAAAAGGTATGTACAAGAAAAATATAAAAAGCATGTGCGAAAGTATATATATGACGAAATTCGAGTACAAAGTAAGCGGATTCTATTACAAAATTATGTAATTTAGGTACGAAAATGTAAAAGTCTACTACAAAATAACCTAATTTTAGTGAAAATTTATAAAATTCTAGTACAAAATGTTCAAAATTCTTGTATAACATAATAAAATTCTAGTACACTATATTAAGAAATCTAGTACCAAATAATAAAATTCTATTAAAAATTTTAATTGGTACAAATAAAGAAAATCTGGTACAAAATTATAATTATTCAAGTTAAAATAATTAAATTCTGATACAAAATCGAGAAAAAAAATTTTAGTACGAACAAATAAAGATTCTAGTACAAAATAATACTAGCTTTAATGCAAAATAATTATAATTCTAGTACAATTCTTAAAATATAAAAGGTAGTACAAGAAAAATATAAAAAGCATGTGCGAAAGTATATATATGAGAATTCATGTACAAAGTAAGAGGATTCTATTACAAAATTATGTAAGTTTAGTACGACAATGTAAAAGTCTATTCCAAAATAACCTTATTTTAGTGAAAATTTATAAAATTCTAGTACAAAATATTCAAAATTCTTGTATAACAAAATAAATCTCAAGTACACTATATTAAGAAATCTAGTACAAAATATTAAAATTCTATTAAAAATTTTAATTGGTACAAATAAAGAAAATCTGGTACAAAATTATAATTATTCAAGTTAAAATAATTAAATTCTGATACAAAATCGAAAAAAAAATTCTAGTACGAACAAATAAAGATTCTAGTACAAAACAATACTAGTTTTAACGTAAAATAATTATAATTCTAGGACAATTCTTAAAATATAAAGGACATGTACAAGAAAAATATTAAAGGCATGTACGAAAGTATATATATGGAAATTCTAGTACAAAGTAAGCGGATTCTATTACAAAATTATGTAATTTAGGTACGAAAATGTAAAAGTCTACTACAAAATAACCTAATTTTAGTGAAAATTTATAAAATTCTAGTACAAAATGTTCAAAATTCTTGTATAACATAATAAAATTCTAGTACACTATACTAAGAAATCTAGTACAAAATATTAAAATTCTATTAAAAATTTTAATTGGTACAAATAAAGAAAATCTGGTACAAAATTATAATTATTCAAGCTAAAATAAATAAATTCTGATACAAAATCAAAAAAAAAAATTCTAGTACGAAAAAATAAAGATTCTAGTACAAAACAATACTAGTTTTAACGAAAAATAATTATAATTCTAGTACAATTCTTAAAATATAAAAGGTATGTACAAGAAAAATATAAAAACCATGTGCGAAAGTATATATATGAGAATTCTTGTACAAAGTAAGAGGATTCTATTACAAAATTATGTAAGTTTAGTACGACAATGTAAAAGTCTTTTCCAAAATAACCTAATTTTAGTGAAAATTTATAAAATTCGAGTACAAAATATTCAAAATTCTTGTATAACATAATAAAATTCTAGTACACTATATTAAGAAATCTAGTACAAAATATTAAAATTCTATTAAAAATTTTAATTGGTACAAATAAAGAAAATCAGGTACAAAATTATAATTATTCAAGCTAAAATAATTAAATTCTGATACAAAATCAAAAAAAAAAATTCTAGTACGAAAAAATAAAGATTCTAGTACAAAATAATACTAGCTTTAATGCAACATTATTATAATTCTAGTACAATTCTTAAAATATAAAAGGTATGTACAAGAAAAATATAAAAAGCATGTGCGAAAGTATATATATGAGAATTCATGTACAAAGTAAGAGGATTCTATGTAAGTTTAGTACGACAATGAAAACGTCTATTCCAAAATAACCTATTTTAGTGCAAATATTCAAAAGTTCTAGTACAAAATATTCAAAATTCTAACACTAAATAATAAAGTCTGGTCAAAAATAATTAAATCTAGTACAAATTTATCAGAAAAAGATGCATTTCTGTATAGAAAAAAAAATAGTTCGTAAGCCAAGGGAAATTTCCCAGTTGAATCTTGCCTGTATTTTTTATGTGATCGAGTATGTATGTAGGCGATCATATCAATAATCTGCAAATGATCAAAGTTTATGGGTGAAAAGAATAAAATATAACTGAATGAGAGACCAACAAACATAATGTTTGAATATTGAGACAGCTGCCAATAATGTAAAATTTTTATAAGAAAAACGACGAATCTTCTGAGGCAAGATACCATTTTAAGAATTCTACTATTTAGCATTTTTGTGCAACTTATAACTTGCAACATTCAATAGCGCATATTACAACAAAAACTAGACGACTAAAAACTAAAAACTAACTACAGTGGTGGACCTAGAGTAGTTGTACTCGTATACGAGGATTTTGTACAAGCAAGACAGGATGGCGAGCGTAATCTGTTTACATAGTCATCAGTGGATACCACTAAACCTGCAGTGGAGGATGATGACATGGTAGGTAGGTACACTATGGATACTCTGGGCAATATTGTCTCATGAATAGGACAGTACAGCCGGATAGTATTAAATGCACATAAGTTGTTGAAGCAAAAGATTGCACACTCTTGCATAGCATAATCGTAGCCCGAAGAAGGAAGGTGCAGAAAATTTTTATGCGAATATCGAAAAGAAAATAACTTACGACTATGGCAACAACTATTCAAACATAACAAGGATAAGTTTCAGTATCGGGTATTCAGTCTGTTTGTTTCTTTTATCGCTTTGCGTAATACAGTTCACATTTATCTACCTGAGAATAAAATCTAGATATTTGTCAAAGGTAAATAATAAAACAGAGAAAAAATAAGAGAACATAAACGAAAAATTGCAACAACAAAAACAACAGATACCAATCGTATTCGAAGGCATCGCTGATGAAAGCAAAAATCTTTTTGCAAGAAAATTATACTTAAATTGACAATCCCAAGGAAAACAATTCACATAAATGGACTGTACGTACTACAACAATGCAGGCTTCTCGATATTCAGGTATAAAAAAGATGTCGCTGCTAAGGTACGATGTGATGCATTGTAATTCTATGTAATGCAGTTGAGAATAATATACGAGTACGAGTACATATGTTGTTGAAGTGAACGAAAGAATTAGTTTATGGATAATCTACGTGATTTTTGAAAATTGTTTTTATTTTTATTTTTATTTTTTTTTTTGCGAAAATTTCATTCTAATTTAAGGTGAATTTATTATTAATTTTAACAAGTCTTTTCAAATTGTAATTTCAATTCAAATACTATAAAAATATTTAATTAATTATTGAATAAAGATTTGATATAAATTGTTCTCGACAGTAATACGTACTTTGATAATACAATAGAAACTGGACAAGCAAATTTACCTCTTAATCAAAAGATTCACTAAAAATCAATTTTTATTTGATTTATAAAAGTTACTTTTTTCAAATTTATATATATTTTTTTCAATTTTTTAAAATAAAGAAGAAATATTTTTTTTATTTGCCAATTGAAAATAGCATTTTTTTTGTTGTTTGGTTATGAATTGATAAAGTAGAGAGAGAGAGTCGTTTATAAATTTCCAATAACAGAAAATGAAGTGTGGTCGGTAACTTCAGTTAATAATCAGGTATGATTATTACTAAAAATTACTAATAAGAAATCACTCCTTTTTTATCAAAAACAAAATATCATACTTCGAAGAATGAACAAATCCTCAGTTGGGACCCACAGGCTGCGAACTAGCACATACCATCCCCAGAGCAATGGCTTAGCTGAACGTTTTCACAGGAAGCTTAAAGCTGAACCTCAGAACCAACAATTACAATAAAAACTGGGACATTGCTAATGTTAGGTTTTTATATCACAGTCAAAGAGGACTTGAAATGTTCTGCAGCCGAAGAATCCTAGGACATTTTGCTATTCCTCCAGGAACAATAGTTCCAGCACCCACAACACTGCAACATCTTAGAGACAAGTTGCTAGGGATAACACCACCTAATCGCCATCATAACGCAAACATAAAATTTTTTTTATACCAACTCAACTCAAAAGTTGTTCTTATGTTTTTATCCGGACCTCCTTATCAGGGTCCCTATGGAATAATTGTAAGTACAGATCTACTATAAGGTTAAAAATATTGTATATCAGTGGAGAGATTGAATCCCTCTCTTTTGAGATATTCGATTATCAGTAAAAACATCCCCGTAACACCGTATTTTCATTGTATGAGTAGTGTAATGGATCGATGCCTACAGTGTGAAGTGGGGATAGGATACACTGTGCTCAAAAGAATGGAAGTTGGATTTTTTTTTATTTGATTCTAATAACATTGATTCTAGCTACTTCTTCGTATTTCCTCTATGATAAAATCAATGCGACTAGAAGCAACTAACGCTTCTAACTCATTTAACAAACTTACAATCTAACGTAAACTATTTTGTTCACATCTCAGCCAACTTGATTAAAAAAAAATATTTTTAGGCTTACTCTGTTTTTTTGAGCACTACACACAGTGGCCATCAATAAAAATTGCATTAACTAAAAATTTATTGACAATATTCTTAAAATTTATCTATAGCTCTTTTTTTGTATTTATCGAGCAATTTAAATTCTTCGAACAAAAATAATTTTTGTGGATGAGTTATTACAATTTTGTTGAAAACCAAGCAAATTTTGGTTGAAAATTGATTCACACTTTACGGAAGCTTAATCAGTCTTTTTTCGAGGTACTAATCAGATTTTTGTTGAACACATATCAGCTTTTGTTGAAGACTTATCAGAATTTTATTGATTTACAGGAAAAATTTGGTAGAATAGTAATCAGAATTTTGGTGAACTCCAATCAGATTTTTGTTGAAGACTCATCAGAATTTTGTCAAACATTAACCAACATTTTGTAGAAGAACAATTAAAATTTTATTGAAAATCAATCAGATTTTGGTTGAAGACATTTTTTTTAGCAATTTGTTGAATACTCTTCAAAATTTTGTTGAAAACTTACACGGTGTATAAGCTTAAATACGCTGTGTTTTAGTCAAAAAAACACATGTTTTTTTTCATAGAAAGCAAAAACAAATTTATTCAAAGTACTTGCCCTCGCTAGCTATACATTTTTAACCATTTCTAGGCCAATTTGTGGATACCACGCCAAAAAAATGCTTTCTTTTTCGAGGCATACCACTCATCAAGCCATTTTCGGACGTCTTCGTAAGAATCTAAGTGCTGCTCAGCGAGCGCGTGACCCATCGACGAAAACAGGTGGTAGTCGGAAGGGGCCAGGTCTGATGAATAAGCGAGGTGGGGATAGCACGTCCCAGTCGGGTGTCTCCAAGTAGTGTCGGGCCATTCCGTCCGAAGCGATTTGGTCTTGGGGAAGATGTTGATGGTTGGCCGGGAGTACTGTCTTCCGTCCGAAGCGATTTGGTCTTGGGGAAGATGTTGATGGTTGGCCGGTATCAACCCACGATTTCTTGCGTTTAGGATTCTCGAAATACTACCACTTTTCATCGCCTGTTGCAAACCGATGCAGGAACGAGTTTCTTTTTTGTCTAGCGAGCAAGATTTCGCATGTGTTTTGGCGTCGCTCCATCTGACTATCGTTCAATTCATGCGGCACCCATTTTCCGATCTTTTCAATCTTCCCTATGGCACGCAGACGTATGGAAATTGCTGGTTGAGTAACACCCAATTGCTCCGCGAGCATTTTTTGCGATTGGGTATCATCTTCGTCCAAAAGAGTCTGCAATTGATGGTCCTCAACCATCCTAGGCCGATTTTCACGCTTCTTGTTCCACAATTCAAAATTTCTGTCTTTGAACCGACGAAACAAATCTCGCCACGTTATTTCCGATAAAGCACTGTCACCATATGCCTCCATAAGCATTCGATGCTATTCGGCGGCCGATTTCTTCAAATTGAAGCAGAAAAGCAAAGCTTCCGCATATGCTCTTTTTCTGGTACAAAACTAGACATGATTACCAAAAAAAAAATGTATGTTCTTGTACGAAATTGCTGACAATGTGCACTGATTAATGTTGACAGCTGTCAAACTCATAAAAAAAGTATGGCGTGCCCATGGTAGCTTAATATGCTCACTCACGCCATCTATGACCAAACGCCTGGTATAAAATTTTTGTTGAAAAATATTAAAAATTTTTGTTGAACGATAAAATCAATTTTTAACCGTGAAAAACTTTTCCAATATTTTGGAAAATTTACGAACCATAGGAGGAGCAATAATGATAAAATTTGATGAAAAAATAATAATAATAGTTGCAGCAGAAGGTGAACTAATTGATAATCAGACATAGCAGAACAATTTGACCAACTTCCAAATCCTATTGTCAACTGACCGTATTCTTGCAGTGTTCGTCTTTAGTTGGCGTATCTGATGAGGAACCTAATTCATAAGATCAGACCAGGTACTGTATTGACACCGATTAAAGGTAATAAAATTGGTAATGAGGATACGAATGATAGATGAGTAATTGTGATGAGCGAGATGATGTCGGTTTTTTGTAGTTTGAAATCCGAGACGATCTCATCTTAGGGAATATGTAATTTTAGATTATTTTATTGTGGTTATTATTGAAATATCAGAGTTGTTGGTTCTTTTTTTGGCCACTCATTTAACAACTCTTGCTTCAATTTATTTACGATCACAGAGCAAATTGAATCGATACGATTTTGTTGATAGGCACAAATTTGCGGTCATTATCGTGGCGCGACTGAATTTATGGTTTGATAGGAAAATCGACCATATACAATTTATCATTTGTTTGAGTTCTTGTGAAAGAAAAAGGTAACAGCGTAAAGTGGAAGCGAACGAAAAAAATATTTGCCCCCTTGGGCTATAGTGTCACTTTCACTGAGGAGATACCCGGTCACTATAAAGACATGGGAAACGGTTAAGGTCCTGTGGGACTGAATTGCCAATGAACTTGATCGTATCTGCGATATCAGAAATGTGTTCTGCTTTCTGGATAACCACAACGGACACAGTCGCAGTTAATTCCGATTACATCTTTCTGGTGGATGCCAACCAGAGCGGTTGTGGACCTCCCTGCCCTGCTAAATGCGATTCAACTTGTGCAGGTACGACGAGTCATCTACCACGGCTGCCGTACGTTGGTAGTCTGTTCTGTTCGATTTTATTTTCTGCGCTCACCTGTCTACTCCCTATGGGGCATACGAACATGTCGACGACTTGCGGGTGTGTGCTCTGTTTAGGCTGTACCACAAAATACCTATCACCTTGACCTTGGTTACGCGCGGTGTCTGATTCGCCGTGATACCCGTACCTGTCCGCACTTTTTCAACTCGTGACTTTCTACGACATTGTGTGTGTTTTTACGCGTGGACGCGATACTCTACCAACCACAACTCCAGCTCCAACTCGAATTTCAGCTCGGGCACCGTTATATGTAAACGTGGATCGTGTGGTGTTGTGGGGACTTGTAGCCGGCGAAGCGCAAGTGCTTTTACAGGTGAATTAATGGAGAGTTTTGCATTGTTGCGCCGCCACTGCACAAATATTTCCGATGCGTACAAGTACGAGCGGAATACCCGTAGCTGCCCCACTCGACAGACATCCAATGCTCAATGCATCATGGATCTGAATATGCACGGGATCGGGATGGGGCCATGCATATGACAACAAAGCGCAAACCGTTCGGCTTCAGGCCATGCCAGACCGATCAATTACATCACAACAAGTATCGATGTCGAGAATTGAGTGTGCATTTTGCACCTCACCTCAAAGGTTGGATTTCCTTTTGTTTAATTATTTCCCTTCACTCCCGTCATTGCACTGACAATAATCTGATCTGCACCTTCCAAGCCAATAGCGAAAATTTAATCTTTTGAGGTGAATATGAATTTTCACTCAATCAACAAAACGACTTTACGGCCGTCGTCATGAAAGTGAATTTTGATTTGGAATCAATCACACACAATCAGACGCTATCTTGACAGGAAGTTCAATGGCAGTTTGGGGTTTTGATCAATTTTGTACAATTTTGAATTAATCGGCAAAAATTGATAAATTTCTTTTTTACTTCCACAAGCTTCAGTTTAGGTGGTTTTTCAAAAAAAAAAAAAAAACCTATGCATTTTCATACAAAGTGAAAACGGGTCCAGGCGGTCCTTCCTTTAATTTAGCAACCCTCCCTCCCCCACTCAATTTTCCCACCAAAAACGATGATTTTTTTATTAAAAAAAAATTATGGTGGATTAAGAGAATTTTTTTTTCTAACCAAAACCCTCTATGAACTTTGGGATTTTTCAAAAACACCGCCAGCCAATAAGTGCCGTTCCGTGCTTGCTCCGCCAGTGACGTAGTTAAAACGTTCACAAACTCACTTAAAATTTTCTCTATGATTAATTGGGAATTATTTAAAATCGCATAACACTCGCTGATGGATGAGAAATGTTTGAATACAGCGCAGAATGGAAACTATTTTAATTCTCACGACGTCTATTAATGGTAACGCTAATAAGTCATTTTAATCATCAGAAGGCATAATTAATTATTTGTTTTGTACGAACTTGTAAATAATCATAATCTAGAATTTTGTGTCATCTCGTAACGGATTGACTGACTAGAGTCTGAGTGTGCTCCGATGAAATTGGAACACCGTAACTCATAGTGAAGAAGATGAATGCGATCCGATCCGTTGATGGCAACCAGAGTTCTGAAAAGGTATTTGTAAGCGTTTGAAATTAATTTTTCGGCTTTTGACGCTATTTCAATTCATAGAGGCAAAAGTGTACATCTTTTTCTGTCCGATGAAGCTTGAAGTCTTCTTGGCACTACAGGGCAACCACAATGTGAAAAATCAGTTTTAATCAAAATGAGATACGAAATAGCGTTTTCTATGTTTAACACCGTTAATTTGCACAAAATGAAAGTCAATTACGAGCTTCAAAACGCAGAGAAATGAACAAAATAACAACAGGTACTATACAAAAAAATAACATCAAAGTTTTTTCGATTATTCTTGTTATTACTGAGACTTCTTTTTTTCTTCGGCTGATCTTCAATGGACACCAACTTTTCTTGTAACAGTTCATTGTCTCTATTTCCATTCAACTATTCTACATCATATTCGGTTTACTGGGTTATTGTTGATACTCTAATGCACAAATAAATATTTATGAGTCAAAATTTAACTGACAATGTAACAATGTGATTATTTTCTGTAAATTTTTGCGGGAAAATTTCTTCAACAAATTTCTACTGGAAATTTCTACTTCAAAAATTTCTATTTAAAAAATTTACTTAAAAATTTTTGTTCAAATTTTTAACTGGAACATTTCATCGGAAAATTTCAAAAAAGAAATGGTTTTTTTTTATTTGGCGATTTAAAAAAGCATTTTTTTTTTTGATTATGAAGTAGAGAGGGTATTTTATAAATTTCCAATAACAGAAAATGAAGTGTGGTATTGAGTTCGAGGGTGCGGTAACTTCATTACTAAAAAATTACTAATAATAAATCACCCATTTTTGGTTAAAAACAAAATTTCATACGTCGAAGAATGAACAAATCCGCAGTCGGAACCCACAGGATGCGAACTAGCACATATCATCCCCAGAGCTGAGCGTTTTTACAGGCAGCTTAAAACTGCTCTCAGAACCAACGATAACAATAATAACTGGGCCACTGTTATTGTGTTAGGCTTTTGTACCTTAGTCAAAGAGGACTTGAAATGTTCTCCAGCCGAATTAGTTTACGGTCAAGCTCTAAAAATCCCAAGAGCTTTTGCTATTCCTCCAGCAACAAGAGTTCCCCAGCAGCCACAACACTTCAACAGCTTAGAGACAAATTGTTAGGGACGACACCAGCATTTTGTTGACAACTTATCAGAATTTTATTGACTTAGCAGAATTTTGTTGAAGATTAGTCACTTTTTTGCTGAAAGCTAATCAGAATTATGTTGAAAACTAATCAACATTTAATTGAGCAAAAAATTTGGTAGAATAGTAATCAGAATTTTGTTCAACTCTAATCTGATTTTTGTTCAAAACACATCAGAAAATTTTCATAAATTAACAAAAATTTCGTAGACGAATAATTAAAATTTTAATTTGAACAACAATCAGATCTCCGTTGAAGACATTTTTTTTAGCAATTTATTGAGTACTCTTTAAAGTTTTGTTGAAAACCAATCAAATTTTGGTTGAAGATTGATCAAAATTTTGCTCATGACTATTTAAAATTTTCTTGAAGACTAATAAAAATTTTGTTGAAAATTGATCCACACTATACGTAGGCTTAATCGTATTTTTTTTCGAGGTACTAATCAGAATTTTGTTGAACACTTACCAGGGGTATATGCTTAAATCAGCTGTTTGGTCATACTATAGATGGCGTGAGTGAGCGTATTAAGCTACCATGGGCACGTCATACTTTTTTTTATGAGTTTGACATCTGTCAACATTAATCAGTGCACATTGTCAGCAATTTCGTACAAGAACATACATTTTTTCTTCGGTAATCATGTCTAGAATGCTTATGGAGGCCTATGATAATAGTTATTTATCAGAAACAACGTGCCGAGATTGGTTGCGTTGGTTCAAAGACGGCAATTTTGACTTGTGGGACAAGAAGCGTGAAAATCGGCTTAGGAAGGTTGAGGACCATCAATTGCAGGCTCTTTTGGACGAAGATGATACCCAGTCACAAAAAATGCTCGCAGAGCAATTGGGTGTTACTCAACCAGCAATTTCCATGCGTCTGCGTGCCATGGGGAAGATTGAAAAGATCGGAAAATGGGTGCCGCATGAATTGAACGATAGTCAGATGGAGCGACGCCAAAACAACGAAATCTTGCTCGCCAGACAAAAAGGAAAGTCGTTCCTGCATCGGATTGTGATAGGCGATGAAAAGTGGATATATTTCGAGAATCCTAAACGCAAAAAATCGTGGGTTGATCCCGGCCAACCATCCAAATCTTCCCCAAGACCAAATCGCTTCGGCCGGAAGACGATGCTGTGCGTTTGGTGGGATCAGTAGGGTATCGTCTACTATGAGATGTCGAAACCTGGTGGAACTGTCATTGCTCACCGCTACCACCAATAACTGATCAAATTGCACCGCGCTCTGCGTGAAAGAGGGACGGATTATCAACAAAGACATGAGAAGCTGATATTCCTCCACGACAACGCACCATCGCACACGTCAAAAATGGTCCGAAACTACTTGGAGACACTCAACTAGGAGGTGCTACCCCACCCCGCTTATTCATCAGACCTGGCCTCTTCCGACTATCACCTGTTTTCTCGATAGGTCACGCGCTCGCTGAGCAGCACTTTGATTCTTACGAAGACGTCCGAAAATGGCTTGATGAGTGGTTTGCCTCGAAAGAGAAAGAATTTTTTTAGCGTGGTATCCATAAATTGCCCGAGAGATAGAGAAAATGTGTAGCGAGCGAAGGCAAGTACTTTGAATAAATTTGCTTTTGCTTTCTATGAAAAAAAAACATGTGTTTTTTTGACTAAAAACTAGCGGATTTAAGCTTATACACCTGATATCAGTATTTTGGTGAAGAATAATCAGCACTTTTTTTAAAAAAAATAATTAAATTCCTTTTAGAGATTTAGCAGACTTTAACTGAATACCAACCACAATTTTGTTGAAGACAAATCAGAACTCACTTTGTAAGGCTACATTGCGTTGGGATATGTGCTCTATTCCAAAGATAATATTTCCTTGCGTGTACACAAGTTTTGGTAATGTAAAATACCCTTTGGGAAGGGGTCGCACGGATCTTGGAGAAGTCCATGAATAATTTTCTTCTATTTTTATTTTTGAAATTCTGCGACATGACGAGCACTGGAAATGGGCAAGAAGACAAGCTGAATAAAAAGATGAATAATTTCATGGGATTCCAAACATTTTGCAGTACAGATCGACAATACGATTAAAAATATTTCAGTGGACAGATTGAAGCCTGCTCATATGAGATATTCGATTATCATTAAAAATTAGGTTCAATCTATCCCCCGTAACACCGTATTTTCATTGTGTGAGTAGTGTAATGAGTCGATGCTTACAGTGTGAAGTGGGGATAGGATACACTGTGCTCAAAAGAACGGAAGTTGGATTTTTTTTTATTTGATTCTAATAACATTGATTCTAGCTACTTCTTCGTATTTCTTCTATGATCGCGGTGTAAATAATTATTAACACCCCGATAACAGAAGAAATACGAAGCAGCAACTAACTCTTCTAACTCTTTTAACAAATTTACAATCTAACGTAAACTATTTCGTTCACATCTCAGCCAACTCGATTAAAAAAAAATATTTTTAGGCTTACTCTGTTTTTTTGAGCACAGTGCATCGATGCATTACAGTGTATACAAAAATTTCAAGTACTGAAAATGTCTACACAAATTCTTACTAAATTTTTTTACGGAAATGAATTTTTTACCGAAAATTTAGTCGAGAATTTTTTGTCACAAGAATTGATATTTTTCTTGTTTTGGAAGGATTAGTTCCTGCGAAAATTGCCCTAAAAATTTTCACTTTTATTGTTCTTTTCTTCAAATATTTTTATTTACTCTTGAACAAAAATCATGCATATTTTATGCATAAAAAGAAATAATTTTTAAATCAGACCATTAACTGCATTTCCATAAATATTATTGTGCATTTTGATGATTTTACAATATAACAGCGACTTTTATTATTCATTTGCATTTTGATTGCATTGAATTCGATTAAGAAGAATTCTCACGAATATGCAAAATTGTTTGTGGCGTTGAAAAAAAATAATTTCAAATTAATTCTGAGCATAGAAATATGTTAGTTGGCAACACCTTATTTATGTTAGAAATTTAATTGTTTCCAGAGTACAAGTACTTTAAGTTTATGTTCAGTGAATATAATTACACGATCTTTAATACAATAAACTATGAATGGCGGTTGATTTTTGTAGTTTATTTCAAGAACTTCTGGGCCGATCCTGTTAATGTTTTTTTCTTTTTTCTTCTTTTTTTTTGGTCAAAATTGTTTTTATGTTTTTTTAAATTTCATTTAGTTAGTGTGCGTGTAAAGTCAAATTGAAAAAAAAAACTACATAATATAATAATCATCTTCCAGACACAGTGCTAAGTGAATTTCCTCACTTTCAGAATTTTAGATAAGTACCCCCCCAACTTAAGATGAAGATGCCCATCCGAGGAGCCAAAGATTCTAATGGCTAGATGGGCATGGATGCCAAAGGAGGCTCTCCGATATGAAGTGTTCGAATCAGTTCGCCTTCGCAGTCGCAGTGTGCCTTCAAGTCAGAGCTGAGCCAACCAAATTGGTCGTCGTGCAAAAAAATTTTAGGTTAAATTTTTCATAGTACAGCTTAGATTGCTTTGTTTGAATTTTTTGCCAATTGGAAGACAAACACATCCTTCCTACGTTCTTTGGATGATTGTTGGTTGGGGAAAATATATGGTTTCGCATGGTAATCTCTTCTTATTGTTATAAGTCATTTTTTTTTTGGATGCAGGATTGAAACGATGGAGACTGTCGTTAAGCAGTGGCGTAGATGAACCTTAAGGGTGGCTGGTAAATATGTTTCTACTTACTAAGGTGCATATATCTATGGTCGCTCGTAATTGTGTCCATGCGGATAAAATTATAAACTTCGTATTGAAATCGAAAATGAAAATGAAGATAAAAATTGTGAACTTGAAATAAGATAGATTCTTAGATTATGGGAATAGGGAAAAGGAATGGGGGATGGCAGTGGTAGTGGCGACTGGTTACTGGCCCAGATGGAGATAAGAACGTGAATAGAAGTGGGGAAAGGAAGAAGGGCTGATCAAGATCCCAGCCGCGACCGCCGTTCCAACTAGGATCGATATCGTTTATCTAAACGCAAACTCAACCAGGGCATCATCTGGACGACCAGCGCAACAAGGTATTGTCTTTGGAAGACGCTTGTCGTCGCCTATTTAAATAGCTTTGTTCTTAGATTTAACGAGACAAGGATCATACGATGGAATCTACGAGTGCCCACATTCCGCCAAACGTACACAAACGTATTTCATTAGTGCCAGCACACACATACCCAATATTCAGAGAATATCCAAATATGTGTATTCGTTTGGGGCATTCTCAAAACGGTGACAGACTACTGTGTGTTGGTTAGTATTGTAGTATACAATATCTCGTACTTTATATACGACCCAATGACTTGTTTGGTATTTACTCTCCATTACAAGGCTTCTTTCTTTTTTACCAAAAGTGTTATTTATTTTATATTTAAAAACACAAAAAGACCCCTTGTAAATTCACCAATTATTTGTTCAGTTTTTTTTACACTTTTTATAAGTTTTTGTTTACAATCACTTTGGGGCAGAATTTAGACTTTCATTTTTAATCTAACCTCATTAAATTTATCATTATTGTCGAATGAACTTTTTTTTTTAGTTAGCATTTAGTTACTAAAAAATTATCCAATTTGTGCTATAGAAAATAAATCTAAATAAACTATATTTTTTATTTAGATTTTGATGAAATTTTTAATATTGCTTATTTAAAAAATTTTACCATTATAAAATGTTAAGAGTAAATTTTCAAAAATTTCCTTAAACTTCTTGAAAAAACTTGATTACCTACTGAGGTGATTTTTGTTGATATTTTCGCACATTTTAGGCTATAATTCGGCTGTTACTTTATGGATGTTAGTTTTTAAATGGTCTAAACTATGACTAATAGTTTCTTTAAATAAAACTTTCATGTAAATATATTTTCTAAAAATATCTAATACCGTCAAATAACACAATTTTGAATGACAAAATCTCGAAGTCTGGGAACTTTTCGTACAATAAAGCCATTTTCAACCAAAATAACAATAATAAATTCAGACTAAAATTCACTTTTCGTGGATCAAACATATTTTTTATGATCATTTATAAATTTTTAGAACATCAAATATGGCAATTTTCCTTATTGACAGTGTAAGAAGCGGGTCTCATCGTTAAAGAAATGTCATCGCAAAACTTGCACTTCAGCAGAATTTTCATATTTTTAGACATTTTTAAAAAAATTTAACCAAATTGATTGATTTATAATTAAAATTTTCTATAATTTATAAAATGCCAACTTTTAATATAAAAAAAAAAAACTTCTATAAAAAAATATCTACTAGGTATATAAGCTTAAATCCGCTGTTTGATCATACAATAGATGGCGTGAGTGAGCATATTAACTATTATGAGTCTGACATCTGTCAACATTAATCAGTGCACATTGTCAACAATTTCGTACAATAACATACATTTTTTCTTTGGTAATCATGTCTAGTTTTGTGCATATGCGGGAAGCTCTGTTTTTCTGCTTCAATTTGCCGAGATTGGTTTCGTGCCGAGATTGGTATCGTTTGTTCAAAGACGGCAATTTTGACTTGTGGGACAAGAAGCGTGAAAATCGGTTTAGGAAGGTTGAGGACCATCAATTGCAGGCTCTTTTAGACGAAGATGATAGCCAATCGCAAAGAAATGCTCGCGGAGCAATTGGGTGTTACTCAACTAGCCATTTTGATGCGTCTTCGTGCCATGGGGAAGATTGAAAAGATCGGAAAATGGGTGCCGCATGAATTGAACGATAGGCAGATGGAGCAACGCCAAAACACATGCGAAATCTTTGCTCGCCAGACAAAAAAGAAAGTCGTTCCTGCATCGGATTGTAACAGGCGATGAAGAGTGGATAGATGTCGAGAATCCTTAATACAAGAAATCGTGGCCAACCATCAACATCTTCCCTAAGACCAAATCGCTTTGGACGGAAGATGATGCTGTGCGTTTGGTGGGATCAGCAGGGTATCGTCTACTATGAGATGTTGAAACCTGGTGAAACTGTCAATGCCCACCGCTACCATCAACAACTGATCAAAGTGCACCGTGCTCTGCGTGAAAAAAGGACGGATTACCAACAAAGACATGACAAGCCGATTTTCCTCCACGACAACGCACCATCGTACACGTCAAAAATGGTCCGAAACTACTTGGAGACACTCAACTGAGAGGTGCTACCCCACCCCGCTTATTCACCAGATCCGGCCCCTTCCGACTACCACCTGTTTTCGTCGATGGGTCACGCGCTCGCTGAGCAGCACTTTGATTCTTACGAAGACGTCCGAAAATGGCTTGATGAGTGGTTTGCCTCGAAAGAGAAAGAATTTTTTTAGCGTGGTATCCACAAATTGCCCGAGAGATAGAGAAAATGTGTAGCTAGCGAGGGCAAGTACTTTGAATAAATTTGTTTTTGCTTTCTTTGAAAAAAAACCATGGGTTTTTTTGACTAAAAATCAGCGGATTTAAGCTTATACACATGGTATAATTAAAATTTTCTATAGTATATTTTCGATAATTGTTAAATAACAGGACTATACTTTAAAAACTACAAAATGGATAAACTAAATTTATTTTTTTAAAAGTGCATACAAGTTGAAATTGTTGATTTTTTGGCAACTAGAAACTTGCATAATTTAAAAAGTCAAATTATTATGACTCGTTCTACTATAAAAAAAAAAAAAAAAAAATTTTTGTGTATAGAATTTTGTTAATTTTAATAGTTTTTTCGTCTTAATTTAAAGAGAAAATTCCTAAACTGTAAATGGAATATTTTTCAAATACTTGTACATGAAATGGGAATGTTTCCAATTCACAGTAACCACAGAACATTTATGATTAAAGCCGATGTGATGAGGTCAAATTAAACAAAAATGATGGAAAGGAGAATAGAATTTGGAGCCAGTGACGCGCTCCATCACATACGTGTAAGTGAATCCCCCCCGAGTATGTAGAAAAGCGGGTTGGATTCTAATGGAGAACATTATTTTAGATAAGATAGGCCTTAAAGGAGGGAATCATCTTTTCAATTTAAGATTTTCTTTTCCAATGTGGCTATTGGGTTGGATTATCCAGTTTTGCTTACGGTATTAGGCATCGAATTGGGTCAAAAAATGTTGACCTTCAAAATATCGTTGAGGAAATCGTTGAGGTTCATTATTTTGCGCAACAGTTATTTTGTACGATATTCAGACCATAGATGAACGAATTACACGATTTATTTCTGTTTTCAATTAAAACCCGACCAACTGGATTCTATCGACCGTAAATATCTTGTACGAGACTGACAGGTACAACATCTAAGAATCGGATGGTATGTCGATCTATTCAAGATACAAGTTCAGATTAGAGATGCTGATTTTTTTCCCCTCAATTTTTTCTTCTGTTTTTGTTTGTTAATTATTTCCTTTTATTTTCCAAAAATATATTTGAAGATTTCTTGTTTATCTTTTCATATACAATTTATAAAAAAAAAATCAAAAAATAAAAACTTTGAAGAACTGATTATATACGATAAAATGATGGACAGCAGATCTAAGTGCGAAAAAAATTTACTTGTATCTTAGAGAAGAAAAAAAAAGTTAAATGGTAAAGGATCCGTTCAATTTAAGGACTTGCCCTATAAAGCTTAGTAAAAATGATTACTCACCATCAAGTATGGGAATAAAATTGTCAGTTTTATATTTTATATTGAATTAGAAGACATTTTAACTGGTATGTAAATTTGGTGAAAAAAATTCGTTTCAATTTGATTAGTAGATAAGAAAGATTTCAGGCACAGAATTATGTCAACTTATTGATTTTAATTTATCCAAAGTAGAAATAAGTGCAAAAAAAAATATCGTTTTCCTCTAAAATAATTGAGGACAATTAATGTGACAGAAGACAATTGTGGCTAATTAAAGAAATAAACTGACTCCGTAGCAGCTGGTAAGCACTTGCAATGACAATTGCATTTAATTCACTTAATAAATATGATTCACTCAATTCATTCGATTCGGTATAATTCACTTAATTTCGACGATTTTCACTAACAAAAATTCACTGATGAGTTGGATTCTGTCTATAACAGCTGAGTTTCTATTTGTACTACAAAAAGCCTCCTAAATTTAAAGTAAAAAAAAAAAAAAAAACTAGTAAACACCAGAAAAAAAATATTTTAGAAAACTTTTTATGGAATTGGGATAATAATTTCTTTAACATAAACTTTTTCGTGTTTTCCATGGTCGGCCGCATAGAAAGAAATTACATCAAAAATTTTCATATGAACAAATATACATGATTGCCGATAATAAATCACACAAAAATCACTTTCGACTTTCGAGAAAGTCGTCTTTCTGAAGTCATTAGATTTAGTTGATCATAAAAAATTCGCTAACATATTATGCCGGTTTTACGACCTCATTGCTTACTGTTGCTGCAAGGAATTTTACTACGTATACAGTCCAAATTTGACTGCAAAGATATCCAATTTAATGAACGAATACTCATAATAGAAATACGAAAATATGGTAGTGAGCTTTTTTGTACAAAGTTTTCAAAGACGAAGAGTTATGTATGTTCGTTCCCATATTCACTATAGAAAAACCAAAATAATCAAGAACCGTTTTTCAGCTGAAGAGGCCAAAAAAGAAGCAATTCGGTTCGATAGAAGAAAAACTGCTACAAAAACTAATTTTATTGTGTGGAAAACGCTACAAAAATGTCCATCAACAAATTGTGCGATTTTTATAGATATTACGGCGCTTCGTATTTTGTTTTTAATGAGAAAATTCGCTGAAATTAATGACCAACAATTTTGAAGAAAAAAACTTTCGTAAAAATGTCCAGTAAAAATATTCAGTCAAAAGCTCCAGTAAACATTTTCAGTAAAAATTTTCAATAACACTTTTCAATAAAAATGTTTAGTAAAAATATTTAGTAAAAATGTTCAGTAAAAATGTTCAGTAAAAATATTCAGTAAAAAAGTTTAGTAAAATTGTTCAGTAAAATTGTTCAGTAAAAATGTTCGGTAAAAATTTTCAGTAAAAATTTTCAGTAAAAACGTTCAGTAAAAATTTTCAGCAAAAATTTCATAAAAAATTTCTAGTAAAAATTTTCAGCAAATTTTTAATAAAAATGTTCAGCAAAAATTTTCAGCAAAAATTTTCAGTAAAAATTTTCAGTAAAAATTTTCAGTAAAAATTTTCAGTAAAAATTTTCAGTAAAAATTTTCAGTAAAAATTTTCAGTAAAAATTTTCAGCAAAAATTTTATAAAAAATTTCTAGTAAAAATTTTCAGCAAAATTTTTAATAAAAATGTTCAGCAAAAATTTTCAGCAAAAATTTTCAGCAAAAATTTTCAGTAAAAATTTTCAGTACAAATTTTCAGTAAAAATTTTCAGTAAAAATTTTCAGTAAAAATTTTCAGTAAAAATTTTCAGTAAAAATTTTCAGTAAAAATTTTCAGCAAAAATTTCATAAAAAATTTCTAGTAAAAATTTTCAGCAAAATTTTTAGTAAAAATGTTCATTAAATATTTCAATAAAAAATTTTCCGTAAAAATTTTCAGTAAAAACTTTCAGTAAAAATTTTCAGTAAAAACTTTCAGTAAAAATGTTCAGTAAACATTTTTAGTAAAAATGTTTAGTAAAATTGTTCAGTAAAAATTTCATAAAAAAGTTTTAGTAAAAATTTACAATAAAAATTTGCAATAAAAATTTTCAGTAAAAATTTTCAGTTTAAAATCTTCAATAAAAATTTTCAGTAAAAATGTTCATTAAATATTTCAATAAAAAATTTTCCGTAAAATTTTTCAGTAAAAACTTTCAGTAAAAATTTTCAGTAAAAACTTTCAGTAAAAATGTTCAGTAAACATTTTTAGTAAAAATGTTTAGTAAAATTGTTCAGTAAAAATTTCATAAAAAAGTTTTAGTAAAAATTTACAATAAAAATTTTCAGTAAAAATTTTCAGTTTAAAATCTTCAATAAAAATTTTCAGTAAAAATTTTCAGTAAAAATTTTCAGTAAAAATTTTCAGTTTAAAATCTTCAATAAAAATTTTCAGTAAAAATGTTCAGTAATAATTTTCAGTAAAAATGTTCAGTAAAAATGTTCAGTAAAAATTTCAATAAAAATTTTCCGTAAAAATTCTCAGTAAACATTTTCAGTAAATATTTTCAGTAAACATTTTCAGTAAACATTTTCAGTAAACATTTCAATAAAAATTTTCAGTCAAAATTTTCAGCAAAAATTTCATAAAAAATTTCTAGTAAAAATTTTAGTAAAAATGTTCATTAAATATTTCATAAAAAATTTTCCGTAAAAATTTTCCGTAAAAATTTTCAGTAAAAACTTTCAGTAAAAATTTTCAGTAAAAACTTTCAGTAAAAATGTTCAGTAAACATTTTTAGCAAAAAGTTTAGTAAAATTGTTCAGTAAAAATTTCATAAAAAAGCTTTAGTAAAAATTTACAATAAATATTTCCAGTAAAAATTTTCAATAAAAATTTGCAATAAAAATTTTCAGTAAAAATTTTCAGTTTAAAATCTTCAATAAAAATTTTCAGTAAAAGTGTTCAGTAAATTTGTTCATTAAAAATGTTCAGTAAAAATGTTCAGTAAAAATTTTCAGTAAAAATTTCAATAAAAATTTTCCGTAAAAATTCTCAGTAAACATTTTCAGTAAATATTTTCAGTAAACATTTTCAGTAAACATTTTCAGTAAACATTTCAATAAAAATTTTCAGTAAAAATTTTCAGTAAAAATTTTCAGTAAAAATTTTCAGTAAAAATTTTCAGTAAAAATTTTCAGTAAAAGTTTTCAGTAAAAATGTTCAGTAAAAATTTTCAGTAAAAATTTTCAGTAAAAATTTTCAGTAAAAATTTTCAGTAAAAATTTTCATTAACAATTTTTAGTACAAATTTTTAGTAAACATTTTCAGTAATAATTTTAATTCAAATTTTTTTCTTAAATCTCGGTAAAAAAATTTACGGTAAAAAATTCGGATAAATTGTTATTATAACATTATAGTTGTAAACGGACCGTTAAAATTTGTATTAAAAAATTTCGTATTAAATTTGATGGTAAAAATTTCGGTTAAAATTTTGCAGTGAAAATTTTAGTATAAACACTGGGTTAAAAATTTTCATCAAAATTTTAAAATAAGAATTTTTAAATTAATTTGAATATATATTATAATAGTCGTATTTTAGGAGTTATGGAAATATTTGCAGAATTATGTTCTTATACACGTAGACTGGAATGCTTCGACACCACCTATTGACGCACATAAAAATGCAAACTTTGCTGAATTTTTTATTAGTGTTTTGACTATCACGAACACTTATTTGTGATAGTCAAAACATTAGCAAAAAAATTCAGCAAAGATTGCAGTTTTGGTGTGCGTCAATATGTGGAACTGGCGATGCTAGTGAGGTAAGTTCAGAAAATTACACAAAATAACAATAATAGTAATAGAAAAAGACGAAGAAATATAAAACTATATAAATAATCTGCAACCATTTAAAGTACAGACCACAAACAATTGCAGAGTCAGGATCAGATTTCATGTAATTCAATATTAAAGAGAAATATTACGTGAATATTTTCTTACATTCGCAATGGAATGGACCCGGTTGGTGTAAGAGTCGGTGGGTACAGACTATGCAAAAGTATAAGGTATGCACAGGTTATTTGATTGCATCTATCGTACATGAGCACCTATCAAAGGGAATAAAGTGCAAAAGAAAAAAAGACAAAACACAGAAAAAATTGAGGAAAAAAAAACAAAACAAAACGGAATAATAACAATGGAAATAACATCATCAACGCGAGTGGAATTCCTTCAATTGTTATTGTTATTATTACTGTTGTGTTGTTGTTGTTGTTATGACTGTAGTTGCAATGTTTTCCGCAATATATTGTTTATAATCCGATATGACAACATGTTGTTGTTGTTATCGTTGCACTCTCACATTTGTTATCAATATTGACGATAATTCAATGGTCCAAATTCGAATATTGACTGTGAGTATGTATTTGTTAATGATTAATACTGGTATAAGTTTAAAATTAGCATAAATTGATGAAGTAATTCTTAAGTTCACAGAGGTCATCCTTATTATGTAATCTGAGGTAATATGAACGGTTGAATATCGAAACAGTAGTTCAATTAAAATGTTTCGAAACAATAAGGGATTTAGAGATATTAAATCAGATTTTTCGGTATTTGGAAAAAAAATAATAATTAGCAAAAACTGGAAGTACAAAATTAAGGGAAATGCTAATAGGGAAGAAATAAAATCAGGATTTTAGAGAGATTGTGTAATCAGGATTTGTAATAATAAATTTTCAATTTTTAGAAACATTATCAAACTTGAACGAAAACGTCCTCAAATATATTATGTCAAGAAAGGGACTAGAGATCCTAAAATACACTTTTTGAACTAATGCTTTTAGTCAAAGTGATCCTAAAATATTTTATGTTAAGGAAAGATACTCAGTTCAAGAGGTCTTAAAATATACTTTTTAAAGTAATGGTTTCAGTCAAAGAGGTCCTAAAATATATTATGTCAAAGAAGGTACTCATTTCAAGAGGTCCTAAAATACACTTTTTGAACTAATGCTTTTAGTCAAAGGGGTCCTAAAATATATTGTATCAAAGAAGGTACTCATTTCAAGAGGTCTTAAAATATACTTTTTAAAGTAATGGTTTCAGTCAAAGAGGTCCTAAAATATATTATGTCAAAGAAGGTACTCATTTCAAGAGGTCCTAAAATACACTTTTTGAACTAATGCTTTTAGTAAAAGTGATCCCAAAATATTTTATGTTAAGGAAAGATACTCAATTCAAGAGGTCTTAAAATATACTTTTTTAAGTAATGGTTTCAGTCAAAGAGGTCCTTAAATATATTATTTCAAAGAAGGTACTCATTTCAAGAGGTCCTAAAATACACTTTTTGAACTAATGCTTTCAGTCAAAGAGGTCCTAAAATATATTATATCAAGGAAGGTACTCAGTTCAAGAGGTCTTAAAATATACTTTTTAAAGTAATGGTTTCAGTCAAAGAGGCCCTAAAATATATTATATCAAGGAGGGTACTCAGTTCAAGATGTCCCAAAATACGGTTTATGAATTAATGCTTTTAGTCAAAGAGGTCCTAAAATATTTTATGTTAAGGAAGGTACTCAGTTCAAGAGGTCCTAAAATACACTTTTTGAACTAATGCTTTCAGTCAAAGAGGTCCTAAAATATATTATATCAAGGAAGGTACTTAGTTCAAGAGGTCTTAAAATATACTTTTTAAAGTAATGGTTTCAGTCAAAGAGGTCCTAAAATATATTATGTCAAAGAAGGTACTCATTTCAAGAGGTCCTAAAATACACTTTTTGAACTAATGCTTTTAGTAAAAGTGGTCCTAAAATATTTTATGTTAAGGAAAGATACTCAATTCAAGAGGTCTTAAAATATACTTTTTTAAGTAATGGTTTCAGTCAAAGAGGTCCTAAAATATATTATGTCAAAGAAGGTACTCATTTCAAGAGGTCCTAAAATCCACTTTTTGAACTAATGCTTTCAGTCAAAGGGGTCCTAAAATATTTTATGTTAAGGAAAGATACTCAATTCAAGAGGTCTTAAAATATACTTTTTAAAGTAATGGTTTCAGTCAAAGAGGTCCTTAAATATATTATTTCAAAGAAGGTACTCATTTCAAGAGGTCCTAAAATACACTTTTTGAACTAATGCTTTTAGTAAAAGTGGTCCTAAAATATTTTATGTTAAGGAAAGATACTCAATTCAAGAGATCTTAAAATATACTTTTTTAAGTAATGGGTTCAGTCAAAGAGGTCCTTAAATATATTATGTCAAAGAAGGTACTCATTTCAAGAGGTCCTAAAATACACTTTTTGAACTAATGCTTTTAGTCAAAGGGGTCCTAAAATATATTGTATCAAAGAAGGTACTCATTTCAAGAGGCCCTAAAATACACTTTTTGAACTAATGCTTTCAGTCAAAGGGGTCCTAAAATATTTTATGTTAAGGAAAGATACTCAATTCAAGAGGTCTTAAAATATACTTTTTAAAGTAATGGTTTCAGTCAAAGAGGTCCTAAAATATATTATGTCAAAGAAGGTACTCATTTCAAGAGGTCCTAAAATACACCTTTTGAACTAATGCTTTTAGTCAAAGATGTCCTAAAATATATTATGTCAAAGAAGGTACTCAGTTCAAGAGGTCCTAAAATACACTTTTCGAACTAATGCTTTTAGTCAAAGAGGTCCTAAAATATATTATATCAAAGAAGGTACTCATTTCAAGAGGTCCTAAAAAACACTTTTTGAACTAATGCTTTTAGTCAAAGAGGTCCTAAAATATTTTATGTTAAGGAAAGATACTCAATTCCAGAGGTCATAAAATACACTTTTTGAACTAATGCTTTTAGTCAAAGGGGTCCTAAAATATATTGTATCAAAGAAGGTACTCATTTCAAGAGGCCCTAAAATACACTTTTTGAACTAATGATTTTAGTCAAAGAGGTCCTAAAATATTTTATGTTAAGGAAGGGACAAGAGGTCCTTAAGTACATTTTTTGAACAACTGTTCTTAGTCAAAGAGTGTTTTTTAAATACACATACACGTATACTATACTTTCTGTTTGAAAATAAACAAAATAAGCTGCAAAAATATATTCAGAAATTTAAAAAAAACAGAACTTTTTTAGTTGGTAATAAATTGAAAAAAAATAATTTCAAAACTTTTAAAAAGAAATCTTCAAGAGAGTAAATGTTAACATTTCTAATAGAAAAATTAGAATTTAAAGGGAAAAAAATTTGAATTTGTAAGATTTTTTGGAAACATTTAAAAAAAAAAACGCATATCGGAATTTAGCTGCAATGGAATTTAAATTTAATTTCAAATTTAACCAATACCAATGGTTAGTTTAATTTTTTTTTTTAAAACTTTTTTTTTACATAAAAATAATTACAAATTTACGTTTAAAAAAAATATTTCTTTTACAAAATGGCTATGAAGAGTTCAATTTAAATAAAAACTTTACTCATTTCTCACCATTTCATAAATTTAGAATTTTAATAAAAATATTGTATTTTAATATATTTACTTAAAAATATTTTCTTGAATTCTTTTCCAAAATTCAGTCATGAGAGAATATTTTCTTATTTTATTTTTAATCGATGAATTTTAAGTAAAAATCAACAACTAAAATATAAGCTAAAAAAAAAGAATTTTTAAAGGTGTATTCTACAATAGTTAAAAAATTCAATAAAAGTTATGAAATTATACAGGGAAAAAAAACAACTTGTTTTCTTGTGCCAAAGTTATTGGTACGTACTCATACATACGCAGTCCAAGTTGTCGCTGCTGTGCAAACAGTTGAAAAGAAATACCTTTTGTTGAATATTTTCAAACGAATTTAAATAAAAATTGTTTACAGTGAAAAAAAAGGTGAAAACTAAAAAAGAAAAAAAATTATCCCAGGTAGACATGTGCTATTGATAAGCTCACCTACCAATGAGATGTTGATAACTCACTTGAAGATCTGTGCGTATACTCAAAAGTAAACAATATTTGAAATCGCAGAGAATCTTTACACAAATGTGAAAAAATATATCTTTAAAAACTTGTAATAATAATAATAATAATAATAATAATAATAACAATAATAGGATGTTGTTGTTTTTTTTGTTGAAAGAATAAAAATTGGTTAAAAAAAATACTCGTCTCTAACCTGTAAGAAAAATTGAAAAAGAAAAAAATCCATATTCTAGCTAGAAGTACAGACCAAATGGAAGTTTCGGTGAGCTTTATTGATCTATTAATATTCAAATTTTTCAGCATAACCTAGACTTAAACTAGTCGTCTCCTATGGTTTGTAGTTTTTCATAATTTCTATTCATTTCTGTTAACGTTTAAGGAATTTTCTTTTTTTTTAAAAAGTCTTTTTTTTAAATATTATTTATTGATAGTAGATATTTTGAATTTTTGTAAATTAAGCCATGAATGAGATAATACACATACTAAGTTATGGTAATACGACCTCAAAAAAAGCACGAAATGCTCATTTTCTTATGTAAAAATTTTACAAACATAAATTCATTTAAAATGTCTTAAAATCATTAGAACAAAATAGTTAAAAATTAAAAATAATTACAAAAAAAATTCTTTTAATTCAAATATTTAAAAATTATCAAAAAATTGCATTAAATTCAAAAAATTTCAGTAATTTTTTTACTATACAAGAGAAAATTTCTATTTTGTTTTGTTAAAAATATTTCGACTTTTTCCAGTCTAAATTGAAAATTTCTGTCAATTAAAAAGTAAAGTTTTTTTTTAAATGATATTTCAACTAGTTCTGTAAATTAGTTTTGTTAGAATTGAAAAATAAATAAATTATGAATTTAACTTTAATACTTTAAAGTGTAGGAGGCATATAGTTAAAAGGACTCAAAAAATTGCTAAATTGAGAAGATATTTAGTACTCGTATTTCTCATAAAAGTTTGTTTTTACATATGAACATAGTTAAGAATGTCCTAAAATATATTATTATTAGGAAGGTTCTTAGGTAAATAGGACCAAAAATATACTCTGTTAAAGAATTAAAGCAAATTCAAAAATATACTGTCTTAAGGATGGTATTAAAAAAAAGGATCTTCAAATATATTATCTTAGGGAAGATACTCAGTGAAAAATATCTAAAATATACTATTCTAAGTAAGGTCTTCACTTGAAGAGGTCATACAATATATTCTGTAAATAAGAAACTCAGTTAAAGAGGTCCTACGATATATTTTGTTAAACAAGCTACAAAGTTGAAGAGGTCCTAAAATAAATTATCTTAAAAAAAGTAGTCAGTTTAAGTGGTCCTAAAATATACTAAATTAAAAAAAGGCATTTATTCAAAAGGTCCTGAACTAAGTTAAAAAGGACCTAAAATATACTATTTTAAAGAAAATTCCTAAAATATACAATTCTAAGTAAGGTTTTCACTTAATGAGGTCCCAAAATTTATTCTGTAAAAAAACAAACCCATTTAAAGAGGTCCTAAAATATATAATGTTAAGAATAATACTCAATCAAAGAGGTCCTATGATATATGTTGTTAAAGAAGCTACAAAGTTTAAGAGGTCCTAAAATAAATTATCTTAAAAAAGGTAGTCAGTTTAAGTGATCCTAAAATATACTAAATAAAAAAAAGACATTTATTCAAAAGGTCCTGAACTAAGTTAAAAAGGACCTACAATATACTATTTTAAAGAAGGCTTATAAGTAAGGTCTTCACTTAAAGAGGTCCCAAAATATATTCTGTAAAAAAACAAACTCATTTAAAGAGGTCCTAAACTATATAATGTTAAGAATAATACTCAATCAAAGAGGTCCTATGATATATTTTGTTAAAGAAGCTACTAAGTTAAAGAGGTCCTAAAATAAATTATCTTAAAAAAGGTAGTCAGTTTAAGTGGTCCTAAAATATACTAAATAAAAAAAGGCTTTTACTCAAAAGGTCCTGAACTAAGTTGAAAAGGATCTAGAATATACTCTTCTAAAGAAGGTTTCTAAGTAAGGTCTTCACTTAAAGAGGTCCCAAAATATATTCTGTAAAAAAACAAACTCATTTAAAGAGGTCCTAAAATATATAATGTTAAGAATAATACTCAATCAAAGAGGTCCTATGATATATTTTGTTAAACAAGCTACTAAGTTAAAGAGGTCCTAAAATAAATTATCTTAAGAAAGCTACTTAGTTTAAGTGGTCCTAAAATATACTAAATAAAAAAAGGAATTTATTCAAAAGGTCCTGAACTAAGTTAAAAAGGACCTACAATATACTATTTTAAAGAAGGTTTATAAGTAAGGTTTTCACTTGAAGAGGTCCCAAAATATATTCTGTAAAAAAAGCTCATTTAAAGAGGCCCTAAAATATATAATGTTAAGAATAGTACTCAATCAAAGAGGTCCTATGATATCTTTTGTTAAAGAAGCTACAAAGTTGAAGAGGTCCTAAAATAAATTATCTTAAAAAGGTAGTCAGTTTAAGTGGTCCTAAAATATACTAAATAAAAAAAGGCTTTTACTCAAAAGGTCCTGAACTAAGTTGAAAAGGATCTAGAATATACTCTTCTAAAGAAGGTTTCTAAGTAAGGTCTTCACTTAAAGAGGTCCCAAAATATATTCTGTAAAAAAACAAACTCATTTAAAGAGGTCCTAAAATATATAATGTTAAGAATAATACTCAATCAAAGAGGTCCTATGATATATTTTGTTAAACAAGCTACTAAGTTAAAGAGGTCCTAAAATAAATTATCTTAAAAAGGTAGTCAGTTTAAGTGGTCCTAAAATATACTAAATAAAAAAAAGGCATTTATTCAAAAGGTTCTGAACTAAGTTGAAAAGGACCTACAATATACTTTTTTAAAGAAGGTTTCTAAGTAAGGTTTTCACTTGAAGAGGTCCCAAAATTTATTCTTTAAAAAAATAAACTCATTTAAAGAGTTCCTAAAATATACTTTATTAAATAAGGTCTTCACTTACAGAGGTGAAGGAAGGTACTCACTTATAGAGGTCCTAAAATATTATTTTTTAAGGAATGCTCTCATTTAATGAGGTACAAAGACATACCACATTTGGAATTTATTACTTTGAAAAGATTCTACACATACTAAGTTATGGTAATACTGCCTCAAAGAATTCTTAAAATATACTAACTGAGAGAAGAAAAAAAATTCTTACATTCCCTTTTAAAATTATTCAATTAAAGGTGAACATTTTTTTTTTGTAAAACTAGAAGAAAATTTTCAATATACCTGATACTATAAGGAAAAACCACTGTAAAACCTTTATTATTCTAAGTAGTTTTTTTTGCCTCAAAATTTTCTATTAAAAGATAAAAATTATTACAAATTCTGATTTTAAATTTTTTTTCGATAATTTAAAATAAAAAATCGAATTTATTCTGTAATGTTATAATAAAGTTTCACTGTAAATGTTTACTTGTAGTTGTATTCCATTATAGAAGACTGTATGGGTTTCGTTGATGTGCATGTATGGGAAATGTATGAAAATGCGTCATTTGTGCAGTCGCAAGTGCTGAAAAGTGTTACTCTTGCCCTATAGCTAAGTTGTACAAGGAAAAATCGATATCGTATTTGTGTGACGAGTAGGAGACGTGGAGTTTCCTGTTCAAAAACACAGCTGGAGGAATCCATTAGTTTGTATGTGCTCTAGTATTTTACCATGTAGCAGGCACGTTGCAGTTGAATAGGGTGGCCAAATTGAGTTTTCGGCATCGATTTTGTGAGCAGAGAGTATCCACAAAGGTATTTACGATTGAAAACTCAACCTCCAAATAGCATCGTCATCCATTTCGGAATCGCCACATGCTTCTTCTTATTTCCTGCAATGGAATTGCAAGCTCACCCTATCCGCATCTTCGCAACGAAATAGAAGATTCCCGTGCACGGAAGCGTGTATCATTAACTGAATGCCACACAGATACTAGTTGAAGGGAACATTTTTTGGCCCCTTAATTCTCTGCTAATGTTATTTTGGTAGTATTTTCATCCCCTTAACAATTTAGTTTTCGTATTTCTCATCCTGTATTTTGTCAATCCTACACACGGTCTTTTACTACAAGAATAAACAAATTGATAATATACACGATACTGTATCCTGAGTACAAACACAGTCAAATACCATCGCAACACTTACACATAAATCCACACACCAAAAGCCGGCTTTTAAATCGATTGAATCGGCATACGAGCGTGTACCGGTCCAGTAGAATTACGACACAGAAACACTGTCGACTTCCCTCAAGGTACCAAAAACCAAGGGTCTTTAAGTAGTAGTAGTGTACAAGAACGATACACAAAAAATACAATATCACGAATAACTTGTTACCCTCCATTTTTTGACAGCCAACCAACCAACCCTATTTCGAAACAGGATTTATTAAAAAAAAAAAATGAATGGGCGAAATTATTAAATATCCTTTAGGACCAGGAAAACATATCAAATGAAATTATGTATTCTTAAAGAAAAATATTAAATATGAAAAGAGGATCGAAAAATACACATTAAAGGATAATAAAAACTCTTTTGAGCTAAATTTGAATTCTGACATTTATTTACTCATAAAAAAAAACTATTTTAGATAATTTTTAATTAATAAAAAAAAAACTTAATAATTTTTGCATTATTTTTAAGAGCTTTTAAATGCAGCCAAGTGCGAGTATGTAAATATAAAAAAAAAATTATATTGATGAGTTTCTCTTGACTGTGTTTGAAAAGGATACTTTTTTAGATAATTAAAAAAAATACGTTTGTGATTAGAAATATTGAACTTTTTTGTTTTTATTTTTTGACTAAAAATATACAAAAAAAAACAACAGTTTTTCTTAAAATTATATTGACTTTCCTCAAAAATTTCTAGAATTTTTTGATCCTTTTTCTTTGAAATATCCAAAACGAACGTGAAAAGAAAAATAGAAAAATATTTTTCTTTTCACGTTCGTTTTGGATATTTCTTTTTTATCAGAAAATTTTTTTAATTAAAATCCAGAAAGTTTAATTATGAAATAAGTGAATTAATTTTAAAAAAAAAATTCTATTTCTTTTTTTCCCTTTTTTGACAATTTATTCAAATTTTCCTATAGTTTTTAATATAATCACAACCATTAAGATTTTTAAGAAAATATCTTTTTTTGTTGGTTTTTTTAATGTTATTATTTAAGAGGATTCTTTTTTTTTATAAAAAAATTAATTTGAGGTAAAAACTATTAAGCTTAAAGTATGCCACCTAATAAAATGAATTGATAAATTACCAATGAAGGACCATAGAATGCAAAGAAGATATGTTACGCTAATTGTATGCTGAAACCAGAGGCTTTGGATGCAGATTTTCCAAAAAAATATATATTCCTCAGCGATGAGGCTCCCTTCTTGCTCGGTAGAAATCCTAACAAAGAAACTTGGTACATATGAGGCTCTAAAAATTTACAAGTGACTGTGGAGAAGCCATTGTATTCGCAAAAAGTGAAAAAATTCCTAGAATTTTATCGTATTTTCATGAAAATCAATTATTTTTTAGCATAAAGTTAGCCATTTTATAAAATGAATAGATAAACTGCCAATCAAGGACTATAGAATACGCAGAAGATACCCCAATAATTGGATAGCGAAACCAGAGGCTTTGAATGCTGATTTTTTGAAAAAAATATATTCTTCAGTGATGAGGCTCACTTCTCGCTCGGTAAAAATCCTAACAAGCAAAAATTGGTACATATGAGGCTCTAAAAATTTACAAGTGACTGTGGAGGAGCCATTGTATTCGCAAAAAGTGAAAAAGGCGTAGAATTTTCTCGTATTTTCTTGAAAGTCAAGGATTATTTAACTTAAAGTTCGCCACATTATAAAATGAATAGTTAAATTGGCACTTAAAGACCATGGAATGCGCAAAAGATACCCCAATAATTGGATGGCAAAACCAGAGGCTTTGGATTCTGATTTTTCGCGAAAAAAAAATTCCTTAGCGATGAGGCTCACTTCTCGCTCGGTAGAAATCCTAACATGGAAAATTGATACATATGAGGCTCTAAAAATTCACAAGTGACTGTGGAGGAGCCATTGTATTCGCAAAAAGTGAAAAAATCATAGAATTTTCTCGTATTTTCTTGAAATTCAAGGATTATTTAGCTTAAAGTTTGCCACATTATAAAATGAATAGTTAAATTGGTACTTAAAGACCATGGAATGCGCAGAAGATACCCCAATAATTGGATGGCAAAACCAGAGGCTTTGGATGCTGATTTTTGGAAAAAAATATATTCTTCAGCGATGAGGCTCACTTCTCGCTCAGTGAATATGGTAACAAGCAAAATAGATACATATGACGCTCTAAAAATTCACAAGTGACTGTAGAAGAGCCATTGTATTCGCAAAAAGTGAAACAAATTTCTTCTTGCAAATTCAGAGGAAAAATTCCGTATTTCCTCGAAAATCAAGAATAAAAGACTGTTACCAGCAATTCTGAACCCAACGCCGCTTTGACAATTAACGTTTTTTACTTTTAACTTAAAGATTTTAATTTGGACCATATGTAATTTCAATAAAGCCGCACTAAAAGCCACACAAAATGGCCTTATGACGCAAAAGGTTCCCGATATGTGTAATTTCGCGATTTGGCGATGTCAATTAATATCCAAAATCGTAGTATTTTTACGTTATTAAACTATTTCTTATAATACTATTAAAAACAATCGTATTGTTTGCAGATAATCGTCAATTTTTAAAGATGTGGAAAACCAACATCTGTAAAGTAATGGCCGAATTACAGCTTGAAATGTGCAAAAAAAAAGTTTTCAAAAGAATTAAGTCCTCCAAGAAGTTTTGTAGCAATAAAATGCCTAAATTCATATTATATAAATTAATAAAAAAATTTATCAAAATCTTAATTAAAAGTTTAGTTTATTTTAATTAACTTTCCAAAGTGCAAATTGGATAATCCTTTATTCCTAGCGATATACATATAATGGGGAACTTTTCTATAATTTTATTATGTTAAGTAAATTTGATTGATTGTTTTTAATTTGTCTCTAAGGAAAATTATGTTTTTATTATTCAATATTGATGTAATTTGAAGTTACATTAATACTTTTTTTTTCTAAAGAGGATATCCTAAATTTCATTTAGAACTCGAATAACTTGCTTAGTCGGAAACCTCCCTGAATAATACGCTACAACCGAGGACTATAAATAATTTCAATTGCACTTTTGTTATTATTATTATTATTACAAATATTCATAAATATACTTAAAAAAAAAAAGATTCTAATTTAATATAATTGATAAATAGTTAAGATTTTCACTTACTTAATTGAATTTTTCCAATTTCTGGCAATCCCTTTTTTTGAAATTATTGATTTTTTTATTTTTTTTAATAAATATTTTTATAGATTTTTCTTTTTTTTACAATATTTTTCTTTTATATATTATTTGCTCTAGCAAAAATTTATATTATATACACAACAAATGTAGATTATTGAACTTTAATTGAAGAGCAAATATAAAAATTTACTGTTGATGATGACAATTTATTCACTAAAACAATTTCAAACAATACCAAAAAAAAATAAATTGGATATTCTATAATTCTCTATGTATATTTTACAATATAAATAAAAATAGAAGTAGAAAAGGTTGGTAAGAAAAACTTAATAAACCACCGTAAATTTGTTATAAAATTTTTCAAAAAGAATACCAGAAAAATTTGAATTAAAGTAAAAAAAATTTTCGCGCGCGTTTTTAAAAAAAAAAAAAAAAAACTTATTTCTAGATTAATAAAAAAAAAACACAGCAGTTTTTTTTTTCTTTTAAATACTAGAAAATATGATTATTTTATAAAGATTTTTTTTTATCATTTATTTTATAAAGAAATAATTTTGTATATTTTAATTTAATAGTAATTAATAAACTTTCTTTTTAAAATAAAAATTTCCTTTTTTTTTTTAACAATAAATTTATTTTATAGGATAAATAGTATAAGAAACCAGAAGTAAATTAACTACTGTTCACACTATGGTAAAAAAAATTTAAATTTCGAATTTATTCCCGCTCCTTTAAATAATTATTTTGAAAATGGATTTTTCTACCATTCAACAAAATAAAGTTGATAATTTTTTTTTTTAAATAATTTCAAATCAAATTAATTACATTAAAAATTAGATTTTTTATAATAAAAACGAATAAAAAACAAAACACACACAAAATATATATGAGAAATTCCCGTACGAATTGGGCACGTTGTTAATATGAACACGCAGTAACGAAGAACACAAAATTGACGCGACGAAACTACTCACCATACTATTCGCCGGTTGGTCGATTTCTTGATGATGCTATGTGCGGTCTGTTTTGTTGCGTGTTCATGTCGCGTTACCACAGCCAATGTTGCGGCTGCACATGCTTGTGTAGCGTGCAGATTTGTAGTGAGCTACAATTCGGCTGGGGAATGACATCGTCGAAATCGCGCTCTAGCATATGACAAATGGAATCCACTTTATTGTCTACAGAATCCAAACGGTAATATTCATAAGAAAATTCTACGCCAGAGAGTGTTTATGATGTTTGGTTTGTCATTTGTGGATTGTAGACTTGGTAGAATCTGTTAGAACATAACACAACATAATTGGAGGGGAAACAATACCTACAGTGGTCTACAAAAAAAAATCAGTTTAGAAGAATTTAATCGTAAAAGTAGACAAAACTTTAAACCAAAAATTCAATAATTTCTGAAGCTATTAACCATTTTGAAGAGATTAAAGAGCAAAATTTATCACAATTATTTTGAAATATAATCGATAAAATCACAACTTCTTGGAGGCAATAAATTGATTGTGGCATGGGCTGTGTGGTGGTACGTAACGCCTTTTTGTTGAAAAAAAAAAATGCTCGTTAAATCAATTTAGGCCACAAAAAGTTTGCTATCATCGATCTGTACCACTCACTCCATTGACAGTTTTTTTTTTCTGTTGTAAGGTCTCTGACTCAAGAGCCAGAGGTGATTCTGTAGCGCCACGATCATGAGGCCTTTTGGTAACTTTATGTCAGGTTTGATACTAGTCGATAGTTAGTTATAGGGAGCAATCAGAAGTTGTTGAATTTTATGGAGTAAATTAGTTATCTTTAAAAGTGAAAATTTAGGCAAGGATTTGTTGGATCTTAGGAGCTCCACAATGGAAGGAGTTCTATTCGAAAAGAAATTCTGGTTTGAAAAGCATTCATTTAAAATATGGGGAATGGTGAGTTGAACGCCACAGAAATCGCATGAAGGACGAGGTTGGTTACCAAAGATGGAATAATGGGTAAGTAGGGTATGCCCAATTCGAAATTCTCAGACATTTCCTTGCCCTGAATTTCGGAGTAAAATGGTTTTTCGGTGTTAGGCCAGTGTATGGAAGGAAATCTTTCAGTTTCGGGACAGTCTATTTACCTACCCCCAATTTCGAGCCAGTCTATTTAGCTAAAAAATTTTGCTTCTTCAACGATTTAGAGATATGAAAATTCGCCTCATGTGAGAAGATGATTTTCTTGGAAAAGCCAGTATTATTTTCAAGTTATTCCAGAGTGAAATCAGCAAATTCACAGTATGCAACAGCTTTAATTCTTGTATAATAAGAATTTTGTAAAGACTTAAGCTCAAATCTAACCGTAAAATACGCCACGTTATTGTGGCAGACAGTTCAACGCCTTGACATCGATAAATTTGAGTTTTCACCAACATTTGCCTGAAAATGGTACAAGCACATTGCGTTAATAAAGATTGCATTCAAAACTCTCCACAGTTCGACGAATAGCGAGCACACTCGATAAGTTGCAATAAAATAACGATTATTTTGATTAAAAAAATTTGGATAACTTTGCAGCGTTGTTTAGGCGATAGATACTACTTTTGATTGTTTTCCTCAGCTTTGCAGCTTTGCTTGCAAGAGCTGATCTGAGTGATCCAATTAAAGGGCGTTAAACCGCACGTTCTTGGCGGCCAGCTCATATGAGAATATCTTAAAATAACGCGACGTGGACACTTCATTTGCTATAAGTCCCATCTTGCTGTTAATAGTAGGTAGGAATAGGTCCTCAAGTCCATATCGTCCAACTGTGGCAAAAAAGAATCTGTTGTCATACACTTCCAGGAGCCTCATTTCAAAAGCAGTAAGTCCTAATGATACCGCCCTACCAAAATCCATACCAGACTGTAAGATTTTCTTAATCCAAACGAAGCTTTTGAAAAGGTAATGTTTATTTTTTATCTCAGACCTGATAATTCTGCTGGTTTCCGTAGCCATTCAATTAAAAATACGCATCGACCATAAAGTCCACGCAGCCTGAATGAACAGGTAAACATATTTTATTTATAATAAATTTGCTTCATTTCAACGTGTTTTGAATAAAGGTGACTTTAGCAGAGTATAAAACGTAGATTAAAGAATACCTGGATAGGCTGGTATGTCATATTTTCGTTTATATATATGCAATTTTCTAGCCGAATTATTGTAAAAGCGGCGAGAAATCATAACGCTTGCATACTTTTGTGTAGACTTTTTATGTAGACATCTTAGATTAAAGAAGAACTGGATAGGCTGGTACGTCAGGTTTTCATATATGAATACGTAATTTTCTGGCCGAAATTATTGCAAAAGCGGCGAGAAATCATAACGGTTGCATACTTTTATGTAGACTTTTTATGTAGACATCTTAGATTAAAGAAGAACTGGATAGGCTGGTACGTCAGATTTTTGTATAAGTATACGCAAATTTCTGGCCGAATTATTGTAAAAGGGGCGAGAAATCGAAATGCTTGCATAATTTTGTGTAGATGTTTTTATGTATATATGATATCCACTGACATTTTTTAGTTTTTTAATAGAAATTTTTTGAAAACTAAAAGCTTAATTAATATAAATTTTAACTCACTTATTGGAAACAAAAATATAATTAAAACACAACAACAGGCAATTTTTATTTTTTGTACAATCTTTTCATATGAAATGGAATTGTATTTTAAACTTTCGGAGATTTTTAAAAAAACGCCATTCTCCATGAAAGTGGTGGTAGCATGCCGAAATGCTTGCATACTTTTGTTGTTTTTAAAATGGTTATTTAGGCCCTTATCGGAAAGTGAAAGTGAAAGTGTGGTGTTTATCTTTTTTTGAAGTATTTACAAAAATAGTTTTATTATTAATAACATTTAATAGGAAGTTTTTATGTTAGAAAATGAAGTGCTTTTTTTTTCTTTCGGTAAGTTGACATCTTAATTTTTACTAGATAAATTAACAAAAATTTAGCCCAAATGGCTCTTTTAATAATTTAATTGGTCCAAAAAGTGATTAAAAAGTGTAAACAAATGTGATGTTGACAGTTCAATATTTTGTCAGAAAATAGTTCAGTGCCGGTGTACGGAAAGTGTGTGTAAGAAAATTTAACGGAACTAATATTTTCAATTGCTATTTTTATTGTATTAAAATAAATAAAGTATATTTGGTAGGCTTATTATATAAATAATTTTTTTTTGAATTTGTGCTTTCGCTTACTCTATTAGACGATTTTGTAATGCATTCACTAAATAATAATGTTTTCAATCGCAAACTGAACTTTGGAGAGAAAAATTCTCTCCAAAGTTCAGTTTGCGATTGAAGCGGTTCGTTTAAAACCATTTTTCATATGTAATATCATTTATACGTAAAGAAGCAGATTTTTTAATATTGTGGGTCTTGTTGTTTGATGGAATTAGTTTTGTAAATATGCAATAAAACACAGTATTTTTTTTTAAATATTTATTTATTTATTATGTATTTTCATTTTATTTATTTCACTGTATATTATTTATTCTTGGGAATACCGGAACCTGTAAAGTTAACACCTGTAAAGTTAACATATAAATATACGATCGTAACATTTACTTTTACAATTAAGAATTAATAGAAATTCACGTATTTTTTGCACTATTAAAAAATTCGGTCCCTTAAACTTTCTTACACACATTTTATATACACCGGCACTGTACTATTTCATAGTAAACATTGAACTGTCAACATTGGATTTGTTGACATTTATTCAATGCGGAACTTTTCACTTTTTGACCACTTTTTGGAAAAAATAAATCACTAAAAGGCATTTAGACACATTACAAATAAAGTTTTTCTTATTTTGTTTAGTAAAAATAAAGATGTCAACTTACCGAAACAAAGAAATTCCCGGCAATTTCTCATAAAACACTTAATTTCCTGAAATAAAAACTTCGTATTAACTTTTATTAATATTATAAATATTTATATAAATACTTACTTTTCCGTAAATACTTCTAAAGAGATGGAAATAACACTTTCCGAACCGAAAAAAAAAAAACTTCAGAAATGATAAAGCTAACCCGCTGTTTCGGTATGTCACTACTTTCATGGAGAATGGCGCGTTTGAAAACTCTCCTAAAGTCTACAAAATTGAGGCACTTTATATTTGATTGATATTTACGATATTTAATAATAAACCTAAAATAGAATTCCTTTCCGTACCAAAAGATTGTACAAAAAAAAAAATCGCCTATTGTTGTGTTTAAATTATATTTTTATTTCCAATAAGTGAATTAAAATGAATATAAATTATGGTTTTGCAATTCAAGAAATTTGTACTACGACAACTAGATGGCAGAGGGTGTCATGTCTACATAAAAAAATCTACACAAAAATATCCCGCTTTTGCCATTTCTCACCGCTTGGCAAATAATTTGTACACAAAATTGCGTATACATATACGGTAAGGGCCTATCCAGGTATTCTTTAATCTAAGGTTTTGGCAAGAAAATTCTGACAGAATTTTTGCGTAGAGGCCCTTAGATTAAAGAATACCTGAATAGGCACTTACCGTATATGTACGTATATACGCAATTTTGTGTAGAAATTATTTGCCAAACGGTGAGAAATGGCAAAAGCGGGATAGCTTTGTGTAGATTTTTTCATGTAGACATGGCACCCACTGCCATCTTGTTGTCGTAATACAAATTTATTGAATTGCAAAACCATAATTTATATTCATTTTAATTCAGTTATTGGAAACAAAAATACAATTTAAACACAACAATAGGCAATTTTTATTTTTTGTCCAATCTTTTGATACGAACTAGAATTCTATTTTAGGTTTATTATTTATTCCGTAAATATAAATCAAATATAAAGCGCCTTAATTTTGTAGACTCTCGGAGAGTTTTAAAACTTTAATTCTCCATGAAAGTGGAGACTTAAGAGCTATTTTTGTCATTTGTCAAATTTTATTTTGCAATTGAAAGAGATATTGTAAAGTGCAATTAAAAGTGTTTTTTTTTTACATATTCATAAGTATTTACGGAAAACTAAGTATTTTTATAAATAGTTATATTTTTGATAAAACTTAATACGAAGTTTTTATTTCATAAAATGAGGTAATTTATTAGAATTTGCTATAAATTTGACGAAATGAGGAAACCGGGAATTTCTTTCTTTCGATAAGTTAGCATCTTCATTTTTATATTAAATATTTAGTTTGTGATGTGCCTAAATGGCTATTAGTGATTTATTTTATCTAAAAAGTGGTGAAAAGTGAAAAGTTCGTCCGTCAATAAATGTAAACAAATTCGATGTTGACAGTTCAATGTTTACCAGAAAATAGTTCAGTGCCGGTGTATATAAAGTGTGTGTAAGAAAGTTTAAGGGACCGAATTTTTCATCTATGTTCCATTGCTGTTTTCATTGTGTTAATATATATAAAGTATATTCTTCGGTAGGCTTATTATTTAAATAAATTGGTTTTGCTTACTCTATTATAATATATTATAATGCATTTACTAAATAATATTTTTTAAAAATATTAGTTATTAATTTTTTAAGTACATTAAATTTTTCATCCTGTAATTTAGTTTTAAAGCATTTCCTTTCATATTGTATACGATTAACTTCTTATTGTGCACATAATTGTTTTCATTTAATAAAATAACTTATAATTTATATTTTTATATTCTCTTCCACTTTATAATTCTGTTTCAATAAATAATATATAGTGAAATATCTAATAAATAAATAAATAATATTTTAAAATACAATTATAAATTTCCAAAACTAATTCCATCAAAAAACAAAACCCGCAATATTAAAAAATCTATTCGCTTACGCATAAATGACATCGTATATGAAAATGGTTTTTAACGAACCACTTCAATCGCATACTGTGAAGTTTCAAATTGGCTCCCAATGATTTACGCCGTTTCTGTTGTATTGCATGTGGGTGCGTTCTACGAATGTATTGCCAACAAAATTTGGACAGAATTTTTGTATAGAGGCCTATCCAGTTCTTCTTTAATCTAAGGTTTTGCCAAGAAAATTCTGACAGAATTTTTGTGTAGAGGCCTATCCAGTTCTTCTTTAATCTAAGATACAATCGTATAAGAGAATGACAGCGCTCTCATTTGATATGTCAAAGTAATTGGCTGTCAAAGGTGATGCTTCCTAATTTAAAAAGACCCTTATATCCCCCAAAAGAAAAATTTCTAACAATTAAAAACAAAACTATTTTAAATATATAAATTTCAAAAAAAAATTTACTTTCATTAAAACTTTTCAAATAATAATTTTATTTACTTAGTTTTGTTGTACACTGTAAATTATGCACCAAGTACATGAGGAAAAGACTTGTGGATGATGATGGATGGTAACTCTTTATTCTGTTTCACATTGAAGAAGAAGCCCCGATAGTGCATCAAAATGCAATTATAATTACAATTAAATTATATGAAAAAAAAAACTGTACAGATTTAAATAATTTGTGAGATCTTTTAAATATAAACTATAATAAATAAAATAATTTGCTTGTAAAATTATTGATTTAGTTGTGCTTGAAAGTAATTGAAATTTTCTACTCTAACAGGCGGTTGCATACATTTAGGCGAACTCTCTTTTTCCCATTATTCATGGCTTCTCCGCTCAATTTTTCATTTCCTGTGGTTGACCCCCTTTTTCCCGGTCCAAATGCATAGGAAATAAACGGATTAATAAAATTTATATAATTTCTGCGCAGAAACGACTGCATTGACGTATTATTTTAAGTTTTACTGTTTAGAAAATTTCTTTATTACTCGTTTATGAGTAATAATAAATGTTTTTGTTAAAAAATTTATTCCATTTTGAATAGAGGAGCCCCAGGTTCAATTGGAACGAATAAATGTGGAACGAATTGACCTTTTTTTTTCTCCATAAATAGTCTTCCTCACGGATGCATGCTTATTGAATGGAATTATTTTTGCAGCCAGTTATTAGGCGTTTTAATATTCAGTATTTATTGAAATATAATTTTTTTTTTACTAAACTATCCATTTTATTATTAAAAATATTTGTTTTGGCCATTTAATTAAAAATAAAAAAAAAATTTGTTTTGATAAGGAAAAAAAAAAATAACAAAACAAATAGTAAAATTTATATTAAGGGAAAAGTGCAAATTAAAATGCAACAAAAAATTTAGAGATTTAAAAAAATTAATTCTGAATTTTATTTGAAAAGAGAACCTATTTTATGTAGGAAAATCTATAAAAAAAAAATATGTATTTTAGTACAAAGTGCAAAGTTTTTCCTTATCATAAGAGAAATTTTTTTTTTTTTTTTTTTTTTACAGTAAAATCGATTATAAAATTGCTATATTTTTGCCAAAATGAAATGCTTTAGTATGTATGATCTACCATATACAATTTGGTATAAGAGAATCCAAAGTATAAGACAACTAGAAATATTTCTTGGACATGCTCCAAATGCACTTAGTCGGGGGAACTGGAAATTTATGAGATCATTGAACTGATTTTTTGTGCATGTATCCTTAAAGAGAAAAGGCACTTATTTTCAATCTTTTAGTCTAGATAGTTCCACTTAGCATCATTTCATTTATTACAGAAATTAACTGATTTTTTGTTGTTGTATTCTTTCCTATTTTTTGTTCAAGAAAAACTATCAAAAATTATAATTAGAAAAAAGATAATAAATTTTTTTTTTTGCAATCGTCTAGTATAAATATTTTCATAATCACGCATTATTTACCAAATGATTCAATTTTATGGACCCCTTTCAAAAAATAGCAAACACTTTAAGAATAACAACAGTTGATAAATCCCTCAGGCAGACATATTTTACGACAGTTGGGAAAGGACAGGAAAAAGGAACAAGTAAGCAAAACTGTTGACATTAAATTTCTGTCTGACTCATCGGAATATACAATATTGTTTGTTGGTGATTTTCAATATTCAAAAAGGAGTTAGAGTTATGGAGGCATTGAGGGCGGTAAGCTTATAAAGTCCTTGTTCATTGAGTGACAGCAACATAACCAAAACTACGTCATTGTCAATTCTTACAACAACAATGCATCTTTTCCCTTATATAAAAATGATATTGCATACGCATTGGTTGTTGTATATAAAGTGAAGGGGATAAAAGTAGAGCGGGGCCATATTTCCGTAATGGTAAGAGCAAAAGGGTCCTTTACTCTCACAGAACAAACGATGACAACAAATGACTCATAGCACTTTTTTTATTGCACTTATACACTTACGATGGAAATAATAATTTCTATTTGCATTATCATCCCCCCCGTGTCAATAAAATTCGATTCGATACGTCATACGTTGTATACAAACTGTTCCTTGTCTTCTGTTAGCTGGAAGGTATTTTTGCGACCAGAGCTCCCCTATATATATTATGGTAATGCTGTTATTTATAGGTTTTATAAATTTTTAATGCAACAAAAATATTTTTTGTCTTTTTGAATTTCGTATTTCCTTTCAACTTTATCATAGATAATTTATAGAAGACATTTACCAAAAACTGATTATTATTTTTATCAATAGTTTCATAATATTCATGATATATTGTAGATTAAATTTTGATTATTTAACGATTTTTATAAACTCATATAGGCGGTATGATAAGTCAGTGATATATGAGACAAATAAATAATATATGTTATATTTTTTAATATATTCTCCTTTAAGCTTGATAGACTTCATCCAAAAATATGCTAACATTTTTATACCATCCATGTGGTATGGACTTGTCAAAATTTACAAAAAAAAATTTCGATTTTGGCTATAATTTCTGAATTGGATTTAAAGTTCTTTCTACTAAGCCATTGTTTGGAAATAGGAAAAAGACACAGCAAGCCAAATCTACAAAATACAGTAAATAAGGAAGATATTTATAGTGTGTAATTCCACTAATTTTTGCGATGAATGTGAAGGTAGGTATGCAAACATAACTTTTTAGTTTGCAAAATGTGGTCTTTTTGACTTATTTCATTATTCAATTGGTCTAATAATGCTGTATAATATTTTATTATTATTGTTTTTCAATTTTAACGAGAGTCGATTCATTTTGATTACGTTATAAAAATTTTCAAACACTTCATTGAATTCGTTATACGAACACTTTTTTGTTAGTTGTTAGCAAACACATCAGTTTCTGATACTAAAAGTGTCATGTTAAATATGGTTACCATGTTATCTATCTCATATACCTTCTTCAAAAGTGATATTATGATTTTTAGTAATCATTTATTGAGTGAAGACGTAAATTGGACGTCCTGAGAGCTCAGCATCACCTGGGCACATACGACTACAGCAAAATTCAGTAAACCGCTTCAAAATCATTTCATACAATGGTGAACCGTCTCTGTAAGACTATTCAAGCTCAGTTTTCATTTACAAAATGCACCTTTATATTTCAATGGCTGTCAAAACTAAACTTAAAAACAGATAATTATAAAATTTTATACAGTATCTTTTAAAGAATGCCAAATAATAAAAAAAATACAGTTTTATTGATATTAGTTATATTTTTATTATTTATCACCGACTTATCATATTGCCATCGTACATTTTAGTTCAAGTATTTAAGCGAAATATTTAGCATTTATCACCGGCTTATCATATTGCCATCGTACATTTTAGTTCAAGTAAACTTCAGAAGGGGTATGGTAAAAAAATAAAAATTCAATAATATTTAAAATATTGTATTTTTTTCCTGTTTTTTTATTTTTTATTTTAAAATAACATTATAAGTACTTTTTATGTATTAATGTAATTTACACGCACTGAAAAGTCGTTTCATTAAGTAACATTATGAATATAAAGTAATTATTTCTTTTCTTTTCTATTTTGCTTAAAAATATTTAGTATAAATAAAAAATAGAATGTAAATTAAAATATAAAGAAAAATAATTTTGTGCTCACTTACATACTAGATAAATTCACATTCATCTTTAAAAAATCACATTCAAAATTCACACACATTAAAAAAAAAAAAAAAAACAACAACAAGAAATTAACAAAATAAAAATATTAAAATAAATTAGATAAAAATCAAATCACATAAATAGAAATTAAATTAAATTAAAATCAGAATAAAAGTTTCTTACTTAAAATTAGTACAAAATTAAGTCATTGGAAGTCTCGATAAAATTAGTCAATAATTGTATCTATTAAAATTAAATATTAAAATCAAAAGTTAAAATGAAAAAAAAAATACATAAAAACCAATAAAAGTTTTCAATTAAAATAACGATTTTTAGAATAAATTATGATGGCTAACGAATATTTTGAAAACTGTTATAGAAAAATAATTCCTCCAGATTTCAAAATTTTCTCAAATCCTTTTTAGCCTATCTTTTTTCTATAAATATAAAATATTCGATTTTAATTTTTGTTTTTAAATGAAAAAAATTCCTTTCAAAAGAAAGTAAAAATTTTCAATTAAATCGTTTCATTCTAAAAAGCTAAAATACGTTTTAACGTAAAATTTTTAATCGATTTCTTTAATTAATTTTATATTTTTTTTTTTTTTTGTTCTGCCCTCTTCTATATTTTGTTATATAAAAATTAAAACAAAATAAATAAAACTGATTAATTTATATTAAAATAAAGTAGATTTTTTTGTTATTGTTATTATTTTTATAATTAAACTTCATTGCATTCGAGATAAATTTGTCGACAATCTTCTCCAGATCGTCCGCGGCGTCCTGCTTCGTAGAAACGTTCGAAATGTGCACCGGTTGTGCGTTCTAGGATGAAACTTGTTGCATATCTGCAAAATGGTAGAGAAAATTGTTTTTTTTTTTTTTTGAAATTTTTTTAATTATAATAATTATTAAATATATTTCTTATTTTAGGTAATATTTATTTTGATTAAAGTTTGCCATTTTTTTATTAAGTATTTTTTATTAACAAACAATACGATAAAATTATTAAAACATTCTAAAAAGTACTAATTTTGCCGTAGATACATTTTACGCTTTAAGAGGAGATAACTATGACCATTTCTGGGTGATAGTTATGTACGTCAATGACCAAATTTTTATAAATAGGGCTTCGAAAACCCACAAATGATTCTGAAAATTTAATTTTATCTACGAAAAATTAATGTCTGGTGTGTATTTTGGTCTGTAGGTATTTTTTAGGCCTGAATTTTTTTTTTTGAATTCCGTATAATAACCGACTTTTTGATGGTCTGAACTTAAAGATTTTAATCTGTACTTTAAGTAGTTGTAATAAGATGGCGCCATAAGCTATTATTGTACAAAAAGCTCCCACGGTGATGTGACTTCATGGCCTCCAAGATTTTTTGGACTTCGAGATTTGGTGATGTGACTTCTTGGCCTCCAAGATTGTCTTATTTGATACTAAAGGTTATTATTTTGTAGGAATACGTAAAATGTCATATTTTGTAGATAATTTTTAAGCTTTAGAGCATTTAAGAACCAATATTTCGCCAAGTAATAGCCAAATTACACGAAAAAAATTACCACAAAGTTATGGATTTATGCAGGTTTTCTTGGTGAAAGTGTTTCAAAAATATTAATTAAATAAATTTTATTAAAAATTTAAATAAAAAATTTCTTTTATGTCATTTTTATTTCCGAATCATAAATTGGACTGTGTTTTAATTTATAGAGAATTTTTAAATACGATTAATGGATAAACTGTAGAAAGCTTTAAGCACCACTACCATATATGTAGTAGTTAGCTTTTATAATTAAACTTTTATAAGTTTTACTGAATTTTGAAGCTTATTTTTTAATGCTTTTATAAGTTTTGCTGGAATTTTATGATTTTCAGAGCTTTTAATCAAGTTCACTTAAGGTATGATTAGTAAAATTAAAAATTTTATCAAATAAAACTTTTTATGATTTTTATAGCTAATATACTCGTTTGGAAGCATATGATACGAATACCATTATTTTCATATTTTTATTAAAACAATAGAAATCAGGTCTACTTACGATCCCAACTGGCAGAAGATGCTGCTACCTCCAATTTCTGAGATGCAGTCATTATTGGCTTCGCAAATATACTTTTGCATACAACGATCATCTGCATTACGGTAGGTCTTAACGTAACTCTTAACCATTGAAATACCAGCAACAGCGGCATCGCTAACAGAATCACGTTTTCCAATTGATCGTGCTGCCAATGATCGATGCGAGAAGGATGTCTTTAGGGCGTCCAAAAGATTGATGACAATATTGAAAAACTAAAGTTAAAAAGAAAAAGTAAAAAATACGGAAAAAGAAAGTGGGATTTTTTTAAAAAAGAAATTTATTTCCTTTAAAAACAAATCTTTCAAAATAAAAGTAATTAAAAATAAATTAACGATATTTTACAAAAACTACTAAAAGGCATATAAATTAATTATTTGCAACTACAACATTAAACAAACTATTTTCATTCTAATTTCAGAATTTTAATTTTATATACAAAATAAATTAATTAATAATGAAAGAAAGCTATTTGAATATAGTTTTTTTCTTCTTCTTGTTTTTTGTTGTTGTTGTTGTTGTTGTTGTATATTTACAAAAATTAAAATAGTAAATCATTTTTTTTTTAATTATCGGTTTCTTCCTTACAGAAATGATGTGCATACACAAAAGTGTGACTTTTGATGATAACTTTTGACATGATAAGAAGACCACAATTTACAGATAACAATAAATATTCAAAATCTTAGAAATTATCGATAGGTGAAAGAAATGGTAATTTTTTTTTGTTTTACTATAATTTAAATTTCTCAATTGTTATCTATATTTTGATAGCATACCTCACCAGCTTGTTTAGCCATTGTGTTGACTTGTTCAGGATCTTTTGTACCCAAGACTGTTGATAATACAGCAGCAATGATACCCTATAGTAAGCAAAATAAAACCAAATGCCAACAAAAAAAAAAAAAAAAAAACAAAATAAAAAACACAATAAAAAAATAATAATAGTAATAAATAAAAAAATCACATAAAAATAATATTTTTATAAGAATAATGTTAAAGAAATAAAATTTTGGTAGGAAATTAAAATGTTTGTCATAAAAAAAGTATAATTAATTTTAAAGGTAAACGTTACATATGTAAATAAACAAATTAATAATTACCAACTACACAGAAATCAATACATATTAATATAAAAACTTAAATTTATTTAGTTATTCTTTTATTATCTTTTAAGGATATGGTATTTTTCGTATATTTGAATGGACAGGATTGTGAATAATTTTTATTTTTTTAACAAAAAAAAAAAAAAAAAAGATTACTAATCATATATTATTGTATCATTGATAAAATAAAAGTGCAGTATTAAAGTTAAAAATTAAAAATATTGAAAAAATCATATTGAAAAAGAAATTTTTATTTTTTAGATCCACGCCAATTTTAACATATAACGTTGCGTTGACGCAATAAAATATAAAATTATTTCGCAGTTAAAAATGCTTTTCAACTAAATAATAGACAAAAAATAAAAACATTTAATGAAATTTCTATTGTAAGTTAAATTTGAATTTAAATATATCGAATTTAATTTACGAAAAAATTATCGAGCAACATTTAACATTTAACCGTGCGTGAAATTTCACTCAAGCGCTATTGTTGATAAAAAAGCGTACGGCAAAATGCACGTTAGTTTTTAATTAGCGTGCGTGCGTTCGTTCGTATGTAATTTTGTTTATACGAGAGTTGGGGGGCCTAAAGGAGTCATTGTTATTTATTCCTCATTGTATTTTAGTGTTTCTCAACACATACTATTATATAAGATTTTTAGTAAAATTTCAAAAAGAGAAAAAACAAGAGAATTTTAAAGAAAATTTGATTTTTTCAAAAATTAAATTAACAATAAAATTTTTCTCTGTTAAAACAATAAGAAAAATCCAACAAAAAAATTTCAATTATTTACAGTACATATTCTTTATTTTTATGGGGATTTTTAGTATGAAGAAAAAAAAAATCAAAAATATTTTGTTTGTATTATTTTATTAAAGAAAATTACCTGCATTGGTGATGCACCATTGTCGACTTTGTCAATTCCGTCATTTGGAGCGCCGCCACCCAAAAGAGTTGTAATGATTTTTAATCCTGAAAACAATTAAATCAAACAATTTAATTTTGATTATTATTTAATTCTTTGTTTTCATTTTATTAAAAAAAATTATATTAAAAGAAGGTAGAGATACTAACCAACTGAGATGAAATTGGCCCATGGTGAGCTAGCCCATGGAGTGACACTGTTGTCAATATCATCAGATTTAGTTGGAATATTATTGGCACCATTATTGAAGAACATTTGCAGAAAGCTACTCAATACATTTGACCAAGAGAATCCACTATCTTGAATTTGATTAGTTTGGATATCATCATCGATATCATCGAGGGCGACCTTTTTCAAAGCATTTGGTTTTTCGGCGAATTTTCTTGTATTGCTAATATAAGAAGGATTATAAACGGGACTCGATTCTGATTGAACAGATTGTTGCTGTTGTTGTTGTTGTTGTTGTTGTTGTTGCTGCTGTTGTTGTATACTTAATTGTCTTTGATATCCTAATGGTATCTGATGTACCATTTGAGGATACGCAACTGTCATAATAAGACAATTACTTAAGACAAGCGCCAAAAGCGACCATCCAGTTGTACTTTGACGATGCATACTGTAACAATTACAAAAAGAAAATGAAAAATTATTACAAAACTTATTAAAAATATTTTTTGTTGTTGTTATATTTAGAAGAGAGAAAAAATTTATTTACATTCTGGCTTAAATATAAAATTGAATATTTTCAAATAGAACATTTTTTTTTATAGTTTGTTAACTGATATGTTATGATCTAATATATAGGATTTTCCAATAAGAGTGATATGATTTCTAAGTGACGTTTCGGCCATTTTTAATATGTCATGATCGGTCATTTATTTTTTTATTATATTTAATAATGTTTACAATTTTATCATGGAGAGATATACGTAAGAACAATGTTTACAAATTAATCAATTTTATTATCAAAATAATCGTTCTCCAATTGCAACTTTTCGTGCGCTTTTGCCATTTTATGGTCGTAATAATCGTTCAACTGTTAAAAATTTCGAGCGTACATTTTTTATACAAAATGTTCAAGTACCAATAAGACAAAGAATTGCTCGAAGTAATGAAAATATTGCTGCCGTTCAGGCAAGTGTTGCTGAAGACAGCAATTTGTCGATTCCAAGACGTTCTCAAGAATTGGGACTGTCTTAAACCACAACCTAGCGGATTTTGAGAGAGGATTTGGGCTTGAATCTGTATAAAATTGAAGAAATGAAGCCATTGGACCATCGTAAACGTCGTGTATTTGCTGATTTTTTAAAGAAAATCATCTTCTCCGATGAGGCTCACTTTCATCTGAGTGGTGTGGTAAATAAACAAAACTGTCGATTTTGGTGCGGAAAAAATCCACAAATTATTCATGAACACCTATTACATTCACCTAAATTGACAGTTTGGTGTGGTTTTTGGTCTGGTGGAATTATCGGTCCGTACTTCTTTCGAAATGAAGCTGGTAGCACCATTACTGTCACCGAAATTGGAAGAAATTGATCTTGACAACATCTGGTTCCAACAAGACGGGGCTACGTGCCACACAGCACGTGCAACAACCGAATTATTGCGAGAAAAGTTTGGAGATTCGATTATTATCAAGAAATTGTGACATTGAATGGCCTCCAAGAAGTTGTGATTTAATACCCTTAGACTATTTATTGTGAGGTTATGTGAAGTCATTGGTCTTTAGCAATAAACCAGACTCTCTTCAAGCTTTAGAAGTCAATATTGAATGTGCTATTTATGAAATACGACTTGATTTAGTAGAAAAAGTGCTCGAAAATTGGGTTCATCGAATTCGTTGCTGCAAAAGAAGTTGTGGAGGCCATTTGAATGATAAAAAACATTTGAATTTCCTTAACAATTAATATGTTTTTTTTTTTGAAAAGAAATCATATCACTCTTATTCGAAAACCCTTTATATGCAAAAAAATCTATAATGTTATACAGTACCTATATTATATTATAAAATCATATCTCAAAAAATTTTACTAATAGTTTTAGCTATAATTAAAAATAAAGATCTACAGAATAGATAGTGTATAAGACTTGTTGAATTTCTAAAAATGCATTTTAGTTCAGTTTTCTTGATAATTTATAATTTAATAATATCTATTTATGATTGGTTTGGAATTGTGTAATTATGCAAATGGCATTTTAATGTTATCCATCAATGGAAAAATTGTACCTAATATAATTATTTAACTAGTTTAGAAACGATCGTCAACATTCACCAATATTTGTATGCCAGTTAAGATTACTACCAGTCTGTTAGACGTGAATCGTATACACTTTACTAGCCATAATGAACAAAGTCTACAAGGCTAATTTACTATTTATGTTACTAGCCTAACGGATCAATAGTTCTTATATTATAATTATAAAAGAAGTTAATATAAATTCTTTTATTATAATCGTAAATATTTTTGTATGTGTACATTGTATAAGAAAGGCTATAAAACTAATACTTTGATAAGAGTAACATTTGTGATATTGATGAGAAACGGTAGATAGGAGACATTCGAAGAAGGTGTTGAATATTGAAGAATATCATAATTGAAGACAATATCGAACACAGGTGCTAATTGGATACAGGTCGCTAAAATAGGCCATTCAAATAGAAACCGGCACAAAATAACAGCATTTTATTCAAATTATCTTTTGTGCTATATTAAAAAAAAAATATATATAATAAAACAACAAAAATTACCAACCTTTCTATAATATAAATATATTGTTTTATTTCAATTTAGATTAATTTTCAAATTGATGATCAGTTTAAATTTGTTATTGACTCAAATTGGTGATGGTATTTTTCCATTTACCTAATTTTTTTTTTAATTACTTAAATTTTTAATTATTATTTTTTTTAAGGTATTTTATTGTTTTAAAAATAGAATTTTTGATTATTAATAAAACAAAATATATCTAACATAATTTTAGATTTAAATACGTATTTCTTTTTGTGAAATTTATTTTAATACTGTGTTCTTTTTTTTTTCTTTCTTACTGGCATGTATAAAAGAATAGCATAAAAATATATCAAGAATCATCAATTTACAGTTTAAGATATTGTTGGTAATATGAATGAATTTTAAATTTAAAATTATTATGAATTCTAAAAAAAAAGAAACTGTAATCGATTATTATTTGAATAAACGCACCTGAGCTCTAGTATTATATAACAGGTTCGTACATTGATTATTAGTACCTATCAATTTTGCATATAATCAATCAATTTTGATTTCTTCCGATCTTTTCTTAGTAAATATTGAGATTATTTATTATATTAGAATATGTGGTATTTTTATATAAACTCAACTAAATATTTTGATCAGTTTTTTTTGCAAAAATTGTTTACGTCTTCAATGTTAAAAGGAAAATTTCTTTAATGCAAAATTTTCTTATCATTGCGTAACTGAATAAAAGATCTTACACATCTGATAATATAAGAAAATAAGCTTTTTTTTTTTTTACAATTGAAAACAATAACTATTCAAAACGTATAGAAAAGAAATATTTTCTTTTGCAAAAATTTCTACTTTTATAACAGTGTCATGTGAATATTATTTTATTATTTTTTTTTTTGTTTTTAAACATCAATTTTAAGTTTTCCATTTTTAAAAATCAAATTACTTTAAAAATAAAGGAAAATTGTTTTTTTTTTGTTTGTTTATTTTAATAATATTATAAAAAGAATATAAATTTTTAACAAATTTTCATAGTAAAGTTTTTACTAAAATATAAAAATTCAAATTAATATTTGCAAAAAGTTTAAATAAAAAAAAAAAAACAAAAAAAAATTATTGTTAAAAATATAAAAAAAAAAATTAATTTTAAAATAAATACTCTTCAATTGGCCTAAAAAATAATATAGAAACAATTGTAAAATGATTTTAAAAAAAAAATGCATTTAAATTGAATTTTTCTTTCATGCTGCAAAGAAAGTTTTTATCAGATTTATCGCTTAAGTCTTTCGTTTATTTTGCACAAATCAAAAAATATTCAATTTTACTTTATATATATTTATTTATATATATATAAATATATAATAATAGTTTTTTTTTTTTTAAAGATATTTTCTTTTCATTTGCAATATATTTACTATTTCTCATACTATTTATAAAAAAAGTAAATAGAAATAAAATTAAAAAATTAAATTAATTGTGAAAGTGTTTAGGTATTAATGTTCGTGACTCAGAGGGCATATTTAATTTTCTTTTCTCTATAAACTATTAAAAATTATTTAACTTTGAATCATTTCCAATGCAAGTCATAATTTTTTCGGGTGAATTTTTGTCAATAATAAAAAAAAAATTTGAAAATTTATTGAAGAAATAATAGCAAAACTTTAAAAGTTAATAATTTAAGAAAATTTATTAAAATCAATTTTTTTTTTTTTTAAATAAATTTGTTCGATATTAAAAATTATATTTTAATAAAATTTTCTAAAAATGTAAAAATTTTTTTCAAGTATTTTTGTGGTTTTTTAAATATATTTTTTTTTACTAGTTTTTCTATTAAATAAAACTGTATAAAAAAAAACTTTTAGTAAAATCTTGTTAATATAACTATGAAAATTGAGAAAATTTAAAAAATAAAGGATCATTTCTAAAAAGGATTTAAGATTTTTAACAACAATAAAAAAAATTTTAATTTCAAAAAGTCAAAATTTTAATTATTACAAAATAAAATTATTTTGAGATTATAAAATATCTACAAATTATGATAGGAAAGTAATTTTTTAATAAATACCAAATAATTTTAGGATTTTTTTTTTTCAAAATTAATTTTGAAGCTATAAAATTTCATAGTATAGAAACTATACACTTTTTCCAATAAAATATTGTTAATTTTATGAAAGAAATTCAAACATAATCGAACTCTAACTGCAGTTATTAAAAAATTTATGCTATCATGACTGTAAAATTATTAATTTTTTATTTTAATTACCTGAAAATTATTTATGATAATTAATAAAATTAAATAACAGTTGTAATCATATACAAAAATACATTTTAACACATTAACATAAAAAGTTTAACAGATGAACAAGAATGAAATATGAAATTAAAAATTCAACGTTTTTTTTTTTTTAGATTAATTTAAATAGAAAGCAACTAAGTAAAATGATTGTTATAATAGAAAAATATATATATATATATATTATTATTCAGTTAGGTAAAGAAAACTGTTAACATTTCATATCACGATATTATTTACCGTTTATTTACCTCGTAATAGTTTCTTTAAAGCTAAAATAACACATTAACATTGCTAACAGGTAAATAGTTCCTACCATCTTCAATCCTGCTTTAGGTAAATACCGAAATTATTTTTTTTTTTCATTTCTTAACTGTCTATGATGTACGTTAAGTATGTCTCCAAATATTAACTACAAACTATATTAAAGACTGTGCGCATGACAATTACTTTGGAAAGTTTCATCAAATAATACGAGTAGCACGTGCGTTTAAATAAAAATTTAATGTAATTTTTATCTACTATTTAAAAAAAAGTAAATTATTTCATAGATAATTTAGTTGAATAGAAAAATTACTTGAGTGAAATTTAGAATTAATTCCACTAAAGACAAACAAAATATCTTAAAGATTGCAAGGAATATAAAAAAAGTAATTTTAAATTTAATAAAAAAAAATACTAAATAAATAAAATCTTGTAAAATTATTTTACTTCGAAAAGGTTTTCTTTCAAGAAAAACCAATTTTAAAAAAAAAATATATTAGAATAAATTTACTGAAAATATAATTAAAACCATAAACATTAAAATATAAAAATTATAAAAAATAATTGATAATTTAAATTTTTTATTTTTCTTTTTAAATAAAAATATTCACTTCTATTTTTATACTTTTAAAAAAAAAAAAAATTCGAATAATATTTTTAAAAAGATTGCAACTTTTTGACCAAATTATTTGCAAAATAATAAAACAATTATTAAAAATTCGTCTAAAAAAAAGGTCAGTAAAATTAAAAAAAAATTTAGAATAAGTTTTTTTTATAAAAAAATAATATTTATTTTTGAAGATTATTCTTCTCTATTTTCTAACAGAACTTTTGCAAAAAGATCCAATCAAGTTTTGGAAAATATTTTCTATTCTGTTATACAAAAAAGAACAGTTTAAAAGAGGTTAAACAAACGGTTTGAAGAGATTTTTTAAAATTAATTTTTTATTTGCAAATTTGTATGATTAAGAAATTTTTATATAATATTTTTTATTATTTGCTAGAAATTGTCCGAAATAATCACTTAATATTAGGTGTTTTTTATTTTTATTTTTGCACAATAAAAAATCTTTTTTTTTTTCAGAAAATTACTCTTAAAATTTTTATAGCATTTAAAATTTCCTTCTTTAGATGAAAAGATAAATTGAAATAAAATAAGTTATTATATAAAAGAAAATAATCCTAATTTTAATAAAATCATATGGTGGTAAAAAAAAGGAAAAGAAGAAGATTAATTTACTATAGAAAAAAGAATAACCTAAATACGAGTAGTTGGAAAAAATATGTGGTCTCTAAAGTCATTCACTCTCGAATGATTCCGATACGACTGGAAATTTCTTCGTTTTCTCTTCGATACATACGTTACTAACTGATAGTGTACATATATGTATATAATAAAATTAATATGGATGTGCATAGGTAACAAATGTATACCTGCCTTTTCAACAACATGAATACTCATATTGTTGAGGTGTTAATTGAGGTCAGTAATGACGACTCAAAAGAGAAAAGAACTGAGACAGAACTAAAGAGCAAAACAAACCAGAAAGGAATTTGTTTGTTTTTTTTAATTTTTTTAAAAGTTTTTCCCCCCCCCCCCCCCCCCCAAAGATATATCTGAATCTTTAGTTCAAAGTTTCGCAGTTAACTCTTTGACATACGTGTAAGTATGTACACTTCCGCCGTTTCATTTATGAAAGTTTACACTTGCCTAAAAATAAGACCGAAATGAAAATGGAAGAAGAAAATAATTAATTGTTCAATTATTAAGAAGAAATTTCACTTCTTAATGTTGGTACTTTATGTTAATATAAATGGGCATTTTAATCTATTACAAAAAAAAATATAAAAAAAAAACATACAAGACATAAAAAATAAAAGAATAAAAAAAATAAATCGATTTTTCAATTGAAATGAAAATTAGAACTTGGAATTCGATAATGTTTGAAAGTGTTTTTTAATTAATTTATTTATAAAAGCTTTGAAGAGAATCAAATGGAAAAATTTGATTTAAAGAATTTTTTTTTTCAATATATATATTTTTTTTAAATTATGTGCTATTATCTAAATGACAAATAAATAATTTTTTATAATAGATTTTCAAAAATTTCATTTAATTAATAATTTTTTTAAAAAAATGAATTTTGTTAAACAAAAAAAATCTGTTTTACGATAATTTTGTAGTAAAAATTGCAATCAAAAACAGTAAAATTATGTTGCTATCTTGTTTTTGAATGCAAAAAAAAATAAAAATAGTTTTATTATAAATTGAAGAAAAAAAAAACAACAGAAAAATTCCAATTCAATAAAAATTTTTAATATAATTTTTATGTTATTTTAATTTTTTTTTATTTAAATTAATATTAATCTTATAATAAACTGAGATACTTTTTATTAATAGAAAAAAAAATTGATTATTTTAAAAATTAATACTAAACAAATATTCAATTTATAATTTGAAAAAAAAAAATACTTATTTTTCAATAAAAAAAAAATTGAAAATAATTAAAGAAAATTTATTGATTGTAAATCAATTTTTTCTTTTTTGGAAAAAATTATTTAACAAATATATTGTAAATTTGGCAGTAAAAATTCAAGGGCTATAAATAAAAATATTCTTCTCCCCAAAAAACATCGCAATCAGAATTTCTATATGAAAATTGTTGACGAACAATAAACATTTCAGATTGACTCGTTGATCGTCAATATGGATTTTTCGCCATTTAGGGCACACAACATACCCCCAGAATTTTTATCATCATTTCTTCTCTCTTTTTGAAAAAATTCATATAATTATTAATTTTTATATTTATTTAAATGACATAGTGACATAGATATAAAATTTTAATTTTTTTTTTTTAAGTGAAAATGTCTAATAATATGGAAAAAGCACAAGAAACAAATAACAATCAATAAAAAAAAAACGGATCACTTTAAGAAGGAAATTGCATTCTTTTGCATTTGATTTGAATTTGAATTTTTCTTTTCAATAAAATATTAATATTAAAAATTGTTCAAGTAAACCGCTGATTTGTAGTTTTTTTTTTTTTTTGTAAGGTCTTAAAGTTGATCGTATCTTTAATTTTGAACTTTTCATGAAGAAAATTTCTCTTCTCTTTTCTTAGTGAAATTGAAGTTAATTTTATGAGCAAAAGTAGGTAAGTAAAAAAAACCTATCTGATTATAGAACAGTTTTTTTTTATTTGTCGTATAAAATATGCAATAAAATTAATTTTTTTTTTTTCAATTTCATTTAGTTGTGGATCACTTTAAAAAAATTATCCTTTAATTATTAGAAATTTTCCCTTATTTTTTCTAATAAAAAAAAATTTTCTTTATTTTTATCGGAAAACATAATTTTTTTTTCTAAAATTTTCTTTCATTTTATTTTTAACAAAAATTACAAATTATTTATTAGTAATTTTCTATTTTTTTTTTTTTTGAAGAAAAAATATAGAAAAATTTTAAAAATATTTTTTTTTATAGAAAAGAATTTTTTTGTGATCTTTTCCATTTTATACAATTAAAAAAAAAAGAAAAACAACTTCAGCACCAAAATTTATATTTTATATATAAAAAAGAAAATAATTAAATTAATTTTTAATTCTTTAAAAAAATATTTGTAGTTTTATGGATTTTTCACAAAATTTTTCTACACACCTTGTTGTTTTGTAAAGTTTTTATTATTTCTTTTATTTTCTTTTCGAAATATTTGAAAATTATTTTTAACACAAAATATCAAAATGCAATAATAATGAAATTAATTAATTCTATAATATTATATTTTCGATGATAAGAAAATTCAATCACTTCAATCGGTTTTTTTTCTTTCTTTAGACACTGTTACTCTGTATTAACTAGAAGAGAAAAATCTTGTTGATTACACTTGAAAAATTTCTTCACATCTGAAACGGTGATCGCCTTGAACTTGCATTTATATACGTTGACCCACTTCTTGTAGAGTTGGTTATTTGTTGAATACACGAATGCAAAAATATAAAATGTGTGTGTGTGTGTGCGTGTGTACGTGTGTGCATAAGAAAGTAACAATCGGAAAAGGGGTGAACGAAAGAGGGCTTGGAATGAGCAAGAAGTAAATAGTAATAAAAGAAATTGTTTGGTGATAGAAAGATGCAAAGACGACAAGAAGAAAATCACCAATTCAACTTGGTTGAACGAAAAAGAAAACTCTTCGGAACGCAGAAATTGCTGTTGAAGAACAGGCCAAACCATACCGACCGTTGAGGAAAATTTCTAGTTTTCTACTATCACCAGCTGTGGTTGTGTTGGAGTTTTTCAACAGTATTGGAATTTTAATGAATAACCACTGGGTCTTGGTAGAAAAATACCCATTCACATATGTGTGCATTCAGGCAAATATAAATGTTAAGACCTTAAAGCGATGTTGAAGAACACTATTACCGGTGGCTGTTAATGGGACGAAGAGTAAAGTTGACCATCAAAACCTGTACATACTCTCTACACACATATACACATAAACACCAGTGCTAATCTTCAATTTACCAAGAAATAGCCGGTTTATCTGAATATGCAATTTGCAAGATCTTCCAGTTATTCAGAACTGTACTAGTTCATGGGGACTAGCATTGATCAGTTTTGTTTGAGGTCATTGCATACGTTAAATATATACTAATTTTTTTTTAAAAATTTATTTTAAATAATAAATTTGGATTTTTTTAAGTCTAAAAAGAAATTTGCTTCATTTTTACAAAATAGAAAAATTAATAAAAATTATTATTTCCTACTTATCGGTACATTGTAAGACCAGAAAAAAATATTTTCTAGAAAATAAGTCCAGAAAAAAATTTATTTTCTAGAAAATAAGACCAGAAAAAAAATATTTTCTAGAAAATAAGACCAGAAAAAAAATATTTTCTAGAAAATAAGACCAGAAAAAAATTTATTTTCTAGAAAAGAAGACCAGAAAAAAAAATATTTTCTAGAAAATAAGACCAGAAAAAAATATTTTCTAGAAAATAAGTCCAGAAAAAAATTTATTTTCTAGAAAATAAGACCAGAAAAAAATTTATTTTCTAGAAAAGAAGACCAGAAAAAAAAATATTTTCTAGAAAATAAGACCAGAAAAAAATATTTTCTACACTAAACGTTTTGTTATTAATTATTTTTAATTGTAAATGTGAGCTTTTAGAGTAAAAACCAGATGGCGTTTGTTGAAGTGACTTTTTCGGATCTTAGAAATGATGGCTCGCCAAAAAAAAAAAAAAAATATTCTTACTTATTTTTGTTTGTTTTAATTGGTTGTTTGTATGTAAGTTCTCTAGGATATAAGCTAGGGGTCATGATGCGGCGCCATGACCATGAGACCATTTGCCGATATATTGGTGTGTGATTTAGATGGAATCGGTTTTTTGGTTAGTTGAATGGACCAGTTTGAGATGGTGAAAAATTAAAAAAAAATTTTGACAGGATATTGAGGGATATAGAGGATCTAAAAGGGATGGGATTTTATTAGAAAAAAAATTTGAGTCAGGTGACATTCCATTAGAAGATGGGAAGAGAATGGAGTTTTATGCGAATTTTGAACACATTCTGTGCCAAAAATTTTGGAAGATTTTCGAATTGAATCTTTCGAAAGAAATCTTTCACTACTTTTACAGTACTTATGTATTATTTCCATTTGATTAACAGGTGCGGCAAGTTAGGATCTGCTGTGAACACCGGTCAACGGAGAAACCCTGATAGTCTGGATGCTATGTCGAATATTGTTGACTACAGGATTACTAAATGGGCTATGAATGGTTGCGAGGTTGTCCCTGAATACAGTAACATTACGTTGATTGGGAGGGCAAATTTTAATGTCTACCACCATCCTGATTGACCACACCTCACGATAATATGGAGCTACCCTTTCAAGGGAAGATTTCAAAAGGAAATTCACAGATATGAGAGTTAACTAACTCAATGATTGCAAAAGACGTGATATTATCGTCAACGACCCCATGTGTGAAAAAAAGCATTAAGTAAGTCCAACTGCTCTGAAAAAACTTTCTTGTCGAAGGGGCAAATATTTAAAACAATTTTGAAAAAAAAATTAAAATTTAAAATAAGGACAATAAAAAAAAATGCGAAAATTTATTTCATTGGAAAATTGGAAGCTTTTTCGAAAAGGAGCTTTTTTTTTAATAGGCAGATCATTTCTTATTATTTTTATACCGAAATGTTAATATTTTAGTTGCACAATAAGTGACTATTTTTTAAACTAGAACTAATTCTGGTTTTTATCATTTTTAGCTGTGGATATTTTAATAAAAATAAAAAATATTTTCTAGTTTATATGCCATTTTGAATATTTTTCTAGTTTATGTGCCATTTAATAGGTACTATTAAATAAACTTTGCATTTTTATTATATTGCTTAAAATACATATAAAATGAAAGAAAATTTCCTAATAATTGTAATAAAATTTCCTTGATCAATTTTAGTTTTTACATGCTTCAAAGATTGAATCTTTTTTAATTAAATAACTTTTTTTTTTAAACATAAGCCTACAAGAAGAAGTCCAGCCAGATCCATCGAAACGTGTCCTTGCGAATTTTTTACACAATAAAGCCAAAAAATTTGTCTTATTTTGTAATTTGTTATGTTGTTTTTTTTTTAAACCACATAAAATTCAGTTTAAAATTAATAAGTTGATTAGGCCAAAGTTGATTAGGTTATCATAATGTGATTGGGCTCAGAATTGACGGTAACAGTTTCGCCTTCTTAATTTTCCAAAAAAAAAAAACACCACATAGTCACTTTTTGCGAATGCAATAACTGTTTTTTCAATCATTCGTGGGCTTTAAGAGCCGCATATATTGTATAAAAATTTTACTTATAAGCCTATCCACAGAGTATAAAATGAGCCTCAACGCTGAAAAAATTTCAAAAATTGTGGCTACAGCAATAAAAGAATAAAAAAGAGAAATTTTCTTTGAGAAGAGCAAAAAATGTGGTTCCTGTAGCCGCTTTTGTAGAATCTTAACCTAAACAAATACCAACTCTTGAGTGATATACATTTATGTTTGACAGCTGTCAAAAGACAGGAATATGCATTCCGAGCCAAGAAAAGGATCCATAGTACATTCAAAGGTTTCCATATCGTACCACTCGTACTTCTGCAGATTAAGTGGTCTAACTACATTCTTTGGATTAAAAATGTTGTTTACAAGATCGAAGAAGCCGGGGGGGGGGGGGGGTGGTAAGGGGAAAGTAATATTTTTTGAAAGGATTTTATGTTAAAATTTAATTTATTTTTATTTTCTGGTAAGCCAATTAGTTTGATCATTTTTGTTTGACCATTTTTGTTAGAGAATTTAAACTGTTAATAAATTTTTTTTTAAATATCCATACGGATATAAGATGAATATTTATTAATTTTCAAAGAAATCTGTTCATAATATCTTCCATCTATCATATTCTTATAAAATAGTTCTTTTATCAAACGAATGGGCTCAGAGATGCAAATTGGCACGTATACTGTACAATATTGCAATTATAAGAGTTTAATGTACACTAAACCCAATGAATATTACTTCCTTTTGATAGAGCTTCCTCATCATAATGATAATTCAATAGGAAAATACTTTCTTCTCACCTGTACGATGGAAATTGGTAATTACGGTCGGTTGGGTCGAACTTGCAATGTCAGAAGTACTGACAGTCTTCTGTGTCTGAGCTGGGCATTATAATCGAAAGAATTATTTATGCTTCAGTCATTTCAAAATGTAAAAGAAACTAAAGAATAAAAAAATTACAAAAAAATATTGTCTTCATTTATCTACGAGCACTTCAGATGTTGACTAAGGCAAGTAAGAGTTTCTTTGCAACGAAAACGAATAAAACGAAGAAGGTCGATGAGGTTTATTTTCATTTTGAAATAAGTTTTTCTTTTGCATCCAATAAACAGAGACCTACTAGATTTTTAGGTCATCAACACATATACTACTTAGTAAAGGTAGAATCTGCATGTGATTAATGTGAAATACATCCATTAATATGCAATTTTAGAAAGTTTTTTCTCTTAACTATCGTATAATTTCGTTTCAGTTATTTTGTCAAGATTTTATTATTGTTCAATTTTTTCTATGTGCAACTATAAATTTTTCACCTTAAAAAAATTCATCGGATTTTTTAATCTTTACGATTGAATTTATCTATCTAGAAAGTATGTACTTATCTGAATTGGAACCAAAACTTAGTTTTTATAAGAAAATTGGTTGATATTTTCTCTTCTGATATTCTGAGAAAAATATTGTATTACAATTGTTGGGAATGGTTTTAGTTTCTGAATTAATTTTCATTCTATTAAGTATATTTTTTTGTTGTTGCAAGAATTTATTTTATGATTAATATTTGTACATAAATTTTGTTTAAGAGAAAATTATATTTTTTTCCATCCATTTTTGATTAATTACTTTAAAAAAATTGACTGACTTTCTTCCTTATAAAAAAGATTAAATTCATATTTTTATTTAAGTTGATTTTTTTATTATAAAAATATTAGAAAAACAATTATTTGGTTTGATGTTAAAAATAATTTTGTTTTTAACAATTTTCATAGAAGAAATTTTTTTTATAATTATAAAACTACAAATTTTAATTAGAAAAAAAAATTAATATAAAATTATAATTTTTTTAATGGGCAAATTTCAAAAACAAAAATTCTATGCAAAATAAAAATTAATAAATTTTTGGTTATAAAATATTTTATGCACAAAACAAATAATTTTTTGGTGACAAAATTTTTCATCCAAAAACAAGCTAATAATTTTTTTTGGATAAAATTTTCTGCATAAAAAGTTACCAATTTTTTTGGTTCTAACAAAATCAATTTTTGGGAATTTTTAAATATAAAAATATTATAAGAACAATTATTTTATTTGACGTTAAAAATAATTTTGTTTTTAACAATTTTTATAGAAGAAATTTTTTTTATAATTATAAAACTACAAAGTTCAATTACAATAGAAAAAAAAATTAATATAAAATTATAATTTTTTTATGGCAAAATTTAAAAAAAAAAATTTAATGCAAAATAAAAATTAATAAATTTTTGGTTACAAAATATTTTATGCACAAAAAAAATAATTTTTTGGTGACAAAATTTTCCATCCAAAAACAAGCTAATAATTTTTTGTGGATAAAATTTTCTGCATAAAAAGTTACCAATTTTTTTGGTTCTAACAAAATCAATTTTTGGGAATTTTTAAATATAAAAATATTAGAAGAACAATTATTTTATTTGACGTTAAAAATAATTTTGTTTTTAACAATTTTCATGGAAAAAATTTTTTTTATAATTATAAAACTACAAAGTTTAATTACAATAGAAAAAAAAATTAATATAAAATTATAATTTTTTTATGGCAAAATTTCAAAAAAAAAATTTAATGCAAAATAAAAATTAATAAATTTTTGGTTACAAAATATTTTATGCACAAAAAAAATAATTTTTTGGTGACAAAATTTTCCATCCAAAAACAAGCTAATAATTTTTTGTGGATAAAATTTTCTGCATAAAAAGTTTCCAATTTTTTGGTTCTAACGAAATCAATTTTTGGATGATCAAAAATTGTTCACAAAAAAATAAAATAATTAATTATATTTTTTTAATATAAAATTATTTGAAGAACAATTATTTTATTTGATATTAAAAATAATTTTGTTTTTAACAATTTTCATAGAAGAAATTTTTTTTATACTTACAAAACTACAAATTTTATAATTTCATTTGTGGAAAATGAGTAACAATTAACTGTCGCTTTAAATTAGAAAAAAAAATTAATATACCATAAAATTACAATTTTTTTATGGCCAAAATTCAAACAAATTTTCTATGCAAAAAAAAATTATTTTTTGGTGACAAAATGTTTCACGTAAAAAAAAACGAATAATTTTTTGGGGATATAATTTTCTGGATAACAAAAATTATTAATTTTTTTTATGGCAAAATTTCTAACTTCTTTGGTAAAAAAAATTTTTATGCAAAAAAAACATTAATAACTTTTTGGTTTTTTTTGGTTACAAAATTTTAGGAAAACAATTATTAGTGTTTTTAACAATTTTCATAGAAGATATTTTTATTTTATATTTACAAAAATACAAATTTTTTAATTTCATTTGTGGAAAATGAGTAACAATTAACTCTTGCTTTAATTTAGAAAAAAAAATTAATATACCATAAAATTACAATTTTTTATGACAAAATTTTAAAAAAAATTTTCTATGCAAAAAAAAAATTATTTTTTGGTGACAAAATGTTTCACATAAAAAAAAAACTAATAATTTTTTGGGGATATAATTTTTTGGATAACAAAAATTATCAATTTTTTTTATGGCAAAATTTCTAACTTCTTTGGTAAAAAAAATTTTTATGCAAAAAAAACATCAATAATTTTTTGGTTACAAAATTTTTTATTCACAAAAAAAATAATTTTTGGTGACAAAATTTTTCATGCAAAAACAAGCTAATAATTTTTTGTGGATAAAATTTTCTGCATAAAAAGTTACCAATTTTTTGGTTCTAACAAAATCAATTGTTGGGAATTTTTTAAATATGAAAATATTAGAAGAACAATTATTTTATTTGACGTTAAAAATAATTTTGTTTTTAACAATTTTCATAGAAGATATTTTTTTTATATTTACAAAAATACAAATTTTATAATTTCATTTGTGGAAAATGAGTAACAATTAACTCTTGCTTTAATTTAGAAAAAAAAATTAATATACCATAAAATTACAATTTTTTATGGCAAAATTTTAAAAAAAATTTTCTATGCAAAAAAAAAAAATTATTTTTTGGTGACAAAATGTTTCACATAAAAAAAAACTAATAATTTTTTGGGGATATAATTTTCTGGATAACAAAAATTATCAATTTTTTTTATGGCAAAATTTCTAACTTCTTTGGTAAAAAGATTTTTTATGCAAAAAAAAACATTAATAATTTTTTGGTTACAAAATTTTTTATTCACAAACGAAATAATTTTTTGTGGATAAAATTTTCTGCATAACAAAAATTATCAATTTTTGGTTCTAACAAAATCAATTTTTGGGTAATCAAAAATTGTTCACCAAAAAAAAAAAATAATCAAGTAAATTTTTTCAATATAAAAATTTTAGGAAAACAATTATTTTATTTGATGTTAAAAATATTTTTGTCTTTAACAATTTTTAGAGAAGAAATTATAATTTTTTTATGGCAAAATTTAAAATTTCTTTTTGGTAAAAAAATTTTTTATGCAAAAAAAAAATTTTTTTGGTGACAAAATTTCCCACGTTAAAAAAAACTAATAATTTTTTGGGCATAAAATTTTCTGCATAACAAAAATTATTAATTTTTGGTTCTAATAAAATTTATTTTTAGGAAAAAAAAAATTTGATTATTTTTGTGACCAAAATTTACAAAACTTCAATGATTTTTTAACGAAAAAGATCCTTTTTTATATAAATGGCATTTGCCATCAAAGAACATTTAAAAGCAAAAATATTTTCTTTTTCCAAACTTTTTAAGGTATTTTTATAAAAATATTTTCCAGCATTAATTCTTTTAAATATTTGCCCTGATTTTGTGTTGCTGAGCCCTCTGTTCGCAACGATGTCGAGATCAAAATACCTCAACGGACTTTGGTTGTCGCCAAATGACCTCAATTATTATTGCGCTTAAGACTGTTCCTAAAACTGAAAATAAAAATAAATTTTACGACATTTTTCATTTTTCTATAAAAGCTATCAAAAATTTCTTTTCTCTTAGTACATCTTGACTAAAAGTATAGTCATTGCTACTAAACTGAACTAAAAGAAGTCATGAACTTATCAGCGAAGGTTTTTATTTGCAGTAGTTAATAAGAAAATTTCTTCAAAATTATATAATTTACACGATTTTTATACTATAATTAATAAATTTCATTCAAATCAAGATGAATTGTTCACATTTGCTTACATAACAATTAAACGGCAAACTTTTTATCGCATACAATTTACGAACAATGAATGCAGTTTTTATAATGCAATTGATTTAAATAGATTTTATTCAAAATAAATGTGCTTTTAAAAATTGCATTAACCAAAGTCCCAAATATGCATCAATGGTTTTGTATATATTTTCTAAGAGGTAAGTTCAAGTGCATATTTCTATGGTGAGTTGTTTCAGGTGATCAAGTGTACAGGGTGTGGTGTGTGCATGCATACCAATGGTCAAGCAGCCATCGTAGGGAAGAAGAGTGCACTGACATTATTGCTGGTATCTATATCTGACCGCTATACTAGAACATTCCAAGTTGGCTAACATTCGCATGTATAATAGCCAGTCAACCAAATACGAGTTACCTTCATTTAATGATCGTAACGGCTGTGCAGCGAATCAATGCATTTTGTGATGCAATGAATACGAAAAAAATTTACAAATGAATATTATGTATTTATCTAGTCAATATTGGTGTAATCTTAAAATTGATGTTAGTTGTAATAAGTCTGGTTAAATGGCTAATAAAATATAATTTACAGTGGCGGTCATTAAAAAAAAACCCACCTCATATGGAAGAGTAAAAAATTCAAATTTGCTAATTGATATTTTGTGTTTTTTTAGAATTGCACGACAACCATAATTCTATTTTTAATTTTTTTTGGGAGGGGGGTGGCGGAGATTTTTATTTATTTTACCTTCCGAAATGTGTGTCTCAGATCATGATCCTGTCATAACGTTCACCTCAGAGTAATATTTTTCTCAGTATAAGGCAACATTTTATTTGATAAAATCAAATGTCTCTGTTCGAATGACAGTAAATTAATTTTCATCCTAATTGACAGTTTTCGGACACCATCCTAACTGACATGATCAGAAACAAAATAATTAAATATTGAAAGTCGATTTTTTTTCTTTCAAAATTGTTGAAAATGTTGACTTTTCCAAACATATTCTCTCCTAATCCTCGCTGGTGTCCCTCAAAGTAGCATTCTAATCGATTAGTGTTAGCATAAATTTATGCGAACATTTTAAGATGAATTGAATTTTAAGCATATGGATCTAATTAGATGAGCTCCACTGTATATACGAGGTCTGTTCAAAAAGTATCGTGAATTTTGAATTTCCGCGGGTTTTGTATATTCGATTTTCGATTTTTTGTGGCGTTATGTTGGTACTCATGTCTCATACTTATGTCGACAAGTTCGGCCATTTTGAATGTTCAGTTAATTTTTGACAGCTGCTTTCCTTGCACGTGTTTTGCTTCGTCTTCGATTTTTGCCCATTCCAAAAAAATGGATCAAAGAATCTGTATCAAATTTTGTGTGAAAAACCAAATTAATTGCGCGGACGCATTCCAAATGTTGACTGTGGCATATGGTGAAGTTACCTTGGATCGAAGTAACGTTTACCGATGGTAAAAAATGTTCTCAGAGGGCCGACAAGATGTAAACGACGAAACGCGTGCCGGACGCCCGAGCACGTCAAATGAAGTGAAGAAAATAATATTGGCCAATCGTGGAATCACCGTTAGAGAAGTTGCTGAGGACTTAAACATATCGTTTGGCTCGTGCCATTCGATTTTTACCAATGATTTGGCGTGAGACGAATCGCCGCGAAATTCGTACCAAAATTGCTCAATTTCGACCAAAAACAGAAATTCGTACCAAAATTGCTTAATTAAAATTGCTAAGGAGCTGTTGGACTCTGTCCGCGACAACTCAAATTTGCTCCAGAGGGTCATAACTGATGACGAATCATAGGTTTATGGTTATGACATAGAAACCAAAGCTCAATTATCGCAATGGAAGCTGCCGTACGAGCCAAGACCGAAAAAAGCGCGCCAAGCATCATGAGTTCTTGCCACAGGCTAGAACCGTCAATAAGGAATATTACCTGCAAGTTATGCGCAAGTTGCACGAAGCAATTCGCTAGAAACGCCTGGATTTGTGGAAGAAAAAAAATTGGCATTTGTAACATGATCGTTGCTTGTGCGCGAATTTTTGGCCAAAAACAACACACTAATAATGCCGCAGCCACCGTATTGTTCCCGAAACTGAAGAGCCCCATGATAGGACGACGCTACGCTACGTTTGAGAAGATAAAGACGGCATCGAAGAAGGAGCTGAACAAGATCACAAAAAAATGATTTTTTGAAGTGCTTCGAGGATTGAAAAAAACGTTGGCACAAGTGTATAATATCTGGTGGGGATATTTCTTTGAAGGGGACAAAATAGATATTCATAAATAAATAAATAATTAGTTTGAAAAAACACAAAATTCGTGATACTTTTTGAACAGACCTCTTATCTTTACATGCTTCAGTATTTTATCAATGATATTTTTCAGTTTTTATATTTACTTTATAATTTATTTAAAAGATTAAAAGTTTAATTGTAAGAGATTGAGAGAAATTGATCTATTAGAAATGTGTAACGAGATATTTAGTACTACTATCCACTGTCGATTCCAGAATAGGTAAAAGTTTATTTGAAGAATTTCTTATGCATTGACTATGAAAGCCAAAGGAATACATTCAAATATGAACTTTAAGAAAACTTGCTCGAATGTAATTTAAACCAATCGAATTTCTTGATAGAAAAATTACTCATTTTAGATGGAATGCAGAAAAGTTGTTAACCCTTTTATTTATTACTTCCGGTGATTAGAATTATTTTCAAAAAAAGCTTCAGTTAAAATTAACAAAATATATATATGATTTTTTTTCTTGAATCTTTAATAAGCAAAAATTATATTCATAATTAAGTATTTTCATAAATTATAAAATTCTAATTTTTAATCTACTATTCTTCGTCTTTCCAATAAAAAAGTTCCTGGTTATGATCTAATAGCGGCTCCTATCCTGGAGCAAATTTCCAAAAAAAATTTTACTTCTTATTAAATATATTTTCAACGGTATCCTCCATAGAACCTGTCTTTTTTGGCAGTCCTGAACCAATGAACACATGTTTTCCAAACTTTAATTGACCTAAAATAACCTGCTCAGATTTTCAATCACTCAAAATTATATGACCCAACGCCCTGACAATAAGACCATTTGAACACTTAAAGCTTTGCGTGCGTCCGTGTTACCAGTTCCCTAAACGAAGTTTGTGTTATTTTTAGAATACTGGATTAGTTGGAGTTTGTTGAATTTTTTGGAGTATGTTAGTTTGTTTAGTCAGATTTAAAAGAGGTTTGAAAATACAATAATTTGCTATGAAATCAATCAATTATTGTTGGATAGGTTAGGTTGAAACTCGTTGAATACAGGATCATTAACTGGACCCCGAATGACTTTAACTACGACTCACCTTAGTATGGATTCGCCCTGTAAGGAAAGATGCAACAATAAAAATCCCATATTTGCATGCCATTGACCTTTAGAACTGCATTGAGATCGGTTCCCGCATTCGTAAATATAAATAAACAGTCTTCAAGCCCTCATAACTGTTCGCAAAAATATTTCCTGCAAAAAGACGGGTCGACAAATGCTTTCTTTAATTTATCCTAAGACATAGATATTCTTACTATTGATTCTAATTAGAGCTGGAATAAATTTTTTCATTTGTTTTTAAATATTATTAAAGTGTTATAAATAATATAGTTCTTCAACAAGAACTCACTGAAAACTAAAAAATAAATGCTTAAATGGTTAAATAATTCTTTTACTACATGCAATCAAATAAAATCAAGTGAATAAAAAAAATAAATTGGCAGAAAAAGAAATAATTGATAATTGTTAATTTTCTTAAAAGACGCTGTATCTTTAAGGTGCCATTAGATACGGTCAACCAAATTGGCAGACGTCAGCCAATGTGACATTAAAATTTAATCAAAATCCGTTCTAAATTTGGCTGACCCGCCAAGTAGCCTGATTGATGACATTGGCTGATGTGTCTGACTCATCAGCCGACCAATTTTGACTGACTCTCTTATAGTATGATTGTGATATTTGGCTGATGTCAGATACATTTTGATGTATCATTTTGGTTCATTAAGCCACTTTTTAGCGATTCGAAATTACTAACTGATTTATTTAAATTATATTTTTTCTTTTAATATAAATTTTCTTATCCAATTATAAACTGTATTTGAAATTATTTCAGAACAAATTTATTTTTTTTAACTGAAAATATTAATATTCAATAAATTTACGATATTAAAATTTCTAATTATTCATTATTGATTTTAAAACTGAAAATTTTTAATTTATTGATTTCTTCTTAAATATTGTAGAAAAAGCACAGAAATGATCATCAACAAGGAAGATGACATTAGCCGTCATTAGCTACCGTCAGCCACTTTAGCAAAATTGACAGATAGTAACTGATGACTTTGGGACAGATTTGGTTGATTATCTAAAAGCTTGAATTTTGCATTAACCATCGTTAGCTACCGTCAGCTACTTTGGTCAAATTGGCTGATAACGCTAACGATGTTGAAACAGATTTGTCTGACATGTCAGATAAGTTGGCTGACCGTCTGCCCTCGTCAGCCATAAAAATACTGCATCAGCCATTTTTTTTCGTAACGTTACCTTTTGATAGACGAATCTAAAGTTGCTCCTAGATTTTAAGGAAAATGCTTTTTGACTGACTCTCTTATAGTATGATTGTGATATTTGGCTGATGTCAGATACATTTTGATGTATCATTTTGGTTCATTAAGCCACTTTTTAGCGATTCGAAATTACTAACTGATTTATTTAAATTATATTTTTTCTTTTAATATAAATTTTCCTATCCAATTATAAACTGTATTTGAAATGATTTCAGAAAAAAATTATTTTTTTTAACTGAAAAATATTCATTTTCAATAAATTTACGATATTAAAATTTTTAATTATTCATTATTGATTTTTTAATTCAATTATTCATTATTGACTGAAAATTTTTAATTCATTGTTTTCTTCTTAAATATTGTAGAAAAAGCACAGAAATGATCATCAACAAGGAAGATGACATCAGCCATCATTAACTACCGTCAGCCACTTTAGCAAAATTGACAGATAGTAACTGATAACTTTGGGACAGATTTGATTGATTATCTAAAAACCTGAATTTTGCATTAACCATTGTTAGCTACCGTCAGCTACTTTGGTCAAATTGGCTGATGACGCTAACGATGTTGGAACAGATTTGTCTGACATGTCAGATAAGTTGGCTGAGCGTCTGCTCTCGTCAGCCAACAAAATACTCCATCAGCCATTTTTTTTTTCGTAACGCTACCTTTTGATAGATGAATCTATAGTTGCTCCTAGATTTTAAGAAAAATGCTTTCATTTTTGCGAAAAATATAATAACAAATACTATTAAAATACAGCATTTTTTACATATAATTGTGGTCTCAAACTTTGGACCGACAATTTAAGCGTTTGAATTTCTCTATTTTTTTTTAGTACTTATTATTTTTAGGAATTTAAAAATATTTTTTAAAAGTATCTGATTTATAGGTATTTAAAAAAAAAATCGTTTGTATAAACTGAAATTTTTATACTACACGTAAATGAGAATTTTCAGAAGAAGAAACGAATCTTTTCAAGCTGAAATGTTTAAAGTAGTATCAATCACAACCTCACATTACCTCTTCTGCTCAGTACCCCATACTTTATAGGTAGTTGGTTTTTAGGTTAATTGCAGGTCTTTAGCATTTGATCATTTTCCAAATATTTCTAATAGTTTTAAGCATTTTACCAATTTTTTTTTGCAAACATTTTTTAAAAATTATTCTACGCTTTACACGATTTGATTTCATTTCTAATTGGTGCATGAATATTTGCGTATTTTCGATTTTTTATTCCGATTACTATTATTGTTGTTATCAAAACACACATGTTAATTAACTTTAAGGTCTCAACACGTGAATATAGTATAAATTTCAATTGAAAATTTTGAACAATTTTCTATAAGCACATTCCACTTTCTGTGTTTCTAATAAAATTATTTTAGGAGATCAGACTTTTAGGTGTTATTTATGAATACATAATTTTTGTTTTATTTGATTTTCTATATATAAGAAATTATTAAATGCTATTATCTTATTTTATTACAAAATTTCTTGTGCAAAAGTAAAGCTTTCACTATCCATAAAAGCAAACAATGATAATAACAATAACAGCAAGTATGGTGCGAAAAAGATGCTCCACCAATTTTCACGCCTTATAAATTTTTTTTATATGTAATCATAAGAAAATCATATGCAAAAATATTTGCTCTACTTCTAAATATTTGCAAAATGTTACATAATTTAATAGTTTTTGTCAGATCTTACAATGCAATCAGAGTATTTTCGCATAAAGCCTGAAAAATTACCAAACCAAATTGAATTACGATTGTTTGGATCTATTTATGAAATATTAGTAATTTTAGTTAACTTAATAAAAGATACAATAGAATTAAAAAAAATCAAGTATTTGTATTTTATTGTTAAATTGGTTTATTTTTTTTAATATTTTTTGCTTACTCATAAAGGTAAGAAGTACGATGGTCGTAGCAGAAGGAATCTTCTGAGTTAGAATCTATCCCCGTGACACAGTCTTTTATTTTGTCATCAATTTGTATGAGTTCTATTAAAAATTATATTTCAGTACGATGGTTAGTAGAAGTCATATTAGAAAATATTCGTTATATTTTTAATTCGTCTAAATCGCCTGGTAAACAATAAATCGAATCATACGAATGCAGTATGATAAGTCAATGATAAATAAAACAAAAATTTTAATAAACGGTATTTAAGATATTAAATAAAATAAAGTATAGTAAATATATTCGTAATATTTTTATTTCGTCTAAATTACTCAATAAATAATAAATCGAATCATACGAGTGTAGTATGATAAGTCAATGATAAATGAAACAAAAACTTTACTAAAAACGGTCTTTAAGATATTAAATAAAATAAAGCATAGGAAATATATTCGTAATATTTTTAATTCATCTAAATCGCTTAGTAAATATTAAATCGAATCATACGAGTGCAGTATGATAAGTCAATGATAAATAAAGCAAAAACAACTAAACGGTCTTTAAGATATTAAATAAAATAGAGCGTATGAAATATATTCGTAATATTTTTAATTAATTTAAATCGCTTAGTAAATAATAATTCTAATCATACGAGTGCAGTATGATAAGTCAATGATAAATGAAACAAAAACTTTACTAAACGGTCTTTAAGATATTAAATAAAATAGAGCGTAGGAAATATATTCGTCATATTTTTATTTCGTCTAAATTGCTTAGTAAATAATAAATCGAATCATACGAGTGCGGTATGATAAGTCAATGATAAATGAAACAAAAATTTTACTAGACGATCTTTAATATATTAAATAAAATAAAGTATAGTAAATATATTCGTAATAGTTTTATTTCGTCTAAATCGCTTAATAAATAATAAATCGAATCATACGAGTGCAGTATGATAAGTCAATGATAAATGACATAAAAACTTTACGTACTTTAAAATGATATCATAGATTTTAGTAATCATTTCTTCAGTGAAAACCTAAATTGGACATCCTGAGTATTCAGTGTAATTTTTACGCGTACGACCACAAAGAAATTCATTGAAGCCATTTTAAATCCTTCTATACGATAGCTGGAAGTACCTATAATCCTTTTCAAGCTTGTTTGTTATCAAATATTGTTTTATATAAAATAAACAACAATAATAATTCGGAGAGCTATATTTGAATTCATAAAAACTTTTTGCCTAATGTGGATTATGGTGGGACGACATCATCTTGGGGTCTACTCTTTATGAAATGATGGTGGCGGGATGGTAACTGCTAGTGGCGAAAGATATCGAACGATGATAACAGAATTTTTTGAGGCTTCGATTGGATGAAATGGGCAACATTCAACAGAACCGTAGAAATAAATGACTTATTGTAGGCGAAATTTCCAAGTCAAGTTATTCTGAGATATGCTGATGTCAGTTATAACACCCTTAGATGTAGCCTCATAGATTAAATTAACTATTGTGAAAAATCTTTCAAATTTTATTGTAAATTAAGTTAATTATCCAAATAAAAAAAATTCTATTTTAATGCAAATAGAATCCCCTACCTTGTGAGGGTGGTAAACTGACTTCTATCAATCAAATTTAAATTTAATTTATTTTTAATTAAAAAAAATTACAGCGTATCTTCAGCGAAAAAATAATTTTTCGAAACAGCGGAAAAACAGCGATCATTTTGTGAGTAATTGAATATCTTCTAAATTTTTTTCCATTACGGTTTAGATAAAAAAAACCACGTCCTATTGGCTCTCTTAAATTTCTTATGAAATGGCAACGCTTCTTCAATGATAACAAATTAATAAATTTGACTAAGATTAAAATATTAAAGGAATGGAAAAGATAATTTACAGAAATTCCACCTGACCATTTTCGTAGGTAAAAAAGATGTTCAAGTCTGAGTGTGTGTAAGTATTTTTTCGTTCGTCATGTTTGGATCGCTTGAATGGCTACGAGAATAAGAACGCGAATATTTTCATATTCAGGTGTACAGTTCGCAATGGTGTATTTCCGCATTGGAAGTGAATAAATACCGGCATAAATATGTAAATACAAGTCTCATATGACCCACTTGTTGAATATAAATTTTATTATGTATTAAATTCCGATACTAACTCCATATTTGACTGTGGTCATCGTGACGATAGTCGCCGCTAGTTCCAATAAACTGTGACTCTGCTGGGACTCCAATCAGCCAGCAAAATACAATTCTGACTAGATTTGCCTATGGCCAATGTGAGTGACTCTATACGATGTGATTTGTTTGATTTGGTTCGATATTTGGGCCAAATAACGTAATATTTCTGTTGGTGTATTTGTTGATGTTTTACGGTTTTCTAAATTAGAGCCCATACGAGCGGAGACGATTTGAAACACTTTTCTTCTAAATTAAGATATGATATTCTGTACTAATGTATTTTACTTTCGAGTAGAGTAAGAAGAAAAAAAAAACAAACCAATAAAAATAATTCTATGGTACAAGTGAAATTAAATAGAGTAAAACAAAGTTGGACTATGCTCGTTTGAATTAGACTCTATCCTACTTAATTTCATTCATACTCGTATAATCATCATATCAAGTCAAATCAATTTAAAAGAAGTTGTAACAATTTTTTTTTTTTGGGTAGTTAAGGTACATAAACCTTTGGTTAGTAGTATCTGCGATCAGTGAATCGTTACCGTGAATATCAGATACAAGAATGACGGATCAAGGCGTTCTTCAACTTGAAAAGATAATTTGCGTTAAAAAACAAATAAAGCTAACAGGTGCCCATAACTTATCTCAACTTCACTGTTTAAACATCTATTAAGAAGGCACCATCCACATTATCATAATTTCTAGCAGTATTATTATAAAAACGACTAAGAAATTAGAAGAAAAGTAAACCAATTAAAATTCACATACTATGGATCAGGTGAAATTTCAATAGATAAGATACACCTGAGTAGAGCTTTCGTCATGACTAAAATTTTATTCGATTGCAAATTTGCATTCAAGTGTAAATAAGAAAAACATGATTATAAAAATAGAATGTTATTTTATCATAAAACAGTCAATTCGATTTTGGTATTTACTCGTATTATATCAACAGTAGAAAAAGAAAAATTCAAATGACCTACAAATAAGAAAACTTTACTGGGTCCATTACCAAAAACAAAAAAAAAAAAACAAAAAAAAACGTGACGGTAGTTTTCGAATACTGGTTGACCTACTCGCATTCCGATCACGTATAATTAATTGACACCAAAAATATAATCTTAGCCAAAAAGATCAGTGATTTTGTTTTCTAACGAAAAAAATATAATTTCAAATTCTTTGAACCGGCAGAGGTGATTATGTAAAGAAGGTGGTTTTTTTTTGGGTGTTGTTGATCAAATTGCTTTACATATGATATGTTGCCTATGCTGTGTGATGAGGTCGATGATGAGACCTGGGATAGGCTAAGCTGAAAGTGACCGGTAATTATAACCACCTGGGATAAGGTGGTTATGGCTAAGCCTAATACTACAATATCTCGGAATACCTTCTTGTCTGCCAATCAAGACGATGTGCATCGAGGCACAGAAGATAAACTAAAAAAAATCTGCAACAAAATTGGGGTTGCGAAAGCCTCAGAATTGGAGTTAATACCGATTAGTGTCTGCGTAAAAGAATAATTTCGCACCGATGGTAGCGACAACTGCTTATCTTTCTACTAAAGAGTAGGATACCATCTGATGACTCATCCTCCACCGCCCAATTTTTTGTGTGGATACGATCGATAAAGTGCTCCAAAGAATAATTTATAATCGTCCGAAGATGAACACTGAGGGCGCCTAAGCTCTATTAAGAAACCAACGCTGTGTAGGGAGGCTCGATTAATGGTGGATGCCACTTAAACAGCCCTTGCTATGGCTCCTAACAGCCGTTGAAGGAAAATAATGGAAGCGAAATGTCAAGAAATACTGCGTCTTTATTACACTTGATGTCTTCAAAGGATAATTTACAATCGTCAGGATATGAACACTAAGGGCGCCTAAGCTCTATTAAGAAACCAACGTTGTTTAGGGAGGATCAATTAATTACGGATGATATCCAAATACCCCCTGATATGGCTCCTAAAAGCCGTTGAAGGAAAATAATGGAAGCGAAATGTCAAGAAATACTGCGTCTTTATTACACTTGATGTCTTCAAAGGATAATTTACAATCGTCAGGAGATGAACACTAAGGGCGCCTAAGCTCTATTAAGAAACCAACGTTGTTTAGGGAGGATCAATTAATTACGGATGATATCCAAATAGCCCCTGATATGGCTCCAAAAAGCCGTTAAAGGAAAATGATGGCAGCGAAATGCTAAGAAATACTGCGCCTTTATTACGCTTGATGTGAAGAACGCGCTACATTCATCAGAATTATTTGAGATGCACATTATCGTCTGAAAGTCCCGAATTATGTTAGAAGAACAATCTTAGCGATAAAGCGCTGATGTATAGTACCAAAATATTGTTGCGGAATGTCAAGTATAACGTGCTGCTTAAACTCCTGATAACAGGAGGTGTGAAACTTTGGTTGATTTTGCGGATGTAAATTCCTAAATGAGATCACTCAAATCGCAAATGATCCAGTCTATATTATGTGGCATTGGCTATTATCATCGGCGCAGGATTCGCCATTTGCTGATAAAAAAAAAAAAACTGAAGTAGTCCCAGGGGTCATTAGAAGAGCAAAAAATTATATTTTGGTTATTTTAAAATATTATGAATGGGAGAATTGGGGACATTTGTAAATTGTGAGACTTGCAAAGGTGCTCGGACGATTGTAAATTGTGGGACTTGAAGATATCATGATTCTTTCGACCAGATTCAATTAGGATAAAGTCCATCGGGGACGCCTGGTATGCTCCACTAGCTAAGTCGAATGGAACGATTTACCGGTGCTTCAACTCACCTGTCACTTAAATATAATTACAAACTGAACTTTCAACCGTTCTTATTAAATCCGAACCGGATGAATTTTATTTCTGAAAGTTAAGTGAAGCACTGGAAATGTGGCAAAATTTATTTTCCGGTTTTGTCCTTCTCTAAACTGTTTTTTCTTTCTTAAATATAATTTAAATCAAATCCATTCCTAGTATTGGGTTGGCAACTAAGTGATTGAGGATTTTATCAATAGATAATATTAGCATATTATTTTGTTATTTCAACGTGTTCAAAGCACCTAACCTATATTGTTTTCTTGTTGTTGTTTGGAGCTCCGCCTTTAATTTAGTAAAAAATTGTATCGATTAGCTATTTAGTTTGGTTTTTATTCAAATTTAAAAATGGAAGGATAAGACGTGCATTTTAGACATATTTTATTATATTATTTCCGAAAAGGCAAAAACGCATTGCAGGTACACAAGAAGTTATGTGCCGTATATGAGAATGAAGCCTTGAAAGAAAATTTCTTTATAATCCCACCAAACCGTCAGTTTAGTGGGATTATAAAGAAATTTGAACTTTGAACTTTTACCAAGAAACCAAACGATTAATTCCATCATGTACTATCAAAAACTCATCAAACTGAGCAATGCAGTACAAGAAAATCGGCCAGAATTAGCAAATCATCCAAAGTTTTGTGTTCCAGGTTGACAATGCAAATCCGCACACATCTTTGGTCACTCGCCAAAAATTATTGAAATTAGCTTGGGATGTATTATCACATTCTTAACATATAGCCCTGACCTAGCACCTTCAGATTACCATTTATTTCGTTCCACGCAGAACTGCCTGAAAGATGGCAAATGGTCATCGACAAAAACAGACAATACCTAATTTAATAAAGGACAATACCTATTTTTATGTAATTTTCACATTTTTTCTTAAACCAAAAATTTTGTTTCTCTTTTTAAAATAATTAGCAAAAGAAAAAATATATAAAATTAATTATAAAATGGAAAAAGTTTTTTTTCTAAGAGAATTTAGTAAAATTCCACAAATAAAAGGGAAATAAAAATAATTGTTTGGATTTAAAAACAAAAAAAAATTTTTTTTAATTTATGAACCTTGTTCTAATTACCGAAAACTAAAAATTTTATTTTTATAAATTCAAACCACTTTTCGATGTACAAAATGTACCAAAAAAACTCAAAAATGAAGACATCAAAATTATAATTTCCATAGTATCAATTGGGTTATTAATCCATATTTTTTATAAAAAGAATTTTTCTGTACAAATATAATTTATCTAAATTATAAAACAAAACTTTTATATTATTAAATCTTAGACTTTCTCAAATTCCAAGTATACATAATTCTAGATTGTTTTTACGATGCCCACCTTTTTTATAAAATGTAATGTATTGAAACGAGCTTATGAATCAGTTTAAATATTTTTTGGTAGCATAAAAAGAAAATTACGAAAATATTTCGATGGAATGGTGAGAAGGTAAAATTACCGAAAGAAAGCCAAAACCAAACAGTCATCGTGAAGGTTAATGACAAAACTTTTCCCAATTCCCCGAACGGATTTTGTTTTTACTGTCAAGAGAAAGACTTTCATTAACTTGATCCAATTGCCCAGATCCGTGAAATATTTCCAAGAACTGCAAAGATGTTCATCTCATGTAATTCTATTTCTGCTTAACTATGATAATAATAGTAGAAAATATTTTTAATTGCACCGAAAAGCAATTTTTTATGTTCGATTAATACGTAAACTCTTTCAAAAACATTCACCGAAAGTATTTATTAATAATTGAAGATTTTCACCTGTGAGTCAATCAATCTCAATAATGATCATTAATTATTTATTAGACAAAAACACGTAATTAAATTTCTTTTGGTCCACCTTCACTGCCAAACGGTAGTCATCCAATTTCATCTGACATTACCCAATAAATGGAAAACGCAATTGTAAAGCATTATTTGTACAGCAAAAAAAAAAACAAAAAACAAAACTAAAGCCTAAATGGTTATATACAGACTCAACATTGAACAGAAACTTACCGAGCCGAGTTCCCATTCAATTTCTTTGACCTAAAAACCTGCCAACTGAAGACTGTTCGACTTTTGATTGTTTTTTTTTCCGATCCACAATTTCGATAGTTTATATTTTTTATATGAATCTCTTTTTAGAAGCATTATTATTTAAAAGTTTTCTTTTAATTAATATATACTCATATTAGTGGAAAGTTTAGATTAGTTTTCTTTTAGAAAAAAAAAAACTCAGGTTTCATTAAAAATCCATTTTTTTTATATAAAGATACTTTTTTCAAGAAGATTTTAAATTTATTTTTATTTTTGTAAGAATTAATTATTGGATGTTGAAAAAATGTTTTTATAAATTAATAATAATAAGAATTAAATTTTGTTACAATTTTCTGATTAACAGCAACTATAATTGGCGCTATAAAATTAGTAAAAAATAATTTTTTTTCTTTAGTAAATTTAAAAAAAGGAAAACAGATAAAATTTTAAATTAAAAATATAAATTTGAAAAATCCGTTGGAGGGCGGGGGGGAAGGTGTGTATATAAATCTCTTAAAGATGGTGTAAAGATACCGGACCCTACAGTGTGTGGGATTTCTACCCACTTAAACTTATTTTTTTGGTATTCGAATATTCACGGAACTACTTTATTAATCGGGATACGTATTCAGTTACCCCATCACAACCTGCCAACAATCTCATCATTTTTGCAATGACGCCCTTCTGGGACAGGTTTTGATGGATGATTTTCTCCTGTTCGTTTCTTACTTCGGTAAAACGTTGACAGTGGAAAAAGACATGATTCACTTCCTGAGAAGTGGGGCATGTCGCATCATTGTCTAGCTTAAAGCTCTATATAGGTATGCCCCGACGCATCCATTTTCCCATCACCTCCACCGTTCCACGTGGCTATGTCAGCCATAAGGATTAGCGCCCATCTTCCTTTAGTCGATAAATCTTAGTGTTCTTTCTCTTCTTTCCTTTTTACTAAAGATGCGCCGATTTATAAGTTGTAGTAAAAAGTAATCCATTATTTTGCCAATAGATGGCTTTAGGAGGCTGTGTCTCCCGTTTTAAAAGTGAGATCGGGTTGCACTAGATGGCGTTAGAAAGATAAGATTTCGTACTAAAAAAACTTTTTATACAGTTTTGTGATTACTTGACTCAGTATTTTTTTTAGCACGCGTCAAACATGGACACCAACAAAGAGAAAATACGCCATATTATACAGTTTTTCGTCGATAAAGGCGAAAACGCAAGCCAGGCAGCTGAAAATGTGATAAGTGTTTATGGTCCTAATACTGTAACAGTGAATCACGCGCAATTTTTTTTTTCATCGATTCCGTTCCGGTAATTTTGATGTCAAAGACGCACCACGCCCTGGAAGGCCAATTGTCGAAAATGTCGATAAAATAATGGAAATCGTCGAGTCCGACCGTCACGTAAGCACTGTTTCGATTGTCCAGGAGCTAAACGTTGCACAAAAAACCGTTTGGAACCACTTAAATAAGGCTGGATACAAAAAGAAGCTCGATGTATGGATGCCACACGAGTTATCGCAAAAAAACCTCATGGACCGAATTTCCATCTGCGACAACGGTCGTGCTCAAATCGCGGTCACCCGGCGCAAACGGTGGTCAAGCCGGGATTGACAGCCAGGAAGGTTTTGCCGTGTGTTTGGTGGGACTGGCAGGGAATCATCTACTATGAGCTGCTCCCCTACGGCCGAACTCTTAATTCGGACCTATACTGTCAACAATTGGACCGTCTGAAAGAAGCAATCGCCCAGAAGCGGCCAGCTTTGGCCAATAGGAGAGGAATTGTGTTCCATCAGGACAAAGCCAGGCCGCATACATCGATAGTGACTCGCCAGAAGTTCCGGGACCTTGGTTGGGATGTTCTTATGCATCCACCTTATAGTCAGGACCTGGAACCAAGTGATTACCACCTCTTCCTGTCTATGACGAATGATTTTGCAGGTGAAAAATTCGCCTCAAGAGAAGATTGTGAAAATTGACTGTCCCAGTTTTTTGCCAATAGGGACGAGGGTTTCTATGAGAGAGGCATTATGAAATTACCTCCAAAATGGCAACAAGTTATCATTGCCTAGAATTTTGGTAAGACTGATAGAGCCAATATATAAATTTCAACATAGTTAATCCATCCTATCGTCCATGACAGATTCTGCCTCTCCCATCTTCCAGAAGCTTCCTTGGTGGCATATTAGCGCTTGCACAGAACGTTTCTTACGAGACAGTCTGTTCGAAACTCGAAGTTTCTGTCGTGAACTCTTCGGTATCGAATCGATGGATGTAAAATAATATCGCAGTCACCGATGAGTGGAGTGGTAGTCTCCTTTAATGTTCTTTTTGTCTTAAAAATTTCTTTTTTTTGTTGCTATCATTTTAGGTACAATAACATTTTAAGTAACTGAAATGTATATTCTAAGCGCCACTTAGCGCTTTAAGTACTCGTAACTGAAATGTATATTCTAAGCAGTAGAAATTTAAAAAAAAGTAGTTTTGGGAATAAGCGCAAGACCATGCCAACCCAAAACCGCTTCGATGTTAGTCCAGTATGCTAAATGACAAAAGCCAATGCCAGATAATGTGGACTGGATCATTTGCGATTTGAGTGATCTCGTTTAGGAATTTACATCCGCAAAATCAACCAAAGTTTCGCACCTCCTGGTATCAGAAGTTTGGGCATCACGTTATACTTGACATTCCGCAACAATATTTTGGTACTATACATCAACATTCTATTGTGCTTCTAACATAAGCCTGGACTTTCAAAAGGAAAAGCGCATCTCGAATACGTGGGCTACTATATATATTTCTGGCCTAATAATGAAAATGCGAATATTTATCAACGAAAAAGGTTTTATTGTTTTTCAAAATATTCTCCATCAAGATTTATACACTTTTGCATGCGCTCAAACCAATTTTCGAAGCACTTTTTCCACTCCGATTGAGACACCTCCAAAACATGGTTTTTGAATGCTTCAACAGCATCTTCTGGCGACGAAAATTAAAAAGAAGTCATTGGGTGCCAAGTCAGGGCTGTACGGAGGATGACCCATCAATTCGACGTTTTGTCCGGTCAAAAAGGCGCTGGTTTGAGCCGATGTGTGAGAGCTCGCATTGTCATGGTGCACAATGATTCGACTTCTCTTGTTCGTTTTTCGAATTTCTCCGAAGACTTCAGGCAAACAAATGGTGGTGTACCACTCAGAATTGACCGTCCTACGTTGCACAAGCGGAACAGTCGCCACATGACCAGTTTTGCCAAAGAAACAAGCGACCATTTGCTTCGAAGTGCTTCTTCCACGAACAACTTTCGTTGGATTTGACTCGTCTTGGAAGACCCACACGGTCGATTGCTGTTTTGTTTCGGGCTCATACGCATAGATCCATGATTCGTCACCTGTGACGATCTTATAAACGTCTTTTGAAGCACCGCGATCGTATTTTTTCAGCATTTCTTTACACCAATCCACACGAGCCTTTTTTTGAGCGATTGTCAAATTGTGCGGGATCCAACGAGAACAAACCTTTTTTACGGCCAGGTGTTCATGCAATATCGAATGTATGCTGGTGGGAGAAATGCCTAGGCATGCCTCTATCTCACGGTATGTCACATGACGGTCTTGCATTATCAGTTCACGTACGGCATCGATGTTTTCTGGAACAACGGCTGTTTTTGGACGACCTTCACGGAATTCGTCTTTGAGCGAGCGTCGGCCACGATTGAATTCGTTGTACCAGTTTTTCACAGTGCTATAGGATGGTGCTTCATAGCCATACAAAGATTTAAGTTCATCGATGCACTCTTGTCGTGATAATCCACGTCGAAAGTTGTGAAAAATGATCGCACGAAAATGTTCACGAGTTAATTCCATTTTTTTGCCAAATTGATTTTTTCAAGTCACTGTAAACAACACAAATGATAGTCGTACGTCAAAACGTTCTGAGTACGTTTATGCTAAAAAATGTCAAACTTTCCAATGGAAATGTCAGATCGCACCTGGCAACACTTAGTGTTGCCTAGGCCAGAAATATATATAGTACTGCTCCATCGTGACGACTAAAACGTGTTCTTGACATCAAGTGTAATAAAGGCGCAGACATTTCGCTTCAATCGTTTTCCTTAAACGGCTTTTCCGAACTATATCAAGTGCTGTTTAGGTGACATCCACTATTAATCGATCCTCCTTAAGCAACGTTGGCTTCTTGATAGAGCTTTGGCGCCCTCAGTGTTTATCTCCGGACTATTGCAAATTATTCTTTGAAGCACTTTATCGGTCGTATCCAATAAACATCTTGCGTTATGAATGATGAAGTTCAGGATCTTGGTCCACGCCATCAGCGTGTACTGGTCCTGAACAAAATGTATGAAATGTGGCAGCAACGATGGGATGAGAGTGTGAATGGCAGATGAACGCACATGTTCATTTCGGATGTTTGGTCTGTCACTTGGGTATTTGCTCACGGGACACGGCAGTATGAATGGGTTCCTGTACAGGCGTGGACTGGCCACGGATGCTAGATGCCCTTGCGAGGCGGCGGAGGAGAGTGCTAAGCACCTTCTCGTGGAGTGTAGCCTGTATGTGGATTTGCGTGACTTAGGTGCTTGTGGAATCGTAGTGAATGGTGAAAGTGTGGATGTGAGTGGTGTATTAGGCGTGAGAGAAAGGTATGAATGTCTGAACAGATTTGCCGTGGCACTTTTTGAGAGAAGAATAAGAATGGTGCGTGAATGAGTGCGTGAATGACACGCAGGGTGACTACAACCGGGTGAAAGACCAAGGTCGATTCCGGTTATAACTTCGGGTCTTGGCGAACCCGCGTATCTGAGCTGCCCTAGCGGTGCCTAGGAATTTACGAGATTCCTAACCGTAGCTCAATGAGCGGAGTACAAACCAAAGTACTCTTAAAACAAAAATGGGTACCACGGGGATCGGGAGCCCCACAGTAGAATTTACTGTGCCCGATCGAGGTGAGGCGCCATTTGGTTGTGGTTAATACCCATGTCGCGGGTAAGATCTTCAGATCGCAGGTGGGAGGTAACTGGCAAATGTAGCAATGCATTGCACTTCTTTCGGGCACTGTAACTGCTAAAGACAGTAGAGGTTTAGATAGTCCTCGCCACCAGCAGGTGGAGAGTCAGCTTGTAACTGATTCTATCTGTTAACTACCAGTAATGGTGGTGCGTTGATTGAGCATATCTCGATCCCTATAGACGTAGGCGACTCGTGGTTTAATGTTGTGGACAACAAGGTCACGTTAAATAACTCCCCTATAACTGGTCTCCCGGCAAATGCCTGAATGCGTTTGCCGTGGCACTTTTTGAGAGACGAATGAGAATGGTGCGTGAATGAGTGCGTGAATGACACGCAGGGTGGCTACAACCGGCTGAAAGACCAAGGTTTTGGCGAAACCGCGTAGCTGAGCTGGCCTAGGAATTTACAAGATTCCTTACTGTAGCTCTACGAGCGGAGTACAAACCAAAGTACTCTTAAAACAAAAATGGGTACCACGGGGATCGGGAGCCCCACAGTAGAATTTACTATGCCCGATCGAGGTGAGGCGCCATTTGGCAGCTACGTGGTGGTTGTGGTTAATACCCATGTCGCGGGTACGATCTTCAGATCGCAGGTTGGAGGTAACTGGCAAATGTATCAATGCATTGCACTTCTTTCGGGCACTGTAACTGCTAAAGACAGTAGAGGTTTAGATAGTCCTCGCCACCAGCAGGTGGAGAGTCAGCTTGTAACTGATTCTATCTGTTAACTACCAGTAATGGTGGTGCGTTGATTGAGCCTATCTCGATTTCTATAGTCGTAGGTGACTCGTGGTCTTATGCGCGGGCAACTAAACCACGTCAAATAATAAACTATAACTGGGCTCCCGGCAATGTTAACATCCTCGGTTATGATAGATTGATGGGTGAGGTTAACCAAAGGGCTTAGATTCACTTAAAACTCTAAAATTTATCCCTCCTGCTAAAAACATTCGCTATACGTTGGAAAACAGGCTACACCAACGGTGAAACATTTGTTTCCGCACCTTGGCCAAACATCGGTTGACCAATTTAGTCAAAAACTATTCCGAAATTCTAAGCAAGAAAACTTCTCAGAAACATGATACGTGTATAAGGTTCACCTCACCATTCCCTATATTTTCAATAAATGCCACGTGTCGTTCCCAAACCCTTAAATACACTCTTTAAAAGTTAACAATCTCAGACGGTTCCCTCCAACTAACTATCGATCAGAAATATGAAGTCGGCATATGGTCTCATGATCATGGCGCTACACAATGACCTCCAGATTTTGTCACAGACACTTTACCTACAAAGAAATAAATTTAAAAATATTTATTGTTTAAGCATATCCCCAGCAATACTGATTTTTATATCAACATGTAAAAAGGTAAACCGTACAAATGTTGCCATTATAGTTTTTGCCACAGATAAGATTTCATTTTAAATTAATTATTGTATATTAACAAAAAATATTATTAATTGAAACAAAAAAAATATTTATTTTCTTTAAATTTATATTAAAAATTAACCGTTAATGGGGAATTCTTCTTTATATTAAAATGTTGATAAAAGGAAAGAAAAATTTGTGAAAATTTTTTCCATATGTGTACAAACTGAACACTTCAATAGCTAATTTGCAAAAGCTCTATAATTAATTCTCATATAAATATAAAAAATGATTTTATTTTATCTCTGTTAGTGAAAACAATTACTTAAACATTAATGTATTTATATGAATATATTTTATTACTAAGAAAACATCGTTTAGTTCTCGTGCTTTTTGCATTTGAATATCATTTGTACGGTGTGTACTGTAAGAACTTATATCCGAATGGTTTATGTCTTCGATCGCTGTTCCCGCATATGTGAAAAGCTTTTCAATATCGAAGATAATATCCAAAGAGTGTGGACGTGTATTCGATTTATCTCGGATTAATATTAATAAAGATTATGTTAATAATCGTGAAGGATTTACAAAAAAGGATAGGCAACCGATCCAGCAACGAGTATGGACGTGAACATGAGCAGAGCTGAGAAATTTGTTTTATACATTTTGAATTAATATTTATTATAAGCCTAGTCTATATACAATATAAGAAAAAAGTAAAAAAAAAACTAAACTAATCCGTCAACTGTTTCGTCAAGCCGTCAAAAATAAATCCAAAATGGCGTGGAAAGCAACCGACTGCAGCAATTACCACACCCGTCATCCATAAAAAACAGGTTTGTGGTCCGCGTGGATAAGGGAGAAGGAACCAAAATAGCAACGCCAAGTGACAAAACCACTGACAATCTACAATTCGTCACCTCCGCACCATACTACGCCCGTTGGTGAAATTCCAGAGCGACCTGGAAATACTCGGATTTCAAGTCCGGAGAATTTCCAAAGTAAAGAAAATGGAGAGCGATAATAGAACAGAAAATTTCCGAAAAATGAAGATATTTTTAGTATAGAATCGGTGGTTATCACTAAAATCAAAGAAGAAGAGCCTAATCCAGTTCAGGATATCACCCTTTGCCATTATTGTTAGGCTTATGGGCACACTAAGGCCTATTGTAGGTATCCGCCCAAGTTGCGTTAAATCCGCTGAAGAACATTTAACGTCAAACTGTTCTAAAATGAGATCAGCTACAACAAAATGTGCACTCTGTGGAGGTAGACACCCTGCGAACTACGAGGGTCGTTCAATAAGTCCTTAGAAAAAGATGGAAAAACTCCTTTTAGCTCTATACACTTTTGGAACCGTTTTTCCAAAATTTTTATCCCGTCCAAAAAATAGGATTTCGGAAGTTCTGCAAAATACGAGGGTCGTTCAATAAGTCCTTAGAAAATCCAAGAAATTGCGCTCGTTTTTTTTGTAAGTAGCATTATCGACAGGAAAGCTGTCAAAATTTCAGCTCGATCCATAGCGTAGGTCAATTTCTATCGTCGATTAAAATTAACCACATTTATTTGTGCATAACAATGGAAAAAAGCGAGTTTAGGGCTGTCATCAAACATCTCCATTTGAAAGGCTTAAGCCCGAAAGAAATCAAAGCCGAGTTGGATGCAGTTCATGGCACATCTGCACCTGTGTTTGCGACGGCTTACATTTGGGTGAATGAATTTAAACGTGGCCGTTCATCCACAAAAGATGAACATCGTTCAGGACGCACAGTTGAGGTGTCTACTCCTGAAATCATCGACAAAATCCACGATCTGATTTTGAACGATCGGCGAATTAAAGTGCGCGAATTAGTTGAGGCCACGGGCATATCACAAGGTACAGTCGCTTCAATTTTGCATGAAAAATTGTCTGTGAAAAAAATTTCGGCAAGATGGGTGCCGCGTTTGCTCTCAGAGAAGAATAAGCGCAATCGTGCAGTGGACTCTGAGGCTATGTCGGCACTCTTTCATCGCAATCCTGCCGAATTCCTTCGTCGATATGTCACTGTGGACGAAACCTGGATACACTACTACACTCCAGAAACGAAGAGACAGTCATCACAGTAGATTTTCAAGGGTGAACGGGCTCCGAAGAAGGCAAAAACTGTGCCATCGGCCGGCAAGGTGATGGCCACGGTCTTTTGGGATTCGCAGGGCATCATTTTTATCGACTACTTGGAAAAAGGGAAAAACAATAACAGGAGCGTATTACGCGTCGTTATTGCAACGGTTGAGCGAGGAAATCAAAGAGAAACGCCCCCATCTGAAGAAGGAAAAAATCCTCTTGCATCAGGACAATGCGCGTGTGCACACCTGCGCTGTTTCCATGGCCAAAATTGTGGAATTGAGAATGGAATTGTTGCAGCATCCCGCTTATTCACTAGATTTGGCCCCGAGTGACTATTTTCTTTTCCCTAATCTGAAGAAATGGCTTGGCGGACGACGGTTCACTTCCAACGAGGACGTCATTGCTCAAACGGATGAGTATTTTGCAGAACTTCAGAAATCCTATTTTTTGGACGGGATAAAAATTTTGGAAAAACGGTTGGAAAAGTGTATAGAGCTAAAAAGAGATTATATTGAAAAATAAAATTTTTTTATTTTTAAAAACAGTTTTTTTCCATCTTTTTTTAAGGACTTATTGAACGACCCTCGTACATATTTCAAAGTACTAAAATCATTTATTTCCAACTGACACTTTCAAGTAAACGAATCCCTCCGATATTGGCTAATGTTCCTTAGGGTACTAGAACTTGGACCCATTCTCTATAACATTTACACATCCGATATTCCAATCTGTCCCAATACCTCCTTTACTCGATACGACCTGCTGAAAATCCCCAACATGGTTCCGAAATTCTCCAAACCCAAATACAAACCCTATAGAATTCGTTTACCAGGTGGAGAATAAATATTAATCTGCCATGAACCATAGTAATGCCATACTACAAAACACCAAAGTCCGATACTTAAAACTGAACTTAGACAAACGCTTCACATGGAACCCAAACACAAAACTTAAAAGACAAAAACTAAAAAGACGATACCTATAACTACTTCGACTTCTAGACAAACGTTCTAAATTTACTATAAACAGCAAAGTACTTTTATATTGTTCAATCTGGACCCATCTGGACTTACAGACTAGAACTTTGGGGCTTTACTAAGCCGTCTAATTCCCGTCGAATTCAATATCTTAAATCAAAATTATTGACGCTCCCTTTTATTTATATTCGCAATACTGTTATTCATCGTGATCTTTAAGTCCCATTTGTTTTTGATGTGACTGTGTCTCGTTATAAAAAGTTCCATTACCGTATCTCCAATTATACAAATTCTCTTGTTTAAGAACATTTCTCCACTTCCTTTCCTTGAAACACCTATCGAAGACTTAAAATACTAAGTCTTATTATAAGCACACGCTAGCAGGAAAAGCTTCAATAGATGTTTACTCCCCACAACCATTCATGTTAATTATTACAATTATATAAATCTGCTTGTTACGAGGGTCGTTCAATAAGTCCTTAGAAAATCCGAGAAATTGCGCTTTTAGTGTCGGTAAAGACCGATTTTTTTTTGTAAGTAGCATTATCGACAGGAAAGCTGTCAAAATTTCAGCTCGATCCATAGCGTAGGTCAATTTCTATCGTCGATTATAGTTAACGACATTTATTTCTGCATAACAATGGAAAAAAGCGAGTTTAGGGCTGTCATCAAACATCTCCATTTGTAAGGCTTAAGCCCGAAAGAAATCAAAGCCGAGTTGGATGCAGTTCATGGCACATCTGCACCTGTGTTTGCGACGGTTTACATTTGGGTGAATGAATTTAAACGTGGCCGTTCATCCACAAAAGATGAACATCGTTCAGGACGCCCAGTTGAGGTGTCTACTCCTGAAATCATCGACAAAACCCAGGATCCGATTTTGAACGATCGGCGAATTAAAGTGCGCGAATTAGGTGAGGCCACGGGCATATCACAAGGTACAGTCGCTTTAATTTTGCATGAAAAATTGTCTGGGAAAAAAATTTCGGCAAGATGGGTGCCGCGTTTGCTCTCAGAGGAGAATAAGCGCAATCGTGCAGTGGACTCTGAGGTTATGTCGGCACTCTTTCATCGCAATCCTGCCGAATTCCTTCGTCGATATGTCACTGTGGACGAAACCTGGATACACTACTACACTCCAGAAACGAAGAGACAGTCATCACAGTGGATTTTCAAGGGTGAACGGGCTCCGAAGAAGGCAAAAACTGTGCCATCGGCCGGCAAGGTGATGGCCACGGTCTTTTGGGATTCGCAGGGCATCATTTTTATCGACTACTTGCAAAAAGGAAAAACAATAACAGAAGCGTATTACGCGTCGTTATTGCAACGGTTGAGCGAGAAAATCAAAGAGAAACGCCCCCATCTGAAGAAGAAAAAAATCCTCTTGCATCAGGACAATGCGCGTGTGGACACCTGCGCTGTTTCCATGGCCAAAATTGTGGAATTGGGATGGAATTGTTGCAGCATCCCGCTTATTCACCAGATTTGGCCCCGAGTGACTATTTTCTTTCCCCAATCTGAAGAAATGGCTTGGCGGACGACGGTTCACTTCCAACGAGGACGTCATTGCTCAAACGGATGAGTATTTTACAGAACTTCCGATATCCTATTTTTTGGACGGGATAAAAATTTTCGAAAAAACGGTTGGAAAAGTGTAAAAATTTTTTTTTTTTAAAAACAGTTTTTTTCCATCTTTTTCTAAGGACTTATTTAACGACCCTCGTACTATATGTAGTTGTAGATATCTGTAAAAAAGTTTTTAAAAAAAAGGACTTTCTGAAAAAAATTATTAAAAAAAACTCAATTTAATTTTTTTTCCCCAGCTTTTTTCGGAGTTTAATTTTTGTTTCCAGCTTTTAACAAAAATATATTTACTGCGACATCTAAAATTTACAATATAATTTTTCATAAGTTAACATTTTTGCTGTTGTAATGAAATTTAGTTTTATTCAGTTTTGTTTTTTGTTGTTGTTGATATTACAACCTTCTATAAGTGTAATAGTGATTTGTATGGAAGTAATTAAGTTAAATTGTTGATTATTTTGTTTGAAAATTAGTGTTGCGTTCAGCTAACCAAGTAACAAACATGAATCAAAAACGATGGGAAATTTACTTGTAATCGATTTTCAAATATTGGAGCAATTTGGTGTCATAAATGATTTACAATTTGTTACAGTCAGCATGTCGATGAAATATGGTAGAGAAGAACCATTAAAAAAAAAATACGGCAACATTTCGCAAGTTTGGTAATAAATTGAACCTTTGGTGTTTGGTCCACAATTTGAATAATTAATTATACTCACAATCATTTATATGAAAGCAAGTAAAATGAACACTGCACAACAACTCATTTATGGTTGTATATTTGGCTGGTATAAAGTGTCAATACGATGTTGGTCGTAAAGGATTCCAAAAAGCCTATTCAAGTAACTTCCTTTATGCACTATTGCGTCACTATGGCTAAATATAACGAATGCAATGTAATTTGTTTGTCAAAGATCTACGACACTATCTGAAATAGGATTCATGTCCAAAGGATAATTCATACTGGAACAATATAATTGCTATACAAGTTCGAAGGACTCAATATCGGAAAATTTATCTCTTTGTATGAGGAACAGTTTGTAACATTAGATATCCAAAATTGTCCATTTCAGATAGCCAGGATGGGATGTTACTCTATTATTAAATGAGAAATTCTATTTAAAATTTAATGGTTTCACTGAAGTGGGTATGCTATAATTTCATAATTTTTTGTGTAAGATGTAAAATTTTTGTTTTACAATTTTTAATAAAAATAAAATTCAAAAACGATAATTTATGTAGAAACTATTTTTAATGAAAGTCTGTTATGATACGAGCTTATTAAATTAAGTACGAATAAACCTCCTGACTGCTAAAGAATTTGTAAATGATTTTATTGTACAAGTTCAAAAATATATCTACTATCAAAAATATTTTCCTAATAAATTTGATCCCAAATTAACTTAATTTGTTACTTTCTGATTGGAAAATTTCATATATTTTTAAAAAAATCAATTTTAATTATACATTTTTTTATAATTCTTTTAAGGAATTCGTTGTAAAATTAATAATTAACTGAAAAAATCAAAATAACAAGATAAATAATCAAAAATTTCTAAAGAAGAAATTTTCGAAAATTTTAGTTTCTATTAATATCATGTGATTACTAAGAGATGGCGTTATTGCATAAAAATTGAAGTTGACGATGACAAAGTGACGTTGGTTATCTTGAATAAACTATTAGTTTTCTATTTCAAAGTTATTTAAGTTCATATAGAATAATATCACGACGAAAAAGAATTATTTTAAGATAAATATTTATTTTTCTTGATGTGTCGAAAGTTTAAGAAAATTTTTATTTTGTAATACTGATTTTACGATTTCTTAAATGGAAAGTGGACATATGGCTATGTTGCTCCTCCTTGCGTGTACGAGACTGAAACATTTTATAATAAGTTACAGTCATATCAGAAATAAAGGGGATCTTATGATCTCGATGAATAACACTATTGCGAACTAAAAAAGGAAGCGTCTATAATTTTACAAATTATTTTTGTCTGAAGAATTTTAATTAAACAAGCATTGGAAGGATTAATAGGGCCTTATAATTGTAGTCCATAAGTCAAAAATATGTTCAAAAAAGAACCAGTCTACTAGCGTTTATGTATGTTCAGTTCAAGGAACCAAATTTAGTGTGTTGCGGTATTTTCCGGTGGAGCGTAAAAGTTACGTGGACACATTTGCGTTTGTTTACTTTTACTCTCATCTTGATGAATCAATTCTGGCGGATTTCGATTAGGGTTTGGAGAGTTTTGAGCAAAAAAATTTCAGCAATAAATTCTGAGCCAAAAAATTTAATTGAAAAAATTTGAGCAAAAAAATTTGAGCAAAAAAATTTGAGTAAAATTTTCAGTAAAAAATTTTGAACAAACAAATTTGAGGAAAAAAATTTGAGGAAAAAAATTTGAGGAAGAAAATTTGAGCAAAAAAATTTGAGTAAAAAAATTTGAGCAAACAAATTTCAGGAAAAAAATTTGAGGAAAAAAATCTGAGCAAAAAAATTTGAGCAAAAAAATTTGAGTAAAATTTTCAGTAAAAAATTTTGAACAAACAAATTTGAGAAAAAAAATTTGAGGAAAAAAATTTGAGGAAGAAAATCTGAGCAAAAAAATTTGAGCAAAAAATTTGGGTAACAAAATTTAAGCATTGAGGAAGTTGAATCGTGTTGCCTGAAATATGATCAAAAATTACCACTCAAGCAATGAAAGGATTAATAGGGCCTTATAATTGTAGTCCGTAAGTCCAAAATATGTACAAAAATGTGTATTTGTCTAAAGTGATGAGTACTTCACTGAGCAAAAAAATTTGTTATTTCAGCAACAAATTCTGAGCAAAAAAATTTGAGAAAAAAAATTAGAGTAAAAAATTTTGAGCAAATAAATTTGAGCAATAAAATCTGAGCAAAAAAATTTGATTAAAAATAAGTCAAAAAAATTTGAGTAAAAAATTTTGACCAACTAAATTTGAGCAACAAAATTTAAGTATTGAGGAAGTTGAATCTTATTGCCTGAAATATAATAAAAAAATTACCACTCAATGCTATATTTATACCGTAATATGTATACCGTGATATGTGAGATGTGGCTTAGAAAGGATGGACCGCAACAAAATTTTTTACAAAACCAAAATAAAATTGTTTGTTACGAATGTGCCATTTAATTTTTTTTCTTTATTTTGAAACCAAGGAAAGCTTAAATATTTTAGGAAAATTACTATGCTGTCATTTTAAAAACCCTCATGATCTACAATTAGAGATAAATATATTGATATGATGAGCTAAATGCCTTTCATACCTCCTATTCACCATAAATACTACATATTTTCCAATAGTTTTAAATTGATTCAAATGCAAACCATCCAATATCTCAATATACTTTTCAAAAAATAATGGCTCATATACATATATAACAATAAAAATAAGAATAAAAATCTATAAATTTGACCAGGTGTATGGTATTTTTAGATATCTTATAACAAATTCATATTTCTCCCAACATCATTTTCAAGTAACAATATCCGGAGTCCCACAATACTGTACGTGTATTCTTGGTCCTATTTTATAAAAGATTTATACTCATGATATCTCATCTGAGTTTATAGCTATTAATGCAATTTATGGAAATGATACGGCCATACTTACTATCTATAAAAATCTCCTAAATGGCTTTCGTTTCAGAGATATCACATTACTTTTAATAATTAACAATTCCGTACCCACAACATACAAATCTGGTTTACGAGATGGATAGTGAAGATTACTTTGGCAAAAGCATTTCTTTCTAAAAAAAATTTACCAAAAAAATTTGAGTAAAAAATTTGAGCAAACAATTTGAGCAAAAAATTTGAGCAAAAAAATTTGAGCAAAAAAATTTGAGCAAAAAATTTTAGTAAAAAATTTTTGTGGACATTTTTGCTAGATGCAAGAAAGTCCGTATTATCCATTCGTATAACAAAAAAGGAGTTGGGCTAATTTGCATTTCGGATGTATAAATATTGTAGATGGTGAGTGTTAGTAATCTACCCTGCGGGACACCATCGGATATAGAAGAGATATTGTAGAACTTATAGAAGAAGTGTCGTTTTTAAAGGAATGATTTTAGTACTATAAAATAGGTGGGAGAGAAGGATGTTCTTGAGTTTATAGAGGATGCAATGAAATGGACGATTGGATCGCACTGCTGGATAGTACAGTATTCGGAGTGGAAATCAAATTGATTGTTGGTAATTAAATTTAAAGATTCGAGTAAATGATGTAAGCGGCTGAGGAATATTTTTTCAAATTTTTTTCACAGGATTGAAAGGAAACTTATTAGCCAAAGGATCAAGTTATATAATGAAGTAAGGAAGACTGTTGCACTTTAAGAGAGTCGTTGAAGTATTTTGTAGGCGATCAAATTATAGTCAGAAGTTGTTTTTTTGGAAGGAGTTTGTGGAAATTAGCAACTTTGGAAGGAGTGATTGACTTTAGTACAATCGGTTCTATTTAACATAGTATATCTTCATACAGAGTAAACTTCAAATTTAAGTATTCATATCTATTCTCAAAATACTCCTATAATTTTACTCAAAAGAAAGCTATTTTATATATTATTCCTAGATACTCGTACTAATCTAGAAATAATATGCAAACTAGATACTAATTAAATTTATATAAAATATTGTAATATTCAAATGAAACTAAAACTTTTTTAACAGAGAATAACTTCCATGGTCGAAATATACTCGTACGTATAGGATTTTTTGTTTATGTTTATTTATCATAAATGAATGTATTTATTCAAAGTATCCTTTTTGTAAGTTTTTGGTAAAGCGTTGATTCTGCACTACTCGTCGTAGATAAAAACTCCACAATTCATATTCGTTGTATGTACTTTATACGATTCGATAGTCTTGTATAGATTGCTGGTAGATAGAAGTAGGGAGTATTGAAGAAAAAAACTATTGGGACTTAGTTGCTTCCGGTTATGAATAGCATTAAAAGATTCTTGATATAATACCAAAATCCTACCAGCAAAACTATAAAAAATCGATTTACTTTTCTAGTGAATTTTACTGTTGCTACTCTTATGATTGAATATGGAAATCTATACTTATTCATCTTGTTAATATGTAAAATGTATAATCAGATTCATACTCCATATTTGGGGAACTATTCAGCTCTTGTATATATATTTTAAGTGACAATCCATTTGGTATTAATTTTATCGTATTGGTACGACAACTTTTCTATTGAACCAATGAATTTGTGTGCTATTGACAAATTTCCTAAAACCCGATAGACTTCTTGTATTTTCATTTATGGTGGGTAGTATATATTAAAGCTGACAGTATAAGTACGATATATATGTTTAGAAAATAATAATTCATTTTAACCCTCGTAAACATTTTTAGAATAAATTATTTTTGTAAATAAGAGGTCAGAGGCAGGAAGTACCATGAAAAATCAATATTTCCTAACGTACTGGACAATGTAAAAGCTTCGTGATTTGGAATTTTATTTTTTGTTTTATTGAGAGAAAAAAAATAGAAAAAGAATGAAAACAACATATCTTAGTATGGGGCAGTCTGATAAGTCAATGATAAATGCTAGAAATATACCTGATATTAATAAAATTATATTTTTTTTTATTATTAAAAATTCTTTAAAATTAATAATATAAAATTTTATAAACATCTATTTTTTAATTTAATTTTGACAGTCTTCGAAAGAAGATAAAGTTTATATTTTTCTAATAATATGGAAAAAAATTAATTTCATGTGTTCAAAAAATACAATTTTTTTAGGAAAAAGGAAATATTTGAAAGCTTAACTAAGCTTGAAAATTTTTATGGAGACTCCCCACCATCAAATGGAATGATTCAGAAGAAAATTTGCTGAATTTCTTTCTGGTCGTATACGTACATATGACGCTGAGTTCTCATCCTAAACATTTAATTTAGGTTACCACCGAAGAAATTATCAATAAAATATTTGATATCATCGAGTAAAATTTTATAAGAAAGCTGACATGGTAAATAATTAAAAAAAAGTCTATGCGTTATTTGGCTTAAAGTTAAAGGTATGAGAAAGCTATCAGAAAGATGGTACAATTTTTAACTACTTTAATGGAGTAATTAAGTAGAATCCAAAAAAATTTTTACATTAATTTACGAGTACTTGTTGAAGGTCATTCAACAAGTACTTAACCTCACCGCGCGATGGAACTGCTGTCACAAAAGAAATTTACCATCGGGTAGAACATTTTTTTGGTAGTCTACTGTTAAAGTTTCAGTCGATTCCCTTCATTAGTTTTGTTTTGAGAGCCTTTAAAAGCGAGCGTGTCGGTCGGTTGTACAAAAATGGAAAAAGAACAATATCGTTCGGTGATTAGATTCTTGTTTTTGGAAGAGAAAACGTGGAGCGAAATCAAAGATCACTTGGATGCTGTGTATGGTGACTCTTCTCCTTCGATGGCGACCGTCAAGAATTGGTTCAACGAGTTTGTTCGTGGCCGCACGTCGGTTTATGATGAGCCATGCCCAGGTGCCCCGAAAACGGCTGCTACGGAGGAAAACGTTAAAAAAGTCCACGATCTCGTGTTAGCAGACCGTCGATTGAAGGTTCACGAGATAGCTGAGACTGTGGGCATCGCGAGATAGCTGAGACTGTGTATCATATTCTACACGAAGAACTGGGCATGAGAAAGCTGTCGGCGCGATTGGTGCCGCGTTTGCTCACACCGGAAAACAAGCGCAACCGTGAGACCACATCGGCGACGTGTTTGGCGCTGTTTCAGCGCAATCCAGCGGAGTTCTTGCGTCGTTTCGTGACCGTCGACGAAACATGGATTCACTGGTACACACCAGAGACCAAGGAACAGTCGAAACACTGGACTTCACCCGGCGAACGTGCTCCGAAGAAGGCGAAGACTGTTCGATCGGCCGGAGAGGTGATGGCCACCGTTTTTTGGGATTCACAAGGTGTGATCCACATCGTTTACCTCGAGAAGGGTAAAACAATCACGGGGCGCTACTATGCTGACTTATTGGGCCGATTTGACGTCGAATTGAAGAAAAAGCGGCCCCGCTTTGCGAAGAAAAAAGTGCTGTTCCACCACGACAACGCGCCGGCTCACACCTCCGCCGTCGCCATGGCCAAATTGGTCGAATTGCGCTACGAATTGCTGCCCCATCCACCGTACTCTACAGATTTGGCCCCCTGTGACTACTTTTTGTTTCCAAACCTGAAAAAATCACTCGCCGGGAATAGATTTGGGTCGAATGAGGAGGTCATCGTTGCCACGGAGGCCTATTTTGTTTCCCTCGAAAAAATGTATTTTTTGGACGGGTTAAAAAGTTAGAGCATCGCTGGGCCAAGTGTATCGAGCTTGAAGGAGATTATGTGGAAAAATAAATTGCCACCTTTCCAAAATTTTCGTTTTTCTTTTGTAGGCTAAGTACTTGTTGAATGACGCTCGTATAGCTGCTGATGAAATATGAACTTACCAGTATATATCAGAAACTAAAGGTCAGTCGAAACAATGTACTTCTGCTAGAAAATTGTTATGACTACTGTTTTACTATGACAATGCATCTGCAAATTCTTCAGCAATTACAACATCGAATTTATCCCATATCCAACTCTAAAGTTATAGTTAACTCTAAGGCCTATTTTGCATAGTTTGACAAATCATACTACATGAATGGTATGAAGAAGTTGTAATATCATACCACAAACTATATCGAGCCAAATAGAGACTATGTAAAATAGAAAAAATCAATTTTCATTAAATAAATTATTTATTTTTTTCTTTTATCACTAACTTATCATCCAACACTCATATATACCAAAAAAAAAAAATTTCCCAACAATTTTTTTAACCAGAAACTTTTTTGCACCAAAAAGTCCTAGTAAATTATTGTAGAAAACAACTTTCAATAAAATTTGAATATAATTTCTTAAAAAAAATTTAATATTTTATCCTTACTCCATTAATAAAAATTATTTTATAATTCCAAATTTGGCAAAAATCGTATTTAAAATTTTTCAATCTTAAAATTCACATATTCCCCACAAAAAGGAAACAAAAAACAATAAATATTAGTTTTGCCATAATTTAAATCATAAAAAAATATATCAAATAATTCAGAGCAAAGCAAAACAATTTATATTCAATAGAATCATTTCGAATTAGGCTTTAAAAAATCATATTTTATTTATCTTATAATTCTTTTCGTTTTCAAATGGAAATAAAAAACTATAAATATTCTCCATATCCTGGAAATATATTTCAACCAAACTGTTATACACACATAATCATGATTGTACTATTATAAAAAAAAATGTAATAAATTAAATTCTCTGGAGAAACAACAGTCCGTGGGCTGATCAAATGAAATATTGGACAAACTTTTGTATTGATTTGTCCTGCCTGACCTAAATAATACTCGTAAGTTATAAGTCATCACTTTAGCAGGATGTTACAGAGCAAAAAAAATATAATTTTTTCTCCTTGTTCTAAAAAATTTTTAAGGATAATAAATAAAAGCAAAGTTAAGACAACAAATGAATTGAATAAAAAAAAGTATATCTTAACTTATTTGTTTGCCTAGTATTCCTATAAAAGTATAATATTTTTTATCAAGTGGACATAGATAATATTGAATTGATATAAATTGAAAATTAAAGCTATACAAAAACTGGATTTATAATCATTCAAAAATACCATTGAAAAATAATAATTTAAAAAAATTAAGTAAGACAAATTTTGTATACTGAAAAATCAAAATGAACTTTGGGAATAATATCCTCACGAATGTTAGTTATATTCTTCCATTATCTTATATGTGTAAGCTTTAACAAAAGTACAATATTGGCTTCAAGTGCATATATAAATGAAGGCTTTGTATCTATTTGCATTTTAATTCCTCAGAATAAAAGGCCTTTCTCCATTTTCTTAGTAAACATTCTACTTAATTTATGGAATAGAAATTTTTATTTTCTTTTAATATTTTCAAAGAATGAATAAATTATATTTTTTTTTCTCAAAATATTAAAAGATACTTAAAATTATAAGCTTTTTGGTAAGAGTTTTAATTCATTAAATAAGAATTTTAATAGGATTTCCAATAAGAGTGATATGATTTCTAAGTAACATTTCGGCCATTCGTAATATGTCATGATCTGTCATTTTTTTTTCATTGTATTTCGTAATGTTTACAATTTTTTAATAAAAAAATATACGCAAGATCAACAATTACAAATTATTCAATTTTATTTTCAAAATAATCGTTCTCCAATTGCAACTTTTCATGCGCTCACTTTTATCTGAGTGGTGCGGTAAATAAACAAAACTGTCGATTCTGGTGCAAAGAAAATCCACAAATTATTCATGAACACCCATTACATTGACCTAAATTGACAGTTTGGTTTGGTTTTTGGTCTGGTAGAATCATCGGTCCGTACTTATTTCGAAATGAAGCTGGTAACACCGTTACTGTCAATGGAGAGTGGTATAGATCGATGATAACCAACTTTTTATGTTACGAGGGTCGTTCAATAAGTCCTTAGAAAATCCGAGAAATTGCGCTTTTAGTGTCGATAAAGATTTTTTTGGTAAGTACCGTTATCGACAGGACAGCTGTCAAAATTTCAGCTCGATCCATAGCGTACGTCAATTTCTATCGTCGATTAAAGTTGACGACATTTATTTGTGCATAACAATGGAAAAAAGCGAGTTTAGGGCTGTCATCAAACATCTCCATTTGAAAGGCTTAAGCCCGAAAGAAATCAAAGCCGAGTTGGATGCAGTTCATGGCACATTAGCACCTGTGTTTGCGACTGTTTACAATTGGGTGAATGAATTTAAACGTGGCCGTTCATCCACAAAAGATGAACATCGTTCAGGACGCCCAGTTGAGGTGTCTAATCCTGAAATCATCGACAAAATCCACGATCTGATTTTGAACGATCGGCGAATTAAAGTGCGCGAATTAGTTGAGGCCACGGGCATATCACAAGGTACAGTCGCTTCAATTTTGCATGAAAAATTGTCTGTGAAATAAATTTCGGCAAGATCGCAGGGCATCATTTTTATCGACTACTTGGAAAAAGGAAAAACAATAACAGGAGCGTATTACGCGTCGTTATTGCAACGGTTGAGCGAGGAAATCAAAGAGAAACGCCCCATCTGAAGAAGAAAAAAATCCTCTTGCATCAGGACAAAAAGAATAAATTATATTTTTTTTCTCAAAATATTAAAAGATACTTAAAATTATAAGCTTTTTGGTAAGAGTTTTAATTCATTAAATAAGAATTTTAATAGGATTTCCAATAAGAGTGATATGATTTCTAAGTAACATTTCGGCCATTCGTAATATGTCTTGATCTGTCATTTTTTTTTCATTGTATTTCGTAATGTTTACAATTTTTTAATAAAAAAATATACGCAAGATCAACAATTACAAATTATTCAATTTTATTTTCAAAATAATCGTTCTCCAATTGCAACTTTTCATGCGCTCACTTTTATCTGAGTGGTGCGGTAAATAAACAAAACTGTCGATTCTGGTGCGAAGAAAATCCACAAATTATTCATGAACACCCATTACATTGACCTAAATTGACAGTTTGGTGTGGTTTTTGGTCTGGTAGAATCATTGGTCCGTACTTCTTTCGAAATGAAGTTGGTAACATCGTAACTGTCAATGGAGAGCGGTATAGATCGATGATAACCAACTTTTTATGTTACGAGGGTCGTTCAATAAGTCCTTAGAAAATCCGAGAAATTGCGCTTTTAGTGTCGATAAAGATTTTTTTGGTAAGTACCGTTATCGACAGGACAGCTGTCAAAATTTCAGCTCGATCCATAGCGTACGTCAATTTCTATCGTCGATTAAAGTTGACGACATTTATTTGTGCATAACAATGGAAAAAAGCGAGTTTAGGGCTGTCATCAAACATCTCCATTTGAAAGGCTTAAGCCCGAAAGAAATCAAAGCCGAGTTGGATGCAGTTCATGGCACATTAGCACCTGTGTTTGCGACTGTTTACAATTGGGTGAATGAATTTAAACGTGGCCGTTCATCCACAAAAGATGAACATCGTTCAGGACGCCCAGTTGAGGTGTCTAATCCTGAAATCATCGACAAAATCCACGATCTGATTTTGAACGATCGGCGAATTAAAGTGCGCGAATTAGTTGAGGCCACGGGCATATCACAAGGTACAGTCGCTTCAATTTTGCATGAAAAATTGTCTGTGAAATAAATTTCGGCAAGATCGCAGGGCATCATTTTTATCGACTACTTGGAAAAAGGAAAAACAATAACAGGAGCGTATTACGCGTCGTTATTGCAACGGTTGAGCGAGGAAATCAAAGAGAAACGCCCCATCTGAAGAAGAAAAAAATCCTCTTGCATCAGGACAATGCGCGTGTGCACATCTGCGCTGTTTCCATGGCCAAAATTGTGGAATTGAGAATGGAATTGTTGCAGCATCCCGCTTATTCACCAGATTTGGCCCCGGGTGACTATTTTCTTTTCCCCAATCTGAAGAAATGGCTTGGCGGACGACGGTTCACTTCCAACGAGGACGTCATTGCTCAAACGGATGAGTATTTTGCAGAACTTTCGAAATCCTATTTTTTGGACGGGATAAAAATTTTGGAAAAACGGTTGAAAAAGTGTATAGAGCTAAAAGAAGATTATGAAAAAATTTTAAAAAAAAAGTTTTTTTTCATCTTTTTCTAAGGATTTATTGAACGACCCTCGTACCGAAATTGGAAGAAGTTGATCTTGAAAACATTTGGTTCCAACAAGACGGGGCTACGTGCCACACAGCACGTGCAACAACCGAATTATTCCGAGAAGAGTTTAGAGATTCGATTATTTCAAGAAATTGGGACACTGAATGGCCTCCAAGAAGTTGTGATTTAACACCATTAGACTATTTCTTGTAGGGTTATTTGAAGTTATTTATCTTTAGCAATAAACCAGACTCTCTTCAAACTTTGGTAGTCAATATTGAACGTGTTGTTCATGAAATACGACTTGATTTAGTGGAAAAAGAGCTCGAAAATTGGGTTCATCGAATCAGTTCCTCCAAAAGAAGTCGTGGAGGCCATTTGAATGAAGTTTTATTCAAAACTGAATTGTATCAATTGTAGTTCACATTAAGTAAAAAATATTTGAATTTCCTGAACAATTAATGTTTTTTTAAAAACAAAATCGAAAACCCTTTAAACAACATCGCACAATTTTGGTGGCCAATTAACATCACCAAATCTCGAAATTAAGCGTCGTCGGAACTTTTTACGTAATAAAGCTAAAATTGTTTCTGTTATGTGGTCTATGAAACTACATATGCTCCAGATTAAAAATTTTAAGTTTAAAAACAAAACAAAAATCGATTTATTGTAAAAATCTCGCCTGATTAATTTTTAAAGGAATATAACCCAAAGACACCTTCAAACCCAAATGCGGACATATTGGCTATTCCAAAATTACTGCAGATATTTTGCGGATACATCGGCTATTCTACAAGTGCTTATAAAATTTAAAAGCCTCTATATACATGAAAATTTTGCTCATTGAGCAAGAAATGGAGCTCATTGTTAAAGACAATTTGGTTCGAAAACAACGAAAAACGTGACTTTTGCAGAATTGTCACTTACGTAAGAATTTTTTAATTATATTTTTGTATTATTAATTTGTTAATTAAATAACTAAAATGGTAAATTTTTATTCAAATAAATTATATCTTAAATGATAATTTTATTTCACAAATTACAAAAAGGATATTTCTGAAGCTTAACCGATCGAATCAATTTTTGATAGTTTTTTTTTAAAGTTTCCAAGGCTAAAAAAATAAATAGGTTGATTTATCAGTATACACCATGGGCTTTACGTATCCTCATAGGCCCGTATTTTCATGCCGTTTGGGTCTTCCATGCTTTCAAAGAAATAGTGGCACAGAAACGGTGTCCATTTGTCGTTAGGCCTAATCATTTTTTATTTAATGGTGTCTCTAATATCTTTTATACAGGATGATTTTTATATTCCAGATTGATTTTATTTACTCGGCATTTTAGTTTGGATAATATTTATTTATTGGAATTTTACAATCGTAGAAAATGGTTAATAATAATTAATTATTAAAAATATTTAACATTGAAATAATGTGTACAAATTATTAAAAAATTTTATTTAAATAATTAAATAAATTATTAATTTTGAATACGCGGAAAAAATAACATGAATTTTTGTGATGTTAATCATATGCCAAGCAAGTTAACTATTCAGCTTATAATGACTAATTTTAAATAAAAATATGCAAACACTGGAATATAAAGTGAAGACTGCGCGACAATTAAGGTAACGTACACGTGAAATTATTGATACTGTGAGGAAGAGTGCTGTTGAATGTCCGGGTACCTCTCATCGACGCCGTGCACAAAAATTGTGCTAAAAATTCTTTAAAAAGATTTGCTTCTTTACCCGTAAAATATTCAATTGACACAACAGCTGCAGGTAAATGACCATGAACGGTGGTGAGACTGGAGTGCTCGAGTTTTACAGCTCGGTATAGACGACCACCATTTTTGGGGAAAAAATATTATGAATAACGAAGCACACTTCGACTTGGCTGGTTTTGTTAATAAACAGAATTGCCGCTATTGGGGCGCTAAAAACCCTCAACTGATATACCAAAGCCCACTACACCCTCGTAGAGTTACTGTATGGTGCGGAATTTGGGCTGGCGGCATCATTGGACCAGATTTCTTTAAGGATGCTGGAGGCAAAGCTGTAACAGTTATAGTAGTCACCACTATCGGGATATGTTGGAATAGGATCAATTAGGCCTACAGAACATGTGGTTCCAACAAAACGGTGCCACATCACACACAGCTCGCGCTACGTTGCAAATTTTGAGAGAAATTTTTGAACAATGCAAATTTTGAGAGAAATTTATTCTCTGAGCGATCTCACGAGTTGTTATTCGCCTGTTTGCATCAATTAATGCCTTTATTGTGTCTTCATCAGCTTCAACCGGCCTTCCAGAACGTGATGCATCTTCGAGATCAAATTTGCCAGACCGAAATTTTACATACTAGTTTTGGTACTGGCCCAAAGTCACTTAATACATCTTCTCCATACACATCGGATAATTTTTTTCTTGCTTGAGCAGCATTTTTATCTTTTCTATAGTTATTTAAAACTACTGTGCAGAATCAATCGAATATGTATTTTGACAGCTGACATAAGCAAGCTTTGCTATGTCAGCTATCAAAATACATATGATTATGCGGCTTAATTATGAAGTTGGTTGTGAAAAATACAATTAAGTCCTCTATTGGGAAAAAACGAAATTATTTTCTGAAAAACCCAATATTTAAAAGTTATTAAAAAGAAAGCTTTTCGAAATTCTCAGTAAAAACGATCATTAAACTTTGACAGATGTCAACCGATTTAACAGCTAACCCTATCGGAAGTTCTTTAATGCTATTATTATTGAAAAAATATCTTTATTTGGAAATTTGGATTTAAAAAAGGAATTTCTAGCACGATTTCTATAGCTTTCCATCAACTTAGAGTTAATCTTAACTTTGAAAGATTGTGTAGGTGCTTTTAAAACAAAAATTAAATTATATTTAAAAGAAATAATCTGAAAGTTTTATTGATGGAATTTTCCAAAAGAAATCATTGCTTTCAATTACTACAACTAATCTCTCAAAAACCATGTGAAAATTTTTAGTTTTAGCACAGTGAGCAAAAAAAAAAAAAATAGAAAAAACTATTTGCTTAAAGCCATAATCTCTTCTTGTAGAAGATAAAAATGTGTTTGTCTTTATTCTTGGTGTTTTCAATTTTAGTACGTGTAAAACGAAAATTCTCATGAGTCTTAAAAATATATTTGGTAAATTGTATAAAATTCATGATAAACTACTGAAAAATGAGACGATAAGGGATGTCAAGTATATAGAAAGAAAAACAAAATGTTAAAGGAGTGAAATTCATAAATTTAGTAAAGAGAAGAAATTTTGTGATGCGACTCCCTATGGAGTCAATTCGACTATCAAAGCTGAACCGTTTTGGTGTGTACTCCTAGCTAACTAAGATGATATTGCCCTTATCTATGGAGTGGAACAAATGTTCACAGTATATATAATGTGCCCCAATTTCCAAGTAGACCCAATGACCAAGCTATAAATTCTGTTACTGAAGATAAATAACAGTCAACCTAGAGTCACTTTCGGTTCGAACAGTTTTCATGACCTCACATCCACTAAAGAAATGGTCTTTGACTACCCCATATTTTCGGCTACAAATACCTACCAAGTAAATGTCGTTTGAAAAATATGCTCAAATTACAATAAAAGAGCAAAACCACCACAATTCTATAGTAATTCATATATTCAAGGGTTTGATGAATTAAATTTTGTATTAGATGTAATAATAATTCTTCGCCTATTTTCTCAACAAAGTTCAAAGTGATAATCGTACGTCTAGAAATATCCTTACGGTTAGTTTGAATTGTTTTCTTTAATATAATAAATATTTGGAATATTATATCCAGCAATGAATCGATACAAATTAAATTGATGATTTGTTAGAAATTTAAGCAAAAATAAAATGAATTCAATTTATCATACTTGAATACGTTCTAAATTCTTGGTATAAGAAGACTTATTTACTAAGGCAGTCTGATAAGTCAGTGATAAATATAACAAAGAATTAATTTATTCAACAAAAATTTATTTACATCTTTTTGTTGCTGAATGCATTTTATTTACTGATATTGGAACTATTTTTTACCATCGGCAGAGTACGGTTTGTCAAACTCTGTGAAATAAGCCTGAGTTTCAGATATAACTTCGATGAATGTTGAAACAGAACTTTTTTCTTTGACAAATACGGTCAGTTTATCTTGGTTACATTATTTAAATGCTGTATAAAACTGTTCTTCTATTGGTTTTTCTTTTTCAATATAGTCGATGAAGATTATACCATATTCATCCCAGAGTAGCTATAACTTTTCTTGCCGATGAAATCGGTTTTGCCTTCTTTGGTGCTAGGTTTACTGTTTGACTGAACTTTGGTTTATGGCGTAAAATTGTGAATCCATATTTCAGCAACAGTTATGAATCTATGAAAAAATTTATTTGGCTAACACTTAAAAATATCCAAACACTTCACTGCAGTCGTTATACGAATACATCATTGGTCAGGTGTTAGCAAAAGCAGACCCATTTTTGATATTTTTGCACCTACACGTCTTTTTAAGATATTTACCATATCAGCTATCTCACATACTTTCATTCGACGGTCTTTTAAAATAATATCGTGGATCTCTTTTTACATTATGTACTTTTAATGGCTATCAAAACTAAAATAATGAACATATATTTATCAACATTTTTATGGCGTCTTTGTAAAAATGCCAAATAATAAAAAAAATAGCATTTTTCTGATATCAACTATATTTTTTTGAATTTATCATTGACTTATCAGACTGATGTCATATACATTTTATGGAAAAACTTACTTCATTTAAGATAATAAATAAAATTATTTAAAAAAAAAAAACAACACCATTTAAATATATATTTTTTGATGCCGTTAAATGACTGCAAAAAGCTTTTATGAAATTTCTTTTTGATAAAATCAAATGTTTACTAACTTATACTGGATGTGATGCTGTTTTTTTCTCTTTTACTTCTATGACTTTAAGATATTAAAGAGGAGTATTTTTTTTTATAAGTTTAAGAAGGAGAAAAATATAAACTGGAAAACTTATAATTACATTCATTTGTTGAAAGTAGCACAGTTTTGAACCGAAAAGTAATTAAGTATTTTGCTATTTTAGCAATTTTAAATTTAGAGACAATAAAAAGAATTGAAAGAATTATTTTTAGAAAGTAATAATATTTAATGAAAACTCTAATAATTTCATCAACACCTTGGTTTTCTTATAGGTTTTTAATGGCAGAACGAAAATATGAGCTGTTGATGCTTTTATGTGCTATTTATAAGATAGCCGAAAATAATTTTCCTTATAGATACTATCAACGTGGCATGAATCCTTTATAATTGAAAAGTTTTCATGTCTTATTTCTTCGAAAAATTGCTTTATCATGAAAGGAAGAACATTTTTTTTTTCAATAATCTTTTTTGTTGGCAATTATTAGATATCGTTATTGTTCCGACTTTATTATTAATTTTTATTTGAGGAAAAAATATGGAAAACTTTACAATGTAAATTTCTTGGTAAGAAAAACCCTTTTACTGTTGTCATCATCGTCATCTCTTCTTATCCGTATTGTCCTTCGCTCAGTCATCCTTTTCATCAAGGCCATCATCATCATCATCTTCATCAACATCGTCACCACTATCATGATCATTTTAGCTAATAATAAACAAGAGGATATATTTGTGAAATTTCTAAAAGGACTCAAATTTTCTGCTCTAACGAATCTTAATTGCATATACACCGTCAGAGGTACGTGCCGTACAGCTGGCATATTAAACTCTACTCGAACTTGTACTGTTCTACTCTCTGATTATTAGCATCTGCATAGTTTGGATTAGTTTTCCGTTTAATGAAATTGACTTTTAATTAATAAATTTTGGATATTTGTTAATATTTTGCAAAGTCAAAAACTGATAACTTTTTCTCAATGTTTATGATAATAAAATCGGAAAGTACTCGTACTTTTATAAAATCTTTCTTATTAAATAACTAAATTAGTGAGCATGAACTCATTAGTAATGAATTTTATTTACTTTAAGATTTTTAAGTTTATTTCATTTAAAAATGAGTACACTTCAAAGAATCTTTAAACGGAGACATAATATGAATAAATATTCTTAGAATCATCAAGTTTAGTATAGATTTTCCAGGCAAGAACTTCATCACCTATACAGATTTAGTGTCCAGCCCACCAAAGCCTATTGAGCTTTATTCAATACATAACCGGGCTGTTATGGTAACACTCCAGGATTTCATCGTTAAGTAGACTTCAGAATCGTTTATCCTCGCAGAATTTTTTGAAGAATCCTCCTCTCGAACGTGGACTAGATTTCACAATTTCACGGAGATCCAATTATATGAATTATACATGGGAACTGGCAACACTAGTTTCCTATACAGCAATAACTTCGATGTTATTGTCAGAATTTTTGAGCGAAATAATTTAGACTACCTGAATTTTCCTTACGAAACAAAAAAAATGTTTTCTTTTATTAATAAACATAAATTTCATAAATACTATTTCTCCACTACTCATAACAGTTCTGCTGAAAAGTTTAGAACGTAACACAGTAGAAATATTTCTTTTTGCAAAATTCATTTTTATTATTCAACATAATTTCCTTTGAGGGCGATACAGCGATTATAGCGATCTTCCAACTTTTCGATACCATTTTTATAGTACTCTTTCGGTTTTGCCTCAAAATAGGCCTCAGTTTCGGCAATCGGTCTTAAATTTCTTGCCAGCGAGCATTCTCTTGAGGTCTGCAAACAGGAAAAAGTCGCTGGGGGCCAGTACTGGAGAATACGGTGGATGGGGCAGCAATTCGTAGCCCAATTCATTGAGTTTGACCATCGTTTTCATCGACTTGTGACACGGTGCATTGTCTTGGTGAAACAACACTTTTTTCTTCTTCAAATGAGGCCGTTTCTTAGCGATTTCTTTATTCAAACGATCCAATAACGCTATATAATAGTCGCTGTTGATCGTCTGTCCCTTCTGGAGATAGTCAATGAATATTATACCATGCGCATCCCAAAATACAGACGCCATCACCTTGCCAGCCGACTGTTGCGTCTTTCCACGCTTTGGATTCGGTTCGTCGCTCCCTCTCCACTCTGCCAACTGCCGATTGGACTCTGGAGTGTAGTGACGGAGCCATGTTTTATCCATTGTCACATATCGATGCAAAAATTCGGGTTTATTGCGCTTGAACAGCTCTAAACACTGCTCAGAATCATCAACACGTTGTTGTTTTTGGTCCACAGTGAGCTCACGCGGCACCCACTTTGCACACAGCTTTCGCATGCCCAAATATTCATGCACGATATGTCCAACACGCTCTTTCGATATCTTCAGAGTCTCAGCTATCTCGCTCAACTTCACTTTACGGTCATTTAAAATTATTTTGTGGATTTTTTTGATGTTTTCTGCCGTCACCACCTCTTTTGGGCGTCCACTGCCTTCTGCATCAACTGTGCTCGTACGACCAGTTCGAAATTGACGAAACCAATATTCCACAGTTGAAATAGCTGGAGTAGAGTCCGGATAACGTTTATCAAACCATGCTTTGGTTTCCACTGTATTTTTTTTCATCAAAAAGCAATGCTTTATCAATACACGAAATTCGTCTTTATCCATTTTTTTTCAATAACAAAAGTTGCTCCACTCAAAATGCTATATCTCACGAACCAATCGACCGATTGCTGTCAAATTTTGACAGGAATCATTTGAAGGATGGTGCCTCTAGATTTTTACAAGACGTCAACGTCATCTAGACGTCAACGTTCTAAACTTTTCAGCCGAAATGTTAGTTATGAAAAATAAAAATTTAAATTTTCTACATCCTTTTTGTTTATACAAATTTTATTAACTGAAAAAGTTTTACTCTTTTCGAACACGAATTTTAATAAAAGATAAATCATTTTAAGATAATTTAATACGGTTTTTTTTTTTTTAAATAATACAAAAAAAATAGAGGTAATTCCTTAAATAAATATTAACAGTCTTGTATTTTTTTAAAAAATGCGATAAATTTTTACCAATCATATTTTTTAATGAACAAAACTACGAGGTCTGTTCAAGGAGTATCGCGAATTTTGTGTTTTTTAAAAAAATTATTTATTTATTCATGAATATCTATTTTGTCCCCTTTAAAGTAATCTCCACCAGATATTATACACTTGTGCCAACGTTTTTTCCCATCATCGAAGCATTTCAAAAAATAACTTTTTGTGATCTTGTTCAGCTCCTCCTTCGATGCCGTCTTTATCTCCTTAAAGTTTCAGGAACAAGAAAATGTCACAGGGGGTCAGATCTGTGGAATACGGTGGCTGCGGCATTATTACTGTGTTGTTTTTGGCCAAAAATGGCAAAAGCCAATTTTTGTTCTTCAACAAATTCGGGCGTTTCTGGCGGATTGCTTAGCGCAAATTGCGCATAACTTGCAGATAATATTCCTTATTAACCATTCTACCCTGTGGCAAGAACTCATGATGCACCATGCCCCTGCAATCGAAGAAAACTGTAAGCAAAACCTTCACATTCGACCGAACTTGGCGCGATTTTTTCGGTCTTGGCTCGTGTGCCAGCTTCCATTGGGATGATTGATCTTTGGTTTTCATGTCATAATCATAAGCCCATGATTCGTCACCAGTTATAACCCTTTAAAGCAAATTTGGATCGTCGCAGACAAAGTCCAACAGCTCCTCAGCAATGTAAATGCGATGCTGTTTTTGGTCGAAATCGAGCAAAAATCGAAAACGAGCAAAAAAACACGTGCAAGCAAAGCAGCTGTCAAAAATGAACTGAACATTCAAAATGGCCGAACTTATCGGCATAAGTGAGAGATATGAGTACCAACATAATGCCACAAAAAATTGAAAATCGAATGTACGTGACCCGCGGAAATTCAAAATTCGCGATACTTTTTGAACAGAACTTGTTTTGCGTTGTTCGGAAAGTAATTTCGTTTTTTCCTAACAGTGGACTTAATTGTATTTTTTCACAACCAACTTCACAGTTAAGATACATAATCATATGTATTTTGGCTGCTGATATAGCAAGGCTTGCTTGTGAAAAAGAATATCAACCAAAAACTACTGTGCAGAATTCGATTGATTGATGAAGCTGATGAAGACACAATAAAGGCATTAATTGATGCAAACCGGCGAATAACAATTCGTGAGATTTCGTGAGAAAAATGTGTGCCGTCGTATTGACGTTTGTGATTTGCTTCTCAAACGCCAAGAAAATGATCCATTTTCGAAGCACATCATCACTAAGGATGAGAAATGGGTTGTCTACAACAATGTTAAGCGCAAAAGATCCTGGAGTAGAAAAGATGAACTGGCTAAAAGCACTTCGAAAGCCAATATTCATCAGCAAAAGGTTATGCCATCTGTTTGGTGGGATATCAAATTAATCGTTTATTTTGAGCTTCTACCGAGTACCACAACGATTAATTCTTAAGCGTGCTGTCATCAGTTGGACAAATTGAATGATTCACTTAAAGGAAAAATGCCAGAATTGATCAATAGGAAAGGTATAGTGTTCCAACAGGATAATGAAAAACCAGATACAAGTTTGACCACTCGACAAAAGCTTTCAAAGCTTAGATGGGATATCCTGCCATATCCGTCATACTCTCCAGAACTACCACCTTATTTTTTCTAAGTTTAGATTAATGAGGTACAGGGGGAAACCTTCAAAAGGTACTCGCCTGGAGGACCTTCTACCTGCCAGGCGAGTTATGCGGAATTTTTAACTCGCTAAAACCTACCTGTACCTCTACCCTTGCTCCCGGAACGATGGTTCCCCGGCGGCACTCTTTGTAAATACTACTTCGCCGGGGCGTTCTTATTTGATATTACTTCTGTCTCGATATTATGACGCCTAGCGGCCTATTCTTCGTACGTGGTCCGAAGATCCTTGATTAAAGATTCCGCATACTCTGCAACTCTGTTCCCAACCGATTGGCTCTTCAGCATGCACTCCACTATGTTTTCTGGACTGATGGAACGGTCCAGATTTTTCTCCAGATCTGGCCGTGTCCCCTTGTAGAAGGGGCATTGGAAGAATACGTGTTCTGCATTTTCGATCACATCGCGGCAGTGATGACAGTTTGGGGAGTCAGTTCTCTTGAATCTGTGCAAGTTTGCCCGAAAGCATCCATGCCCAGTCAAGAGTTGGGTGATGTAATACCCGACTTCCCCGTGCACGCGAGTGACCCATTTGGTGACATCTGGGATCAGCCGATGAGTTCACCGACCCTTCGTCGAGCTGTCCCATCTCTCTTGCCAGAGGCGAAGACTCTCGGATCTCTCCTCTTCACAGAGGACCATTCGCCGCTTTTCCTTCTTCCTACGGTGTTGGCGTTCACGCTCTCCTGCCAGGATGTCGATGGGTGGGCATGATGCCACGACGAGATGCTGACGCTACTCTGATCGCTGAGAGCCGCTGGACTGATCGCTGAGAGCCGCTGGACATTGTCTTGCGGTATGTTGTTTACTCTAGCGATTTCGCCCACACTGGTGCTCCGTATAGCAGGACGGAAAAAACTACAGTTGCCAGTAGTCGCCTTTCGGATTTGCATGAGGCCTCCGATATTGGGCATTATCCGCGAAAGCGCGCCCTGTACTGCTAATACCTTTCTGCTGACGCTGGAGATGTGCTCCATGTAGTTGAGTCTGGCATCCAAGACCACTCCTAGATACCGGATGTAGGGTAGCGACTAGATGTCGTGGTCGCCTACTCTTATGGTGATGGTCTCCATTTTCTTCCGGCTACTCACAAGGAGTGCCTCGGTCTTATTTCCTGCCAAAGACAGGTCTGCCGATATCATCCACTGTCTTATCCTCCGGATGGAGGATCTGCCACCTTCCGATTATCATTTGTTCCGGTCTCTACAAAATTTTTTAGATGGTAAAAAAAAAATTTAATTCAAATGAGGAGGTCAAAAATCACTTGGATCAGTTTTTTGCCAAGAAAAGAACAAACATTTTATTCTACGGCCAGAAAGATGGCAAAGGGTATTTTATCAAATTGGATAATATTGAATTGAATAAAATATTAGTTCACTATAAGAAAATTGTCTTTCTTTTTTATAAAAAAAAAAAAAAAAACGAAATTACTTTCCGAACTACCCAATAAATAGACAGTAAGCAGGAAATTTTTAATATTAAACTTAGTGCATCGAAAAATATTGTTGGAAAAAAATCGTTATTTCAGCTTTTAGGAAGTATCAAAAATATATGTATATCCGAAAGCTTTCAGAGGATTAATTGTTCCAATAGGAGCTTGTATGGGGACCATTAATCATAAGAACGGTTATCACAATGGTGCACTGCAGGAGTAGGAGCGGATCTCATGCAACTCACTTGTAAATTAACCACCATTGCTTACATATAATTTCGGGAGAGGGGGCGGGGTGCATAGATGGCCATCGGAGTTGACTTCGAAACTAAGTGGATCAAGGGATGGATTATTTGCAATTCGGAAAGAGGAAGAATAACTGAGAAGGATCTGTCGGCTTTCGGGCTAAAATCCGGTACAGAACCAGTTCATTTATGATTTCAATGCAATTTTTGTTGAATATGACACGATCTGCGACCGTGCCATCCTGGATCCACCGGTTCTCGTCAGATCACCGAAGTTAAGCAGGACTGGGCGTGGTTAGTACTCGGATGGGTGACCACTTGGAAAACCGCGTGTCGCAGGTAGGTAGCGGGTTCGATTCCCGCTGCCGCCATCTCGGCATTGGTGCCGGGGTGAGAGGCCGACTACAAGCCTTACATGTGTAGTCCGTAGGGTCCCCCAACGTCACTGGGGGTTGCTTCGCTGGCCTGATAAGCCGCAAGCCATAAAAAACATCTTATCATGAAACAGCACAAGAGTAATCATCCGGACAATACCTCAGGCAAAACGACATTTGGCTTTCACCGAACAACTCGAATGGGTACCTGGAACGTCTCGTCTGGCGCAAGCTACTTCCGAAATGCGACGCTACAATCTCGACATACTGGGAATCTCCGAAACAAGGTGGAAACATCAAGGAATCCTCGCAACGCAGACGGGTGAACACTTCATCTACAGCGGCAACGACAGTGGACACCACTGTGGAGTCGGATTAATCCTATCAGCCAACGCAAAGAGATCTCTCATGGGCTACAAACCGGTCTCCGACCGCCTTCTGACAGCCAGGTTCCACTCGAAGTTCCGAAACATCACCATCGTGCAATGCTATGCCCCAACTGAAGTAGAGAATGACGCCAATAAAGAAGCCTTCTACCACCAATTAGAGACGTGTATTCTCTGTGCCGCTATATGCTCCATAGGAGCGACTGTGTCTCATGACTATGTGTATAATGTATAATGTAGAAATGAAACCTGTCAAATAAAAAAATAAAAAATGACAAGTTTCCAATATGCAAATACGATTTCTCGTACCATTAATGTAAATCTGCTATTCGCATTCCGGCGGTCACCTCATTTTCATTCAATAAAATATATACAATTTAATATTAAAACACTTTTATAAAAAAAAAAATTATGTATTCGTACATGTAGTATGTATAAGTAGCCTTTCAATAATATGCAATCTCTGTTATTAACGGAAATGATTAGAAATGATTTGGGTTAATGTGGACATTTTGTATGGCCATAAATGAAGCCCGTCATGGGCTCGCATTCTTTAGCGAAAATCAAAAAACTCCCCTCATGGGCTTGATAGCGGATATATTGTAGAAGACCATGTAATGGAGTTTTCCCAACTCAAAAAATATTATTTTATGAAAAATATACTGCATCTCGACAATATTTTATGGATATTGTTTTTTTTGTTTTGGTTTTTTTTTTTTGAGAGGCAAGAACTTCGAGCAAATATCTGCACTCCAATCGACTAAACTTATGCCATTAATTTCAATTTAGTAAGGAAGAACGCTTTGTCTTATGACGGAAGGTTTAATCTTGTTTTATCGTTATTCCTTACTATATTTAGCCAGTTATGTACTAACTGCTAGCTTTCATCCCAATTCGTGTCTATACATTTTGCACTAAAATTTATTTCATTGCTACGACTTTTTCGGTTCGATTTTCCTCCTTTCATTATTATTCCCTATCGTCGTTATCGTAATCTTAGGGCATTTTCTTCATCATCTTAAATATTTCTACTGTTTGTATTATATTTAATTTAACTAAAGCATATTGTACAGACATATTTTTATGCAGATGGACGGAAAAGTTTCACAGAATTGATCAAATTAAAATCAAATCAAACGCACTTTGTTCTTTTGATCGATCAGCGACTTAAAAAGTTTGAATTTTTTTTTCAGTCAATTTTATTCGAATTAGAATATTTTTCCCAAAATAATATTGTTAAAAAAAAAACATGGTCTATCTATGAAAATAATGCAGATTGCATTCAAAAATGTATTATTGTAAAATTCAAATTATTTTCAATTTTAAAATGCTTTTAAAATGAGTCTAGAATTTTTTTTTGTTGTTGTTGTAGAAAGTATCAATTTGGAAATATTTACTTTTAAGAGGATTATTTTTTGTGGTTTTTCTTGTTGTTGTTGTAGTTGTACTACATAAATTGATAAATTTCAAAGAAAAAAAAATCAAAATCTACATATTATTGAATTACCGATATTATTGTACATATAAGTTTATTAAATGATATCAAAAGCATTCTTAAAATAATGGAAAATAATTTTTGAAAATAACTTTCTTAATGGATATTCTTTTAACTTTGGAAGAAAATTATTTTTCGTTTGAAAAAGAAAAGGTTTTTTTTTGACTACTAATAAAATTCGATATTCAATTAAGCTTTTAAAACATTTTTTTTTAAATAGAATATTATGAATATTTCATAAGAACTTTGAAAGGGTGCGCCATCTGTTGGTTATTTTTTTAAACTCAAAGAAAACGCACAAATTTTAAGGAATCATCAAAATATTTTATTGAAAATTATAGTTGAATCTATTTGCAATTATTGATTAACAAATAATATTATTATTATGACGTTTGCAGGCCTGCATTAGAACGGCAAAATTTTTGAGGTTTTTTCATAATAAAACGGCCTGAATTTCTTGCCGAATGCAGTTCTTTAGGTCTTGAATTGGTCTTGAATGATTTGCATGATTCAATACCTTTGGAAAATAGTCCCAAAGAAAAAAGTCCAATGGTGTCCAATTGTAAGATCTTGACGACTACTTCACTTCAGCGTTCCGTGAGATTGTTCCATCACCTTAGATTGTGTGGCTCGTAGTGCCGCTTAGTTGAAATCAAAACTTATTCACATTCAATTAATTAAATTTCGCTTAAAAAAAATTTTGTATGTGACTATATTGTTCAGAATTCACTGTAATTACCTCTTCACAATATTCTTCGAAGAAAAACGTTACAATGATTCTGCCAGTTCATGAATCGCACCAAGCAGTGACTTTTTTTTATAGGATGCATCGGTTTTTCATAAAACACAGGAGGCTGTCCGTGACCCATATTTGACAAATTTGTTGATATGAAAGTCTGCTTCGTCGCTAAAGATGCTTTTCAACGAAATAATGATTTTGCAATTTTTCGAACTATTTTTGTAGCAAGTTTGGATGATTAAAATGTGTTGTTCTGTTGTTAATGGCACGATGACTGAAATTGTACAACTTTTTACTTGACACGTGGAAAAAAATCATGACAAGTGTGGTTTGACAGATATGTTAAAAGATGAAAAAAAATCCTTTACATAGGTTAAAACACAGAGGCGGCGTTTTTGACGTGTGCTCTTATATGAATTTCATTATTGTTTAGGTGGAAAGTTTTAGTTTTATGAAAAATGATTAAAAGACAAATTTCCTTTGCAGTTTCCTTAAGAACAATTTCATACCATAATCGTTCGAACTTTATTTGCATCTAAGCCCTTTTATAGAAAAATGTATAACAGCGCCACTGAACTAGATAAAATTAAAAAACTGTCATTTCCATAAACATTCTGCACTGCTTCTTACATTTCACATACTTAATATTTTTTTAAATTTTTTTATAGATATCACAACTATAAAAAAGTAACAAGCAGAAGTGAATAATTTTAATAATAATTATGTTAAGCATCAGTATTTTCGTAAATCACATGCCAAGTAATGTTTAAGTCTTCGATTTGAGGTTATTAGTATGATTGGAGATACGGAAATGTAATTTTTTATAATGAGACACAGCTAAATCATGAACAAAAGAGACTTTGCAATTATTCGGAATAGTTTTGATTGAAAGGACTTGATTTTGTATAAAATAGTTAACTAACGCCATCTATGGCACACTCAATTGCCATAGATGGCGTTAGTTAAATCAAATTTATAAAGCATTCTCCTCAAAAGAGGAGCTTTTATTTTTACAGATTTTCCTGTAAAATAAGCTAAGAAAAAAATTAAATTTTTTTTTTAAATTTTGTATTCAAAATAACACAATTTCTAAAAAAATCAGAAATTTTTGGGTAAATTTTAATCTTTATGGTAAGCAACTAGACGAATACTCTCGTACAAAAGAACATAACACCCACTAAAACAAAATGACGGTAACTGGGCAAAAATATACAAAGAAAAAGCCGAAATATTTGCTAAACATTTGGTAAATACTTTTGCTCCACAAGACGATATAGAAGACAAATCATATACTAACAAAATCATCGAAGAACTAATGTTCCCACTTCTTATAAGTCTTCCTTCCAAAAATTTTAAGCCCTCGGAAATTAAATCTACAATTCTGCGTCTTTCCAATAAAAAAGCTCCTGGTTAAGATCTAATAACAGCTCCTATTTTGAAGCAAATTTCCCGAAAAGCTTTAGTTATTCCTGATCACCAATTTTGCTTCCGATCTGAACACTCCACTATCCAGCAATGCCATCGCATTGTTGATCATATTGCATCCTTTCTTGATTATTGCCCAGGCGTATTTCTAGATATCTCCCAAGCTTTTGATCATGTTTGGCATTCTGGACTCCTTTGGAAACTCAAGAGCGTTCTTTCTTCAACAAACTACCTTATCATAAATTCATATCTCTCCCAACGTTATTTCCAAGTTGCAATTAACTCAGAATACTCGGAAATATATCTTATTCTAGCCGGAGTACCACAAGGAAGTATCCTTGGTCCCATCTTATATAATATTTATGCGCATGACATCCCAGCTTATCCTAATATTATCATTGTTACATATACAGACGATACGGCCATACTTGCTACCCATTCAAATCCTAACATAGCTTCCAACAATTTACAATCCCATATGCACAACCTTCAATATTGGTTTAAGAAGTGGGAGTGCTCACACTCTAACATGGAACCCACATACTATTAGGTGTATAACTTAAAAATGCGGGATTTTTGGCCTATTTTGAAAAATTGTTACAATATATTTTATTCCAAGTATTGTCCATCGGAAGCCACTACTTTTTCTCATCTTTCTGGCAACATATGGATTCCGCGCCAAAAAAACTGCTCCGGTTTTGAAGCCAAGAATGAATCGAGCCAATATTTGATGCCCTGTTCTGAAGTGAAGCGTATTCCGGTAAGGGCGTTTTGCATGGATCTAAACAAATGGTAGTCGGACGGAGCAAGGTCTGGGCGATAAGGCGGGTGAGGCAAAACTTCCCAGCCACTGTTTTCTAAATAATTTTTAACCGGTCTTGCAACATGAGGCCGAGCGTTGTCATGATGGAAAATTATGGCTTCGTGTCTGCTCGCATATTCCGGGCGTTTTTCGGCCAATGCTTGCTTCAAACGGATTAATTGTGTTCGGTAGAGGTTGCCCGTGATCGTCTGGCCCGATTTCAATAGCTCATAATAGATCACACCCTTCTGATCCCACCAAATACAGAGCATTACCTTGGTGCCATGGATATTTGGCTTTGGCGTTGATTTGGCTGGTTGGCCGGGCTTCACATACGATTTTTTGCGCTTTGGGTTGTCGTAATGAATCCATTTTTCGTCGCCAGTAATGATTCGATTCAAAAACGACTTCTTTTTCTGCCGTTCAAGCAGCATTTCGGACATGCAAAATCGCTTTTCAACGTCTCTCGGCTTCAATTCATATAGGACCCAATTTCCTTGCTTTTGGATGAATCCTGCTGCTTTCAAACGTTTTGAAATGGCTGCTTGAGTGACTCCCAATGATTTCGCAATTTCTTCTTGAGTTCGACAATAGTCTTCGTCGAGTAATGCCTCCAAATCTTCATCTTGGCTGACCTGGTCGTTCTTTGTCTTCCGTGTCAAAATCACCACTTCTGAACCGCACAAACCATCTCTCGCACGTTGAAATCGATGGAACATATTTAGGATAAGCTTCGATGTGCTTCAGCTTGAAGAAGTAAATCAACACTTCCCGCAAATGGGACTTTTTTGGTACGAAATTCGACATTTTTGAAGCAAAAAAAAAACTTTGTTGCTTACACTATTTCGTTCAATGACTAATCGAGAATGAATGACAGATGTTTAACCTCCAAAATGCCATATGAGTTATTATTAACACAAACCATGTGTAAAAGTTATGCCATCTGTTGTCATTCCCGCATTCTTAAGTTATACACCCAATAGATTAAAAAGAGCTGAAGCTAAGAGACGTTACCTACAACTTCTTAGACTATTGGACAAACGCTCGAAACTAACAATTTAAAGTAAACTTCTAATCGACAATACAATTATAAAACCAATTTGGACATATGGAGCTTTGGGGTTCAACGAAACGTTCCAATTCCTATCGCGTCCAGGCCTTACAATCCAAGATTCTCCGTAAAATTGTTAATGCCCCCTTTTAAATTCGTAACACTATAATACATCGTGACCTAAATGTTCCCTCTGATCAGGACCCTTGCATTTGCCGCTTTCAAAAATTTCACTCCCGTTTATCCTATTATCATAATCCACTTGTGAGTGAGTTGTCCGGTATTGCCCTCCCCGGAAACAAGCATCGGAGACTTACAGAAAACTTATCAGATGGCACTAGAAGCACAAAAAGTGGTTGGATTGTTTTAAAAATAGTCAGTTAAGGTGTTCGATGATTTATAAATACGATTAGGGTTTTTCTATTATGAAGAGTTATGCGATTCAGATTCCGATGAGATATTTGTCATCATTATTCATGAAATATAACATGTTATCAATTGTTGTTTTACACATTTTGGCCTATAATACACAATCATCACTTGACGGATAAAATGATTTGAAGTTCAAGAGGGATTGAAGTATGTTTTTTACATAACCTAACAAGAAAACAGTGTCAAATCGCATGATCTTAGAGGTCAATTAATATTAGCAAATATCAAAATTATGCATCCTTGTTGTGAGGCTTCTGCTGCCATTTTTCTTTAAACCACATATAGTTCAGATGAAAATCTTTATGTTCAGATAAAATAAAATCGTTTGTCATGTGACAATAAAAATAATATAAAATAAATTGACGGTAATAGATTTTTCTGCCGAATTTCCGAAGAAATACGGTTCAATTACACTTTTAGACCAAAACTTTTTTATAGTCATTTCTAGGTTTTCAGAGTCTTAAATTTGACAATTACGCTTACTACGTGTAGTAAAACGTGGCTGTGAAAAAATTATCACTTTTTTAGAAAAATTTTCCAATTTTAACACATTATTTGGTAATAAAATAAATTTCAAATTATAACGCTTTAATTTCCAGGCAACTACAAAATGGATAGACCTACATTTTTAACAACATAACAAATTGCCTTTTGTTTTTAACTAAAAGTAAACATAAAATAAAGTAATTAATTTATTTGATTTAAGAAAGAAAATCACAAATTTTAATGATATGGTATTTTTTTTTTTTTATAAAATTGTATTAAAAATCAATTGAAACATTGAACACAACAGGTGTATCAGGCCTACCTAATCTTGTTAATACTTGAGCACTGACCAAACTTAGTTATTGTTGATTGATTTATTACCAATTGATTTAGTAAATCGAAAAATTAATCTCTTTAGTTTGTGATAAAATAAAACTATTATTGGCAATCTATCCAATAAATTATTGGAGTTTCTCTTTTCTTACAATTTTTTTTTCAAAATATTTTTTGATTATAATTCTTAAAAAATAATCGTAATATTAAATTAAATTTGAAGAAATTTTTGAAAAATTCATTGTTTTTCTTTGGAATTTTGAATTTTGAATTTTTTTTCATTACAGTTTTTTACTGTTGCCATAATTTTTATTCTAAAATGATAATTACCTTTTCGATTAAAACGATTAAATTTGATGGAAATACAATAATTTGGCAGAGTCGATATTGTTCAATAAGTTTTATTCTCTTTCAGATGAAACTCCTGTGATTTTTGCTCTTATTTTTATATCAAGCATATAATTTTATTACTAATTAATTATAAATAGTTTATTTTCAAAATTAGATTAAAATTGATAAACATATTTAAAATGTATCATATTAATTAGTTTTCTTATTTATCAATTTTAGCTCGAAAAACAACAGAAAGGGACCTAATATACAACTTTTAGCTCGAAAATAGTGTACAGAGAGGGACCTAACATACAACTCTGTGGTACACCTTTGTGAATGAACGGTTTTTTATTTTTTAAATTAATTAAGAATTAATTCTTAAATTTTTTTTTTTTTGAAAAATATATAAAATTAAATATTAGGAAATTATTATAAAAATAAATAAAAATAACATAAAAGTTTTCTATCATTAAGCATTAGCAAAATTAAAAAAGTTGGAATTTAAAAAAAAAAAAATATTTAAATTTTTATTTAATTGAAAAGCTTTTTAATGAGACGATTTTAATGGTAGGATAATCGAGAATGAAACTTTTTATAATAAAATAAAAATAAATCACAATGAATGACTTTATTACAAATATAGAATCAAGGAGTACTAAGGATTATTCGAAGGAATTTGAATTGAATTGAGTAGATTCGAGAGGAATTAGAACGCTTAGTAGAAGATAAAAATTTTGATACCGTAAGTCCAGATCGGTTTTAAAATTGTGTTGTAGATTAGAAATTTTTTCTTTAATGTCATTTGTAATCTAAGTAGTTGTTAGTTCAGTGCAAATCTTTTTGATTTCTTGTGAGGATGCCTAGTAAGTCGTGTGTCTACGTTCAGTCCGAAGAAGTGTACTTTGTTTTTTGGTGAAATGGTATTGTTATTAAGATATATTTGGATGAGGAGATTTTTTTAAAACGATGGGAGTAATGTAGGTACCTGAAAGCTATTAGTTAGGATGTCGTAGATACAAAGATTATATATAAATGAACCAAGAATACTACCTTGTGGAACACCAGCCTTCAAAGAAGACATTTCGAAAAATTCACTATTAGCTGCTACTATGATATGGCGTTGGAAGGGATATAATTTTTAAATATGATAGAATGTGAAGAGAAGGAAGATCTTGAGTTGACAAAGTAGTCTAGGATGGCATTCTTAATCGAAGTTATGTGATGAATGTGTATCTAGGAACGTATATGGACGGTACTCTTTTTGCGCCATGAAGTCAACTACAAAAAATGCATTGTTGGATTGTGGAATATTCTGATCGAAAATCAATTTAATGATCGTGAATGATTTTGGCGTCTTCAAAGATAGGGTAAATTCGTCTTAAAAAAAGTTTTTCAAAAGATTTCTCCAAGGGTTGGGCGTAAACTAATGTTTGGTATGTAAGGAATTGGAAATTGTTTTTTTTTTTTGGAGGGTTTGGGAATAATTTTGATGGTTGAAAAAATTATTCAAATATAAATTAATCAATTTGAATTTGTAAAGAGTAAAAAAGATCATCAAAATTATTATTTGTTTTTTTTTTTTGGATGGGCGGACGTTTTTCTAGAAGTTTTTCTAGTAATTTTCATAAAAAGTTCAGTAAACATTTAATCATGTTCTTTTATTGGTATTAATTTTAATTATTTTATTTTATTACTAATTATTCCATACATTTTGGATTGGTATTTATTTTATGTAAATGAATAAATATGAAATTTTTTTCACATTAGTAAACTCAAGTACAAACAAATTTGGTTTTTTTTATAAAAAGTCTGATAAATTTTGATGAATTAGATAATATTGATTTGAATTTATTTAATTTTAAGTGGAATTTAAAAAAGGAAGCTATAAAAAAATAATAAGTTATATACTATTTATCGATTTTTGTTTTTTTTTACTCTATTTTTATGGAATATTTATACATAAAATGTATAAATTTTTTAACTGTTTGATTTTTAAATTAAAAAAATAATACAAAAAAAAAATACAAAATTTTTATAAAGCTATTTTTTAAGTCAATAAATTAATATTTTCCATTTATGTGTACTTTTAAAAGATCATTTTATATAAATATAGATTAAAACTTTATTTTAGGTGATCCATGAGAGAGGTCCAATTTTTTGAGCTTCTCGATTAATAGCACGTGCAATGTTATATTTCAAGGCTTTAAATGCCGCTAATTTATCAGCACAGAATAGTGACTTTACCTAGAGCCCCATAAAAAATAGTCTAGAGGCGTCAAATCGCATGATCTATTGTAGATATATGAAATATTAACCAAACGCTGTCCGGAAAAATATATTTAATATTTTTTTTTAATGTTATATGCGATATATAACATGAGAAATTTATACAATATAAAAAAAATTAGCCAATTTTCTTATGAATTAAATAAAATAATTATGCAAATTTTCTGTTCCTAAAATATGACAAAAATTAATTATAAAACAATGTACTCTAAATTCCAATAGGTGGCGTTAGTTATATGGAAAGTATGCAACACTTTTTTGTATTTTTACTGATTTTCTTGTAAACTTAAAATATCTAAGTTTTTTTTTCGTAATTTAAATACAAAATAAAATAGTATTTATAGTGTAAATGAATCGCAACTAATTCATATTGTGAATAATTATTAACTAAATAATTCAAATCATCGCTAATTGTTACAAAACTATTTATAAAAAGTATATTTTTTTGATACTATTTTATTCGATTTTTAGATAAAAAAGGCGACTTACAAAAATTCAACAAGTATTAGTAGAAGCATAAAAAGATACTGACTCATTTTCAAAAGGTTTGCTTAATTTTTTTCAAAAGGTTTGCTTGATTTTTTCAAAAGGTTTGCTTAATTTTTCCCTGTTTAGAATTTCAATTCTTAGTTTAACAAAGTTTCGATACAGGACACTTCATTTAGCAGATGAGAAAAGTGATATTAAAATAAAGAGACTAATTTTTATTCATATCAATTTTATTCCCATTTATCCAGAATGGTTATTGCTATTAAAATTGTTTGCTTGGGCAGCTATACATAATTCGGCAAAGGCTTTCTTACTATTATTCGTTGCAGCGGTGCAAGGCTTCACACTCCTTTGAATATTATAAACCGTACTTAGACAGCACCCTTTCAAGTTTCTTGCTTTTGGAAAACAAATTTGATTAAAATTTATAAAAATATTTAAAATTTATTAATTAATTTTCTTATTTATCAGTTTTAGCTCGAAAAAGAACACTAAAAAGCTTGAATAGTGTACAGAAAGGGACCTAACAAACAACTCTGTGGTACACCTTTGTAAATGAACGTTTTTTTTCTTCTTTAAATAAATTATAATTAAATAATTATAATTTATTAGACAACACCCTTTCAAGTTTCTTCATTTTGGGAAACAAAGAAAATAAACACGGGCTTAGATTAGGTGTTTTCACCCTCCTTTTGGAGGTCTGAGGGGCAATAGCAATCGATTTTACGAGAAAAACTCATTGATGGAGAATGGCTGGAGGTGTAGTCACCGACTGACGTAAAGAGATCAAGTAAAGCTTTAACTAAAGCTTTTAATTCTGTTGCTAAAAGCTCTTTTTCTGATCCTTTTAAATTTTTAAGACCTCTTTGATTTTCATCAGTTTTCGATGTTTAAGACCTCCCAGAGTGATGTTCGTCTTCCATTGCTTTTAGACCCTCCAACAATCCTTTTTGTTACCGAAAACATGTGCTTTTGATAAGGAATATCCCCCATAGACTTGTGAGAACTTTAAAAAGCCTAATTTAAAATTTGAGGATACATCGTTATTCGAAATTTCGTTGTTCGCTAATAAATCAGAATTTCACCTATCATGCTCTCTACAGTGTTACGCATTGACCGGATGCTGCTGTAACTTGTACGGTTATAGCAGTCATAATTTTTTTTCTGTCACAACTCATACGTATCAACTTATGTTATTTATTTAAATTTATAAAAAAAAATTAAATTTTAAGACTAAAATTTTTATTTATCATCTAACAATAATTGCTAGACAATTTTAATCGTTCAAAATTTATTCCTATTAAAAAAGATTATAAGAATTTTTATCCCTTTTTTTAACCAGAAAATGTTTATAAAAAAAAAATATATATATTAAAATAAAGATCGTTAACTGAAAAACGTTTTATGTATTTGAAATAAATTTTCAAATTTTCTATGACTTTTTGATGGATTTTTTAATGCATATAACATTTTTCATAACATCATTATTGGATGGAATTTTTTTCAATATTTTAATGGAAACATTATTTTTATATTGAATATAATTAAAAATGATTCTTGAATATACAAGTTTGATGTTATTTTTCTGCATCAGAAAAAAACAAAACAAAATAAAAGAAAATAATAGTAATTTTTTGTTACTATTAAATTTAAGTTGGAAAAAGTATTGAACTTTTTAAAGAGCAATTCCATTTTAATGTCCACTTTAAAAGCAATTAACAAAAAAAAAAAAAGAAGAACAAATGCTTTTATATCCGCCTTCAAAGTTTTCGTTTCATTGGAATTTTATGCTCATTTATGGAACATTTTTTATTGATAAATGAACGTAGGTTTTTAGGAAAAGAGCATTTATGAGAATCTTATTGCTCTAACAATAAATTGTTATATGTACGTTCTGGTATAAATGGAAGATATTGTTTCTTTTTAAATAGAAATAAATTTTTCGCTATTATAGAAAAGTAGTTAAAAATTGCCATCGATAAGAGATTACGATATTTATGTTAAGGTAATACGAATGCATAGTATTTTGCCAGGATACGATTGCTTGTCATATCCTGTTAAGACTGTAAATCTTCTCACGTTCATTTAGAGATAAACTGAATCGAAATGAAACAAAATAGAATCGAGTGGAGTAGAATGAAATTCTGTTCAACGATTAAACTTTATATTAGATGACGAATAATACAATATAAAAACTCCAATTATAAGTATTGTAATCATTTCTTTATTATTTTTTTTTTTTTGGTGATACGAGTGCGATCAACTACTGTGTACATGTGTTCATTTGTAATCGTTCTAATCGATCCCATATCAATGAAATCTTTGGAGCAGATGTAATTTTCGCTATAATAAAATCGACCAATAAAATGAAACTAATCAGAATAAAACGAGCTGATATCAATGTTGTAATCACAAGTAGGCACTTTTAGATACACACTTCCTTATACAGATACTATACAGACACACAGTTATACTTGTTCGGCAACATGAACATAATTCGAAACTGTATTAATTTGTAATTTGTAGACAGTCTTATAGATAATCGTGTTCACCATCGCAAGATGATGTTCATACTCTTCAGCTAAAAATTGTTATAATAATATGAGAGCACATCAGTTCAACGAGTGTATTTTTCCAACAAAACAGCCTCTGGATTAGAGCATATCAACAAAATCGGACTAATATGCACATACTACGAGTATTAAGCATCCCCATATATGAGATTTTAGATAGAATAAAGCACATTCAGAATAAAGCTCTTTTAATATAAATAAGTATATTATAGGACAACTAACTTATCTCGCTTGGGGATAAAACTATTATTCGAGATTGTCTGAGGATCCATTAAGGTAATTTTATTTTTGAATTATTTTCCAAAGATATCATTTTGGCTACATTTGCAAAACGAAAAACAAAAGATATTATGAGAAAGTTCATCTTTAAATTGAAGGAATTGATTTTGTTTTCTTTTCTTCATTTATTTTTATTTATTGAATTTTCTTCTTTTTTTTTTTTGTGTGCTGAAAGAACGGAAGATTATTGTAATAAATACAAATATTATATTATGTATCTTTCTATCTTGTTCGTATAATTTATATCAACAATCAATTGAACATAACCTGAAAATATTGTATATTTGATGTAAAAAGGAAGGAAACGTAAAAGTTTATAACAATTTCTATTAAAGTTTCTTTCCTGTTTGTTTTTGATGATAATACTCATACTTCCAAATAATAAAACAATTGACTGTACAGTAAAATAAAGGATATATCTTTATTTACTTTTTGATATTGTGATAACGACCTACAGATATGTCTATGATAATATCTATAACATATGTTATTTGGTATACAATAATAGAAAAATCAAATCCAAAATATAACAAACAATCAGAAAGAAGTGGTTCATTTTTGATGGGCACAAAGAAAAATAGCATTTATCTGCTATTACAGGGTGGCTAATCTAATTACTGATTTGTTTGAAAAAGTCATAATTTGTTCATTTCCAATTTTTTCTTTAAGTTTATATTTTTAAATACTTACCATTAATGTCCAACAATGAATAAGACTATTCAAACTTCGCGATCATTTGAAAAAAAAACTTCATCCACCACTCTGCTCAACTATGAGGGCAATATGATAAGTCAGTAATAAATGAGGGAAATGTAGCTGATCTTAGTAAAAAAAATATTCTTTTTATAGTTTGGGATTTTTTAAAAAGATTTTCAACATAATTATTTATTAGTTTAGTTTTAAAAACCCTTTAAAGCAGACAAAGTTAGTGTTTTTTTTAATAATATAGGAAAAATTAGATTTTATGTATTAATAAATAATAATTTATTTTCAGGATTAAATATTATTACATTTTAAGAATAATTCTTACAATTCTTATCAGCATCTTGAAATTGAAAATTACTGAAAGTATAAAATACTTAATTACTTTTCAGTTCAAAACTGTGTTACATTTAGAAATGAATCTAATTATAAGTTTTCCATTTAATATTATATTTTGGCTGCCTTTAAATATATGTCTGTTTTCTATCTTAAACTTATAAAAAAACTATCATATTTTCATCCAATCGAAATACTCTTCTTTAATACCTTCAAATTATAGAAGTAAAAAGAAAACTGCATCACATCCAGTATAAGTTAGGAAAATTTTGATTTTATCAAAGAAATTTCATAAAAGCTTTTTACAGTTTTTTAGCGGCATCAAAAAAAATATATTTAAACTTTTTTCTTTAAAATCATTATATTTATTATCTTGAATGAAATAAGTTTTCTCATAAAATGTATACGAAGTCAGTCTGGTATGTTAGTGATAAATGCAAAAAATATAGTTGATATCAGTAAAATGCTATTTTTTCTATAATTTGGCATTTTTGAAAAGACACTTTAAAAATTTTCATAAATCAATGTTCATTATTTTAGTTTAGTGGCCATTGACCAAGAACATATTCGTGTAATGACTTCAATGGAGAATTTGGACATTTTTAAACATAATCCAAATGCAGTTTTGCATCGATTTATAACTGTTGATTAAAGGTATATTCGACGTTATATACCAGAAGCCAAACTTCTATCTAAACAATGGACTTATACTGGGAAACGTACACAAAAATTACAAAAACAATTCCATCGGCAAGAAAGCTTATGGCTACTATTTTCTACGATATATGTGGCAAAATGCTAATTAACTACCTTGGAACAGGAAAAACAATAACAATACACATTATAGGACCAGTTTATTAATAAAACCGAAACAAAATGACCACATTTAGTAAAGAAATAAGTTCTGTTTTAGTGGAATTACGATATGAATAGCTTCTCCACCTAAGTATCCATAAAATTTCTATTTTAAAACATGAAGAAATAGTTTCATTGATAGAAATTTGCATCCAATTATATATCTATTGCCAAAATTGAAGTCTATTTTGCAGATTTTGGTAAATCATACTTTGCAAATTATATAAAGAAATTGGAATATTGTTGGACATAGTTTATCGAGCTTAAAAGAAAAATAAATCAATTTTTAGTTTTATTTATCATTGACTTATCATACTGCTCTTATCGAATCTATGTTGAAAAGTAAATCAATTTTTTTGTTGAAGAAATCACTTTTTGGTCTTATTTATCATTGAATTATCATACCGAATTATTATTGCTACAAGGAAATTGCCTTAAAAAATTCTAAAGCAATGTTCTGGCAGCAATAATAAGTCAGTATGATAATTCAATGATAAATGAGACCAAAAAAAGTGATTCTTCAAAATGTTTTTATATAAATCTAAATAAATCTAAAAAAGCTTCATATCCCAAATATAAAAAATATGAAAATCGAACGGTGCAGTGCCTGAGTTACACCATTCGATTTTTAACACCCAGAGAAAATAACTTGATAATGAGTTATTAGGTCCATTTTCATTTAAACAAGCATACCAACTAACAAAAATATAGATTTTTTGGTACTTTGAATCTCAGAGAATTACATAAGCATCAATTGCATTACCAAAAATATACGGTTTAGTGCGGTACGATGGGTGATAGAGTTATCGGCCCTTATTTCTTTAAAAATGAGTAAGGTCAGCAAGACAGAATCAATGGGGTTCCGAATAGTACAATACCAAAAATTTGTTATGATCTACGATCGAAAATAAATAGGATAGACCCCCTGTAAGAATTAATAATTACGTAAAATTATGATCTTTTTAGCTTTCAAGTTCACTTGATATGGTTCTATTGAGACTAAACCTCCAATAAGTAGGCAGATGCTTTTTTTCCCAGTATTATATATAATATTGAAAAAACTCCATTAAATATATTTCCATATAAAATAAGAACATGTAATAGTAAAAGTTATTTTCATTTTTTCTTATTCAGTCTTTCAGATGGCCACCCTGTATCATTACCACCGATACTTATAGTAACAAATAAGAAATGGAAATAAGATGTAAGCAAAATTCAAATGATTCTTTGTGAATATAACTTATACTCTTTTTGATTATACAAAACCTTTTGTTGGAGATTTTATCCAATCTCCTTCAAATATCAACAATACACACTTGAAGTTTTCCTATCAATAAATAAGTCAAGCTCGTATTATTGACTTCTATAAATTTCCATGATTTATATACTTTTATGCGTTAAAAAAAAAACAACAACAAAATAAAACAAAATGCAAACAGAATATATAAGAAAAGAAGAAAAACATAGCAAAAGAAAACAATCGATTTGTATGAGGGTGAAAATATATATTGAGGTTAAGTTGAAATTTGAGGTTAAGTTTGATGTGCTTTTCATGCGTACGTAAAATTATACCAATCAAATTGAATGATTATTTATGGAAATTTGTTGATTCTTTTTTATTAATTTGATAAGTCAATTATATAATAAGAATATTTATAAAAAAAAAAAATTTAAAAATTTGCAAACCGTGGTGCAAACATTTTTTATTTGAAACTAAATCAAGACCGTTCTAAGACCTTAAAATGAGGCGGTGAATTGAAAAAATTTTAGTCAGCAAAAGCCAACAGCGATAATTGTACATAATAGTAAATGGTGAGTCGGAATTTTTTTACTCAAAACTTGATTAGCATGGATACTTTCAGACCTTTAACTGTATGTAAATAATACTAGACGTTGGTTACCCAAAACTGGCTCAGCATAGACCTAGGGAGAGAGATCTTTAAGCGTAAATTAAAGTAGATGCTGCTTCGGATTTTTTTAAACTCAAAACTGAGTCAGTATAGACGTAGGAAAGATCTTTAAGTGTAAATTATTGTAGATTCTGGTTCAGCATTTTTTTTACTTAAAACTGGGTCAACATAAACCTAGAAAGAGATCTTCAAGTATAAATAAATTATCGTAGATGCTCATTCCGAATTTTTTTTACTCAAAACTGAGTCAGCATAGACCTAGAGAGAGATCTTTAGGTGTAAATTATAGTAGATGCTCGTCCAGATTTTTTTTTACTCCAAACTGGCTCAACATAGACCTAGAGAGAGATCTGTAAGTGTAAATAAATTAAAGCAGACGTAGAGAGAGATCTTTAAGTGTAAATTATAGTAGATGATCGTCCAGATATTTTTTACTCAAAACTGGCTCAACATAGACCTAGAGAGAGATCTGTAAGTGTAAATTATAGTAGATGATCGTCCAGATATTTTTTACTCAAAACTGGCTCAACATAGACCTAGAGAGAGATCTGCAAGTGTAAATTATAGTAGATGCTCGTCCAGATTTTTTTTTACTCAAAACTGGCTCAACATAGACCTAGAGAGAAATTTTTAAGTGTAAATTATAGTAGACTTTGGTTCAGCATTATTTTATACTCAAAACTGGGTCAGCGTAGACCTAGAGAGAGATATTTAAGTGTATATTATAGCAGACGTTGGTTCAGAATTTTTTTTACTCAAAACTTGGTCAGCGTAGACTCTCCGTCTTTAAGTGCAAATTATTGTAGATGCTGGTTCAGAATTGTTTTTACACGAAACTGAGTCAGCATAGACATAGCAGGATATCTTTGAGTATATACAGAATACTTTCAGACTTTTAAGTGTGTTTAAATTATACCAAGTGGTGGGTTAAAGAATTTTACGCTCAAAACTGGGTTAGAGTAGACTCAACAAGAGATATTTAAGTGTGGACAATACCAGGCGTTATGTCTAAATTTTTTATCAAATTAAAAGTGGGTCAACGTGGATCTAGTAAAATCTTCAAACATTATGACTATCAAATGCTTGAATTTTAAAGGTTTTTAAAAAAAAAAAAAATATTTATAACATTTTGTTTTGCCCTTTAAAATGTACAATTTTATTGAGAAACTAAGAATACTATAAATTTACTTTAACTTTTGACAAATTAAAGACAAGAGTTTCAGACAGAATACGTATAGAATATGGAGAATATCCATTAAATCGAAATGTTTTTGTCACATTTTGTAGGATTACAAATCAATTGACGCCAACATTTGTGAAAAGATTGATTGTTTTTTAAGGGAAAATAAAAAAAAAAGTACGGAAAAATTCGAAATTTATTGTGAAAAGAAATAAAATTTAAATTCAAAAAGAATAAAAAAGATATGATACTTTGGCAAATAAATAAGGAAAAGGACAAAATCTTAGATCGACTGAGGAAACAATCAGAATTTTATATTGGCTACCATTGGGAAGATATTATTTTCCAATGTTAAGAACATTGGATAAAAGTAAAGTTATTTGAAAGGTGGATTAGGAATTTTAATGATAAAAACTGAAGAAGAAATGAAAACTAAATTTAACTCAATGGATAAGAAATTTTTTCCCACTTACTTTTTTTTAGTAATGCTCAATAGCCTATGATGGACTTTATATAATATTTGATAATAAAGATATAAGAAAACTTATGTGCATATGTACAATATTTATAGATTTTAAGAATTTGCAGAATATTATATAAACTCAATGCGAATGAGTTGAAGAAATTTGGGAAAAAGTTTTCCAATATATTTTATAACAAGTACTGTGCTTTCTCATTTATTATGAGTTGAAAATCATATTAAACTTAGACGACCAGATATGGTTATTAACTTGTAATTTCTGATAGACTTTTTATCCTTTCTAATATACAAAAATAATCTTCTTCGGATTGTCGAAAATATTAAAGTAGGAAAGAAAAGATGAAAGGTTAATGACATGTCTTTAAAAAAAAAAATCCTTTTGGAAAAGCTTCAAGTAATGTATCGTAGTCATAATCAAAGAATCTACAATACAAAAAGTATCTTCAATAAATATTAGCCAAAAACTTTATCAGAAGCTATTTTATTATTCAGTTTTCTCCAGATCCGTTCAGTATGGTATATATTGTCTGATCATTTTCATTATGCGAATTTTATAAATTTAACTCAAACTCTTTCAATATTTTAGCTGTTCAAAATAATCGATTTTCAATTTTCTAAGTTTTTACAATTGAAAAGTACTTACTTTTATGTACTCGTACTTGTTGTTAAACATTCTAAACATTCCAAAGATCTCTTCAATCTTCCTGACGAATACATTAATATCAATATTGTAAGAGTATCTTTTCTTTTCTTATATTTATTTTTATTCATTCCTACAGTATCAATTTCTAATATTTAAATTCTATCATCAAAGAGATTTACAAAACGTATAGATTTTCATTAAATGGAAATTAAATTTTCTAAACAACAAATAGGAAAATAAAAAAAATATCTAAAAACGATAATAAGAATAAAGAATATTGATTTTCTTTTTAAACTAACCTTCAAAGGTAAAAATCTTTTCAAATGGTAAAAAAAATCAGACTTTAAATAATATTATTGGAATAATAGAAAATTTCTAATCGTATAAGTAGGAAACAAATATTTCCTAGCAAATTATCTAGAGTGAAACAAATCAAATCAATTCTAATAGTATGAGTTCATTGCTATAGAAAAGGATCTCTTACAAATTGGCTCCCAAAGGTCCTGTTAGTAATATACCAGAATAAGAGTATTAATAATAAATAAATTATTTATGGCAGATTCTTATCATTCGATACTATTGTGCTATCAATAACACAATTTTAGTATAGAAATTTTAAACTTCCGTTCATAAAGTTCCTTAATTGCTATTTCAATATTTAATGCAAGACGAGCACTCATACGAGTATATTTAAAAGTGACCTACTTATTATAAGAGAACATATATAAATGGATAGAAAATCTTAAGGATTTACTTGTAAGTCGATTTATATTATTAACTTTTACTATATTAATTTTGATAAGAATCGAGTTTTTATTTTGATTCAATGCAAGCCTTTTTTGAAACTTCATATTTCGTTAGAAATTTTTAAATTTTTTCCAAATTTTTTGAAGTTATACTTTGGAAATTTTCAATTTAACTTATTTAATTTTTAAATAAACACTAATAAAATCATTTAAAAAAAAAAAAAAAGTTCTTCCTAATAATAATTGTTTTTTTTTTTTTGTACAAAATCTCTGTGCAGTTGCTAGAGGTTCTCGTGTAAGAAGCCAATTTGATTTAAATATTTTTTTTCTTAGTAGGTTTACTAAAGCTGAGACGTATTTCTTGGTATTTCTAACTATTTCGACTGTGTATAGTACCCTGGTTTGCTTTGGAAGCAGCAACAAATCTTACCTTTCAACTATTTGTATATCCTTAAATCCTATATCTCCAATTGATATTTTCATGCAGCTATTCTGACATTTATCATATTGCTGATTTTTTGTGGCGTTATATTGGTACTCATGTATCTCACTTATGCCGACAAGTTCGGCCATTTTGAGTGTTCTGTTAATTTTTGACAGTTGCTTTGCTTACACGTGTTTTGACTCGTCTTCGATTTTTGCCCATTCCAAAAAATGAATCAGAGAATCTGTATCAAATTTTGTGTGAAAAACAAAATTAATTGCGCGGACGCATTCCGAATATTGACTGTGGCTTATGGTGAAGCTACGAGGGTCGTTCAATAAGTCCTTAGAAAATCCGAGAAATTGCGGATTTTTTTTTGTAAGTAGCATTATTGACAGGAAAGCTGTCAAAATTTCAGATCGATCCATAGCGTAGGTCAATTTCTATCGTCGATTAAAGTTAACGACATTTATTTGTGCATAACAATGGAAAAAAGCGAGTTTAGGACTGTCATCAAACATCTCCATTTGGAAGGCTTAAGCCCGAAAGAAATCAAAGCCGAGTTGGATGCAGTTCATGGCACATCTGCACCTATGTTTGCGACGGTTTACAATTGGGTGAATGAATTTAAACGTGGCCGTTCATCCACAAAAGATGAACATCGTTCAGGATGCCCAGTTGAGGTGTCTACTCCTGAAATCATCGACAAAATCCACGATCTGATTTTGAACGATCGGCGAATTAAAGTGCGCGAATTAGTTGCGGCCACGGGCATATCACAAGGTACAGTCGCTTCAATTTTGCATGAAAAATTGTCTGTGAAAAAAATTTCGGCAAGATGGGTGCCGCGTATGCTCTCAGAGGAGAATAAGCGCAATCGTGTAGTGGACTCTGAGGCTATGTTGGCACTCTTTCATCGCAATCCTGCCGAATTCCTTCGTCGATATGTCACTGTGGACGAAACCTGGATACACTACTACACTCCAGAAACGAAGAGACAGTCATCACAGTGGATTTTCAAGGGTGAACGGGCTCCGAAGAAGGCAAAAACTGTGCCATCGGCCGGCAAGGTGATGGCCACGGTCTTTTGGGATTCGCAGGGCATTATTTTTATCGACTATTTGGAAAAAGGAAAAACAATAACAGGAGCGTATTACGCGGCGTTATTGCAACGGTTGAGCGAGGAAATCAAAGAGAAACGCCCCCATCTGAAGAAGAAAAAAATCCTCTTGCATCAGGTCAATGCGCGTGTGCACACCTGCGCTGTTTCCATGGCCAAAATTGTGGAATTGAGAATGGAATTGTTGCAGCATCCCGCTTATTCACCAGATTTGGACCCTAGTGACTATTTTCTTTTCCCCAATCTGAAGAAATGGCTTGGCGGACGACGGTTCACTTCCAACGAGGACGTCATTACTCAAACGGATGAGTATTTTGCAGAACTTCCGAAATCCTTTTTTTTTGGACGGGATAAAAATTTTGAAAAAAGGTTGAAAAATAATGTTGAAAAATAAAAAAAAATTGTTTTTTAAAAACAGTTTTTTTCCATCTTTTTCTAAGGACTTATTGAACGACCCTCGTACCTTGGATCGAAGCAACGTTTATCGGTGGTACAAAATGTTCTCAGAGGCCGGAGAAGATGTGAACGATGAAAAGCGGGCCGGATGCCCGAGCACGTCAACAAAAGACGAGAACATTGATGAAGTGAAGAAAATAGTATTGGCCAATCGTCGAATCACCGTTAGAGAAGTTGCTGAGGACTTAAACATATCGATTGGCTCGTGCCATTCGATTTTTACCAATGATTTGGCATGAGACGGGTCGCTGCGAAATTCGTACCGAAATTGCTCAATTTAGACAAAAAACAGCATCGCATTAACATTGCTAAGGAGCTGTTGGACTCTGTCCGCGAGGACCCAAATTTGATCCAGAGGGTCATAACTGGTGACGAATCATGGCTTTATGGTAATGACGAACTGCCGCACGAGCCAAGACCGACAAAAGCGCGCCAAGTTCGGTCGAATGTAAAGGTTTTGCTTACAGATTTCTTCGATTGCAGGGGCGTCGTGCATCATGAGTTCTTGCCACAGGGTAGAACGGTCAATAAGGAATATTACCTGCAAGTTATGCGCAAGTTGCGCAAAGCAATTCTCCAGAAACGCCCGGATTTGTGGAATAACAAAAATTGTACTTGAGCGCGAATTCGATGGCAAGCAACGATGCGTGAGCAGGGACATTATCATGAAACGTGATATATAATTATGAATGTGAGATGAAAATATATCTTGGCCAATAATTATGGAATATTATGTATGACGCGCTGCTCAAACTCCCGATACCAAAAGGAGTAACTTTGCTTTAATTTGCAGATAATATTACGAAGATTGTTATCGGAAAATTCATAGATGATATCGCCTACATCACAAAATGTGCAATTTACAATCTCCGGAACTGACTATCATCAGTGGTCCCGGAACTTGCGGATCAAAAAATCGGTAGACAGTTCTAGTCTGACCATCTTTGCCTGCGATATTATCTCGCAGCCATCGCTACAATTTCTGGAAGTTCAGATAGATGTCAGGTTGATCTTTGGCGGACATCTTAGAATTGCTGCTGAAAACGCAAGTCGGGTTGTGAATTCTTTAGCAAGGATCATGCCTAACCATGGAGGATCCGGACAGATCAGATGCTGGCTCCTATTCATAGTTATCAGATTTATGATACTCTATGCAATCTCTATCTGGAAAGTGACTATGGTCTATCAATTAAAGGAAGATGGACGCATCATTTGATTCCTAGAATAGCCACGTGGAACGGAAGGGGCTATTAAGAAGTGGGCCATTATCTGAACAAATTTTTGATAGGACATGGGTGCTTTAGGATATATACATATCGTTTTAAGATCAACATTCCCTTATTGCTGGCTTATAATGTAGGATGCAGAATATGTCATCTTAAGCTGTTCACGCTTTACCGAAGAAAGGAAGGAAGTAGAGGAAATAATCAGTGAACAGCTGTCCCAGAAGCGTATCGTGACATAAATGATAACATCGTAGTAAAAATAGAAAAATAGACTTGATGTCAGTCTACTCCCCATGGAGCAATACCTGATGCTGGTCCCATAATGAGTAAAGGGAGGTGGATTTTAGTGAGCACAAAGCCAATATATGTGTACTATAGGAAGATTTTACAAAATCCCATCCAATTCTTGGAAGCCTGGTTTTTAAGGTGGAGAGTAGAGGTGAATGAGCAAAAATGTGCTCATATCACTTTTACACTTTACCGTAAAGAGGCTTCTAATATAACCCTCAATAGTAGTAATATTCGATCTGTTTGTCGACTTATAATTAATTACAATGGCTTCTAGAAAATAGATAAAATGTGACAGTAAAAGGTGAATTATTTTTATCAATAAGGTACTGAAACCACTATGGACATATGAACTCAATTCTCATAGAATACAAACACTGCAATCCCAAATCCTGCGAAAAATTATCAATGCCCCTGTTTATGTTATCTAAATCTTAAATTCTTTTATGAATTATGCGTCCCTCGTTATAAAAAGCTCATTCGTATCTATCCTATCATCCTAATTCTTAAGCAAGGAAAAATGTTCACTTCCACCCTTATATTATGCACCCATTCACATTTAAAATGGCGATGGCCTGGAGATTTTTTAAAATTATAAAATTAATCATCGATGGTATTTTTTGCTACATGTCTGCATAACTTTGTATCTTTCATTAAGAAATCTGCTTATTACAAATTGTATATAATAAGCAGATTTTTTGTATACGAGGCCATTCAACAAGTACTTAGCCTACAAAAGAAAAACGAAAATTTTGGAAAGGTGGCAATTAATTTTTTCAACATAATCTCCTTTAAGCTCGATACACTTAAACCAGCGATGCTCTAACTTTTCTAACCCGTCCAAAAAAAACATTTTCTCGAGAGAAACAAAATAGGCCTCCGTGGCGACGATGACCTCCTCTTTCGACCCAAATCTATTCCCGGTGAGTGATTTTTTCAGGTTTGGAAACAAAAAGTAGTCACAGGGGGCCAAATCTGGAGAGTACGGTGGATGGGGCAGCAATTCGTAGCGCAATTCGACCAATTTGGCCATGACAACGTAGGAGGTGTGAGCCGGCGCGTTGTCGTAGTGGAACAGCACTTTTTTCTTCGCAAAGCGGGGCCGCTTTTTCTTCAATTCGACGTCAAATCGGCCCAATATGTCAGCATAGTAGCGCCCCGTGATTGTTTTACCCTTCTTGAGGTAATCGATGTGGATTACACCTTGTAAATCCCAGAAAACGGTGGCCATCACTTTTCCGGCCGATCGAACAGTCTTCGCCTACTTCAGAGCACGTTCGCCGGGTGAAGTCCACTGTTTCGACTGTTCCTTGATCTCTGGTGTGTACCAGTGAATCCATGTTTCGTCGACGGTCACGAAACGACGCAAGAACTCCTCTGGATTGCGTTGAAACAGCGCCAAATACGTCGCCGATGTGGTCTCACGGTTGCGCTTGTTTTCCGGTGTGAGCAAACGCGGCACCCATCGCGCCGACAGCTTTCTCATGCCCAGTTCTTCGTGTAGAATATGATGCACCGTTCCTACTGCGATGCCCACAGTCTCAGCTATCTCGTGAACCTTCAATCGACGGTCTGCCAATACGAGATCGTGGACTTTTTTAACGTTTTCCTCCGTAGCAGCCGTTTTTGGGGCACCTGGGCGTGGCTCATCAAAAACCGACGTGCGGCCACGAACAAACTCGTTGAACCAATTCTTGACGGTTGCCATCGAAGGAGAAGAGTCACCATACCAGCATCTAAGCGATCTTTGATTTTGCTGCGCGTTTTCCCTTCCAAAAACAAGAATCTAATCACCGAACGATATTGTTCTTTTTCCATTTTTGTGTAACCGACCGACACGCTCGCTTTCAAAGGCTCTTAAAACAAAACTAATCAAGAGAATCAACTGAAACTTTGACAGTAGGCTACTAAAAGAATGTACTGAACGATGGTAAATTTCTTTTGTGACAGCAGTTCCATCGGGTGGTGAGGGTAAGTACTTGTTGAATGACCGTCGTAAAGTTGAAAAAAAATTTATGTTTATTAAAAAGATTTTTTGTTTTTTTTTTCTTCCTTTCTATAATAATCGTAATCAGACGTATTTTCCTATTGGCAAAGGTAGGCTATCCTTCGCCAATAGAAAAACACTTTTGGCCGAGATTATTGGGACGGCTATAATTTTTAGACACCTAAAATACGAATCAGTTCGGAAAAATTTTACAGCCTACATAAATATTCTGACTGACTATGTCCGTATATGATAAAGGACTACTAATTTCTACACATCAAATAATACAAAATTTATTTTATAATTCTTTATAATTTAATATTTAATTAATGTCCAATCCATATATGATGCTCGATTGAATACTTAATACAATATTTGTATGCAAAAATGTTGCTAATGATTATCTAGGCTAATTAACATATAACCTGATTATATGAATTTCATTTCAATTGTTTTCATTTATTAAATATTAAACAGAAAATAAATAAAATTAACAAATACCATTTTTTGGACAATTAAAACCAAAAATTTTGTCATATATTTTCATTTAACTATAATGAAAAGATTGAAAATCTTAAACTAAAAATATTTTACTAAATATAAAAGTTTTGTGAGTATTAAATTAAATCTGAGAAGTAAAAATAATTAACAAAAAAAATTTTATTTATATATTATAATTTCAAACTTAACCGACTGTAGAAACGGCTAAACCTGCATTATTCCTAGGAGTCTTTTTCAAAAAAATTTTACACCCTCTGAAATAAAAACTGCTATTTTGTATCTTCACAATAAAGTCAGCTCCTTGTTACGATCTTATAATAGTTCCTATCCTAAAAAACTTTGGAAATTATACAATAATTTATTAGAAACAATCTTAAACATCTTTTCAATAAGTCTATATTAATACCTTTATCTAATTATACTATCATATTATTGGTTATATTGTATCTTCTCTTAATAGAAAACAGTATTACTTAGGAATATTTTTAGCTTTCTTTCTTCTACAAACTATCTTATTATAAATTAATATCACTCCTAGCGTTATATTCAAATAGCAGTTCACGCAAAATTCTCAAAAATATCTACTATATCAGATGTAGGCCCACAAGGTAGTTTCGTTGGTCCCAATATCCCATCTGATTCTAAAACTATTATTGCCTCTTATGGTGATAATATGGCCATACCTACTTTTAATAAAATTTTTGATAAAGCTTTTAATACACAATCCTTAATCCTTATTTACGAGATAGAGAGTGAATGCAAGTTAACAGAAAAGTACTCACATTACTTTTACTCTTTGCCCTTTTATATGTTAATGGCAACATCATTCCACACCGTACTAAAATGCTTTATTTAAGACTTTTTTTTTAGACAACATATTAACCTACAGTCCATAAACAACACTGAAAATACATAAAATTAATAAGCGTAAAGGACCGCTACGTAGACTACTAGAAAATTTTTCAAAATTGACAATAAATGAACAACTTTCAATATACAATTTGGACTTATGGAAATTATAAACCCCACTAAATATTTCAATGCTTATAAAGGGTTTTCGAATAAGAGTGATATGATTTCTTTTAAAAAAAACATACTAATTATTAAGAAAATTAAAATGTTTTTTATTTAATGTGAAGAACAATTGATACAATTAAGTTCGGAATAAAATTTCATTCAAATTGCCTCGACGACTTCTTTTGCAGAAACGAATTCGACGAACACAATTTTCGAGCACTTGTCCATTAAATCAAGTCGTATGTCATGAATAGCAAGTTTAATATTGACTTCTAAAGCTTGAAGAGAGTCTGCTTTATAGCTAAAGAAATAGTCTAATGGTGTTAAATCACAACTTCTTGGAGGCCATTTAATGTCAAAATTTCTTGAAATAATTGAATCTCCAAAATTTTCTCACAATAATTCGGTTGTTGCACGTGCTGTGTGGCACGTAGTCCCGTGTTGTTGGAACCAGATGTTGTCAAGATCAACTTCTTCCAATTTCGGTCATAAAAAGTTGGTTATCATCGATCTATACCGCTCCCCATTAACAGTAACGGTGTAACCAGAAAGAAGTACGGACCGATGATTCTATCAGATCAAAAACCACACCAAACTGTCAATTTAGGTGAATGTAATGGGTGATCATGAATAATTTGTAGATTTTCTTCGCACAAGAATGAAAAGTGATCCTTATCGGAGAAGATGATTTTCTTAAAAAAATCGTTATCGTTTTCAAGTTGTTCCAAGACAAGATCAGCAAATTCACATCGTTTACGGTGGTCCAATGGCTTCAGTTCTTAAGTGATAACAATTTTATACGAATGCAAGCCCAAAACCTTTCCCAAAATCCGCCAGGTTATGGTATGAGACAGTACCAATTCTTGAGAACGTCTTGGAATCGACAAATTGCGGTCTTCAGCAACACTTGCCTGAACGGCAGCAATATTTTCATTACTTCGAGCGGTTGTTTGTCTTATTGGCACTTGAACATTATATAAAGAAAATGTACACTACGCTCGAAATTTTTAACAATTCGACGAATAACGAGCACAGTTGGACGATTATTACGACCATAAAATGGCAAAAGCGCACGAAAAGTTGCAATTGGAGAACGATTATTTTGATAATAAAATTGAATATATTGTAAACGTTGTTCTTGCGTATGTCTGTCCATGATAAAATTGTAAACATTACTAAATACAATGAAAAAAAAAACAGATCATGGCATATTAAAAATAGCCGAAACGTCACTTAGAAATCATATCACTCTTCTTGGAAAATCCTATAGTATCTAGTTTTTACGAATCAAGCTCCTTCGTATAATAATGTGTTCAGAACCTTAATGATGTGTATCCTATCTAAAAACACTCATCGGAGACTAAAGCAACAGTGGCGTCGAGACTTAGTAGAAACTCTTAGCCTTCATCAGGTGGCAAAACATCATTGCAGCATTAATTTACAATATTGTAAATTAATTATTGATATAAATCTGCTTCTTAATTATTGGAAATATACAATAAAATATTTTTTAGTTTTAGTAAAAATTTTGATAAGTTTTTATTTAACACATGGAAAATTGCCTTTTGGCTTTTCGATAATCATCGTCTTTGGTTAAGAAAAATTGAAATTGTTATAGAAAAATTGTTTAAATTAAATGGAAATTATTTCAAAATAACCTTAAATTAATGCAACTATAATTATTAAATATGAAAGTCTTGTCAATTTTTAAAATTTTTCTTTATTTACTATTTATTAATAGTGCTTTTTCGGTTAAATAAATCTGTAATAGTGTCTACTATAATATCAGATGTTCCTATCATAAGTTCGTTAGATATGCCATCTTCTCCTGGTGCTTTGCCTCTTTTTTAAGATTTAATAGCTTTTTCTACTTCTTCTTTCAGTATACTTGGAATTTCTTCGTTATTATTTGTATCGTTTTCAGTTAGTTGGTGGATTTCGTCTGGTGTTTTGTCGTTGTCGTATAGCTCACAGTAGTAATCCGTGGCTATGTCTAATATTTCGATTTAACCAAATTTTTGAGACAGAATGTATACCTCACCAGTGGACCACGTCAACTATAATACTACTACATAAAAAGGGAAATTAAGACAACATAACTAACTACAGACCCATTAGCCTGATGTCGAACGTATATAAAATCTTTTCCAAAATACTGTTGAATCGTTTAACAAAGACTTTGGATGAAAACCAACCCAGAGAGCAAGCAGGCCTTCGCAAGGACTTTTCAACAATCGACCATATACACACCATAAAACAAGTTATCCAGAAATGTACAGAATATGGTATCAATTACTATTTGGCGTTTGTAGACTACAATAAAGCTTTCGACTCATTAAAACATACAAAAATATGGGAAGCGCTTACAACACAAGGGGTTGAAAACAAGTACATACAAATTGTTAAAAATATATATAAGAACATGAAAGCGAAAATAAGAACAGAAAGAGTAGGTGTATATTTCCCTATAAAAAGAGGAGTCCGACAGGGAGACCCACTATCACCCAAACTTTTCTCGGCGGTGCTTGAATATATATTTAGACGTCTCGAATGGAGTCAATATGGACTAAACATTAACGGAATGCAACTAAACCATTTAAGATTTGCAGACGATCTAATTCTAATCTCTGAAGACCCGAGAAGCCTGCAAGCAATGCTTGAGCAGTTGGTGTACGAAAGTGATAAAGTCGGACTCTCCATGAATAATACAAAAACCAAAGTAATGACTAATTCCGACAAAATCACCATTAAAGTCAACGGCAAGAAAATAGAGTACGTCGATGAATAAACATACCTAGGACAGATAATATCACCAAAAGACCTTACAACCAAAGAAATAAACAACAGAGTAACATATAATTAGCATGAAAAACATACTGGTCTCTTAAAGAAATTGTCAAAAACCCGCAGGTACCACTTAAAGCTAAGAAAAAAATATTTGATTCCTGTATTCTACCTATCATGACATACGGATGTCAAACTTGGAGTCTAACAAAATAAAACTTACACAAACTAGAAACCTGTCAACACAGCATGGAGCGAAGTATGCTCAAAGTGAAGTTAAGAGACAAAGTAAAACTAGGAACATTACGTAACCAAACTAAAATTAACGATGTAACATACTGCATAAGAAAATTAAAATGGAGTTGAGCAGGTCATATGATGAGGAGTAAACAAGAAAAATGGGCTAAGGATGCAACCGAATGGTGTCCAAGACAAAATAAAAGAAAGAAAGGGAGGCAGCTTCTGAGATGGGAGGACGATATTCGGAAAATAGCTGGTGCTTCTTGGAAGAGGACGACTCATGACCGGAAAGTGTGGCAAGCTCTAGGGGAGGCCTTTGCGGAAACGCAAGACAATCTCAAAACCGGTGTCAATTAACATAAGTGATAGTAACTTTTTTCTAAGATTGTTAAATAAAGGCTATTATTATTATTATTATTATTATTAATAGTGCTTTTTCACAAGCTTTCAATTCTTATAAACAGGACATTTTTGAGACTGTTAATAATATATTTTGAGTATATATTCGCAAAAAAAAAATACATTCAGTTTTGATTTATTTTAAAATTTATCGAAAATAATTTTTTTCCAAATCAATTTTGTCAGAACTTAATATCGCTGAAGTATACCAATTAACATTAAATGTAAAGTTAATTTTTTTCCTTTATATCTATTTTATCAATTTTCCATATACTATCTATGTATACTGTATAACATAAGTATAAAGGACATAATTATGATATAATTAAAGTAATAAAACTTTTAATAACAGCTGCAAGGATTTCCGGAAAAAAATATCATTACCAAAGAAGACCGGCTATATATTCATAAGTTCGGTTGAGTGCGGTCTACTTCCTTAATCTACATTAATTACATAATAACTTTCCAGTGGAAATTTATGATCGCATAAAAATCTACCCCACAACAATATTAAAATTTTGGTTTTATATCAGCTATCAGCTTATAACATTTTGACATTTTTATATTGGTGTAGGTAGTTATCCCGTTTTGTTTTTCATCTTTTTCTATTGATATATATTCAAAAAAATTAAAATTTAAATAAGAAAAAAAAAATTAAAACAAATTAAATGGAAAAATATAGAACAAATTAAATGAAGATTATTCCGAATAAAGTTAGAAAAAAGAAGAATTAGTGGGAAAAAAATACTTGAAAAAATATGGAAGATTTTCTTTTCGATTTAGTAGGGATAAAGAAAATTCTTTATGGCTTACAAATTATCGAGTATTTATTTTATTTTTATAATCGCTCTTAATTCATTGTCATGACGAGGCCATAATAATCTTGTGATTTGCATTATTTTTTTTTTTTGGGGTATTTTTTTTTACTATAAGAAAAAGGATAAAATTATCAATTTTTATTACTTCATTTTCTTTGACATTAGCTAAGGACTATGATAAATTGAAAAACGTTAATTATGCACTTCTCATACAACCTATTTGAGGATAAATCTCTTCTCAAAAATTCAAATCACATCAAAGAGAAACATTTAATTTTTTATGGAATTTTTTTTTCTTATATTTTTTTCTTTCTTTTAAAATCCTAAATTAATATTGAAAAATTCTATTTAAATTATATTTTTCGTTTTTTATTAAATAATTTTCAAAATTAATTTGACGAGAAATCGATTTTTTTTTTTATTGATTTACTCTTGTCGATGATGAGCAAATGTCTTTCCACCATATTATGCAATAGGTTTTTTTAAATGTTTTCAGACTCTATTAATGTAAAAATATTACCAGGTGTTAGAATTAATTTGTAGCGTTTTACAAAAGATGGCGTTAGCCAACTATCCATAGTCACACATACAAAAGTAAATATTCGCCCAGAAGCTACTGACATAACGCAACTTTTCCACTATATGACATTTTGTTATAGTGTCAGTAGAACTTGTTGCGCAGTGTCAAACATGTCGAAGTTCGTGCCTGAAAAATCGTTTTTGCGAGGAGTGTTACTCCATTACTTCAACATGAAGAAAAGTGCCGCGGAAAGTCATCGTATTTTAGTGGATGTCTACGGCAAACATGCTCTTGCTGAGCAAACTTGCAGAAAGTGGTTTGCGCAGTTTAAAAATGGAAGACATGGAACGTCCCGGACAGCCGAAAAAGTTCGAAGATGAAGATTTGGTGACGTTGCTCGATGAAGACCCGTGCCAAACACTCCGGGAGTTGTCCACATCGCTTGGAGTCGACTTTTCGACGGTCGGAAAACGCCTGAAAGCCATAGGAATGGTACAAAAACAGGAAACGTGGGTTACACATGAGTTGAAGCCAAGGGACGTGGAACGGCGTTTAGTCACCTGTGAGATTCTTCTTTAACGGCAGGCAAAGAAGGGATTTCTGCATCGAATCGTCACTGGTGACGAGAAGTGGGTACTCTACGACAATCCCAAATGCAGAAAATCGTGGGGCTTGCCCGGTCATGAATCGACATCGTCCCCCAGGTCGAATATTCATGGAAAGAAGATCTTACTGTGTATTTGGTGGGATCGGCTGGGTGTTATTTATTATGACCTCCTTCAACCGGGTGAAACCATCACTGGGGACGTATACAGACGACAATTGATGCGTTTGAACAGTGCATTATAAGAAAAGCGGCCGCAATATAAAGATCGACACGACAAAGTAATTTCGCTCCACGACAATGCAAGACCCCATATTGCGAAAGTCGTGAAAACTTATTTAAATACGCTGAAATGGGAACTTCTGCCTCACCCGCTATATTCACCAGACATTGCCCCAACTGATTATCATTTGTTTCGATCCATAGCGCATGGCTTGTCAGAGCAGCACTTCGATAACTACGAAATGACCAAAAATTGGATCGATTCTTTCACCGAATCTAAAGAAAAAGAATTTTTTCGACGCGGTATCCGAGCATTACCAGAAAGATGGCAAAAAGTAGTGGATAACGAAGGACAATACTTTGAATAACGCTTCTGTAATGATACTATCATAATAAACCACGAAACTTTGCAAAAAAACGCTACGAATTAATTACAACACCTGATATGTGATACGAATTCTTACAGGATACGATCATGTCGAGGTAAGCTTTGATGACTTTTACTTGGCGGATGTTGGTTGAAGATTGTTTGAATAAAAAAAAAGTCCAACCATGTCAAATCGCATGATCTTGTCATCACCAAATCTGGGGGCATGATCTTGTCATCACCAAATCTGCCGTCTTGGCTAATGCCGTCAAATTGAGCCACTTTAGACTTTCTGGGCAGGATCTTTCTCATCCATATAGTTTATGTTACCGATCCACCATAGCCTATTGAGCTTAATTTGATATACGGAGTTGTCGACGGGCGGTCACGGTCATGCTTAAGTGTCTCGTCATTGAAAGGGCTTTGGAATATTCTATCCTCGCGTAGGAAGTCAAAAATTCTTAAAATGATCCACTCTAGCAAGCGGTTCTAGAGTGGATCCTCTTACGGATTTTTGAAAAAGGTTCTGTTTCCTGCCAGTTGTGACCCTCGACCCCAAATAGGAAAATGATTGAACTCTTCCGAAGCTATAATCTCTTATCTATATGCGACTAGTGCTAAATGATCTTGCCTTTAACGCCAATGCTACCGACAGCATATATTTTGATGTGCCTTCATTTTCACCGCCGGCTCAATCTTGGTAAAGGCTTCTCCTGCATCTCTTTCTGATTGATACATTATGTCAAATGCAGCTCCTTACCGGTGACTATTGTGGATGTCAAATGACTCGCAAAGTAATTCATCTACAAATCCTATCATACTAGTTATGGTCAGCATAGCCAGTTTAATCAATTTTTCTGGGATGCCAAACTCTGTCATGAGTGTGTAGAATTTTATCATGACTATACTACCATAAGCGGCTGTAAGATCTATGAGTAAATGGTGGTTCAGTTGACCATATTCCAACAGTTTTTCCATGGCAGAGGAAAGATTTGATTTTTTACTGCTGTCCCTGGAATAAAGACTCTCTGGTAGAGGTCGAAATTTTTTTATTATTGGTTTAAGTTAAAATTTTCAAAAAAAAATCGATTAAGTATGGAGGCGACCATCAATTAATGATCCAAGAATTGGGCTCAAAAACGGAGGTGTCACATAACTGACTACCATCTGTATGATATTTTCCGCTAGCAAGATACCAACTCCTCGTCTCAAGCATGAGCCAAAAAAATTATTAGGCTTTACTCCAGCGAAATCAGCAATGGATCAGATCTTCTCTCTGCGCCAGTAGAAGGAAAAACTGTTGAAATATGATCAACAGATCCACCATCGATCCATCGACTTTAACGCCACTTATGGTATCATAGCCAGAGGATTAAACTCTTCAGAGTCATTTAAGTCAGTAATGGTCTCCCGTAAGGAGACATACGTTTATGTGTTCTCTTTAACCTGGCGTTGGAAAAAGTGATTCGTGACTCACAGATAAGCTTGAGAGGTACCATGTTCATTAAGTCTACCGAGCTTTTAGTATACGCCGATGACATCACTACATTATGTGTCGATTAAAAGGAGCTGCAAGAGAGACCTTTGTCACTATTGAAATGGCGGCAAAAAATTTTGGGCTGCACAGAAATGAAGACAAAACCAAGTACATCGGCGTCGAAGATAAGACCAGTTAGAAATTGTTATTTAACGTGACCTGGTTGTCCAAACCTCAAGACCACGAGTCACCTACGACTATAGGGATTGAGATACACTCAATCAACGCACCACCATTACTGGCAGTTAGCAGTTAGTAGTCAGTTACAAGCCAACCACTCCACCTGCTGGTGGCGAGGACTATCTAAACCTCTACTGTCATTAGCAGTTACAGTGCCCGAGATAATTGCGAGATGGAATTTGCCAGTTACCTCCCACCTGCGGTTCGGAGACCATACCCGCGATATGGGCATAACCACAGCCACCACGTTGCTGCCAACAAATACTGTGGGGCCCCCGATTCCCGTGGTACCAATTTTTGTTTTAAGAGTACTTTGGTTTGTACTCCGCTCATTGAGCTACGGTCGGGAATCTTGTGAATTCCTAGGCACCGCTAGGTACGCGGGTTCGCCAAGACCCGAAGGTACAACTGGAATGGACCTTGGTCTTTCACCCGGTTGTAGCCACCCTGCGTGTCATTCACTCACTCATTCACGCACCATTCTCATTCTTCTCTCAAACAGTGCCACGGCAAATCTATTCAGGCATTTGTACTTCTCTTTCACACTCAACACACCACTCATATCCACACCCTCCTCATTCACGATGATTCCACATGCACCGAAGTCACGCAAATCCCCATACAGGTCACACTCAATGAGAAGGAGCTTGGCACTCTCCTCCGCCGCCTCACAAGGGCATCTAGCCTCCGTCGCCAGTCCACGCCTGTACAGGAACTCATTCATACTGCCGTGTTCCGTGAGCAAATACCCAAGGGACAGACCAAACTCAAATCCATACGCAGATGCAAAGCACACATTCGGTATGAACATATGCGTCCCTCTGCCATTCACACTCTCATCCCATCGTTGCTACCATATCTCATACATTTTGTTCAGGACCAGTACTCGCTGATGGCGCGGACTAAGATTCTAAACCTCATCATTCCTAACCGAACAACCGGTAAGCGGGATGCCCCGCCGCAGACGGTAGTGGATACTTCCACGCAGCACCTCCAGGTCCCATGGAATTTCTCCCATGAGAACCTGCATCGCCTCAGTTGAAACGGTTCTACACACATTCAAACACGCATACAGAACTAAACGCTGGACCGAATTTATGCCCACCCTCGCATACTGGTGGCGCATAGTGTCAGCCCACACATACAATGCATACATAGCACACGGAACAAACACACTCTTATACAGGACTTTTACCGCTCTGGATCGAAGTCCCCATTCCTTGCGAAGCACTCGCACTAGCATGCCAACCAAACCAGCTACGCGCTTCCTCAGATATTGCAAGTGAGGCCGAAAATTCAGCCTCTCTACAACCTTTAATGCAAGGTACTTCACTTCCCGCGCGTAGCGGACCCCAACCGTCTCTAAACGAATATTGGGCGGCCTTCTGGCCGCCAAAAACCCCCTCAACAGCATATACTCCGTTTTCCTTTCGGAAACCTTCACACCCATTCTGTTCCCCCATTCAGTCACCATCTGCATGTAGCGGCTTCCCGCTACCACCACTGCAGACCTACTCCCCCCCTCAATCAAGAGCAGAAGATCGTCCGCATATGCGACCACAACACAACCGGTCTCCTCCAACTGAACCAGGATACCATTTATCATCATATTCCAGATGGCAGGGCCGGCCACAGATCCCTGTGGACAGCCACGCACCATCTGGCGAACAATTCTCCCATTGTTCCCACATACTACCGCATACCTTTCATGGAAGTAACTTCGCCATAGCGAAGCCTCTTCACATGAAACCTCCTCCAGTCGCTTAATAATGCGATCCCATCGCAGGCAGTTGAACGCACTCTTGAAATCAACAAACACACCACATACGTATTTACTCACACTTTCATCCATATACTGTCGTACACGCATCCAGGCGTCCTCAGTCGCTTTACCTTTCGTAAATCCATACTGAGAGCCGGATACATTGAAGCCTGCCAACTTCACATTCAACCGGTGTACCATCATTCGCTCGAGGACCTTGCCGAATACTGGCAGTAAACATATCGGCCTATAGGAAGACGGGTCAGTCAGTATCCCGTCTGGAGACTTGGGAAGGATGACCACGTCTCCTACTTTCCATTCATGCGGAAACACACCACTCTTCAGGCATTCACCGTAAAGGCTTCTCACATGTGCGGGAATAGTCCGCCAGACGCTTCTCATCATCTTACCAGTCATGCCATCCAATCCTGGGGCACTTCGCACTTTCGTGCTCCACACAGACTGATCAATCTCGTCCCATTCAAACGGCAGGGGGTACCTCTTGCCAACATTCACCTCTTCTTGACTCTCAATCCCAGGAAAGAAATCATTCATCAGTGCATTCACACAGTCCTCCCAATTACTTGTATACCCATCATTCACTCTGATACTCGAAATATCATTTCGAGCACCTTTGCGCATACACAATCGATACACCGGTCCCCACACATCCGCATTTCCAATTTCATTCACATCCTTCTGCCAGTGCTTTTCCTTGGCAAGCCTAAGACTTGTCACATACTTAGCTCTGGCCGCCATGAAGGTCACACCTTCAGTGTGCGCATCTACACCATGGCGTCTACATCGCCGGTAGATCCTACGCAACCTACCAACTTTTCTTTTTTCCAAGCCGAGTTCCCGGTTCCAACATGGAGTCGCTCTACTACGCCCCTCTACTCTTTTTCTCATACACCTATATGAGATAGGTCAAAAAAATTGAGGTCTCATTTTCGAAAACATGATCCTTCGAAGAATTTTTTGCCTCCTACATGAGGATGGTCGGTCCAAGAGCCCATTTAATAACGAAACCCTCAAGCGTTAGTATCACCGTCCAGTTATGGATAAAATTAAGCTCAGAGGCTGCAGAGGACTCGACATTCAACCCGTTTGAATGTGGCAGATTCTGCCTGGAAAGTCTACAGTAACTCCATTTATGTTCTTAGAAGACGAGATCTTCTGGAAGCGTCAAATTGGAATACGCCTGAGCGATACCGGGACGTCTAGAGTTCTTCCATTCAGCATGCCTAGAAAAATTGTAAATATTAAAAAAAAAAATTCTAAATATAAGCCAAGAAGCACATTTCGAAAAACATAAATAATGCCAAAAGGACATTTCGAAAATAAGGACATTTATTTACCAAAAATTTTTTTTATTATAATTAAGTCAATATATATGCTCATAATTGTACTTATTATAAAATTTTTTTTAAACTATCTAAAATGGTATCACTATGCTTGTACATTGGATCTATTAAAAATTCTATGAGAAAATTGTATCTAAAAAGTGTCAGTAGAAGCATATAAGAGAATTCTTCACGTTTTATTAAGAGTATAATTTTTATCAATATTTTAAATAAAAAATAGTAAAGAGTATAATTTTGTTTTGTTTTTATTTTTGCTCAAATTACGTTAATATTTTTCTTCGAAAGTATTGTATCCTTTGAAGTTCTTATGAACATGTCAAAAGCAGATTTTAGAATTTGTTTTCAAGATTCAAGAAAATAATAAATTTTACATTTACTAGCAAGTGTATTAGTTTTAGAATAAAACCTACATAAAATATGTAATCTTAAAAAAAATTATACATTTTCCAATTCAGTCTTCTTAGAGTAAAATCCTTTAGAAAATAATATACGACCATAAATAAAAGATTACGATTCGTTGAAGGTAACATAAAAGAGCAGACAAGTGAATTAATAAGTTAATAAAATTAATGTGAAATATTGAAATTATGCCGTAATTAATTAGAAAAAATTATTATTTTTAAGTTCAATGTCATAGAAATCGATAAAATCAAATCCAGTCAGTTGTTTTGTCATATCTTTTAATGAAGACACACAGTGCCATCTAGCAAATAGAATGAATTTTAGTACTAAACATTTATATTCTTAATTTTCTCTTTTTTGCTGGTAGTTTTCTTTATAGATGGTTAAATAATATACAATAAATTAATCAATTTCTTAAAGATATGAAAAATAAATAAAAATCTTTAAAGAGAAGATGATATCTAATAATTTGCGAAAAAGATATAAAATGAGAATAAATTTTTTGTTGACTTTCTTCTTTTCTTTTGTATTCAAACATAATTTCTACTCTATGATATTCTGATATTATTTCAATTCTTATGTGCAAGGATCGATAAAGGCAGACATATCTTTTTCGGAACCTTTTAGTATTCATTATAATCTAGGGATGAGGTCATGCATTCACGCTAGCAGTCTTCTTTAACAGGTTCATACTATTCGTAGTCTATTAAAACGGGTGTTATATGAAAATTTCGTAATATGTAAAAATTATTTCTGAGTGGTGAATGGTAAGAGAAATAAAGAGCAACGACTTTGAACGTAAGGTTCCTAAGGAGTACAGTCAATTACGGCTATACTCAGAACACACCTGTTCACTGCTATTGGCATGGTTGTTGCTTGTATTATAAAAATAATTGGCAGGCGGGGAGAGGAGCTGGTAGGTACAAACTTTAGCAGTAAGATATCCTTACACCCAAATAACAAAAAGAAAAAATAATGCCTAGAAGAAATAAACAATTTTTACTTCGAGCGTCCATCGGGTGCTAATTCCTCCAAGAAAAGATGGAAAGAGAAAGCACAGAAATCAAAACAACAATTTTCTTTGGAAAAAGAAAATCATTTATAATAAATTAAGAAAACTTAAGGCCTATTAGAAAAGGAATACAAAAAAATTTCAATATATTAACAAAAAATAATTACGGAGTTTAAAAAAAATTCCCTGAAGTATCCAAAACTAGGAACTTTGGTTGATTTATTATTTCTTATTTTTAATTTATAAAGAATAGAAGAAAAGACGTAGAAGGGAACCGCTGACTATTGTAGATGAGACCTCAGGTGTTTAGTCTCTCACTATGACCACTTCGTTAAAACCTCCCATGGCACTACTAGGCCTATTATTTGGAGCGCCCCTTCTTATTGTAAAATTATAACTTTAATACCAAAAGAAAAATCGATAAGAAGTTTACCTACTTAATATCAGATAACAAACGAGCGAGCCCATAAATCTAAGACTAAGTATAAAATAATATTGAATAAAATAATGCGTTACTTAAAGGCAAGACTGATATGTGATTGACTGTGACACAGAAAATAGCATTATTTCTCTTTGGAAAAGAGATCTGCCATAATTTTTGGCTGAAATATCTTAATTTTAATGTCCAAATAAATTTTTCTACAAGATGGCAGCACAGGTGGTAAGAATATCACTGATCAAATTAAAATAGAATATGAACTACCGAAATCCTTAAATTGAAAAAAGCATAAAAGTTTTCTTACAACAAAAAAAAAGGTACAATTTTGTAAGTCACTATAATAACAGTAACTAATAAAATTATCTTCTATAGAGTTGCGTGTACCATAATTTTGTAGGCTACTGTAATTATAGTGACCTACAAAATTATATAAGTAGAATTAAGTTACTTAACGAAATCATGGCTTTTTTTGCTCCAAGCTGGCATATACTTGGTGATCTGCATTTTCTCTTTGGAAAATTATAAAGGATGCAGTATTTTTCCCACAAAAATCGGCTCATATTAAAATTATAAGAGAGCTGACAGTAGTTCAGTGATGATATTTAAAAATGGCGCCGCTTACCATTAGAATGTAGATCAGTTAAATGTCAAATAATTTCAAATTTCATTAATAGTTTTTAAAAAATTACACCTTATTTTAATACTGAATGAGTTTTGTGTTTTACAAAATATTCTACAGAAAGAAATATAATTTCGATAAGTTGCCATTTAAGAAAAAAATCTGTTTTGACAGCTTATGTATGGCATTTGTGGATTGTACTACGGAATTATCATCAATAAATGAATATGTTGTATCCATTAAGATGGCTCATTAATGATTTATTTTGTTATATTAATAAACAGAAGAATTGGTTATAATCAAATAATAAAAATTCAAAAAATTATTCACGAGTCACCTTTACGTCAGGAAAGGCTTTATTTTTAAAGCTAGAAATGGAGTCACTGTAGCTGTTACTAAAAAACTATACTGTCACACCATTGGGAATTTTTATAGTATAAATGGAATGCTTTGGAATTGTTGATTGGTTTTGTTTTCAACAATTTTACAATATTATTTTTTTTTTATAAAAAAATGTTATGTTTTCTAAAAAAGAAAAAAATCCTTTGGATAGTTGTGCATAAATCGGCGAATGCGTTGTTTTCACTATTCGTAGCAGTTCTAAAAGGCTTCAACTGGAATTACCATCAGCTTTTCGGTTATACTAGAGTAGATATTATTGGCAATAACTAAAGTGCTTTTTTCTAAGCCTTTTAGGACATATTTGTTAATTATCATAAGTTTTCGATGTTAAAAGCCTCCCTGAATGAGTTTCGTCATCCACTACTTCTGGGCTCTCCGAAAAACATTAAGCTACCGAAGCACGTATACTCTTGATAAGCAAAATTCCCCATAGAGTCGCTGCATTTTGCATATACATATATCTAAATCACGGATTCATCAAGCTAAACATAAAAAAGTACATAATTACTTAAAAGTAAGACAAAGATTTTGGTTTAGTTATTAAAAATTTACTTCTTTGTCCTGGTCATATATATTTGTCCCACGAACATTATATTTATTCCAACTATCAAAATTTTTTATAACAAAACTGACCCAGTTTCCTCCTTATTTTAATACGAGCAGATATCTTACCATACCTCAAGGTGATATCCTTGGTCCTTTACTACAAAATATAACATTTACACTCATGATATTCCAACAAAAAAACAACAAAAATTAACATATGCCGATGATAAGGCAGTATTATACTGCTTGTCATAACGGCAATATGATAAATCAGTGATAAATACAAGGGATGTAGCTTATATTAGTTAAACGATATTCTTTTTTTATACAGGCATTTTGCAAAAGATGCCATAATTTTTTTTTTTAAATATTTGTTCATTAGTTTAGTTTTGATAGCTATTTAAAACGGATAAGGTGTGTATTTTAATTCATATGGGAAAAAGTTAATTTTAATCTTTTTTTTTTTAAGGCAAAAACAATATTTGCAATCAAAATATTACGACAACAACTATTGTATTATCGTGTGGAATGATACAATACCAGTTATGTGAATTTAATTATAGTTATCTGAGTACAAGTCCCGCTTAAAACCCAATTAAGGTTTTGATCAAAAACATAAACAATAAAAGCTTTAACGATTTTTTTATTTTTTTTTTTATTTATTTGACAGGTTTTTCATTTCTACGTTATTGTACAATTTTTACATATATGCATTTGTACACATAGCCATGAGACACAGTCGCTCCTATGGAGCATATAGCGGCACTAGAGACTATGTGAACTCACTCCATCTGCTTCTGTCTTGGGCTAGCCTTTTCACTTTCGAAAATGACTTGCCAATTTGTTGGTGTTCGCACTTGACTGATCTTCTCCAAGTGGTCCTTGGTCGTCCTCTGCTGCGATTGCCCTGTGGGTTCCAATCTAGTGCCATCCTTGCTATGTCCGTAGGTGGTTTTCGCAAGGTGTGGCCAATCCAACTCCATTTCCTGCGTTTGATGTCAGCTAGCAGGGGTATTTGCTTCGTGAGAAGAAGCAGCTCATCGTTCGTTATCCAGTTCTGCCAGAAGATCTTGCTTATACGCCTCAAGCATCTGTTCACAAATGTTTGAGGCTTACGAGTCGTGCTGTCGGTTACTTTCATTGTTTCGCAGCCGTACAGCAGGACTGGCTTGACGTTTGAACTGAATATTCGAAATTTGAGTGCTATGGAGAGGTGGTTGGAATGCCACACGTTCTCAAGTGAGGTGTACGCTTGTCGCGCCTTGTTGATGCGCGCTTGGATGTCTGTTTCAGTTCCACCATCCTTGTTGAGCATGCTGCCAAGGTAACAGAACTTTTAGATATCTTCAACTTGGGTACCGTGTAGCATCAAAGGTCTCTCGCAGGTGGCGCCGATACGCATCAATTTGGTCTCCTTGATGTTGATTCTCATCCCCACTTCTTAGGCGTTGGAGGCCAGAGCATTCAGTTTCTCCTGAATGCCGTTGAAGGTGTGGGACATGAGGCATATGTCGTCGGCGTAGTCGAGGTCGTGGAGCTTCTCACGCAGTGTCCACTGGATACCGTTGCTGGCTATGTTATTAGTGCGTTGAAGGACTAGGTCTAGGGCGATTATGAAGAGGATAAGCAAGATTACGCAACCCTGCCTGACTCCTCTCGAGATGTTGAATGGATCGCTGTTTCGTCCTTTGAAGCGCACTCTAGACGGGACCTCACGATATAGTTCTCGCATGGATCGATGATGGCCTGTGGGATGCCCAGTTCAGCCAGAGCACTCCAGATGGCGTCGCGAGAAATCATGTCGAAGGCTCTTTCGAAGTCAACGAAGAGAAGATAGAGCGGGCTGTTCCATTCGTTCGACTGTTCAATGATCATTCTTAGGCTGTTGATGTGATCAACACATGAGCGGTTTGGTCTAAAGGCAGACTGCTCGTTGCGAAGGGCACTTTCCACTGTTGGAGTGATGCGAGTCAGGATGATTGAGGCGATTAGTTTCTGGATGGTATTCAGTAGAGTGATTCCCCTCCAGTTTTTGGAATCACCAAGGTCACCTTTCTTCGGGATTGTGATAATTACTCCTTCTTTCCAGCTGTCCGGGAAGTGGCATTGTGTCCAGCCTTCTGCGATTATGGGATGCAACAGCAAGGCCAGGAGTGGCGGGTCCAACTTCAGATCCTCTGGGGCCAGGTTGTCTGATCCGGGTGCTTTGCTGTTCTTAAGCTTGTTGACTGCTGTTGTGATCTCCATAATCGTGGGCGGTGTTGTTGGGATGGAACTTTGTGGGTTTCTGCGCATCACTGGAGGAAGAGGATGGAATTCTGGAGCTACTGGAAGGGATTCTGAGAAGAATTCCTTCCAGCGGTCTAGTTGTTCTTCATCCGTGGAGAGAGCTTGACCGTCTTTGTCCTTAAGTGGTGGCAGTGAGGGTGTTCTTTTTCCGGATAGTTTGCGAATTGATGCATAGACACTGCGGATGTCGCTCCGGTGTGCAGCGGCTTCTGCTTCGCTGGCTATTCCGTTGAAGTAGTTCCTCTTGTCATCCCTTGCCATGCGTTTGACTATCTTTTGAGCAAGGTTGTTCCTCGTCTGTAGATGGTGCCTTTCCTCGCGGGTTTGAGCAGTTTGGAGTAGATCTTTCAGCTTTCTTCGTTCTTCTATTTGAGTCCAGGTTGACTCGCGGATTCACTCTTTCCTCTTGTAGTTCCGGAAGCCCGTTGCTTTCTCTGCAGCGGACTTTAGTTTGCGCAGTAGAGAAGGCCATGTCAGCCTTTCGGCATTGTGGCTAACTTCTTCCAGCTTGTTCGCAAATATCTCGGCTGTCTCTGGATTCTGCAGGCATTGGATGTCGTGTCGGCGTTCTGCGCGACCTTGTTGTTTAGTTGTTAACGATTTTTAAAGACTGCTATAAATTATTTCTTCACCAACTGTATTCACCAAATTTGGCTCCCTGCGAATTGTATCTCTTTTCCAACCGGAAGATGGTAAGATATTTACAAAGAAAAAAATGAAATTACATTATGGATTGCTTCTTCACTCAACGTATTGTCAAGATTTGACTGACTTTGACTTCACCTTATTTCCAAACATAAAGAAATGGCTTGATGGAAAAAACATTTGCATTCAACTCTGAAGTAACAGCCAAAACGGTGGTCTATTTTTCAGAGTTTGACAAATTATACTACAAGAGCACTAAAAAAAATTTAGAGTATGGGTAGCTAAAGTGCATCAATCTATAAAGAGACTTTTTTGAAAAAATAAATCAATTTTTATTGAATAAATTAATTCTTTATTTCATTCATCACTGACTTATCAGACAGCCCTCGCAAAATATCTTAAAAATCAATTAAAAAAATACCGAAAAGTTTTTATCAAAAATTGATATAAGTCTTGATTCTAAAAGAATTTTTATTAAATAGTTTTTTCTTTTTGTAAATTTTATAATAAATCTTAACGATTAATTGATTAACAATATCTCAGAATGTTTGACATTCTAAAACAATTGAAATTATCACAGACATCAACTCATATTTAGTCTAAGAATATATGGTATTAATCCTTTTAATATATGTTATACGATAGTATAGTGCATTGATAAAATTGCATCTTCATTATGGATTTGTACGTGTTTTAAAGAAAATTTCTTAATTTTTGATTACTATAGACATCTTACGAGTATGATCAAATTAATTCATTTTATATTTATTTATGATAATAATAAATAATCGTTAATATAATAAATTTATCACCAAATAGGATAAAGCACGTACTTTTCGGTAAAAAAAAAGAAAAGAAAAATATTAATAATAACATATTTTTTTTATTGGAAATAATCCTTTTTCCACCCTTTTATGCAAATATGCATAAAAATTCTTGGTGCATAAAATATGAGCGCCTTACCATTTGTGCTGATAAATATAAAAAAAAAAAAAAAAACAAAGAAAGAAAAATCCTTTTTCCTTACGAAAATTATTGATCGGATACTAAAACAACTTTAATATTGGCATATGGATGGTCTAATTTAATGGTTTCAATGTGTAGAAATTAAATTTACAGAATAATATCATAAAATTGTTTTTATTGATTAGACAGGAAAATATAAAAGTTATTTCGATAAATAATATGCAATCATATAAGTACCCATAAAAGTTGTGGGAAGAAAAATATTTTCGCTAGAATATTGTATATTGTACAAAATATTAAATAATATTTTCATATTAACTTAAGTAAAAGCAAATAATTTTTATTTTCATTTTTTATTCTATTAGAGAAAAGTATGTGCCAATTGAATTTTATTATCAATTTTTATCTGGTTTTTATTTTTATATACTACCCCGCGGTATTTTCATGTATACATACATATATGATAATACCTACTTACTTTTAGAATGCAATTTGTTTTAATAATTTTTAATAAATACAAATGTGTGGGTTAAATGTATTTTTTTTAAAGCATCTTTAGAGAAAAACCGTTTTAGGCATTTATGTTGTTAACCAAATCATGAATATTGACTCTTAGTGAAAACCAACAAAATTCACAGAATATCCTTGCATATATATTATTTGAGGATAAATTTTATTTCAATTTTTCGATTATACTTTATTTTGAGTTAATTGAACTTTGAGATGATTTAGGTTGTTTACCTTAGAATGGTATTTTCATAATATGGCGGTTATCCAATTTATAATATTAAGAGCGAACATTTTTAAAGTATGCTTCAAATTTAAATTTTAATATCATTTTTATGGTGTTATATTCCTTGAACTTTGCCATTATGTATAAAAAAATAATATTACTAAATTAGCTACCACAAATCTTCTTACACGACTTGATCCTTTTGTACTTTGGCTATTATTTGATAGATGTTGATTTTTAAATCCTCTTAAGTTGAAGGTATTTAAATATATAATTTAACAGTAGGCTGTGCTTAAAATCAGTATTATCCATAGAATTATGGTAAGCTTAAGAGTGAAGCAATTAGAGTAAATAATATTCTCCAGGACGAAATGTTGCTGTATTCTTTTACTTTATAAATCAGAATGCTACTAATAGCGTTAAGGTATATCGAAACAGCTATTTATCATTGCCTCAAAATAGCCAGTAAAGCACATCGGACTCAACACCAATCGGAATCAACACCAATCGTAATTAGTCGAAAATTCATTTCTTTTCAGCTTCAAATTAAAATAATTCATAATAATATTTGCTTTGGTAATTATCCCCTCTATAATTAAGTTAAAACTATTATGACCAGCTCAGACTGGAAAATAAATTTATCCTTTTTTATCTTTAATAATCTTAGCATCAGGGACAGATTCATTCACTTTATATCTCTCTAATTCCAAACTTCCCTTCCACATTCAGATTGGAAGTCATGGTTGGGAGCAAGCATTACTACATCCCTAAATAGATTTAAGAAGGCTTTTACCATCCCATATGATAGACAGAGATACATAGAGAGTATATTTAACATATAATGAAAAATTAATTTTCGTTAATAAATCCCTGTTAGAAAAAAACTACTTGTCATAACGGCAATATGATAAATCAGTGATATATACAAGGGATGTAGCTTATATTAGTAAAACAATCCACATTCAGATTGGAAGTCATTGTTGGAAGCAAGCATACCTACATTCCTAAATAGATTTAAGAAGGCTTTTACCATCCCATCTGTCTATAGTCAACTTTTATTGAAATAGTTGGACGGGCTTTATCTCCTTTCACGGATGCAGCCAAATCACTGATCTACATTGTGGATAGCGAGTAGCTCCATACTATAGGGAATTGTGGCTATAAATGCGGGTTCATCATTTTTTATTGTTATAGGTTCATCATTTTCACTGAAATCCAAGCTACGAGGGTCGTTCAATAAGTCCTTAGAAAATCAGAGAAATTGCGCTCGTAGTATCGGTAAAGTTGTTTTTTTGTAAGTAACATTATCGACAGGAAAGCTCGATCCATAGCGTAGGTCAATTTCTATCGTCGATTAAAGTTAACGACATTTATTTGTGCATAACAATGGAAAAAAGCGATCTTAGGGCTGTCATCAAACATGTCCATTTGAAAGGCTTAAGCCCGAAAGAAATCAAAGCCGAGTTGGATGCAGTTCATGGCACATCTGCACCTATGTTTGCGACGGTTTACAATTGGGTGAATGAATTTAAACGTGGCCGTTCATCCACAAAAGATGAACATCGTTCAGGACGTCCAGTTGAGGTGTCTACTCCTGAAATCATCGACAAAATCCACGATCTGATTTTGAACGATCGGCGAATTAAAGTGCGCGAATTAGTTGAGGCCACGGGCATATCACAAGGTACAGTCGCTTCAATTTTGCATTAAAAATTGTCTGTGAAAAAAATTTCGGCAAGACGGGTACCGCGTTTGCTCTCAGAGGAGAATAAGCGCAATCGTGCAGTGGACTCTGAGGCTATGTTGGCACTCTTTCATCGCAATCCTGGCGAATTCCTTCGTCGATATGTCACTGTGGACGAAACCTGGATACACTACTACACTCCAGAAACGAAGAGACAGTCATCACAGTGGATTTTCAAGGGTGAACGGGCTCCGAAGAAGGCAAAAACGGTGCCATCGGCCGGCAAGGTGATGGCCACGGTCTTTTGGGATTCGCAGGGCATCATTTTGATCGACTACTTGGAAAAAGGAAAAACAATAACAGGAGCGTATTACGCGTCGTTATTGCAACGGTTGAGCGAGGAAATCAAAGAGAAACGCCCCCATCTGAAGAAGAAAAAAATCCTCTTGCATCAGGACAATGCGCGTGTGCACACCTGCGCTGTTTCGATGGCCAAAATTGTGGAATTGAGAATGGAATTGTTGCAGCTTGAGAATGGAATTGTCCAGATTTGGCCCCGCAGGTGTTGCAGAATTAAGAATGGAATTGTCAAGATTTGGCCCCGAGTGACTATTTTCTTTTCCCCAATCTGAAGAAATGGCTTGGCGGACGACGGTTCACTTCCAACGAGGACGTCATTGCTCAAACGGATGAGTATTTTGCAGAACTTCCGAAATCCTATTTTTTGGACGGGATAAAAATTTTGGAAAAACGGTTGGAAAAGTGTATAAAGCTAAAAGGAGATTATGTTGAAAAATAAATTTTTTTTTTTAAAAAGCATATTTTTTCCATCTTTTTCTAAGGACTTATTGAACGACCCTCGTACCTTTAACGTTTTTAGAGGCCTCTTAAATGATAGGCGCCTACTCAACAATAGGAGTATCGAAGTGCGTTAGGGGCTAGAGCATATGCGAAATGGACGTGCTGATTAGTTGGCGGGAGAAATTCTTTGGTATTCTGTACTCATAGCTATCTCTAATATACCTCGCCTATTAAGAGAATTGCAGACAATATCCGCCGCCATATATAAAAATAAAGACTCGACTAACAATGAGACCGTTTAAGCATCTCATTGGCCAACTACCAACAAACCAGTCTGCTGAACATCCTCACTCAAATTCTAGTCACGAAAATTGCTCAAGATTGGGAGACCATAAACGCTTTATCTGTAGTGTTTTTCTAACTATTCCACTTATATTATGCGAAGGACAATTAACAAAGAATTTCTTTCCGAATAGGATTTCTACCATTGTGAAGCTCCTCGATCCAACAATCTCATTTCCAAATTTCACTTCGTTTAGGAAACTCGTAATGCTCAATCACACAAAACTTGTAATTATCAAACAGCCACATGGTCGTGGTGCTATAAAGATAAACCCCGGCTCGTGTCTGAAGGACTTAGTATATGGAGTGATTTTTTTTTGTTGTTTGGCTTTTCAAATTTTTATTTTTGATATATTACGTATCATATTTAATATATATTAAAATTTATAGTACTCAGTTAGTATTGCTTAAAAATTATTGAATTTGTTTATCAAAATTCGTTTTCTGTAAAAAATGTATTTCGCGCACTACGACCGCTTTAATTTATGGTCTCCGAAATTGACGTATTGAGCAAGGAGTTCAAGCCATCATGACAAAATATTGCAGCAATTTTACGCTTTTGTACATCAAATCGCCAACCCATGTGCGTAAAGAGTTTACATAGGAAAATATTGCTTCCGTAGAGTCCAGTGTTGGTAAAGACCATCCGCCGCCGTTCACAACAATTACAAGGATCTAAAAGCGTATAAAATATAGCTCGTATAAGAACTGATGCCAAAGCATCAAATTTTCGATTAGTGAACCTCAGAACAACTTGAGCAAAATCCGTTTTTTCACCAAAAAAATTGCGTTCATCAACAAAGTTTATTTCTGGTTGAACGGGTATGTAAATAAGCAAAATCGTCACATTTTTGTTTGATGAACACCAAATCATCTGAATTACTATTATTGCACCCAGCAAAATACATTGTTTGGTGTTTTTTTTGCGCCGGTGGAATCATCGGTCCGTATTTCCTTAAAGATGGGCAAAAATTGCACCTGATCGACATGTGGTTTTATTAATACGGCGCTACATACCGCACAGCACGTGCATCAACAGATATATTGAGATATGAGTTCGGTGAGCAATTTATCTCACATTACGAAATGGTGGGTTGTCCGCCAAAATCGTACGATTTGACGCCTCTAGACTATTTTTTAATTGGGCTACGTGAAGTCACTTGTCCATATCAATAAACCAGTGGCACTTCCAGTCTTGAGAGACAATATTACACATATTATTAGTGAGATACTAACTGAGGTATTCGAAAAAGATGTTCAATGATTTAATTTTAGACAATATTTATATAAAATAATGGTTTAATAATAAATGGCAAATATTTATTTATTAACTAAAATAAAAATATTATATACTTTTGTAAGCTTTTTGTAATTTTTTAGAAATTTAAAAACCAAACGCTTAAAAAATCAGCCGTTTCAAGTAAAAAAAAAAACATTTGTGAAACCACAAATAGTCCAAATTAATATCTTAAAGTTCAGACTAAAAAATAGTTGCTCAGAATTGACGGTGACGGTATTTTTTCCTTAATTTTGAAGATGTACGAGAGCCAATGACATTTTCAGACCAAAATGTACATCTGAGATTTACTCTATGTGGATACAATGGCTTCTCTTCTGTTACTTGTCAATTTTAGAATCTTATATAAGACAATTTTGCTTAATGACGTAACTTTAGAGTAACAAAAATTCTATCCTTCGTGGCTACAAAACAACAACCACTTTTACTGAAACCACCACTCTTACAATTTTATCACATTATTTATAATTCTAAATAATATATTGTATAGTAAAAGAATCAAATGGTAGGATTGTATTTTACAAACCACGAAATGGAAATTGTATTATAAAAATTCCTTTCAATAAATGCTAATAATATTCAATGGTTCATAAATCATATCCTTAGTATGGAAAATGACTCTACCAAGTCGATTATGGACTACTGTGAGTTCATGTGCATCCAGGATCTTCTCATATTTACATATTAAAATGTCATCCAATGAAAAATTATTATAATATGTAAAAAGGGTGGTCTAGTAATTTTGTTAGAAGATATATTTTTTTTTAATAAAAACTACTCATGGATTTAATATAATTTGAATGGATAGAAAATATTATTCAGTAGGCAGATTTTCTCTATATAGCCTCTTCTATGGCAGTACAATATTGTTGCAGTATGATTATCAGATATTTATGCACAATATTTGCAACATTTTAGATACAGAAACTACCCTCAGATACGTTTCGAAAGGCCAAATAACAACTGTTGTCACAGTAACCACTAACACAGCTCATTTTGGTAATTGCACACTTCATTGTTGCGGATAAATTTTCTCATCCTTCTAACATAATGAAAAAGGACAGCTTTTCTGAAATATAAAAGCCAATGAACTAATATGAAATGGAAATTTTCCTCTTTTCAAGTTCCAAACATGAAACGATTTTTTTTTTCATTTTATTTTTAGTATCCTTCGAAACACAGAATTCGACTATAAAATTGGTGTTGGTTTTTTTTTTTTTTTTTTTTTTTTTGTACTTCTAATTAAGGAATTTCATTTCAGTAACCAAATATGGATGCTTTTAGGTGATATTTCGGAAATAACATTATCAAATTACGAAATAATATTAACTTGGTGAGTAATAGTACAAAAGTATTTTTTATGGTTTCAATTATCTCTTATTAAATTGGGAAATATGATATTTTTATTATCATTTAATACTCCTTTATTTATTGCAGATTTGCTCTTTACTTAAAAATGTTTTTTTTTTAACCCAGTTTTAAGGAAATATTATTGATTTTTCGAAATTTTTGGAATTTTGATTTTTTTTTTCTTCTAAACTGTCTATTGGGGATTATTGGAAACGCAAAGGATTTTTTAAGTTTCGATTAGGATTAAATCTATCAGGGATGTCCAATATGCTCCATACCTCCTTTTGCTCATTTTTCCAACATAGTGAAAATATAGAGAACTGTTCTCTCCAAAAAGAATTTAAAGCTCAGAATAATTAATTTATTTATATTGTTTTGAAATTAAATACCACCGAAGGAGTTGCCAAAATATTATGAACAATTTATTTATGATATTGAAATTTCTCTACCAAATACTTTATTTACCAAATTTCATTTTTAATCTATAAAAATCTTTAGGCAAAACCGCTAAATATTTATTTGCGAAATCGATAAAATTCAAAGAACAAGTTAAAAAGGATATTCTAGAACAGCACTCGGAAAATATTTTGAATATATTAAATATTTTGTTGAGTTATTAGTTATTATTTTAATTCTATTTTTTATATAATTTAACAAAACAAAAATTATTTATAAAAATATTAATAGCTTAATAGAAATTTTAAATTATTAAATATATTGGATTTAGTATTTTCAAGATAATGTTTTTTTTTTTTTTTTGATTTTTGAGGATTTTTCTTTAAAAGACATTTTCAAATTAAAATTGATCTGAAAATACACTTTCTTCATAATTAATTTTCTTTTTAATAAAAAAAATATTTGCCTTAATACGTATTGACTGCTTCTTTTTTTTTTGTCATTATTAGGGATATATTGAGCTTATTGAATACTAAAGTATAAATCCTTTTCAAGGAACACATTAGCTCTTAATTTGATACTCAAAAAAAATGCTTCATATTAAAATAATTATCTTAAAAAAAAAATTAATATCGTAGAAGACACAATTTAACGCATCTTAATTTTAGAAGAGATAAAAAGTTTAAGCCTTAGGAAAAAAAAATATTCAATACGACTTCGAAGTAGCATATCAAAAATGGCATATCAAAAAGCTTTAAGCTCTTTAAGGCTTTGGTGAATTTTTATTTTGTAGGAAATTTCATCAAGCCGTGCTCGCTGATATGGATGAATTGTCCGAAACTTATTTATTTTAATATATAATTTTGGTAAAATTCTGAACAAATTTGTTTTTTTTTATGAATATTTTTTATAAAATGGTTTTAGTAATCATCTTTTTAGGGATGAGAATTTAAAAAAAAAAAAACCTTCCAGGGATTCTATCGAAGTGAAAGTTAAAAGATTCTTATAAGTTTTAGAACTACTGTCTCGATAGTCTCCGCTGATGGTTTTTAGGGAGGGTAAAACCGCAAATACATAGGATGTGGACAAAATGAAAATAAAAAGAGGACGACTTAATACATTGTTATGAATAAAAATAAAGGGGGGGGGGGGAGAAGTGGCGGCCATAAACAATTTGGTGGATAGTTTTGGATTACATGAACTAGATACGATAAGAATTGGAACATTTGGTTGAATTCCAATGTTCAATTCATTGAGTCCAAATAGATTTTCAATTCCATAAGTCCAAAAAGGTTTCATTCTTTTCTTATATATTAAACGTTTACAATATATTGTAAATTCCAACCGGTTGTCTAGTTGACCAAGTAGTTATGGCTAATATCTGTTAGTTTAAAGTCTTTGTAGTCTAGTTTATGGGTTTCTGTTAATCTTTTGTCCAGGCAAGGTCCTTAGTAATTCGTTTAATATATGGTGGATTCAGTCTTCTGCTCATTTGCCTTTACTCTTTATCTCGTAAAGTAGCATCAGACTAACAGTTTATGAATATTTAATTGTAATTTATAAGAAGCTGTATGAGGATTTATATAAATAATTAATATTACCATTCTTCGAAGTCCCACAAATTAGTATTTTTGATCCTAATTTATATTAACTATATATATATATGGATTCTGTGCTGATTTAACTAGACGCACGTTTTATAAAATTTCCAAAAATGTAAGCGAATTTTCAATATATTATTTAAATATATCAACAAAAAAATATATATAAAAATGATAATTTTATTGTAAAAAAAATATTTTTTGTTTGTTTTAAATTGTAGAAATTTTTTTAAATTAAAACTTTTTCAAATCAATAACAAATTTATGGAATTTTTATGAGAATTTTTCGGCAATAGGAAAACAATTGATATTTTAATTAAAAATGCAAAATATAAAAAAAATTCATTAGAAAATTTTTGTGGAAATTCTGGTATCTTCCAGAATTTTTTCTCTTAGGAATTTTTAGTTTTAATCTTTCAAATTCTGTACTGAAATAATGCCAGCTATAAATTTCTTGCAAAAATTACTAAACAAAATTCAAATAAATAATAAAAATATAGCAAAAACTATATTGTTAGCAAGATTTTATACGAAAAAATGAAAGTTTTGTAAAATTTCCAAAATTTTAGTGTAGTCTGATAAGTCAGTGATAAATATATGAAATAAAGCTGACATCAACAAGACGATATTATTTTTATCATTTTACATTTCCAAAAAGATCATATTTAAAATTTAATAAACATTTGTTTATTAGTTTAGTTTTGACAGCCATTGAAGAGAGAGAAAATTTTTGTCTTTTATTTATGTGGAAAAACCTCAATTCGTATGTTAATAAAATGTATTTGTGAGAAAAAGAAACAATATCTTAATCAAAAACAAAGCTTAAAAAATATTATAGGGACCCTTCATCATCGTTGGAAATAATTCAGAAGTAGTTTGTTGAATTTTGTTGTAGTCGTATTAGGATAAGTGGATGTACAATTTAGTGTATGATATTATTTTAAAAATTTGTCGAGTAAAAGTGTATGCGACAGCTGATATGGTCACCATCTCAAAAAGATGTTTGGGAAACATCTTATAAGAAATTTTGGATATGAGAAAGCTATCGGTTCATAATACAGATACATTTTTATGCGTCTATACCCTAGACGCCAAAGGTCAGTCAAAACAATGGACTTATACTATCAAATCAACATCAAATAAAATCAGAACCAAACGACACCATTTACCAAAGAAGGGAGTTCCTTTTTATCATGACAATTGTATTTTTCGGCAATTTATTCACAATTCAATTATGAATTCCCTTCCCCACGCTCTGTATTTTTCAGATTTGTCACCATGTGACTTTTTGCTATTTCTAAAGTGGAACATTGTTAGACAAAGTGTATTAAGCTAGACGGAGACAATGTTAAAAATGTATATTAATTTTTTGTTGAATTTATCACTGACTTATCATACGGTCCTCGAATTTGCTCAACTTTTTTGAAAGTTACCAAAAAATTTTGCCAAAAAAATGTGAATATTTTTATGACAGATTTTGAAATTTTCAAAATTCCATAAAATCAAAATACAATTTTAGAAATTGATTGATTAAAATTTCAGTATCACCTTTTCGATAGTTTAAAACTTATCGAGTGAATAATTTTGAAAAATATTCAATTCTTTCAAATAAATTTTTTAGCATTTTTGGAAAAAACTTAAAATAGTAGGCTAAATAGGTTCCAAATATTAATAAAACGGATGAGTATATTGATGGTTGTTCGATGCAACATTGACACCCAAAAAACTAATTTCGAACTAACTTCATCAAAGTTGGTAAAACTCATATTATGAACTGGATTGAATTAATTTAATTAACCAGTAAGTATAACTAATTATTATCAATGAAAATGAAAATAATGAAACTGTTCAATTACGTAGAAATTAGTTTAATTATTTTCACAAAATTCTATATTAAACATATTTATTTCTAATCACCAATAAACTTGCTAATATTTATTTAGTTTGTTTGATAAACAAAGAAAAAATGAGGAAAAACTGTAGGTGGTTAATGTGATAATATTGAATGTACAAAGTTTGATTAAATTTTCATAAAATAAAATGATAGGAAAATTGCTGAATAATAAGATTTTGTTGATTGAATAAAATGCATGCTGCTGGGTTTCCGCCCTAAACTGCATGCCAATATATCAAACTAGGCAATGGTATTAGTGGATGGATGCAATTATTGGGGTTTGTTAGAATTTCCACAAGTATTACTGAATGTTTGTTATAATTTTTTTGCCATGAATACTTGCATAATCGACAGGGAGTCTAAATTCGTTCATGGATACAATGGGCCTGCCCACACATTCGGTTTGTATGGATTATCCTTGAGATTGTGTGTTAGTTTTGAGGAGCATCTAGCTTATTCGGGAAGGTCAAAGTCAAAGAAGGAATTCAGTTTGTACCATCTGGTCTGTATACGATAATTAAGACCAGTTGGATACTTTGTTAATTGGAATACGAAATATGACAAAAGAATTCGAACACTTTTAAGTGAAAGCTTCAAATTTAATTCAGCAGAGATTATCATCTGATTTTATTAAAGAACTAATCTTTTGTTTACTCGAGATCTTTTTAATTACCCAAAATCTTTGATTATGTAAGTTGTCTGATATTGGAACTACTATTGTGATGGTAAAATGCAACAAGTCTCCGAACTCTGATAATTTGGCTGCTGAGCTTTTCAAATATAGTTCAGATATCCTTGCGAATGCGCTGGTACTATTATTCCAGAAACACGGTTGAATAGAAATAAAAAACACCTTCAAAAGCTGATCCTTATATGGAGAAGGTCAGAGTTTCCGCTTTCCCTCTAAGTTACTTCGGGATAACACACTAGAATTTCTCATATTTTTTTAGGACTTTTTAAGAAAATTTTTATATATTTTTTTTCAATTAAAATCAAAAACATTTTAAAAATCTGTTATCTTAAAGAAAAATATTTCTTGTTAAATCAGAACAAATTTATGGAATTTTTATGAGAATTTTTCGGAAATAGCAAAATATAAAAATTCTGGTATCTATAATTTGTCTCTTAAGAATTTGTAGTTTTGAACTTTAATCTTTAAAATTTTGAACTGAAATAATATCTGCTATAAATTGTTATAAAAATTGTTAAACAAAATTCAAATTGATCATAAAAGTATAGCAAAAAATTTAATGTAAATCAAATTTTATGCGAAAAATTCCAAGTTTTATCAATTTTCCAAAATGTGAGTGCTGTCTGATAAGTTAGTGATAAATGTACGAAATATTGTTGACATCAGCAAAGCGATATCATTTTTATGATTTTACATTTCCAAAAAGTTCATATGTAAAATTTAATAAACATTTATTCTTTAGTTTAGTTTTGATAGCCATTGAAAAATGAGAAGATTTTTGTCATTTATTTATATGGGAAAATGTGAATTTCGTATGTTAAGAAAATTGTTATAAAAATGGTTAAACAAAAATTCAAATAGGTCATAAAAATATATTTAATGCGAAAAATTGAAAGTTTTGTAAAAGTTCTAAAATTTTAATGCAGTCTGATAAATCAGTGATAAATATACAAAATATAGCTATTTTTTGTTCGGGTATCTTTTTTAAAAAAAATCTTCAAAATAAATGAAAAATTTTACTTTCATGAAATTATTTTAAACGTGCTTTAATCTTGGAATTATAAATTACCTGTGATTAAAAACTTCCATTCATATAATAGTACTAAATGCTACTATGGTAATAATCTAACTCTTATAAAAAGTAGAAAAAAAAACAAAAACCTAAAAGAAATAGTAATATTTTCTTAAGAACTATGTGAAGAGTATAAAATTTTAGGTTTTAACTAGTTCGATGTCTTTAGTTATTTTTGATAAATTTATAAAAGGTTGAATAGTTATTTTGAAAGTCTTCACTATACACAAATCACTGAATATATGGTTTTTACTAGTTTATGGTTTAAAACATGGAAGATTATATAGCGGAATAGAAAATAGTCCTAATTAATGGATAAATAACAAACCAAAGTTGTAAAATAAATATCTAAAGTTTAAAGGTTGCTATATAATCAATCGGTGAGGCGAGTATATATGGAAGGATAATTGTATGCTTGGTAATTAATCCTCAAGTAATTTAGCGAGTTCTATTAAAATTTGTTTGGGGCTAAAAATACTACAACAAGGAATATTTTGTGCGTGCATTGACGCTGAATCATGGAGGAATTTCAGAAGCATTAATTACAATGGCAGAAAGGACTCATACAAATCTACTGACGTAGGAGAATTGGAGAGGCAAACCGAACAATTGAAATAATCGTTTAAGTAAACAGAAAGGAATTGAAGCATTTCCATTAGAGCATGCTATAAATTTTTTTCTATTTATTCTGTATTGAAGAGTTGTGGAAATTTGCACAAAGATTTTTATAAGAACTCTTTCCAAGAAAATCTTCTATAATTTTGAGCTTTTAATTTTTTTTTTTTTTTTGTTATTGAAAATTACACAAAATTTTCTTTAAACATTTTAAAGTATGTAAAATGGAAATTTTTTAATATCAAAAAAATTCTTTTTTTAAGAAAAACAATAAAATTTTATTAATTTAAAAAAAAATATGAGTTTAAATTAGAAGAAAAAATTTATTTGTACAATAAGGTATTTTTGAAGAACATTGCAAAAAGTACTTTATTTTATGTTTCAATAAATTTTCTGGTTAAATATTTTTTTGAAAATTAAATAAATTGTTAAATATTAAATAATAAATTATAATAAAATAAAAATTATTCCTAGTGTACATCGGATACAAAATGTGTAGGTTTGTTTGTCATGCACTCACAATTGAAACAGGGCTTCTTTGCTGAGGTGTTAAAAACCCCCTATTCCATGAAAAAAAGAATAAGTATCCTGGCATTACTGTTTAGATTTGTTTTTGTTCTGCTACTGATAATATAATTGTAATTATCAAATTTGAGTAAGATATTTTTACTATTAAAATAAGTTGTTAGATAAAAATCTTAAGAAATCGTGACAACGTACGTTTTTGTAAGAAACTTGCAAGGGCATAGTGAAATTTTTAATGCTCAGCGGGGGTGGAAACCCATTTTATGTTGAATATTTCTATTCCTTTATCATATGACTAATATTCTTTATTATATTCTCCTCGAATTTTTGAAATTTAACAAAGTTATTTTTTTAATAAAATTGCATCATGAAAACTCGAGTAAACTCAAACAGTTCAGAAATTTTCATCATCAAAAATAGTTAAAGGATTAAGCAGCAATTTTGGATACAAAAAGTCTAATTTGAAATAATTTATTTTCTCTCAAAAAAAAAATTATTGAAATTTCTTAGAAATCAGTACAAATAACATTTAATTAATACTTAAAAAGGATGAGAGAACTTTCAATTGCAAACGGAATAAGGAAAAAACGGTAATAACTTTTGAAATGTGCACAATTGATAAAATTTACTTGAGTCGTCGAACTTTGTAAAGTGCCAGACCATATGTTACGGATGTGGACTATGAAAGTTTTTGATTTTTCTTGGACATAGATTCTCTGATTTTATAATAAGATAAATTTCATATGAGTGGAAATCAATATATTGTAATATGAATAATTACTGCACTGCACAGTTTTATATAATAAAGTGTTTTTTAAGAAATTGGTCAGTAAATTTACATCGAAGATTTTTTCTATTTCCCAACAGTCGTAAATCTTTTAATTTAATAAAAATAGTTTTAATATGCCATAATTTTAATTTTTCACCATAATTATTTTATTAAACTCTATTTAATAATAAATATTAAACCAATAATAAAAAAATATATCATTTATATATTCATAAATCAACTAGTAAATATCAAAGAAAATCTATTTACAATTTGTATATACGAGTAGTATTACCAGATTTGTACGATTAATGAAGATACTTTAAAAGAGGAAAAGATAATTTCAGTTCGGGCAGCTTTAAAAGAATTGAGGAAATCGTTGGTAAAATTTAAAAAAAAATGATAAACTTTATATACAAATAAAAATAATAATCACAATAATCAAATAAGAAGTCTTATAATTTAAGATTTGTTTATTATTTACGAAATGAGAGTAATAATTTTTTCTACTATAAAGTATAAAATAAATAATGTTTCCTCTTTACTAATCTTAAATGGAAAATAACAAATAATATACTTAACGCATATTAAACTGAGTCCTCAAATGTTACTATTAAATCCATGGAGAAATTTATTAGTGATCCCTAAGGTAGGAATTTTTAATGTAATTAACAGTTCAAGAAAGTTGTCCTGAATTTTTACTTTTGTTTCATGAAAAAAACACCAGAGTTTCCAACTGAAAGTAAAAACTAATGAGTTTCCGCTATAATGAATAGAGAGAGAGAGTATAAGTTGAAAAGTAGTATTTAAGAAATACTCATAAGATCAGCATAGTAAGGATGAAAATTTTACTTAAAGACGACAAAGTTTTAATAGCAAAATCAAAACTACAGAAGAAATAGTGGAACTGAACTAATACAACTCACAGTGTGATATTTGCTAAAAACTCTGTGAAATTAGAATTACTTGTTCGGAAATATTTTTTCTTCAATTTTATAATATAAAAAAGAATATTGTTGAACATAAATTAAAAGTTTGAATACATAATTACGAAAATTTTATTTGGAGAATTTTGTTGAAGTTAGGTGAAAATATTTTCCATCATGTTCAGTAAAAATTTTGAAGTTAACATTTTACAGGAAAAATGTTGCAATCAAAATTGTTCAGTAAAAATTTTCGGTAAACATTTTAAATAAACACTTTTCAATAAAAATGTTCGGTAAAAATGTTCAATAAATATTTTGAGTAAACATTTTCATTAAACATTTTCAGTAAACATTTTCAGTAAACATTTTCAGTAAACATTTTCAGTAAAAATTTTCAGTAAAAATTTTCAGTAAAAATTTTCAGTAAAAATTTCCAGTAAAAATTTTCAGTAAAAATTTTCAGTAAAAATTTTCAGTAAAAATTTTCAGTAAAAATGTTCAGTAAAAATGTTCAGTAAAAATTTTCAGTAAAAATTTTCAGTAAAAATTTTCAGTAAAAATTTTCAGTAAAAATTTTCAGTAAACATTTTCAGTAAACATTTTCAGTAAACATTTTCAGTAAAAATTTTCAGTAAAAATTTTCAGTAAAAATTTTCAGTAAAAATTTTCAGTAAAAATTTTCAGTAAAAATTTTCAGTAAAAATTTTCAGTAAAAATTTTCAGTAAAAATTTTCAGTAAAAATTTTCAGTAAAAATTTTCAGTAAAAATTTTCAGTAAACATTTTCAGTAAACATTTTCAGTAAAAATTTTCAGTAAAAATTTTCAGTAAAAATTTTCAGTAAAAATTTTCAGTAAAAATTTTCAGTAAAAATTTTCAGTAAAAATTTTCAGTAAAAATTTTCAGTAAAAATTTTCAGTAAAAATTTTCAGTAAAAATTTTCAGTAAAAATTTTCAGTAAAAATTTTCAGTAAAAATTTTCAGTAAAAATTTTCAGTAAAAATTTTCAGTAAAAATTTTCAGTAAAAATTTTCAGTAAAAATTTTCAGTAAAAATTTTCAGTAAACATTTTCAGTAAAAATTTTCAGTAAACATTTTCAGTAAACATTTTCAGTAAAAATTTTCAGTAAAAATTTTCAGTAAAAATTTTCAGTAAAAATTTTCAGTAAAAATTTTCAGTAAAAATTTTCAGTAAAAATTTTCAGTAAAAATTTTCAGTAAAAATTTTCAGTAAAAATTTTCAGTAAAAATTTTCAGTAAAAATTTTCAGTAAAAATTTTCAGTAAAAATTTTCAGTAAAAATTTTCAGTAAAAATTTTCAGTAAAAATTTTCAGTAAAAATTTTCAGTAAAAATTTTCAGTAAAAATTTTCAGTAAAAATTTTCAGTAAAAATTTTCAGTAAAAATTTTCAGTAAAAATTTTCATTAAAAATTTTCATTAAAAATTTTCAGTAAAAATTTTCATTAAAAATTTTCATTAAAAATTTTCAGTAAAAATTTTCAGTAAAAATTTTCAGTAAAAATTTTCAGTAAAAATTTTCTGTAAAAATTTTCAGTAAAAATTTTCAGAAAAAATTTTCAGTAAAAATTTTCAGTAAACATTTTCAGTAAACATTTTCAGTAAACATTTTCAGTAAACATTTTCAGTAAACATTTTCAGTAAACATTTTCAGTAAAAATTTTCAGTAAAAATTTTCAGTAAAAATTTTCAGTAAAAATTTTCAGTAAAAATTTTCAGTAAAAATTTTCAGTAAAAATTTTCAGTAAAAATTTTCAGTAAAAATTTTCAGTAAAAATTTTCAGTAAAAATTTTCAGTAAAAATTTTCAGTAAAAATTTTCAGTAAAAATTTTCAGTAAAAATTTTTAGTAAAAATTTTTAGTAAAAATTTTCAGTAAAAATTTTCAGTAAAAATTTTCAGTAAAAATTTTCAGTAAAAATTTTCAGTAAAAATTTTCAGTAAAAATTTTCAGTAAAAATTTTCAGTAAAAATTTTCAGTAAAAATTTTCAGTAAAAATTTTCAGTAAAAATTTTCAGTAAAAATTTTCAGTAAAAATTTTCAGTAAAAATTTTCAGTAAAAATTTTCAGTAAAAATTTTCAGTAAAAATTTTCAGTAAAAATTTTCAGTAAAAATTTTCAGTAAAAATTTTCAGTAAAATTTTCAGTAAACATTTTTAGTAAACATTTTCAGTAAACATTTTCAGTAAACATTTTCAGTAAACATTTTCAGTAAACATTTTCAGTAAACATTTTCAGTAAACATTTTCAGTAAACATTTTCAGTAAACATTTTCAGTAAAAATTTTCAGTAAAAATTTTCAGTAAAAATTTTCAGTAAAAATTTTCAGTAAAAATTTTCAGTAAAAATTTTCAGTAAAAATTTTCAGTAAAAATTTTCAGTAAAAATTTTCAGTAAAAATTTTCAGTAAAAATTTTCAGTAAAAATTTTCAGTAAAAATTCAGTAAAAATTTTCAGTAAAAATTTTCAGTAAAAATTTTCAGTAAAAATTTTCAGTAAAAATTTTCAGTAAAAATTTTCAGTAAAAATTTTCAGTAAAAATTTTCAGTAAAAATTTTCAGTAAAAATTTTCAGTAAAAATTTTCAGTAAAAATTTTCAGTAAAAATTTTCAGTAAAAATTTTCAGTAAAAATTTTCAGTAAAAATTTTCAGTAAAAATTTTCAGTAAAAATTTTCAGTAAAAATTTTCAGTAAAAATTTTCAATAAAAATTTTCAGTAAAAATTTTCAGTAAAAATTTTCAGTAAAAATTTTCAGTAATAATTTTCAGTAAAAATTTTCAGTAAAAATTTTCAGTAAAAATTTTCAGTATAAATTTTCAGTATAAATTTTCAGTATAAATTTTCAGTATAAATTTTCAGTAAAAATTTTCAGTATAAATTTTCAGTAAAAATTTTCAGTAAAAATTTTCAGTAAAAATTGTCGGCAAAATTTTTCATTAAGCATTTTCAACACAAATTTTCAGTAAAAATTTTCAGTAAAAATTTTCAGTAAAAATTTTCAGTAAAAATTTTCAGTAAAAATTTTCAGTAAAAATTTTCAGTAAAAATTTTCAGTAAAAATTTTCAGTAAAAATTTTCAGTAAAAATTTTCAGTAAAAATTTTCAGTAAAAATTTTCAGTAAAAATTTTCAGTAAAAATTTTCAGTAAAAATTTTCAGTAAAAATTTTCAGTAAAAATTTTCAGTAAAAATTTTCAGTAAATCATTTTACTCATGTAAAGTTTTCATTAAAAATTTTCAGTAAAAATTTTCAGTAAAAATTTTCAGTAAAAATTTTCAGTAAAAATTTTCAGTAAAAATTTTCAGTAAAAATTTTCAGTAAAAATTTTCAGTAAAAATTTTCAGTAAAAATTTTCAGTAAAAATTTTCAGTAAAAATTTTCAGTAAAAATTTTCAGTAAAAATTTTCAGTAAAAATTTTCAGTAAAAATTTTCAGTAAAAATTTTCAGTAAAAATTTTCAGTAAAAATTTTCTGTAAACATTTTCAGTAAAATTTTTCAGTAAAAATTTTCAGTAAAATTTTTCAGTAAAAATTTTCAGTAAAAATTTTCAGTAAAAATTTTCAGTAAAAATTTTCAGTAAAAATTTTCAGTAAAAATTTTCAGTAAAAATTTTCAGTAAAAATTTTCAGTAAAAATTTTCAGTAAAAACTTTTAGTAAAACTGTTCAGTAAAACTGTTCAGTAAAACTGTTCAGTAAAAATTTTCAGTAAAAATTTTCAGTAAAAATTTTCAGTAAAAATTTTCAGTAAAAATTTTCAGTAAAAATTTTCAGTAAAAATTTTCAGTAAAAATTTTCTGTAAACATTTTCAGTAAAATTTTTCAGTAAAAATTTTCAGTAAAATTTTTCAGTAAAAATTTTCAGTAAAATTTTTCAGTAAAAATTTTCAGTAAAATTTTTCAGTAAAAATTTTCAGTAAAAATTTTCAGTAAAAATTTTCAGTAAAAATTTTCATTAAAAATGTTCAGTAAAAATGTTCAGTAAAAATGTTCAGTAAAAATGTTCAGTAAAAATTTTCAGTAAAAATTTTCAGTAAAAATTTTCAGTAAAAATTTTCAGTAAAAATTTTCAGTAAAAATTTTCAGTAAAAATTTTCAGTAAAAATTTTCAGTAAAAATTTTCAGTAAAAATTTTCAGTAAAAATTTTCAGTAAAAATTTTCAGTAAAAATTTTCAGTAAAAATTTTCAGTAAAAATTTTCAGTAAAAATTTTCAGTAAAAATTTTCAGTAAAAATTTTCAGTAAAAATTTTCAGTAAAAATTTTCAGTAAAAATTTTCAGTAAAAATTTTCAGTAAAAATTTTCAATAAAAATTTTCAGTAAAAATTTTCAGTAAAAATTTTCAGTAAAAATTTTCAGTAATAATTTTCAGTAAAAATTTTCAGTAAAAATTTTCAGTAAAAATTTTCAGTATAAATTTTCAGTAAAAATTATCAGTAAATATTTCCAGTAAAAATTATCAGTAAAAATTTTCTGTAGAAATTTTCAGTAAAAATTTTCAGTGAAAACTTTTAGTAAAAACTTTTAGTAAAACTGTTCAGTAAAAATTTTCAGTCAACATTTTGCAATAAAAATTTTGAAATAAAAATTTTAAAGTAAACAAAAAAAATGTTTAATAAAAATTATTAACAAATTTTTTTATAGTGGCCCAAAAATAATTAAAAAAAGTTACAATTTTATACTTTGTAATTAAATTTTATTAAAAAAGTTGATCGTATTTACTAATTTACGTTATATTTTAATTTTGAGCAACTCCAAAGAAGTTCTTTGTAGGAAATTAGAACTAATTATAAATACGAGTAGTTGCAAATTTATTATCTGAAGTCTACTAAAGTTAACAAGGATATAATTAAAGTGAATTAAATTTCACTTTAAAGAGAAAACTTTTTCGATATGAACTATTTTTCAGGAATCAGATAAGTTCTAAAAGGAGAGCAGAAAGAAAGTTCGAAGTTCGCATGTCAATCTACTATAGCAGGAGGCAAGGATACATTGTGACATAATCAAATTAACTTTATTTACCTATCAAACCCAAATAATATGATTCGAATTCGTAACGATATATCAAGGAGCAAGGTTAGGGCTAAATATGTGTCAGAGTTAATAAAAGTAGTAAATTCTTATTCAATCATTCATCAAAAATTTTTATCGGAAAAACATCGACGAATACTCTGAACAAAAGAGCTTTAGGAACTTGGCATAGAAAAATCCATTAAATTGTCTATAATCGGATAAGGACAAAATGTGCTGAACCGGAAACTGACAAATTCGGAAAATTGTTACGCAGTCAAAAGGATTGAATTTCTATCAAAAAACGTGAAAAGCTTCGAATTTTCGACTGAACTAAATCCTTTCATGGACGATTTAATAGGCAACATTCTTGTAAGGATTAATTTAAATAATATTTAGTATATAGTCAAAATAACTATGAACCGATCCGAATGTGGGCAGGCAAGCATTCGGAATGATCAAATTATTCGAAAATTATTGTTGAATAATGATTAAAAGGCAAATGGAAATTCTTACATAATACGATGACGAATATTCGAAAGAATTTTCCGTTAAAATGTTGCCATAATATTATCGGCGAATGAGTGTTGTTTGGGAATAAAACGTGAAATAATATCCAAAACAGGAAAAATTAATATACAAAAAGAATTTATCCTTGTTTTGTTTATAAAAAAAAAAATTGGTTGATCAGAAATATGAGAAGGAGGAGGAGGGATAGGATTTTTAGAATTAAAAATCCTCGATTAAACTTAAACTGAAAAGTCAATTAAATAACAACTTTTAACTTTAATACGAGTGCTAGTCGCATGGTGGTGCATTCGTGCATTGAATGTGATATTGCGATAAATGACAACATCCTTAATTGGTTTATGATCAGTTTTTGGGGGTACAAAAAAAAGGGATTTTCGAGTATAGATGCCAAATGTTTAGTTGAGGATGGAAATAAAATAGAGGTGCTGGTCAGAAACAAATAGGATCATTGGCAAAGTAATCGGGACTAAATGTTCTCTCGTTGCACTTTACACAATTCGGCCGGAAGCCAAATATCCAATTTGCACGTTGCAATTTGTCTGATTCCCAATGCTGCTTCTGACTGTGATGGAAGTGGTCGCCAACTATGTGCTATGCTTTCGTAATTCCAAAAAAATTTTATACTCGTAACTAAAACCAGATAATTTATGTATAAGAAGAAAAAAAACCCACTATCCAATTCGTTTGTATATAGTTGAACCAGCACCCAATCGTAAGATACTATTTCGAATTTAATTTTGATTGGGAAATTTTCCAGAATTCTTCCATCGTCAATTGACTAGTAAAGTAATTATTATGAAAGTAAAATAGCTCAACTATGACTAGCCTATCGAGCATATAACATAATTAACTGGTGTTCACATTTGATGACCACAATAACTGGACTCGTACGTGTCGTATTAGAAAGTTCTATCAACATTCCATATTTTCGATTTGTATAATGTTAAATTTATTTTTAATTCGATGCAATATTGAAATCAACCCCTACCTCTTAAAGGGATTTTAATCAATAAATTTACTTTCATATTTTCAATTTTCGAATTCAAATAAACGCAATTTGATTTTGTTTTGATTATTTTCGTATCTAAACGAATTCTACGATTGGTGAAAAAAAAATATTTATCAACAAAAATTCATAGGAAATTTTCACATTTTTTTTCAAAGATGAATACTTCGTAAAAATCTTTTATTATCTTGCCATTAAAGTATATTTTTTATGAATTCTTTAATTTGAAAACAAAAAACCCTTAAGAAGCTTGTAAAATTTCTTAGGAACATTTACTTATTTAATTAGTCAAAAAGATTATTTAATTTTTTCTAATTTTTATTTTATTTTAAGTCATAAAAAAAAATTAAAATATATAGAAATTTAGTTAGATTAATAAATAAATTAGTGAATTTTCAAAATGAGCTAATTATTGTATAATTTTTAAATAAATAGAAGAAATTGATGAAGCATTTTTTGACAAAACCATCAATTCTGTTCTCTTGGATAAGTGAATGGAAATTCACCTCAAAAGGAGAAATCCTTTCTCTCCAGGCATCGATTATATATTGAATTTCAGTTAATCTCTTGTTAGATTCTGTAATACAGGATATCATTTCACATCGAATACACTTATGCTTTAGTACAATAATAAAAACAAGTAAAATATCTTTTAGAAAGATACAGTCTGACATTTACCGAATACGGGAATAAAAGGGTAGCATTAACAACCCCCATACGGGCTTAGGTAGCTGTCTAAAAGTTTGAAATTTATTTACCTTCTTTAACTAAAATCGGTGGTGTTGTTTCTATTCCACTGTGGACTATGTAAACGACATCAATTTCCCAAACAAATCGATATTATTTGTTCACAGATAATGTTGAAATTTTATATTCGATAGATGTTCTTCTATTCATTTAATATCCTTCTAAGAATAGGTATATCAAAACTGTATAATAAATTGAAAGTTTTCATGAGTTTTCTTAAAAATCAAATTAAATATATTTTTTTTTTTTAATAAGTGTTTTTATATTTTATAAACTTTCCGTTTTGTTTTTAATGAAAAAGGAATTTTTCATGAGTAAAACAATAAAAATATACTTTTAATTACCAAAAAAAAAATCAAAAAAATCTACAAAGTATCAGGACAAAAGAGAGTCAAAGTAAAACTAGTCAGTTGAAGCTCTTTCTTCCTATTCTTAAAATACTAAAATAACCTTTGCTTATCAAATTATCCTCTTTATACTATTTTAAAACTAGTTATAACCAGCACCTGTTCAAAAATAAACGCATGAGATTTCCTCTTTAGTCTCCACCTTGGTTTAAAAAGGAACTATATCACCTTAGAAACAAGAAAAATCGATTATGGAAGGCCTATTTACGTTTTAAGGACCTTTCTTCCTATTCTTAATTTTAGAAATTTAAGGTTCTTAAGACGTAAATAGGCCTACGGAAAGCATATTTACGTCTTAAGGACCTTAAATTCCTTATGATGTAAACAGGTCTTCCATAAATCGATTATGGAAGGCCTATTTACGTTTTAAGGACATTTCTTCCTATTCTTAATTTTAGAAATTTAAGGTTCTTAAGACGTAAATAGGCCTACGGAAAGCATATTTACGTCTTAAGGACCTTAAATTCCTTATGACGTAAACAGGTCTTCAATAAATCGATTATGGAAGGCCTATTTACGTTTTAAGATCCTTTCTTCCTATTCTTAATTTTAGAAATTTAAGGTTCTTAAGACGTAAATAGGCCTACGGAAGGCATATTTACGTCTTAAGGACCTTAAATTCCTTATGATGTAAACAGGTCTTCCATAAATAGCTTATGGAAGGCCTATTTACGTTTTAAGGACCTTTCTTCCTATTCTCAATTTTGGAAATTTAAGGTTCCTAAGACGTAAATAGGCCTACAGAAGGCATATTTACGTCTTAAGGACCTTAAATACCTTATGACGTAAACAGGTCTTCCATAAATCGATTATAGAACGCCTATTTACGTTTAAAGGACCTTTCTTCCTATTCTCAATTTTAGAAATTTAAGGTCCTTAAGACTTAAATAGGCCTACGGAAGGCATACTTACGTCTTAAGGACCTTAAATTCCTTATGACGTAAACAGGTCTCCATAAAACGATTATGGAAGGCTTATTTACGTTTTAAGATCCTTTCTTCCTATTCTCAATTTTGGAAATTTAAGGTTCCTAATACGTAAATAGGCCTACGGAAGGCCCATTTACGTCTTAACGACTTTAAATTCCTTATGACGTAAACAGGTCTTCCATAAATAGCTTATGGAAGGCCTATTTACATTTTAAGGACATTTCTTCCTATTCTCAATTTTAGAAATTTAAGGTCCTTATGACGTAAACAGGTCTTCTATAAATCGATTATGGATTTTTCGCATCTTATTTTGAGAAGGCCTTTTCCTCGGATCATTTTCAAATTAATGTAAATGAATTTATGCATCCTTCTGATCTATCGATTTATTTAGAATGAATGCCTGTAATAAATCAAGAATAGTATTGATTATCCTATGGTCCTGATGGTATTCCTCCTATTTTTACTAAATCATGATCCATCAATTTACTTTGTCATCTGGAAATTATTTTCAAAAATCAATCTATAGTGGTAAATTTTCTAAAGTTTGGAGTCAGTCCTTCATAATACCCGTTTTTAAAAAAAGGTCCTAAAATTATGGTTATGAACTACAGACCTAGTTTGCTAATATTGTGAGATAACAACATCAGAAATACAATTAGCGTCTTTGGAGCCGTCCATGCAAAACTGTTCGGCTTCAACGCCTTGTAGTGTTCGATGACATAAAATGGTTTGGGAGTTACAGAAGCTAAATTGAGTATGACCGGTTGTGGAGTTTGGAATATTGCAAGAACGAGTAGATTTTTTTATTATTTCTTAGTTAATAAAAATATCCACAATTGTTGAAATAATATTTTTGAACTTAAAGTCTGGTTAGATGATTTTGAATTTTTTTTTAAAATCTAAGAACCTATTTTTAATAAGTTAGTTTACTATTTACTAGTTTGAAGAAAATAGCATACATAAATTATTACTAGTAGAAGACCTCCTAAATGGTAAGTTACTCTATATGACTTTTTCTTATTCCCGAAACAGATTCTTTGGTCCATTTTTTGGAATAGGCAAAAATCGAAGACCAGCAAGTAAAGCAGCTGTCAAATATTAACTGAACATTCAAAATGGCCGAACTTGTTGGCATAAGTGACAGACATGACCACCAACATAACGCCACAAAAAATCAAAAATCGAATATACGTAACCTGCGAAAATTCAAAATTCGTGATACTTTTTGAACAGACCTCGTATATTAGCTCAATATATGATTTTGAATAGTATTAATTATCACAAATTTATTTTGTCCAATAATCCTGATCGTATTTCTCCTATTTTTATAGAATCATGCTCTACCACTTTATTTTGTCATCAGGAAATTATTTTTAAAAATCAATCTATAGTGGGATAAATTTCCTAAAGTTTGGACACAGTCCTTCATAACACCCGTTTTCAAAATAAAAGGTCTTAAAAACTACAGACCTATAGTAAAATTATCGAGTTAGTTCATACTTATCTGATAGGACCTATAACATGTCTCTTTACACGTGTTTATCAAGAGATTTTGAATTTCTTACTGGTATGCCGCAGGGTTGCCATCTTGGCCCATTACTTTTTATTTTTAAATGTTATTGATCACATTCCAAAATTTTAATCTTTGCGGATGATATAAAAACTTTTTTTTTTTTAAATTAAAAATTTCAATGATGCTATCCTCATTGAGAAGAGGATTAAAATTTATTTAATAATTGGTGCACTTCAAATGGCCTTGTTGCTAAAGGTAGTGCAGATTTAGGCTTTATAAAGCGTTTTCCTCGGTTGCATTTGTATTGTTCCTTAGTTACACCTATTCTTAAGTATGCAACTGTAGTTTGGTCGCCCTTTTACTGTACTCATATTAAGTATATAGAAATTGAAGGATTTTCATTTGCTTGATCGTTTTAGACTTCCTCCTTCCACAGATCGGCTCAATTTGCTTCAAATGCCTATATTGGAGTTTTCTTATAGCTTACTTTTACTTAGAGCTCTTTAAAGAATTTTTTGTTTTTTCTCCCTAACCTGTAGCTAGTTTTCTCTTACATGTTTTGGGGGTACTTTGTTTAACATTCTATAAATTTTCCAATTTTTTATATTTAAATTTGAAAAGAAATTCGTCCGCCATTTCTTCTCCGAGCTGTACAGACATTTAATCACTATTTCGCTTAACTTCCAAACCTCTCTATCACTGATTAGGACGATAACGCATTGTATATATTATAAATTATACTATATTTTGACAAAGACGATAACGCATCGCAGACTTGAGAAAGAATGTGTGGTGTTTATCGTGAAGATCAAAGATGAGTCATATTCTGGTCGGCCAATTACCAAAAAAAAAGTGTTGAAATTCTCAAAAAAATTGGTCAAGACCTGTCAATCATCAGACATGACATAGTTAAAAAACAGTTGTAAAAGGCTGACTTTAAAATTTAGCTCAATATTACGGTGCCTCATGAATTAATTAAGAAATACTTAACATCTGCGATACGCTACTAAAGCGCAATGAAATCGAACCATTTTTAAAGCAAATCATAATTGGCGATGAAAAATGGATAAAATACGAGAATATTATTTAAAAGATATCATCAACAAAATAAGATGAACGAGAAGAAACAATTTTAAAGGAAGTATTGATGGCCAATAAGGATATACTGTGTACCAGGTTAATAAGCTTAAACAGTGTTTTTTAGTTAAAAAAACACATGTTTTTTCATAGAAAGCAAAAACAAATTTATTTAAAGTACTTGCCCTCGCTAGCTACACATTTTTCCCATCTCTCGGGCAATTTGATCTGTTGTTGGTGGTAGCAGTGGGCATTACCAGTTTCACCAGGTTTCAACATCTCATAGTAGACGATACCGTGCTGATCTCACCAAACGCACAGTCTAATGCGATTTCGTCTTGGGGAAGATTTTGATGGTTGGCCGTGATCAACCCACGATTTCTTGGGCTTAGGATTCTTGAAATATATCCACTTTTCATCGCCTGTCACAATCCGACGCAGGAATGACTTTCTTTTCTGTCTGGCGAGCAAGATTTCGCATTAGTCGCTCCATCTGCCTATCGTTCAATTTGTCCCACAAGTCAAAATTGCTGTATTTGAATTGACGAAACCAATCTCGGCACATTGTTTTCGATGAACCACTATCACCATAGGCCTCCATAAGCATTCGATGTGATTCGGTAGCCGATTTCTTCAAATTGAAGCGGAAAAGCAGATCTTCCCGCTTATGCTCTTTTTCTGGCACAAAACTAAACATGATTACCAAAGGAAAAATGTATGTTGTTCTACGAAATTGCTGACAATGTGCACTGATTAATGTTGACAGACGTCAAACTCTAATAAAAAATTATAACGGTAGCTTAATACGCTCACTCACACCATCTATGACTAAACAGAGGATTTAAGCTTATACACCTGGTATATGTTGGGACTTGAAGCGAATCGTTCATTATGAACTGTTACCGTTCGGTCAATCTGTTAACTCGATACTGTACTGTGAGCAACTAGAGAGACACGCCACGATAACGCACGACCCGACACATCTTTAATGAATGGCCAAAAGTTAAGATTTCAATTGTGAAGTTTTGCCATATCCACCGTACAGCGCAGATATAGCACTTTCAGACTACCACTTGTTTTGAACTGACTTCAAGAGAGGTCTGTAAAAACCAATTGATTCAGTCTCTCAACCAGAAACCACAGAAGTTCTATACTGATGTGATCAAGGCTCAGCCCAAAAAATGACGAATAATTGTCAATAATAATTAAGAATATTTGATTGGAATAAATTGATTCTGAACATCTGATTTAAGCGTCTCTATTTCAGTCAAAAAAACGCCATGAACTTTTTCGACTAACCAATATTTGCTCAAGGTGGAATGTGTAATGCTTCTAAGGCATCATTTGGCGCCTTCTAGACGGGATCAATCGATAAAATTATTATTAAAGAGTCACAAAACTCATTAGAACATTGCCGTAATGTCTCATAAACCTCTGTATAAATCCCTCCCTTCAATTATTCCCCTTTCGAGAAATACTGCCAAGCATACGAGGGTCATTCAAGAAGTACTTAGCCTCACCGCCCGATGGAACTGCTGTCACAAAAAAAATTTACCATCATGTAGTACATTTTTTTAGTAACCTACTGTCATAGTTTCAGTCGATTCCCTTCATTAGTTTTGTTTTGAGAGCCTTTGAAAGCGAGCGTGTCGGTCGGTTGCACAAAAATGGAAAAAGAACAATTAGATTCTTGTTTTTGGAAGGGAAAACGCGCAGCAAAATCAAAGATCGCTTGGATGCTGTGTATGGTGACTCTTCTCCTTCGATGGCGACCGTCAAGAATTGGTTCAACGAGTTTTTTCTAGGCCGCACGTCGGTTTTTGATGAGCCACGCCCAGGTGCCCCGAAATCGGTTGCTACGGAGGAAAACGTTAAAAAAGTCCACGATCTCGTGTTAGCAGACCGTCGATTGAAGGTTCACGAGATAGCTGAGACTGTGGGCATCGCAGTAGGAATGGTACATCATATTCTGCACGAAGAACTGGGCATGCGAAAGCTGTCGGCGCGATGGGTGCCGCATTTGCTCACACCGGAAAACAAGCGCAACCGTGAGACCACATCGGCGAGGTGTTTGGCGCTGTTTCAGCGCAATCCAGCGGAGTTCTTGCATCGTTTCGTGACCGTCGACAAAACATGGATTCACTGGTACACACCAGAGACCAAGGAACAGTCGAAACAGTGGACTTCACCCGGCGAACGTGCTCCGAAGAAGGCGAAGACTATTCGATCGGCCGGAAAGGTGATGCCCACCGTTTTCTGGGATTCACAAGGTGTGATCCACATCGATTACCTCGAGAAGGGTAAAACAATCACGGGGCGCTACTATTGAAGAAAAAGCGGCCCCGCTTTGCGAAGAAAAAAGTGCTCTTCCACCACGACAACGCGCCGGCTCACACCTCCGCCGTCGCCATGGCCAAATTGGTCGAATTGCGCTACGAATTGCTGCCCCATCCACCGTACTCTCCAGATTTGGCCCCCTGTGATTACTTTTTGTTTTCAAAACTGAAAAATCACTCGCCGAGAATAGATTTGGGTCGAATGAGGAGGTCATCGTCGCCACGAAGGCCTATTTTGTTTCCCTCGAGAAAATGTATTTTTTGGACGGGTTAAAAAAGTTAGAGCATCGCTGGGCCAAGTGTATCGAGCTTGAAGGAGATTATGTGGAAAAATAAATTGCCACCTTTCGAAAATTTTCGTTTTTCTTTTGTAGGCTAAGTACTTGTTGACTGACCGTCGTGGATATTCTTTTTTCAAACCTTCAATCCAAAGGTGCAAGGACCGGATTTACTTGATTTTTCCTAGGCCTTACTTCAAATATCCTAGGCTTATTTTTAAGTATATTTTTTATCGGCACCTCTCTTTTCATTCCTTCTGTTATCTTCCAAACTCGCAAAGGATATTCATGATTCCTTTAGCGTAACTCCTTTAAAAAAAAATTAAAAAAATTAATAAAATATTGAACGGAAATTTCTATTTCCAGATAATATTAATGATTTTTATTTAGAAAATGGGTTGCGGGAAAATGGAGAAGTGTATCTGTACTATAAAAGTTAGTAAGAAATTGCGGAATTTTTTTATAAAAATAATTGGACAAGAATATTTTTTCTTGTTTTATTTTTTATTTGAATTACTTTAACGACATTCAAAAATTTTCCGAGATCATCCAATATACAATAAAAAAAAAACCATTTAATCTATGAATTGTGACTGAAAATATTGCTGGATAAAATTCTACAGAGACAAATTAAGATATTATTTTTGAAAATGCCGCAAGCATATTCCGTCATGCATATTTATATAAATAAGATACAATTTAGATATTTGAATAGATTGTCTATTATGAAATTTGATTTATTATTTATTGGAATTTGTCTCGATGGCTGTCAAAGACGCAATGATCGAAAATTTACAGCTAGTAGCATAAATTCGAATAGTATGAAAATATTTAAAAATTATTTGATAAAAATGGTAAATAAAAACAAAGTAATTAAGAAAATTTATGCTCTTTTCTCTTATATGCTATATAGTATACGAGTAGATATGTGCATGTGTAGATTAGGCAATTGACCTTAAACAGAATTGACATGATGATATTTTCAAAGAATAAGAAAAGATTAATTTAATTTTGTTGTTTTGATGGTGGATGTGAATGTTTTTCTTGATATGATTGTGAATCTTATTGCTGTATTATTTAGGCATACCAACGAAATCGATCCGAAAGGCCTCTTCCACATGTATCTAAATGGTATAAGCATTTTTATGAATATGATATGAAATCTCGTGTATCCAATAACGATACGCTCCAATGGACTAGATAGATTCTTACATAGAAAAGGAGACAGCAAGACGAAAACAGATATTCCCATCGATAAGTTAGGCAAATTGGCAGAGTTTTTTTTTTTTATGTGTGGAGGCAACCACTACATACAGACAGACGCAATAGACTCATTGAAAATTGACACTAAATTCCTGTTCAATTCACTTTGAATATCTTGCAATGGTTATTATTTTGGACTATTGTACAGACTCCGATAATGGCAATAATAAATTCTGATATGTGAAAAATGAAATCAACGAGCTTCGGCTTCACTGTCAGCATCAGTGTCTCTTACATACGAGAGCAAAGCGTTTTTGATGCATCGAACATATTTACTATATAACAGAACTTAACTATGAATATTTAATTGTATGAATGTTAAACTACAAAACCAACCCCTCCCCCTCCCACCCCCCCCCCTCCTACTACCATCATACCAAAGTAAGATTTTATTTAAGTTCTACTGTATCCTTTTATGTACACTGCAAGCCAAAAGTCTGCAACCAGCTTAATAGGAACATATTCTACAGAAATTTTTAACGAATTATATTATTTCTTATTAAATTGCATCGTTAAAATATTTTACTTTTTTTTTCCTAAAATATAAAAAAAAACCAATTCATATCCCTATTTTTGCCATTACAGGTTCAAGTTCCTGTTTCTAATTGTAACAGGTGGCAGAAATGTTTACGATGCTGTTTCGGGAAGTTCAAAATCCTTTTTGCTTAATATTTATCTAAGTTGAAGCTATGAAGTTCGATGTAATTAAAAGTTTAATTAATTTAGAATGTAATTGTTGGAGCGGAAGTTATCTGAGCTTACCACGATCTGCTCGTCCAGAATTAGGATCGATTAATTTTTATCAGAAATAAAAAGAGTGGATGATGATATAGCACCTTAAATTCAGTTTGAATTTAGAGAGGCGATAAATAAACCATAGCAACGGTCTTAAAATAAAATATTAACTGCATGTATTTGTCCTTAGTCCATAAAAATCACATCAAAGCTTCAGCCTTTAGAGTCCAATAAAAAATCTGCGTGCGCCGCACTGGTTTAAAAAAAATACTGCTGGTAGAGCCGTGGTACTAACCTTCAAGGAAGGCGGTGGCTCGATTAGGGTTTGTTATACGAGGTCTGTTCAAAAAGTATCACCAATTTTGAATTTGCGCGGGTTACGTTTATTCAATTTTAGATTTTTTGTGGCGTTATATTGGTACTCATGTTTCTCACTTATACCGACAAGTTCGGTCATTTTGAATGTTCAGTTAATTTTTGACAGCTGTTTTGCTTGCACGTGTTTTGCCTCGTCTTCGATTTTTGCCAATTCAAAAAAATGGATCAAAGAATCTGTATCAAATTTTATGTGAAAAACAAAATTAATTGCGGGGACGCATTCCGAATGTTGACTGTGGCATATGGTGAAGCTACCTTGGACCGAAGCAACGTTTATTGGTGGTACAAAATGTACTTAGAGCGCCGAAAAGATGTGCACGTCAACAACAGACGAAAACATTGATGAAGTGAAGAAAAAAGTATTGGCCAATCGTCGAATCACCGTTAGAGAAATTGTTGAAGACTTAAACATATCGATTGGCTCGTGCCATTCGATTTTTACCAATGATTTGACCTGAGACGGGTCGCCGCGAAATTCGTACCAAAATTGCTCAATTTCGACCAAAAACAGCATCGCATTAACATTGCTAAGGAGCTGTTGGACTCTGTCCGCGATGACCCAAATTTACTCAAGAGGGTCATAACTAGTGACAAATCATAGGTTTATGATTATAACGTGGAAACCAAAGCTCAATCATCCCAATGGATGCTGCCGCACTAGCCAAGACCAAAAAAATCGCGCCAAGTTCGGTTGAATATGACGGTTTTGCTTACAGTTTTCTTCGATTGCAGGGGCGTGGTACATCATGAGTTCTTGCCACAGGGTAGAACGATCAATACGGAATATTACCTGAAAGTTATGCGCAAGTTGCGTGAAACAATTCGCCAGAAACGCCCAGATTTGTGGAAGAACAAAAATTGGCTTTTGCATCATGATAACGCCCCTGCTCACGCATCGTTGCTTGTGCACGAATTTTTACCCAAAAACAATACACTAATAATGCCGCAGCCACCGTATTCCCCAGATCTGGCCCCTTGTAACTTTTTCTTGTTCCCGAAACTGAAGAGCTCCATGAAAGGACGGCGCTACGCTACGATTGAGGAGATAAAGACGGTATCGAAGGAGAGCTGAACAAGATCACAAAAAATGATCTTTTTGAAGTGCTTCGAGGATTGGAAAAAACGTTGGTACAAGTGTATAATATCTGGTGTGGATTACTTTGAAGGGGACGAAATAGATATTCATGAATAAATAAGTAATATTTGAAAAAACACAAAATTCGCGATATTTTTTGAACAAACCTCGTTCTTTTCTAAGCTTGTAATAGCAGACTTACCACGTGGAAATTTGAAGGATTTTAAATAAAGAGCGAGGATTAATTAGTAAAGAATTCACCATGAAGAAAGATAACGATTCAAGATATAGTATATAGAAAATAAAAATCGAGAAAACTTGTTGTAAAATACAAGTTTTGTTGGGTGAGCTAGACAGAAGGGCGCGGGAGCACTTTTGTCCATCATCCATGAAAGACTAATGGACGATCTTTTTGCAATAATTTATCGACATTTTCAAAGGAAACAATAAAAAAATTAATCGACTCAATTCCTAGAATCGTACAAGCTGTAATATCAAACGCAAAGAAGGTTTTGTTCGACGAGAAACTAATTTGAGCATTTTTTTAATTATTGTATTTGTTTCTTGATTTATATGCAAGATCCCTTAGACATGAGCCAGCAGTCATTTTCACAGCGCTACGACCATTAGGCCTATTTTGGTGACTACAAGCATCGTATGAGTGGATGTTACCAGTTTCCTAAACGAAGCTGGTCTGCTGTTTTTAGTAAGTTGAAACAGTTAGAGTTAGTTAAATTTGGTGGAGCATATTAGAATGTTTGATCTGGTTTAAAAGTCGACTTGGGAGACGTTCTGCTCGGAATGAAATTTTTAGTTTGTCAAATTATGTGGTATAATTAGCAGAACGCCGCAGGATTGGCAGATAGGACATGTGTGATTTCCTTAAAGGAAGTTGTGGATGGGATTGGTATAACCTATTTAGATTCTGAGCAGGTTTTATGTTCAGAATTTGAGTGAGGATGTTGAGTAGATTGGTTCGTTGGTAGTTGGCCAATGAGATACTAAAACGGTCCTACAGATAGGTATGAGTACAGGACGCCGAAGAATTTTTCTCTGGTTTGTTGGTAGTTGGCCAATGAGGCATATTAGGGATAGCTATGAGTACAGGACTCCGGAGAGTTTCTCCAGCCAATTGATCAGTACGTTCATTTCGTATATACTCTGGCCCCCAACGCACTTCGATAAATATATTTTTGAGTAGGGTCCTATCATTAAAATAGCCTCTTATAAAGTTAAAGGCAGCTTGGCTATCCTTAATGACGATGATATTACGTCGATTGGTATAACGTATGGCAATATTAAAAGCCCACAGTTTCCTATATTATGGAGCTGCCCTATACGGAAAAATTCCATTATAAGCATTCCTCCAGTAGAAATTTTCAGTGGAAATTTTCAGTAGAAATTTCCAGTAGAAATTTTCAGTAGAAATTTGCAGTAGATATTGTCAGTAGATATTATCAGTAGAAATTTGCAGTAGAAATTTGCAGTAGAAATTTTCGGTAAAGATTTTTGATAAAGATTTTCAGTAAAGAGTTTCGGTAAAAATTTTCGGTAAAAATTTGAAGTCAAAATTGTATGTGAAAACTTCCGCTACGAGTGTTTAGTAAATACTTTGGATATAAACATTTTCCTTTGATAGACCTAAAAAATATCCTTTTAATTTAATAGAATTTTATTTGGTTTTATCTTCGGCAGAATGAGTAAAATTTCCTGTAATTAATGACATTAATTTTTTGTATGTGCTCATTTAGGAATATCTTAAAACGTTTGCAATTCTTTAGTCCTTGTTGATTATGCCACTGTGTATTGAACTTCTATGCAAGTAACAAATAATGTTACTATAAATTCAAAAGTTATAATATTATTACCAAAATAATTGTAAAGTTTATATTTTCATATTCAATGAAAATCGTTATGCAGAATTTGTGTGACCCCGAAACAACAACGAAATAAATAATTTCGTAAATCGTTAATGCATTATTTTAAAAAATTTTATGAAAAAAGAAGAAAAATTACTTATAATACAATAAAATGGTTATAATCACTTAAGGTATATGAATACGAATATAGCTAAGATTTGTGAAGTTAAATAGATAATGCAAAATAAACCAAAAGAAATTAAACAAATTTAATGACTAGAAAATATTGTATACAAACTATGAAAATATTTTTTTTCTCCATTCTCTACCAAATAAATCTGAACTTTATTGCAATTTTCGTGGATTTAACTAAAATTAATGAATTTTTCTTATTTATTTTATTTATTTAAAATACAAACAAAATTAGTTGATGTTAATTTTATACAATTCCAAAAATGAAAGAAACCAAACAAATCTTACAATACGAGAGAAAAATTATACAAATAGAAATTCAGCAAGGGAAATTATAAGTAATTTTTTTTTTAAGTTTTTACATTCAATAAGATAATAAATAAATAATTTCACTATACTACAAGTATCTTGTATATAATATTAAATGATTTATAGGAAATTTCTATTCCAAATGGTCCAATATTTTATGTGAATTTATGAAAATATCTTTCTGCAATTTTTTCATCTGGCACAGTTTCGCTTGTCTTCATTTTGAAATTTCAAATTAGTCTCTTTTCCAATTATTTTGATTTTTCTATTAAAATTTAAAATTTACTAAAATTCATTTATCTTCAAAATGTAAAAGAAATTTCCTTCTTTCTTTGAATAAATTATCAAAGTTTTTTTTTTTTTGTTTCTATATAATTAACGGAAAAAGTTTTGGAATCAAAGTTGAAAAATAAGAAGAGTTTTCCATAAAATCATAAAATTTATTGTTAGTGAATGAACTTATTATGAGATGCAGAAGCAGTAATAATGAAATCAGCAAAAAAAAAAAAAAAAATTAATTATGGATTTTTCTATAATAAATCACAAACTGTCGGAATAGTAGATAATAATTGGCCCCGTCAATTTGCATGATAACCTGTCAAGCGGCAGCCATTTTGTATTATCTGTCACGCTTGTTCAAGTGACAATCCCAATCCAACGGCAACGCCTATTTTTCAACCGTAACATTTTTATATGAACTAATCATGCCAGTCGACTTTTGGGAAAAAAATCTACGTTTCGAAATTATTGTTAATCAAATTTGGTAAAAGTTGGTAAAAGTTTCTTACATTTAAGCAAATAAAATTTATTTATTTGAATTTTTCGCCTATTTCTTTTCGGCTAATTTTGGTATAAATTTTCAACTTATTTCTGTGTACTATTATCATTTGATAGAGTACTATTCTCATCGGTTAAATTTGATATTCTTCCATCTTTTATTATAAGTAATTTTTTTTGTTGATTTAATTTTGAATTTTTTTTTACTATTGCGATCATAACTGATCTGCATAAAACGATCGTAACTAAATCCTAATGAAGTAACCTAATTCGATAGTCTGTGAATAATGAACACTAGCTTTAATTCAAAATGCACAATGAAAATAATTTTGATTATTTTATGAATTCACATTTCTTCTGTTTATAATTTCATTGATTTCCATACAATTGACCAATGAGTATGGTTAGAGGAAGTGATCCCCTTGATTTGGAGTGTAAAAAAGTTACTACCAAAATGTGGGTAAGTACGTGAGCTATAATAGTAAATCATAATTTTCCTGAGAATATTTTCTATTCAATTTTATTAGCATTCTACAAATACTATAGGCTATCATAAAAAAAACGATGAGAAATTATTAATCCATATTTGAAAATTTTTTTTAGATTATGGCGATTATTTTAGATTCATTTTTTTTTTTATTACATTTTGTCTTTTGGAATTTTGATTTACAGTTGAGTAACAGATTTTTGTAATTTAAATAAAAATTTTACAAGTATTTTTTTTAAATATTTCATGAAAAAATCTTCTGTTGAGGTCTTAAAGATTTATTTAAAAAATAAAGAGTGTTGGTAAAAAAATAAAATTAACTACTAAGAGTATTTAGTTTATGGCTTTACTTTTCTCAAGTGATGAGGGGTATTGCCGGAGAGGGTCACTGAGAATAATTCCCTTTCAAGGGAAGAAAACTGATACGGTTAACGAGCAAAAACTTTTTATAACGAGAAACAGTTAACTCATGCATATATATCACTTTATATATTTTTAGTCCCGCACATTAATTTCAAATCAACCGTTTATCAAAGTATAGGTCCTAAATAACATACTAAAATTATTATATCATCAAGATTTACGTAGGGGCATGATTCATTATGAAGAGGAAAATTTACTTTAACTATACACTTTCAGAACCAGATTTCGTAGTTCGAGAATATAGTTTTGAGAGAGAATTCTAAACCAGCTTGTTAATATTAATATATCTTCTTTATAAGGTACTTCATGGATGATAGGATATAAGGACATATGGAAAGTTCTATACAGGAGAGGCCCAAGAATACTACCATGAGGAACACCAGCGATTGTACTATTTCAATAAAAGTTGCCAGTCCAAATTAGATATTCTCAACATCGCTTCCAACGAAGACTTCCAATCTGGATGTAGAAGAGACCTTTTGGAAGTGGAGAGAGAATGTGAAAGCATCTGTCTCTAAAGCTCAGATTATTAAAGATAAAAAGGATAAATTTATTTTCCAGTCAGGGGTGGTAATAATAGTTTTAACTTAATTATAGTGGAGATAATTAGCACAGCAAAGATTTTTATGAATTATTCGAATTCGGTCTTTGTGGAGCTGCAGACCAGTTTCGATTATGACTGAGTATACGGGGAAAGTCCAATGTGCTCTACTGGGTAATGGTAGTCTTGTGCAACGATAAACAACTATTTTGACAAACCTTAAATTTGCTGTATTGGCATTCTGACACATAAATCAAATTTTGTATATTCATATGATAATAATTAATGCATTAAAAAATATGTTTTCCTTTCAAATTTACTAACAAAATTACCATAATTATTTTAGATTAGAAAAAATGAATTTCCTTTTTAAATTGTTCATTTGAATTACTACTTAGACATTTTTCCTGCAGTGTAATTAGTAACGGTTGATATACGAAAAATGCACTCCACACTCTGCAAAAGAGCACCCCATTCGACTGGGCTGACACAGCTCTACGCTTAATCTTTAAGGACATGTCGCATGGATAAAACTATTCTGACGAAATTCTTACTTAGTCTAGGAATGTCCTTAGACAGAAGTATGAGTATTCGATACTTGAACGTTTGTAGGCTTGTACTCATACTTAGGCAGACTTAATCTTCAATATAAATATTCCGAATGCGTATGTATTGTAAGTCGTTGTAATTAAAATATCACTTCTGACAGGATAACTTCTTTTTGTACTCAACAAGATTTGTTCATCTTCATTGCTATTGTTATGAAACTGCATTACCCCCACGTAATATAATATCATCGTTCAATTCCTACTAATCCTTATACTCAACCCTTAGATTCTATTTGAAAAATTTCATTTCAATTCCTATTCCTTAAAATAAGGAAAATTTGAAACGTTCAATATTATTATTTGCGTTTTTCGTTAAGTATTAAAGAATACATTTTCTTCGTACATTTTCATCGCATAGGCTAAAAGGATACAATACAATATTTGCACATACCTAAGAGAATTTTTTATTATATTTACATTCTTACCTCAAGCCTTAGTTATTCAAACATTTTTTTTTTCATAAACTTTTATATACAATCCTATCCCAGCCATACACATTCGCATATATGAATATTCGTATCCTTATAAGAATGGTGTGCCTACTTTGGTAATTTGTTCCATCATTAGATGAAAGCACTTTGATTTTTTGTTTGCTGATCTGTACATTAGGTGACAAGGAAACGATTCTTGACTTTTTTTCCTTCAGGTATCTTTGCCAATTTTTTTTGGCTTCATTTTCTATTTGCTCAAATGAGGAACAAAAACATTTCGCTTATACCATACGATAGGAGTGTATAGGTTAAAACGGTAGATACACTTATATAAATTTATCTCTTCAGACTTAGTTCAAAGATCCATTAAGTTAAAGATGTAAGAACATCAAAAACAATGGTCTGTACTCGTTTAAGGTTTAATTTTGTACATGACACTTTAGGTTTTAGGCATCGGTATATTCGTACAGGCTCGTTTATAAGACGTATTGGAACGATTTCTATCACAAATTTCTGTCATGCTGAGAGAGTGTAAGAGCGAGAAATAGTCAGTGAGATAGGTTGGTTGTATGGTTGTTGATAGTGTGTGGGCGGGGGAGTTGGTTGTGAGGTAATATTTGGTTGGGCTTGAAAACATTTTAATGGGACGACTATACAAATGCTCTTAAACATGTTAAACTCTAAGATAAGATTAAGGTTGAATTGGTCTACCAAAAGGTGTCAACAGTTTAATTTAATTTCGACTATAAATTTATTGTACGATTGAAATACAGCAAGGATATTTTGTTAAGTAAAATTATTTTTCATTTTTACTTTTCATTTTTTCTCTCTTATATTGGTGGGATGAAATTTTCCCATTTAATAAGAAAAAACAAAAGTGTTAGAAAGATGAAAACACCTTCTTTTTGTATTTTTGTTTTCATATAAAAAAATATGAAAACAAAAAATTGTGCAAATAATTTTTATTTTTTCTCATATTCGTGTTAAAAATGAATTTAGGGAAGGAAATGTTGAGGGGGATTTAAGGGTTACATATTGAAAATTGGGTGGTAGAATGTTGACATTTTTGAATATTAAGAAAAGTCACGACAACTTAGGCATACCATGACAGGATGTCACCTAATAAGGAATTATGTTTTGGTAAGAATGGAAAAACAAAATTTAAAAATGAAATTTTATACTTTTTTCAACACGAATAAATAATTTTTTTTTTTTATTATTTTTCATAATGTAAAAAATTCAATAAAAAAAAGTTTTAATAAAAATTAACGATTATATTTAAATCTTTTAACTCTTTTCGCAGCATATAATTAACAAGGATATATTTGGGTATTTTTTTTAGTTTTATTGTATTAAAAGAAGAGTTTTTCGTTCTATTGTTGGTATACTCGAAACTCAAAAAAAATCTTTATAATGTTTTCCTTTTTTTTGAGGAAAGTTATAAGATGGAAAAAATAAGGATATAGAATTAAATCGCCTTTGCAGAATTTTAACGTTGAACATTTTCTTACCGTTTTTTTTTTATAGATTAAATATTTTATTAGCCGGGATCCTTTTGTGCATTGGTTTCTTTTTGACGTGGAATCCTTTTTTTTTTTTTTTTGAACAGCCGCAGAACTAAAAGTAAATACTTCGCAAAGAATTTTTAGTTTTTTATGCTGTCAATAAATCGATAAGAGCCTTTTTAAGAAAGAATAATTTTCGATTATTTTTATATGAGTCGAAAAAGCTAAAATCTGGACTATTTTGACTTGGGATCGACTTCAAAACCATTTATCGAATTTCAATTTTGCAGCAGCTCCAGGGCGTTAAAAATTATTTTTTATTACAAAGAAAGTGTAAAACCAAATTGTTTTACTTTAAAGAAAACAATTTTTTTAAAGCAAATAACAGAGGATACTCGTAATTTAATTTGAGTAACATTTAAAAAGAAATTCTTATAGTAAAAAATTTTTCAAAATTTTTATAATAAAACAAAACTTTTTGGCAGTACAAGAACTGTTCGGATTAGGCTCCATTAGTAATTATTTTTATAAAAAGAATTTTCTTTTATATTTTAGTAGAAAGTAAATGAATAATTTTAAAATAGGAAGTTAAAAAAATCAATTCATAAAAGAAACTGAAGTACTTAAAAATCATTTAAGATATCTAGAAATTTATGACAAATAGTAAATGGAAGGAGTAAAAAGTCTTTAGTGGAAAACTGATAGCATGAAAAGTGCGGGTGTCTTCAAATATATGTGCTGTATTTTAAGAGGTTCTTTGAGTTTGATACGGGTGTGCATCTAAGAAAAAATCTGTTCCTAAAAATATCTCACCATAAAGACTAGGATAAATCTAGATTCCGACTGGAAATCGGTAATTTTTTCCCATGAAAAGTGGTTTCTCCTGTTACATTTAGAGAAAGAAAAGTTTGTCTATTATTTCAAAAATTTGAGGAAAAGTCCTATGAATTTGATATGCTATCAAAATAGATTGAGTTCAGTAATGATCTATAGCGCCTTGGTGAAATTGAAGAAAATGATAATTTTAAAGAAATCGTTCGATAGCAAAAATATTGATAAGAACATAACCGAATCGGTAGACCTAAATTCATCTTATTAATATTTCCAACTTTATCCAATATGATTAAATATAGTAAATTGAAATATTTTTTTGAAATTAACAAAATATTTATAGTTTTTATGAATGGACCCAAACAGTTGTCGAATCATTTTTATAAAACAAAATAAATTTAAGAAAAAAAAAATACTATTACACATTTGAATTTTCCTCCATTTTAATTAAACTCAATTTAAGAGCATAATAAACTAAAACAACAAAAATGCCATTGGTTCCAAACAGTTGTCGGGAAGTTTATATATAATTTAATGATACTGAAATTCGTTTAAAATATTAAAAATCGGTAACTACAGGTAACCTGATCTGAGAAAATAGTCAAGAGAATTTACAATATAGAGCAAAGTATATAATGGCCCTACCAAAACCAATTTGGACTTAGGGAAAAGTAATTCGTATTTCTACTGAGCTCTCCAATTACCGTAAAATCCAATCCTATCGAAAATAGTTAACGCTCATAGTATTGTTATTCATTCGTGTTTGCAATATTATTATTTATCGTTAGTGAAAAGTTGGTTAAAAAAAAACTTTTATCTCGTTATAAAAAGTTTCATTGTATAAACATCCAGAGACGACTTAAGTATAACTGGTAGAAATATTCTCATTCCTACTACATTTGTAGATATCTATAAAATGAGTTTAAAAATATATTAATGCCAGGATAGAATTTTTATAAAAATGACATTACCTTTAATGATCTGAATCAAGTTCACCTTAAGACAAGCACAAAATATTATTGTATATTTATAGAATGTTTATCGATAGTACATTTTGTCGAAAAGTATTTAAAAAAAAAATATTAATGGGAGTAATTTACTTTTCCTCCATAAAACAACTTTGCTACGATGGTAAAACCGAAATTTTTATAAATTATGCAATCTGCAGTCATTAAAATAAAGTTTCTTTTATGTAAAACCCATAAATTTATTCTGTTGACCAAAAACATTTTCACTTTGAATAATTTATTTTCAACATAAAATTAATATTACACCCACAAACACAAGAATACTGATATATAGGCGTTGGTGAACTCATTGCCGTATGTAAGGACATCTTAACATTTATACAATAATAAGGATATAAATAGAGTAGTTAAATTGAAGCTATTACAATGTCTTTGAATTTATTTTGACTTATCCAATATTCGAAACATTTTAACTGCTATTAGTGAATAGAGTTTAATTATGGGAATTTCAATATTTCTTGGAAACTCATAGAATATTACCTTAATGAATGAAAGAATATATTATAATGGATTATGATTTGGAATAAGAAACCGTCAAGAAATCGTTTTTATTCGGACGATTTTTTATTAACCATAAAAAAATTCTACACTATAGATAAATTGCTCTCGGTTTTCTTTAATCTTCTCTATAAAAATTATTAAGGGTAAGGAAAAAAAAACCAATAATTTAAGTTTTTAGAAATTTTCGTTTTGAAGAGGTTTTTTAATTTTCTTATAATTATTAACAAAATTTCAATATGATTTTAAGATTTTTTCGAGGCTGGTTAATTTCATCTACTTTGGGTTTTGGTGTTCTGATTCACAATCACATGTCTTATTCTGTATTTCCTTTAGCTCCACTATTAAAATCCGTTGGATTTTATCAAGAAAACCAAAATGACATCCTTTCTAGTGTTTTTATTTATTGAAAAAAAAGTCCAACTTTATCACCTTCACTCATTAGTGAAGGTGATCATGTGACAGAGGATTTTGTCAAGGAAGAGCACCCACGTGTCTGCAATTTATGGTCAAACGGGAAGTATCTATTTTCTGAGCTTTCCAAATACACACTCATCAGTTTTAATGTTACTTCACGGTCTAACCTCACTCTTTCCAAATTTTCATCATGTTTTGATGTTGAACACCTCCATGAGCAAAACTCGTCTTCCACTAATTTTCGGCCCTTCAAAAATTCTTTATGTCACCTTTTAATAAGAAATAATCCCCGTAGGCTCATTGCAATTTTTCGTTAGTCAAACTCACGGATTCACCAAGGTTAACACAAATACAAGGTTATTTTTATGTTCCTGGTCGGTTTTGTTTGGGCGGCCATTTTGGTTTTAATGACATTTGTCTATTTGAATTTGACAGTTTGTAGAGAATAGTCGATAATAATTTATTATAAAGTATTTAATACCGCAATAAAATGTTGATATTATTATAACATTTTATTTAAATTATTGTTCAATTGTGAAAACGTAGTGAAAAATTTGCATACACTTAGAGATAAAGCGAAGACTGGGCGACAATTAAGCTAACGTACACCTGAAAAGATTGATGCAGTGAGGCAGAGTGTTGCTGAATGTACGGGTACCTCTAATCAGTGAATGTTCGGTGGTCCAATAGTGCCTATTTTATTAATAAAGAGAATAGCCGCTATTGAGGCACTGAAAACCCTCAACAGATACATTAAAGACCACTACACCCTCGTAGATTAACTATATTGGGGGGCATTTAGGCTGGCGGCATCATTGGGCAAGATTTGTTTGAGGATTTTGGAGGTAATGCTGCAACAGTTACTGGTGACTACTATTGGGACATGTTGGAAAACTTTCTTCTATCCAAATTGGATCCATTAGGCCTACAAAACATGTGGTTCCAACAACAAGCTGGCACATGACACACAGCTCGTGCTACGATAAAAATTTTAAGAGAAATTTTTCCCGGCCGAATAATGTCAAAAAGTGGTGACCCTGATTTGAACCCACCCGATTTCTTTGTATTGGGATACTTGACGAAAAATTTATACACTAACAAACCAACCATAACCTTAATTTTTAAGGACAACATTCGAAACGAAATTGCTGAAATAACACCAGAAGTTTTCGTAAATATTATGAAAAATGTGCTTAAAAGAGCTCGCCTTTTCGGCGCGGTCAAAGGTGGGTAATTAACCAATATCATATATAACAAATAATACTAAACACCATATAATCAATTAATAAAATATAAATTATAAAATTTTATTTAATTTTAATGTTATTTAAAAAAAATTTCGACCTGCAACATAAAAAGGTTCCTGTATTTGATGGCATATCGTTGATTCAAAATTCACTATTTAATTTTTCATAACGTTTTACTGCCTATAAGATCACGTAGCTACTGGACGAAGAGGGTCTAACTGATAGGCTGTTTGAATGGGAAGGGCACAGTGTTTGCCAGTCTCAATACTTTTTTGCCATTTTCCATATGCACAAGTAAACGAATTCTGATTAAATGATAAACTTTAACAGAAATTTAACTAAAGAACGAATATTGCTATTATAATCAAAATGAAACATAAAATATTTTCAACATCAACTCAATATTTTCTTGCTAAATTTCAAACTTAATATAAAATTTTAAAACAAATAAATTATAAATAAAAAAAATGAAAAACTCTTGCTGAACTTTATTGCAAAAATAAATTTGATTAAATATTTAGTTAAAAATTCAACAATCAAATTTTAATATATTTTTATTTATATATAAATACATGAAAAAAAAAACTTAATTATTTATAATAAATGTTAAATAGTATGTAAATATAATTGAATTTTACCATAATAAAATCAGGTTTTTTTTTTGGTTTCAAATAATTTCTCAATAAATAAAAAATGTTCAATTCCAATTTAATCCGTTCAATTTATGAAATTATTGCTTTGATTGATTTTATAATGCAATTATATTGTAATAATATTTATAAATATTTTTTCATAAATATATTTACTTTTCGGATTAATGAATTTTATATTTTTTTTCCAATATAAAACAGTTTTCAATGTAAAGCAAAACGACCAAACAAAAAACCCAATCAATTGCAACACTTAACATAATTTGGATTTTCCTGACAACTTATATTCAGTTTTCAGGAAAATCCAAATTATATTAAGTGTTGCATTTGATTGGGTTTTTGTTTTTTTTTTATTTTTAGCAAAAATTTAAATAATGCAACTCAAAACCGTCTGTATGCAAGTGTATTTAAAGAAAATTTGAACAATTTTTTGTTGCAAAGAATTTTCTTATTTCATCTATTCCAAAGTGTACATAAATTTTAATATAATAAAATAAAAATATAGTTACAACATTAGTTATTGACCAAAAAAAAACTATTTGGTAAATTTTTTTTAAATATATTCAATATTCAATGATGTAAAAATGCATTTCATTTCATTCAGAAGATATTCGCTAACCAACAACAGTGATTTTTAATCGGAATTCGTTCAACGTTACCTTCCAAACTGTTATATTCAATATTACGCACAGCGTAGCACAGTTCAGTTGGACATTTTCAGCGCATACTCGAACTTTCTCCTGCCCATAAGGTTTATGCCTTTGCTTATTCGTATTTTTATCAATGAAACATTTTGCATATAAATTCATGAATTTTCTTTTATTCCCAATTAAATAAGGAATTTTCTATTTAATTAAAGAGAATCTAAGAATTTTTTGCAAAATATTGTATATTCTTTATTAGAAGAAACTGAGAAATTTTATAAATATTTTATAGCATTTGGAATCGTAAATTGTTTGTAGTCCAGATAAACCGTTTATAATGTGAGAGAGAAAATTATTTAATACAATATATTTTTTTCATCTTAACGCTTTTTTTTTCAATAACTAGGTACTCAGGAGGCCAAGAATGAATCGAACCAATTTTTGATGCCCTGTTCTGAAGTGAAGCGTATTCCGGTGAGGGCGTTTTGCATGGATCTAAACAAATGGTAGTCGGACGGGGCAAGGTCTGGGCTATAAAGCGGGTGAGGCAAAACTTCCCAGCCACTGTTTTCTAAATAATTTTTAACCGGTCTTGCAACATGAGGCCGAGCGTTGTCATGATGTAAAATTTTGGCTTCGTGTCTGGTCGCATATTCCGGGCGTTTTTCGGCCAATGCTCGCTTCAAACGGATTAATTGTGTTCGGTAGAGGTCGCCCGTGATCGTCTGTTCCGATTTCAATAGCTCATAATAGATCACACCCTTCTGATCCCACCAAATACAGAGCATTACCTTGGCGCCATGGATATTTGGCTTTGGCGTTGATTTGGCTGGTTGGCAGGGCTTCACATACGATTTTTTGCGCTTTGGGTTATCGTAATGAATCCATATTTCGTCGCCAGTAATGATTCGATTCAAAACGACTTCTTTTTCTACCGTTCAAACAGTATTTCGTACATGCAAAATCGCCTTTCAACGTCTCTCGGCTTCAATTCATATGGGACCCAATTTCCTTGCTTTTGGATGAATCCTGCTGCTTTCAAACGTTTTGAAATGGCTGTTTGAGTGACTCCGAATGATTTTGCAATTTCTTCTTGAGTTCGACAACAGTCTTCGTCGTGTAATGCCTCCAAATCTTCATCTTCAAACTTTTTTGGCTGACCTGGTCGTTCTTTGTTTTCGGTGTCAAAATCACCACTTCTGAACCGCACAAACCATCTCTCACACGTTGAAATCGATGGAACATATTCAGGATAAGCTTCGGTGAGCAATCGATGTTCTTCAGCTTCACTTTAGTTTCAAATTGAAGAAGTAAATCAACACTTCCCGCAAATGGGACTTTTTTGGTACGAAATTCGACATTTTTGAAGCAAAAAAAAACTTTGTTGTTTACACTATTCCGTTCAATGACTAATCGAAAATGAATGACAGATGTTTAACCTCCAAAACGCCATATGAGTTATTATTAACACAAACCATGTGTAAAAGTTATGCCATCTGTTGTCAATCTCGCATTTTTAAGTTATACACCCAATAATATAATTTTTCGAAAAGGATTTTGTAAACTTCGAGATTTGTTATGGTTATTATAGTTCTTGAGGAAGTGTGGCACGTGGCGCTATCCTGTTATGTTAGGTTAGGTTAGAGTGGCTATTGACTGCTTCAGTCGAACATACATTGATCAAAATTGGGTCTATTGTGATAGCAAGTAATCATCAAGGCTGATGTTATCCTGAACACCAATTGGAATCAAGTGGAAATTGTCGGATATTTGTGATATCCACGCGCACATTATCACTCAAATTATTCAAGAAAAAGTCACTCAGAGTTCTCTTTCTAATGGTTGTGAAAATTTGGTATGAGCAGAAAAGATGCAATATTGTCTCCTTTTCATCATCCCTACAAGTAAGACAGAAGTCGGTTTCGGGGTCTAGCATGTTTCCCTGATATGCAATGATCTGTAATGTTCCCGGTCAGCACACTAATATGAGCTCGACCTGTCATCAGTAGGCGTTTTGTTCTATTCTGATCAAGTTTAGGCAAGGGCATTCCAGATATACCAGGTGTATAAGCTTTAATCCGCTGCTTGGTCATAGATGGTGTAAGTGAGCGTATTAAGCTACCATGGATACGCCATACTTTTTTTTTATAAGTTTGACATCTGTCAACATTAATCAGTGCACATTGTCAGCAATTTCGTACAACAACATATATTTTTCCTTTGATAATCATGTCTAGTTTTGTACCAGAAGAAGAGCATATGCAGGAAGCTCTGATTTTCTGCTTGAATTTGAAGAAATCGGTTGCCGAATTGTATCGAATGCTTGTAGAGGCCTATGGTGACAGTGCTTTATCGGAAACAACGTGCTGAGATTGGTTTCGTCGGTTCAAAGACGGCAATTTTGACTTGTGGGACAAGAAGCGTGGAAATCGGCCTAGGAAGGTTGAGGCCCATTAATTGCAGGCTTTTTTGGACGAAGACGATACCCAAGCGCAAAAAGTGCTTAAGGAGCAAATTGGGTGTTACTCAACCAGCCATTTCCATGCATCTGCATGCCATGGGGAAGATTGAAAAGATCGGAAAATGGGCGCCGCATGAATTGAACGATGGGCGTCAAAACACATGCGAAATCTTGCTCGCCAGACAAAAAAGAAAGTCTTTCCTGCATCGAATTGTGATAGGCAATGAAAAGTGGATATATTTCGAGAATCCTAAATGCAAGAAATCGTGGGTTGATCCCGGCCAACCATCAACATCTTCCCCAAAACCAAATCGCTTCGGACGGAAGAAGGCTATCGTCTACTATGAGATGTTAAAACCTTGTGAAACTGACAATGCCCACCTATACCACCAACAACTGATCAAATTACACCGTGCTCTGCGTTAAAAAAGTACGGATTATCAACAAAGACATGACAAGCTGATTTTCCTCCACGACAACGCACCATCGCACACGTCAAAAATGATCCGAAACTACTTGGAGACATTCAACTGGAAGGTGCTACCCCACCCCGCTTATTCATCAGACCTGGCCCCTTCCGACTATCATCTGGCCCCTTCCGACTACCACCTGTTTTCGTCGAAGGGCCACACGCTCGCTGAGCAGCACTTCGATTCTTACGAAGACGTCCGAACATGGCTTGATGAGTGGTTTGCCTCGAAAGAGAAGGAATTTTTTTGGCGTGGTATTCAAAAATTGCCTGAGAGATGGAAAAAATATGTAGCTAGCAAGGGCAAGTATTTTGTATAAATTTGTTTTTGCTTTCTATGAAAAAAAAATGTGTCTTTTTGACTAAAAAACAGCGGATTTTTTCACTAAAAAACAGCGGTAAAATTTCGCCGTTCAAGCTTTAATTCTTGCACCAATTGAACTTTAAGAGGCTTATGAGCCAAATTCTTATGTAAAATTTGCCATGTTGTCATTCTGAATAGTCCCAATTGTTATAACCGATAAAACTGGATGTCCTGCAATATTTTTACTTAACGAAGAAATATTTTCAGCTAAACGTATTGTATTATAAATATAACCAAGAATTGCTAGGAGGCTGATAGGCATACAGGAAGAAGGAAAATTAAGGGGTTTATTTGATTCCCTAACCGACGATTCCATAACCTAGCAAAACACAACAAATAGAGCATTTTTGTTGATATAAAAAGTATCACCATAATTGAAAATCCGCGGGTTACGTATATTCGATATTCTATTTTTTATGGCGTTATGTTGGTACTCATATCTCTCACTTATGCCGACAAGTTCGGCCATTTTGAATGTTCCGTTAATTTTTGACAGCTGCTTCGACCAAAAACATCATTGCATTAAAATAATTTCGACCAAAAACACGTCGCATTAACATTGCTAAGGAACTGTTGGACTCTGTCCACGACGACCCAAATTTGCTCCAGGGGGAGCATGGTTATGGCATGGAAACCAAAGCTCAATCATCCCAATGGAAGCTGCCGCACGAGCCAAAACCGAAAAAGCGCCAAGTTCGGTCGGATGTTAAGGTTTTGCTTACAGTTTTCTTCGATTGCAGGGGCGTGGTGCATCATGAGTTGTTGCCACAGGGTAGAACGGTCAATAAGAAAAATTACCTGCAAGTTAATATGCGCAGGTTGCGCGAAGCAATCCGCCAGAAACGCCCGGATTTATGGAAGAACCAAAATTGGCTTTTGCCATTTTTGGCCAAAAACAACACACTAATAATGCTGCACCCACCGTAATCCCCAGATCTGGCCCCCTGTGACTTCTTCTTGTTTCCGAAACTGAAGAGTCCCATGAAAGGATGATGCTATGCTATACCTGAGGAGATAAAGATGTCATCGAAGGAGGAGCTGAACAAGAACACAAAAAATGATTTTTTGAAGTGCTTCGAGGATTGGAAGAAACGTTAGAACAAGTGTATAATATCTGGTGGGGATTACTTTGAAGGGGACAAAATAGATATTCATTAATAAATAAATAATTTTTTGAAAAAACACAAAATTTGTGATACTTTTTGAACAGACCTCGTAACTACGCGCATTCGTAAGTGTTGTCATTTTTCGTTTTTCATTAATTAATGTCAGTATTTTAGTTGGCAAATTTTGTTATTGTGGTTGTGTCGTATTATAAGAGATGTGAACGGTTATGACTTCATGTTGTATAAAAGGTTTTCGAATAAGAGTGGTATGATTTCTTTTTAAAAAAAACACACTAATTGTTCAGGAAATTCAAATGTTTTTTATTTAATGCAAAGTACAATTGATACAATTAAGTTTTGAATAAAACGTCATTCAAATGGCCTCCACGACTTCTTTTGCAGGAACGGATTCGATGAACCCAATTTTCGAGCACTTTTTCCACTAAATCAAGTCGTATGTCATGAATAGCACGTTCAAAATTGACTTCTAAAGCTTAAAGAGAGTCTGGTTTATTTCTAAAGACCAATGACTTCAAATAACCCCATAAAAAAAGTCTAATGGTGTTAAATCACAATTTCTTGGAGGCCATTCAATGTCACAATTACTTGAAATAATCGAATCTCCAAACTTTTCTCACAATGATTCGGTTGTTGCATGTGCTGTGTAGCACGTAGCCCCGTCTTGTTGAAACCAGATATTGTCAAGATCAAGTTCTTCCAATTTCGGCCATAAAAAGTTGGTTATCATCGATCTATACCGCTCTCCATTGTTAGTTACGATGTTTCCAGCTTCATTTCGAAATAAGTACGGACCGATGATTCTATCAGACCAAAAACCACACCAAATTGTCAATTTAGTTGAGTGTAAAATGGGTGTTCATGAATAATTTGTGGATTTTCTTCGCACCAGAATGAAAAGTGAGCCTTATCGGAAAAGATGATTTTCTTAAAAAAATCGTTATCGTTTTCAAGTTGTTCCAAGACATAATCAGCAAATTCGCGACGTTTACGGTGGTCCAATGGCTTCAGTTCTTGAGTGATAACAATTTTATACGGATGCGAGCCCAAATTCTTTCTCAAAATCCGCCAAGTTGTGGTTTGAGACAGTCCCAATTCTTGAGAACGTCTTGGAATCGACATATTGCGGTCTTCAGCAACACTTGCCTGAACGGCAGCAATATTTTCATTACTTCGAGCGGTTCTTTGTCTTATTGGCACTGGAACATTTTGTAAAGAAAATGAACGCTCGAAATTTTTAACAATTCGACGAATAGCGAGCACAGTTGGACGATTATTACGATCATAAAATGGCAAAAGCGCACGAAAAGTTGCAATTGGAGAACGATTATTTTGATAATAAAATTAAAAAATTTGTAAACGTTGTTCTTATGTATATCTCTTAATGATAAAATTGTAAGTATTATTGAATACAATGAAAACAAAAAACAGATCATGACGTATTAAAAATGGCGAAAATGTCATTTAGAAATCATATTACTCTTATTGGAAAACCCTATATATATATTAATGTCGAGTGTGTAATGCAATGGTCAAGGTGACCGACTCACACTCGGTAGGTGGCGGGTTCGATTCCCGCTGCCGCCATCTCGGCATTGGTGCCGGGGTGAAAGGCCTGACTACAAGCCTTATATATGTAGTCCGTAGGGTCCCCCAACGTCACTGGAGGTTGCTTCGCTGGTCTGATAAGCCGCAAGCTATAAAAACCACCTTATCAAGAAACAGCACAAGAAGAATCAACCGGACCGTACCTCAGGCAAGAACTCATTTTGGCTTCTGTACCTCAGGCAAGAACTCATTCAGGGCAAAAACCGTACCTCAGGCAAAAACCCAAAGGCAGAAGCAGATGGAAGAGAGTTCACGGAAGCATCCGGACCGTACCTCAAGACCGTACCACAGGCAGGAACCCAGGGCAGAGGCAGACGGAGGAGAGTTAACGGAGTTTTCTGGTGCCGCTATGTGCTCCATAGGAGCGACTGTGTTCTCATGACTATGTGTGTATAAAAATGCATATATGTGTTAAAAAATATAGAAAAATGAAAACCTGTCAAATAAATAATAATAAATAATGTCGTTTACTATTTTGAATGTTCGTTTAAAGTCAATCTGTTGGTCTAATTTGGTCCCAATCTATTTTACCATTTATGAGCCTAGGATGAACAGTCTTGAAGATTGGCATAGAATTAAGGGTAAGGAGATGGAAAGTACAGCCATCTAGCGGAAAAAAATGTATTGTTTTTTACGAAAACTAATATTATAAAAAAATTTTATTTAGATTTAAACAAAATACTTCCCATAATAATAACTAGTGATGAACAAATAGTTGTCGTACGGATTTCTTTTTTCTCAAGCTCTTTTTTGTTTTTGTAATTGTTTTTTTTTTTAAATAATTTATTTTGTGCATTTACAGATGATAATTGATTAAGGCAACAAAAAACTCAAACAATAAAACATCACAAATACTAGCTACCATACAAGTGTATAGTGCGCTACCGATGGTTATTGAACGATATCGAAAGGATTGATTATTGATAGCAGGATTAAATTTATTATATTTATTATTTTCTAAATAAAAAAAATTAATTGTAAAAAACGATCATCTAAGAAAAATCTAGATTATTTCATTGATGGTATTTAAAATTTTCCAACTTGACAGATTGTTAAATATTCAATATTGAAATTCGAGTTGATTTTTGTATATTAAAGTTTTTTCAGTGCAATATAATTTTCTATTGAGTTGTCCTGGAATATTTAAATGTGGTAAAGCTCTGAGGACCTAGAAATGCACTTACCCGTGTATATATAGAATAGAATTGGTTTTTCAATTGAATGAATTAGTACTTGTACTAACATTGAATTTAAATATGTTTCTGATATTGAAGAGTGTACATAAAATGCCATCAAAATAATCTGAAATTTATGACCATTTCAATGTAGATCAACGTTCTTCGTTGAGTAAATAGAAAATATGCAAATTGAATTTGCAACATTCTCTGTTTGATATTGTTTGCACAAACTAGTCGAGTGAGAGTTTCTTGAGAATATAAGTACGTGAATATAGTTTCAAGGATCCATACAGGTAGAAGGATAAATTTTGTTCATCTTTTATTTGTAAAAAAAAAAAAATTATAAGACAGAGAATATCATTCATATTGGAAGTTGGAAGTGTCTATCACTAACGTTAGCACCATCATCTGGCAATAATGATTTGCCCTCGAAGCATTCGAATTGACTATAACTGAAATATACATAAACAAATGGAATATTTATATTTATAAGATTTTTTGGTCATAAATAATTTTAAAGAAAATTGTATCTTCCTTAAATGTTGAGGTAACTTTAGTACTGAAATGTAAATTCTAATCGACACTATATTGGGTGAATTGATAAATTTTGAGGTTTTCATTGTGTTTTTTTTTTTGTAAATATTTTAAAATTTAACTCAATTTAATTAGTCTCTAATATAGTTCGATTATTTATAATAAATTTCGTGGCGGTATTACGTGTACAGGTTTTATTGTGGATAATTCGCTATTTGAGGCAGTTTATTTGACCACCAAAGTCGAGTAAATGGAATATGTAATATCGTCACGAAATGTATTTTAGGAAATCGAATTATAGCGGATCCTAATTATATTGAGTTAAATTTTCAAAATAAGATAGAACATGCTTATTATTAGTTTTTGGGGGTATTCGTCGGGAGTCAACAGGATTTGTTCTATGTTCCAGGTCGAAGTTTTTTTTTTTATAACTTTTAAATAAAATAAAATTTTATAATTGCTATTTTATTGCTAGATTAAATGGTCCTTAGAATTATGTACAAAAAAAAAATGTCGTTCAAATGCTTACACCTGGCCGTGGCGCAAAGGTAATCTCTTTTAAGCACATTTTTCATAATATTTACAAAGACTTCTGGTGTTTCGAATGTTGTCCTCCAAGGACCCTAATACGAAGAAATCTTCCTTCAAGGACTGTGATACGAAGAAATCGGGAAGGTTCGAATTAGGGGATCGTGGGAGCCTGTCGATATCATCACTTTTTGACATTATTCCGTTGAGAAAAAATTCTCTTAAAATTTGTATCGTAGCACGAGCTTCGTGTGATGTGGCACTTTTTTGTTGGTGGTGATGTGTGTGATGTGGCACTTTTTTGAGCTGCGTGTCACATATTCTGTAGGCCTAATGAATCCAATTTGGGTAGAAGAAAGTTTTCCAATATATACCGATAGTAGTCACCTGTAACTGTTATAGCATTGGCTCCAGCAGCCTCAAAGAAATCTGACCCAATGATGCCGCCAGCCCAAATGCCACTCTAAGCTCTACGAGGATGTCTCTGCAATTGTTAAATGTCAATAGACAAATTTTATCCAAACCTTAAAAAAATGCCAAACAAAATAGATCTGGAACATGAAATGCATCCTGTACCATATTTGTTCGTCTCCTCCAAAACAATGCAGCTTTTATCGAATTTTAAGACCTCGTTTTTCACTGTTCTCAAATCTTAACTTGCCTTAAATCTCTTAATACCATGTCCACTATGTTCATAACGTGCCTTTGAGGTAATATTTACGTTTACTTAAAGGTAACATATGATTTAGAAAAATATTTTATTGTATAATTAAAAATTTTACAAAAGATATAAAAATCAAATGCTGGAACAACAGGCTCTGGACTCTGATTTTCGAATAAATATTTTTTAGCAATGAGGCTCATATCTGATTCAGTGAATATATCAATAAGCAAATTTGCTAAAAATGGGGCTCTGAAAATCCACAAACGACTGTAAAAAAGGAACTGTAATTAGAAAAAGTGACTGTTTGGTATACATTTTCCTTGAATACTTTTGGTCACTTCTGAATACTATGGTGACGATGACTGATTTTTTTCAATCTCAACTTAAATATTGTAATCTAAGCTATATGTGGTTTCTACAACATAGTAACAGAAGCCTCACATCACAACAAATTCAGGCTTATCCAAGTAAACAGTTCTCAAGACGCGTAATTTCGAGATTTGGTGATATCAATTAGCATCCAAGATCGCTCAATTTGACGCCGTTAGACTTTTACTCGTAAAATCCTATAAAAAAACTATATAAACATAGATAATTTTTAAAATTAAGTGTATTTAAAAACCTTCATCCGTCAAGTGATGGTCGAATTATAAAAAAGTAATCAAAACTTACCTCAAGAGGATTGAGTCCTGTAAACATTTTATGACAGTTTTTCAATTATTATAATTTTTATTAATAAAATGAAAGCTTAAATCCGCTGTTTGGTCATAGATGGCGTGAGTGAGCATATTAAGGTACTATGGATACGCCATACTTTTTTTTTATTAGTTTGACATCTGTCAACATTAATCAGTGCACATTGTCAGCAATTTCGTACAAGAACATAAATTTTTCGTTTGGTAATCAAGTCTAGTTTTGTGCCAGAAAAAGAGCATGTGCGGGAAGCTCTGCTTTTCTGCTTGAATTTGAAGAAATCGGCTGCCAAATCGTATCAAATACTTGTGGAGGCCTATGGTGACAGTGCTTTTTCGGAAACAACGTGCTGAGATTGGTTTCATCGGTTCAAAGACGGAAATTTTGACTTATGGGACAAGAAGCGTGAATTTCGGCCTACAAATGTTGAGGACCGTCAATTGCAGGCTCTTTTGTACTAAGACGATACCCAATCACAAAAAATACTCGCGGAGCAATTGGGTGTTACTCAACCAGCCATTTCTATGCGTCTGCGTGCCATGGAGAAGATTGAAAAGATCGGAAAATGAGATAAGGCGACGCCAAAACACATGCGAAATCTTGCTCGCCAGACAAAAAAGAAAGTCGTTTCTGTATTGGATTGTGACAGGCGATGAAAAGTGGATATATTTCAAGAATCCTTAACGCAAGAAATCGTGGGTTGATCCCGGCCAACCATCAACATCTTCCCCGGACGGAAGACGATGCTGTGCGTTTGGTGGGATCAGCAGGGTATCGTCTACTATGAGATGTTGAAACCTGGTGAAACTGTCAATGCCCATCGCTTCCACCAACAACTGATCAAATTGCACCGTACTCTGCGTGAAAAAAGGACGGATTATCAGCAAAGACATGACAAAAATGGTTCGAAACTACTTGGAGACACTCAACTGGGAGGTGTTACCCTACCTCGCTTATTCACTAAAACTGGCCCCTTCCGACTACCACCTGTTTTCGTCGATGGGCCACGCGCTCACTGAGCAGCACTTCGACTCTTACGAGTACGTCCGAAAATGGCTTGATGAGTGGTTTGCCTCTAAAGAGAAGGACTTCTTTTAGCATGGTATCCACAAATTGCCCGAGAGATGGAAAAAGTGTGTAGCTACCGAGAGCAAGTACTTTGAATAAATTTGTTTTTGCTTTCTATTAAAAAAAACCTGTGTTTTTTTGTCTAAAAAACAGCGGATTTAAGCTTATACAGGTAAATATGAAATAAGTGAAAGTTCGAATTTGTTAAATACATTTTTAGATTATACTTTCCGAAGTTTAGATTGGATAAGACATTATAAATTCTTTGCTGATACTTTTCATTGTCTTCCCATACTAAATTCTTTCATATTATTCTAGATTTTCATAGCCAACCCCTAAAGTATCCTTTTCTAATATCACAATTAATACAGATAACATTTCAACAACTGTGATCAATTATATGATGCTGTATTTGAAATGAAATATTTTCGCAAATCGAAACGTTAATAAATCGTAATTCTATAGAAAATAACCTTAAGAAAAATACACTTTTTCTTATATCGAAAGGATATACTTCCTGAAGAGCATCTCCATATCTTTGGCATATGATCAAATTGATTTTGTATAAAATAGAATAATCCAGATTCAACAACGGATATATATGATGTGGTTAATCAAAGGTAATGGACCATAACACGTTAAATGAACAAAATTAATTCACACACATACCAATACAAAATTCTTATCTTACTCTAAGCCAAACTGAAAGGATAAATAGAATTTACTTTATGCTAGAGGGTAAAAAAAATTAGAATTGAATCGATTTTGCCGTTTCGTTGATTTTTAAATAAATAATTTATAAACGAAATTGATTAATTTTCGGTAAGCAATGGGAATCGTCTTGTGTCGGGGATATTTTATTTTGTTGCTATAATAAATTTTGTCACAAGGCGTTTATTATGGTTGCTCCTTAGCGAGCAGAGAGTAAAATATTACGAACAAAATTATTGAACGATTAAATATGGCAGAGCTATGATGAGTTAATACTAGGTCCTTAACTGAATAATACTGAGCCGTATTTCATTTGAAAAGGATATGAATAAAATAATTGCTTCAATAACTTTCTAAAACGAATACAAGTGCTCTGCAGGATAATATTATGCTTTGATGACCATTTAATAGGTAAATGGCCCATTTAAAAATCAACACGGTACTCAATGAAAGGAATTATAGCAATTGCCCTTGTCGCTTTTCTATTTATTCACTTGTCATCACCATCATATATGCAGAAAGGGGTGGATTTTGAAATTTCCTTAATCGAAATGCATAAAGAGCCCCATCTTCAACTTGCCTCAAAGGGGGTGGTACGACATTTGAATTTATGCTCCTGTTAATTGTGACTGGCTTCGACAGACATACTAATTTCGTTATTGTTTGTAATTTAACTCTTTCCCTCCCACTCATCGTATTGCAAATAGATTGGATCATCGCTATATGCGGCAGAGGTACAGGACTACGGAGGACTAGAATCTTATTGATACGCTCGTACAAATATTGGAGAGTAGGAAACACTCGTGCATCGACGAACTGCTAATGGTAACAAATTCTATAATCATGTAAACAGATATTAATGTGAACGTGAACAAGATAAGTAATCGTCTTATTGTTGGCGCCATTTAATTAAATTAGGGAAACATTTAAATACGCCCGCACTGAACTCTGCTTGTTTTGTCACATTGGATTGTGTTCGTGTCTTTCTATATGGAAACATTCCTTAAAGATTCCCTGCTAAATGTATATGCGTTTTTGCCATCTATTTGCCATTGGATACGATTGTGGTTATCTTGCTAGGTAAAACCCGATTAGAAATGGTTGTCACATTAAAATGGCGTATTTTCACTTATACCATCAGGTATAAGAGAAACTACACGAGAAGGGTATTGGCAAGATTGGAAACGGAAGTTGCAGCCTCACTACTACAAACAATGACAACTAATATTCGCAAAGCTGCTATCATCACCCTGTGGCGTGTCTTCCGGTTTGCCTACAATATTCGTGTTGGCGTTGAACAAATGCTTATGGCAATATTAAGACCATGACAACTGTTACGGAATATTATTGTAGAAAGGATGTCGTGGTGAGTTATGATTTCTGCTATCACAAAACTATTAAGACAACTTCTCAAACATTCTCATAAAACCAAAAATGCGTAGATAAATATTTCAATAGAATCAACTAAGCCAGAAATATAATCCAAATTAAATTTGATAGCTAGAAAAAGCTCTAAATTGACAATTTGAATAAAGTCAAAATGTCAGAATCGTAAATATAAGAAATCATCTTAAATAATTAATAAAAAAGCAAATACCATAAAATATTGATAATTGAAGAAATGACGATAAAAATAGTCAAAATGTTCAGTAAAATATTTGGTAAAAATTATCGGTAAAAATTTTCAGTAAAAATTTTCGGTAAAAATTTTCGGTAAAAATGTTTAGTAACAATTTTCGGTAAAAATTTTCTGTAAAAACTGTCGGTAATAATTTTCGGTAAAAATGTTTGGTAAAAATTTTCGGTAAAAATTTTCAGTAAAAATTTTCGGTAAAAATTTTCAGTAAAAATTTTCGGTGAAAATTTTCGGTAAAAATGTTTAGTAACAATTTTCGGTAAAAATTTTCTGTAAAAACTGTCGGTAAAAATTTTCGATAAAAATTGTCAGTAAAAATTTTCGGGAAAAATTGTCGGTAATAATTTTCGGTAAAAATGTTTAGTAAAAATTTTCGGTAAAAATTTTCAGTAAAAATTTTCGGTAAAAATTTTCGGTAAAAACTGTCGGTAAAAATTTTCGGTAAAAAATGTCGTAAAAATGTTCGTTAAAAATTGTCAGTAAAACTTTTCGGGAAAATGTTTAGTAAAAATTTTCGGTAAACATTTCCAGTAAAAATTTTCGGTGAAAATTTTCGGCAAAAATGTTTAGTAACAATTTTCGGTAAAAAATTTCTGTAAAAACTGTCGGTAAAAATTTTCGGTAAAAATTGTCAGTAAAAATTTTCGGGAAAAATTTTCGGTAATAATTTTCGGTAAAAATGTTTAGTAAAAATTTTCGGTAAAAATTTTCAGTAAAAATTTTCGGTAAAAATTTTCGGTAAAAACTGTCGGTAAAAATTTTCGGTAAAAATTGTCAGTAAAACTTTTCGGGGAAAATTGTCGGTAAAAATTTTCGGTAAAGACCGACAATTTTCGGTAAAAAATTGTGAAAAAACAAATTTTCGGTAAAAATTTTTTTTCAAAATTCTCACTGAAAATTTTTGGTAACAATTTTCGGTAACAATTTTCGGTTAAAATTTTCAGTAAAAATTTTCGGTAAAAACTGACGGTAAAATTTTGCGGTAAAAATGTTTAGTAACAATTTTCGGTAAAAATTTTCTGTAAAAACTGTCGGTAATAATTTTCGGTAAAAATGTTTAGTAAAAATTTTCGGTAAACATTTTCTGTAAAAATTTTCGGTGAAAATTTTCGGCAAAAATGTTTAGTAACAATTTTCGGTAAAAATTGTCAGTAAAAATTTTCGGGAAAATTTTCGGTAATAATTTTCGGTAAAAATGTTTAGTAAAAATTTTCGGTAAAAATTTTCAGTAAAAATTTTCGGTAAAAATTTTCAGTAAAAATTTTCGGTAAAAATTTTCAGTAAAAATTTTCGGTAAAAATTTTCAGTAAAAATTTTCGGTAAAAATTTTCGGTAAAAATTTTCAGTAAAAATTTTCAGTAAAAATTTTCAGTAAAAATTTTCAGTAAAAATTTTCAGTACAAATTTTCAGTACAAATTTTCAGTAAACATTTTCAGTAAACATTTTCAGTAAAAATTTTCAGTAAAAATTTTCAGTAAAAATTTTCAGTAAAAATTTTCAGTAAAAATTTTCAGTAAAAATTTTCAGTAAAAATTTTCAGTAAAAATTTTCAGTAAAAATTTTCAGTAAAAATTTTCAGTAAAAATTTTCAGTAAAAATTTTCAGTAAAAATTTTCAGTAAAAATTTTCAGTAAAAATTTTCAGTAAAAATTTTCAGTAAAAATTTTCAGTAAAAATTTTCAGTAAAAATTTTCAGTAAAAATTTTCAGTTTAAATTTTCAGTAAAAATTTTCAGTTTAAATTTTCAGTTTAAATTTTCAGTAAAAATTTTCAGTAAAAATTTTCAGTAAAAATTTTCAGTAAAAATTTTCAGTAAAAATTTTCAGTAAAAATTTTCAGTAAAAATTTTCAGTAAAAATATTCAGTAAAAATATTCAGTAAAAATTTTCAGTAAAAATTTTCAGTAAAAATTTTCAGTAAAAATTTTCAGTAAAAATTTTCAGTAAAAATTTTCAGTAAAAATTTTCAGTAAAAATTTTCAGTAAAAATTTTCAGTAAAAATTTTCAGTAAAAATTTTCAGTAAAAATTTTCAGTAAAAATTTTCAGTAAAAATTTTCAGTAAAAATTTTCAGTAAAAATTTTCAGTAAAAATTTTCAGTAAAAATTTTCAGTAAAAATTTTCAGTAAAAATTTTCAGTAAAAATTTTCAGTAAAAATTTTCAGTAAAAATTTTCAGTAAAAATTTTCAGTAAAAATTTTCAGTAAAAATTTTCAGTAAAAATTTTCAGTAAAAATTTTCAGTAAAAATTTTCAGTAAAAATTTTCAGTAAAAATTTTCAGTAAAAATTTTCAGTAAAAATTTTCAGTAAAAATTTTCAGTAAAAATTTTCAGTAAAAATTTTCAGTAAAAATTTTCAGTAAAAATTTTCAGTAAAAATTTTCAGTAAAAATTTTCAGTAAAAATTTTCAGTAAAAATTTTCAGTAAAAATTTTCAGTAAAAATTTTCAGTAAAAATTTTCAGTAAAAATTTTCAGTAAAAATTTTCAGTAAAAATTTTCAGTAAAAATTTTCAGTAAAAATTTTCAGTAAAAATTTTCAGTAAAAATTGTCAGTAAAAATTGTCAGTAAAAATTTTCGGTTTCAAATTTTCGGTTTCAAATTTTCAGTAAAAATTTTCAATAAAAATTTTCAATAAAAATTTTCGGTAAAATTTTTCAGTAAAAATTTTTAATAAAAATGTTCAGTAAAAATTTTCAGTAAAAATTTTCAGAAAAAATTTTCAGTTAAAATTTTGTGGTTTAAATTTTTCGGTAAAAATTTTTCTTAAAAAATTTTCGGGAAATTATTCGGAAAAAATTTTCGGTAAAAATTTTCAGTAAAACTTTTCGGTAAAAATTTTCAGTAAAAATTTTCGGTAAAAATTTTCAGTAAAAATTTTCAATAAAAATTTTCAGAAAAAATTTCCAATAAAAAATTTCGGTAAAAATTTTCAGAAAAAATTTACAGCAAAAGTTTTCTGTAAAAATGTTTAGTAAACATTTCAGTAAAAATTTTCAGTAAAAATGTTCGGTAAAAATGTTCGGTAAAATTGTTCAGTAAATATGTTCGGTAAAAATGTTTGGTAAAAATGTTCGGTAAAAAAAATTCTCTAAAAATGATGTTCAGTAAAAATGTTGTAGTTCAAAATTTAGTAGTTAAAAATTTTCGGTCAAAATTTTCGGTTTTAAATTTTCTGTAAAAACTTTCGGTTTCTAATTTTCTGTAAAAAATGTTCAACAAAAACTTTGTAGGTTCAATAAAAATTTTTAGTAAAAATTTTCAGTCAAAATTTTTGGTAGAAATTTCAGTAGGAATTTTCAGTGAAATAAATTTCAATAGAAAATTGTCTCCGAATGTGTCATAGAAGTTTTATGAAAATTCAACTTACAACATTATTGTGAATATTGTCTCGGAGAGTGTATGTTTGTGCCCTTAAAGGTGTCGAACAGGCGAGTTCAATAAAAGAAATTCCTTTGATCCTCTGATATTATTTATTAAATGTTTGGTCATGCGAGTGGGAGTCCTGAAAGTAGGCAAAGTGGTAGGCATACGGTATCTGAATCGTGATAATATTATTGAATAAAAATTCCTTAAAAGTTCGAATGTTTAATTTGTAATTCCACTGAAAATGTAATTTCCAGTGGAGGGAAATTCAACAGGTATTCGGATTCTTCTACGAAATTCAGCAAAATATGTTCAAATTTAATTCAGTGGAATTCCTTTTTGAATGAATATTGATTTGGAAAATTTGAATTTCAGTTCAATTAATAGAAATTTAGCAAAAAAAATAACTCATAACGAATTAGGATGAAATCGTTTTAGTTGTCATTAAAGTTATTCTTATCGAATTAAAACTTTATCAGCCAGAAAAAGGATAATTGATTTCGTGTTCAATCGAATCTAAAGCTCCTCTGCTTACGTATACTGTTCGTCATCATATTGTATATAAATGGGATATTATTTTATAGATTTTTGTATTTTGGTTTTTTTTTATACATATGTGTTAGTGTGTGTGTATGTGCATTCTTATTTAATGGAAAAATTAATGATGCTTTTATATAAATATGTTTAGATAGATAAATTCAGAGTGTGCGTGCTCGTAGAGTTTCCCAATTTCACATTTCTATGTTATGATTTGTTCTACAATCACGTAATAAGGGTGTCCGTAGATATTTCTATTCTTACATTTTTTCAGAGAGAATATTTTTTTTCTTAAAGTGAAAATAATTGATTTCTCTGGCAGCCGTACACTGTTTCCGGTAAACTAGTTAAGCAATTTTGTTCGAATAGAGAATTTTGTTGGAGCATCGATCAAATAGAATGCTAAGGATTTCGGAGCAATTAAATAGAATGAATAAATTTTCTTATTTATTTAGAATTATTTGGAATATTGCGATTATTTAGAGATGATTTGAAATGGTTTTCCTTGTATTTAATTGAGCACAAAAGTTTCAGTTTTTTTTTGGTTATAAATAGTAAAATTTATAATGAAAAGGAAATTGTCCATTCGAAAGAGAAGAAAAAATAGTTTCTTCACAAACGGTCCTTAATTATTGAAAAGTTCAAAAACATTTTTTGGAAGAGAATTTTTTTTTTGTAATTCACTCACGCTCAAAGAATTCTGAATGTCCTTGTAATAATCTAGCGTCTAGAAAGTATCAGAACGGATGATGGAAGAGGTGTCGATGCATTTGCATTTCAAAAAAAGCTGCTGATTGAAAGGATTAGGAAAAAACGATTTCCTATTCGGACTGAAGGGTGGAAGAAAGGAAATTCTTTGCTTCAGAGTTTATACAAAAGAGGGGATTTAGGATTAACAAAAGTGCATTATTGTCTAAACGAGTATTGTGGTAGAATAATTGAAGTGATGCATTTCAGTTGAACAGTTTTCATGATAATTCCATTAAAATATGGAAAGTCATAGAATATTACGGCGATGTTCTTTTTACTCCGTCAAAATAGGAATTATATTCCAGCTAATTACAAATTTACAAGCTCTAAAAGTACATCAGTTTGATTAAAAATTAAATACAAAAATATTGAATTAAGGTTTTTAAGGATGGATAACTACGAGTATTACAAAAAATTGAACCATATTTTCCTTTTTATATGAATTGGGGATCATGCAGATGATCTTCCAGTCAACATATAAATGTACAAGTAGAAAAATTAAAAATAATTTCCGTCGAAGAACGAATCCACAAGACATTTTTGAAGCAGTTGAATTTGGGGCCAAGAACCCCAACAACAGGTTGAATTTTACTGAATGTATTTTTCTTAGATTGGACACTATTTTTATACTCTGAATTTCGTTAATTAATTGAGTCGGAATTTCTGTACTATGAAAATACTAAAGGTTTCGCAGTTGTTTCTTAAAAACACCTAAAAAGACAAATGAGAATTTTAAAACATTTTTTTAGAGTGATTCATTAATAATTAATACTCGTATTTTTGATAGCCGTTATTTCTGAAAAAAAAATAGGATTATTTATTCTTTTTTGGGTGACTGTCCTGTATGGGTTTTGGCAAATTTTGGAACACCTGGGAGTATCGCATTACGGTATTTCAGTTTGATACTCTCATGATATTTTTGGCGTCTTACCTAACACCTTCATAACATCGAATAACTGTAGACTTTCGGGGCAGAATCTTCCTCATCTATAAGAATTAAGCGTCCAGCCTACTGCAGCTTATTGAGTTTATATTATCCACAACTGGATGGTCACGGTAACGTTCCAGAATCTCATCGTTAAATACGCTGCAAAGTTGTCCATCCTTATGTAAGCGATCGAAAATTTTTCCAGTTGTGGATAATATAAACTCAATACATATTTCGGAGAACTTAGCAGTAATCCCAAAGTTATAGTCAGAATTTTCGAGCGAAATAATTTCGGCTGAAAATATTGCTGCTGTAGAAGAAGGTATTACCCCAAGCCTTCTCTATAACAAGACCTATTGTAGAGTGTGTACAAAATTTAATTGACACAGGACCTAAAGTTCTGAGACCATTTGAAGTATCGTATATTTACGAATTGGATGTTTGAATAACACGGTAATTTTTCAACATGAGAAGTTAGGGAAATTTCCATCCAAACGGACATGTTAATACTGAAACCCACATGTCTCCCCGAAACAACCTATGCACCACCAACTTCTCACTATTTGGTGCTCTTTTTGGGCTGGTATAGCCATCCAACCGTACTTCATCGAATATAATGCCGGTAAAGCTATTACGGTGAACGGTTAACACGATAACCAACATTTTATGGCATATGATTTCAAGCAGACGAAAATTTTTACTGAACATTTTTGGTGAAAATTTTCACCGAACATTTTTACCGACAGTTTTTACCAACCATTTTTACCGAATTTTCACTGATAATTTTTTTTCTACCGAAAATTGTTATCGACAATTTTAACCTAAAATTTTTACCAAAAATTTTTAGCCAATTTTTATTGAGAACTTTTACCGCAAATTTTTACCGAAAACTTTAACCGAAAATTGTTACCGAAAATTATTACCGACAGTTTTTACCGTCAGTTTTTACCGAAAATTTTTACCGAAAATTTTTATCGAAAATTTTTACCGAAAATTTTTACTAAACATTTTTACCGAAAATTATTACCGACAGTTTTTACAGAAAATTTTTACCGAAAATTGTTACTAAACATTTTTACCGAAAATTTTCACCAAAAACTTTTACTGAAAATTTTTACCGAAAATTTTTACTAAACATTTTTACCGAAAATTTTCACTAAACATTTTTACCGAAAATTTTCACCAAAAACTTTTACCGAAAATTTTTACTGAAAATTTTTACCGAAAATTTTTACCGAAAATTTTTACCAAAATTATTACCAACTGTTTTTACAGAAAATTTTTACCGAAAATTGTTACCGACAATTTTTACTGAGAATTTTTAACGAAAATTTTTACCGATATAAAAATTTATATGTATCCAATATAAAATCATTCGAATGGCCACCACGATTCTTCTTGCAGGACTTGATTCTTTTGAGCTAATTTATCGATAATTTTTTCGGTCATTACTTGACGGAGTTGGTTTTAATATAATCAAAATTTGGCGTGTTTGGTGACTTATGACCACATTTTCTTAAAGCTTTATATTATCTTGTTTAAAATTTTAAAATTTGGATTAAAGTAAGTCAGTTCCTATACTATCATAGCGCTCAGAGTTGACGGTAACGATCTCTCCGTCTTCATTTTCAAAGAAATACGAGCCAATAACAATTTTGCACCACACAATCAATTTGGGCTAATGTAAAGATTTTTTCCTAGATATCTACGATACAACAATAAGCCAAAGAGCCAATTATCATAATTGGCTTTTTTACTTATTGTTATAGCCATCAGAAAATTTGTTCAAAAATTAATTCGCAAAGCTTCTTATTCTGGTATTTAATGAATGTATCTTCAAAAAATTCTATAGATATAAAAATGATAAATTTTATTCAAAACAATTTTTATATTTAAATATTATAAATAGTTAATATTTATTAAATGACAGAATTATATTTTCCAAACTATTAAAAATTTTTTTTTCCATAAAATTTTTTCTTTCCACAAAATTTGTTTTTATTTTTATGAAAGGATGCTGATATTTCTATCAGTAAGGAATATTTGTTAATTATATTACAAGAGAAAGTTTCTCTGTAGCATAATATAAAGCAGGTTTTATACCCTTGAATTCCCGCACTGAAATCAACGAATATGGCAGCAATTCCATATGCTCAATCGACAGAAGTATCTGTGAACAAAGATAAGGAATCATCGACTCATTCGAATGGTTCAAGGAAAAGTTTCCTTTGGAATATATAATCGATATTAGATATATTAAAGCTACTTAGAAGTGGCTGAAGAAGGGCAGAGAGTTTCAAAGTGCAAAGGAAGTTCGAAGAGGATTCGCCCAAGTCTCAAGGTCAATCACAAAATAAAGAATAGATTTTTTTTTAATTTTTTTTTCTTCAAAGATTTTAAACAAGATAAGTAAACAAATGGAAGCTTTAACATATCAAGTTTATATATACAAAAAAAAAAAAAAACGTGAATAACCAAAGGGGTCCGATTTACTTAAAAGTGTGAACTCTTAGCAAAAACGAAACGAACAGAATCAAGTTAGTCTAATGGAAAAATGTGCCAAATTTTTGTTTTTTTTTTGTTATTTTTTTTTATTGTTGTTATTCTATTCATTTTTACAATTTTTATACACACACTAAATCAATCAATTTTAAGGTTAACTTACATCGAGCATTATCCTAGCCTGGCGGTGGTAGCTTTAATCTTCCTTATTTGTGATACTCCAAATTCTCTTGAGTCTTCTTATCTGAAATTTTTGTTTTGTTTTCGTTTTGTTTAAAAATTTCATTTATTTGCATTTAGTTAAACCATTCAAATAAATATGTACATACATGAGTAAATGTAAGGTTTTATATAAAATCTTCCATTGAAACCAATTTAAAATCGAAAGTATTCGTAAGTAAATTTATAAATAGAGTGTATTCCTACCCCCGCCATCCTTCAACATTAAAATAAGAGTTTTTTTAATTCAATCGGGAAGATAACATACGGCTTACCATAAGAAAGGCAAAGTAGGAAAATGGGGAATCCCAACAAGGAGAATGGGGATAAATTCTCGTTCACGGTTCAAACATACTCGAAATGTTCGTTCATGTTGACATTGGAGTGAAAAACAATCTAATTTAAATTGAAGGAAGATAAACAAAAATACAAAATGTTGAATCATACAAATGGGGATATATGCTAACAAATACAAGCACATGGTTGAATGTACATTTATCTTTTCTCACCAATAAGATACATTATCTTTGCAAGGGTGGATGGATATACTCGTATGCATTTGTTCTACCTTTATCAGAAATGGAATGCGTGAATTATCGGCAAGCAGACTGTGTTCGTCTGATATATTAACATATTTAGTTTTGGAATTTAGTGTTCGAACAAATAATCAACTTTTTATTCAAAGCACGCACCCATCAACATATGCACAAATCTGAGAGAACTGATTGCGGAAAGCATAAACACGTTCCGAAAAGCTCCATCGAAGTAATGCAATCGCTTTATACTATCTATGTAAGGACTATCGACGAGTAGTGCTTAAGGATACTAAATTACTAACAAATATACTCGTTTTTATATGCCAAGAAAAAATAAATAAAAGAAAATCACACTGAACTGACGCAAAAAAATTTCGACCATACGTGAACAATTTTCTGGTATTGGTTTTATGGTAATTGCATTTGCAGAAAGGATAATAGTGCTCTGCTTACCCATCAGTAACTTTTAAAGGGGAGTCAAGGATTATAGTTTGCTTATTCATTAATCGTGTGAGTGATTCATCTGCGAGAAAAGGTAAAATTCCACTCAAAAGTTCATTAAAATGCATTTCCCGAACGCTGAATTGATAAGAGGAGGAACATTACAGCCAACACGAATTCCTATAGTATTATTATAAGCGGAATCCTTTTCGAAAATATAGTTTTCCCCCACAAAACTACACTCAAAATCTCTTTTTATTGATTTAATTCAACCATTGTACAAGTACTTTTCTGTTCCCATTGGATAATCTCATAACACTGATTAACAGGATATTACCTGATTGCAAAAGAAAATCTTTGTATTGTCTTATAATAAAAAGAAAAAACTTTAACATTTTTATATATTTTTAGAAAAAGAGAAAATGCCTTTTTTTTATGGGAATGCTTAATAAGGGGGGGGGGGGTGGTCCTCTATAAATTTGTTTTTATAGAAGTTTCTTTATCAAATTTTACCTGTACTCTTATAATAATAAATTGGAAATTAATTTATAGAAAAAAAAAATTTATAAATAGATAAAAAATCCTCTAAAGCCCCTTTCATTAAAATTAGAAGAAAAAAAATTCCCTCAATTAACTTTTATTAAAATTTCGTTCTTCCCTATTTTATAAAACTACAATAACTCTTTAGGGGATTGATCGAGAAATGTGTTCACACTTGTGCCCAGAACAGATGCCTGATATCATCCTAGATGGCGGTAATATTCCACAAGGAACGAGGTTGCTCTACGTTGGACTTATAAGCGATCAATGGTTTACCAAGAATCTTTAGATGAAATTAAAAATATGTGAACTTAACGGACTCCTAAAAGTGATAATAAAGTTTTTACCGACAGTTTTTACCGAAAATTTTTACCAAAAATTTTAACCAAAAATTGTTACCGAAAATTGTTACTGAAAATTTTCACTAAGAATTTAAAAAAAAAATTTTTACCGAAAATTTTTACCGAAAATTTTTACCGACGGTTTTTACCGAAAATTTTTACCGACAATTTTTACCAAAAATTTTTACCGACAGTTTTTACCGAAAATTTTTGCTGACAATTTTTACCAATAATTTTTACCGAAAATTTTAACCAAAAATTCTTACCGAAAATTGTTACTGAAAATTTTCACTAAGAATTTTAAAAAAAAAATTTTTACCGAAAATTTTTACCGACGGTTTTTACCGAAAATTTTTACCGACAATTTTTACCAAAAATTTTTACCGACAGTTTTTACCGAACATTTTTGCTGACAATTTTTACCAATAATTTTTACCGAAAATTTTTACCGAAAGTTTTTACTGAAAATTTTTACCGAAAATTTTTACGGAAAATTTTTAACGACAGTTTTTAAAGAAAATTTTTACCGAAAATTTTTACCGACGGTTTTTACCGAACATTTTTACCGACAATTTTTACCAAAAATTTTTACCGACAGTTTTTACCGAAAATTTTTGCTGACAATTTTTACCAATAATTTTTACCGAAAATTTTTACCGAAAGTTTTTACTGAAAATTTTTACCGAAAATTTTTAACGACAGTTTTTACCGAAAATTTTTACCGACAGTTTTTACCGAAAGAACGAGGTTGCTCTACCTTGGACTTATAAGCGATCAATGGTTTACCAAGAATCTTCAGATGAAATTAAAAATATGTGAACTTAACGGACTCCTAAAAGTGATAATAAAGTTTTCACCGACAGTTTTTACCGAAAATTTTTACCGAAAATTTTAACCAAAAATTGTTACCGAAAATTGTTACTGAAAATTTTCACCAAGAATTTTAAAAAAAAAAATTTTACCGACGGTTTTTACCGAAAATTTTTACCGAAAATTTTTACCAAAAATTTTTACCGACAGTTTTTACCGAAAATTTTTGCTGACAATTTTTACCAATAATTTTTACCGAAAATTTTTACCGAAAATTTTTACTGAAAATGTTTACCGAAAATTTTTACCGAAAATTTTTAACGACAGTTTTTACCGAAAATTTTTACCTAAAATTTTTACCGACAGTTTTTACCGAAAATTTTTACCGAAAGAACGAGGTTACTCTACCTTGGACTTATAAGCGATCAATGGTTTACCAAGAATCTTCAGATGAAATTAAAAATATGTGAACTTAACGGACTCTTAAAAGTGATAATAAAGTTTTTACCGACAGTTTTTACCGAAAATTTTTACCGAAAATTTAACCAAAAATTGTTACCGAAAATTGTTACTGAAAATTTTCACTAAGAATTTAAAAAAAAAAATGTTTACCGAAAATTTTTACCGACAGTTTTTACCGAAAATTTTTGCTGACAATTTTTACCAATAATTTTTACCGAAAATGTTTACCGAAAGTTTCTACTGAAAAGTTTTACCGAAAGTTTTTACTGAAAATTTTTACCGAAAATTTTTAACGACAGGTTTTACCGAAAATTTTTACCGAAAATTTTTACCGACAGTTTTTACCGAACATTTTTACCGAAAGAACGAGGTTGCTCTACCTTGGACTTATAAGCGATCAATGGTTTAATAAGAATTTTCAGATGAAATTAAAAATATGCGTAAAAATAATTACGGTGACTCCTAAAAGTGATAATAAACAATACAACAGAGTATTAAAACCAATATGGACTTACAGACTCGAACTTCTGGGTACGAGTAGGCATTCTTGTTCTTATCGAATATAAATCCTACAATCCTGAATCCTTTCAAAAATTGTTAATGCTTTCTTATTATCCGTCACAATCAAAATTTTCCATTTGTTCCAGAACTGTGCTTCCTTCATTATGAAAACTTTCAGTTGGATTTGTCCTACTGTCCTATTCCTTTCTGTAAGGAAATTTCCTGCGGAAGCTTGGATGCATATTTTTCTTTACATTACTTCAGGTTCTTGTATTTTCAACAAAATCTGCTGGAAAAAATATGTATAATAGATATTATCATCTTCATCAACTGCGCTATAACCCGGAGTCTGCTCTAGCCCTGATGAATCAAAGTATTGCAGACTTTCCGGCTTTATGCCTCGGTGCTTTTAGCGTCCTATCTAACGCTATCGCTCTATCGGAAGCAGGGTCTACCTAGTCTTCTTAGACCATAAAAGGAGCTACTGTAGACTATCCGGGCAGGATCTTTCTTAGCTGAACGGATGAAGTGCCCAGCCCACCGGATAATCGTCAATTTGTATAGGGAGCTAAAAATTCTTCAAAAGATCCTCCTTTCGAACACGGACAAGAGTTCTGAGAACCCCAGTTTCCAAAGAATACAAGAGGACTGACAAGACTAGTTCCTATACAACCGCAACTTCAATGTTATAGTCAGAATTTTCTATCGAAATAATTTAGACTGACTGAAATAGACTGTGTTGGTAGCCAGTAGCCGTTCACGGATTTCTTTCTCTATGCTGTTATCGGCAATGATCCTCGACCCCAAATAGGAAAATAATTTTAAGCTATAATTCTTCTGTGCAGCCTAAAGATTTTTTGGCACGGCTCAGTCTTGGCGAAAGCATCTCCAACAGCTCTTTCTGATCGGCATATAATGTCGGTGTTGTGGGCGTACGATAAAATCTTGTCGATCCTAATGGGTACCTTTCATGCTTACCTCTTTTTGCATATCTAGGTTATACTATTTATGATCAGCCCAGACAGTCTAATTAATATTCCTGCGATGCCGAATTCTCTTATGAATATGTGGAGTTTTACGCTGGCTATGCTATCATATCCAAAGCGGCTTGAGTGGATCTGTTGACCATATTCCAACATAGTTTTCCCATCGACTACCACCGAGAGGAGATCTAATTTTCTTAGAGTGAAGCCTTTCTGGAAATAGAAAATTAGGAAGAAAAAACTACGATAAACCAAGTTAATGGTTCCGAATCTTAGGATCGGAATCAAATGAAAGAAAACTCCAGTTCCACTTCATAATCCTAAAAAAACCTACGAATTCCACATATTCCGATAAATCTATGAGCCCCCTGATAATTCTTGGAAAAATTTTGAAAAGCTTCTAATAAAAAATTATTCCTGATCACTAGGCATCTAAAAAAAAATCACATTTGAATTTGATCAGGTGAATAGGGGAGCTGAGGAGTCACAGGAACCCTCTTTTCTGACAAAAACTCGTTGATATGCTGTGTTACAGGCGGCGTTCTCATGGTCTCTTAGAATATTTTCTAATGGTCGCCCCTCCGTCCTATTACCCCAATAATGGCCTGAGGCTCCCAGGTTTTCACAAAAATTGCCATGCTATAGAAAACGGAATTTATAATTACCTTTAATGAAGGGCATAAAAGGTAACACCGAAAGTAAAATGGTGCTTTGGGTGTGCGAGACCTTCGAGAACTCGAACGGATGATCGGCAAATCTGTCTTGAGTGCGTAGCTAGGGGAATGGGCCCTGACACCTGTTGTTGAACTCGAGGGAATTAGACTAGCTAGGATTGCAGCATAAAGTGTAGGCGTTGATAAAGATCGGACTCTTTTTCAATAGTATCACATGTATGATTTTCACTTGCTAGAGTTTGGTTAAGGATATACGACCGAAGCTAGTCAGTGGTGGATGTGAAATATTATTAAAAATTTCTGACTCTACGGCTAATTTGGTCAAGATCAATTAGTCAAAAAGAGTGGAGAGTATAGGTATATCTAAAGGACGGCATATCAGATAGGTATCTAAAGTTTCCGATCCGATACAAAGAATCCTATAACTGAGCTTTTCGTGGAATTTAAATGTTAATTGACGGTCTAACCTCAAAATATCGCTTACTAGCTCCGCTTTTAACTTTTAACTCCATGCGTAACCTTCGTCTTCCGATGCTTTTTAGCCCTCGACATATACTTTGTGCCACTGAAGAACGTGTGCTATACTTTTTATAGGCTCGTTGCAATATTTTGTAAGTTGCAGTTACAAAAATCCCCGTGCGAGACCTGGAATTTGATAGACGCCCCTTCAGCAACTCTAACGGATGATCTAAAAATCTGTCTTGAATGCGTAGCTTAGGGAATGGGCCCTAACACCTGTTATTGAACTTGAGGGAATTGGACTAACTAGGATTGCTGCCTAAAGTGTAGGCGTTGACAAAGATCGGACTCTTTTTTAATATTATCATATGTATGATTTTCAGTTCTTGATGTTTTTTGGTTAAGGATATACCACCGAAGCTGGTCGGTGGTGGAAGTGAAATATTGTTAAAAATTTCTGACTCTACGATCAATTTGGTCATGATCATTTGGTCAAAAAGAGTGGAGAGTGTGGCCATTAGGTTTAGGTATATTTAGAGGACAGTACGCATAGTAGACGTAATGTAGAAGGTGTCTATAATGTCCGATGAGTTTCAATGTTAATCAACGATCTTACCTCGCAAGATCCTTTACTAGGTCCGCTTTTTGATCATTTTTTTATCTTTTAACTCTCTGCGCAAGCTTCGTCTTCCAATGCTTCTTGGATCTCAATAAATGCTTTTTGCTTTTGGAAATAAATGCTTTTTATAGGGTCGCTGCAACATTTTGTAAGTTGCATTTTGGGATGCACATAGTTTCGTAACGCAAAAGAAAAATACAAATTCACTTATTACGCTGTGCAAGATCACACAATTTTCGGAAGAAGTCTAGGAAGGACTAACTTACAAGGTATGTGTTGCCAGATCAATTTCACTTTTCTGTCACATCTCGTATATCCATCGACTTGATGGTCCATTCAATATTTTTGACTAGAAAAATGTAAACCGTAACAGTACGATTTTGTTCTATTCTTAATTTTTTTTTTATTTTTTTTTTATTTTTACAGATATTTACAACTACAACATAGTAATAAGCAAATTTGAGCAATAGTATTAATTAGCTTGAAAGGTTCTGGGGAGTAAACATCCAATTAAGTTCCTCCTGCTAGCGTGTGTTTCTGTTAAGCCTCAGTATTTTAGTAATTCACGCGACCAGTGACGCTTAAGTCTTCGATGGGTATTTCTAGGGAAGGAGGTGGAGGATAGTTCTTGAACAAGAGGATTATTAAAGATTGAGGACACGGGAACGGAACTTTTTATAACGAGATACAGCCACGTCTAAAATAAATGGGACTTTAAGATCACGATAAATAACAGTATTGCGAATATAAAAGGGATTGTGGATAATTGTTCGGAGTATTTTTGATTGAAGGGGCTAAGTATAGCCCCTTTGTACTAGTCCATAAGTTCAGATGGGTTTCAGTAGGGCATTGTATAAAAGTACTTTGCTGTCTATAGTAAGTTTGGAACGTTTGTCTAGAAGTCGAAGTAGTTTTAGGTAACGTCTTTTTAGTTCTTGTCTTTTAAGTCTTGTATGTGTTTTCCATGTCAAGCGTTTGTCTAAGTACAGTCCTAGGTACAGAGCTTCGGTGTGTTGAGGTATGGCACTGCCATTAAGGTATATGGGAGGGCATGACTCACGACGGAGAGTAAAAGTTACCTGAGTAGATTTACGTTCATTGACTTTTATTATCCATCTAGTAAACCAGTTCTGGAGGGTTTTGATTTGGATTTGGAGAGTTCGGAAGCATGTTGGGGATTTTCGCTAGATGCAAGGCAGGCTGTATCATCGGCGTATGTAGCAAAGAAGATATTAGGGCAAATTGGGATATTGGATATGTATATGTTGTAGAGGATGGGTCCAAGTATGCTACCCTGAGGAACCCCAGCCAATATCGGAGAGATATTGGAGAGTTCATTGGATTCATTTACTTGGAAGTGTCGGTTGGAAAGGAAGTGTCTTAGGATTAGTAAATAGGTGGAAGGAAGGAACCTCTTGAGTTTCCAGAGTAGACCCGGGTGCCAAACTCTATCAAAAGCTTGACTTATATCAAGAAACACACCGGGACAGTACTCTTTTCTTTCTAAAGAGGATGCAATGAAAACGACAACTCGATGATACTGCTGGGTAGTGGAGTGCTCGGCGCGGAAACCAAATTGGTGATTAGGAATTAAATTTGAAGATTCGTGTAGAGGATGTAAGCGGCGAAGGAGGATTTTTTCAAAGATTTTTGAAAGTAGTGGAAGGAGACTTATTGGCGTGTAGGAAGTGGGGCGGTTTATTGGTTTATTGGGCTTAAGGATCATTTTAATGATGGCAAATTTCCAGAGGATTGGGAAATGTATTGTTCCAAGGATGGAGTTATATATTGTGTGCAAGGAAAACTACTGCTCTTTTAGGGAGTTGTTGGAGTATATTGGAGATAATCAGATCATAGCCAGGAGCTTTATTTTTGGGAAGGAGCTTGATTAAATTGGAAACTTCGGAAGGAGTGATTGCCTTAGGGGAAGACTCATGGGTAAAGGAATGGATAGTTCCGTCTTGATTGTAGTGCAATGAGTCCTGTCTTATATGTCCTCATGTGGAATAAATGTTTGTACAAGGTGTTCAGCAAAAGCGTCTGCTTTATGTTTGTCCATTTTGGCCCAGGTTCCGTCAGTTTTTCGTAAAGGGTGCTTTGTTTTTCTATAAGATAGTATTTGTCTTGTAGCAGTCCACAAAGTTATGTTTTTCGTTAGGGTTGAAGTGTAGTTTCTAAAACGTTCTGTATTGTATTTAGTGATTTCGTCATGTAGTTCTTTTTGCAGCTTGTTCAGTTTGGTTTTGTCGCTGGGCATTCTTGTATGTTGCCAATGAGCTCTTGATTTTCGTTTTTCTGCAATAAGACGCCTAATTGTTAATGGTTGAATTGTCAGGTTTTGTTTAGGTATCGAGTTTTTACTATTGTATTTTGCGAAAAGACGGTAGCGTCATCTAGTTCTTGTTCTGTTTTTAAGCTTTGTCGTAAGTCTAAATGCTCGTCAATATATTGTTCGAATAATTCCCAATCAATTGGTCCATTAATAAGTCTCGGCGCATTGACTTTTGGAGTGGATTGGGAATCGAGGACTAGTAGAACTGGGCTATGATCGGAGTTAAGATCTAGGAATGACTAAACATTAATGTTGGAGGAATTCATGGGACTAGTTATAAAGTAATCTAGAATGTCAGGAAGCTTAGATCTGGAAGTTGGCCAGTAAGTGGCAGTCGGAGGAGAGATAACTTGGTAGGGAGAGGATGAAAGCACTTGGTTAAGAATAATCCCACGGGGATTAGAGACTCGACAGCCCCCTTGTAGGTGGTGGGCGTTCAAGTCATTACCAGCAATGAATGAATTCCCAAGAGCTTGGAAAAATGACCTAAATTCAAGGGAGTTTATAGGTTTATTAGGAGGGCAATAGGTTGCGGCAGTAGTTAAGGGGACAGGGGAGCAGTCAATTGATATTGCGGTGGATTGAAGAAAATCTTCTGCAATATAGGAATAAAAAGAAAAGGATAAAAAATTTATTCTTAATTTAAATTCAATTATTAATTTCGTCAAATTTTTGTGGATTTTTCTATATTGCCTAATACTTCATTTTCTTAAAAAAAACTATTTTTCAGGACTTTATGTATCGATTATCAATTCTGTGACAATTTTTGAGGGTCTCTTTTTATTATTTCATGGCGTCTACTGGTAGTTATACCATACAAGAATTAATAATACTGAAAATATCATTTTCTGCGTAGAACTTTTGATATGGAAGATTTTGTATCCTGAATGATGAATTAAAGCATTCATTTCTGAAAGCATTTTGTAATGAAAATAATTTAATATCATTCCAGATCCTATGGAAAATTTGAATATTTTCGAGTAAATGTTGTAATTGTCTGAGATGTCAAGAGAGTTTTTCCTCAACTATTATTACGGTTCAATGTGTATTTGTAGTCAAAAATTAAAGACTACATAAACTTTTACGCTTGGGACTAAATCACCTGTGAAATTTTATATGAAAACTACTATCTGAATAGTAACAAACCAAACTTTCTACCAAAGTGTGCGATAGTAGAATTTATGTTAAAATTTTGCATATAAAATTTGGCACCTGGTTTTTGGGAAAATTTCGAAAATTTCCATTTTTGTTTATCAGTTAATCTTTAATAGATAATAATTATTAATTTATTACCATATTTGTTAATAATCATATTTAGTTTTAATGAAAAAGGAATACGTATAAATACAAAATCATCTCACACCTGATATCGACTCTTGTGCTTCCGAAATCATTTGATTATCGATCTGGTAGTTTAATAATTTGTTAGAATTTGCCAGTTATTTCTGTACTAAATGAAAATTTATTATTATTATTATTGTCACATAAAAAACTGCCCGACAACTGTATGCAACCATCAATATTTTTACGAATATTTACGTTGTTAAGAGGGTCGTTCAATAAGTCCTTAGAAAAAGAAGGAAAAAAACTGTTTTTTAAAAAAAAAAAATTTTATTTTTCAACATTCTCTCTTTTTAGCTCTATACACTTTTCCAACCGTTTCTCCAAAATTTTTATCCCGTCCAAAAAATAGGATTTCGGAAGTTCTGCAAAATACTCATCCGTTTGAATAATGACGTCCTCGTTGGAAGTGAACCGTCGTCCGCCAAGCCATTTCTTCAGATTGGGCAAAGGAAAATAGTCACTCGGGGCCAAATCTGGTGAATAAGCGGGATGCTGCAACAATTCCATTCTCAATTCCACAATTTTGGCCATGGAAACAGCGTAGGTGTTTTGCATAGGCGCATTGTCCTGATGCAAGAGGATTTTTTTCGTTTCTCTTTGATTTCCTCGCTCAACCGTTGCAATAACGACGCGTAATACACTCCTGTTATTGTTTTTCCTTTTTCCAAGTAGTCGATAAAAATGATGCCATGCGAATCCCAAAAGACCGTTACCATCATCTTGCCGGCCGATGGCACAGTTTTTGCCTTCTTCGGAGCCCGTTCACCCTTGAAAATACACTGTGATGACTGTCTCTTCGTTTCTGGAGTGTAGTAGTGTATCCAGGTTTCGTCCACAGTGACATATCAACGAAGGAATTCGGCAGGATTGCGATGAAAGAGTGGCAACATAGCCTCAGAGTCCACAGCACGATTGGGCTTATTCTCCTCTGAGAGCAAACGCGGCACCCATCTTGCCGAAATTTTTTTCACAGACAATTTTCCATGCAAAATTGAAGCGACTGTACCTTGCCCGTTGCCTCACTAATTCGCGCACTTTAATTCGCCGATCGTTCAAAATCAGATCGTGGATTATGTCGATGATTTCAGGAGTAGACACCTCAACTGGGCGTCCTGAACGATGTTCATCTTTTGTGGATGAACGGCCACGATTAAATTCATTCACCCAATTGTAAACCGTCGCAAACACAGGTGCAAATGTTCCATGAACTGCATCCAACTCGGCTTTGATTTCTTTCGGGCTTAAGCCTTTCAAATGGAGATGTTTGATGACAGCCCTAAACTCGCTTTTTTCCATTGTTATGCACAAATAAATGTCGTTAACTTTAATCGACGATAGAAATTGACCTACGCTATGGATCGAGCTGAAATTTTGACAGCTTTCCTGTCGATACTCCTACTTACAAAAAAAAAATCTTGACCGATACTACGAGCGCAATTTCTTGGATTTACTAAGGACTTATTGAACGACTCTCGTATATGTTGTGTTGCTGGAAAAGTTTTTTTTTCTTTTTTTGTTACTAAACAAAAAACAGTTTTTGTGCAAATTTTGCAATAATTAAATAGTAATTTTATATTTAATTTATTAAATGAATAAAGGCTGCCGACGTCAATGCGACAACTGTTTAAGTTCATTCATACTAGTTATTCTTATGAGAAGCATTTCTTTTTATCTATTGAAATATAACTTTTTTTATAAGATATCACTTTCACCACTGAGCATTCTTTTAGAATAAGAAGTTAACTTTTTAATTATCTATTAATATTTGTAAAAAAAAATTTGCCTAAGATAATTTCCTATTTTCTCATAAAAAGAATTTTTGTCTTTAAATGTTTTTAATTTTTACAAAATTTAAGTTGCTTTTTCTTAAAATTGGAAATAATATATTAATATGTAGGCTCATTTTTAACTCCATCACAGAGTCCAACAGCTCCTTAGCAATGTTAATACGATGCTGTTTTTGGTCAAAATTGAGCAAAAATCGAAGACGAGCCAAAATACGTGCAAGCAACCAGCATGGAATGTGGTAAGAACCAGCATGGAACGTGGTTCCAGCAACATGCGGTTTTACTCACACAACTCATAAAACCAGTGTCTTATTGAGTACACGATTTGACGATCACGTCGATATACTGACAATTAGCCTGCAAAATTATGTGATTATAATAGCATTAAATTATTTTCTATTAGGAAAAATTAAGCCTTTTATGTATACCAACCAACCAATAACAATTGAGATCTTAGAAAGCAACGTTGAATGGTTAATAGCGGAAAAAGACTCCGATTTATTCGCAAAATTAGTTAAAAATTCGACCCACTCTATACGCGACCATATGAAGATAATATGATAAGTCTGTAATAAATGCTATAAATTTAGCAAATATTAGCAAAACAATATTTGTTTTATCATTTGACATTTTTATAAAGACGTCGTTTTATAGAATAAATAAATTCTTTGTTTAACTTATCACTGACTTATCATACGAAACGTATTTGTCTAAAGAAATTTTAGTAAAAACTGCTTTCAGAAACACCAACTGTAATAGAAGATATATTGAATTATTCAGTAGTAAATGCTCCTTGAAACTAACGTTGGAAAACGTTTAATTGTCAAATAAGTGAAGAAAAATTATTTGGAGCTTTTAGAGGAGTCCTGAAATATAGCTGGACGGTATTTCTGATTGAAACAAAAAACCAAATCAAAAGTCAGGGATAATTTTGGCAACTTCATGAACGGGATGAAGCCATTTCAAAAATTTTCTTTCAAGGATCGATACTATAACTTTTATTGTATTAATAAAAATTTACAAAATATTTTACTTTTTTTTTGTAAATTTTTATTTTGTTTTTATCATTTGGCATTTTTATAAAGACGTCGTTTAATTGAATAAATAAATACTTTATTTCACTTATCACTGACTTATCATACGAAACTTGTTAACATGAAAATCAATTCTTCACTGACCTATAATACTAAATAAGGGAAGAAAATATTTTTTTCAAGGATCGATAATATAACTTTTGTAATTATATTAATAAAAATTTACAAAATAATTTACTTTTTTAACAAAAAAACCAAAGTTTTCATGATTTTTTAAAAGTGATTTTCTTACTTTCGAAAAAATCTATAAAATTTAATTTTTTTAACCTAATGCAGATTATCTATTCCCAATTTAAGCAATTACTAATAAAAATCAACTGTCTGTAAATCAAGATAATATGACCTAAATTTTAATTACTTTTTTATAATTATAAATAATTTTTTTAAGTTTGGTGATTTGCCACCTACTTTCTTCCATTAATTGCGAAAATATTTTTCCAATTTCCTTATCGTGTTGGCGTGAAGACTTGTTGTAGGTGGATTATTTGTGCCAATTTATGAAACTTTAATAGCTTTAATAACAACAATATTATTTAAAATAAATAAATACTGAAATGGTAAATATTTATTAAACCTACAATTATACATACCTGTACACAACACCACCTCTCAATTGAATATATCTCATGTTATTTGAAATTTAAAACAAATTGAATAGTTTTTAGAGTACATATTGTCATGATAAAATTAATGTTTTGGAAAATAGTATCGTATTGAGCATCTGTTCTATTAAACTTTCTTCATTAAGGTAAATTGCTTTTTATTAAATAGTTCTTGGTATACTAGAAATTTTCTAAATGTCTATGTAACAAAATTACAAATTAATTTTATAGAAACTCTTAAATACTATCAAATTGAATTAGTTTTTAATTGTACCAATTCAAATTGAAAATGTAAGTGAGAATATTATCAACAGCATAAACAATAACAAATTGTTAAAAAAAATTATTTCCTGTAAATACAAGAATTTGCGAAATTAACTTTTAAGAAATTCATATTTTTATAATTGATCGAAAAGATCTTCTTTTTCAAAAAATATTATACACTAAATGAATAGTTCTAAGATACTTGTAAATATTTTTATTAACTTAAAATTTTACTTTAAATTACCTAAAATTACTGTTTTATAAAAAGCTGACTGAAAACAAAATAATTGAAAATTAAACTAAAAATAGTAATAATTACCAGAAAAATAAGTAAATAAGAATTTTGCATCCTAAAGAAAAGATAAAAAAAATAAACTCTAAATTTTTTCCTATTAAATAATTTTTGTTTATTCAAATTGTAAAAATTCCCAAAAGTCACAGATTTATTAATTTTGTTGTTTGAAAGATACGAGGGTCATTCAACAAGTACTTAGCCTACAAAAGAAAAATGAAAATTTTGGAAAGGTGGCAATTTATTTTTATACATAATCTCCTTCAAGCTCGATACACTTGGCCCAGCGATGCTCTAACTTTTTTAACCCGTCCAAAAAAATACATTTTCTCGAGGGAAGCAAAATAGGCCTCCGTGGCGACGATGACCTCCTCATTCGACCCAAATCTATTCCCGGCGAGTGATTTTTTCAGGTTTGGAAACAAAAAGTAGTCACAGGGGGCCAAATCTGGAGAGTACGGTGGATGGGGCAGCAATTCGTAGCGCAATTCGACCAATTTGGCCATGGCGACGGCGGAGGTGTGAGCCGGCGCGTTGTCGTGGTGTAACAGCACTTTTTTCTTCGCAAAGCGGGGCCACTTTTTCTTCAATTCGACGTCAAATCGGCCCAATAAGTCAGCATAGTAGCGCCCCGTGATTGTTTTACCCTTCTCGAGGTAATCGATGTGGATCACACCTTGTGAATCCCAGAAAACAGTGGCCATCACCTTTCCGGCCGATCGAACAGTCTTCGCCTTCTTCGGAGCACGTTCGCCGGGTGAAGTCCACTGTTTCGACTGTTCCTTGGTCTCTGGTATGTACCAGTGAATCCATGTTTCGTCGACGGTCATGAAACGACGCAAGAACTCCGCTGGATTGCGCTGAAACAGCGTCAAACACGTCGCCGATGTGGTCTCACGGTTGCGCTTGTTTTCCGGTGTGAGCAAACGCGGCACCCATCGAGCCGACAGCTTTCTCATGCACAGTTCTTCGTGTAGAATATGATGCACCGTTCCTACTGCGATGCCCACAGTCTCAGCTATCTCGTGAACCTTCAATCGACGGTCTGCCAACACGAGATCCTGGACTTTTTTAACGTTTTCCTCCGTAGCAGCCGTTTTTGGGGCACCTGGGCGTGGCTCATCAAAAACCGACGTGCGGCCACGAACAAACTCGTTGACATCAATTCTTGTCGGTCGCCACCGACACGCTCGCTTTCAAAGGCTCTCAAAACAAAACTAATGAAGGGAATCAAATGAAACTTTTACAGTAGACTACCAAAAAAATGTACTGCACGATGGTAAATTTCTTTTGTGACAGCAGTTCCATCGGGCGGTGAGGCTAAGTACTTGTTGAATGACCCTGTCATTTGACAAACTTTATAAAATATAATTATTAATAGACTATTTTGTCTATAAAAAAATTATGCTATTTTAAAATTTTTTTTTTTTTAATTGTTGAAAAGCCATTGTATTTGGAAAAAATTTCTGTGTGGTGCAAATTTTTGACTGTTGGTCTCATTGGCCTGTATTTTTTTTTTTTTTTTGAAAATAAAGAAGGAGAAGCGCTATGGCCATATGATAACTCATTTTTTTTTTATTTGAAGTTAAATATTTTTATTTAAGCAATATGTGATTTTTGTATCATAAATCAGCGCCACAAGCCACACAACACGATACATTTTGGCTTTATTGTACGCAAAATTTTCAGGATTAGGTATTTCGATATTCGGTTATATAAATTTCAGACCGTTTGATGCAGTTAGACTTTTTTTTTATAAAAATTGCATTTAAATATTATTAATAGCATTTTAAAAGCAACATCCTTCAAGTAATAGTCGAATAATAGTCAGAAGTATGAACAAAAGTAATCAAACTCTTTCGCCAAATTGAATAAGTCTTTTAAAATCTTATTTAAATATTTTGATATTTTTTTTTTGTATAATGGCAAAATTTAGTTAATATAATTAATAAAATATATAATGAAAATTTAATTCAAATATGCATTTTAAATAATAATATTTTCCAAACTTCAAATTGGATAATTCTCCAATTATTGAAATAGGATTTATTTTTCATTTTAACGCTAACAAAAAATTTTTTTTAATAAAAATTAAGAATAATTAAAAAAAAAAAATACTTTTTACTTTAGTTGTAAAATATAAAAAATAATTTCGCCCAAAATCGGTGGCAACCAAATCAATTTACGATATGCACAGAAGGAATTTACTAGCAAGTATAACAGTATCAGTTGAGAATTTGTGTTTGTATAACAGTTGAAAATGTTTCTCTGATGGGGGGGAGCATCAACATTCTACCATTAGTATGGCCACCTTGATGAATGAATCGATGGTCTGGCTAGGGGATAGGAGGTAAAACTCGCAAGAATTTTATGAATGAATCTCACTGGATTAGGGGTGGTTGGCTACACGCACGTACTTGTAATGGTTTGTAACTTGACTAAAGCGGTTAGATTCCGTCAAGAGTGGCAGTTCCCCTCGAATCAATCCATTGTGCAGGTGGTTGATGCTCTTTCAAATAGATTAACGTTTAATTTGTAGGGATTCTTTTTTGATATGCTAGCATATATTTTCCCCACATTCGAGCTGCGAATACAGGAAGTAACCCATCGCACTCTGGGTCATATGTTCATTGGTGGAAATTATTTATGATTTCCTGGCGTAGCTGAACTTAGTTAAGTGTGCAGTGCAAGTAATCAGTATCCAGGTGCATTCAGTCCCAGACACTGGGCCAATGTTTCTGTTACCGTGGCGCAACCACAACGACGGATTCCTATCAGAGACTGCACCAAGGACCAGTCTGGCTGATTGCAAAAACGGAAGAGCAGACACATCCTGGCCAATGCTTCCCATCTCGGAACGGTTGACCTGATTGTGACGACAGTACGGCGCGTCAACGACTTCAGCACTGACGCCTCCACCAACGACAACGTCAACCGCCTAACGAATGCAATAAGCTAGCCAAACCGAGTCATTCAAGATACGAAAAATCCGCCAAGCGCTTCTGTCTGTGCCGATTCTTTAGTCAGTCAACGAATTCCTATCGAGATGTTCACATCGGTTGGTCGATGAATTCAGTAAACAAGTTCACAAATCTTTTCAACGAAAACAAAAAAAAAAACAAAAATTGATCGACATCTTCTCAACTACGATTTATAATTTATTTTTATATTCTTTAATTTTTATTTATAAAAAAAAAAATTAAATAATAATCTAAAAAAAAAAAAAAAAAAAATTTTTATTTTTTTTCTATGCCTTAAAAAACGTTCATAAATCAACATCGTTTCCTGGTGTAAATAATCAAAACGTGAAAAATATTTAATATTGCAATAATTGCAATATTAAATTGTGAATTGAAGAAGAGATTTTTTCCGAAACATCCTTAAAGTGTAGTATTGGTTTTAAAGTGCATTTAATAAAATAGTTTTAAAAAAAATGGTAAATAGTTTAAAAATATTATTATTTCAATTATTTGAAAAATATTTCCATTTCGTTTAAATTATTATAGCAGTTACAATGTAAAAAAGAAGTGCTTAACAATATTTTAGTGGATACAAAACTACACAAAAATAATTTTTAAAAATTATTGCCCTCCATAGTGAAATTGATTAGTGATAGTATATTTCCTTATTTAATATGCATTATTTCTATAAAAATTAAATTATTTAAAAAGGAGTATTTTATGATAGTTTGTTTTTTTATATTCTATTTAATAATAAAAATAAGTGAAATTGGGTAAAAAAAATTTCGAAACTCATAATCAAAATTATTTAATACAATGGAACAAATTCAATTTGATAAATAAAAAATTGAAATTACAATTTTAAAAAGACTTTAATTTAGTGTTAGTTTTAAATTAAACTTTAATTTAGTGTTAGTATTTCTTTGCCAAAGTTACAAAATTATGTTCATCGTAACAAATTATCTAACAAAAGTTTTAATTTTGTAAATTTATTATTGTAAATTATAAAAAGTGTGTGTGGAAAAATTTAAATTTAATTTTTATACTTATAACAGGAAAAATGGTTGTTTATATATAATTTAATAAAATTTTAAATTATGGATAATATTAAAAATATGCTACAATATTAGTGAATTAATAATTTTGGTTTTTTTTTTTTCGTTTTGTTTACATAATTTCGAAAAGAAACTTTAACGAAATTTGGTGGAAAATTTAAATAAATTAAAATTGTCCTATTTTATTACGAAATAAATTTAATTAATAATTGTTATTATTTGTGTTTTTAAAGAAAAGATCAATTTTGTTTTGAATTTTTACATAATTTGTGTTGATTAACATTAATCAGAATTGTGATTAGCTCAGCTTGTTGCCCTATTTCCAAGTGCATTAAATGCATTTGTTCATATTTGTTTTTTCTTAAAACTTGTTATTTTTTTTTTTCATCTTAAATTTGATTAATTATCATAAAATTGAGAAAGTTTTTTTTTTAAGAAATAAAATTAAAATTTATAAAACAAGACAAAAAAATTAATATTGATAAAAAAAATACTTTTATTTATTGAATTAAAAATAGTCAAGAAGTTGATAAAAGTTTTGGCATTGAAAAAAAATTTAAAATTCAATTTTTTTTTTTAGTTTTTATGAATAATTTTTGTAAACTATTTCAACAAAAAAAAAACATAAATCAATCAAATCAAAATTATTTTTATAGAATTTTTCCTTTCAAATTTCTTTAAAATTGAAAGGAAATTTATGAATTTTTAATCTAATTATTAAATTATGAAAAGTTTAAAGTAAAAGTTTTCAGTAAAAATTATTAGGAAAAAAAAAGTTTTCTAAAAACAAAAAAAAAAAAACATTCAAAAAAAATAATTTTTTTGAATGTTTTTTTTTTTTTTTGTTTTTAAATAAAATTTAAATTTTATGGCATTTTTATAAAATTTTTTAATTAAATTATTTTAAACAAATCAGCTCAAAAATAGTTAAAATTTATTAATAAAAGTTATTTGTAAATTTTTATGATTGAAAATTATTTTTAACAAAAATTTTTTTTCCATGATAATTGGAAGGGTTATTTTTAAGCATTTAAGCTTACATCTTATTAATAAATATTATAGTTTAACTTAAACATTTTTCTATACAACTGCATAAATAAAAATAATTTGTTTTTTCTTCTTCACAAATTTGTTGAATAATTCAGTAAATTTAATGTAATTTTTTGTTACTTATTAGACATGTGAAAAAATTCGAATATTTCGTGTGAAAAAATTCTCTTTTATTTACAATACAATTTTTTGTACCTTCTGTTATTTTCATTTTTTTTTTTTGAAAAGAGAATATCTTTTATTTTATATATTTCTCAATCAATTTAAATCAAATGGTGGAACTAAGCACATTTATTCAAATAGTGTACGCAACAAGTTAATTGAAAAAAATTCCATTAAAAAATTACAATCTAAGCAATTTCAAAACGATGGCATCCAACAATATTGATTACCACATGGCTTTTAGTTTTATATCTAAAAATAAATTAGAAAATATTAAAAAAAAAAAAATTATTACTAGGAAAAAAAAATTATTATTATGTAAGCAAAAAAAAAAAATTTGATAAGAAAAAATAATTCCTATATTTTCGTACTTTAAGAAAAGGTAAAAAGTTTTACTTTAAGAAAAATTAAATTTATAGTAAAAAAAAAAAAATTACCTTAATAATAAAAATATTCTAATTTAAAAATCTTATAAATACGCAGTATTTATTAAAGGAAAAGAAATTTTAATATTCCCAATTTTGCATACTTTTAGGAAAAGTGAAAATTTAAGTTTATCTAAATCAAACTGTACGAAGCTTTTTTTTTTGATATTCAATTAAAAGGATAATTCTTTTAAAAATAATTTCAAGCATATTCTTTATTTTTTTAATTATATTTAATAATAGTATAAAATAGAAAATAATATTAAATTTTTTTTTTTTTTTTACAAAAATTAAGAAATTGATCAATAAACGAAAAAATTATCATTAAATTATGTGTCAATATTTATAACAAATTCATTTCGATTGGTTAGTATCTAAATCAAAAATATTGGGCCATACTACATATAAGAGTATTTATGAAAATAGATGGTTAAAAAAAAAATTTAGATAGAAGATGAGTGCTTATACTACATACAAAATTTATTTCATAATTTTATACCAAAAATTACATATGCTCGTTTGTTGTTTAAATATATTGTATGTGTATATGTGTGTATGTATGTGTGTATGTGTACATATGTATATTTAGACTATTCAAATATTATGAATTCTTTTTAGAATATATTTTCAAAAAAAAAAAAAAAAACAAACATTCCCAAGAATAAGTAATCAAAAAATATACCTACACAACCAACTAGCATTCTATTAAGAATTAGAGTAATCCAAAAATAAGAAAAATACAAATAGAAAAAAGAAAAATTAAATAAAAATAAAATTATTTACACAACGGTGGCCTTTCCTGTCATTTAGTGCTTGTGCCCTTGACTTTTTATTGTATCGAACTTATATATATAAAAAAAATTCAAATAAAATATGAACATTTAATTAATTTACAATTCAAATATCTTATAATCATCCCCTATTTAATATCTTTGCGGATGAGATACTTTCATACACATACAATACATCCATATATGTGTAGATATATAGTTAGTTCACATATAGGGTAAATAGCTTCTATTATATAAAAGAAAATCAATTTTTTTTTTAAATTAAAATTCAGCAAAAAAAAAAACCACAATTAAGATCGAAAAATTGTAACAAATTCAAAGAAAAGCCAATTAATTTAAAAAAAAAAAGCAAACATAACCATCAAAAATGTATATTTTAAAAAATAATTAGAAGAGAATGAATAAGAGAAATTTTTTAAGATATAAATTAAGAAAGTAAAGAGAAAAACGCTGAGTAATTATATTTAAAGATAATTAATTCTTAGTTAGAAAGTATCTAAGAGCGTGGGAGATTGAAGCTAATATGCATAAAAACCGAATGATTTTCTCTTAAATAGATTGCATTAACTGAAAATATCTTTATAAAATTGCTTTGTTAGTGACATTATTTTATTAAGTTTTTTTTTTCTAAATCAACATTTTCATCTACAAGACATTTATATATATTTCATTATAGCTTCTAATAGATTTTCTTTTTACTATATTATTTATATATAATAATTAAATATGACATAGTTAAGATTGTAAAAGGCAAGGCAAAAAGTAAAAAGATGAATTTCAAAGAAATTACGAGAATATGTTTAGTTTATAAATACTCAATTGCTAAAGAACCAAATAATGACTAATATGTTTATTTACGAACGTTTTATTGCTAGTTGAATAATATTTGGAAAAGTTCGAATTTGATAATAATTATTATTTGCTTAGAGAGAAAAACAATTGTGCTAATATAAAAAAAAAAAATTATTGTATTACTTAATATTCAACATTAAGCATAAGCTTGTGTTGCTATAATACGAGTATTATGGCATGTCATAGAATATTTATCTACTCGTAGATTTCGATGATATTTATTCAATTATTATTTCTATTTTATTATAGAAAATTTTGTTTTTTCTTCTAAATGAGGGGTAAGGGGGGAATTCGTATGATTACAATTTAGTTTATCAGGCGTATAAGCTTAAATCCGCTGTTTTTTAGTCAAAAAAAAAAACACATATACGAAATTGCTGACAATGTCCACTGATTAATGTTGACAGATATCAAACTCATAAAAAAAAAGTATGCCGTGTCCATGGTAGCTTAATACCCTCACTCACGCCATCTATCCGACTGGACAGCGGATTTAAGCTTATACACCTGGTAATATAGGGTTTTCCAAAAAGAGTGATATGATTTCTAAGTGACATTTCGGTCATTTTTTCATTGTATTCAATAATGTTTACAATTTCATTATACGTAAGAACAACGTTTACAAATTTTATTCAATTTTATTATCAAAATAATCGTTCTCCAATTGCAACTTTTCGTGCGCTCACTTTCATCTGACTGGTGTGGTAAATAAACAAAACTGTCAATTTTGGTGCGAAGAAAATCTACAAATTATTCATTACATTCACCTAAATTGACAGTTTGGTGTGGTTTTTGGTCTAATGGAATCATCGGTCCGTACTTCTTTCGAATTGAAGCTGGTAACACCGTTACTGTCAATGGAGAACGGTATAGATCGATGACAACCAACTTTTTATGGCCGAAATTGGAAGAAGTTGATCTTGACAACAATTGGTTCCAACAACACGGGGCTACGTGCCACACAGCCCGTGCAACAATGGTAAAAGTTTGGAGATTCGATTATTTCAAGAAATAGTGACATTGAATGGCCTCCAAGAAGTTGTGATTTAACGCCATTAGACTATTTCTTGTGGGGTTATTTAATATAAATCAGACTCTCTTCAAGCTTTAGGAGTCAATAGTGAACGTGCTATTCATGACATACGACTTGATTTAGTGGAAAAAGTGCTCGAAAATTGGGTTCATCGTATTCGTTCCTGCAAAAGAAATCGTGCAGGCCATTTGAATGACGTTTTATTCAGAATTTAATTGTATCGATTGTACTTCACATTAAATAAAAAAACCATTTAAATTTCCTTAACAATTAGTGTGTGTGTGTGTGTTTTTTTTTTTTAAGAAATCAATCTTTAAATGATTTTCCAAAAAAAATATATGTTAATCTCTTGTTTTATATGGAATATCACATTTGTTTCCTTTTGAATATTTCTTCATTTAACAACAAAAAAAAAAAACCCCTCACCCCCTGACAACCCTCATTAAATAGTCGCATTCGATTTATTTACTCCACCCATTCGATATCAACTATTTGGTGATACTCTCCAACTGGCTGACTGACTATAATTTATCTAAAAATATTTTTATATAAAAAATTATATTTGGATATTCACAATTCAAATCGCATCAGTTGTTGAAAAATATCAAAAATAAATTTTTGCGAATGAAAATATCTGTACACGAGCTGCCATCAAATAGATATTGTTGATACTACTGCGGATTAGATGATATTTAGCAAAACTAAAAATATATAAATTTATTTTTTCGCTTGAATTTTTCCCTTCCTATTTTGATTGTGTATAAAACATATTTTTAATAGGCAAAATAAACTTGTCTGTTTTTATTTATCTAATTCTATTTATGAAAACACAAATGCATACATACAAGCATGCATCACAAAATTATTTCTGATCATATAGATACTCTGCGAACCCTTATACATATTATTTATTTGAGTAATATTTAAATACGAGTAGCATTACTATTATTTTCTTCTCTATGCTGCAGAAGATTCTATTTTCATGTTTTCTTTTTCAATTTTTATCACATAAATTGTGTATACATTTTATTAATAGAATCAATATTATTCTTAGATAAGTCATCTGAAACGTATTTCAAAGTGAATTTGGTATAAAAAAAAAAACAAAAATTCAAATAAATACGATGAAAATCTTCGAACAGATGGAAAATATGGAAAAATATATTTTATGATAATAATATGATATTTTTTCTCTTTTCTTTTACATAATTTCCTATCAAATCAAATAAAAAAGTCAAAGAAAATTTCAATTAAATCTTTTTTTTTTATTTATAAATGCCAATTTTGATATAATTTTTGCTAAAAATTGATTGGTTATTGTTAGCAGGTGTAATGGAAAAATATTCACTTTATTCATATTTAATTTTTTATAAGGTCTAAGAGTTAAGAGAATATTTTAAGATAGTTAATTTGCAGATATTTTGGTTTATTGTGAAAAAAAAAAAATTATAAATATAATAAATTTGAAAGAAATTTTTTTTTTTTAAAGAAAAACTTAAAAAAATGAAAATAGTTAAAAATAGGTTTTTGAGAAAATAAAAAATTTTATTGCATATTTAATCTTTGTTGTATAGAATAAGAAAATATAAAAATTGCTATCAGTTCACATGATTTCTTAAAAAAAAAAAAAAAAACAAGTAAATTTCCCATTTGGTCATTTAGATCAATCTATCCTTGGAAAAAATCTTATAATTGAAGATACGTGTTTGTACATTTATCACATACTTTCTTATTTTAAAATCATATTTCTTCAAATGCCATTTTTAAGTTATGGTTAATCTTTAAGAAGTTTCCCTTGTCACAGCTGGTATCCCTCAAGGCAGTATTCGTGGTCTACTTCTTTATAATATTTATATCGAAACAATAACTTTAAGAAGCCTATAATCTCATGGTTTACGAATTGGAGAATAAAAGTAAATTAGCAAAAGAGTGTTCATGTTACCTTTACCATAAACAAAGATTCCCTTGATGGCAACAACCCATCCACCAAAAACCAAAGTACGCTACTTGAGATTAAACCTAGACCAACAATTTACATAGAATCCACATACGATTTCAAAAGACTTGATTTTAATAGACATTTTAAACCACTACTTAGACTACTGGACTACCAATCAAAGCTGACATTAAAAAATAAACTTTTAACCTAAAACACAATTTTAAAACCAATCTGGACTTACGTTATCAATTAAGACTTGATCTTAACAATCGTTATAGACTACTGAAAAACCGTTAAAAACTGACATTAAAGATTAAACTTTTAATATAGAACAGAATTTTGAAACCCATCTGGACTTACGTTATCAATTAAGACTTGATCTTATTGAACGTTATCAACCACTACTTAGACTACTGAACAACTAATTAAAACTAACATTAAAGAATAAACTTTTAATATAAAACACAATTTTGAAACCAATATGGACTTACGTTATCAATTAAGACTTGATCTTAACAAATGTTATCATTAAAGAATAAACTTTTAACCTAAAACACAATTTTGAAACCAATCTGGGCTTACGTTATTAATTAAGATTTGATTTTAACAAAAGTTATCGACTACTACTTAGACTACTGGACTACTGATCAAAACAGCCATTAAAAAATACTCTTTTAACCTAAAACACAATTTTAAAACCAATCTGGACTTACGTTATTGAACTATGGGGTTCTAATAAGCATTCTTATTTCTCTTAAATACAATTAAAACCTATCAATTAAAAGTACTCCAAAAAATCCTTGATGCCCTTTTATTCTATGTTCGCTAATAAGTTATTCATTGTTATTTAAATTTCACTTTTTCCTCAGAATTTATATTTTGCTCATTATAAGAAGTTTTATTCCCGATTATCTTATCACGTGTTCTATAAAATTCTGCTGTTACTTTTACCCTAAAAACTCATTGTATTTTAGAGAGAAATTAGACAGAAGATATTCTTTGCCATTAAAAATCAGCTCGTAACAATATTTATATTTTTATAGATAGCAGATAAATTGAAAAAAAGGAAAAAATCTATTTTCCAAAAAAAGAACTATTTCGATTTTTTAATTATGAAAGAAAAAATAACCGAGAACAGGTATTTTTCCAAATAAATAAATAAATATGCTTGATAATAAATAAAATTAAAGTAATTATTTTAAATAAATAAAAAAAAAATTATTCGTAAATTATTTCTTACAAAAATCATCTTATTCATATTCAAAGAAAGAAAACGATTATAAAAAAATTAAAAACTATTAAATAAAAATAATTTATTGAAAAATTTTGAAATACAATTTTTAAGAATAAAAAAATATATTCAAAATGTATAATCAGAAAAAAAAAATATCATATAAGAAAAAATATGCAGTCAACAAAACTACTTTTATCGTAAACGGAGCACATTTGTAGTCAACAAAATGTGTAGCAACATTCTAACTTCCTCAAAAAACATGTTGAGAAAAATTTATCTTAGTTGAAATGTTGATAAGCTTTCTAACAAAGCAAAGACCACCAAAATAACCAAAATTTTTAATTCAGACAATTTTTTCTTATTATTATTAATAAAATTTAAAATTTTAATTCTTATATTAAAACAAATTTAAAAATAGCATATTTTTTTTTTTAAATTCTAATAATTACAATTTTTTTTGTTGGAAATATTTTTAAAAATTTTTAAAATACAAAATAAGAAAAAAAAATTGAAATAAGACAAAATATTTATTACCATTCAAATTCAATTAAAAAATATCTCTCAAAGAGTACTTTGGAAATTTTTTGAAAAAATTTCTTAAAAATATTCTTGAATTCTTGTAAAAAAATACTAGGAAAATTTTTTTTCTTCTATACAGATTATTTTTTATTAGTAAGGAAAGTTAAACAATTTTGAAAAGAATCAAAGCTAAACGGAATTATAAATTTCATTTGTTATTAATTATTACATACTTTTAAAATTATTTCTTGCATAAAATTGATAAGTTTTAAATATTATTTTTTCAATATTTTTAATTTTTTTTACAGTTTTAAAGTAAGTGCAGTGAATAAATTAAATTTAATTGAATTAAACATTATCAAAATAAGTGTTATCAATTTAATGAAATAAAAAAAAAATAGTGTTTTAACTCAAAAAATTATTTAATAAAAAGTTTTTTTTTTTTTTTTGAGACTAAAAAATAAAATAAAACCTAAAAAATTACTGCACAAAAATAAGATAAAAAGTAAACATTTTATAGAAATTTAAAAATTTAGCGCTTTTGGAAAAGAAAATTTCTAAGGATTTGTCTGCAAGAGTGAATCGATATCAGCATAAAAGGAGAACAATACACCAACTGGAAGGACTTTATTTCTATATAAAGTAAGTTTTTTTATTTTATTTTATATATAATATAACAAAGAAAAATTAAAATAATATCCTTTTTTTCCTTTTTATTTAAAGTGTACAATATTTTAGAAATTATTTATTACAAAATTATTTATTACACAGAGAATATTCTATTTTTATATATAATATTATATATTTAATAGTAATAATAATAAATATTTAAGAAAATTCTTTCTATTATCGTTTTAGTGTTATTATTATAATTTTTTGTTTTGTTTTAAAATTATTAAGGACCAGTCATAAGAGTAATTATTATTGCTCTTTATTTATAATATTTTCTTCTTTTTTGTATGGAGAAAAACTACTCGCAACAGTGAAAAGTAAATAAATGAACAAGGACACTGGACCGTGTATGTTTTTTTTCTTCAATAAAAATAAAATTTATTTTTAATACTAAAGAAAAATAATATTTATCAAATAATTTCATAAATACTAAAAAGAGAATATTTTTAAATAATAAATTTTTTAATCTATAATTCTATTATTTGTAATTTTCAATGGAGAAATATTTTAATATGAAAAAAAAATTATTTAAAAATTGAGCTTTTTTTTTAAAAATTTATTTTATCTACAACAAAGAAATTTGCTTGAGCATTTTTATTCGTAGGTGTGTTCAAAGGCTTTAAATGAAGGCTCCTCGATTGTACTCCTTTAGATGTTATCGACAGTATCCTCATAATGTCCTTTTATTTTTTTTAAACCAATTCGTAGATGAAAATGACTGCGAAGTAGGGGGGGGAGAAGGGTTGTGCAACTACAGAAATCTTATTTTCTGACAAGAGCTCATCCGATCTGATGCGAAGAACCCTATTTGTAAGGATCTCAAAAATTTCTTTATAAAAATGAGTTCTTTTTATAAAAAAAAATCCTTAAGAGACTCCACGAGCATTCAATTGTCTGTTATCTATGATCTGACCACAACAATCCTTTTTTAGAGCCTTTCAAGGATTTCTTTATAAAAAGTCTTCGAAGGGCTCCACCAGCAGCCGAGTCTTTTTTTTTTTAAGTTTAGATTAATGAGGTACAGGAGGAAACCTTTAAAAGGTACTCGCCTGGAAGACCTTCTACCTGCCAGGCGGGTTATGCGGGATTTTTACATTGCTAAAACCTACCTGTACCTCTAACCTTGCTGGTACGGAACGATGATTCCCCGCGGCACTCTTTGTAAATACTACTTCGCCGGGGCGTTATTATTTGATATTACTACTGTCCTGATATTATGACGCCTAGCGGCCTATTCTTTGTACGTGGTCCGAAGATCCTTGATTAAAGATTCCGCGTACTCTGCAACTCTGTTCCAAGCCGATTGGCTCTTCAGCATGCACTCCACTATGTTTTCTGGACTGATGGAACGGTCCAGATTTTTCTCCAGATCTGCCCGTGTCCCCTCGTAGAAGGGGCATTGGAAGAATACGTGTTCTGCATCTTCGATCACATCGCGGCAATGATGACAGTTTGGGAAGTCAGTTCTCTTGAATCTGTGCAAGTATGCCCGAAAATGTAATACCCGACTTCCCCGTGCAGGCGAGTGACCCATTTGGTGACATCTGGGATTAGCCGATGAGTCCACCGACCCTTCGTCGAGCTGTCCCATCTCTCTTGCCAGAGGCGAAGACTCTCGGATCCCTCCTCTTCACAGAGGACCTTTCGCCGCTTTTCCTTCTTTCTACGGTGTTGGCGTTCACGCTCTCCTGCCAGGATGTCGATGGGTGGGCATGATGCCACGATGTTGACCGCATCGTGTGATACCGTTCGGTATGCTAACGCTACTCTGATCGCTGAGAGCCGCTGGACTGATGACATTGTCTTGCGGTATGTTGTTAGCTCTAGCGATTTCGCCCACACTGCTGCTCCGTATAACAAGACAATTGGGCATTATCCGCAAAAGTGCGCCCTGTACTGCTGACGCTGGAGATGTGCTCTTTGTAGTTGAGTCTGGCATCGAAGACCACTCCTAGATACCGGATGTAGGGTAGCGACTGGATGTCTGGGTCAACTACTCTTATGGTGATGGTCTCCATTTTCTTCCGGCTACTCACAAGGAGTGCCTCGGTGTTATTTTCCGCCAAATACAGGTCTGCCGATGTCATCTACTGTCTTATCCTCCGGATGGTGGTGGAGAATGCGGTTCCAATTCCTCCAGGTGTTTGGCTACAAGGACAACCACTACGTCGTCTGCGAAAGCCACGAGTGTTGTGTTCGGCGGTAATTCCGGATGAAGTAGGCCGTCGTACATGACGTTCCACAAGAGTGGCTCCAGGCCAGAGCCCTGAGGTACCTCTCCCATGACCCCATACTCCGCTGGTCCATCCTCCGTCTCGTAGTGTAGTAGTAGATCACTGAAGTATGATCTGACCATCCTCCGTAGGTTGTAGGGCACCTCATGTTCTCAAGAGCCTCCAGGACTCGGTACCAGCGGGCAAAGTTAAACGCATTCTTGATGTCCAGGGTGACAATGAGGCAATACTTTTTGGAACCGCCTTTCCATCTGTTTCCTGAGATGGCTTCCTTTGCGATGTTCGTGACGAGTTCAAGCGCGTCGATGGTCGATCTCCCCTTCCTGAATCCGAATTGGAATTCGGAAAGTTGAGGATCGATGTAATGCTCCAATCTGTCGGCCACTATCCGCTCCAAGTTCTTCCCGTCCGAATCCAGCATGCAGAGTGGATGATAGGATGCTGGTTCGTCCGGTGGTTTCTTCCCTTTTGGGATAAGAACCAATCTTTGTTGCTTCCATCGAGTCGGAAATACGCCATGCCGCTTGGTCCTGGTGCCTTGCCATTCTGCAATCTAGTGCAGGCCCTTGTGAGTTCTTCCATGGTCACTCCAGGAATTTCCACTTCTTCATCCTCTGGGTGGTTGTCGGGGAGTTCTGGTTTCTCCGGGAACAGATGTTCTACTATTCTGTGCAGCATGTCGGGACAGATTGGTTTTGTTCCGAGTAGGCTTTTAATCCTATGCATAACCATCTTATACGGTCTGCCCCACGGGTCCCGGTCCACTTCCGCGCAGAGTTCTTTCCAACAATCTCGTTTACTCGAGTTGATGGCGTTTCACCAGCAGCCAAGTCTGTAATATCCAATCTGACCAATACAATCTTTCTTTAAAGCCAATTTTCGTAAGCCTTTCAAAAAGCTTCAATACTTATTGACAGTCTCGTTTTACATTTTGATCAGTTTTTATTGTTAAACGCATCCACTTTTAGTTAGTTAAACTCTAGGATTCACCTTATTTAACAAAAAATTTTGATGACACACTACATAAACAAAACTTCACTTATCGTAAACTTCAGGGTCCCATAATTTCGAAACGAGTTTATTTTGCACATCTAGAAGGGATGCACTTATTCACCATGTGGAGGAATTGTTTGCAGTGTTGCCAGATCGCTGTCCTTTTGTAAGAATTTTCTTTAAAAATCATTGCACCTCAACCTCAACTTGTACTTTTAGAAATTTTCTTTTTTTAATATTTTTATTATTCTGAAAAGTTTTTTTCTAAGTAACATTTCTACTCAAATATAATGTATCAGACTATTTAGGCAACAATTAAATGGATCTAATCGTAAACCACAAGTTGAGGTATGCTGCGTATTAGATGAAGACATACTAAGTATTACTTAATCAGGGCACCTGAAAAGTATTTTTTTGTTCAAACAACAACAACAAAATATATTTTTTGAAATTTGATATGAAAAAGATAATAATTGCGTGTAAAATTTTTTTTAATAAATATTATGAATAAAAAGCTTCCAAAGAAATTTTATTAAAAATAATTGTAAACTTTTTGAAAATTAAGTGAAAAAAAAAATCAAAATCATCTAACAGGGAATTTTTCTTAGACTATTATTATAATTCTAAGAAGATCTACTTAAGTGTATGTAAATTAATTTTATTTATATCTACATTAAAAAAAAAACTAAAAAAAATGTATGTAAAATTTTTTGTTAAATGAGAATTAACCTTAAAATATATATTTTTTAAAAGAATAGAATAAAATACATCAAAGAAAAATTTCCTAAATACCCTGTGGATTTACTCTTAAAAGGAAGACACATTTAATATTTATTTCCTTGAAATAAATAAAAAGTATATACACTCATGAAAAATACCAATTAAAAAAAATATTCTTTGCTATCTTCTATATTTCATTTAATATATAAATTAAAAAAACCAAATAGGACTTTTGCTTATTAAAATATTTACTAGAACTCCCACTGTTGCTCCTTTAAAATTTTTTTTCGTCATTCTGAGGGTAAGAAGATAAATTAAATAAATTCTTAGGAAAAAAGCTATTATAAAAATATCTTCAAGTTATAATATAATAATTATTTCCAATTCAATTATTTACAAAACAAAACAAAAATATTTAATAAAAATTTATTTACAAAAAATGCCTTATTCAAAAGTTAATAAAATTTTTATTAAATATTTTATGTTTTAACTAAGCAATTTTTTTTATAATGTAGAAAATATAATTTTCATATTCCAAAAGTAAATAAATAAACTTTTGTTTATATAAATTTTTTTTTTTTTAGAAAAAATATACCTACCCCTTTGTGGGGGGAAAGTTTCTGTTTATTTGCAATTGTCTATTATAATTTTTCTGAAAGTTTTGCTATTATCATATTAAAAACAACTATTCCTAATTAAGAATTATTATTTATTAATAAGAAATAACCAACATGCACTGTTAATTATTATTTCAAATAGAAGAAAAGTTTATTAATGAAAATTGATTAAATTACCAAGAATTACTGTTGCCTGTAATCATCTACTTTACGAGCACTATCTCAATATTTATCAGAAGTTACGTTATATAATGTAAATTTCGAATAAACTAAGGATACAAAGTGATGGTATATTTAAGGATCTTATAATATGGAAAAGGGTTAGTTCTTACGTTTTTTTCAGGGGAAGTTTTTATAACGAAAAGATATTATAAATACACGATATTTAATTCGAATCAATTACATTCCATATCAAAAAAAAAAAAATAATATTGAATAAATTAAAAAAATTAATCGTAAATTCACAAAAAAACTAATATCGAACAAAAATATTTTAATGTTAAAGTGTGTTTTTAGAGGGTTTTGTATATTAATTAAAAAGACTGTATGGCCATATTTAAAATTTTAAAATTTTCTATTACTATGATTTATATTTAGTTAAGTTTGCAATTTATTCATGGAAGGTTGAAGAACCTCAACAACGCTACGAAATTAGCTATTTTTTTCTTCCAAAATAATCGTTCTTTTTATTGCAACTTATCGTACTACTTGTCCCAATTTATGATCATTATAATCGGCCTAGTGTGCTCTCGCTATTCACCGAACTGTGAAAAGTTTTGAATGTAATCTTTTTTTAGACAATTAAAGACAAAACATATCATAATAACGTGGCGTATTTTGCCGCTGGATTTTGGATCAAGTCTTTACAAAATTCTTATCACACAAGAATTTAAGCCGTTGGATTATCTCAAATGCCGTGAATTTTGCTAATTTGGCTCTTGAAAATTATTTTGATTTTTCCAAAAAAATCTTTCTGAATCTGTGAATTAATAAAATTTATATTACTGTGCTCGAATTATTCACGAGAAACCTTTACATTCCGAAAAAGTGACCTCTTAAAGTCTTAATTGTATGATATTAATTAAAAAAATGCGTGGTTTCAACAATACGGTACTGCGTGCCACAGAGCCTATATCACAATCGATTTCTTGCGAAAAATTATTTTATCCTAATAACAATTGGAATAAAATCAAGCGCTTACACACTGTCGATAACTTCTTCCAACAAATAAATTTAAACCTTTTCTTTTTTGTTGAAAACTTAGGCTTAAATTTTTATTTGCTTATAAAAAAAAAAACAAGTACATCCTAATACAACCTAAAACCAAAAAAATTACATATCTTAATATTTGGGTAGTTCCTAACAGTTGTCAAGCAATGTAAATTTTACAAAAAAAAAAAAAGTTTTTTCTTCGAAAATTTTTTGTAAATATAAAAAAAGTCAATATTTGGAAAAGTAAAAGACATTTTGAAAATTAAGAGGTCTCCTTAAAGAATACATAAATTTTGAACGTAGAAAAATTTATTTGTTGAGTAAAAGCGTAAAAATGAATTTTAAAAAAATTTTTGTTATTAAAAAAATTTACAACTATTTTTAGTTAAAATAAAAATAAAAATTTTTATCATAAAATTGCTATAAAAAAATGCCCAATTGTTGATGGTAAATATTCTTGATTTTAATAAATAATATTTGTGAGAAAAATACTTTTTTAATATAATTTAAAAATAAATGAAAAATTTTGAATTTTTTTATTAAAAAAATATTTATAAAAATATTGAAAATTATCAGGGAAATTACTGATAATATTGAAATTTTTTTAATTTTATAATTTGTACATAAATTGTGGGGATTATTTTCGGAACTTGTTATTTTATTTTCATAAGTATTTTCACTAAATTTTTTAGTTTTTTGGGCGGGGAGGGGGGGGGGGGTATTGTTGTATGCGTAGTTTGCAATAAAATAAAGTTGCTCTTTAAATTATTTCTTATTTAGTTTTTAGTTTAAAAAAAAAACAAACAACAAAATTCCTCTACTCACAATGAGTTCTAAAAAATAATGGTTTCAAACAGTTGTCGCACTACCATCAGCACGTGGTTTTTCAAGGATACGTTGAATTTTGCTAAATTACGCTAAAACTGTGAGCAATCCTTTTCAAGAGTCACAAAAAAAAAACAAATCATATCCACACAACCTAAACAGTGAAAACATTTATAAAATAATGAGGATGATTTCAAACAGTTGTCGGGCATTTTAAAATATAATTTTTAATATTTTCTTTTAAATTATTCAATTTATTTGCCTATTTACAATAAGAATATTTTTTTTAGATTTTTTTGCGTATTTATTAAAGAATTTTTTCATATCAACCTTTTTTTTTTGTTAAATGTATTATAATAAATCCTTTTTGTTAAATGTATTATAATAAATCTATAATTATAATTAATTTTATTAGTGTAATATTCTTTGATAAATACGTGTATATATTTTATCCTGAATTATAAAATTTCTATTTATATCGATAAGAAATTAATTATATTTTCTCCTGTCATATTTTTATGTCATATCACAAACAGCAGAATTTCCATCTTCCTGCGATTGGTTTCATATTTAAAGTGATATATTACAATATTATTTTTTTTTGTTGGCTAATATGCGTCGAGGATTCATTTAAAAATATACTTTATATTCAATCAAGTGTTAAAAATATTTTACGTTTGATTGAATATATATGGGAAAATTGCAGTTTGTTTTTTTACTTTATTTAATTTTAAGAAAATTTGCATTTTTTCTTAGATTCAAAAAATCTCAAGTAAAAGGGAAAATAAACATTATATCCTGCAAAGAAAAATTTTATGCTGTGCATTTTTTTTGGTAAATTTTGACCACTATGACCGTATGATAAGTGACAAAAATTAAAAATTTCAATTGTAGTTTTAAAATGATCTCAAAAGTCATACAGCACAATAAATTTTAGTCAAAAAGTTCTCAGAACGCGTCATTTCTAGTTATGATTATGTTAATTAGCTGTTAAATATTTATCTTATAAACTTTTCCAAATAAATATGTATTTAAGAAAGTAATCTTTAATTTTTAAAGTGCTTAAAAACAATATCCTTTAAGTATTGTCTTAATTATAGCCCGAAATGTACATAAAACCATTATTAAAAATAATGTCAAAAGGTTCGAATCCTAGAAAAAGTCTCGGAATAACCATTTTCATTTTACATAATAAAAATATTTAGATAATTTGTTGTAAATTTTGGTTTAAAGTTGTAATATATTTAAAAATGAATAAGAATATACCATTTTTTTGTCAATTCTAACCACTATGACCGTATGATAAGTGACTAAAATGAAAAATTTCAATCTGGTCTTTATTTGGTTTTTAAAATGACCGCAAAAGTTATACAGCATAATAAATTTTAGTCAAAAAGTTCTTAGAACGCGTCATTTCTGGATATGATTAGTTTAATTAGCTGTTAAATATTTATCTTAAAAATTTTTCCAAATAAAAATGTATTTAAGAAAGTAATCTTTAAACTTTAAAGCGTTTCAAATCAATATCATTCAAGTAGTGGCTGAATTATAGCCCGAAATGTGCATAAAAACGTTACTAAAGGTTGGAGTGTTAGAAAAAGGTTCGAGTCCAAGAAAATTCTCGGGCTAACCATTTTCTTTCATTTAACATAATAACAATATTTGAAAAATATAATAAAATAAAAATTTGATCATATATAAAATTTAAAGTGTGTATTTTATAACAATTTATTTTTATAATTGAAAAATGAACCCATAAATTAGATGAAATTTATAATTTCATATATAAAAACGTGTAAATTTTTTTTTTAATCAAAAATCTTCGATTAAAATAGTTTTTTTTTTGCATAAACCAGTAAAAAAAAATCCTAGATAATCAAAAATTACAAAATGGTGGTGACAAATGAAGAAAATGAAATTATGTAAAAAGATGCCAAAAGATGATAGTTTTAAGATTGAAATCGTTAGAAAAAAAATTGAACTTTTGTAATTTTTTGTTAACAATTTGACTTTTTCCTTTAATTTGGTTGTACAATATTTCCCATCTTGATCAATTTGTGTATGCAAATTTGCGTGCAGACCATTTAGAATTTGGAGTAGTTTTTCGTTATTAGTTCATAACAGAACGTACGGAAATTCACTAAATTAGAATTTGGCAATTCAGAACGATTAGGTTTTTGGTATGAATTATTAATTGCAAGTAGGATGAGGAAATATTTGTAGAGACTGTCTGTAGGCTGGATAGAATTTGTATAATGTGCTGGTGGTCTGCATTACGATGACACGCATTTATCGTCGATTTTCATTTCGATAGCTATTCGTATTTGTGTCGAAAATATTGTCAAGTCATGTGACTGGTGTGCTCTTTAATCTAGGATCGTGGTTGGTTAGTCTGGCCGACGCCGACTGGAAAATCGAATTGATGTAGTACTCAACCATGGAGAAGCATCAAAACATTTGGCAATGAGCTGGCACCATCAGTTTATCAACAGAAATTTTCTGCCCTGATAACAGACACATTTCCGAATGACGACAGCGGCTATTACAGAACATTACGCACAGCAAATATCAAACTTAATCAAGAGGCAAAAAAAAAAAAAAGAAAAAAAAACAACAAAAAACTATCACTACTATTTATTAGAAAATATATGTCGAAGAGATAAAAAATAGTTCAAATAAATTTAATTTAAAAGAAAAGCTCGAGTGCTGACAATTTCATCTTGAACTGGGAATACTCCAAATCAGTTGTTACATAATCGCATCAGATACTGACGATATGAGGAAGTACTAGATTATTGTCATCAATCTGAACCGACCCCGACCATTCAAATCCAGGCCAACCCGTTTCGATACAAGCCGTTTATTACTTATTTATTTCGGCCCACTTCAAATCGATTAAGCGTCCCTTTCCCAACAACAATCTGTCAGGATCGGGTAGAATCGAGCCAAGTCATAGAACATATTGTTTGACGCTCTCGTCCTTGTTCATTTTAATAAGCACTACTATCGTTGGGATAATAGAAACGGGAATGAGTTAGCATTTTGACTGTAATAGTTTTTGTGTTTAAAATTTTATTTCTGCTTTTGATCCTAGAACCCGACTGAATTGAAAGATTTCCATTCGATTTCTCCTTCGAGGAGCGCTACGCTGTGGTAAAGCGTAGGATACAAAGTAGGCGGAAAGCTTAGATTATCCCACATCAACTCGGATATTTACCCATAAAAAGATATTTTTTCTTCTGTTAATATTATTTTATCCTTATTTTGTGTATGTGTATATAATATATAAGCATCTTTGGTCGGCTGGTAAGTAAATGGTAAATTTTGAATCGATAAATTTTAACAGAACTGTTGGAATATTGTAAATAGCGATCATTATACAAAAATTTTATTGTTTCTGTTAAAACAAATGTCAAAGGGATAATGTTGTCGTCTAAATCTGAAGATTTTCTAATAAGATTCAGTTGGTGTTGGCATACACGTACAAATGGAAAGAATCAATTATGGCTAAGATGCTCCCACCCAATAGTGGGGCGCGATTATATTTTCGTTTACACTATTTGGCAATAAGCGTAAAATTAGATTATATTTATTTATTTAAAGATTTTGAATAGCAATTTAAAATTAGCAATATTATTTAAAACTGTTATCCTTCTTTTTTGCTCTAATAGACAAGAGAAATGGAAAATATGGCAAAAGGATTCATATCCTTTCGTAATGAAACTGGTCGATAGTTAGTTGGAGGGAGCAATTAAAAGGTCTTAAATTTTGTGAAGTAAATTAGTTGGGCAAGAAGTTGTTAAATCAACGAGATCCACAATAGAAGAAGTTCTATAAAAAAATAAGTGACGCTCATTTCAAATATGAGAACCACAAGAATTGCTTGAATATCAAAGTTGGTTACCGAAAGGATTTTTTTCAACATTTAGAATTAATCTAGTTTTTTTTCTTCTAAAAATGCGAAATATTTACTTAGTTTTGGCATAACTTTTATTAATGCAATAAAAAGCCTTTTAAAGGATTTATATGAAAATTATTTATTTTTTAAATAAAAATAATATTTAATAGTACCAGGTATATAAGCTTAAATCCGCTGTTTTTTAGTAATAAAAACATTTTTTTTTAAAAATAAAAAGTAAAAACATATTTATTGAAAGTATTTGCCCTCGTTAGCTACACATTTTTCTCAACTCTTGGGCAATTTGTGGATACCACGCTAAAAAAATTCCTTCTCTTTCGAGGCAAAGCCATTTTTGGATGTCTTCGTAAGAATCTAAGTGCTGCTCAGCGAGCGCGTTTCCCATCGACGAAAACAGGTGGTATTCGAAAGAGGCCTGGTCTGGTGAATAAGCGGAGTAGGGTAGTAACTCCCAGTTGACTGTCTCCAAGTAGTTTCATACCATTTTTGACATGTGCGATGGTGCGTCGTCGTGGAGGAAAATCACCTTTTCATGTCTTTGTTGATAATCCGTCCTTTTTTCACGCAGTGCATGATGCAATTTGATCAGTTATTGGTGGTAGCGATGGGCATTGACAGTTTTACCAGGTTTCAATATCTCATAGTAGATGATACCCTGCAGATCCTGTCTCTCTATTCCGTCCGAAGCGATTTGGTCTTGGGGAAGATGTTGATGGTTGTCCGGGATCAACCCACAATTCTTGCGTTTAGGATTCTCAAAATATATCCACTTTCCATCGTCTGTCACAATCCGATGAAGGAAGGACTTTCTTTTTTGTCTGGCGAGCAAGATTTCGCATGTGTTTTGGCGTCGCTCCATCTGCGTATTGTTCAATTCATGCGGCACCCATTTTCTGATCTTTTCAATCATCGCCATGGCACGCACACACATCGAGCATGGTCCTCAACCTTCCTAGCCCGATTTTCAAGCTACTTGTCCCACAAGTCAAAATTGCCATATTTAAACCAACGAAACCTATCTCGACACGTTGTTTCCGATAAAGCACTGTCACCATAAGCATTCGATGGTAAACATGATTACCAAAGGAAAAATACATGTTGTTGTACAAAATTGCTGACAATGTGCACTGATTAATGTTGACAGATGTCAAACTCATAAAAAAAAGTATGGCGTTCCCATGGTAGATTAATATGCTCACTCACGCCATCTATGACCAAACAGGGGATTTAAGCTTATACCCCTGGTATTTTGTTATAAAATTTACTTTTATTGGAAAAAAAATATTTGAAAAGAACAGAATCTTTTTTTATAAGAACAAATTATCCATTTTGTAATTTGGAAATTACAGCTCTAATATATAATATTTACTTTAATTAAGTAATAATTAAAATAAAACATATTTAATAATAAATTTTGCCATTTAATATTTTTGATACTATTTTTATAAAATATTGTGGTCAAAGTGAAAGAAATTTACAGAAAAAATTATAGTTTTCCGTAATTACGTTTTGCGGGAAATTTTCAAAACTCATTTTTCAATTGGTGGATATATAAATTAAATTTTGATGAATAAGCAATAATTTTCAGTAGAAATTTTCATTAAAAAATTGTCAGTAAAAATTTTCAGTAAAAATTTTCAGTAAAAGTTTTCAGTAAAAAGTTTTCAGTAAACATTTTTCAGCAATAATTTTCAGTACAAATTTTCATTAAAAAATTTTCAGTAAAAATTTTCAGTAAAAATTTTCAGTACAAGTTTTCAGTAAAAAGTTTTCAGTAAACATTTTTCAGCAATAATTTTCAGTAGAAATTTTCATTAAAAAATTTTCAGTAAAAATTTTCAGTAAAAATTTTCAGTAAAAATTTTCAGTAAAAATGTTCAGTAAAAATTTTCGGTAAAAATTTTCAGTAAAAATATTCAGTAAAAATTTTCAGTAAAAATATTCAGTAAAAATGTTCAGAAAAAATTTTTAGTTTTTTAGTAAAAATGTTCAGTAAAAATTTTCGGTAAAAATTTTCAGTAAAAATATTCAGTAAAAATTTTCAGTAAAAATATTCTGTAAAAATGTTTAGAAAAAATTTTTAGTTAAAATTTTCAGTAAAAATTTTTAGTACAATAAAAATTTTTAGTAGAAATATTTAGTAAAAATTTTCAGTAAAAATTTTCAGTAAAAATGTTCAGTAAAAATTTTCGGTAAAAATTTTCAGTAAAAATATTCAGTAAAAATTTTCAGTAAAAATATTCAGTAAAAATGTTCAGAAAAAATTTTTAGTTAAAATTTTCAGTAAAAATTTTTAGTACAATAAAAATTTTTAGTAGAAATATTCAGTAAAAATTTTCAGAAAAAAGTTTTCAGTAAACATTTTTCAGCAATAATTTTCAGTAGAAATTTTCATTAAAAAATTTTCAGTAAAAATTTTCAGTAAAAATTTTCAGTAAAAATTTTCAGTAAAAATTTTCAGTAAAAATTTTCAGTAAAAATTTTCAGTAAAAATTTTCAGTAAAAATTTTCAGTAAAAATTTTCAGTAAAAATTTTCAGTAAAAATTTTCAGTAAAAATTTTCAGTAAAAATTTTCAGTAAAAATTTTCAGTAAAAATTTTCAGTAAAAATTTTCAGTAAAAATTTTCAGTAAAAATTTTCAGTAAAAATTTTCGGTAAAAATTTTCAGTAAAAATATTCAGTAAAAATGTTCAGAAAAAATGTTTAGTTAAAATTTTCAGTAAAAATTTTTAGTACAATAAAAATTTTTAGTAGAAATATTCAGTAAAAATTTTTAGAAAAAATTTTCAGTAAAAATTTTCAGAAAAAGTTTTCAGTAAAAATTTTCAGTAAAATTTTTCAGTAAACATTTTTAGATCCCCGTAAAAAATTACTGTCTGGTTTGCTGTCATCAGTCTCGTATGGTTTTTAAAACTGTCAATTCTGAAAATAAAAACTTTTTTTTTAACCATAACTTAATGATTTTAATCTAAATTAGATTTTTAGTTTCTATAAACGATAAGCTTTGCCTTGCTGATTTTAATTGGCTTCTAAGATCGTGTAATTTGACACCAATGGGATTTTTTTTATAAATCTATATAAAAGAAACTGCATAAATGTAGATAACCACTAAACTTAAGATTATCAAAAGACGACAGCCGTAATGTAATAGTGGAATTATAGTACAAAGTGTGCAAAGAAGTCATCAAAAATTACCTCGAAAAAATTGACTTCTGTAACATATCTCATGCCCAGTGATTTATAAAATAAAAAAAATATTATATTTACTTTGAATGCCAATATTATATAAATGTAATAAAATTAAAATTGTATCAAAATCATAATTTAAAATTTAGGCAAATTAAGGAGCATATTTTGTTAACTTTTCATTTGAACTTTTCACAAAACTAACCAAAATAAGAAAAATTTGCAAATAAAAATGTTAATTTTTATTGGTTTTCTAATAAATATATTTCAGTGTATTTTTTTTTTCAAATTTAAAGTTTATGGTAGGTAAATTTTCTTAAGTTAATGAAAAGAAAAATCTTTTGAAAATTTGAATCTTTGAAGTCCAAAAACTATTATCAACATAAAAATACTTTAATAAAGGATGATCAATTTTTTTTAGAATTTAATTTCAAAATCCTATAATGTTTGTTGCCTTAAATAAAAGTGATAATAAAAATTATTTTATTATTAAGTTTATGGTACTGAAAACTAATGGAGAAAAAATAATATTACCATATTTGCCTAGCTTCACTTAATTTAAATATTTTATAAAACCTAAATTTGAAAGTTAAACTCAAAAGTCTTGAAATCGTTTTTAATCGCATTTCATTTATAAATCATAACAAATTTTATATTAAGTGTAATAACATGAAAACATGCACAAATCAAAGAAGAAATATTAAGATTTGAATAGAATCCCAAAGTATATTTCCATATCTTATAAAATTTATACCTTATTTAAGTTATTTACATTTTATTTGTAATTAAAATTTGGGAACAAATTCAGTGGAAACATTTTGAAAGTTTCCACTTAAGTTTTTGATCCGAAATTGTGTATAAGTATTTGGTTTAACTGAAATTTGATTATTGGTTTGGCTTTGAGTTGATGTTTTTGAATAATTCAATAATAAACAATAACCTTGTTGGATAATTAGCACGAAAACCTCATTCTTTGATCGTTAATTAAAAATTGGTACACCACGAATAATCGTAATTGATGTAAAATTGATTGTTATGAGTTTACAACAGTTCTATTTAGTAGCTGTATACAACGTTAATAAGCACAAGTAAATTGTTTTCATTTTATACATTAACTAATTTTAAGCAAATTTAAAAAAAAATAAGCTTCCATTGGCAGATAATTGGTAAACATTATTATTTGGGCTGCAATGGGACAAGCCAAACAAATTTACTTTTAACAAATTAAAAAAAAAAAACAAATATAAAATTCAGTTTTTAGAAAAAAATAATTATCTGATCAAAGACCAAATAATTACGAGTATGACAACACAAATTTTGAGTAAAAGTTTTCAGTAAAAAGTTTTCAGTAAACATTTTTCAGCAATAATTTTCAGTAGAAATTTTCATAAAAAAATTTCAGTAAAAATTTTCAATTAAAATGTTGAGTAAAAATTTTCAATAAAAGTTTTCAGTAACAATTTTCAGTAAAAATTTTCAGTAAAAATTTTCAGTAAAAATTTTCAGTAAAAATTTTCAGTAAAAATTTTCAGTAAAAATTTTCAGTAAAAATTTTCAGTAAAAATTTTCAGTAAAAATTTTCAGTAAAAATTTTCAGTAAAAATTTTCAGTAAAAATTTTCAGTAAAAATTTTCAGTAAAAATTTTCAGTAAAAAGTTTCAGTAAAAATTTTCAGTCAAAATTTTCAGTAAAAATTTTCAGTAAAAATTTTCAGTAAAAATTTTCAGTAAAAATTTTCAGTAAAAATTTTCAGTAAAAATTTTCAGTAAAAATTTTCAGTAAAAATTTTCAGTAAAAATTTTCAGTAAAAATTTTCAGTAAAAATTTTCAGTAAAAATTTTCAGTAAAAATTTTCAGTAAAAATTTTCAGTAAAAATTTTCAGTAAAAATTTTCAGTAAAAATTTTCAGTAAAAATTTTCAGTAAAAATTTTCAGTAAAAATTTTCAGTAAAAATTTTCAGTAAAAATTTTCAGTAAAAATTTTCAGTAAAAATTTTCAGTAAAAATTTTCAGTAAAAATTTTCAGTAAAAATTTTCAGTAAAAATTTTCAGTAAAAATTTTCAGTAAAAATTTTCAGTAAAAATTTTCAGTAAAAATTTTCAGTAAAAATTTTCAGTAAAAATTTTCAGTAAAAATTTTCAGTAAAAATTTTCAGTAAAAATTTTCAGTAAAAATTTTCAGTAAAAATTTTCAGTAAAAATTTTCAGTAAAAATTTTCAGTAAAAATTTTCAGTAAAAATTTTCAGTAAAAATTTTCAGTAAAAATTTTCAGTAAAAATTTTCAGTAAAAATTTTCAGTAAAAATTTTCAGTAAAAATTTTCAATAAAAATTTTCAGTAAAAATTTTCAGTAAAAATTTTCAGTAAAAATTTTCAGTGAAAATTTTCAGTAAAAATTTTCAGTAAAAATTTTCAGTAAAAATTTTCAGTAAAAATTTTCAGTAAAAATTTTCAGTAAAAATTTTCAGTAAAAATTTTCAGTAAAAATTTTCAGTAAAAATTTTCAGTAAAAATTTTCAGTAAAAATTTTCAGTAAAAATTTTCAGTAAAAATTTTCAGTAAAAATTTTCAGTAAAAATTTTCAGAAAAAATTTTCAGTAAAAATTTTTAGTAAAAATTTCCAATAAAAATTTTCAGTAAATATTTTCAGTAAAAATTTCCAATAAATATTTTCAGTAAATATTTTCAGTAAAAATTTTCAGTAAAAATTTTCAGTAAAAGTAAAGTTTTCTATTATTTATTCTGTAATTTTTACCTTTTTTCCAAAAAATGTTTATGCAAAAATAAAAAATCAAAGTTGGGATAGTATAGAAATAGTTTTCGATGTGGAATTTTGTAAACGGATACGATTTAAGCTTTTGTCCTGAAAACGCATAGATTTAATAATAAATGAAGAATAGCTCCAGATACTCTCCGCACCATAAATCCTGATCCACGTTTCTTATCGATTGATTTTCTTTTAAGTTGAAAACAAAAAAGGTAACCGCAAGATTGACAAGGGAACAGAAAAACAAATTTTATAGCCGCTATTGAAGCAAACAATCGATTTCTTAAATATGTCATCACGAAAGTTTGCGCTTGTGGGAGATAAGGTTGAGGATAAACAAATGTAGAGACGTATTTCTTGCGGTAATGAGGGTCGGATGCTGGGAAGGATGTACGATATATGGCACACATTACAGTAACGCCGTACTCGAGCTCCGAAAGTTCTTGCAAGACAATAGCCGGATAGGGCCTAGGTTGATGGTACATCATCAAGAGTGTTTTTCTTGGCACAATTCCTGTTTTTGACAAGCATGTAATTCCTTGAGTTTCTCGTGTCCTCGTTAACCTTCTGAGAACAGTTCCTGTTAAAACCGAGACGACTGAAACTATTCCAACGCTTTTATGTCTGCTCGAAATGGCATCAGTCTTATTCTAACTTCATTCACGGGGTCTGTGCATTGCTATCAAGGATCAAAGGGCAGCTTTGTCTTCCTCTGCCATCACTTTTATGCTTTCATTACGTTTTCATGTCAGATAAATGTATTACCGTGGAAAATAGTGTCATGAAATTGAAAATAAAAATTAAATAAATAGCAAGAATGCGACTAGCAGAAATTTCGCATGGTAAATGTTGCGCACGATTTCGAAAATAGCCCTTCGTCTTTGCACAAGCTTCCCCATAAAGTAATCCTTGTTAAGAATTTGTTACGCTTTGCCAATTTTATTATTTATCCTCCCCCTTACGGCCATTGATGTACACAGTTTTACTTTTAAAAATAAATTACTGTCGTATAATTTATGTCCTTGTAAGCAGGCATTCCCCATTGTTCGTAGATATTTTAATAAAAAAAATATTATCGCACTTTGGCCTACAAATGATTACATGAAAATATGAATGCTTAATTATTTTTCTTTATCGTTTAGGAACACGTCCCAGTTGAAATAAGTGATCCCATTCAACACATTTTCTTTTCCGAAAAATTTATAATTTATATACAAAAATAATCATTATAGAAAAAAAAATTAACAATATGAAAATATTTGAATGGAAAATGACCCTTCAAATTACATATTTACTTTTAATATTTTCGGTACTGAAAAATTTACGATTTGCTAGAAAATGTATACTGCCATTACAGGAAAAATTTTATTTTGTTTCGAAAATTTTAATTGTTGAAATAAAATAAATGAGCTTTATTGCCAGGGTATTCAAACCATTTCAAAAACAATGGTTTGCAAATTCGGCTGCGTCCACTAAACTTTTCCATACAAAAAATCATAAAATGAAAATTCTTACCGAATATTTTTACTGAAAATATTTGCTGAAAATATTTGCTGAAAATATTTTCTGAAAATTTTTACTAACAATTTTTACTGACAATTTTTACTGACAATTTTTATTGATAATTTTTACTGACAATTTTTACTGACAATTTTTACTGAAAATTCTTACAGAATATATTTTCTAAAATTGTTTACTGAAAATATTTACTAAAAATGTTTACTGGCAATTTTTAATAAAATTTTTACTGTAAATTTTTCCAGAAAGTTTTTACCGAACATTTTTGCTGACAATTTTTGCTAACAATTTTTACTGACATTTTTATTGAAAATTTTTCTATAAATTTCTACAACAATACAAAATATTCTAGAAAATTTGTACTAAAAATTTTTCCAGAAAATTTCTACTTAAAAAATTTCTACTAAACATATTTACTGGAAATGATTAATGAAAATTTTTAATGACAATTTTTCCTGATAACTCTTATTAACAATTTTTAGTGACAATTTCCGCTGAAATTTTTACAGAAAATTACTTCTGAACATTTTTCCATGAAATTTCTACTGAAAATTTTTTGCGGACAATTTTTACTGACAATGTTTACGCACAATTTTTACTGATAATTTTACTGACAGTTTTTCCATAAAATTTCAACTGAAAATTTTTTCATCAAATTTCAACTGACCATTTTTTCAGGAAAATTCTACTAACAATTTAACCATAAAATTTCTACTGAAAATAATTACTGAAAATTTTTACTGAAAATTTTTACTGAAAATTTTTACTGAAAATTTTTACTGAAAATTTTTACTGAAAATTTTTACTGAAAATTTTTACTGAAAATTTTTACTGAAAATTTTTACTGAAAATTTTTACTGATAATTTTTACTGAAAATTTTTACTGAAAATTTTTACTGAAAATTTTTACTGAAAATTTTTACTGAAAATTTTTACTGAAAATTTTCACTGAAAATTTTTACTGAAAATTTTCACTAAAAATTTCTACTGAAAATTTTCACTGAAAATTTTTACTGAAAATTTTCACTGAAAATTTTTACTGAAAATTTTCACTGAAAATTTTTACTGAAAATTTTCACTGAAAATTTTTACTGATCATTTTTCCAGGAAATTTCTACTAACAATTTAACCATAAAATTTCTACAGAAAGTAATTACTGAAAATTTTTACAGAAAATTTTGCTGACAATTTTTACTGACAATTTTTATTGAAAATTTTTACTGATGATTTTTACGGACAGTTTTTCCATAAAATTTCTACTGATTATGATTACTGAAAATTTTTAGGAAAAATTTTTATAGACGACTTTTGCTGACAGCTTTTACTGGCAATTTACTGACAATTTTTACTGACAGTTTTTCCATAAAATTTCTTTTAAAAACTTTTTAAGGAAATTTCTACTAAAAATTTAAACATAAAATTTTGACTGAAAATTCTCAATAAAAATGCTTACGGAATTTTTTCACAAACATTAGATCTGAGTATTTTTAACACGAAATACTGTTCAAAGATATCAAATTGAAAAATTTTTCTTAAAGTAAATTTAGCAATTTTGTCAACATTCTTAACAATTTTCTCTATCGGAAAATTCTTATCAAATAATTTTTCAATATTGTGGACTATAAACTTAGGAATTTGATAGGGATTTTGATAGAAATCAATGTCAAACAAATTGAAGAGTATATCTTGATAAAAAAAATTTTTTTGCAAAATATCAGCAAATATTTAAATAATGCCGCCAAGAGCAATTGTCAACTCTATTTCGATGTGGCCTTAATCCTTGCAAATATTGTCCGTAAAACATAAACAATATTGTCCGGTTTTGTGTAAACTCTAAAAGGAGAGGAGATGGAAAAAGTGAAAGTGATTGAAAACTCAAATGATTATATTTAAGGACGATGACAGTTACTCGTTTTTATACTCAAATACACTGACTATCACACTAAAAATAGCATGGAAAATATTTGTTTTATGCCGATTAATATACTTTTCCGGTATTTATCAGATTCGTTGTAATTTTTCTTATATATTCCTTCAAGAAAATCCAAATTTTATCGTATTTTGTAAAAGTGCTTTTAAGGAATACGCAAACAGAAAACAAAATGTAAAAAACATAAAATTAATCCGTAAACATTTGATATTACAAATCATTAAGAACCAAATGGAAAAACCACATTTTTAAGCAAACTGAATACACAAAATAGATTTTATTGAAGATTTCATTTCTGTAAATATTTTTTTTTTGGCTTCTGTTCGCTTGAGAAGGTATTTATTTTCAATCAGATCGGTTCAAATACGAGCAGTACTATCGGTTGTTTCGATAAAATATATAGTCTTATAGCTGATATCCAATGAATAGGAAAAATTATTGGAAAAAGGAGATTTTTTAGTCAGTCAAAATCAAATGAAAATCATACCCACCATAAGCTGTGCTCGGAAAAAAGTGAGTTTCCTTAAGTGCGAAAATCTGAAGAATTTGAACACTGAAAAATCAGTAGGTAGACTGATTAGAGGTCAAAGAAATTCCAAATTGATGAATACACCCTCTCTGCTATGATTGGATATTTGGGAAAAGTTTTCAGAATAAACCTGTACGAAATTGATAACGCAGGCTTCCAGCCTATCGCACTCTTACCCCACTTACGTTAGAGCACTATCCACACCGCAAATATTCTATTCAGATTATCTTATTAAAAAGAATCGGATTACATTCATGTTTATATAAGAATACAAGACAGAACGAATGTACCGGTAAATTGTATAAGAATACAAGACATATACCAGTAAATTCATCTACCAAAAATTAATTTAATCTAAATAGTTATCTACTACATAATATTACCAATTTTCCTACTCATATTTTCTGATTTAACTTCGCAACAAACCAGAAAAGCTTAACTAGGGTACAAATCTAAAAATAAATCCGTCCTCTTTTTTTCATCATTTTGCTAATATCTTATTTATCCTAAAAATGTACTTTTTATTAAAATCCCTAAAATTTTGAAGAAAAAATTTTTAACAGAAAATTCTCACTAGAAAATTTCAACGGAAAATTCTTACCGGAAATTCTGAACGAAAATTATTACACACAATTCTTGTCGAAAATTCGGACCAAAAATACCGAAAATGTTTGTCAAAAAAATTACCGATAATTCTTACTGAAAATTATTGTCGAAAAATTTTACAAAAAATTTCCAAAAAATGAAAATTTGCCAAAAATTGTTATAAAAAATCTTTGTCGGAAAATTCTTACCAACAATTCTTACCGAAAATTGTTACCGTAAATTCTTGTTAGAAAACTCATCGAAAGAAAATTCTTGTCGAAAATTTTTTTAGAAATTTCTTACTGAAAATTCTTACTAAAAATTCATATCAATAATTCTTGTCAGCAATTTTCTTATCGTAAATTGTTGTCAGAAAATTCTTACCGATAATTCTTACCAACAATTCTTATCGAAAATTATTACCAGTATTTTCTGACCAAAAATTCTTACTGAAAATTATTGTCCCAAAATTTTTCAAAAAATTATAACGGAAAATTCTTAATAACAACTCTTAACGAAAATTCTTACCAAAAATTATTGTCGTATTTTTTACAAAAATTCCCAAAAAACGAAAATTTGGAAAAATTCTTATAAAAAAACCTTGTCGGAAAATTCTTGTCAGAAAATTCTTACCAACAATTCTTACCGAAAATTTTTACCGAAAATTCTTGTCAGAAAATTCTTATCGAAAGAAAATTCTTGTTGAAAATTTTTCTAGAAAATACGAAAATTCTTACCCAAAATTCTTATCAATAATTCTTGTCAGCAATTTTCTTATCGAATGTTGTTGTCAGAAAAATCTTACCAACAATTCTTACCGAAAATTCTTACCAACAACTCTTGCAAAAATTCTTACTAAAAAATATTGTCGAAAATTTTTACAGAAAATTCTAAACGAAAATTCTTATCAAAAATTCTTGTCAGAATATTCTTATCGAAAGAAAATTCTTTTCGAAATATCTTACGGAAAATTCATACCGAAAATTAGGACCAAACATACCGAGAATTCTTCCCAAAAAACCTGACCAAAAATTTTTACCGAAAATTCTAACCAAAAATTCTTACCAAAAATTATTACCGAAAATTCTTGTCAGAATATTCTTATCGAAAGAAAATTCTTGTTGAAATGTTTTCTAGAAAATACCGAAAATTCTTACCCAAAATACTTATCAACAATTCTGCCCGACAATTCGGACCAAAAAAATTTGTCAAAATATCTTACAGAAAATTCATACCGAAAATTAGTACCAAATATAGCAAGAATTCTTCCCAAAAAATTTTGACCAAAAATTTTTCCCGAAAATTCTAACCAAAAATTCTTACCGAAAATTCTTACCGAAACTTCTTATCAAAAATTCTTGTCAGCAATTTTTTTAGAAAATTCTTACGAAAATTATTACCAAAAACTCTTATCAACAATTTTTATCAGACAATTTTCACCGAAAATTCTTGTCGACATTTTTGACAGAAAATTCTAACCCAAAATTCTTATCAAAAATTTTGCTCAAAAAATTGTTACCGAAAGTTCTGACCGAAAATTCTAGTCGAAATTTTTTCAAGAAAATCATTACGAAAATTATAACCAAAAATTCTTTTCGGACAATTTTTACCGAAAATTCTAGTCGACAATTTTTACAGAAAATCCGAACCAAAAATTCTTATCAAAAATTTTGGTCAACAAATTGTTACCAAAAGTTCTAACCGAAAATTCTAGTCGAAATTCTTTCAAGAAAATTATTACGAAAATTATTACCAAAAATTCTTTTCAGATAATTTTTACCGAAAATTCTAGTCGACATTTTATACAGTAAAAATTCGAACCTAAAATTCTTACCGAACATTTTTATCAAAAATTCTGGTCAGAAAATTCTTACCAAAAATTCTCACCGAAAATTTTTGTCGAAATTTTTTCAAGAAAATTATTACGAAAATTATTACCAAAAATTCTTATCAAATATTCTTTTCAGACAATTTTTACCGAAAATTCTAGTCGACATTTTTTACAGAAAAATCGAACCAAAAATTCTTACAGAAAATTCTTATCAAAAATTCTGACCAACAATTCCTCCCGAAAGTTCTTTTTACAAAAAATTCTAACCGCAAATTCTTACCAAAAATTCTTGTCCAGCATTTTTTCTGAAGATTCTCCCCGAAAATTCTTACCGACAATAATGAAAATTTTATTTTTTAAATTCTAAGTAATTGTTTTATTGAACACTCTTTAATTGAAATTAGTTAAATTCTAAATTAAAATTAAAACAAATTAATTGGATAAATTAATTAGTAATTAATTTATCTAACAATTTTTGATCAGTGGTTTTTCTATTTTCGAAGATGAGAAATGCAAAAAAAATTTTCAACATCAAAAAGAAAATTGTTAAATGAAAATACATTTTACAAGAAATCAATATAAAAACCTTTTTAGCCAAACTTTCCAGGAATTTCAAATTTGTATGAACATATGAGTACTTTCTAAAAAAACCTCTTTAATTTTTTGATGTTGCTTAACAATTATTTAAGAGAAATTTTTCATTTGATTAAGTTTGAAGGAAAACTTGAAAAATAAATAAACCATAAATTAATATTAATTTTTAATGATATTTTTTTTTTTCATTTACGTTTATTATTGGGACCATTAAGAGGCTTATGCCAGGTTCTACGCAATTTACAGATATTACGAGTATCTTAAAACAAGAGCTTTACTTTTGTTTAGAATTTACTGCTCGATATAATAAAGTATATTTTAGTTTATTTTGTCCTTTATTCTTATATAAAAATATATGAATGGTAAATCAATCCTTAAGAAATTCGGAAAAAGCAAATTTTCTTATAATATTTTGAAAATGTTTATTAATTTATCCGTCATGGAAACGATTTTAGAAAAGGTGGTTGATAATTTTCATCAACAAATTCAAATTATAAATTTTGTAAGCAAATCAGTGCGTTTTCATATAATTTATGTGTAATTATAATCCATTATATACCATTGCAGAGATTTAAATTATCGTTTTGTGAATATATCTAGAAAAGGTTATTAATAATTAATAAATTATGCACATTTATTTTGCTTTGTAAAAATTTCTTCAAAAATTATTATCAAATATTTTGATTTTAATTTTCTGAAATGGGCTTAGGGGTTGAAAAATGTACAGCATGCGTTCGGTCGGACGATGTTCTGTTGTTACGAAAAGTTGGGATAGTGAATTTGGTAACATACAAGAATAATTTAATTACACTATATCCTATTGAATTTTATGATGTATAACAATTTTGATAACTTTGCCAGAAATGTTATCAGAGAAGATGGTAAATGGTGACTCGTTCAAGAACATGAACCAACATTCATGAATATGTCGTCGACTCTGCGAATTCGGTTGATTAAGTGCATTCAATCATCATTATTTCAATACACACACACACATACGCAATATTTGTTAAACAATTAACTACTAGAGATGATTTTCAGTAAATAATCATTAATTTTCCTCTCCAAATAATCAAGATGCCATTCAGTATATTTTCTGTTTTGAATCCATATTAAAATGCATCCATTTCATGTGTAAATAAATTGTAATATTATTTATAGAAAGGTGTATATTTTGATAAAGGGGGTAATTGGTTGGGGTCTGTTATATTACTGAATAACTTTATTATTATAGTAATGATCATTAAGCTGTCCAAATATGTAAATAAACTCGTATTTTGATGATTTAAACTAAAAGCATTTTGAATATTTAACGCATATTTTTTTTTTTAAAATGAAAATTTAAGAAGAATTCGAATTTTTTAATTAATTAAAAATATTTTGTAGAAAATTTTTCAAAGTTATTTATTTTCTAAGTTTTATTGTTAAAGATAAAAAAAAACAACACAGCCAGAAATGTTAAAATGTTAAAAGTGTATACCAATTAGAACTTTTTTTTCCCCTTCAAAAAAAAAAAAATACACTTTTTCTATAAAAATTTCATAATTTTTTTAATGAAATATATTGCAAAGATTTTAACATTTATGAATAAAAAATAATATTTAGCAAATATTCACTACGATTACGTTTAGTAGAGAAATTGATCCAAATTGGATACGGTCGATATTGGTTTTGAGCTCTTAAATTATGTGTGGACTTTTTTTTATAAACCTCATCTTTTACATAGCCTCAGAAAAAGAAGTCCAACAGTGTTTAATAAAATTATCTTTATGGCTTAATTGATATCACCTCTTTGCAATATTAGACATCCATTGAATTTGGCTTTTAATAAAACGATTATTTTCTTGGATAGTGTGGCACGTAGAGTCGTCTTGTTGAAACCACAATTTACCGATATCTATGTCATCAGAAATAGGTCATAAAAATTGATTACCACATCTCTGAAATGTACGAGTACTCCATTGACATTAACTCTAGCACACCAGACTTATTTTCGAAAAAAAAAATGGACCCCTGATGCCTCCAACTTATAAAGCGTACCATACAGTAAAACGTGACCATTTAAAAGTTGCATTTTAAAAAGTAAATAAAACAAAAGTAGTGTATATTTTGTTAAATTTCCGGTTTTATTAGAAAGATTGAACCTTAAAATTTAAGACATCATTTAAATGACTGTCACGGCTGGCTCCACAGTACCCCATTCGCTCGACCAAATTTTTCAGTACACATTCGATTGGCTGGGCCTGTATCTATTCAATGGCAATTTTAATTTCGTGTTTCATGGCCTCAATTGTCTCTGGATGGCTTGCGTAACATTTATCCTTAACGGCTCCCTACAGAAAATAATCCAACGGGCTCAAATCACAGCTCCAAGGCGGCCAATTGACATCAGAATTTCGGTTGATTATTCGGTTTTCGAAAGTAGTGCCCAAAAGTGGGATTATTACGTTGGCTGTGTGGTAAGTGGCCCCATCCTGTTGTAACCAAATGTCGTCCATGCCATTCTCTTCAACTTTTGGAAACAAAAATTCGTTGAGCATGCCACGATAGTGCTCACCATTGACCGTAACGGCGGTTCCTTCATCATTTTCGAATAAAAACGGGCCAATGATGCCTCCAGTCCAAAATCCGCACCAAAGACTCGTTGTGGATGCATCGGCTTTTCCATGGTGACGTATGGATTTTCTGATCCCCTGATGCGACAATTTTGTTTGTTGACACACCCACCGAGGTGGAAATGGGCCTCATCCGAAAATATAATTTTTCGGTAAAAATGCTCATCTTCGGCCAATTGATCTTGAGCTCATTGGGCAAAGCGAAAACGCATCGGATGGTCATGCGGCTTTTGTTGTTGGACTAATTGAACTTTGTAAGCTTTCATACTGAGGTGTTTGTGCAAAATGCTCAACAGAGAAGTGCGAGAAATGTTCAATTCCTGAGAACGGTGACGAGTTGATGTTGATGGATGATCAGGGACATGTTCAGCAACGGCGGCAATATTCTCGATCGTACGCACTGTATTAGAGCGGGAACGAGTTGCCTTGCTAACCAACAAACTAATTTTGCGACCTCGCTTCACGAATTTGTTCACAAGTTGACGTGATGGCATTCGATCTTTGCTCATTTTTTTTTTTTAATTTCTCACATTTTGGGTTGAAGACCCAAACTGATCGTAGATTTTCAGATGCCGAAATGTGACAATTCTGCTTTTTAACATAATCGTCTAAATGAAAATTAGCTTCGTCCGAGAAGATAATTTTTTTCTGATAAACCACCGCCAGGATTATTGATCCAATCAGCGAAATTTTGACGTTAAATATTATCTGGCCATTGTGGCCAGGCCTAAAAACTGAATCCTCTGCAATACTTTCATTCTATGAATTATCTGTACGAGCACATGGTATATTTTGTACGAGTACCAAACCAATAGAGTCAAATTTATCTACAAAATTCCTAATTTCAACCTCAGATGAACGATTATTACGACCAAAAATATCGCCAAACTAAATTGATGATATTATAAGAAATGGTAAAAATATCTTTTATAAACTAATCAAAAAATTGAATGACAGAAGAGTCAGCAAGCCAATTTAAGTCCTATTGAAAAACAAAGTTTCTTACTGGTAGACCCTATAGAAAATGAATAGTATCTTCTCTCTATTAAAAGTATCTTTATAGAAAATTGTCATTTTTTTCCCTATGTGCGTTATAAGTAGTAGGAAATGGTTCTCAAAAAATAGTCAAAGTAATATGAACACATTTTCTAACTAGACTTTTCGCAAACTGTGGCATTACTCCCTCTTTTGGAAATAATTTTCAATAAATCAGAATTGTAAATTTCCTAATTCCTAATACCAGTTTATAAAAAAAAATCTCTAAAAGTGAGGTTATTAATTACAGATCGATACCAAAGTTGTCCAGTATGCCTAAGGTTATCGAGTTGTTGATTTATTTGGAACTTATCAAGCCTTTCAGAAATAAGAAACCAAGATGTCTACCCTAAGGTACACTTGGTCCTTTAGTTTTTACAATATTTTTGCCATTGATGCCATTGTTAAACTAATTTATGACTCCAACAGTCCAAGCTATGCTGATGATCGAAGATTTTTTGCTAGTATTGGTAATAAATATCTTTTCAAATTGGAATATTTCAAATGCACTATTTTAGCTATGACAATTTCTAAAGGTCATAGAAGTCATTGCATTTTTACATAAAAATTTTCTGGAACTAATGTTACCGATTTGGATTATTTCCATTACTAAGCGGATTGAATCGGACCAATAAAATTTGGTTAGGTTTGCATTGAAAGATTTTCATTAGCTGGATCGCCTAAGGCTTCCATCGTAGACAGATTGGCAAAATATGCTCAAAATGTTATATTGCATAAAAGACGCCAACTTGCTGATTTAGTCTTTATTCGCCAAATTATTTTGATCAAAGAAGACATCATGGAAGGAATCGGTCTGATCAATCCTGATATTGAGGATTTTCCTAACCAAAATTTAAAAATACTTTCAGAAAATACCGGCAGGCTTATCTTGCAACAGTACACAAGGCTGCAAAGCTGTAAGTAGGTGAATAAGCTTATCATTTGTAATTTCCACACTGTTGAGGCTGACACCTAGCGAACAATAGAAGCACACTAAGCATAGCTGTGTATATCGAGCAAATGATGTTTTATGTCGCGATTTTTGCTCTTTTCATGGTTTAATTATTTTTTAAAAAAATATCTCGGTCCAAATAATGTAAAGTATAGGAAACAGGACCTAAGAAGGACCAAAATTTTTCATTTTTAGAGCAGTTACTATCTTTAATTATTTGTGTTTAAATTGTCTTAATTAATGAACAGTAATCTTAGAGCAAAGAAATATATCTAAAATTATTCAAGACTTTTGAGAGTTAATCGGAATATTTTACGTAAACATTTTTTTTTGTAAGCTGAACGAAAGGATATCATTTATGAGATTTTTCTTTAAGTAATTTTGTTTATTTTTTTTTTTTTTTGTATGTTGGACAGAAACTAGGGATCATTATGACGACCAGTTAGAGATAATTAAATTTTTAGAGCATATTATTTTGCTAAAAAAAGTTTAGAAAAAAGGACTTTGAAAGTATTTTGAGGAATGTTAAATTTTGGATGTAAGGTAAGATTTTATTAGAAGATGAGTAATGGTGAGTTGAGAACATCACTGGGCTGATATGGAGAAGGTATTTTCCGGAAAGGAAATTTTATAGACCAACCATTGGGCAATGGTTGGTCTATATTTTGAAAGGTGCTATTTGCTATTTGATTAGCAGAAACGGCAAGTTAGAAACTCAACAAAAAAATTGGTTTGTGCAAAAAATTACCAAAATATACACAAAAAATTTAATATTATATAAATAAATAAATACAATTAAATCACTTAAAAATAAATACCATAAATTAAGGAAGTTTATTTTTTAAGTATCATAAAATACCATTCTTTCTTTTGAAAATATATAAAATAATAATAGGTAACGCTAATATACGAAAAACTAGTAAGGACGAATATTGAACTTTCAAATATAGAAAAATTAATTTGCAAATCTTTAAATTTTTTTCAATTTAATGTTATCTACAACAATTTTTAACTAGTAATAAGCAGATTTTGATGATTGTAAATACAAGGACATGAGGACATGTCGATGTTACCTCAAAAACAGGACTTTAAAAAGTCTCTGAGCCATCATCATTTCAAATGTCGATGGATATTTAATGGAAGGATGACAGTGAATAGTTCTCTTCCTAAAGGATTAGGATGGTAGGATACTCGTAGATGCGAATGGAATTTTTTATATCGGTAGAACCAGAGTTCAAGAACCAGCGGAATATTTAGGTCACGATGGATAAGCGTGTTACGCACATAAAAGGGGGTATTGACAATTTTTCGAAGGATTCGAAATGGTAGGGTTTGGATTGGAAGGAAATTGGTATGCTTAGTCGAGCCCCAAACTTCAAGTTTATATGTTAATCGTTTGTCCAATGTCTAAGGTTACTTATTTTGTACGAGTGTCATTCAACAAATACTTAGCCTCACCGCCCGATAGAACTGCTGTCACAAAAGAAATTTACCATCGTGCAGTATATTTTTTTAGTAGCCTACTGTCATAGTTTCAGTAGATTCTCTTCATTAGTTTTGTTTTGAGAGCCTTTGAAAGCGAGCGTGTCGGTCGGTTGCACAAAAATGGAAAAAGAACAATATCGTTCGGTGATTAGATTCTTGTTTTTGGAAGGGAAAACGCGCAGTGAAATCAAAGATCGCTTGGATGCTGTGTATGGTGACTCTTCTCCTTCGATGGCGACCGTCAAGAATTGGTTCAACGAGTTTGTTCGTGGCCGCACGTCGGTTTTTGATGAGCCACGCCCAGGTGCCTCGAAATCGGTTGCTACGGAGGAAAACGTTAAAAAAGTCCACGATCTCGTGTTGGCAGACCGTCGATTGAAGGTTCACGAGATAGCTGAGACTGTGGGCATCGCAGTAGGAACGGTGCATCATATTCTACACGAAGAACTGGGCATGAGAAAGCTGTCGGCGCGATGGGTGCCGCGTTTGCTCACACCGAAAAACAAGCGCAACCGTGAGACCACATCGTCGACGTGTTTGGCGCTGTTTCAGCGCAATCCAGCGGAGTTCTTGCGTCGTTTCGTGACCGTCGACGAAACATGGATTCACTGGTACACACCAGAGACCAAGGAACAGTCGAAACAGTGGACTTCACCCGGCGAACGTGCTCCGAAGAAGGTGCAGACTGTTCGATCGGCCGGAAAGGTGATGCCCACCGTTTTCTGGGATTCACAAGGTGTGGTCCACATCGATTACCTCGAGAAGGGTAAAACAATCACGGGGCGCTACTATGCTGACTTATTGGGCCGATTTGACGTCGAATTGAAGAAAAAGCGGCCCCGCTTTGCGAAGAAAAAAGTGCTGTTCCACCACGACAACGCGCCGGCTCACACCTCCGCCGTCGCCATGGCCAAATTGGTCGAATTGCGCTACGAATTGCTGCCCCATCCACCGTACTCTCCAGATTTGGCCCCCTGTGACTACTTTTTGTTTCCAAACCTGAAAAAATCACTCGCCGGGAATAGAATTGGGTCGAATGAGGAGGTCATCGTCGCCACAGAGGCCTATTTTGCTTCCCTCGAGAAAATGTATTTTTTGGACGGGTTAAAAAAGTTAGAGCATCGCTGGGCCAAGTGTATCGAGCTTGAAGGAGATTATGTGGAAAAATAAATTGCCACCTTTCCAAAATTTTCGGTTTTCTTTTGTAGGCTAAGTACTTATTGAATGAACCTCGTAGAATATTATTGCCATCTAGAATTGTATTAGGAGAGTATTCTCACCAGAGTGTGTACGTAACATGATCAGATTTTTCCTCATTCACCCAAACTCTCCACTTTTTGAACTAGGTTTCTAAAGGGGTGAATGTGGTTCTGTAGGCTATTTATTAATGACTGTGAAAGGATTTTGCTGTACCATCAGAATATATATTACGATAAGGATATCAGTATAACAAGGAATATTATGCATATAAATATGGTAAAGAAGAAAATATTTAAAAATAAAATCCTTTTGGGAAAATTTCAATTATCATAAAAGCAAAAAGAAAAGAAATTCTATTTAAATAAATACCATTAAGTATATTTAAAAAAAAAAAAAAAAAAAAAAAACTTTCCAGACATATCTTTAAGGCAGGATTAATCTATCATATCAAAAGTTGAATAGTTAAAAAGGATGATCTTTATACTAAATAAGAAGTTTCCTTTATTAGAATTTCTGATTATTTTAGTAAAAAGATTTGAAAGTTTCATTTAAGTTGGTATTATTTTTGAATATATTAAAATAATTTGTGCTTACAAAACTTTTTTCAAAATTACTAGACTTTGTAAATAGAAAATGTTGGTCCCTTTTTTTATTAAAATGCAAACCCTACTAAAGATGATCAGATGAATTGTGTCTGTAACGGATGAGTGTAGTCCTAATTTTGAATTAAAAATAAACATAAACAATTCTAATTAATTCAATACTATTTTTATAGATCACAAAGAATATCTCCAGTTTTATTAGTTTTATAAAGAAAATGTACATAAAACCAACCAACTGGATGGGGACATTTACAATAATTAATGAATAACTGCACCATCTTAACTAGGAGGACATAAACTTTAACTTGAATAGTGTAAATCTGACATTTGTCCAGTGTACGTTATAATTTATCAATTTTGGTTATTTATTGGAGGAAATTGTTTTTTTTTTTTTTGGGTGATAAATAACATTGCCCCAAAATTGTGGATATAAATTTTTAAGAAGAATTTCATGGAAAATTTACTTTAATAAAAGTTTGGCATTATTTGTTTTTTTGACGTTCATGTTAACTTTTATGAACTGTGGACTCTATACAATAAAGGAGCAAAAAGGTCAAACGAGCACCAACCACATCTCTAATGTCCTTTTTCATTTCATGTTTTTTTTCTCTTCACATTTTCCTATACTCTTTGTCTTCGTCTTCGTTTTCGTCTTGGTTTGGTTTTTTTTTTTCTTTTTTTTTGATATGCCGACATTATTTTCTCATAATTTCCTCTCACTTATACTAATGATATTAGTGAAAATTACCAGAAATCTTCTAATTAAGTATCTGTTATATTTGAGATAATGTCCATTATTTATTTATTTATTTATTTTTTAGACTTTTTTTCCCTGAGTTATTATTTATTATATTTTCGTATAAAAGTTTTCAGTATATTTTTATACTGAAACTTCATCCTGAAAAGTGCTGATAATTACATTAAATTGATTCGATTATTTTCAGCAAATTGACCTTAAAATGTCTGGTTTTGTAATAAGAAACACAAAACTATAATTACTTTCAGAGTAATTACTTTTAAGAAGGTAGTTAATTTGGAGATTTTTTTTTTTTTAATGAAAATTTAATCCAAACAAAAAAAATAACAAATCGGAATTTTTTCTTCTTCATAATATTTTTCTTCTCTTAACTTAGAATATAAATTATTTAATTAATAAATATCAACTGTCTTCTCATATAAGGACAATATATTTTCTTATATATATAAGAGACAAAAGAAAAAAAAATTATTTTCTTTTATTAATTTTAAATTTACTTTTTTTTTATTGCTTTTCACAAATTAAGAAAAGTTGATATTTTCCCTCAAAGTTAAATATTAATTATTATACATATGCACATGAATGTAAATATATATTTTTATTGTTAATATTATTATTTAATTAGTTTTTATTTTTTATATTTTTGTAATTTAGGAGCTTGTGTTATAAATTCGTAGATTATTAGAATAGTTTATTTAAACGCCGCATGAGTCCAATTATAAGGATACATGCAGTTTAATAAGATACCATTGATGTCAGGCTAGTCGATTAGGAAATAAATATTTTGTAGAGTTTCTTATAGATTAATTATCTTCACCCATATTTTATGATATATTATTTAATGTATTTTATGATAGAGGATTATCTACTTTTGTAGTTTGAAAAGTATAGAATTTTCGTTTGATTATTAGTAAACAATTTCATCAATTAAGATTAAATTTATTTAGTACCATTTTATATAAAAGAATTAATAGAAGATAAACTGATTGGGCGCTAATTTTTCGAAAAAAATTTCTTCGGCAATGAGGCTACAATTTTTCGCTCGCTGAATACGTCAATAAGCGAAATTATTTTAAATGGGGCTCTGAAAATCCACAACTGACTGTATGTGTAGTAAAGCTATTATATTAGTAAAAAAAATGACTGTTTTTGGTGTACGAGGTCTATTCAAAAAAGGCGTTTTCCTTTGGACCAATTTTGTTACTAGTCGGTAGCTGCGAGTAGATGACCAAAGGAAAGCCAAATTCTAAACACTAGTAGAAACATAACCTCAAAATAGTCAGCAACAATACTGAGTCTACTTACACATAAACAACAAAAACTGAGTTTATTCACACATAAACAATACTGACAAAAATATGACTCTTCAACATAACCAACGAACCCGCAAAACTAACGTAAATTGTATGCGCAACTCCCAGTTTAATGTTCTCGTTTGTTCGAGGTAGAGTAGATGATGACAGCTAGAACTACCGACTAGTAGCAAAATTGGTCCAAAGGAAAACGCCTTTAGTATCGCGAATTTTCGTTCGGCCATTTTGAATATTCAGTTAATTTTTGACAGCTGCTTTGCTTCTTGCACGTGTTTTGGCTAGTCTTCGATTTTTGCCCATTCTAAAAAAGTGAAAAACAAAATTAATTACGCGGACGTATTCCGAATGTTGACTGTGGCATATGGTGAAGCTACTACCTTGGACCGAAGAAACGTTTATCGGTGGTACAAAATGTTCTCAGAGGGCCGAGAAGATGTGAATGACGAAAAGCGTGCCGGATGCCCGAGCACGTCAACAACAGACGAAAACATTGATGAAGTGAAGAAAATAGTATTGGCCAATCGTCGAATCACCGTTAGAGAAGTTGCTGAGGACTTAAACATATCGATTGGCTTTTTAGCAATGATTTTTTTTAGTACCAAAATTGCTCAATTTCGACCAAAACAGTATCGCATTAACATTGCTAAGGAGCTGTTGGACTCCAGAGGGTCATAACTGGTGACGAATCATGGGTTTATGGTAATGACGTGGAAACCAAAGCTCAATCATCCCAATGGAAGCTGCCGCACTAGCCAAGACCGAAAAAATCGCGCCAAGTTCGGTCGAATATGAAGGTTTTGCTTACAGTTTTCTTCGATTGCACGGGCGTGATGCTTCATGAGTTCTTTCCACATGGTAGAACGGTCAATAAGGAATATTAGAAACGCACGGATTTGTGGAAGAACAAAAATTAGCTTTTGCGCCATGATAACGCCCCTGCTCACGCATCGTTGCTTGTGCGCGAATTTTTGGCCAAAAACGACACACTAATAATGACGCAGCCACCGTATTCCCCAGATGACTTTTTCTTGTTCCCGAAACTGGAGAGCCCCATTAAAGGACGACGCTACCCTACGATTGAGGCGATAAAAACAGCATCGAAAAAGGAGCTGAACAAGATCACAAAAAATAATTTTTTGAAGTTCTTTGAGGATTGGAAAAAAAATTGGCACAAGTGTATAATATCTGTTGGGGATTACTTTGAACGGAACAAAATAGATATTCATGAATAAATAAATAATTTTTTTAAAAAAACACAAAATTCGCGAAGCTTTTTGAACAGACCTCAAATTGTCATGGGTCTGTATTTATTTGAAAATTAAGAATGACAGACCGTCACCGTCAATTCTGAGCGTTATGACAGTTTGATATCTAACTTTTTTTTTTGCTTAAAAATGAGGATTTTAATGGCATTATTTAAATGATAAATTTTTGTTTATCATAGAAAAAAATGTAACAGGAGCACATATTTTCGATATTTGCTGATGTCAATTAGCAGCCAAGCTAATGCAATTTGATAATTTTGGACTTAAAAAGATAATTCTCAAAATTTAGAACACTAAGAAATTACGAGTAACATTCATCAAGTAATGGTCTAATTATTGGCCGAAATGTTTGAAAAAGTCACCGAGTCCTGTAAGCAGTATTGTTATAAAAAGGATAGAGTTCTGGAAAAAGTCTCATGTCTGTACTTTGAATTATTTTATAAATTTCTCATAGTGACAAAATTTGTGCAGTTTATCTTTATTTGAATTTAAAAAAAATTTTATTATTTAATCCTTAATGGATTAGCTGGTATCGTTTTTATTAAATAAAAACAAAATCTAAAAAAAATTGTTTTTAATTTAATAAATTTAAAAAAAATGAAAAAAAAATTATTGAATAGTTTTTAATAAAATTTGGCAAAAGCTAATACAATTTTTGTAGATATTTTAAAAAAGATCTTTATGAGCTTATGTGATCGTACAGTTACCTTAAATTCTGTATTAGTTTTGTGGCATCATATTTAAAGAAATCAAATAAAATAAAACTCAATCATTATAAATTGAGGATTTTTACAATTTTTTGTAAAATTTATCTGATAATAAATATTTAAAAATGATTCTGCAAATTACAATTGCTTTCGGCTGTTTCTGATCTTTCAAAAACGAATGGTTTTCGATAGAAAATTTCATAGTGCCATAAAAAAATTTCACTTAAAAAACCCTTCAAAATTACAGTAGAAAAATGATTCGCGATCACTTATCGAAGAAAGATTGTTTCAAAGAGCTTTTTTTAACCGCTGGCAAATGGGGTGGACTAAAAAGTTCCCAGCATGACAGTTAAAACAAATTTATTCTTTTTTAATTATATTTTATTTTTCAATTTAATCTCTTATTATCGATAGAAAACAATTTTTGGGTACATAGACGTGAAGGAATTATTATCAATTGCATGATGGCGATATCGGTTTCGAAGGCAAAACCAATTAGCACAGATAGAAGATTGTAGCTTTGAAATAGTTAAATTATTTTCTTATTAAGATCAAAGTCGACAACACTATAAGAGCAGAAGTCCATCAATAGAGCCTATTTCATTCTGTCTTAATTAATTCGCTCAAAAATTAAGACCATTACATCGAAGCTTCCGCCGTACAAGTCACAATCCATGCCAGTCCTCATGAATTTTTGGAAACTTGGTTTTTCAGGAAAAAAGCATTACCTTCTGGCGTTTGAGAGAAGGATTCTTCGAAAAATTTTGGATCCCTACATGAGAATGGACGATTCTGGCGCCTATTTAATAAAAAGATCCTAGAGCCTTACCGCGACCACTCGGTTGTGGATTAAATTAAGCTCATAAGGCTGCGGTGGGCTGGATTTTTAATCAGTATGGATAAGGAAGAACCAGCCCGGAACGTCTACAGTGCTTTTATTTATGGTCCCAGGAAAAGAGTTGGGCGTTATCCAGGATGCCAAAAATATGTCGGGAGTGTCAAACGGGAAGACTACAATACGAAGCTGGGACGTCTGGAGTTCTTTGAATCTCTTACTAGCTCAATAAACTTTGTCGAGACTAACTCAAGTTTCTTCAATCTACTTCAGGAAGTTGTATTTTTCAAGATCCTAAGAACATCTGTTCAAGATTATCCGAAGATAAACTGTTTCTGCAGTTTCGTGAATAGATTTAAGTCCTATGAAACCAAAATGTGGTAATTATGACGGATGCTGAACTATCTGTAATTTAATTGTAATAATTTTTGTTTAAAAATTATGCTAAGATGTATTGTCATGTATTGATATTTCCGGCTACATTTCCTCAACTTTAATTTTATTATATTAGCCCGTAAAAGTTTTTCTTTAGGTATTCTTCTTGCATCCCAAAGAAAACTGATACTTGTACTATCACCTTTCTATGAGGAGTCCATGGTACTGAATTCCTGTTCAAATCGGTTGGATATTCATCAGTTGTGTGTGTACTTTTTACAGTGTCTAAACTTGAAAATCAAAAACATTTACGATAAAAATTATGGTTATTAACCTTTCCGAATAAAAGAAAACTCTCTGATTTCAATATTTTCCATTTTCTAAATTACGAGCAATGCAATCGATGTCAATAACTGTCAAAATAAAATTACATAGCCAATCAATTTGATATTTATAGGTTGAGCTAGTAACAGTATTTTCAACATAACCACATTAAAATATTGAAAAAAATCAGTTACGAAGTGCTTCATTCCAGAAACTTTTCAATCAGCCTTTGGAAGACAAAAAACAATTTTAGATGGTTTTGAGAGAATTTTTGTAACATTCTGCTTTTTAAATTTTTATTTCTTATCTTTTATTTGACGCCACTGTTTCTTTGGTTAACATTTTAAATTTTTATCCCTTATAAATCTTGATGCCACAGTCTCTTTCGTCTCCGATGAATATTTCTGGAGAGGATATACGATTGCATTTTTATGAAAGGAATTAAGGAATATTAAAAAGTTGGGTGAGGGGGGAGAGGGAAAGGTGTAGGTCATCAAAAATTCTGTAAAATATCCTGCATGCTAAGGACTGGATATGAAGCAATTGGAAAGTTTTGGGTTGAAGATGAACGTTTAATTCCATAGATCCAAATTGATTTTAATTTCAATAAGTCCAAATGGGTTTTAGAATTACATTGAATATTAAGAGTTTACTATATATTGTTAGTTTCAATTTTTTTTAAGTCTTTTATGTGTGTTCGTTATTAAGCTTTTATCTAAAAACACTAAGTACCGGATCATATTGCACATTAGATATAAAAGGTTAGATTGTCCTTGGCGAAGTGATATGAGTACTCTTTTGTTTATTTACCTTCACTGTCCATCTCATTAATAAGGATTGGCAATGGTAAATATAGAATTCTAAATTATTGAAAGCTATTGGGTTGTTCGGAAAGTAGTTACGTTTCATTACGAAATTACTTTCCGAACAACCCAATAGTTTATTTATTTTCTTTAAGTGAATTGTTCAATTTATCCAACTGATGATAGTACACTTCAGAATTGATCGTTATGTTACTCGGTAGAAGCTCAAAATAACCGATTCCTTTGAAATCCCACCAAACAGATAGCATAACCCATTTTTTTAAATGAATATTGGCTTTCGAAGTGCTTTCGGATGGGTCATCTTTTCTACTCCAGGATCTTTTGCACTCGACATTGTTGTAGAAAATCCATTTTTGCTTCAAAAAATGGATCATTTTTTTATCGTTTGAGAAGCAAATCACAAACGTCAATGCGACGACACAAATTTTTTTCCGCAAGAAGATGAGCAACCCATATGTTGAGCTTTGAGATAAAACTTAGCCGTTCAGCCGTTTAAAATGATCATGAACGGTCTTATTCGATAAATTTAATCTCTCAGCGTTCTCACGAGCTGTTATTTTGCATCAATTAATGTCATTATTGTGTCTTCACAAGCTTCAACTGACCTTCCAAAATGCGGTGCATCTTCAAGATCAAAGTTGCCGGATGGAAATTGACGCTCACTTAATACATCTTCTGCAAATACATCAGATAATTTTTTTCTTCCTTCAACATGATTTTTATCTTTTCTATAGTAAACAAGTAAAATATGCCGAAAATGTTGTTTTACACTTTCCATATTTAAAAGGATATCAACCAAAAACTACTGTGCATAATCAATCGAATTTTTTCACAAGCAAGTCTTGCTATGTCAGCTGTCAAAAGACTTATGATTATACGGCTTAAATGTGAAGTTGGTTGTGAAAAAAAAAATTAGGTCCTCTGTCGGAAAACAATGAAATTACTGTATTGAACTTATATGAAGAGGCAATGATAGTCTTAGAATCTGATGCGATATTATGAGTTATAAATATTACATAAAATGGAATTAAGAATACTTCCTAAAATAAGAAAAATAAGGATTGTGAGTCAACTGTTACTTGCAGATGACGTTAAAAGAGGTATGAATTTATAAAAAAAAACTCATATGTAGAAGGAAGGAATCTCTTTTGATTTCAGAGGAGTCCAGGATGACATTAATATTTCTTAAATTTAAAAAAAAAACAAATATTAGCAATTATTTACAATTTAAACCCAAAGAAAAATCAATAGTAGCTTATGACATTTGCTGACATAAATTAGCAGACTCTTTTTCATTGCCCATAAAAAAAAAAAACAAAATCAAATAAAAAATATTTTGCGGAAAATATGCGTTTAGTGTTGAAAAGCTTCTGTGTTTGATAACAGTTCGGCTGAAAAGTTTAGAACGTAACACAGTAGAAATATTTTTTTTTGCAAAATTCATTTTTATTATTCAAAATAGTTGCCTTAGAGGGCGATACAGCGATTATAGCGATCTTCCAACTTATCGATACCATTTTTATAGTACTCTTTCGGTTTTGCCTCAAAATAGGCCTGAGTTTCATCATCGGTCTTAAATTGCTTGCCAGCGAGCATTCTCTTGAGGTCTGCAAACAAGAAAAAGTTGCTGGGAGCCAGATCTGGAGAATACGGTAGATGGGGAAGCAATTTGTAGCCCAATTCATTGAGTTTGACCATCGTTTTCATCGACTTGTGACACGGTGCATTGTCTTGGCGAAACAACACTTTTTTCTTCTTCAAATGAGGCCGTTTCTTAGCGATTTCTTTCTTCAAACGATCCTAAAACGCTATATAATAGTCGCTGTTGATCGTCTGTCCCTTCTGGAGATAGTCAATGAATATTATACCATGCGCATCCCAAAATACAGACGCCATCACCTTGCCAGCCGACTGTTGCGTCTTTCCACGCTTTGGATTCGGTTCGTCGCTCGCTCTCCACTCTGCCGACTGCCGATTGGACTTTGGAGTGTAGGGACGGAGCCATGTCACATATCGACGCAAATGTCCCAAATTCGGGTTTATTGCGCTTTAACAGCTCTAAACACTGCTCAGAATCATCAACACGTTGTTGTTTTTGGTCCACAGTGAGCTCACGCGGCACCCACTTTGCACACAGCTTTCGCATCCCCAAATATTCATGCACGATATGTCCAACACGCTCTTTCGGTATCTTCAGAGTCTCAGCTATCTCGCTCAACTTCACTTTACGGTCATTTAAAATTATTTTGTGGATTTTTTTGACGTTTTCTGCCGTCACCACCTCTTTTGGGCGTCCACTGTGTTCTGCATCAACTGTGCTCCTACGACCAGTTCGAAATTTACGAAACCAATATTCCACAGTTGAAATAGCTGGAGCAGAGTCCGGATAACGTTTGTCAAACCATGCTTTGGTTTCCACTGTCGATCTGATGGCAAAGCTGTAGCCACATGAACTTCAGTTGTGGTAATTCTTACATTATCTTTTAAGTGTTAATTTTACTTCAAGAGAAAATAATTTATACAAAAAAAAAAAAAAAAAACAAATCTTATCAAATTTTCATTTGAATAAACTTTTTACCAAATAAGCTTAAAAGTAATTTAATAAACGTTATTCGTTTGTATATAAAAGACAGAATTTATTTGCACATAATTAATAAGTGAAAATTGATTGTTTTCAATTATAAATTATTAATTATTTCGAAAAATATTTATTAAAAATTTAAATATCAAAGTACACATAATTCAATTTACAAAAAAAAACAACAAACGAATGAAAATTTATTGTGGTTGGAAGTAATTACATTACAGAAACGAGTGAATAATTTCATAAAAACAGAGCGCAACTGCTTCTAAAAAAATATGAATTTTAATTGTTTCTATTAATTATTATGATTGGAAAATCTTCTATTTCTAGAATTTATTTATGATTATTCTGCATATTGAAGGTTATGGAGTTTCTATTTGAAATGACTTCTCAAAGAAGAAAAAGAAAACATTTAATACAAAAAAATATTGATAAAAAAATATGCGCATTTACGAGTATCTTCAATTATTTTTATATCTTTTTTCCATGTCAATTAATACTTACTTAACTTTTATTTTGATATCAATTGAATTCTGATAAAAGAATAACTGAAAAATTCAGTGTGCATTGATATTTAGATGAAAATATCGAGAATTGTCGATATTGATTTTGATTCGAAATAATCAATTTGGCTCGAATAAAAATCAAACTAATACTAGAGGAAAATAATATAAAAGCATCTAAAACAATTTATAAAATTGACTATAAATTAAATTATTGAATTTCATTTTGGCTGTAATTTCTACGTGTAGCTGGAAATTGTCCAAATTGAATAATAAAATCAGAAAATGTTTTCTAAAATGGTCGAATAATATTGAAAAGAATATTTAAAATTAAATAATATCAAAATTTTTATGAAATATCTTTCAAAATAAAGATACTTTTTTTTCTTCTTTTTTAAAAAACGTAAAATTTCTTAATATTTGATTGAAAAAAAAAAAATTCAAATTATTAACATTCAAATAAGTTGAAATTGACTTGTCATATTTAGAAAATAAGATAATAGATGGCGTTGAATAGAAAAGATAACATTATTTATTTTTGTGATATTTATTATAATGAAAAAAATTTCCTATTCATAATTAAATATATTTTCTTTAAAATATATACGAGGTCTGTTCAAAAAGCATCGCGAATTTTGAATTTTTGCGGGTTACGTATATTCGATTTTCGATTTTTTTTTGTGGCGTTATGTTGCTTTGCTTGTACGTGTTTTGGTTTGTCTTCGATTTTTGCCCATTTCAAAAAATGGATCAAAGAATCTGTGTTAAATTTTGTCTGAAAAAGAAAATTAATCGTGCGGACGCATTCCGAATGTTGACTGAGGCATATGGTGAAGCTATCTTGGACCGAAGCAACGTTTATCGGTGGTACAAAATGTTTTTAGAGGGCCGAGAAGATGTCGACAACAGACGAAAACAAAGTACTGAGAAGGGCCGGACGCCCGAGCATGTCAACCACAGACGAAAACTTTGATGAAGTGAAAAAAATAGTATTGGCCAATCGTCGAATCACCGTTAGAGAAGTTGCTGAGGTCTTAAACATATCGATTGGCTCGTGCCAATCAATTTTTACCAATGATTTGTGCGTGAGACGGGTCGCCGTGAAATTGGTACCAAAATTGCTCAATTCCGAGCAAAAAGAACATCGCATTAACTGTTGGACTCTGTCTGCGATGACCCAAATTCGCTCCAGAGCGTTATAACTGGTGACGAATCATGGGTTTATGGTTATGACATGGAAACCAAAGCTCAATCATCCCAATGGAAGCTGCCGCACGAGCGAAAACCGAAAAAATCGCGCTAAGTTCGGTCGAATGTGAAGGTTTTGCTTACAATTTTCTTCGATTGCAGGGGCGTGGTGTATCATAAGACCGAACTTGCCACAGGGTAGAACGGTCAATAAGGAATATTATCTGCAAGTTATACGCAAGTTGCGTGAAGCAATCCGCCAGAAACGCTCGGATTTATGGAAGAACAAAAATTGGCTTTTGCACCATGATAACGTCCCTGCTTAAAAAAAAAACACAAAAATAATGCCGCAGCCACCGTATTCCCCAGATCTTGTCCCCTGTGACATATAACTTTCTTAGAATAACTAAAAATCCTTGAAAATTCAATCTAAAAACGTTTTTATGGAAACCGAGGTTATGATTTAAAGCTGAGCATTCCACTATCAAGCGGTTTCAAGTCGTTGTCGACTAGATGGCTCTGTTAACTGCAGCGAGTCCTATCTTCTGGTTATTCTTACAACCTCCTAAAATCCTAACCTCTAGACCGATATTTTCAGGTAGCTCTAAATATTGAGTATTCTGACATTTATCCTATCTGTGCCAGTGTCCCTCAAGGGAGTGTTATAGGTCTAATAGTTCTTTGATATTTCTAGTCATAATGATATTATAATCGCATTCTATGCTAATGATACAGCTATCCTTATTCAGATTATTGATCTTTCTATAGGCCCACTATTTTATACAATCACATCCGCTGCTTAGAAGCCTGGTTGACGTAGAAACTTCGAGTGCGATAAAAGCCTTGTTTTAACTGCTGTGTGAAAAATCTCACCGTCACTGTATTATTTTTTTTTTTTTTTTTTTTCTGATTAGATTAATGAGGTACAGGGGGAAACCTTCAAAAGGTACTCGTCTGGAAGTTTTTCCTGCCAGGTGAGTTATGCGGGATTTTTACCTCGCTAAAACCTAACCTGCACCTATGATCTTGCTCCCGGAACGATGGTTCCCCGGCGGCACTCTTTGGAAATACTACTTCGCCGGGGCGTTCTTGTTTGATGCTACTGCTGTCCCGATGTTATGACGCCTCGCGGCCTATTCTTCGTACGTTGTGTGGAGATCCTTGATAATGGATTCCGCGTACTCTGCAATTCTGTTCCAAGCCGATTGGCTCTTCAGCATGCACTCCACTATACTTTCTGGACTGATGGGACGCTCCAGATTTCTCTCCAGCTCCACCCGCGTTGCCTCATAGAGGGGGCACTGGAAGAACACGTGTTCTGCGTCTTCGATCACATCGCGGCAATGATGACAGTTTGGGGAGTCAGTTCTCTTGAATCTGTGCAAGTATGCCCGAAAGCATCCATGCCCAGTCAAGAGTTGGGTGATGTAATACCCGACTTCCCCGTGCAGGCGAGTGACCCATTTGGTAATATGTGGGATCAGCCGATGAGTCCACCGACCCTTCGTCGAGTTGTCCCATCTCTCTTGCCAGAGGCGAAGACTCTCGGGTCTCTCCTCTTCACAGAGGATCTTTCGCCGCTCTTCCTTCTTCCTACGATGTTGGCGTTCCCGCTCTCCTGCCAGAATGTCGATGGGTGGGCATGATGCCACGATGTTGACCGCATCGTGCGATACCGTTCGATATGCTGACGCCACTCTGATCGCTGAGAGTCGCTGGACTGATGTCATTGTCTTGCGGTATGTTGTAAGCTCTAGCGACTTCGCCCACACTGGTGCTCCGTATAGCAGGACGGAGGTAACCACAGTTGCCAGTAGTCGCCTTCGGATTTGCCTGGGGCCTCCAATATTGGGCATTATCCGCGAAAGTGCGCCCTGTACTGCTGATGCCTTCCTGCTGACGCTGGAGATGTGCTCCTTGTAGTTGAGTCTGTCACTGTATTATTAGAACCGCGGGGTATTGAGGGGAAGAGTAGAGTGTCTGTACGGTATACTACAAGGGTGTGTCTATCAGCTCTTTGTGGTATGTGGTTTGTATGAGGATATTAAAGATCTCGATGCACGTGGAATTAGAGTAAATGAGAATAGAGTGGATCTGAGTGGTACACTGAGTATGCGTGAGAGTTACGAATGTTTGAAAAGGTATGCCATGGCAGTGTTTGAGAGAAGGTAATGTTTGTGAAATGGACAGTGAATGTGTGTGTGAGTGAGACGCAAGATGGCTATAGCTAAGTGAAAGACATAGGTCGATTCAGGGTGTACCGTCGGGTTCTGGCAAATCCGCGTACCTGAACTGACTTAGCAGTGTCTAGGAATTTACAAGGTTCCATACCGTAGCGCAATGAGAGGATTAGAAACCGAAATACTGTTAAAACAAAAATTGATGGCACGGGAATCAGACGCCCCATGGTGTTACAACACACTGTGTCAGATAATTAGTGAGGCAGCTCAGGCTGCAATGGGGTGGCTGTGGTTAATACTCACATCGCGGGTATGTTATACGGATCGCTGGTGGGATATATTGGTACTTATCACGAGCGCTGTCACTGCTTATGACAGTAGAGGTTTAGGTAGGCCTCGCCACTGACAGTTCGAGTAATCAGCTTGTAACTGGTTACTGACTGTAAACTATCAGTAATGGTGGTGCGTTGATTGAACGTAAGTCAATCCCTATGATCACAGGCGACTCGTAGTTTTATGTTTAACGACAGCTAAGTCACTTTAAATAATACAATATTACTGTACTTAGTTACTCATTATTAATGTCCTATAAAAATCAGGGTCTTATCTTTAGAGCTCTAAAAAAAATTCGCTCCTTTAGCGAAAGTATCAACTGAATTTCTTATGGGTATATACATATAAATATTTTTATGCAAACTACAGGTATGATAAAGATTCAATTGTTTTACTCTTAGTTACACTTTTACGCACCGCAACAATATTCTCAGTTGAGCATCCGGTTCCAAGATGGCGTTCTAATTTTTTATTATTAAAAATGAAAATACTTTTTAAAAATTTTGCTCTTTTTTCTTATATATGATTTTTAAATTTTATTTTATAAAATAAGAGCTAACGAAAATAAAATTAAATTAAAATTGTTTATCTATCTTTATAAATAGAATCAATCAATTATGCAGTGAGCATTAAGGAAAAATAAGACTTTAGTTCAAAATTATTGAAATTTTTAATATTGGGTGAATGCAAAAGTTATGACCGTTTTTTATGATCCTAGGTAAAAAAATTTTTTCTTCAGAAATGATAAAAAGTATCTTCTTTTAAATGATTCCATTGTATAAAGGATGCTTTCCCTCGAGTTTCTATTCAGTTTTGTCCTAGCCAGAGTACAGTGAAGAGCCCTTGTTTTTTTTCAAAATGTCGGTCGATAAAGTGCATTTACGTTATTGTTTACCTTATGAATTCCGTAAAGACAATAATGCGAGTGTGGCAACCAAAAACATTTGCGAAGTTAATGGAGCAGATGTCATCAAAGTTCGACAGGTACGAAGATGGTTTACAAAATTCCGATCTGGGGATTTTTCACTAATTGATAAGCCACTTACCGGGCGACCGGTACAAGTTAAAAGTCATAATTGATACCAATCCACGTCTTACCACCAGGGAGATCGCATCGATGATGGGATTCAACCATACAACCGTATTAAGACATTTGAATCGTATGGGGATGGTTTCGCGGTACGACGTTTGGATACCTCATCGATTGTCGGCTGCCAATTTATTGGATCGTATTTCAACGTGCGTTGCTTTGAGTGCGAGACAAAAACATGAACCTTTTTTGCATCGTTTGGTAACGGAAGATGAGGAATGGGTCGTGTACAATATCGTGACAAGAAAAAGACATTGGGCTTTACTTGGACAAGCCCCATTAACAACTTCGAAAGCCGAAATCCATCAAAAAAATGTATGCTTTGTGTTTCGTGGGATTCTAAGGGTATTATGTATTTTGAACTCTTGAAACGCAATCAGACAATTACAGCAGAACGATATTGTCAGCAATTATCCACAGTGTTTCATCACGACAACGCGCGACCACAAATTGCTATGTTGACCCAACACAAGCTAAATGAGTTTAATTGGGATGTTATCAAGCATCCACCGTATTCTGCAGATCTTGCTCCTTCCGATTTTCATTTATTCCGATCACTGCAAAATTTTTTAAATGAAAAAAAATTTGATACAATAGAGCAGGTAAAAACATCTTTACTACATTTTTCGCATCAAAATCCACGGAATTTTACACTAATGGTATTATTAAGTTGATAGAAAGATGGGAAAAGGTTATAACAACGGATGTAAATTATATAATTGATTAAATAAATAATACAAATCTAAAAAAAAATTGTATAATTGTACTTCGAAAATTCAAGAAATTGCGCTCGTAGTGTCGGTAAAGATTTTTTTTTTGTAAGTAGCATTAGCCACAGGAAAGCTGTCAAAATTTCAGCTCAATCCATAGCGTAGATCAATTTCTATCGTCGATTAAAGTTAACGACATTTATTTGTGCATAACAATGGAAAAAAGCGAGTTTAGGGCTGTCATCAAACATCTCCATTTGAAAGGCTGAAGCCCGAAAGAAATCAAAGCCGAGTTGGATGCAGTTCATGGCACATCTGCACCTGTGTTTGCGACGGTTTACAATTGGCTGAATGAATTTAAACGTGGCCGTTCATCCACAAAAGATGAACATCGTTCAGGACGCCCAGTTGAGGTGTCTACTCCTGAAATCATCGACAAAATCCACGATCTGATTTTGAACGATCGGTGAATTAAAGTGCGCGAATTAGTCGAGGCCACGGGCATATCACAAGGTACAGTCGCTTCAAGTTTGCATTAAAAATTGTCTGTGAAAAAAATTTCGGCAAGATGGGTGCCGCGTTTGCTCTCAGAGGAGAATAAGCGCAATCGTGCAGTGGACTCTGAGGCTATGTTGGCACTCTTTCATCGCAATCCTGGTGAATTCCTTTGTTGATATGTCACTGTGGACGAAACCTGGATACACTACTACACTCCAGAAACGAAGAGACAGTCATCACAGTGAATTTTCAAGGGTGAACGGGCTCCGAAGAAGGCAAAAACGGTGCCATCGGCCGGCAAGGTGATGGCCACGGTCTTTTGGGATTCGCAGGGCATCATTTTTATCGACTACTTGGAAAAAGGAAAAACAATAACAGGAGCGTATTACTCGTCGTTATTGCAACGGTTGAGCGAGGAATTCAAAGAGAAACGCCCCCATCTGAAGAAGAAAAAAATCCTCTTGCATCAGGACAATGCGCGTGTGCACACCTGCGCTGTTTCCATGGCCAAAATTGTGGAATTGAGAATGGAATTGTTGCAGCATTCCGCTTATTCACCAGATTTGGCCCCCAGTGACTATTTTCTTTTCCCCAATCTGAAGAAATGGCTTGGCGGACGACGGTTCACTTCCAAAGAGGACGTCATTGCTCAAACGGATGAGTATTTTGCAGAACTTCCGAGATCCTATTTTTTGGACGGGAAAAAATTTTTGGAAAAACGGTTGGAAAAGTGTATAGAGCTAAAAAATTTTTTAAAAAAAAAACAGTTTTTTCCATCTTTTTCTAAGGACTTATTGAACGACCCTCGTATATTAGTTGTAGTGAAAAGAAATCCATTATTTTTCCATTAAATTGAAGGTTTTATTTATGCACCGTTTTGTTCGATAACTTGTTGCCATTTTGGAAGTAATTTCATAATGCCTCTCTCATAGAAACCCTCGTCCCTATTGGCAAAAAACTGGGACAGTCGATTTTCACAATCTTCTATTGAGGTGAATTTTTCGCCTGCAAAATCATTCGTCATAGTCAGGAAGAGGTGGTAATCACTTGGTGCCAGGTCCGGACTATAAGGTGGATGCATAAGAACATCCCAACCAAGGTCCCGGAACTTCTGGCGAGTCACTATCGATGTATGCGGCCTGGCATTGTCCTGATGGAACACAATTCCTCTCCTATTGGCCAAAGCTGGGTGATTGCTTCTTTCAGACGGTCCAATTGTTGACAGTATAGGTCCGAATTAAGAGTTCGGCCGTAGGGGATCAGCTCATAGTAGATGATTCCCTGCCAGTCCCACCAAACACACAGCAAAATCTTCCTGGCTGTCAATCCTGGCTTGATCACCGTTTGCGCCGGGTGACCGCGATTTGCCCACGACCGTTGTCGCTTGATGTTGTCGTAAGTGACCCACTTTTCATCACCAGTAACCATCCGCTTCAGAAATGGATCGATATTGTTGCGATTCAGCAGCGATTCGCAGATGGAAATTCGGTCCATGAGGTTTTTTTGCGATAACTCGTGTGGCACCCATACATCGAGCTTCTTTTTGTATCCAGCCTTATTTAAGTGGTTCCAAACGGTTTTTTGTGCAATATTTAGCTGCTGGGCAATCGAAACAGTGCTTGCGTGAAGCTCGGACTCGACGATTTCCATTATTCTATCGACATTATCAAAATTACCGGAACGGAATCGACGAAACCAAAATTGCGCCTGATTGACTGTTACAGTATCAGGACCATAAACACTATTCACATTTTCAGCTGCCTGGCTTGCGTTTTCGCCTTTATCGAAGAAAAACTGTTAAATATGGCGTATTTTCTCTTCTTTGACGCGTGCTAAAAAAATACTGCGTCAAGTAATCACAAAACTGTATGAAAAGGTTTTTTAGCTTTTTTTATCTTTCTAACGCCATCTAGTGCAACCCGATTGCACTTTTAAAACGGGAGATACAGACTCCTAAAGCCATCTATTGGCAAAATAATGGATTACTTTTTACTATGTAAAAAAACGGTCATAACTATTGCATTCACCAATAAATAATAGAATAAAAATCAGGTTTTTTTTATAAATTGCGTATATTATTTACTCAATTATAAATAATATATCAAAAAAATATAGCAAAAAAAAAGTTATATGGTAGATTCCTTAGCGGTGCTTTTCGTTTCTCACTTTAAACTCGGCAGACCCATAATATATTCTAGAAAATTTTTTATTTAAATTTACATTAAAAACTGAAAGTCATAAAAGGTTTTTTTTTATATTGTCCAAATCCATATCGTCCAATTGAGGTAGCAAAAAAAAAACTACTATTATCGGTCGACACTTCTCACAGTTGAGCAAAATCCACACTATAGAAAAATTTTTTCTCGGTGCAAAGCAAGCTCCCGGAACTTTTGTATTGCTTTTCATCTTAGATTCGGAAATTTTGCTTGTGTGCATAGCCATTTAGCATCGCGGATGAAAATTTGTTCACCAAATGCGGGATCCATTCTCAACTGCTCAAGAAGGGCCTAGTCATATGGTCTGGTGGTAGATTTAGGTATAAAGTGAATTGAATCTTATATGGATATAGACCCAAGTCTTTTCGAAACTTTTACAGTGCACATTATCCTCAGTAGATGGTAGTAGTAGCGTAAATACCGTATTTGGTATTGAAAAAGGTGCTTCACTAAAATTATCATAGAAGAATCTATAAATTAAAGAATATAAATCTTATAGAAAAGCTGTTACTGATTTATTGTCCATTTAAAAAAGAAATTGTCCAAAAGCTCATGGGATATTTTTTTTGAAAAAATCTATCGAATATGATTTAAGTAAACTGTTTTAAGCAATAATTTTTTATGTTTTTTATTTTTTTATTTTTACAGATTGTGAACATAAAAGGGGGCATCGACAATTGTACAGAGTATTTTTGATTGAAGGGATTGGATTCGACAGGAATTAGAAGGCTTAGTAGATTCCCAGAGTTAAAGTCCGTATGTCCATATGGGTTTCAGTAAGGTTTTTTATATCAGTACTTTGCTGTCTATAGTAAGTTTGGAACGTTTTTATAGAAGTCGAAGTAGTTTTAGGTAACGTCTTTTACGTTATTGTCTTTTAAGTCTTGTATGTGGGTTCCATATCAGGCGTTTGTCTAAGTTCAGTCCTAGGTACCGAGCTTCGGTGTGTTGTGGTATTTCATTGCCATTAAGGTATATGGGAGGGTATGACTCACGATGGAGAGTGAAAATTACCTTGGTAGATTTACGTTCATTGACTTTTATTCTCCATCTAGTAAACCAGTTCTGGAGCGTTTGGATTTAGATTTGGAGAGTTTCGGAAGCATGTTGGGGATTTTCGCTAGATGCAAGGCAGGCTGTATCATCGGCGTATGTAGCAAAGAAGATATTAGGGCAAATTGGGATATCGGATGTGTAAATGTTGTAGAGGGTCCAAGTATGCTACCCTGAGGAACCCCAGCTAATATCGGAGAGATATTGGAGAGTTCGTTGGATTCATTTACTTGGAAGTGTCGGTTGGAAAGGAATGATCTTAGGACTAGGAAATAGGTGGAAGGAAGGAACCTCTTTAGTTTCCAGAGTAGATCCGGGTGCCAAACTCTATCAAAAGCTTGACTTATGTCAAGAAACACACCGGGACAGTACTCTTTTCTTTCTAAAGAGGATGCAATGAAATCGACAACTCGATGACACTGCTGGGTAGTGGAGTGCTCGGCGCGGAAACCAAACTGGTGATTAGGAATTAAATTTGAAGATTCGTGTAGAGGATGTAAGCGGCGAAGGAGGATTTTTTCAAAGATTTTTTTTTTGGTTTATTGGGATTTATTGGTTTATTGGGCTTCGGGATCATTTTAATGATGGCGAATGGCCAGAGAATTGGAAAATGTGTTGTTCTAAGGATGGAGTTATATATTGTGGCAAGGAAAACTACTGCTCTTTTAGGGAGTTGTCGGAGTATATTGGAGGTAATCAGATCATAGCCAGTAGCTTGATTAAATTGGCAACTTCGGAAGGAGTGATTGCCTTAGGGGGAAGACTCATGGGTAAAGGAATGGATAGTTCCGTCTCGATTGTAGTGCAATGAGTCCTGTCTAATATGTCCTCATGTGGAGTAAATGTTTGTACAAGGTGTTCAGCAAAAGCGTCTGCTTTATGTTTGTCCGTTTTGCCGCAGGTTCCGTCAGTTTTTCGTAAAGGGTGCTTTGTTTTTCTATAAGATAGTATTTGCCTTGTAGCAGTCCACAAAGTTCTGTTTTTCATTAGGTTTTTAAAACTAGAAAGATATTATTAAAGGAACAATGATTTTCGGAAAAAAGTTTCGCTTCTCTTACAGATCTTAATTAAAAGTAAATGTTTGAAAAGAAAATTTGTCAGTTACAAAATATTGTAAGAATTCCTATTAAAAAAAAAGAGTCTATAACATCCGCTTCAGCTTGAACATCTTAATTCAGCATTTGGAAAAAATTATTTAAAAAAAAATACAATAAATAAAATTATATTCTTTTCTTATTTGTGTGCGTACACAAGAAATATAAGAATTTTTTTTGTTTTTGACCTAAATTTTATAATAAAAATAAAATACTTTTTATAGCCATTTAATTTGGAACCATTTTAAGATACTCGTACTCATAGTATTTATTGTTGAATAAGAAATTTATTGTTTGTCGTATGGTTTTTTTTAAAAAAAAAAAATGTATTTTAAAACATTTCTATTTATAATTTAATCATTTAACTGTAATGGTTTTAATTTAATATCATATAAAATTGTATCTTTTCTTCAGTTGCCATTTAATACTCGTACATTAATTGTTGATAATATTTTTCCACCTATTTTTATCCACAATGGAAAATAAATTGAATATTATAAAAAATTAACCACATTAATGTTAATTATGATTGTGGTTTCATTCAAAATAATTTAAATAAAAGCTCAGAATTTTTGTTTGCATTAGTATTAAAAGTAGTTTTAAAAAAAAAAATTAAAATCGAATTCCAACGTAGATACTCAAAGTTTTCTGATGATTGAAATTGCGTAGGTTTAGGCATTTTGTTTACGAGATTTCTGTTTTATTTTTTGTTGATTTATTATCAGTTTTATTATTATTTTATTACTGTATACAACTTCGTATATGAGAGCGGATATTATTATTTTCGATATTTATTTTGTATTTATAATCTGGTCCCGTATAACACGGTCAGATGGCTTTCTACTACGAAGTGTGGTGGAGTTCATAATTAATTGCGGTGTGCATTATTAGCAAAATATGATAAAAAAATTCAAAATTCAAAAATAAATAATACTAAAAATATTTCATAAAAACCTATACAAGTTATAATATTTAATTTTATTTTAATAATATTAAATATTCATTATAAATAGTACTAAAAAGTTTATCCAATTTAAGGTAGAAAAAATTAAATTAAATTAAATATATTTAAAATTTGAATTTTAATATATAATAATTAGAAATATTTTCTATTATTTAGAGAGAGTTTCTATATCAAATCCAATACAGAAAAAATGGTTTCATTTTAAAATAGTTTTTTTAGAAAACGTACTGTAAAAGTACATATCATAATTTATCGACTGATTAAAATCAATACCGTGTTATACGAGGGCCCAGTTTATTTAAAAATTATCAATACCATTATTTTAGATTTTCTTATTTTTTCCTTACTAATACAGGTACATTTAAATACGAATTGTTGGCACATCAGATGGAAAACTATGAAGGCAGTCTGATAAGTCAGTGACAAATGTAAGAAATCGAGTTTATATAAGAAAATTATGATTTTTGTATTATTTGACCTTCTTAAATATATAAAAAATCTTATAATTATCCGGCAGCCATTGAAAGCAAACAAAGTTTATGCTTTTTTATTATTATAAAAAAAATTTAATTTGTTTGTTAATAAAACATTATATTTTGAGGGAAAAAACTATATGCTCGTATGAAACTAAAACCCAGATTGTTGGCACATCAGATGGAAAACTATGAGGGCAGTCTGATAAGTCAGTGATAAATGTAAAAAATCAAATTGATATCAGAAAACCACGATTTTTATTATTATCTGACATGCCTAAATATATAATATATAAAATTTTATAAATATCGGGCAGCTATTGAAAGAAATCAAAGTTTATGCTTTTTTATTATTATAAAAAAAAAATTAATTTGTGTGTTAATAGAGCACTATATTTTGAGGGAAAAAACTATACGTTCGTATGAAACTAAAACCCAGATTGTTGGCACATCAGATGGAAAACTATGAGGGCAGTCTGATAAGTCAGTGACAAATGTAAGAAATCGAGTTTATATAAGAAAATTATGATTTTTTTATTATTTGACCTTCTTAAATATATAAAAAATCTTATAATTATCCGGCAGCCATTGAAAGCAAACAAAGTTTATGCTTTTTTATTATTATAAAAAAAATTTAATTTGTTTGTTAATAAAACATTATATTTTGAGGGAAAAAACTATACGCTCGTATGAAACTAAAACCCAGATTGTTGGCACATCAGATGGAAAACTATGAGGGCAGTCTGATAAGTCAGTGATAAATGTAAAAAATCAAATTGATATCAGAAAACCACGATTTTTATTATTATCTGACATGCCTAAATATATGATATATAAAATTTTATAAATATCGGGCAGCTATTGAAAGAAATCAAAGTTTATGCTTTTTTATTATTATAAAAAAAAAATTAATTTGTGTGTTAATAGAGCACTATATTTTGAGGGAAAAAACTATACGTTCGTATGAAACTAAAACCCAGATTGTTGGCACATCAGATGGAAAACTATGAGGGCAGTCTGATAAGTCAGTGACAAATGTAAGAAATCGAGTTTATATAAGAAAATTATGATTTTTTTATTATTTGACCTTCTTAAATATATAAAAAATCTTATAATTATCCGGCAGCCATTGAAAGCAAACAAAGTTTATGCTTTTTTATTATTATAAAAAAAATTTAATTTGTTTGTTAATAAAACATTATATTTTGAGGGAAAAAACTATACGCTCGTATGAAACTAAAACCCAGATTGTTGGCACATCAGATGGAAAACTATGAGGGCAGTCTGATAAGTCAGTGATAAATGTAAAAAATCAAATTGATATCAGAAAACCACGATTTTTATTATTATCTGACATGCCTAAATATATGATATATAAAATTTTATAAATATCGGGCAGCTATTGAAAGAAATCAAAGTTTATGCTTTTTTATTATTATAAAAAAAAAATTAATTTGTGTGTTAATAGAGCACTATATTTTGAGGGAAAAAACTATACGTTCGTATGAAACTAAAACCCAGATTGTTGGCACATCAGATGGAAAACTATGAGGGCAGTCTGATAAGTCAGTGACAAATGTAAGAAATCGAGTTTATATAAGAAAATTATGATTTTTTTATTATTTGACCTTCTTAAATATATAAAAAATCTTATAATTATCCGGCAGCCATTGAAAGCAAACAAAGTTTATGCTTTTTTATTATTATACAAAAAATTTAATTTGTTTGTTAATAGAGCACTATATTTTGAGGGAAAAAACTATACGTTCGTATGAAACTAAAACCCAGATTGTTGGCACATCAGATGGAAAACTATGAGGGCAGTCTGATAAGTCAGTGACAAATGTAAAAAATTGAGTTTATATAAGAAAATCATGATTTTTTTATTATTTGACCTTCTTAAATATATAAAAAATCTTATAAATATCCGGCAGCCATTGAAAGCAAACAAAGTTTATGTTTTTTTATTATTATAAAAAAAATTTAATTTGTTTGTTTATAAAACATTATATTTTGAGGGAAAAAACTATATGCTCGTATGAAACTAAAACCCAGATCATTGGCACATCAGATGGAAAACTATGAGGGCAGTCTGATAAGTCAGTGATAAATATAAGAAATCGGGTTTATATAAGAAAATCATGATTTTTTTATCATTTGACATTGTTAAATATATGGTATATAAAATTTTATAAATATCTGGCAGCCATTGAAAGTAAACAAAGTTTATGCTTTTTTATTATTATAAAAAAAGTGAACTTTGTGTGTTAATAAAATATTGTATTTTGATAACATAAAAACTATAAACTCGTATAAAACCAAAAACCCAGATTTAATAGTATTATAGAGACTCCCCGTATGGAATGATTCGGAAGTGGTTTACTAAATTTCATTTTGGTCGTATTTGCACGAGTGACATTGTGCGCCCAGGATCATGACAAATTAAAGTTACCATCAAAGAAATTAGCAAAAAAATCTATGATATTGTTTTAAATGGTCATGCAATGAAAATGTATGCGTTTTTTTGACATTGCAACAATTTTTTTAAAAAACCTGTACGCAACATCTTACATTAAATTTTGGATATAAAAAAGTTACCAGCGAGGCGGGTAATATGTTTGGTAACATCTGACCGAAAACGTATTTGTGCAATAAATTTAATGAAGCGTTTGGATATTTGAAAGCGTCTATTCATAACTGTTGACAAATTACTAGAAACTAAAGAAGATTCATCAAGAAAGGCAAAAATGGTTCCGAAATGCACATGCAAATTTTTAATCTATCGACTATTTTGAAAAAGTTCCATAATAAAATCAAGACAAAAATGCACTTGCACATTGATCGAAAATTGCACTAATAAAATCTATACATCCCAACCTGTACCTTTTTTTTAGTTGCCAAACATGAAGAAATGGCTTAATAGAAAGAAATTTACATCCAATTCTAAAGTTATAACCGAAACTGTAGTCAATTTTGTAGAGTTTCGCAAATTGTACTAAAGAAATTTTATAAAAAAATTTGATTATCATTTGGTGAAGTTAATCTAGCTAAATAAAGATTATGTTAAAAATTTTATCAATAAATTAATTTGTTGCTTTAAATTATCACTGAATTATCAGACTGTCATCGTAGACCTACTTAAACACAAACAAGAGAATTTATATAAGCAATAACTTAGGTGTTGTTTTTTCTTCTCTTTTTTTTTGAAGCTGATTTTTTCTTTATTATCAACTAAAAATATAATATAGACACTTGTCACTTGGCCAATAAGAACAAAAATGCCTAAAATACGAATAAACAAAATATTTCCAAACACATTTAAAAGAACTATCAAAATAAAATCTTTGGTATGTATTTGATTTGTTATACAATCTCTCAAAATATTCTGTAATATTTTGTATGGAATGAAAATATTTCCAATAAATTCATAATTTCTTTTATTATTATTTCGTTTTGAATAAACTTGTTGGATTTTTTGAGAAAAATAATAAATGATAAAATTCCTTAAATAAATTATAGAAGGGAAAAAATCTTTTTCATATAAATGAGAAATACTTTCATATTTTCTAAACCATAAGTAGTAATATTGGTTTTTTTTTTAAAATTTTTTATTAAAGCTAATTTTCTATGTGAAATATATTTTTTTTTACTTGACCAATAAAACTAACTAAACTGGAGATATTAAAGGAAAAGAGAAAAAAATATTTATTAACAAACAAAAAAAATCTTGTTGAAAATTAGTTTTAGTTAGGAGTAAAAATTTAGGAAAGAAATTGATTCTAAGAAATTGTTGATTGCTTTTATGGTTGCCTGAAGCTGTAAAAATATCTGCCTTACCCTTAGAATGGCTCATACTTTTTATTCGTTTAGCGAAAGTTATTAGCTAGGATTTGTAATAGAGAAAATAATTTTGTTTACTCTTATTTTTATAGTGAAAGATTAAAAAATAATATTATATCTATATTTGACCAAATATATGTGTAGTTATATATTTACAAATTTAATATGACCACCGATTAAGCAACAAGTACAGATACAATAATGTAAAATATACTTTTTCTTATTACCAGATGTATAAGCATAAATCCGCTGTTTTTTTTACCAAAAAAAAAAACATGTTTTTTTTTACTTTCTAGTAAATAACAAATTTATTCAAAGTACTTGCCCTCGTTAGCTACACATTTTTCTGTAGCTAGCGAGGGGTAATTTGTGGATACCACGCAAAAAAAAATTCCTTCTCTTTCGAGGCAAACCACTCATCAAGCCATTTTCGGACGTCTTCGTAAGAATCAAAATGCTGCTCAGTGAGCGCGTGACCCATTGACAAAAACAGGTGGTAGTCGGAAGGGGCCAGGTCTGATGAATAAGCGAGGTGGTATAGCACCTCTAAGTTGAGTGTCTCAAAGTAGTTTCGGACCATTTTGGACGTATGCGATGGTGCGTTGACGTGGAGGAAAATCAGCTTTTCATGTCTTTGTTGATAATCCGTCCTTTTTTCACGAAGAGCACGGTGCAATATAATCATTTCTTGGTGATAGCGGTGGGCATTGATAGTTTCACCAGGTTTCGAAATCTCTTAGTAGACGATACCCTGCTGATCCCACCAAACGCACAGCATCGTCTTCCGTTCAAAGCGATTTGGTCTTGGGGAAGATGTTGATGGTTGGCCGGGATCAACCTACGATTTTTTGCGTTTAGGATTCTCGAAATATATCCACTTTTCATTGCATGTCACAATCCGATGTAGGAACGATTTTTTTTGTCTGGCGAGCAAGATTTTGCATTTGTTTTGGCGTCGCTCCATCTCATTTTTCGATCTTTTCAATCTTCTCCATGGCACGCAGACGCATAGAAATGGCTGATTTAATAACACCCAATTGCTCCGCGAGCATTTTTTGCGATTGGGTATCGTCTTCGTCCAAAAGAGCCTGCAATTGATAGTCCTAAGCCTTTCTAATTTCGGCAGCCGATTTCTTCAAATTGAAGCAGAAAAGTAGAGTTTCCCGCATATGCTCTTTTTCTGGCACAAAACTAGACATGATTACCAAAGAAAAAATGTATTTTGTTGTACGAAATTGCTGACAATGTGCACTGATTAATGTTGACAGATGTCAAACTCATAAAAAAAAGTATGGCGTACCCATGGTAGCTTAATACGCTCACTCACGCCATCTATGACCTTATACACCTGGTATATTTATAGAAAAACAATTCTTTCTTTTCGTAATGAGTAAATTCTTGTTATACATAAACTATGTTATTAAAAAACTGCATTTAAATTATGAACTATTTGGGAATTTATAATTAAAATAAACCCCAAAAAAATAATATGCGGTTCCATCAGATTGGCGGCTACTGCCAATACATTTTTGATTTATTGAAGACAAAATTTGACAATAATGCGATTAAACTATTAATTACCCATAATTCTGATACTACCCTGGAAACTAGCAATATTTGACGCCTTGAAAGCCAACATTAAGTAAAATATTGTACAGATAGGGTCGTATTCGATGAGCATCATTAAAAACAGTCCCGAAGTGATCATATACCCGAAATTGTCTTAGCCAAAATTTAATACTTTCTTATAAAGGATTAAAAAAACTTAATTTAGATTTTGATAAAATTACTATTTTAATATTTTGCTTGGACCTTTCGATTATGCATAATAAAATGAATAAATGTCCAATATCAGATTTTGTATAGGACTCGATCCTTTTAAAGTAATTTTTGGGTTTTTTTTGTACATGTCGGCCTATAATTCGGTTATTTCTTAATGTATTTCGATATTTAACTAATCTAAATCTTAAACATACAATGCGTAAGTATTAGTTTCTGCATAGTTTAATTAAGAGAAATTCAACGCCGTCAAATCATATGATCTTAGAGGCCATTTGATATCAACAAATCTCGAAATTATGCGTCCTGGTTACTTTTTGCGCTTATTGTGTGGCTTGTGGCGTAATCTCAGTAAAATCGCAAATAATCGGAACTAAAATTTTTAAACCCAAACTGTTAAAAAAATTGGTTAAAATAGCGCACAGAATTGACGGTTCAAAAATATTGACCAATGACAGCTTTGGATCAAAATTCACACCTGGCAGTCCTTTTTTTTTTACAAATACAATGGCTTTAATGCAGTCACTTTTCTTTTGCATAATTTTTCGAGCCTTTATATACCAATTATACTTATTGACGTATCCACCAAGTGAGAAATGACCCTCCATAATCTCCTCTGAAAGCGAAAAAATGACTTTTAAAACTTGTTTAGAAAATTTTATAATTTATACACGTTATTGTATTTAATAATTTGGATAAATAATAATAAATGGCAACATTTATAAGTAAAAATAAATAAATCTATAATAAATCGAAAAATTGATAACGTGTTAGTTTAAAAATAAATGCTCATAAAAAATTCCATTTGGGGTAGTTTTTTTGTTTTCCATATAACGCCGTCAAATCGCATGATCTTAGAGGCCATTTGTTATCATCAAATCTCGAAATTATGCGTCCTGGCTACTTTTTGCGCTTATTGCGTAATTTCAGTAAAGTCACAAATAGTCCAGTCTCAAATTTTTAAGCTCAAACTGTAAAAAAATTGGTTAAAATAGCGCTCAGAATTGACGGTTCAAAAATATTTATATCTGGCAGTCCTTTTTTGCAAATACAATGGCTTTAATGCAGTCACTTTTCTTTTGCAAGATTTTTGGAGCCTTTATATGCCAATTACATTTATTGACGTATCCACCAAGTGAGAAATGAGCCTACATAATCTCCTATTACAATGAAATAATGACTAATTTTATAGAACATTTTATAATTTATACACGTTATGTTATTTAAAAGTAAAAATAAACAAAACTATAGGGTTTTCGAGTAAGCGTGATATGATTTCTTTTTTTTTAAAAACGCACGAATTATTAAGAAAATTCAAATGTTTTTATTTAGTGTGAAGTACAATCGATACAATTAAATTCTGAATAAAACATCATTCAAATGGCCTCCACGACATTTTTTGCAGGAACGAATTCGATTAACCCAATTTTCGAGCACTTTTTCCACTAAATCAAGTCGTATGTCATGGAATAGCACGTTCAATATTGACTTTTAAAGCTTGAAGAGAGTCTAGTTTATTGCTAAAGACCAATGACTTTAAATAACCTCACAAAAAATAGTCTAATAATTTTAAATCACAACTTCTTGGAGGCCATTCAATGTCACAATTTCTTTAAATAATTGAATCTCCAAACTTTTATCGCAATAATTCGGTTATTGCACGTGCTGTGTGGCACGTAGCCCCTTCTTGTTAGAACCAGCTATTGTCAAGATCAACTTCTTCCAATTTCGGTCATAAAAATTTGGTTATCATCGATATATACCGCTCTCCATTGACAGTAACGGTGTTACCAGCTTCATTTCGAAAGAAGTATGGACCGATGATTCCACCAGACCAAAAACCACACCAAACTGTCAATTTAGGTGTTTATTTACCGCACCACTCATATAAAAGTGAGCCTTATCGGAGAAGATGATTTCCTTAAATTGGAGAACGTTTATTTTGATAATAAAATTAAATAATTTGTAAACGTTGTTCTTTTATGATAAAATTGTAAACATTACTGAATATTTTAATAAAAATAAAAGACAAATTATGACTTATAACAAATGGCCGAAACGTCACTTAGAAATCATATCATTCTTATTGGAAAACCCTATATAATAGACCGCAAAATGGATAACTTTTATTATCTTAAAAATAAATGCTCATAAAAAATCCCATTTGGGGTAGTTTTTTTTTTTTGTTTTTCATGACCCAATAATATCATAAAAATTTTCCAATTTGTTCGTTTTTTTTTTTAAATACCCAAAAATCCTGTAAGTACAACTAATTCTATAAAAAATAAATATTAAATTTTACAATTTTACTGAGCAAAAAAGAAAACCGTTTATAATTTATAAAATATTTTATTTGAAGAAAAAAAATCTTAAAATTTTTTTACAGATGAAAACTTGGAAAATACTCAACATGAAAAGCTCAGAATTGTTCGAGATTATCTTAATTAAAAAATATATGCTCAAAAGGTACGAACCTTTATATATATATGTGTATGTGTATGTTAACAGTTTAACTATTGCATAAATTTAATCAAATTTCATCTTTTGAACTTGAATTTGAGATTTATTATATAAGGAATAATAAGAAGAGATTGAATATCTTGTCTACCTCATCATAACTTCTAATGCTTCTGACAAGTGAACCAATTTCCGAAGGCTGTCTTCAACCTAAATCTCTCTAATAAAATAAAAAAACCTTTTTGATGCTATCGATATTTTCTTTAACATATCATAATTTCCATCTGCTTTGCTTACTTATAACCAGTGAACGAATAAATTTTCCAGAATTCCAAGTTCTTATACAGAAAAGTGTTGCGCTTTACTCGTCCTTTAATAACCATAAAGCATGAAAATTTTTACTTAAATATTTACTTAACCAGTGAAATATCAAAATTTATCTCTTTTTTATCCTCAATTTATTATTTTTACTAGAATAAATCTTTCGTTTTTGCTGGACTGTCACTAAATATCACGTCAAATAAGGTTTTAGTATCAGAAAATTTATTGTGTCTTTTTCTGAAATTATGACTGACTAAATTCTGGGCGATTTTGCAATATTTTTACAAAAACTACAGTAGTATTATTATCAAAAGTGTAGTAGAAAAATTATCAATTATTTTTTAACTTCCATCTAATCAGAAAGAAATCGATTTCAGTTTATTTTGTGTGGAAAATTATTTGACAAATTATTATTAAGTCCTGACCCGTTAGGGCGTTGGATTGGTGTGAGCAATCGGTTTAATGCGTCGGATTACATTTTTGTAAGATTTTTATACACACAGCAAACGGACCTATCCCAAAGCTCCCAGACATGCATGCAACTCATGTATCAGTTTTTGAGTTTGGAAAAAATCACATGGATTGGCAGTATGGGAATGCGGATGAGGAGTGCTGCTAGATTAATAGGAATAGTTGTGTGATAGTGGAATACGAATCTCACTCAAGGAGAGGAAATGGTGGAGTATCTGAGTGATTGCAATTTCCGAGGTGACACGAAGAACCCCTATTTCTGGACCATCCAATAACTTATCATAAGCTTCTATACTAACTTATTCTGTGGCCGAAGAGAAGCCCCAGTTTTCGACTTTTGAAAAAGTCACACGGTATGTCTTCGGGTGAATACAGGGGCTAGGGAATCACAAAACTCCATTTTTTCAATAAAAACTCATTGCTTCCGATGGCCATGTGATAGGGGATATGAACCTCCTTCAGAGAGATGGGAAATATACATCACTCAAGGAGGTAAGTTGGAGCATCCAAGTATCTGCAATGTCCGATCTAACACGAAGAACCCCTATTTCTGAGCGTTTGAAGGAGTTTCTATGTTACTCAATAGTCTGAGCCTACGAGAACACTCATTTTTCGGCTTTCGAAAAAGCCTCATGGTCCGTGTGAAGGGAAGGGGGGCTTTGGAACCACATAAAAGCAGTTTTTCGATAAAACCTCGTCGACAGCGGAGGTCGGATGATAGGAGAAAATGAACCTCATTCAGAGAGGTGCGAAATAAACATCACTCAAGGAGGTCAGTTGGAGTATCCAAGTATCTGCAATGTCCGATCTAACGAGAAGATTCCCTATTTCTGAGCGTTTGAAGGAGTTTCTATGTTACTCAATAGTCTGAGCCTACGAGAACACTCATTTTTCGGCTTTCGAGAAAGCCACATGCTCGATGTGAAGGGAAGGGGGGCTTTGGAACCACATAAAAACATTTTTTCGATAAAACCTCGTCGACAGCGGAGGTCGTGTGATAGAAGAAAATGAACCTCATTCAGAGAGGTGGTAAATAAACATCACTCAAGGAGGTAAGTTGGAGTATCCAAGTATCTGCAATGTCCGATCTAACGAGAAGATTCCCTATTTCTGAGCCTTTGAAGAAGCTTCTATGTTACTCAATAGTCTGAGCCTACGAGAACACTCATTTTTCGGCTTTCGAAAAAGCCTCATGGTCCGTGTGAAGGGAAGGGGGGCTTTGGAACCACATAAAAGCAGTTTTTCGATAAAACCTCGTCGACAGCGGAGGTCGGATGATAGGAGAAAATGAACCTCATTCAGAGAGGTGCGAAATAAACATCACTCAAGGAGGTCAGTTGGAGTATCCAAGTATCTGCAATGTCCGATCTAACGAGAAGATTCCCTATTTCTGAGCGTTTGAAGGAGTTTCTATGTTACTCAATAGTCTGAGCCTACGAGAACACTCATTTTTCGGCTTTCGAGAAAGCCACATGCTCGATGTGAAGGGAAGGGGGGCTTTGGAACCACATAAAAACATTTTTTCGATAAAACCTCGTCGACAGCGGAGGTCGTGTGATAGAAGAAAATGAACCTCATTCAGAGAGGTGGTAAATAAACATCACTCAAGGAGGTAAGTTGGAGTATCCAAGTATCTGCAATGTCCGATCTAACGAGAAGATTCCCTATTTCTGAGCCTTTGAAGAAGCTTCTATGTTACTCAATAGTCTGAGCCTACGAGAACACTCATTTTTCGGCTTTCGAAAAAGCCACATGATCCGTGTAAAGGGAAGGGGGGCTTTGGAACCACATAAAAACATTTTTTCGATAAAACCTCGTCGACAGCGGAGGTCGTGTGATAGAAGAAAATGAACCTCATTCAGAGAGGTGGGAAATAAACATCACTCAAGGAGGTAAGTTGAAGTATCCAAGTATCTGCAATGTCCGATCTAACGCGAAGAATCCCTATTTCTGAATCTTTGAAGAAGCCTACGAAAACCTTCACTTTGCGGCTTTCGAAAAAAAACCCACATGGTCCCGATGACGGAGGGGTTGTCTAACCACAGGACTCCAATTTTCTAAAAAAATTCATTGATAGCGATGGCCACGTGTACTGCTTGAGAACACATTTTTTTGAGCTTTTCAAGAATTTTTTTTATAAAAAAAGCTTTTTTTATAAAGAAGTTTTTGAAAGGTTCTACATTTTTATCAGTTTCAGGTTTTAAAAGCTTGCTTCTTTGGCCCTCTAAAAAAAAAAATTTTGCCACTAAAAAACTTATTCTCTTAATTCTAAACAGGCTTGTTAGAACTTTGATAAGCTTAACAATAACAAACACACAACTTCACTTATCACACCGTATATGATCGCATAGTAACTGAATGAGAATGAGGTTGAAACTTGTACTGCACGTGCAGGAGGGATGAACGGAAAAGTCATGTGAAGGAGGAGAGCCCGCACTGTTGCCAGATTGCTCTTTTGTTCGAACATACTTTCCCATCCTTTCTATTTTACAGAATTGTTCAGCTTTATCAATCTTTGTCATAATTGTAAATTTCCATAACTTTTCAATAAGCAAATTGCATTATTATAATTTAGTAGAAGAAAATTGAACAGATACCATCTTTTCAATTATTCGTTAACAATCCATCATGGAGCATGGAAAATTCGACTTATCTCCTCTGTTCGATAGTGGAAAATTCTATGCTGTTTTGCTATAAAGAGTACGATTTGTATCATTTGGAAAGTATGCACACAGCAAACAGAATTCAATCTTTGCAAATGGTACTGGCTATTATAGGAGATGATTGATCGTATAACTATCATGTCTATTAAAGAGGAAGCATATTTATTATTTTGAATGTTTTCGAAGCAACAGAACACGTAAAATTGATTGAATGAATGTGCCAGCATGGATTATGAAATTGCAAAGACAAGATAAAGTACATTTTTATTATTTCAATCAAGAGAAGTAAATCAAATTACTTTAAGGAATTAGATTTGATTTGGAACGATGCGATTCAGTGCCAGCTAAAATGATTTTTTTCAAATTCAAAAGAAGAGCTCCTAAAATGAAATTAATTCATTTAAAATTGCTTCAAAGTGACCAATGAGAATTTTCTCAAAAAAAAACATAACAAGTGTGGTCGTTTTTTTTTGTACAATTTAGACGTACGGTCATGGAATACAAAAATAAATTTACAATGCATGACCGAGTATACTACAAATGAAAGAGTTCACATCAATTCACATTCGTTGCAATTCTATTTCAATCTCAAGTTCACTTTATGGAGCAGAACATAAAATTTTCCAAAATTGATTTTCTTTGCATCAATTTTTTGTCATGAACGAAATTTATAAGTTCATTTCTGTAATACAATTTGAATAATTCCAGCTAAAAGAAACTGAACTTGAAGAGAATTTTAAAAGGAAGCAATTTTTAAGGAAAAAGAAAACAGAACATCCTAATTTGGTTTGAAGAAATTTTTCTACTAGGAAATATTCTTCAAGTTACAGTAAATCGAATTGCAAAAAAATCACTTACATATTTTCATTCATTTAATTTTTATAGAAGGATATTTTGAGAGAAAATTTTTTCATTGTTGAACTTCAAATTTAGGAAATTTCTAATTAATCGACAAAAACATTTTCTGTAGTATTTTCCAAAAAAAAAAAAAAAGTTTTTTTAAAAGTGTTCAAATATTGACCAAATTTTATAATCCACAAACATTCAATATTTTTTTTTATGGTAAGAATCCATAAAATTTCAATCTTTCAATTTTTTACAAATTTTCTTAACCATTTTTTTTGTTTTGTGAAAAGCCTTAAGATTTCGAAAATATCTTAAGTAGCGTGAAAATTTACAAAAACAAAAATTCTCTAAAATTCTTAAAATTATTTTCAATTTCTTAAAATTTCTTGAAATTTTCCAAAAATTCCTAAGAATTTGTTAAGTTTTATTTATCTAACATTTAAGGTTTGGTAAAGATTTTAAAAATGACTTATAATTTTTTGAAATTCCTTAAAATATACTTAAATTCTTAAAATATCTTATAATTCCTTAAAATATCCTAATTTATTTTAAAACTTCATGAAATTTCTGGAAACTTCATAAAATTTCTAAAAATTTACAAAAATTTCAAAAAATTTTCAGAAAATTTTTTAAAATTTATAAAAATTTAAAATTTGCTAAATATTCTCAAAATTACTTAACATTGATTTTATAACTTCATGAAATTCTTGAAAACTTCCAAAATTTCCGAAATTTTTTTAAAATTAATTAAAATTTCTTAAAATTTAAATTCCTAAAAACTCCCCAAAATTTCTTAATATTTCCGAAAATTTGTTAAAATACCCTAAAATTTAAAAAAATTTATTATTTGGTTAATATTCTTAAAATTATTTAAAATTGCTTAAAATATCCTAATTTTTTTTAAAACTTCATAAAATTCCTGAAAACTTCATAAAATTTCTAAAAATTTACTAAAATTTCAAAAAATTTTCAGAAAATTTGCTCAAATTTATAAAAATTTAAAATTTGCTAAATATTCTCAAAATTACTTAAAATTCCTTAAAGTATCCTAATTGATTTTATAACTTCATGAAATTCCTAAAAACTTCCAAAATTTCCGAAATTTTTTTTAAATTAATTAAAATTTCTTAAAATTTAAATTCCTAAAAACTCCCCAAAATTTCTTAACATATCCAAAAATTTGTTAAAATACCCTAAAATTTAAAAAAATATATAATTTGGTAAATATTCTTAAAATTATTTAAAATTGCTTAAAATATCCTAATTTTTTTTAAAACTTCATAAAATTCCTGAAAACTTTATAAAATTTCTAAAAATTTATTAAAATTTCAAAAAAAATTCAGAATATTTGTTAAAATTTAATAAAATTTATAAAAATTGAAAATTTGCTAAATATTCTCAAAATTATTTAAAAATCCTTAAAGTAGCCTAATTTATTTTATAACATTATGAAATTCCTAAAAACTTCCCAAAATTTCTTAACATTTCCAAAAATTTGTTAAAATACTCTAAAATTTTTAAAAATTTAAAATTTGCTAAATATTCTTAAAAGTGTATAAAATTCCTTAAAATATCCTAATTTTTTCTTAAAACTTCATAAAATTTCTAAAAATTTCTTAAAATATTTTTAACATTTCCGAAAATTTGTTAAAACTCCTTAAATTTTCTAAACATTTAAAATTTACTAAATATTCTTAAAATTACTCACATTTCCTTAAAATATCATAATTTTTTTGTAACTTGATAAAATTCCTGGTAACTTCATAAAATTCCTGGCAACTTCATATATTTTCTGAAATCTTTTTAAAACATTTTTAACATTTCTAAAAATTTGTTAAAACTCCTTAAATTTTGTAAAAATTTAAAATTTTACTAAATATTTTAAAAAATTACTTAAATTTCCTTAAAATGTCCTAATTTTCATATAACTTGATAAAATTCCTAGCAACTTCATGAAATTCCTGGCAACTTCATAAAATTCCTGAAAACTTCATAAAATTTCTAAAAATTTACTAAAATTTCAAAAAAATTTCAGAAAATTTGTTAAAATTTAATCAAATTTATAAAAATTTAAAATTTGCTAAATATTCTCAAAATTATTTAAAAATCCTTAAAGTAGCCTAATTTATTTTATAACATTATGAAATTCTTAAAAACTCCCCAAAATTTCTTAACATTTCCAAAAATTTGTTAAAATACTCTAAAATTTTTAAAAATTTAAAATTTGCTAAATATTCTTAAAAGTATATAAAATTCCTTAAAATATCCTAATTTTTTCTGAAAACTTCATAAAATTTCTTAAAATATTTTTAACATTTCCGAAAATTTGTTAAAATTCCTTAAATTTTCTAAACATTTAAAATTTACTAAATATTCTTAAAATTACTTACATTTCCTTAAAATATCATAATTTTTTTGTAACTTGATAAAATTCCTGGTAACTTCATAAAATTCCTGGCAACTTCATATATTTTCTGAAATCTTTTTAAAACATTTTTAACATTTCTAAAAATTTGTTAAAACTCCTTAAATTTTGTAAAAATTTAAAATTTTACTAAATATTTTAAAAAATTACTTAAATTTCCTTAAAATGTCCTAATTTTCATATAACTTGATAAAATTCCTAGCAACTTCATGAAATTCCTGGCAACTTCATAAAATTCCTGAAAATTTCTTAAAATATTTTTAATATTTCCGAAAATTTGTTAAAATTCCTTAAATTTTCTAAACATTTAAAATTTACTAAATATTCTTAAAATTACTTACATTTCCTTAAAATGTCCTAATTTTTTTGTAACTTGATAAAATTCCTAGCAACTTCATGAAATTCCTGGCAACTTCATAAAATTCCTGAAAACTTCCTAAAATTTCTTAACATTTGCGAAAGTTTATTAAAATTTCATAAACTTTCTAAACATTTAAAATTTTACTAAATATTCTTAAAATTACTTGAATTTTTTTAAAATGTCCTAATTATTTTTGTAACTTGATAAAATTCCTGGCAACTTCAAGAAATTCCTAGAAACTTCATAAAATTCCTAAAATTTCTTAAAATTTCCTAAAATTTCTTAAAACTTCATAAAATTTCTAAATATTTAAAATTTGAATAATACCTAAAATTACTTAAAATTCCTTAAAATATCCTAACTATTTTGGTAAAACGTCGTAAAATTCAGAAAAACTTCATAAAATTCCTGAAAACTTCCAAAAAACTTTTTAAAATTCTTAACATTTTTTTTTTTTTTTAAATTTTATAAGTTTTTTTAAAACTTATTAAAACATTTTCAAATTTATTAAAATTTTTTAAAACATCGAAAAATCTCTTAAAAGTTTTTAAAATATTTTAAAAAACCTAAGAAATACTTAAAATTTCTGAAATTTGTTAAAGTTTCTTAAATTTAATAATATTTTGTGAAAATTACTTTTTTAAGTTTTTAAAAACTTCTTAAATGTTTTTCATTTTTAATTTCCCTAAAATTATTGTAGTAAAAAAGTCTTAAAAATTTAAAAATTTAACTATTTTAATAAAATAGTATATTTTTTGTCATTTCTTAACTAAAATGGGAACTTTTCTATTAAAAAAATCCTAAACTGATTATGTATTTTTGGTTAAAAATATAATATTTTTAAAAGTACCTTTTAATCATTAGATTTTTCCTACAAATTTTTATATTTTCCTACAAATTATTTTTAATATTATATTTTAATAAAAATAGTTTTCGGTACATTAAATTTTTCATATTTTATTTTTTTTAACAGAAAATTTGAATTATTTTCTAAATTTGTCCACAAAATATTTTTATTTTAATAAAATCGTTTTTTATTTTTACTAAAGAAAAATTTCCACCACCATACCAACCCCCCCCACCCATTTTGGTTCAGTTATATTTATATTTAAAAAAATTAATCATTGGCGGAATTTCTATGGAAAGAAAAAAAAAATCAAAAACTACAAAATCGCATTTTCGTAAAAAGTACTTCCCTTAAAGTAATAGAAAAGTTTTTGTATGAAAATGATTTTGTTTGTGTTGGAAAAAAATCGAATTAATTTTCAAGGAATGTACAAGTTATTAGTTGGGATTTTATTTGGTAAAAACGTGATGCATAATTTTTTTTTTTGGGGTGTGACGCACCTGTCATTGAAATTATATTGGCTAAGGTATATTTGCAGGACGAATCAATGAATGAATGTCGGTCGTTCAGTGTATTGTGGAAGTTTACAAAATAGTTGCCAAATTTCATTTACTTTGCAGAGGAGGCATTTGTTGCCAAATTTTCTATTCTGGCATCTAAGAAGAATTTTTTTTCTCCATTCAAATCATTAACGGAAAATTCATGTTTATTTCGACAACTGAAAGATACAATTTTTGATTATTTTCATTACTAGCAGAGGCTGCTTGATGATCCGTCAGACGCCATAGCATTCATGATGTCCAGAAATATTTAATATTCCTAAATATTCGACCACTTTTGCTGGTTAACAGCATTACCGACACAAACATATGTGTGGGTTTGCAGTGATTTTCCTATGATAGAGAAATGATAAAATCCCTATGAGTTCATATATAATCGTTAATTGAACCACCTGCGGGAATGCACGTACACAACTTCTGATGAATGGGACTCGTTTGCTGACATTATTTAATAAATTATGGGGTTGTACTCCATTGCAAGCTTGGTACGTGCCAGCTAGTAAATAAATTCGAAACTACACTACTTCGTATTCGGAAAAAGTAGTTTATCATAAAAATCTCCATCGAGAATCAAATTTCTTTCCTTCATTTTCCATTCACACCAACGCCGCCACAACTGTGGAACTACGAGTATCACACGTCAAGGAAGAAATCCTTCGTCAAACTCAACAAGCATTCTAGCTTTTAATACTGCTTGTCATATCAATCTTATTATAATCGTATTTATTATCTATTTTTATACTCAAAGATTTGATTGTACTACACAATTATGGAATATGTTATAGAAAGAAGTATTTTATGTGCAAAGAAAAAAAAAAACAAAAGGTTCTGATGGATAATTATCATTTCGTACAATATTTCCAGATGAAATTAATTAACAGGTTGATGCAGGTTGTCAGTGAATGGCATTTTTACTGAAATTAATTATAATCTCATAGTGAGGGCGTCATTACTACTGATATCCAGTAATATTTATTACTAGTTTTTTTTTTACGTATAGACCATCAACCTAAAATCAGTCATTGTGAATTTGACGAGGTGAACCAGAAAAGTGCGGAGACTTATTCTTTGTTATTATAATAATTTGTTTCTATACATCAATGTTATCCCCTTTAAAATAGCTCGCTTCGGCAGCTATACAAAATGATGTCCTTTTTAATGTTTTTTTTTTAATTTGGTTGCTTGATCAGTTTAATAGCGGAGGAGGGGGAGCTGCTAAACCATAAACATTTATATTTCGTACAAAAACTTGTTGTCATGAAAGACCAGTAAAATTTCTCAAAAGTTGGATCAAATGCGAACGGCCCTTTTTTATTAGCCTTTGAAGGATTACTCATAAGCTTCTAGTTTAATTAATATTCTGACCCTCATGCGAGCCCTCAAATTTTGCCTTTCCAAAAAGTTGCCCGGCAGCCATCGGGTGATGACTTTTGACTTTCGAAAAAGCCACATGGTCCGAATGAAGGGGGAACAAGGCTGTAGGACCACAGAAAAACATTTTTTCGATAAAACCTCATCGACAGCGGAGGTCGTGTATTAGGGGTAGATGAACCTCATTCAGGGAGCTGGGAAATAAACATCACTCAAGGAGGTCAGTTGGAGTATCCAAGTATCTGCAATGTCCGATCTAACGAGAAGATTCCCTATTTCTGAGCCTTTGAAGAAGTTTCCATGTTACTCAATAGTCTGAGCCTACAAGAACACTCATTTTTCTGCTTTCGAAAAAGCCACATGGTCCGTGTGAAGGGAAGGGGGCTTTGGAACCACATAAAAACATTTTTTTGATAAAAACTCCTCGACAGCGGAAGTCGTGTGATAGGGGAAGGTGAATATTATTCTGAGAATTGAAAGATAAACCTCACTTAGAACCACTATTTCTGAGCCTTTGAAAAAGCTTCTATGTTACCCAATAATTTAAGCCTACGAGAACACTCATTTTTCTGCTTTCGAAAAAGCCACATGGTCCGTGTGAAGGGAAGGGGGGCTTTGGAACCACTTAAAAACATTTTTTTGATAAAAACTCCTCGACAGCGGAGGTCGTGTGATAGCGGAAGGTGAATCTTATTCTGAGAATTGAAAGATGAACCTCACTTAGAACCACTATTTCTGAGCCTTTGAAAAAGCTTCTATGTTACCCAATAATTTAAGCCTACGAGAACACTCATTTTTCTGCTTTCGAAAAGGCCACATGGTCCGTGTGAAGGGAAGGGGGGCTTTGGAACCACATAAAAACATTTTGTTGATAAAAACTCCTCGACAGCGGAGGTCGTGTGATAGCGGAAGGTGAATCTTATTCTGAGAATTGAAAGATGAACCTCACTTAGAACCACTATTTCTGAGCCTTTGAAAAAGCTTCTATGTTACCCAATAATTTAAGCCTACGAGAACACTCATTTTTCTGCTTTCGAAAAAGCCACATGGTCCGTGTGAAGGGAAGGGGGGCTTTGGAACCACATAAAAACATTTTGTTGATAAAAACTCCTCGACAGCGGAGGTCGTGTGATAGCGGAAGGTGAATCTTATTCTGAGAATTGAAAGATGAACCTCACTTAGAACCACTATTTCTGAGCCTTTGAAAAAGCTTCTATGTTACCCAATAATTTAAGCCTACGAGAACACTCATTTTTCTGCTTTCGAAAAAGCCACATGGTCCGTGTGAAGGGAAGGGGGGCTTTGGAACCACATAAAAACATTTTTTTGATAAAAACTCCTCGACAGCGGAGGTCGTGTGATAGCGGAAGGTGAATCTTATTCTGAGAATTGAAAGATGAACCTCACTTAGAACCACTATTTCTGAGCCTTTGAAGAAGCTTCTATGTTACCCAATAATTTAAGCTTACGAGAACACTCATTTTTCGGCTTTCGAAAAAGCCACATGGTCCGTGTGAAGGGAAGGGGGGCTTTGGAACCACATAAAAACATTTTTTCGATAAAACCTCATCGACAGCGGAGGTCGTGTGATAGAAGAAAATGAACCTCATTCAGAGAGCTGGGAAATAAACATCACTCAAGGAGGTAAGTTGGAGCATCCAAGTATCTGCAATGTCCTATCTAACATGAAGAACCCATATTTCTGAGCTTTCGAAGAACTTTCCATGTTACTCAATAGTCTGAGCCTACAAGAACACCCACTTCTCTGCTTTAAAAAAAGCCACACGATATGAATTAAGGAAGGGGGGTATGGGTCTGTGGAACCACATAAAAACATTTTTTTCGATAAAGCCTCGTCGACAGCGGAGGTCATGTGATAGGGGAAGGTGAACTTTATTCAGGGAGTTGAAAGATTAACCTTAGTCAGGGAGGACATGCTGGAACATTAAAATATCTGCACTTTCCGAGCTCAGGTAAAAAGTCTGCTTCTCAGCCCTCTAAAACTGAAAAACATTTCCTCTTGATTAGAAATATATCTCATAGGATCTTTGAAAACTTTGAAAAGTTTATTTTTGATTTGGAGCAATGATGATTTTAATGGCATATTATAGTTCCAACTTCACTTATGGTAATCTATAGGGTCGCATAGTAATTGGATATCAAGTACTGCACAGATTTATTGCGTAAAAGGCCAAATTATTATTAGATCGCTCCCAGAGATGACAGTTGATTTATTTTCCTGCCATACCTTGTAGTATATATTTTTAGGAGTTTTACGAGTTTAAAGACAATTTTTATTTATTTTTTCCCCCTCAAAAATTTTTCTGCTAGAAACTCTTTTTAAAATTTTCTTTTCTAATAAAATAAAACAAAAAAATAGACCAAGAATTTTTATTATTTATTTAACAGAATATCGAAATTTTTGAGAAATCATAAAAATTTTCTTAAATTCATAATAAAAATACTATCCCCAAAAAAATAAATAGATTTGCTAATTATTTATTTACTTTTCAATATTTTGACAATATGACTTTTAAAAATTTTAATATTTCTCTGATAAAGTAATCAAATCAAATCAAATCAAAACCGAATAAAAAATACTCATTAAAATAGTGTAAATATTCAACAAAACAACAATTGAATTTTAATAATTCAAAAAAATCATAATGGCTTATTGAATAAAAATAATATAAATCTATATTTTTTTTTTCTAATATAAAAATCGAATAATTTTATGCCAATCATTTTGAATATTCTCGAAAAATGAGAAATTCCATTTACGTGCGACGAATATTTTATTAGTTTAGTTTTCGTCCAACAAAAATGGAATAAAATTTTATAAATATTCACTGATTGAATGAATTGTCAAAATTTCATTTCAAATATGACACAATAAAGATAGAACAAATGCGTCAATATATAAAAGAAAATCAATTGAAAATTGATTATGTCAGTGGAAATTGCACGTATTTATTATTGTTTTAAATTTGAACGAATAAAATAATATAAAAGTAAATTTTTCCACATGGAATGCAAACTGATCTAATATGAAGAAAAATACCTGGGAAATTTACATTTTACTACAGCACAAAAGAAATTTACTCTCACGTTTTGCCAACAAATATGGAAGAATTAATCACGTCCTCCTTAGTTTATTGTATTTACATACAAATTGATCCTGAGTACTTACTTGAACCTTACAGGTATCTATGTCGTCCTTATCGATTAAAATATGACAGAAATCGATGAGAATAGACAATTTTTTTCCCAATCTAAATACTCGTAGTACCTATTTTCTCAATTATAAAATATTTTACAAAGTAACTCTTCTACGTTCAATGTATAATATCAGCTGATATATTGTACTACAATAAATGGTCTACTATCACTTCTGATTGACATAGTCAGCGTCTTTTGGTGTTTAACAATTTTCCAATCAAACAACTTTTCCACTCATAGCACCTTGTCTGCAAATAAAAGAAAACTCTTCCATCGGTAGTTGCTTATCGCAAAAACTTTACCATAAACACAATCAAAACTAATTTCAGATATGATGACTTTACTTATACTTTATAAATATTTTATCCTTCAAAGGGCTTAAAATTTACTATTAAAAAAATATTTATTATCGATTAAAAGATTTATTTTACTTTTAAGATTATATTTTCGGATTATTTTACATAATCGAATAGAAAATTAGCAAATTAATAATCTTTAAAGTAAAATTGCAGTTTATAAAAAATAAAGCTTTTTGAAAACTATAAATTGATAAAAGTCAGATTAAGATAATATTAGTTATTTACGTGAACGGTTTTTGAAAAGAAGAAAGTATCCTTAGAAGTTTTTAAAAAAAAATCTCAGAACGAGTGACGGTAAAGTTTTCAATGGGATGAAACTGGACAAAGGAATTTTTAAGATTAAAATGATAAGAATAAAAATTCTTATAACGAGATGTACTTATCTCGTTATAAAAAGTTTAATTGTCATATTTCAATTGGGGATATTAAGATCACTTAAATAAAGAACTGATAATTAAATAAAGTATTTTCAACTAAGAGAGCTGAATTCAGTGGAACCCGGAATGCTTGATGAGGCCGCAGAATTCTTTTCTGTAAGTTCATATTGGTTTAAGTAGTATAAAAGTACTTTTCTATCTATTATAAGTGTGGAATGTTTGCCTATAAACCGAAATAATATTATTAAGAAATATTTGGGATACAAATTAACTTAATTAAACTTTATCCTCTCACCTTGTTTTACGTGTACCCCCTCTTCCCCCCGTGGTATCATTATGATCTGAAATGATAAGATAAGTCAACCTCGCAATAAATAATAATAATGGGTAATTCAGAACATCTTTTTGGCAGGGACAAAGCTGATCACTTCCTTTAAATTCATTTTTTTTACCTTTCAATTCTTTTTTTTTTAAAGGTAAATAATCAACCTCCCCCCTCCCCCTCCAATTTAATCAGACAATGCTATGAGTATATTGAAAGTATGTTTTGCTACTTCATCGTACTCTCGATAAACTGATTTATCCATTTAGGATTTCCAATCTGCAAAACAATTGCTTAATCCCATAATCCGCAAGGAAGAAAAAGGGGAAGCAGGATGACCCCCTTTAACAACAGAAAACTTGTATGTGGATTAAATTTATTTGGATTACGCTTCTAAATGTCAAAACATTGCAGTGATGGCATTCCACGAACACATTTTTGATCAGATATTGAGAAAGTCGGCACCTCTGCTGGCAATAGCTTTCTTATATCCAAAAATTCATGTAAGATGTTGCCTAAACATGCTTTTGAGTTATTTACCATATCAGCTATCCCGCATACTTTTATTAGACGGTCTTTAAAAATAAATATCGGTCTTTAAAAATAAAAATAAAATCATGTATTTGCTTCCTGAGTTGGATGTCCTTGATACTCAGCATCAAGTATGCTTGTACAATCACAACGAAATTCAGAGAACCACTTCTGAATTATTCCATACACTAATGAGGAATCACCACAATCCTTTTCATGCTTTCTTTTAATTCCAGACACATAAAAAAATACTGTTTTATTAATGTTCAACAGAAATTCATTTTTTTCCATATTAAAAAAATAACACAAATCTTATATACTTTTAATGGCTGTCAAAACTAAATTAATAAACAAATGTTTTCAAAATTTTATCTAAAGTATTTTCAAGAATATCAATAAATAAAAAGCATATCGTTTTACTTATATCAGTAATATTTCTTAAATTTATCACTGATTTACCATACCATCCCCTTGTATTATCACTCTGCACGATAAAATAATTCCTTTTAATTTGCATAATAATTCACAGTTTATGTGCTGAGAAATTATTTTCTTAATTTGATAATAAATATTTGATAAAACATATTAAAAGGAGATGAAAGTACATAATTTACAGATATTTTTATATTTGTCTTTATTTAATGAAGAGTGAATTCCATAAGCACAAATAGAAATTTACCATTTAACATATTGTGTAATTTTTGTAATAATTTTGAAATAAGTTCCCAACTTAAAATCGTTTTTATTAAGGTTTCTTTTAAACAAAACTGGTACTATTACTACAACCACTAACATCAAGTACTCCTCGAATTTCTATCGCAGACACGGAATTATTTTGTATGACATTTATTATAATGGAATTAGTTTAACAATAAATTTGTTCATGAGAAATTTTCTTGTAATCTGTACTCCAAGTGGTGTTCTAAAATTACAAGTATTTCCAGGACTTTTTCCACCACTCACCCATACGAATTTGTTTCAAGAGTTTTTGTTCTTCACTTGATTTACGAGACAACAAAATTTTGTATTTTCCTGCAAAATGAGAAAATATTTATTTTAAAATTACAAATAGTTTTCAAAAAAAATATAATTCATCCAACTTTAATATAAAATATATATAATTTATTTACAATAGATTATAAATAAACTTAAAAGTAATTAATTAACTTTATACTATATCGACAAAGTTAAATTTTTAATAGTTAATAAATTAAAATATTCGTTAAGCTAAGATTTTCTTCAGGACATTTTTGAAATGTTCGTTTTTGCCAAAATCTTCTTTGAATTTTCATATTTTCATAATATTAGAAAATCTATTTTATCTTATATTATATTTAAGTATATTTTATCATAATTATTGAAAAATATTGGGGTCCAAACGAAATTCAAATAGAAAATATGTTATTTAATTGAATAAAAGTTTCGATAAAGATTTATTTCTATTTCATTGGAAAAGCCCCAAAAATTTTGAAAACATTAAAAAGGATCTGATTGGAATTCTTAAATATTAATTTAGAATATTTTCACAACAAAAAAGGAGTTGATTTTGACATTAGACAAATAATCTGATTATTCAAAGTTGCCTTAACTGAAATTTGAGAAGAGAAAATCCTCGTGCAATGAATAATAAACAAAATAATCAAATCAGCATTGAAGAATATACCTTGAAGATTGATTGGTGATAATTTCAACTTCAAAGACTAAAAAAGCCTTTAATTTTTGTATTAATTTATTCTGTAATTAATATTATAAATTTACCTATTTTCATCATCTATTTCGATATGATATTCTGAATTGGTATAGTGTATTTTGAAAGTCCTTTTTTTAAACTGAGTTAAATGAGTGTAAATATTGAACTTTACAACAACAAAAAAACAAAGAAAATTCAACTTAAAAATATATTCTTAATAATAGATTTTTTTAAATTTAATTAATCAAAGAAAAAACATCTCGCACGTGTTTTTTGAAATATTTAATATGAAAATATTTTTACACAAATTAATTGAAAATGAAATTTTCGTATTTTCAAAATTTTAATTTGTTTTTATTTGTTTTTTTTTTATATAAATTAATATTTAGAAATTAACAAATATTGTCTAAGAATTTCTTGAAATTTCCCTAATTTTGAGTTATTCAATTTGTAATTTGGAAAGTAAAAATAATTAAAAACAAACTTCAATTCAGACTTTGTTGGAAATTGAATTTGTTTATATCCTTTTAAATCTTGGCATTGAATTTGTGCCAAGATTTAGAAAACTTACATTTTAAATAAAATCTGATTTAAAGAAAAGTCATGATATATTAAGGTTTTAAGAAATATATTTATTTATACTCAGAATAAAAGTCAATAATGATGTATTGGCCATTTTGTTCGATAAGCTTTTGCGATCTGCATAATTCCTCGTTCATAGAAGGTCCTATTTTTACCGGCGAACAACTGCACAAGGTGTTGATTTACATCCTCATCTATATTGAACATCATACCATGCAAGTTGTTAATGGGTATTTATAGGGACAAATCTGGAAGACGCTAACGACTGTTAACGAAGAAATTTTTAAAATTAAAAACAACGATAATAAAACTTCTTATAACGAGAAGATTTACTTATCTTGTTATAAAAAGTTAAATTCTCAACTTTTAATTAGAGATATTAAGATCACTTAAATAAAATACTGATAATTAAACACAGTCATTTTAACTGATAGAACTGTATTCGGTGGAACTCGGAAAGTTTGATAAGACTTCAGAGTTCTTTTCTGTAAGTTCATATTGGTTTCAGTAGTATAAAAGTACTTTTCTGTCTATTATAAGTGTGGAATGATTGCCTTTAAGCTGAAATAATATTATTAAACAAATAGTTTTGATATGAATTAACTTAATTAAACTTTATTCCCTTATCTGATTCTATGTGTACCCCCTCTTCCTCACTGTCGTGTCATTATGATCTAATGGGCGCTTCATAACATGGGTCGAATAATTGGCACTTCATAAAATCTGCTGATTTACAGCCTCATCTTTATTGAACGTCATGCAACGCAAGGAGCTTTGAAGAGAGTGAATCACGTGAAAGTTTGACGACGCAAGGTCTGGCGAGTATGGTGGGTATGGCAGTATATCCCATCCAAGCGCAAATATTTTTTGACAGCCGATCAAACTTGTGTTTCATGATTAATGTGCTCGGGGCGTTGTATTACGATTAAGCAGCTCCGGAAGTTTCTGGATGTTGGATTCTTTCAAACTGTGCAGTTTCCAATGGCATACTTCTGAATTGATTAGTTTGTTCCTTGATAGGATCTCTAAAAATAAAAAACCTTCAAAATCCCACTGCACTGAGAGCATAACCTTTCTCTGATGAATGTCCGTTTTTGCACCACATTATAATAAACGGTCCACTTCTCATCACCATTTATCAATTACTTCATAAAAGAATCGTTTGCCTCACGTTTTATGAGCATATCGCATGTATAGAATATAATTTAGGTCAAGCGCTAAATTTTCATAACACTTACGTAGACTTCTGGTGTTGATTCAGTTTGTTTGGAATGTTGTCCTTAACCATCGATATTATGAATGGTTTGTTAGTGTACACCTTTTAATTAAAGTACTCCCATACGAAAAAATTGGAAGGGTTCGAATCAAGGGATCGTAGGGACCAGTCGATGTCATCACTTTTTGACATTATTCGGCCGGGAAAATTTGTCTCAAAAATTGATCGAATTCTGTAGACCTAATTGATCGAATTCGGGCAGAATACATTTTTCCAACATGTCCCGATAGCGGTCACCAATAACTGTTACAGCATTGCCTCCAGCATCCTCAGAGGAATATGACCCAATGAAGCCGCCAGCCCAAATGCCACACCATACAGTTACTCTACGAGGATGTAGTGGTCTCTGATGTATCAGTTGAGGGTTTTCAGTGCCCCAATAGCCGCTATGCTGTTTATTAACAAAGCCAGCCAGTCGAAGTGTGATTCGTCGCTCATAATGATTTTTTAACAAAAATGGTGGTAGCCTATACCGAGCTTTAAAACTCGAGCACTCCATTCTTGATGCCGTTCATTTTTATTTGCCAGCAGTTGTTGTACCAATTGTATTTTATAGACCGCCCTGCACTTTGTATAGAAAACCATAGAAAAATTATCAGAAAATTTTCTATTTTTCGGTAAAATTTATTTAAAAAAAAAAAAAAAAAATAATAAATGGGAATTACTTAGAGGTTTTTGAAATATTCGATTTGGTTTGTGTATGTTCCAATAAAACGCAACATATCTGCGACGTATTTTGAGTTTGAGTGGAGCAAATCTTACCTCCCAGGCAGGTGAGACCTGATCTTCACCTTCGTCGTCATTCATTATCGTCCTGCATGAGACAAAAGCATTGAAGCAGAAATATCGACGATGTTGGTTAAAAACGCACAAAATGAATCCGGAAAGGATTTGATCGGCGTTAGCCGGTGTTGTTTCGACTATATCATGCAGCTTGTTTGTTACAGGCCCGACATCAAGACAATCATGCAATGCCCTTTTAATGATGGTACACTTATTTTTCTTTCTAAAGGAAAAAATATAGTTGGTTTAGTAAATGGAAATATCGATTGAAATAGTAGTTGCTTTTTCTCCAACAAAAGTTTCGGTGGAAAGCTTCGTTTATTTTTTCATAGCGTGCCAATCATAGTTAAATAATTTCCGGGCTAATTAGTAAATGGAAACGAAAAGTGGATCGATAACCGAAGTTAAATCCAAACGTGCTTTTTCAAGTTCACTATCGACCTTAAATGATTTCTCATTTTTAAATTTCGGCTTCGACTTCGGCCACTATTCATCATCACTACTAGCTTAAAAAATCTTCACCATTTCACGCCTCCATCAAACAAATAAGTTCTTTATCAGATAATTGTTACGTTCGACTCGACATTTCACCGAAGTAAAACTTTACCTACTGCAGTAAATAATTTTCCGTACATACCAAAATGGAATCTCAAAATAAAATATGAAAAGTATATGACATTTCTATACAATACAAACGAAAAGATGACATTAAAGTCCCAAATCGAATACGAAAAAATTTAAACTGTCCGATTTTGATGCGTTAGGTCCATGAATTTTTTTTGAAATCAACAAAAAAATTTCATCGAAAATTGATTCGGAATCATACGATAACGTAATGTAGCTAAAAAAAAAAGAGAGGTGGACTGCATTATCGACATGATAATGTAGTTTTGTCCGAAATGTACTGCATTATCGACACGATAACGCAGTTCGATTGGAGGGTGCGAACTGCACTATCGGCAAAAAATTGATTTGGTTTCTTTTTCTGGTACTTTCATTAATTAATGGTTATTTTCAATTAAATGAAGGATTAAAGACTTTTAAACAGTTATTTTATAAATTCTAACAAAAAAAAAAAATGGCAAATATAAAAAAAAATATTTACACGAATTCTAAAAAGGACGGTCAAATTTATATAAATGCCATATTTTTTAAGAATTTTTTTTTGCTTGTTAGAAATAACTTTAGAAGAGTTTCCCAACAAAAAATTCAATTCTAACGCAAATATTTTTTAAGCTTTCCATATGATTTTTAACTATTACTTTAGAGCAGACTTAAAATGTTCGCGTGTTATTTTGATTATTGAATTTCGTTAAAAAGAAAAGTTAAAACATTGTTCTGGGAAAAAAATAAAATAATAAATACACAAAAATAGGGAAAATTTCTCTTTGATTTTCGTTAGTGTCTGTTATGTGATGATGATGGTTGACCTAAATTCAAAACAAAATGTATTTATTTAGAGAGAAATCCTTAATGGATATGGAGAAAAAAAATTGCGGAATTTTTTCATTGCCACCAATTTCAATTTGCCAAAATGTGAACGTACTCGTATTTGTGCAATTTGTTTAAGGAGCGAAAAAATAAAGGATTTTGTTCACTTTTGTAAAGAGGAAATTTTGTTAACTTTATGAAATTGTTACAAATCATGCAGATTTATTTTCATAGTCAACTTTCATACTCGTAATAGTACTTTGGAAAGATTTTATACCATAATTCATATGTGTGACGATGCAACGATTACAAGGCGGCAAGAATCTAAAATCTACTCATTCCCATGGTTAATTCCATCAACAGCATGTTTACATTGAAAATATACAATATATTCGCCATTGTTGGTGCGGGTGTACATGTGAACAAACATGAGTAGGCGTCTGCACTTGTATTTATCTATTGTTTATAAGGGAAACTTTCTATTTTTATATTATAGCTTCAAAGGAATAAAAATGAAGTGAGCAATAAAAACTAAACACTATAACACATATTATATTGTATAACTTGTATAATAGAATTTGTTTAATAGCTAATATCCTTGTGGGACATATTAAATAGAAATATACATCCATAAACGAGTATGTACGTGTACGTTTACAGTTTTATACTGAATAAAATACTAAATTTAAATTGGTTTTTACTGAATAGATACTCTACTTATTTTTTGTTAATTTTTAATATACACATACTATAAATGTCCTTGTTAATATTTGTTGATACTTTTTAAAAAAAAAAAAAACCTTTACGTAACAACAAGGAAGAAGAATAAAAATAACTAAAGAAAAAAATTGAAATTACAAGAAAAATTGTCCTTATTTATTTCTATTATGCAATAAAGTTTTTTTTGACTTTAAGTGTAGATAAACTCTCTAAGATACACAATACAAACGGATGTGAACATTTTTTATGATCTGTTTGCACATTTTATGAAAATTGAAATATTTCCTTTTGCGAAAAAAAATTCCAACTGCACTAATATTTAATGAAACTGTATCTTTCTACCACATAAATATATAGTGTGTAAAATATGTTTTTGGTGGCCAAACAAAATTGAATTTTACTAAAGAAAATGGAAACGTTTCCATTTCTGATTTTAAATTTGATATTCTTGCAAAAAAATATTATACTGAGTTAAGCAAATAATCCTTCAGTAAAAATTTGCCACGTCGAAAAATGACTCCATCAACATTTTCAAAATGAAAAGGATCAAAAAATATGAGTTTATGACAGAAATTAAAGGGTGCTTATGTGAAAGGATAAATAAATGTCAAAAAAAAAAAAAATAATAATAAAAAAAATTCTCGTTAAGGGATAAGATGCATAAGGGATAAGATTTCTTACATATTTCTCCAAGGAGTTAACCATATTTCCATCTACATGTCCTGTGTAGCATTTTCTATTATTTGCCTTAGAGAAATCTCGAAAATAAACCAAAAATAAAAAAAAAACTTTACTGCTACTTATACAAACACAAATCTTTACATATACTTTAGAGCATCGAAGTGTTACCCAGCTTTGGTGGGTTGTTATTAATGCGATTTAAAAGGCTTTTTTAAGATTAAAACTTTACCGACATTGGAACCATTATGGAAACTGATACTCGTATACGATGACTTTTTATACTCCAATTTATATTGTACAGGACGCTTGACGTTTGGGGACTCGAAAATATATGCACTATAACCACTCAAGAAGGGTTGAAAATTACTTTGTTTGAAAATTATCAAGACAAGAAAAAAGCCTATTTTGCAGAAAGTTTCCCTTCTTCCAAGCTAAGCGAAGGTACTCATTTTCGGTGGTACTGTTTTTTTTTTCTTTTTCGTTTTAATTTTTGTCTATCAAATTGTGGGTGTCAAAATTACTTTTTTTCATGTGAGCAAAAAAAAAAAAACAATAAGATAAAAATAATGTTTAGAGCTTTTCTATTATTTATCTAGCAATTTGAGTTAATTTTAAAAATTTTGCCATTTTTTCAATCTTCTCTACGGCTACTTAGAAATGATTTATTATGATTTCTTCTTGATTTATTATAAATATTATTATTATTATTATTACCATTATTAATAATATTTCTGTTGATATTTGAGATTTTGTTCGTTTGTAAAAATATTCCTTGTTTCCATAATGAATTTTAAAGAAAACACGAATCTTTGCTAAAATATTAAATTTCTTTTCATTTTCTTGTGAAATATTTACTTTCTGTTACATTAAATTTATTAATTTTAGAAATATTTTTTTAGATTTAATTTTGTACTTTTTTAAGAGAAAAGTAAATGTGCTTAGGATTTTTTTTTTAAAAGTATTTTTCTTTTTTTTTAATGAATTTAATAGTCAGTTTTTATTATTTTTATTCTTTTTTTTTTTAAATTTAAACTCTTTTATTATTGTAACGGAAAATTAAGAAAGTTATTTATCATTGAAATTTGGTAAATTTTGAAGAGCTGAATAAGAATTCTAATAAATTAAAACTTAAAAATTTCTTAGAAAATATATTTTTTTAAATTTTAAAGTGTTGTTTACTTTGTGATTTGGAAAGTATTTGTGGTGTGTAAGCTTAAATCAGCTGTTTGGTCATATATAGATGGCGTTAGTGAGCGTATTAAGCTACCATGGGCACGCCATACTTTTTTTATGAGTTTCACATCTGTCAACATTAATCAGTGCACATTGTCAGCAATTTCGTACAACAAAATACATTTTTCCTTTGGTAATCCTGTCTAGTTTTGTGCCAGAAAAAGAGCATATGCGGGAAGGTCTGCTTTTCTGCTTCAATTTGAAGAAATCGGCTACCGAATCACATCAAATGCTTATGGAGGCCTATGGTAATAGTGATTTATCGAAAACAACGTGTCGAGAGTGGTTTCGTCGGTTCAAAGACGGCAATTTTGACTTGTGGGACAAGAAGCGTAAAAATCGGTCTAGGAAGGTTGAGGACCATCAATTGTAAGCTCTTTTGGACGAAGACGCTACCGAATCGCAAAAAATGATCGCGGAGCAATTAAGTGTTACTCAACCAGCCATTTCCATGTGTCTGCGTGTCATGGGGAAGATTGTAAAGATCGGAAAATGGGTGCCGTATAAATTGAACGATAGGCAGATGGAGCGACGCCAAAACACATGCGAAATCCTGCTCGCCAGATAAAAAAGAAAGTCGTTCCTGCATCGGATTGTGACAGGCGATGAAAAGTGGATATATTTCGTGGGTTGATCCCGGCCAACCATCAATATCTTCTCCAAGACTAAATCGCTTCGGACGGAAGACGATGCTGTGCAGTTGGTGGGATCACTATGAGATGTTTAAACCTGGTGGAACTGTCAATTCCCACCGCTACCACCAACAATTGATCAAATTGCACCGTGCTCTGCGTGAAAAAGGACGGATTATAAACAAAGACAAGCTGATTTTCATCCACGACAACGCACCATCGCACACGTCAAAAATGGTCCGAACCTATTTGGAGACACTCAACTGGGAGATACTACCCCACCCCACTTATTCTCCTGACCATGCCCCTTCCAGGTGCATCACGCGCTCGCTGAGCAGCACTTCGATTCTTACGAAGACGTCCGAAAATTGCTTGATGAGTGGTGTGCCTCGAAAGAGAAGGAATTTATTTGGCGTTGTATCCACAAATTGCCCGAGAGATGGAAAAAATGTGTAGCTAGCGAGGGCAAGTACTTTAAATTAATTTGTTTTTGCTTTTTAAGAAAAAAACATGTGCTTTTTTGACCAAAAAAACAGCGGATTTAAGCTTATACACCTGGTAAAATGTTCTATATTAAAAAAATGTTTGTTTATTTTTTCTGGAAGGAACAATGATTATTCTAGGTGTTGGGCAACGGGGAGAGGGGGAGAAAGAAAGATAATTTTATTTAAAAAATAATTAAATTTCTAGTCTTGGTAAGAAAATAAAGTATTTATGGGTGCAACGCTTACTAAGTACTTAAAAGAAAAAAATTTCAGCAGCTTGATGACATTATAATTTATATCAATAGAAGCATTTATGCTGTTAATGAAAGTACAAAATTTCATTTGTTAATATTTTCTTTATTGTTAAAAAAAAAATATTTTATTAATTACCTAATTCAACAAAAAAAAAATTATTATTAAAATATGAAAAAAGGAATTTTTTTTTGAAATAACTTTTTGTGGTTAAATAAAATTTTCTCATCTTAATTAAAATATTATTGTTAAAATTGCTGAAAACAAAATATTTATTCAAATTGTTAACCATAATTCAACCATAAATAATATAGGTTTGGGCTCGTATATGCTAAAAGGATAAATTGAGATAAATTGATTGATTGAAAGGATAAATTATTTTGTTGGGCAAATAATTTCTCTCGTGATTTTCTTTTTTTTTTTTGTAATTTCAACAAATTTTTTTTAATTACGATTAAATAATAATGAACATATTCCAAAATCAATGTTGTAAAATTTTTAATTAAAATTAAATGGACACAAAAAAAAAGTGTATTAAATTTTCAATAGTGCCCCATTGTCAGATAAAAACACAATTTCGATAAAATTATTTAATGATAAATGTTATAATTTGTGGAAGTTTTATAATAAAAAAAAAGAGGTATAGCAAAGACTAAAACCAGAGACATTACAGAATCGCTTAGAACGATGCTTGGTTGAATATTTGCTGACTGGTTTGGGATTACAAAAAAATTTTAAAATTATTTTTCATTTCAAATTTAGTAAGAATTTTTTTTAAAAATAATAGCTTTTAAATATCCATAAAAGGTACAAGAAGAAAAATCAAAGATCGAATATTTTATTACTTTGTGTTATGTAGTTTTTAGTATTCACAACTTGGGAAAAAAGTTTATTAAAAAAAACTTACTTTAGTAGCAGTCACTTAAAAAATAAAACTTTAAGAAATATTTGGTTTAGAATCGGAAAGTATAACCTCGTCAATTCATGGTTATTCAATATTTTTATATTATTTTAAATAGTTTAAAATTTGGCATTTATTTAAAATTGATCATTTAACTACCTAAATTTGGCTATAATAAACAGGCAAGGATATGTCAGTTAACAACATTAATAGATATGAGGCTCCGAAAATAGACAAATGAATGTAGAGAAGCCATTGTATCTACAAAAAGTAACTGCCTGGTGTGCATTTGAGGTCTGAAGGTGTAATTGGCTCGTATTTACTTTAATATGAAAAAGCATACACGGTAACTGTCAATTAAAGGCACTATAGTCTTATGACTTGTTGTTATCTTAAGTTGAAGGCTTAGAATATATGCGATTTCACTCAATTTGGGCTTTATTATGTAAAAAGTTGTCAGGACAAGTAATTTGGAGATCCGGCAATGTCGATTGACCTCCAAAGATCATAGGATTTGACGCTGATTGTATTTAATTATTCATAAATTGGTTAACGCACATAATTTTAAAACTTTAAAGCATTTTTATCTAAGCAATTGCCAAATTAGATGCTGAAAAAAAGTGGAAGAAAATATTGAAAAATTACTTTTGAATGACAAGATATCTTCTGGCATTTGCTTAGATAAATAAATAAATTAAATAAATTATATTTAATGTACGAGATCTGTTCAAAAAGTATCGCGAATTTGGTGTTTTTTTTTCAAAAAATTATTTATTTATTTATGAATATCTATTTTGTCCCTTTCAAAGTAATATCCCCACCCGATAGTATACACTTGTGCCAACGTTTTTTCCAATCTTCGAAGCATTTCAAAAAATCATTTTTTGTGATCTTGTTCAGCTCCTCCTTCGATACCGTTGTTATCTGCTCAATCGTAGCGTAGCGTCGTCCTTTCATGGGGCTCTTTAGTTTCGGGAACAATAAAAAGTCACAAGGGGCCAGATCTGAGGAATATGGTGGGCAAAAATTCGCGCACAAGCAACGTTGCGTGAGCAGGGGTGTTATCATGGAGTAAAAGCTAATTTTTGTGGCTTTCAATTCTTCCGGGCGTTTCTGACGGATTGCTGGGCATAACTTGCAGGTAATATTCCTTATTAACAGTTCTACCCTGTGGCAAGAACTCATGATACACCACGCCCCTGCAATTGAAGAAAACTGTAAGCAAAACCTTCACATTCGACCGAACTTGGCGCATTTTTTTCGGTTTTGGCTGGTGCGGCAGCTTCCATTGGCTTGATAGAGCTTTGGTTTACACATCATAACCATAAACCTATGATTCGTCAGCAGTTATGACCCTCTGGAGCAAATTTATGTCATCGCGGACAGAGTCCAACAGCTCCTTAGCAATGTTAATGCGATGCTGTTTTTGGTCGAAATTGAGTCAAAAATCGAAGACGAGCCAATACACGTGCAAGCAAAGCAGCTGTCAACAATTAACTGACCATTCAAAATGGCCGAGCTTGTCGGCATAAGTGAGAGACATGAGCACCAACATAACGATATAAAAATATCGAAAATCGAATATACGTAACCCGCGGAAATTCAAAATTCGCGATACTTTTTGATGACACCTCGTATTATGACAACAATATTTATGTTAAGTAACAATGCTTGTTGATTAATTTTTAAATATTTATTGATAACAACAACTTTTGCGTTCCTAATTATCATTAAATGAAAAATAAGCTTTTAAAATAACAAAAACCTAATCGTTTACACTCCTGATGACACCTCTAGGTCTGCCTCAGTTTTTTCAAATTTTGAATCCAGGGCCACTAACAATAGCCAAAATCAGATAATCTGCACTACGTAATTTTCAGTTTGAGTGAAATTATCATATTAAACGCCCCAAAGCTATCCAAAAATCCAACCAAACTTAAACTTTTTTTTGAAAATTTCTATTCTCTTTAATATGGGATTTTTAAGATACTAAAAACACATTCATTAAGGTTGCTTGGTTTTTAAATTTTATTAAAAATAGTTGTTTATAAGCTATAGTAAATATCTTTATAGTAAATTAAAATATATTTAATAAAATTAACATTTTTAAAAAAAAAAAAAACCTCCTTCTAATGGCCTCCATGTCTTCATGTTGTCGGCTCTCATTGAAAATTTTTTTAAATTATAAATTTAATTTTCTAATTATTTATTTTTAACTTAATAAAATTTGATTTGAATTTAAATTTTTAATACTACGTAACAACGAATGTGTTGTGAATTTTTATAATTTAGGAAAAATGTGCATGCGGCTCCCTGTGACCTCATGCGTACTTACCACAAGCAAAGCCTATTGATTTAATGAATCCGCGTAAGAAAAATGTGTAAGGGGAACCAAATCGCACAATTTTGGGGGCTTGCTGATATTAGTGGAAACTTAGACTGTAATAAGTTCCTTGTTAAGAGTGGCAAGTCTCACACTATTACTACCAAAAAAAAAATTGAGGCCAAACAAAAATCTTTAAAAAAAACCTGTCGCCATTGGCAGTTACCAACGCATTAGCCTCACTTCGAAAGTAGTACGGCCCAGCCCCATTGATACCACCTGAGCAAAAATCCACACTAGGCAGTACTTTTTTCTGGATGCAAAAGAGGGTCTTGTAACTGTTTTGGTTTTTTTTCATCCCACATTCAAAAATTTTGCTTGTTTACGTAGCCATTCACATAAAAATGCCTTCGTTACTGTAGATCCTTTTCCAGCTGCTCAAGGGCCCATTCATCAAATTTCCGACGCTTCGCATGCTCTTATGGCTTTAGGCCTTATAGCAGATGAATCTTACTCCTAATCATCTTCGACCAGATGAATCTTACCCCAGATGGACCTTAGAATCCTTCAGTATTAATGTCCGGGCGATTGTTTGAAGCACTTTACGAGGCCATATTAAATAAACAAATGGAGCACTAGGACGATGAGTTCTTACTCTTTGGTAGAAGCAGCTGTTGCTCCCGCCGATGCTGGAAGACGCCTATTATAACTTTTCAAAAACCACCTGGTCGATTGGTTCCAATTCCAATCTTAAGGGCCACATTCGGCAATAAATCAGATCCTGACGCTTTTGCATTCCCAATTTCGTAACAGACTTTTTATAATCCGTTTCTCCTGACGAGATGCACATCGTCTTGTTTGACAGGTGAGAGAGTATCTCAGCTTAATCATATATCCTGTTACAGGTGTCATCATTGACCTCATTACATAGCCTAGGCAGATATCAACAACAACAAAAACAAAATCTCCTCTGTCGATTCAAAGCATTTTCAATTATATTTTTTATCTTAATAAATAAAAAAAAAATCACTAATCTTTCTAGTTAAGATTATTTCTTATGTTAATTAATTATATTTATAAAAATCTGCAAAAATGATATATTAAAAATATTTTCTAAAATTCAAAGTATTTTTTATTATAAATATTTGAAAATGATCATAATTAAATTTTGAATAACTTTCTCTAATATTGTAAATAGGAAAGAAGTCAATACCAAAACCAATTTTACATAATGATAAAAGTTTGAAGTTAAAAGTTTTTTACCAATTCGATATAAAAATGTAAAACTTATTTGTGTTTTCTTTAGCAGATAAATCTGAAATTTCTATTCAAAAAGGTTTCTTCAAAAAAGATTTTCCCAACTCTTATTAGACCAATACGGTTTTAGATGGGGTCTACTTAGTATAACCGCAATGAACGTAATTAAAAACTAAAAGAAGAACTTCTAAGAGTATTTATTTATCGTTCCGATAGTATGCAAAGATTCTATTTATTTTATTTTAAATCTGTATTTAGATTCGATGGGATCACCCAAAGTATAAACAACTGAACATTACCGTCCTCTGTATTTTATGTTGGAAATTCTGGCAAAGTTTCAACAGAACACAATTGCTTACTTTGATATCTGCACTTAAATGGAGCCACTTATGTATAATTATAAAATAAATGGAATTTGTACTGCTATTTACTGCCCAATTTGGGAACAGATCGAAAATACTTACCGTCTACAATTGTCAAGTCCTGAAATGGATTTACCCAAAAAGCAAATTTCACGCGAACGTTTCCACCCAAACAATGCACAATTGTATAAGGTAATTAATGACTGAAATATACCATTCCAATCCCCCCTTTTAAGATACTCGTAATTTACTACTTTGGGTAAGATTATTCCAAATGGGATTTAACAGAAATTTCACCACAAAAACAAATCCCTAAAAGTTGAAAGCTATTTTCTAAATTTATACCATCTGTTCATTAGGAGAGGAGAACTTACCTGAATGAAAGTTTTCTTAAATCTTTTCTGATCAGATTTTTTTTTAATTATTGAATTAAAAAAATACCAAACAAATAATACTTCTTTAGAGGTTTTCAACTAAATTAACATTTTTTTAAGGAGAAAATTTTTATAATAATTATATTTGGCGGAAAATCATTAAAATGAAAATGTTCACAATTAGTTCCGGGATGAAAATTTCTTTTAAAGTTTTTCCTTATCTAATTTATTGTAGAAATAATCATTGAATAATGTGAAAATTTATTTGATTAATTATTATAATTTATTTTTCCATTAATACATTTTAGTAATAAATTTATATTCAATGAATTGGAATGAACTTAATGAAATGGAAGGGAATTTTTATTATCACAGACGTTTATTAAACGTATTCTTTCCGTTTAAATTATTTTCCATTTTTCTTTTATTTAATATATTCTATAAGAAAAACCAAATAACTCCAATCTACTCCATAAAGAAAGAAAAAAAATAGAATCAATTATGGATAAATATATTATGTTGCTATGTTATGTCAATATATTTGATACATTAAGTTATGCGATAAATTAGGAAATTTCGGAAAATTGTCGGAAAATTCTATTGAAAAAATATAATAGGTTTTTTTCTTCTTTAAAATTAATTCGGTAATAGAAGAAAATACCTGTTAATTCTGGTAGTTTGGGACTCTAACCTCAACTTCCATTGGCTTTGCCATAACCTAATTTTAATTAAATCGACTAATGACTTCAGTTTAGCAGTTAATTTTTTCAAGACTCATGAGGTTTTAGGTTAATTTTTTAGAAGAAATAATTACCTTAGCAGTGGTAACCCGAACAATTCGTGAGGCTTAGTAATTTTTAGTCAATTTACGAAGGTTATTCAACAAGTACTTAATGGCTGTCACCATCGTGCAGTACATTCTTTTAGTAGCCTACTGTCAAAGTTTCAGTCGATTCCCTTTATTAGTTTTGTTTTGAGAGCCTTTGAAAGCGAGCGTGTCGGTCGGTTGCACAAAAATGGAAAAAGAACAATATCGTTCGGTGATTAGATTCTTGTTTTTGGAAGGAAAACGCGCAGAGAAATCAAAGATCGCTTGGATGATGTGTATGGTGACTCCTCTCCTTCGATGGCGACCGCCAAGAATTGGTTCAACGAGTTTTTCGTGGCCGCACGTCGGTTTTAGATGAGCCACGCCCAGGTGCCCCAAAAACGGCTGCTACGGAGGAAAACGTTAAAAAAGTCCACGATCTCGTGTTGGCAGACCGTCGATTGAAGGTTCACGAGATAGCTGAGACTGTGGGCATCGCAGTAGGAATGGTGCATCATATTCTACACGAAGAACTGGGCATGAGAAAGCTGTCGGCGCGATGGGTGCCGCGTTTGCTCACACCGGAAAACAAGCGTAACCGTGAGACCACATCGGCGACGTGTTTGGCGCTGTTTCAGCGCAATCCAGCGGAGTTCTTGCGTCGTTTTGTGACCGTCGACGAAACATGGATTCACTGGTACACACCAAAGACCAAGGAACAGTCGAAACAGTGGACTTCACCCGGCGAACGTGCTCCGAAGAAGGCGAAGACTGTTCGATCGGCCGATAAGGTGATGCCCACCGTTTCCTGGGATTCGCAAGGTGTGATCCACATCGATTACCTCGAGAAGGGTAAAACAATCACGGGGTGCTACTATGCTGACTTATTGGGCCGATTTGACGTCGAATTGAAGAAAAAGCGGCCCTGCTTTGCGAAGAAAGAAGTGCTGTTCCACCACGGCAACGCGCCGGCTCACACCTCCGCCGTCGCCATGGCCAAATTGTTAGAATTGTGCTACGAATTGCTGCCCCATCCACCGTACTCTCAAGATTTGGCCCCCTGTGACTACTTTTTGTTTCCAAACCTGAAAAAATCACTCGCCGGGAATAGATTTGGGTCGAATGAGGAAGTCATCGTCGCCACGGAGGCCTATTTTGCTTCCCTCGAGAAAATGTATTTTTTGGACGGGTTAAAAAAGTTAGAGTATCGCTGGGCCAAGTGTATCGAGCTTGAAGGAGTTTATGTGAAAAAATAAATTGCCACCTTTCTAAAATTTTCGTTTTTCTTTTGTAGGCTAAGTGTTTGTTGAATGACCCTCGTATATCAAGGACCGTTTCCATCTCAGGGTTATCATGTTGGACTAGACGCTGATTGTGTTTACCATATTTCTGTTTTATTTCTTTAGCTACTGAAATAAAGTCCAAATCCCATTGTAAGTCACTGTTACGTAAGTATATACCAGCTTTACTATTTGCTTGTAGATGAGAATTTTATTCTGTACTGCCAGCCCAGAATTTCGTCCTAAAGGCCAATGATATTTTCTATATAAGATGTTGAGCTCCTTCCTTTTAATTTAAGTATCTCCTTTCCATCTAAATTTAGTAGTTAAGGTCATCCCTAGGTACTTGGCTGTATTTGCATATGGTATAATTTGACCTTTAATTATTTAGTACAACCTAGACCTTTCTAATATCCCTTGTAAGGCACTTACCTCCGTCCAACTACAGTTGCCAGTAGTCGTTTTCGAATTTGCCTGGGGCCTCCGATATTGGGCATTATCCGCGAAAGCGCGCCCTGTACTGCTGATGCCTTCTTGATGGCGCTGGAAATGTGCTTCTGGCATTACCACTCCTAGATATCTTATGGTAATGGTCTCCATTTTCTTCCGGCTACTCACAAGGAGTGCTTCGATCTTATGTTCCGCCAATGACAGAGGATAAGACAGTCATCCACTGTCTTATCCTCCTGATGGTGGTGGAGAATGCGGCTTCCAGATCCTCCAGGTGTTTGGCTACAAAGACAACCGCTACGTCGTCCGCGAAGGCCACGAGCGTTGTGTTCGTCGGTAATTCTAGATGGAGTAGGCCGTCGTACATGACGTTCCACAAGAGTGGCGCCAGGACAGAGCCCTGAGGTACCCCACCCGTGACCCCATACTCCGCTGGTCCATCCTCCGTTTCGTAGTGTAGTAGTCGATCACTGAAGTATGATCTGACCATCCTCCGTAGGTAGTAGGGCGCCCCCATGTTCTTAAGAGCCTCCAGGACTCGATCCCAGCGGGCCGAGTTAAAAGCATTTTTGATGTCCAGAGTGACAATGAGGCAATACTTTTTGGAACCGCTTTTCCATCTCTTTCCTGAGATGGCTTCCTTTGCGATGTTCGTGACGAGTTCCAACGCATTGATGGTCGATCTCCCCTTCCTGAATCCGAATTGGAATTCGGAAAGTTGAGAAACGATGTATTGCTCCAATCTGTTGGCCACTATCCGTTCCAAGTTCTTCCCGTCCGAATCTAGTATGCAAAGTGGACGATAGGATGCTGGTTCGTCCGGTGGTTTCTTCCCTTTTGGGATAAGAACCAATCTTTGTTGCTTCCATCGAGTCGGAAATACGCCTTGCCGCAGGCAGGCGTCATACATGCTTATAAACAAGTCTGGCCTGGCAGCAATTGCACTCTTCAGTGCAATGTTTGATATGCCGCTTGGTCCTGGTGCCTTGCCATTCTGCAATCTATTGCAGGCCCTCATGAGCTCGTCCATGGTCACTCCAGTAATTTCCACTTCTTCATCCTCCGGGTGGTAGTCGGGGAGTTCTGGTGTCTCCGGGAACAGATGTTCTACGATTCGGTGCAGCATTTCAGGACAGGTTGGTGTTGTTGCGGATTGGCTTTTAATCCTATGCATGACCGTCTTATACGGTCTGCCCCACGGGTCCCGGTCCACTTCCGCACAGAGTGCCTTCCAGCATTCTCGTTTACTCGAGTTGATGACGTTTCTGAGAAGGCGCCTTTTCTCTTCGTAGGTCCGTCTGAGTTCCTCTGTCGAGGCCTTGTCTCGCTTACGAGCACGTTGGTGTTGCCTTCTTACCTTAAGGCATGCTCGCCGGTGTAGGGCGATGGTCTGGTTCCACCAGTAGACTGCTGCTCGACCGTTGATCGGGTGACTCCTTGGCATCGACGCATCGCTGGCTGCCACCAGGGTCGCTGTTACTTCTTCAGTGCCTTGTAAGGCACCTGTCTGTTGCTATCATTGCAGTATCATATAGCAAATATTGCCAATAATGCATTGTCTTGTTTTGAAATGACTTTGGCATACAACAAGTACAGAAAAGGACTAAGTAGACTACCTTGTGGTACACCATCCGTAGGTCTAAGTATTTGTTTCTGTATTTAATTATAAATTTCCTTGTCGATATATATGATGTGGCTTGTATTTAAGTCCTTCTTGCTAGACCTTGTAGGAACAATTCTGGGCATAATTTCTTCTTCTCAAACCTTTTTTAAACCTCAAAAGTATTGTAATTTGGTAGACAAAGAACTGTAAAAAAAAAATATTATTTATATTAAAAGAACCAAATTTTTAAGTAATAAAATACATTTTTTTTGGTAATTTTCTTATAAAAATTGGAAAATTTAATACTTATCGTTATTGTCCATTTTTTATTGGGGGAAAAATCTTAAGCCTTTTCTAGGAAATAAATTATAAAAAAAAAATAGTATAAAAGCGGGATGCACGTTCCCTCATCAATTTTCCTATAAATGTAGATGCTGTCATTTGACTTATAAAAGGCATACGACCGAATTTACCCACATTGGAAGCCACTAGACAAATACCGTCGTACAAATGAACATCACATCCACTAAAATAAAGAAAAAGCTAAACATGATGAAATAGAAGACAAATCGCATACTAACAAAATCATCGAAGAACTAATGTTCCTAGTCCTTATGAGTCTTCCTCCCAAAAATTTTAGGCCTACGGAAATCAAATCTACAATTCTGAACCTTATCAAAAAAAAACTCTAAGTTATGATCTAATAACAGCTCCTATTCTGAAGAAAATTTTTCGAAAAGCTTTAGTTTCAATAACGTACATTTTCAATGGCATCCTGGGTACAACCTCTCGAAATTTTCTGTCATTAAAAAGCAGTTAATTCTCGTTCATCCTAAAAATCTATCAGACTCTTACCAGTTCTTGGTAAGATTTTTGAAAAATTCCATATTCAAACGACTCTACCAGGAGTATTTTTAAATATCTCCCAAGCTTTTGATCATGTGTGGCATCCTGGACTCCTCTGGAAACTCAAGAGCTTCCTTCCTTCAACATATCTCTCCCAACGTCATTTCCAAGTATCAATTAACTTAGAATTCTCTTAAATATATCCTATTCTAGCCAGAGTCCCACAAGGCAGTATCCTTGGTCCCATTTTATACAATATTTCGAAATTGGCTATGTTAACAGTTTTCTAATATGTCCACAGTATAAAGTTTACTATTTATGATAATGTCTTCAATTGTGATAAAAAATTGTCTTAAAATAATTTAAATTTTTTTGATTGTAATGATCGTCCATTTGATCCTGGAATGAAGAATTTTGTATAAAACATGCCAATAACAACACATGCTCGTTTAGACCGTTTAGCTGAAAATGTTGCTTCGTGAAGTAAAAATATTGGTTATAACAATTGGGACTATTCAAAATGATTACATGGCAATTTTTACAAAAGCATTTGGCTTATAAGCCTTTTAAAGTTCAATTGGTGCTTTTGAACGGCGATATTTTGCTGATTGGATCATTGAATTGGTGCTGGTTTTTCCAGAAGAAGTAATCTTCTCGGATGAAGCTTATTTTCACTTAGACGGCTATGTTAACAAAGAAAATTGTAGCATTTGGGTACCTGAAGAGCCGAATTCAAGAGCAGTTAGGTCTCTGAGAGCCGAATTCAAGAGCAGTTCGGTAAAAAAAAAAACTATAACACTCATCACGTGTTACTGTATGGTACGCTTTATGGGTTGAAGGCATCGTTGGTCTGTATTTTTTCGAAAATGGGGCTTGCGCTGCAGTTACTGTCATGGTAGCCAATTTTTTAAGGACTCTTTTTGATGACATGAATATCGACGACTTGTGGTATCAACAGTTGCACTCTATGCCTGTTAAAGGGCCATATAGACACTAGATAGGGTATGAAATATGCACTCAGGTGGATCGAAGACTGGGGACATTACAGAAGTCTGCGTATCTGAATACAAACATATCCCTATGACTCCCAGACCAGTACAGTATATTTCAAGCGTAAATTCTAGCTAGTTATGAAGCCGCAGCTTTGCTGTCAGTGGTTGCAATCTCTGACATGGATATCTAAATTTTCATCGATAGTCAGACAGCGATTAAAAGTCCTTGGAATCACCCGTGGTAAGATCGAGGACTGTCAAACACTGCCGGAGATCTTTGAACGAGATTTTTATTTATCTATGCCGCGCTCCCGGATAAAGTGACATACAAAGAAACTGTAAAGCAGACGAGTTATCCAAAAATGGCATCAGGCTAGTTTCCTCCTCTGTTACAGAGACGCCTAGACAACTTATTTCACTGAATTCAATGACATCTCGTGTCATACCACAGGTGTATAACTTTAAATCCGCTGTTTGGATATAGATGGCGTGAGTGAGCATATTAAGCTACCATGGGCACGCCATACTTTTTTTTTAAGAGTTTGACATCTGTCAACATTAATCAGTGCATATTGTCATCAATTTCGTACAACTACATACATTTTTCTTTTGGTAAACATGTCTAGTTTTGTGCCAGAAAAAGAGCATATGCGGGAAGCTCTGCTTTTCTGCTTCAATTTGAAGATATCGGCTGCCGAATTGCATCGAATGCTTATGGAGGCCTATGGTGACAGTGCTTTATCGGAAACAACGTGCCGAGATTGGTTTCGTCGGTTCAAAGAGGCGATTTTGATTTGTGGGACAAGAAGCGTGATAATCGGCCTAGGAATGTTGAGGATCATCAATTGCAGGCACTTTTGGACGAAGACGATACCCAATCGCAAAATATGCTCGCGGAGCAATTGGGTGTTGCTCAATCCAGCCATTTCTATGCGTCTGCGTTCCATGGAGAAGATTGAAAAGATCGAAGAATGGGTGCGACATGAATTGATCGATAGGCAGATGGAGCGACGCCAAAACACATGCGAAATTTTGCCCGCCAGACAAAAAAGAAAGTCGTTCCTGCATCGGATTGTGACAGGCAATGAAAAGTGGATATATTTCGAGAATCCTAAATGCAAGGAATCGTGGGTTGATCCCGTCCAACCAACAACATCTTCCCCAAGACCAAATCGCTTCGGATGGAAAAGGATGCTGTGCGTTTGGTGGGATCAGCAGGTTATCGTCTAATATGAGACCTGGTGAAACTGTCAATGCCCACCGCTACCACCAACAACTGATCAAATTGCACCGTGCTCTACGTAAAAAAAGGACGGATTATCAACAAACACATGACAAGCTGATTTTCCTCCACGACAACGCACCATCGCACACGTCAAAAATGGTTCGAAACTACTTGGAGACACTCAACTGGGAGGTGCTACCCCACCCCGCTTATTCACCTGACCTGGCCTCAGGAAGCCGACTACCACCTGTTTTCGTCGATGGGTCACGCGCTCGTTGAGCAGCACTTTGATTCTTACGAAGACGTCCGAAGATGAGTGGTTTGCCTCGAAAGAGAAAGAATTTTTTTGGCGTGGTATCCCCAAATTGCCCGAGAGATTGTTAAAATGTATAGCTAGCGAGGGCAAGTACTTTAAATAAATTTGTTTTTGCTTTCTATAAAAAAAACATGTGTTTTTTTACTAAAAAACAGCGGATTTAAGCTTATACACCTGATATTAGTATTTTGGTGAAGAATAATCAGCACATTTTTAAAAAAAAAAATAATCAAATTCCTGTTAGAAATTTAGCACAATTTTACTGAATACGAACTACAATTTTGTTGAAGAATAATCAGAATGTTATTGAAGACTTATTAGAATTTTGTTGAAGATAAGTCATATTTTTGTTGAAGACAAATCAGAACTCACTTTGTAAGGCTCCATTGCGCTGGGCTATGTGCTCTATTCCAAAGATAATATTTCCTTGCTTGTACACAAGTTTTGGTAATGTAAAATACCCTTTAGGAAGGGGTCGCACGGATCTTGGAGAAGTCCATGAACGATTTTCATTCTATTTTTATCTTTGAAATTCTGCGACATGACGAGCACTGGAAATGGGTAAGAAGACAAGCTGAACGAAAGAATAAATAATTGCAAGGAATTTCAAACATTTTGCAGTGGAGATCGACAATACGATTAAAAATATTTCAGTGGACAGATTGAAGCCTGTTCATATGAGATATTCGATTATCAGTAAAAATTAGGTTCAATCTATCCCCCGTAACACCGTATTTTCGTTGTGTGAGTAGTGTAATGGGTCGATGCCTACAGTGTGAAGTGGGGATAGGATACACTGTGCTCAAAAGAATGGAAGTTGGATTTTTTTTTATTTGATTCTAATAACATTGATTCTAGCTACTTCTTCGTATTTCTTCTATGATCGCGGTGTACATAATTATTAACACCCCAATAACAGAAGAAATACGACGCAGCAACTAACTCTTCTAACTCATTTAACAAATTTACAATCTAACGTAAACTATTTCGTTCACATCTCAGCCAACTCGATTAAAAAAAAATACTTTTATGCTTACTCTGTTTTTTTGAGCACAGTGAATCGATGCATTACAGTGTATACGAAAATTTCAAGTGAATAGCTTCTACTGAAAATGTCTACACAAATTCTTACTAAAATTTTTTACGGAAATGAATTTTTTACCGAAAATTTCTCGAGAATTTTTTGTCACAAGAATTGATATTTTTCTTTTTTTGGAAGGATTATTTCCGGGGAAAATTGCCCTAAAAATTTTTACTTTTATTGTTCTTTTCTGCAAATATTTTTATTTACTCTTGAACAAAAATCGTGCATATTTTATGCATAAAAAGAAATAATTTTTAAATCAGACCATTAACTACATTTCCATAAATATTATTGTGCATTTTGATGATTTTACAATATAACAGCGACTTTTATTATTCATTTGCATTTTGATTGCGTTGAATTCGATTAAGAAGAATGCTCACGAAAATGCAAAATTGTTTGTGGCGTTGAAAAAAAATAATTTCAAATTAATTCTGAGCATAGAAATAGTTGGCAACAACTATTGCCAACTATTAAATTTAATTGTTTCCAGAGTACAAGTACTTTAAGTTTATGTTCAGTGAATATAATTACACGATCATTACTACAATAAACTATTGTAGTTTATCCCAAGAACTTCTGGGCCGATCCTGTTAATGTTTTTGAGAACAAAACCGTATGAATGATTTTCTCAAAGGAAATGGCATGCCGACATACGGTCGAACAGGAAAGTGTAAAAAAAATTAATGAAAAAAAGGACTTCTAAAAATTAATGAAAAAAAAGGACTTGTCCTCTACAAAACTTGTATCCTACCTCCTCCTGGAGGAGCAATATAAGTTATAAGCTCATCCTGTAACAACGCGACCCTTTAAAATGCGAGGTCTTTTCAAAAATTATCGCCTTTTTTTTATTTCCACGGGTTATGTGTATTCGATTTTCGATTTTTTGTGGCGTTATATTAGTATTCATGTCTCCCACTTATGCTGACAAATTCGGCCATTTTGAATGTTCAGTTAATTTTTGACAGCTGCTTTGCTTGCACGTGTTTTAGCTCGTCTCCGATCATCAAAAAATGGATTAAAGAATCTGTCCGAATGTTGACTGTGCCATATGGTGAAGCAACCTTGGAACGAAGCACCGCTTATCGGTGGTACAAACTGTTCTCAGAGGGCCGAGAAGATGTGAACGACGAAAAGCGTGCCGGACGCCCGAGCACGTCAACAACAAAAATTGATGAAGTGAAGAAAATAGTATTGGCCAATCGTCGAATCACCGTTAGAGAAGTTGCTGAGGACTTAAACATATCGATTGGCTCGTGCCATTCGATTTTTACCAATGATTTGAGCTTGAGACGGGTCGCCGCGAAGTTCGTACCAAAATTGCTCAATTTCGACCAAAAACAGTATCGCATTAACATTGCTAAGAAGCTGTTGGACTCTGTCCGCGACGACCCAAATTTGCGCCAGAGGGTCATAACTGGCGACGAATCATGGGTTTATGGTTATAACGTGGAAACCAAAGCTCAATCATCGCAAGGGAAGCTGCCGCACGAGCCAAGACCGAACAAAATGCGCCAAGTTCCGTCGAATGTGAAGGTTTTGCTTACATTTTTCTTCAATTGCAGGGGCGTAGTATATCATGAGTTCTTGCCACAGGGTAGAACGATTAATAAGGAATATTACCTGCAAGTTATATGCAAGTTGCGTGAAGCAATCTGCCAGAAACGCTCGGATTTGTGGACGAAGAAAAATTGGCTTTTGCCATTTTTGGCCAAAAACAACACACCAATAATTCCGCAGCTACCGTATTTTCCAGATCTGGTCCCCTATGACTTTTTCTTGTTCCCGAAACTGAAGAGCCCCATAAAAGGATGACGCTACGTTACGATTGAGGACATAAAGACGGCATCGAAAAAGGAGCTGAACACGATCAAAAAAAATGATGTTTTGAAGTGCTTCGAGGATTGGAAAAAAACGTTGGCACAAGTGTATAATATCTGGTGGGGATATTACTTTGAAGGGGATAAAGTAGATATTCATGAATAAATAAATAATTTTTGAAAAAACACTAAATTCGCGATACTTTTTGAACAGACATCGTATGTTTGGTTTGTTGTCATTCTGGTTTCGTCACCAATAAGCAGACTAATTATCTGTGCCCACTTAAAATCTGAAGCAAAAATACACTCTCTTTGAAAATATTTTACATAAGAAACTTCCGGTTTTCCACCCAAAAATTTTAGTCTAACCAAAATAAAAAATGTAATCCAAGAAAATTTCAATAAAAAAATTCTTGGTTACAATCTAACAAGAGGGCTTTCCTGAAGCAAATTTCCAAATAAAAAAAAAACATTTGCTGTTAATAGATACATTTCTAAATATACTTTTCCTTACTCTGGAAACAAACTTCTAAATCCAATGACACCTTCCTCAAGTCCTCTTTTCAAATTTCGCCAAGAATTTAATAAGCTTCTTAAAATTAAACTACTTCCGATTGTCCCTTTCAACTAACTATCAAACAGTTTCAGCAAGGAAACCCAAGAATGACATGAAGCCGCTTAGCGACCTCTGGGTCAGGGCGCTATTGGACGGGCTCTGGCTCTAATCTCAGATATCTTACAACAAAAAACCAAGCAAATAAAATAAAAGTGTTTAGATTTTTACCAACAAATTTTTTTTTTGTCATTTATTAAAATTGAAAATTCATTTTTTACATCAAATTCACCTTGTGTTTACCTTGAATACTCCTTCGATAGTAATTATAGTTAAAAATTTTCAAAATATATTTTATTAAACAATATGAAAAAAAATTCCTTTTTTAATGATTTATCCTCTACGGAAAATAACTAATTATTCTGACCGTCTCATTATTACAATAATTATTATGGTAAATTATAAAAAAATTCATTTTTGAATTAATAATAATTTTAACGATTTATAAAAAAAAAATTAACAACTTTTTGAGCAATCCTTCAGTAAACTATAGGAAAGAAACCAATAGTTTGGAATTTTTGAAATTTTTAAAATTACCATAAAATGTTTCCGGATTGTTAGTAAAAATAGAATCCTTTAAATAATAGCCTCGAAATGATCTGAAAATCTTGTCATAAAAATAAATGACCTCCAAGAAAAGGAAATTTCTGACAAAAACTACTTTGCATTTCTCAGATTTATACAATAATTTCCATCTTTCTCAATCGTTGTAATACGTACACTTTTTTAGATAATCTGCCACCCAAAATATGTATTTGTGAATAGTTGTCAAATACCATTGGGAATATATGCTCAAAGTTTATTTTGTATAATTTACATATTATTCACAATATTTCTCTGGAGGGATTTAAATTTTATTTTATATTATATAAAAGTCAGGTAATAAATCTATGAGATATAAACAAAATAAAATTATATTGCTACTCGTAGCTTGATGTGGAATATTTCACATATTGTCAAGTCCTTCTTATAAAATATTTTCACATACTTGGCCACAATACATATATACATTTTTATCTCTAAGGATATATTGAAAATAATTCCAACTGTATTACGAGTATTTGGTTTATTGTAAAAAATTTTTTTTTGCCAATACTTAAAATGGAAAGGAAAATTGTTTCTTTTTTAGAAGTAAACAAAAACCAAACAAAAGTTTTCAAAGTTGGAAAATAATTTATAAGCTATTAGTTTGCTCAAAGAATATTTTTAAAGTTCATCTTTCTTCTTTGTAATACTTCAAGATGTGCCCTTAAACCTTTTCTTATTTGGAAAATTTCTCATCTCTTAAATGTGGAATTTTTATGATACTAAAAGCATATTCATTAAGGTTGCTTGGTTTTTAAATTTTAATAAAACGAATTGTATATAAACTATAGTAAATATATTTATGGTAAATTAAAGTACATTTAATAAAATTATTATTTAAAAAAAAAATAACAGCATCGTTTAAATGTCCTACACGGTCCCATGTTGTCGGTTTATTTGGCATAGACCAGGAATCTTTTTTGAGTAAAGTTGAAAATTTAAACACATTTTTTTTTTAATTATAAATTTAATTTTATAATTATTTATTATTAATTTAATTAAATTTAATTTGAATTTGTATTTTTAATATTACGTAACTACGAATGTGTAATGGTCTTTTATAATATATATGAAGAAGGTGCATGCGGCTCCCTGTGACCTCATGCGTGCTTACCACAAGCAGAGACTATTGATTTAATGAATCCGCGTAAGAAAAATGTGTAAGGGGAATTAAAACGCACAATTTTGGGGGCCTGCTGACATTAGTGGAAACTTTGAACTCCTGGAATAAGATATATTCTAAATTTATAAAGTCAAATTGAGGCTTAAAATTTTTTTTAAGAAAAACCTGTTGCCATTGGCAGTTACCAAGGCGTCAGCCTCACTTCGAAAGTGGTACGGATCAGCCCCATTGATACCACCTCATCAAAAATCTACACTATACAGTACGTTTTCCTCGATGCAATAGAAGGTCTTGTAACTGTTGTGCTTTTTCTTCATCCCACATTCGAAAATTTTGCTTGATTGCGTAGCTATTCGCCTAGAAATGCCTCCGTAGATCCTTTTCCAGATCCTCAAGGGCACAGTCAGCAAATGCCCGATGCTTCACATACACTTACGGCTTTAAAACGTATGGCAAATTAATCTTACCTATAACCATCTCCTTGTGATATCACAACTGACTTAAATTTGGTGTACTAAGTGTATAAGCTTAAATCCGCTGTTTTTTGGTCAAAAAACCACATGTTTTTTTTCTAAGAAAGCAAAAACAAATTTATTCAAAGTACTTGCCCTCACTAGCTACATATTTTTCCCATCTCTCAGGCAATTTGTGGATACCACGCCAAAAAAATTCCTCCTCTTTTGGGGCAAACCACTCATCAAGCCATTTTAGGACGTCTTCGTAAGAATCAAAGTGCTGCTCAGCGAGCGCGTGGCCCATCGACGAAAACAGGTGGTAGTCGGAAAGGGCCAGGTCCAGTGAATAAGCGGGGTGGGGTAGCACCTCCCAGTTTGGGTCTCCAAATAGTTTCGGACCATTTTTGATGTGTGCGATGGTGCGTTGTCGTGGAGGAAAATCAGCTTGTCATGTCTTTGTTGATAATCCGTCCTTTCTTCACGCAGAGCACGGTGCAATTTGATCAGTTGTTGGTGGTAGCGATGGGCATTGATAGTTTCACCAGCTTTCAACATCTCATAGTAGCTGATCCCACCAAACGCACAGCATTGTCTTCGTCCAAAAGAGCCTGCAATTGATGATCCTCAAACTTCCTAGGCCGATTTTCACGCTTCTTGTCCCACAAGTCAAAATTGCTGTCTTTGAACCGACGAAACCAATCTCGGCACATTGTTTCCGATAAAGCAATGTCACCATAGGCCTCCATAAGCATTCGATGCGATTCGGCAGCCGATTTCTTCAAATTGAACCAGAAAAGCAGACCTTCCCGCATATGCTCTTTTTCTTGTATAAAAATAGACATGATTACCAAAGGAAAAATATATGTTTTTGTACGAAATTGCCAACAATGTGTACTGATTAATGTTGATAGATGTCAAGCTCATAAAAAAAAATCATGGCGTGTCCATGGTAGCTTAATACGCTCACTCACGCCTGCTATGACCAAACAGCGGCTTTAAGCTTATATACCTGGTAAGTGTGTTCGACTGAAATAAACAATTAACAAACAAATATTTTTGTCTACGCAGCACACGAAACGTCTGGCGAATGGAGCACTAATTTTATAATAAATTTTCATTATCTGTTCAAGCACTGAATTAAACATAATTTAATGCGGACGCAAAATTAGTTTAATCTAAGTGTTCATCAATAATTGCCTTCGAATTGTGTACTGCATCTTATGGCCAAACTAAATTTTAAACGGGAACTAGACCTACGATTACACCATGCGGGAAATGCTCGAATTTTAAGAAATATTGTCAATTTTTTGGTCTCGAACATGTTCGACAAACACCTACCCTTCGATCGAGCATGTTCGAGACGACTTACTTAAAAGGTTTAATCGCCTCCAATTGTAGATGCGTTGTCATTTTCATCGTCAAAATTATTGCAATTTTGTTGAGCGTCAACATTATTGTAATTTTAAAATTTTGCATTGAACAGACAATTTCTGTATTAAAAATTTTTTGTTTTGTGTTTGGATTTGCTGGTTATTTGTAAAAAAAAAAATATAGCTGGCAGTGACGTTGAATTAGCCAGTCTAGGCATATGTGGAGGCGTGACAAGTTTCAAACGGTGATCGAAATCATCCTTGCCAAAACGGTCAATAATTTTCCACCCTTCCCAACCCAGCACTACAACTCCTCGCTGTCAATGGTATCCCTATCGTCCAACATCTGCCAAATCGCTGCGTCTGCTGCTTCCATTACTGCATTTAGTTTTCGTTGCTGTATTTCGCTAAATTATCCTATTTCCATTTTTAAACATATTTTTTTATATTTTCTTTTATGTTTTTTAATTTTGACTGCAAAACGCAAAAAAAAACACAATTTAAAATCGGTCATGAAAACGTTCTAATCGTAGATCAAAAATTGTTCGAGTGTTCGAGCCCGTGATCGAGACATTTTCATTTACCCTCCAAAGACGCGAACAAAAATGTTAGAGCTGAAGCAATAGTTCGTCCATTGCTCGGACGAAGTCGACACGAACATTTGGTTCGATTATTATGAGCATTTCTCGAATGGTGTCATCGTAGAAGTAGATTCATTAACATCCAGCCAACTTGTTAAGGTCGAGATTCGATGGCGAAAATGTCAGTCGGTCGTGCGCACTTTGAGGCCATAGGCAAAAATGACAGCTACATAGGCAAAATGGCGTCCGAATGGAAATTTCAACGCTGTTGACACCGTGATCATCTACGAATCACCAGGATCAGTTCCATCAAGAACGAGTCTAATTAGAAAGGTGTTTGGAAAGAAATTCTGCGCTCTTTTGCTCCGAAAATAGCGGTTTTTATTACTATTACACTATAATTTTTTTTCCTTCTTAAATATAAATATGTAAAAAGGGTTTATTAATAGATATTAAGGTATAAAAAAAATAGCAATTTGAAGCGTCCAAATAATACTCCATACAAACAAACAGCAATCAAGTAAAAATAGAACAAAATCTTAATTTCCACTGAAAAGCTACCCTCAAAAACGACCCTATTTCGCGTTAAAAAAAATTGTTTTTGAAAATATATAAAGCAAAACATTTTCAAAAGGACTTGGAAGATTGGAACAACTCTTTTGTAAATGAATAACTTAAAAGATTAACGTTCAAGTATTATTGAAAATCAAATGAAAAGGAAAAAAAATTGGTTAAAATTCAAAAGCTATAATCATAGTAAATATGATATTAGAAACAAAAAGCTTTCAAAAACAAAAACACAAAAATCATAAACAAAATCGCCATTTTTTATTTCGAACACAATTAAACGAGCATTAAATGTCATGTTTACTCGTATATAAAAGTGCTTATCTTGTTTACTTTCTTCAACAGACTTTCCCATCCCGTCAATATTGGAAATTTGTTTTCAGAATTTTCTGCAATATTTTTTGTCGTCCTTTGGAACAAATTCTTTCAATGGTTGATCATTAATTCCTGTCCATCCATATTCTTCTTTGGAATTTTGTTTTTATTCTTATCAGAATTTTTTTATGAAAAACTTCATCTGTTGGAATTTTTCTCCTTCTTTTAGTCCTTTTTATGTAACAGCCCAAAAAAAAAAAAAATCTGATCGAAAGAGAATAAAAAGTATCCAAAGTTTATTCGTAATTAATATCAAGTTTGGATAATTTTTATCTGGAAAATTTGTATTTTTTCTAACATAAAATATCGTATCTTCAAAGATAAAACTTTATATTATCAATAATAATTTATCATAAACATATATAAAGGGCCATTGATCTAAAACGTTATATAATTATTGATAAAAAAAACAACGTTTTGCTAAAAGTTTTTCTCATTAAAGCTTTTGTGTATTGACTAAAAAAAAATAAAAACAACAGAATCACTTTGGAAAAGAAAATTCGTTAATATTAAATTTTTCCTATTCTTATTTTTACACAAAAATTTATTAACTTACTGTTAAAATTATTGTAGTTTTAATTAATTTTTAATATTTTCATTTAAAAACTTATAATAATGCAGCAAAGATGAAAAGTTTTATTGAAATTTTATTGAAAATTTACATATCAGGTGTATAAGCTTAAATCTGCTGTTTTTTAGTTAAAAAAAAAAATTCCTTATCTTTCGAGGCAAACCACTCATCAAGTCATTTTCGGACGTCTTCATAAGAATCGTAGTGCTGCTCAGCGAGCGCGTGGCCCATCGACGAAAACAGGTGGTAGTCCGAAGGGGCACGATCTGGTGAATAAGCGGGGTGGTATAGTACCTCCCAGTTGAGTGTCTCCAAGTAGTTTCGGACCATTTTGGACGTATGCGATGGTGCGTTGTCATGGAGGAAAATCAGCTTGTCATATCTTTGTTGACTTATCAAATTGCACAGAGCATGGTGCGATTTGATCAGTTGTTGGTGGTAGCGGTGGGCATTGACAGTTTCACCAGGTTTCAATATCTCATAGTAGACGATACCCTACTGATCCCATGAAACGCACAGCATCGTCTTCCGTCCGAAGCGATTTGGTCTTGAGGAAGATGTTGATGATTGGCCGGGATCAACCCAAAATTCTTACATTTAGGATTCTCAAAATATATCCACTTTTCATCGCCTGTCACAATCCAATGAAGGAAGGACTTTGTTTTTTGTCTGGCGATCGCATGTGTTTTGGCGTCGCTCCATCTGCCTATCGTTCAATTTATACGGCATTAATTTTCCGATCATTTCAATCTTCCCCATTGCATTATCACAGCAGACGTATGGAAATGGCTGGTTGAATAACACCCAATTGCTCCGTGAGCATTTTTTGCGATTGAGTATCGTCTTCGTCCAAAAGAGCCTGCAATTGATAGTCCTCAACATTCCTAGGCCGACTTTCACGCTTCTTGTCCCACAAGTCAAAATTGCCGTCTTTGAACCGACAAAACCAATCTCGGCACGTTGTTTCCGATAAAGCACTGTCACCATAAGATTTCTTCAAATTGAAGCAGAAAAGCAGACCTTCCCGCATATACTCTTTTTCTGGCACAAAACTAGATATGATTACCAAAGGAAAAATGTATGTTGTTGTACGAAATTGCTAAAAATGTGCATTGATTAATGTTGACAGATGTCAAACTCATAAAAAAAAACTATGGCGTGCCCATGGTAGCTTAATATGCTCACTCACGCCATCTATGACCAAACAGGGGATTTAAACTTATACACGTTGCATTTTTATATACACTATAATTGCTGACTGCCATATTGTTAGGACTTAATTTGAATTTGAAAAAAATGCAATTTTTAAAAGTATCTGAATTTATTCAAAAGTATTTAATTAGAAAAATAATTTTCTATGCAATTTTTTTTTAAGTAACTAATTAAGGTAAATTATTAAAATAACTAAACTAGGTGAACATTTTAAGGACTAGCACATGAATTATTTATAATAAAAGTTGAAATTTTGCTGTATAAATTACTAAATATCAAAAAAAAAAAAACTTACTAAGAAAAGAAAAATATAAACAAAAAGTAATACTAGTCATTGTTATTAATTCTAAATAAAAAAAATTCATTTTTATGAAGAAAATATATCCAAATTAGTTACGAAAATAAAAGATTAGAAAGAATTCCTTATTGATGATGAAAATTTTGACACAAATTAATACTATTCTCAGTTTCGTTCTTTTCTATAAATAATATTTTCCAAGGATGCTAAAATTTATTCTTTTTTCTGATGAGATTTCATAAATTAGTTCATTTCTGTCATGCAAATTCTAATCAATCATCATCAACACTACTGGACACTGACAACATTTTAACTCATGCCAAATGTATGGCTTTCTTATAAAATGACGCATGTTTTCTTTTTTTTTTTCTTTTTGATCTGCATTGATAATATAGTCTACATATTTTATGCATTAACAAATAAATAAGGATATATAAAAAATAATAATAAAATAGGGTCACTATGGATTTGTGGTTTTGATCGAAATTAGCCAAAAAGCTTCGAAATAAAATAGAAATATTGTTCCGACTGACCTTATTAAAATGACAATGTTTCCAAGGTGAAAGTCATCAGAAAATTGATTGATGGATTTACTGAGACTTAAGAAAATATCAAAATGGAATTATTTTTATATGAAATGTTCAAGTTGGCTTACGAAAATATTATAATCCTGTAGGATTATGATTTCATTATTGAATAAAAATTATTATAATCTGGAAATAGCCAAATTTTCTTTTACTAACTTGCTTATGGCAAATGGTCATAAGAAAATATAAGCAATACGAAATTAATACGCCAATTTTTTGGGACATGCTTTTTTTTTTTATAGCTTAGTTCATGAGATATATTGATAAAATAATCCAATATAATCAATTGAATTATTTTTATAATAAATTGATCGGTATCCAATTTTAATCCAAATTGGTTATAAATAATAATTACTTTTTAGTATATTTATTGTTGTTTATGAATATTGTCGTCGGTGTTGTTTGTTTTTTTTTTATAAGAACTTCTTCCAATTACGTTTAAAAATAAATCTAAAAATTTAGATTTATTTTCCATAGCACAAATTGGATAATTTTTTAGTAACTAAATGCAAACTAAAAAAAAAAAAAGTTCATTCGACAATAATGATAAATTTAATGAGGTTTATGTTTAATGAAAACAGCAACTAAAGAAATAAGATTCTTCAAAAAAAAATACATCCTTTCAAAATAGAGCTTTTTTTAATAAAACTTTTTTTTTTTTGTTCATTTATAAAAACTTGCTCACAATCGAGTAAAAATAAATGTATTTTTAGAAAGATTATTCATTAATCTATAAAATTGAATAAAAACAATTTTATCCGAGCAATGGCGGATATTTTTATTGCAGATTAAAGTACATTGGAAAATAACATCATACAAATGGCCTCCGCGGCTTTGTCTTGAGAGGAGGTCATCCGAGAGGTCAAATTTTTGGATGGTTGTTCCGCATAAATAGAAAAGTGTTTCGTGTAGTTTTATACGAGGGTCATTCAATAAGTCCTTAGAAAATCCTATAAAGATTTTTTTTTTGTAAGTCCTTTTATCTACAGGAAAGCTCTCAAAATTTCAACGCGATCCATAGCGTAGGTCAATTTCTATCGTCGATTAAAGTTAACGACATTTATTTGTGCATTACAATGGAAAAAAGCGAGTTTAGGGCTGTTATCAAACATCTCCATTTGAAAGGCTTAAGCCCGAAAGAAATCAAAGCCGAGTTGGATGGAGTTCATGGCACATTTTCACCTGTGTTTCTGACGGTTTACAATTGGGGGAATGAATTTAATCGTCGCCGTTCATCCACAAAAGTTGAACATCGTTCAAGACGCCCAGTTGAGGTGTCTACTCCTGAAATCATCGACAAAATCCACGATCTGATTTCGGTGAATTAAAGTGCGGGAATTAGTTGAGGCCACGGGCATATCACAAGGTATAATCGCTTCAATTTTGCATGAAAAATTGTCTGTGAAAAAAATTTCGGCAAGATGGGTGCCGCGTTTGCTCTCAGAGGAGAATAAGCGCAATCGTGTAGTGGACTCTGAAGCTAAGTTGGCACTCTTTCATCGCAATCCTGCCGAATTCCTTCGTCGATATGTCACTGTGGACGAAACCTGGATACACTACTACACTCCAGAAAAGAAGAGACAGTCATCACAGTGGATTTTCAAGTGGAAGAAGGCAAAAACTGTGCCATCGGCCGGCAAGGTGATGGCCACGGTCTTTTGGGATTCGCAGGGCATCATTTTTATCGACTACTTGGAAAAAGGAAAAACAATAACAGGAGCGTATTACGCGTCGTTATTGCAACGGTTGAGCGAGGAAATCAAAGAGAAACGCCCCCATCTGAAGAAGAAAAAAATCCTCTTGCATCAAAACAATGCGCGTGTGCAAAACACCTGCGCTGTTTCCATCGCCAAAATTGTGGAATTGGGAATGGAATTGTTGCAGCATCCCGCTTATTCACCAGATTTGGCCCCGAGTGACTATTTTCTTTTCCCCAATCTGAAGAAATGGCTTGGCGGACGACGGTTCACTTCCAACGAGGACGTCATTGCTCAAACGGATGAGTATTTTGCAGAACTTCCGAAATCCTATTTTTTGGACGGGATAAAAATTTTGGAAAAACGGTTGGAAAAGTGTACAGAGCTAACAGAGATTATGTTGAAAAAAAATTTTTTTTTTTTAAAAAACAGGTTTTTTTCGATCTTTTTCTAAGGACTTATTGAACGACCCTCTTATCATTAAATATTCCGCATATGTGTCCCCACTTCTGGCATAGACTATTGAATTAACGCAGCTCCTTGTCAGCCTGTCTAGAAATAAACCGACGTGTAAACTTTCTCTTCAAAAAGTCCCTTGTTTCAACTGCTGGGTGGTAAATCGCACTGTTTAGATATTGGTTGGAACAGGATATTGTTCAAGGCCTTATTTCGAATGCCGCATGGCCCGATGACGTCGTAAGTTTTTCTCGGTTCCAAGGAAGCTCTTGGAACTGTTGTGGTTGGTTTTTGCTCCAAATTCGACAATTTTACTTATTTATAAAGCTATTCAATCAAAAATGCGCTTTAACGCTTTTTTTTCACTAAATCTGGGATTTGTTTCCAACTGAGCAAGTGAATACGCATGATCTTGTGTCTTTAGCTCTTGAGGCAATTTATATTTTTTATGAATATATAAAAAATAAAATATTTGCAGTTTACGGTAATAAATTTTTACTATCTGGACGCGTTTTTGAATTGTTGTAGTTCGCTTTGTTAAAACGCCAAAGTTTTCTAAAACTTGTGTCTAAAATTGAGCGCACCTATTAAGAGATGCCTTATTCCATGCTGTACTCGTCTTGAAGTTCCTTTGCAAGTAGCAGTTAACTTAGAGAATCGTCAGAAATATATGCCATTTTTTTCCCACTTTATATAACATCCTATCTAATTCCAATACTATCGAGAAAAAAATCCTTAAATTGTTACTCATAATTTATAATTCTAGATCCACGATGTCCATTTCTGGCTTACAAGATGTCGAGTGAAGGTGAGCGAACAGAAGAGTGCTTATAACAATTTTGCTCTTTGCCAATGAGAATATACACTTTTTTACCTTAATGACAACATGATTATTTAGACAAGGGATAAACCTACAGTAAAAAGAAGTGAACTCAATAGACGCTATAAACAATAGGTACGACTATACGTGGGTCATTCAACAAGTACTTAGCCTACAAAAGAAAAACGAAAATTTTGGAAAGGTGGCAATTTATTTTTCCACATAATCTTCTTCGAGCTCGATACACTTGGCCCAGCGATGCTCTAACTTTTTTAACACGTCCAAAAAATACATTTTCTCGAGGGAAGCAAAATAGGCATCCTTGGCGACGATGACCTCCTCATTCGACCCAAATCTATTCCCGGCGAGTGATTTTTTCAGGTTTGGAAACAAAAAGTAGTCACAGGGGGCTAAATCTGGAGAGTACGGTGGATGGGGCAGCAATTCGTAGCGCAATTCGACCAATTTGGCCATGGCGACGGCGGAGGTGTGAGCCGACGCGTTGTCGTGGTAGAACAGCACTTTTTTCTTCGCAAAGCGGTGCCGCTTTTTCTTCAATTCGAAAAAAATGTACTGCACGATGGAAAATGAGGCTTAGTACTTGTTGAATGACCCTCATAATTACTATACAACACGATGCTGAAACTGATATGGGCATGCAGACCAAATCTTCCAATCCCGAGTCCTTCAAAGAAACAGTGTTACTCATCGTAACGGTCTTGAGGAAACATCGATGGGTGCTTTCCGCTACATGTCGTCATGTCTTATTTTTGCTAAAAAGTTAGCTTATTACAAATTGTGTATAGTTGTAGATATTATTTAAGGGAAAAAAATTAGCCTTTCCGGTCAATATCTACCAATTGAGGTTCGTTTTATCAACGATCGGACTGTCATAATATCGTTAAAGATTACATTGCCTTAGGCAGAAGACAATATTCTGCGAGTGAGCTTCGTCCTCATCGATATTCAGTTAATCTTTATCGATTCACTATGTCGATATCGTCGACGAAAACTTAAACTTGACTAGACCGATAATTCGCCAACAATTTCAAAATAATATTGATCGCTTGCAATTTTTGATTTTTTTTTACTCTCTTAGAAAATCTAAGTTCTGCCACAAAGTAATTGTGAACAAAAACTGGAAGGATTTAATATTTAAATTTTTTTTTTTTATAAAAAGTGTAAAAAAAAACTGAACAAATAATTGGTGAATTTACAAGGGGACTTTTTGTGTTTTTAAATACAATATAAAATAAATAACATTTTAGTAAGAAAGGAAGAAACCTTGTAATGGAGAGTGAACACAAAACATGTCATTGGGTCTTATATAAAAGACGAGATATTGTATACTACTAACTAACACACAGTAGTCTGTTACCGTTTTGAGAATGCCCCAAACGGACACACATATTTGGATATTCTCTGAATATTGGGTATGTGTGAGCTGGCACTAATGAAATACGAGGGTCGTTCAATAAGTCCTTAGAAAATGATGGAAAAAAACAAGTTTAAAATTATTATTTTAGCTTCATATACTTTTCCAACCGTTTTTCCAAAATTTTTATCCCGTCCAAAAAATAGGATTTCGGAAGTTCTGCAAAATACTCATCCGTTTGAGCAATGACGTCCTCGTTAGAAGTGAACCGTCGTCCGCCAAGCTATTTCTTCAGATTGAGGAAAAGAAAATAGTCACTCGGGGCCAAGTCTAGTGAATAAGCGGAATGCTGCAACAATTCCATTCTCAATTCCACAATTTTGGCCATGGAAACAGCGCAGGAGGTATGCACATGCGCATTGTCCTGATGCAAGAGGCTTTTTTTCTTCTTCAGATGGGGGCGCTTCTCTTTGATTTCCTCGCTCAACCATTGCAATAACGACGCGTAATACGCTCCTGTTATTGTTTTTCCTTTTTCCAAGCAGTCGATAAAAATGATGCCCTGCGAATCCCAAAAGACCGTGGCCATCACCTTGCCCGCCGATGGCACAGTTTTTGCCTTCTTCGGAGCCCGTTCACCCTTGAAAATCCACTGTGATGACTGTCTCTTCTTTTCTGGAGTGTAGTAGTGTATCCAGGTTTCGTCCACAGTGACATATCGACGAAGGAATTCGGCAGGATTGCGATGAAAGAGTGCCGACATAGCCTCAGAGTCCACTGCACGATTGCGCTTATTCTCCTCTGAGACCCATCTTGGCGAAATTTTTTTCACAGACAATTTTTTATGCAAAATTGAAGCGACTGTACCTTGTGATATGCCCGTGGCCTCAACTAATTCGCGCACTTTAATTCACCGAAATCAGATCGTGGATTTTGTCGATGATTTCAGGAGTAGACACCTCAACTGGGCGTCCTGAACGATGTTCAACTTTTGTGGATGAACGGCGACGTTTAAATTCATTCACCCAATTGTAAACCGTCGCAAACACAGGTGCAAATGTGCCATGAACTGTATCCAACTCGGCTTTGATTTCTTTCGGGCTTAAGCCTTTCAAATGGACATGTTTGATGACAGCCCTAAACTCGCTTTTTTCCATTGTTATGCACAAATAAAAGTCGTTAACTTTAATCGACGATAGAAATTGACCTACGCTATGGATCGAGTTGACAGCTTTACTGTTGATAATGGTACGAGTACATACAAAAAAAATCTTTACCGACACTACGAGCGAAATTTCTCGAATTTTCTAAGTACTTATTGAACGACTCTCGTACGTTTGTGTACGTTTGGCGGAATGTGGGCACTCATAGATTCCATCGCATGATCCTTGTCTCGTTAAATGTATGAACAAAACTATTTAAATAGGCGACGACAAGCGTCTTCCAAAGACAATACCTTGTTGCGCTGGTCGTGCAGATGATGCCCTGGTTGAGTTTGCGTTTAGATAAACGATATCGATCCTAGTTGGAATGGCAGTCGCGGCTGGGATTTTGATCAGCCCTTCTTCCTTTCTCCACTTCTATTCCGGTTCTTATCGCCATCTGGGCCAGTTACCAGTCGCCACTACCACTGCCATCCCCCATTCCTTTTCCCTATTTCCATAATCTAAGAATCTATCTTATTTCAAGTTCACAATTTTTATCTTCATTTTCATTTTCGATTTCAATACGAAGTTTATAATTTTATCCGCATGGACACAATTACGAGCGACCATAGATATATGCACCTTAGTAAGTAGAAACATATTTACCAGCCACCCTTAAGGTTCATCTACGCCACTGTTTAACGACAGTCTCCATCGTTTCAATCCTGCATCCAAAAAAAAAAAATGACTTATAACAATAAGAAGAGATTACCATGCGAAACCATATATTTTCCCCAACCAACAATCATCCAAAGAACGTAGGAAGGATGTGTTTGCCTTCCATTTGGCAAAAAATTCAAACAAAGCAATCTAAGCTGTACTATGAAAAATTTAACCTTAAATTTTTTTGCACGACGACCAATTTGGTTGGCTTAGCTCTGACTTGAAGGCACACTGCGACTGCGAAGGCGAACTGATTCGAACACTCCATATCAGAGAGCCTCATTTGGCATCCATGCCCATCTAGCCATTAGAATATTTGGCTCCTCGGATGGGAATCTTCATCTTAAGTTGAGGGGGGTACTTATCTAAAACTCTGAAAGTGAGGAAATTCACTTAGCACTGTGTCTGGAAGATGATTATTATATTATGTAGTTTTTTTTTCAATTTGACTTTACACCCACACTAACTAAATGAAATTTAAAAAAAATTAAAAACAATTTTGACCAAAAAAAAAGAAAAAAAAAGAAAAAAACATTAACAGGATCGGCCCGGAAGTTCTTGGGATAAACTACAAAAATCAACCACTATTCATAATTTATTGTAGTAATGATCGTGTAATTATATTCACTGAACATAAACTAAAAGTACTTGTACTCTTGAAACAATTAAATTTCTAACATAAATAAGTTGTTGCCAACTATTTCTATGCTCAGAATTAATTTGAAATTATTTTTTTTCAACGCCACAAACAATTTTGCATATTCGTGAGAATTCTTCTTAATCGAATTCAATGCAATCAAAATGCAAATGAATAATAAAAGTCGCTGTTATATTCTAAAATCATCAAAATGCACAATAATATTTATGGAAATGCAGTAAATGGTCTGATTTAAAAATTATGTCTTCTTATGCATAAAATATGCATGATTTTTGTTCAAGAGTAAATAAAAATATTTGCAGAAAAGAACAATAAAAGTGATAATTTTTAGGTCAATTTTCGCGGGAACTAATCCTTCCAAAAAAAAAAAAATATCAATTCTTGTGACAAAAAATTCTCGACAAAATTTTCGGTAAAAAATTCATTTCCGTAAAAAATTTTAGTAAGAATTTGTGTAGACGTTTTCAACAAAAATCCCATTGGTACCTCGAAAAAAGACTTATTAAGCTTCCGTAAAGAGTGGATTATTTTACAACAAAAGTTTAATTATTCTTCTACAAAAAATTTGTTAATTTTTGACAAACGTTTAATTAGAGTTCAATAAAATCTGATTAGACTTCACCAAAAATCTGATTACTATTCCAACAAATTTTGTGCTCAACAAAATTTTGATTAGTCTTCAACAAAATTGTAAATAGTAATGAGCAAAATTTTGATCATTCTTCAACAAAAATCTGATTACTATTCCAGCAAATTTTGTGCTCAACAAAATTTTGATTAGACTTCAACAAAATTTTAAATAGTCATGAGCAATATTTTTATGATTCTTCAACAAAAATCTGATTAGACTTGAACAAAAATCTGATTACTATTCCACCAAATTTTATGCTCAACAAAATTTTCAATAGCTTTCAACAAATTTCTGATTTGCTTTCAGCAAAAAATTGACTTATTTTCAACTAAATTCTAATAAGTCAATAAAATTCTAATGTCTTCAAAAAATGTTAATAAGTCTTCGACAAAATGCTGATATGTGTTCAACAAAAATCTTGGCTGAGATATGAACGAAATAGTTTACTTTAGATTGTAAGTTTGTTAAATGAGTTAGACGAGTTAGTTGCTTCCAGTCGCATTGATTTTGCGACACGCTGCCGCGATCATAGAAGAAATACGAAGAAGTAGCTAGAATCAATGTTATTAGAATCAAATAAAAAAAAATCCAACTTCCGTTCTTTTGAGCACAGTGTATCCTATTCCCACTTCACACTGTAGGCATCGACCCATTACACTACTCACACAACGAAAATACGGTGTTACGGGGGATAGATTGAACATAATTTTTACTGATCATCGAATTACTGATATGAGCGGGCTTCAATATGTCCACTGAAATATTTGTAATCGTATTGTCGACCTGTGCTATAAAATGGTTGGAATCCCATGAAATTATTCATCTTTTTGTTCAGCTTGTCTTTTTACCCATTTCCAGTGCTCGTCATGTCGCAGAATTTCAAAGATAAAAATAGAATGAAATTCGTACATGGACTTTTCCAAGATCCGTGCGACCCCTTCCCAAAGGGTATTTTACATTACCAAAACTTGTGTACACGCAAGGAAATATTATCTTTGGAATAGAGCACATAGCCCAACGCAATGGAGCCTTACAAAGTGAGTCCCATTTGTCCAGGATGTACGAGTACACATTGTATCGCTAGAAAACCACTCCGCATGACTGCGACTATTCAAAGTACTTTGTCGCGATTTCTATCTCTTCATAAGGAAATTTCCATATGTAATTTTTATTCCTTTTTTCTCCATTATTTTCGTTCAGTTTTGTATTTTTTTGATTGTTGAGCCTACAAAGCTTTTATCGTTTAATCGTGTATGAAGGTGGTGCCCTTTACCTTTCTACATTTACCTTTCCTTTTCTACTTAATGAATAATCTACCATCTACCATCGCCCTGACGTTATTTTTTTTTTCTCTCTCTCAATAAGGGTGTCGTTTTGAATTGGTATTCATTTGTAAGCTTTTGTAACAGCACTTGAATCAGTACAATCGGAGCTGTCATGTCATCTTCAAGCGCATACATAAAATTCCTTGTCATTCAAAATAAATCAACAACAAAAAACCGGAGAAGTACTTTTACGTTGAGAGTTTTCTCCTTTTTCCCCATCTAAATAAGAGAGGAAAAATAAATGAAAATTATTATTTTGCTGGTGAAAAATAAATGGAAAAATCTGCAGAAAAAATTAGGAAAAATTTACCCGATATCCGGACGTATACCACCAGGTGGAAAGTTGTTTGTTATTCGACTCCTTTTTCTTGTTATATTATATTTTTTGTAGTTGTTGTTTTTTTTTTTTTTTGGAATTATACTTTCGAAATTGCTACAACTTTGTTTATGTACAATTTGTCAATCCAAAAGGATGTGTAGGTGGAAATAGCAAATTATAAAAAAAAAAATCAAAACAATCCACTCAGGGACATAAGAATGTCCCAGTTGAATTCTGTTTATCCTTACAGTTTTTCTTTCTTCTATTTATTTATTCATTCATAAAATTTCTGAGTCTAAATAGAATAATTATGATGTATGAATAAGGTTACAAATGTTAATTTATTCATATTGTCTTCTAACAAAATCATATTAAATGTATTTTTAAGACTAGAGATTTAATTTCATAGTATTTTTAATTATGTTAATATTAAAATTAAATTAGCTTTAATCAATATTTATAAAAGAGGAAAAAAATAGATTTGATATCGTTTGTTAAAATGTTTTTTTTGTTGTTGAAGGAGTTAAGGGAGGTTTTTGCATTTCGTTCCATTAAATTGTGTCTTTAAAATTATAATCAATTAAAAAAAAAACTATAAAAAGCATTAAAGAATTCGCACAATATTTTCGACTACCAACAGAGCTCAACTACCAATATTTTCGACTACCAACAGATTCTACTCGAAGCTACCCACCACTGTCTTATAGAATTTACATCTTTACAGGGTATTATCCGATTTTTTCTTTAAAAGAACTGACACCTTTTTGGAAGATCTTATGAAAAATATTTTTTCATTGCAAAATTTTCTTCTAAGTAATTTAAATAAAAATTAAAATCATATCCGTACGAATCGTAAAGATTAAAATTAACAATCCAGAGTACATGACAAAAATATAGTAGAAAAGTATTAGTCAAGATCTGGCAAACAATGCGGACTTTACTTCTATATAAGTAATCTGGCAACAATGCGGACAACTCAACCTCATATAGCGTGATAAGTGAAAATGTGTTTTTAAAATGTGAAATTCGATACGAAAAATTGAGCAGCAAGATTTGAAGCAATGATTTTCCATTAAATTTATGTTAAACTTGATTTATTTATTCTTTTTTTTTTATATGTGGATAGGAGGAATCTTCCAGGTTACTTTTTTACAAATATTACTGCCTATGGAATCACCGTTAGATATTATTTAATGGAGAGTTGATGCACATAAAGTTTACTATCCTATTTAGGCTTGCACCCTGCCCTAACCTCATTCTTCCTTCCTGGCGGAACTTCTTTATTACTTGGGATGTTATAATTTGTACCATGATGCGCTTCTGGCACAACTGTTCAAAGATTATTTTCTCTACTTTCTTCCTTTCTCCTGCATACTCGATATATCAACTTCCACCTTAAAACGATAAAGATACGACCTGAAGTACCAATGTCCTATCGAAAAATGGTCTATTTCTCAATGGCTTTTTCCGATCCACAGTTTTATTTTCAACTATGACTTACGAAAATTTGCAACCAGCTCAAAAGGGAACATTTTTTCTTCAAGAGTACAAGTCTTTCGATGGCACAAGATATTTTTAAAGGGCCGAGAAGTTAAATTAATCTTTCAACATCGTAAATTAATAAAAATATTTAATATATTAAAAAAATTTTAATAAGAAAAACTAATTTTAATAAAGAAATGATTGAAAATGTGTTTTTTTCGCGTGAAATCAGACATTGCAGATATTGACAACGCCCACTGTCACGCGGCCATCTTCGTAAGCGAGTATTTAAAGGTGCAAAAATTTTCTGCTGTTTCCTAACCGTCTTATTTAATTAATATCGTTGAATGTAAATTTGTTGTCTCCTAAGATAAAAAAAAATTTGACTAAAACCAAGGAGCTGTAGGCGATTTCAGTTGAAAGCTTCTAGCACTTCTATCTATGATACGTGCCTCTGGCGGCAAAAAGGATTTTTGTACAATCCAGAAGCAGTCTAAGCTGAACTTGGTTAAGAATTCAACAATGAAAACCAATGAAACGAGGGTCGTTCAATAAGTCCTTAGAAAATCCGGCGCTCGTAGTGTCGGTAAAGATTTTTTTTGTAACTAGCATTATTGACAGGAAAGCTGTCAAAATTTCAGTTCGATCCATAGCGTAGGTCAATTTCTATCGTCGATTAAAGTTAACGACATTTATTTGTGCATAACAATGGAAAAACGCGAGTTTAGGGCTGTCATCAAACATCTCCATTTGAAAGGCTTAAGCCCGAAAGAAATCAAAGCCGAGTTGGGTGCAGTTCATGGCACATTTGCACCTGTGTTTGCGACGGTTTACAATTGGGTGAATGAATTTAATCGTGGCCGTTCATCCACAAAAGGTGAACATCGTTCAGGACGCCCAGTTGAGGTGTCTACTCCTGAAATCATCGACAAAATCCACGATCTGATTTTGAACGAACGGCGAATTAAAGTGCGCGAATTAGTCGAGGCCACGGGCATATCACAAGGTACAGTCGCTTCAATTTTGCATGAAAAATTGTCTGTGAAAAAAATTCGGCAAGGTGGGTGCCGCGTTTGCTCTCAGAGGAGAATAGGCGCAATCGTGTAGTGGACTCTGAGGCTATGTTGGCACTCTTTCATCGCAATCCTGCCGAATTCCTTCGTCGATATGTCACTGTGGACGAAACCTGGATACACTACTACACTCCAGAAAAGAAGAGACAGTCATCACAGTGGATTTTCAAGGGTGAACGGGCTCCGAAGAAGGCAAAAACTGTGCCATCGGCCGGCAAGGTGATGGCCACGGTCTTTTGGGATTCGCAGGGCATCATTTTTATCGAATACTTGGAAAAAGGAAAAACAATAACAGGAGCGTATTACGCGTCGTTATTGCAACGGTTAAGCGAGGAAATCAAAGAGAAACGCCCCCATCTGAAGAAGAAAAAAATCCTCTTGCATCAGGACAATGCGCATGTGCACACCTGAGCTGTTTCCATGGCCAAAATTGTGGAATTGAGAATGGAATTGTTGCAGCATCCCGCTTATTCACCAGATTTGGCCCCGAGTGACTATTTTCTTTTCCCCAATCTGAAGAAATGGCTTGGCGGACGACGGTTCACTTCCAACGAGAATGTCATTGCTCAAACGGATGAGTATATTGCAGAACTTCCGAAATCCTATTTTTTGGACGGGATAAAAATTTTGGAAAAACGGTTCGAAAAGTGTATAGAGCTAAAAGCAGATTATATTGAAAAAATAAAATTTTTTTTTTTAAAACAGATTTTTTCCATCTTTTTCTAAGGACTAATTGAACGACCTTTTAAAAACTCGTAATATGGAAAAAGTGCGTATGCTATGAGGTCAGACCGTCAATTGAAAGTCAATTTAAAGCAAATGAAAAGCACACACTTTCATGTTCAAGCTTTTCATAAGGCCATCCTCGCTAAGAAGTTTTTGTTAGAAAAAGCTTCCATTTGCATCTGATTTAAGTCTGTATTCAAAAAGATTTTTTTTAAAAAACGGGTACTTTCCAATTATAGCTCGTTAAATTCTGATGGTAAGAAATACTGATACTGGTGGCACTAGTAAAAGATACTAAGGATATTGTTAAAAGGCTTTCATACAAAAGTGAAATATCTAAAACTATAGCATTCATTAGACCTTGGGCCGATTGTGCCCAAGTATTGTTCAGGAAAAACTTAAAATATTTTGTTTAAAATCACTGCAATGTTGCCATATTTTTCCCCAAGGAATTGTTCCCAAATTCAAGTAAATTTTTATAAACTCTCATAGTTACCGTTCTATTAATAGATAAATAATCACTTTTGAGAAAAACAATTTTTATAAAATTAGTTTCAAAACCTCAATCAAATTAGTTATGCTATTTTATATTATATTTTAATTGAAAGCAATTCTGAACATTTTTAACATGGCTTAATAAATGACATTTAATTCAAGCTCAAACATTTTCTTCTAATTGGCCTATATTGGGCACGTATCCAAGACTAGATATTTTCTTTTCTTTAATAAAAACTACACATTTTTAACACGAGTATCAAATCAAGAATCTTAAGTAAAATATTCAATCTAATCATTTAATAAAAGAGCAATAATCTAAATGATTATTTGTATAATTTTTCATTTGACTATCAATATAGAAATAGACTATTTTCAATTTAAATCTATAAGAAATTCGATGATAATTTACTAAAATGAATTTTCAACAAAAAATAAATAATCAAAAAAAAATTTGACAAAAAAAAAAAACTCTCTCTAATCGAGCTTTTAAATATACACCAAATAATATTTTATGATAAATTGTAGATATTTACCACCGGAAAAATTAGAAGAAATTTATGAAGGGAACAAAAAATCAAACACCAAAAGATATATAATCAATGAAATTCGTAATCAAATCTTTAAATAGACACCCCCATTTCGAGTTCTCCACTTAGAACCTGAACAGTATTTAGCTTAGTGTGAATGTAATTTTGATTTTTGAAGCTTTTTACTGAAATACCATATTTTTCGATATTTACTCTGTTGATGTAAACTGTTATACACCCATAATTTTTTTTTTCAATGGATTTTTTTTCGACGGTTGATATAAAAACGAAACAGACAACGTTTTTTTTTTTTTTTTTGGCAAACTTTTATAATTAATCGCATCTTAATTTAGTTTCTACTGGCATTTATGAAAATTTATTTTCCTAAATGAATCGATTTAACCTTGTACCAATGGCGGACATTCAAAATAAACAAAGAAAAAATTAAGTTGGTTTGTGGAAATTTTGTAGAGAAAAAAAATTCTTCTTATTTTTTATGCTTTTTATTTTTGATAAAATGGACAAAAATATGATTAAAAACAAAAAAAATGAAGAAGGATAAATTTTCCTTTTCCGAATTATTGGGTGGAAAAATATTATCTAAATACTTGGCGGAATTTTTCGAACATATTCCCCATTGGATGCAAATATTTAGTTAGTCAGTTTATCAGTTTTATGAAGGTGGTTGAGGGTTTAATACTGAAGGTGGTATTAAATTCAATAAAATTTGTTTTCTTTCTTGTACTTAATTGGATTTTTGTTGACAAAAATTATATTCACAAGCAAATACTATACAGTTCTCAACTATCTTCGCAAATAAGTAAAGACATTTTTTATGGATTTAACTGTATTTTATTCACCAAAAAAGAAAAATTAATTGAAAAGTTTTAACACCTCGAAAAATATTTTTTTTTTTTGGATAATAATTTCTCAATAAAATGAAGAAAATTATCAAATAACTCAAAGGAAAATTGCTTATACGATAAAATATCTTCCGACATCAAGAACCAATTTTTTTAAGGAAAAAGAAATTCTCAAGAAAATTAAGGAAATTATTAAATAATAAAAAGAAAATTTAACAAGCTGTCTAGCTTGTAAATTATCCTATCTTGCAAAGGGTTCAATTTTTTTTTGGAAAAATGAATTTTTAATTAAATTTAGCAATTTATTAAATAATGTTAGGGAAAGTGGTCAAGTTATAAGAGGTTATCGGATGTCCTGACTTTCTTTTGCAAGTGAATTCTCAAAATAAATTTAAGGAAATTATTAAATAACATAAACGAAATTCGACAAATTTTAACAGCTCAGAGAATATCTTGATTCTATTAATTTTTTTTTTTAATGAACTCTTAATAAAGTTGAGATATTAAAAGTAAATACGAGATGAGATAATTTAAAAATATAATTTTTTTTTTTTGCTTAAAACTAAACGACTAATAATTTTTTGTCTTATAAAATCATTTTTTTTAAAGACAATTTCAAAAGTAGTCATTTTTTCTACTATTTATTATAAAAAAAATTATTAGATAAGGAAAATGGTAGTTTAGTGAGACATACGAAAATTATTTATTTATTCGTTCAAAGTAAGCCCCACCAGATGTTATACACTTGTGCCAATGTTTTTTCCAATCCCCGAAGAACTTCAAAAAATCATTTTTTGTGATATTGTTCAGCTCCTCCTTCGATGCCGTCTTTATCTCATCAATCGTAGTGTAGCTTCGTCCTTTCATGGGGCTGTTCAGTTTCGGGAATAAGAAAAAGTCATCTGGAGCCAAAATTTCGCGCACAAGCAACGATGCGTGAGCAGGGGCGTTATCATGGTGCAAAAGCAAATTTTTATAGCTTTCAATTCTTCCACAAATCGGGCGCTTCTTCGTGCAACTTGCGCATTACTTACAGGTAATATTCCTTATTGACCGTTCTACCCTGTGGCAAGAACTCATGATGCACCACGCCCCTGCAATCGAAGAAAACTGTAAGCAAAACCTTCACATTCGACCGAACTTGGCGCGCTTTTTTCGGTCTTGGCTCGTGCGGCAACTTCCCTTCGCATGATTGAGCTTTGGTTTCTACGTCATAACCATAAACCTATGATTTGTCACCAGTTAGGACCCTCTGGAGCAAATTTGGATTATCGCGGACAGAGTCCAACAGCTCCTTAGCAATGTTAATGCGATACTGTTTTTGGTCGAAATTGAGCAAAAATCGAAGACGAGCCAAAACACATGCAAGCAAAGCAGCTGTCAAAAATTTACTGAACATTCAAAATGGCCGAACTTGTCGGCATAAGTGAGAGTTATGAGTGCCAACATAACGCTACAAAAAAAGCGAAAGTCGAATATACGTTACCTGCGGAAATTCAAAATTCGCGATACTTTTTGAACAGACCTCGTATCTGGTTTGTGCGGGGAAATATCTATAAAGGCAGTTGGATATCTCCAGACGGGACCACTTCGAACCAAATTAAACACGTGTTGATTAACCGCCGGTATCCCTCGAACGAAGACAGTAAAACTTGAACATTTAGGGGTGCAAATCTCTTGATCCGACCCCGAATACCCCCTTCACCAATGACTAGATGCCAACGAAATGTTCGACTCACCACAACTGCCCTGCTAGACAAACTTAGGTCATTGCTTGAGAACGTGAGTTGAATGCAGATATATGTCTTGGAGACGAAGCAGATACTGGAATGGTATGGAAAGACGGAAAGACCATCCGCAAAGAGAGTCGGAACGGCTGGTTGGACGATGATTTCATAATTCTGCATTCCCGGAGAACGTAGGCAAGCGTAGAGAATTATCGTTAATCGCGAAGAGCAGAGAAGAGGATTCACAGATAAAAGAAAAACGTGTGGGAGAAAGAACAGATCTCTGAAATCGAAAAATATAGAAAGCAGCCTAACGAAGCGGGGAAGTTTTACTTGGCTCTAAGCAGAATGGGGCGATCTACACCACAATGCTCATTCACGCCTCAGCAAAGAGGCGATAAGTGGAATATTTTAATGAATTTCTAAATACTAACCAGTCAAAATAAGTGTTGGAGGTCTAACCAGCTAAGCAAAATATTCTGCCGCCACCAAGCATTGAGGAAACGATAAAAGTAATCGGCCAAGTGAGGAACAACAATGCGCCCCATGTCAGTTGGATCGCTGACGAACTGATTAAGTATGGAGTTGACACACTACAGCGAATACTTCATCAATTTATGGTCCAAGTGTGGGATAGCAAATCAATGCCTGATGACTGGCATCTTAGTTTTATTTTAGTTTTGGTAGGATATCAAAATGGCCTACCAACATAACGCCACAAAAAAAATCAAAAATCGAATATACTTAACCCGCGGAAATTTGAAAATTCGCTATACTTTTTGAATAGACCTCGTATATGTAAATCAATAAAACAATATAAACTATTTTATAAATTGCTCTTTGGAAAAGAAAATTAAAAAAATAACAAAATTATAAATAAATTTTGTTGTTTTTTTTTTTTCAAATAAGTAAATTGTGTAAAATAATTTAAATCATTAAAAAAATATTGAGAAAATTGTAAAAATAATTTCTTTTATTAGAAAAGAAAAGAAATTTTCAAGAAAATTTATAATATTTGTGTTTTCCTTAAATAAAACTTTCTTATTTCTTAGAAAAAAGTTAAAAGTATAGTTTTTAATAACAAGAAATTCTATATAAGCTTTTGTGAATATTACACTAGCCATGAATTTATTTGAAGCATTTTGAAGCTATTATCGTTTAAATGATGTTATATAAATGTTTAAATTTTATGCACACCGTTGAGATTAAAATTAAAACTACCCCCTCCCCCCCTCCCTTCTGTACCCCCTCAATGTCTACAATGGCAAAATCTTTGTAGTATATGGTCTCAAATATGAATAGATCAAATTAATTGAACTAAAATAGTCCTTTTTTTGTTGTTGTTGTAATGAAGAAATCAATATTTTCTATTACTTAGAGAAATAAATTGGGTTTCTTCAATATTTTTTTTTCCCCCAATTTAATTTTACTGAATGAATATATATTTTTTAAGAAATTCATTATAATATGATGAAGACTTATAAGATTTTTCTAGTCTTTTTGATTATTTTTATTTTCTGTTTTTTCTAATTTCAGATTAACACTTGTTGTGCTGAAAGAGAAACTCTAAAAATACAACATAATTGCCGATAGTAAATTTTTCCAGACGACGACTGTGTCTCGTGTGCGTACGTACAACATTGATGAGACAAAACTGACGCAACAATATAATAAAGGAAAATTTTCATCAAATAAATATAATATATATTCAACCAACGAAATTATTATATAAAAAAAAAAAATTCTGTCTTTTTCCTATTTATTATATATCAACAACTTAAATTGTCTACTCTTGAAAATTCTATCATATTGAAGGGGTAGCAGAAATTTTTCATGTTGAAAGAAGAAAAAGGTGATGAAAATTGAGAGTGTTTTATAAAAACATCTTCATTTTAGAATACTAATAAAAAATAATAATAATAATAAAAAAATAAAAAAATAAAAAAAACCAAACTCAAAAAAAAGGACGACGATTTTAGTTTTATTTCGCTATTTAATATCAAAAAAAAAACAACAACAAAAACTCTAACGATACAAAACCTATTTATTTTTTTTTTTTCAATTCTCTCATACAACTTAGAGAAATAAGTGAGGGTGGTAAATTATCAGTCAACATTAACAAAAGACAATATTATATAAGTGCGACAAAAAAAAAAACAATATTTAAATGATTTAAAAAACTAGAAAATTATTAAAAAAATAGAAAAATTATATATAAAATACCTAAGCTTGGCCATATATTTGAAAAGTGTAAAATAGAAAATTGAATGGGTAGAAAATTTAAGGAAAGGTAGTGTGCAAAAAACAACAAAAAAAAAAAAGGACGACGAAAAACAATGAAAAGTTCTATGGCACTTTTGTATATGAAAATTATAAGTGCATAACCACCATCAGTATTCACCATTTACCATTATAAAAAAACAAAATAATAATAATATATATATATATATACAAAGAAAAGGTGAAAAGCTCAAGGAGAAATAAAATTGCAACCATATTTAAACATAAAAAAAAATTTCCACATTATTTCTATTGGTAAGTGAAGAAAAAACGTGTTCATTTTTCACAGAACGTTGGACAACTTATCCATTAAGAAGCTATTTGAGTATTAAGTAAGGTAAAAAAAAAAAAAAATTTCAACAACAACAAAACCAACAAAAAAAGAAGAAAACAACAACAAAAACTGAAATAGAGAGAAAAGGAAAATGATTACATCTATAAAAAGCATAAACTAGAAACTGAAACTTCACTGAAAAAACTACTTTTTACAAGAAAACGTTCAAGAAAAACTACCCCATAACAATAGATGGAAGAAGAATAAATTCCATAGTGAAGAAATTCTGCAAATATAAAAAGGAATTAATAATACGGTTTTTATAGAGAAGCTTCACCGAAAACAAAAAGAATCTAATTCTTTGTGATAGATAAAGTAGAATTCGTTTGGAAAGAGAAAACATCGACAACGTCCTTTAATCCATAATATCAAAAAGGAGAATGCATTAGAAAAATAGAAAAAAAAACCCCATACAAAACGTAAAAGAACAGACAGAAGAAGAAGCACAAAAAAAAGAACATCTAAAGCTACGAAATACAAAAATGACAAAAACTGTTGTAAATTTTTAAAGTGCTATAAATAAAAACACCTGCATTTTTTTTTTTAGGTGAAATAGCAAAATAACGAGAGAAAAAAACCATTTTACAGTAGGAAATTTTCTCACATAAAAGCAGATTCTTAATAAAAAAAATATTGTTTAAAATATAAAAAATAAAAAAAAACAACTCTCATTCATCTACATAAAATATATAAAAGAAGCAAGAAAAAAAAAAAAAAAATTCAAATAAGTATAAGAAAAGAAAAGAGAAAAAAAAAACAAAATAAATAAATATCCACAGGTAGAAGAGGAAAATTCTTAATTTAATAGTAAATTAGAGTTGGGGTTTTTTTTTGTTTGTTGCCTTTTATATAAATATATGAAAAAAAATTAGAAAGTTTATTGTTATTATCAGAAAAGAATACAGACTAAAAGGTAAATAAAATTAACAGGAGTCTTTTTTATTAAGTATATTGATTATAGGAAATTTTCCTTTACTTAAAAGGTTGAAAATAAGTTTAAAAAAAAAAAAAGAAATACAATAAATTTTTAGGAATAAAACATTATTAAAGTCAGTCAGAATTGATCAGTAAATGAAGAGACCGATAGTAGGAAATAATCGAATTTACCATAAATTTACTATAAAGTTTAATAAACTTTTATAGCATAATAAAATTAAAAAAATATATCTTTTTTTTTTGTAAATTTAATTATTATTAGAAAATTATTGAACAGAAGATTTTCCTCTACTGATTTTCTTCTTCTTCTTGTTCTTCTTCTTAAATTATTTTAAATCAAATTAAATAGGACATTTTATTTTAGAAATCTTTTTTTTTTTTTTTACTCACAAATAGTAAAAATATATTAATATTTCTATTCAATAAATATTTCTAGTAGTTTGGTTGGAAATTTTTTTTTTCAATTTATTTCATTTTTTTTTATATAAAATAAAAATAAAAAAAAAGAAGTTTAAAAAAAAAAAATAATAAAATTGTAAAAGTTTATGATAATTTTAAAGTTATTTTCAAAACGAATTGCTCTCATTGTCAATAGATGGCAGTAAAATTTTCTATTTCCACATAATTTTATAAAATCACAAATATTTTTGATATTAATTTAATTAATAATATTAATTAAGTCTATTGACTTGACCATAAATACATTTTTATTAATTCTCATATATATAAATATAATTTTTTTTTTGTTTTTTTTTTTTGGACAAATGTTTCGGATAAAAAAATATTAACAAAACAAATTCCATTTGGATAAAAACACTTGTCAACGTATTTTGCTCTTGCTAATAATAAATTTGAAAATTTTATTGCCGGTTTGAATTTTTTTTTTTTTTTTTATGGTCACTTTATAACAAGCTTTCTGTCATTTATTTATTTTTTACAAAAAAAAAAAAAAAAAAAATTCTACTTAAACTAAAGAAGTGAATTATTTGCTTGTCATAATAAAAAAGATTTATGATTTTTTCATAAGTTCCACTTTTTATATAACATAATAATTTGGAATTTTCATTTTATTATTATTAAAATAAAAATTTCTTTTCATTTAAAAGTAAATTTTCAAAAAAAAAAAATTTCTATCTATAATTTTAATGAGCGTAAAAAAAAATTAAAAAATTGTTCAATTTTTAATTCAAAATAGAAAAAGTTTTAAAAATAGATAAAAAAAAAGAATTAGTCAAAAAAAATTTCTCTTAAATTATATTTAATGATATAAAATATTTCATCTTTTGCATATAAACTTTAAGAGTTCTTGTTTTAATATATCCGAAAGTGATTTTTTATTCTATATATTTTATAAATTATTTAAAAAAAAATAAAAATAGAATGAGTTAACAATAAACTGCAAAAAAGAACAATTTCTGTAGACTAGTCCGAATAATTGTTAGTATAGGAAAGAAAAAAAAAACGAAAAAGCTTTATTATATAACAGTTCATATAGCAAAATAAAATCAAAAAAGCTTTACGATCTTAAAATTTAATGTTAACATTTGTTTTTAATTATAAATCAATTAGAAAATATTAAAGTGAAAAAAAAAAAATATTTGAATAATTTTGATTACAGGAAAACTTTTCCAAACTGTTATAAAATATTCTTTATCTTTTGCTAACTGTTATAAGGGAAAATATTTTATTAAAATCAATTTAAAAAAAATATACCGAAAATTTTTGGTACGAAAATAATTTTAGTTAAACCATTGGCGATTTTTTGTCATTTTTCCTTTTTAACATTAAAAATTTTATAAGAAAATCCTTTTTTGAATTTGTCCTTTTTTTTCTAATTAAAAAAAAAATAACTTCATTGTGATATAAAATAGCAAATAGCAAATACCAAAAACGATACTAAAAGTGTAAGTGATAAGAAAAAAGTTGTTGCGAAGTTTTTATTAAAAAAAAAAATTAATTATTTGCGATTGGAAAGTTTTTTTTTTTTTTGGGGATAGCCAATTTTATTTTCAATTTAAAAAGAAAAGAAAAATTCTAAATGTCCTGCAAATTGGCTAAGTAATTTTGAAAATTAAAAATATTTTGATTTTTTTCAAATTGGCTGTAAATATTATAGCAAAAAAAAAAAAAATTAATAATAATAATAATAAACTTTAGAAATAAAAATTGTTAGTTATATTAAATTGGAAATTTTTTTTTTACAAAAAATTGCGATCCTGTAAATTAGTTGAAAAATCCTTTTTCTTGGAAATAGGAGGAAACAATTGCAGAAAATTCAACGGAGAAAAAAAAAACGATAACCTGGGCAATATTAATACCGGCAACATTATTCATAACAGCAGCAGTGGTGGTGGTAATGGGGGGTCGTTGTACACACACACGTACAACAAACTGATTGACAGCTTCGATAGCAGCAATCTGAATAGTGACAGTTTACTTAGTACCCTGTCGTCGGCGATAATTGGGCACGGAAGTCAAAACTACAGCAGCCTCAGTCCACTATATAATAGTTCGCTGGACTATGGCGACTACTATAATAGTATAAATGGTGGAATCGATGATGGTTTGGGGGCAAGTGGGCCGGATCGAGAAGATCTGGCCGGCGGATTCAGTTTTGGCTTCGATTTTAATAACACATTCAACGGACTCACAAGTGGTAGTGCAAGCGGGAATGGCGGAGGGGTCGGGGGTGGGTTGGGCGGATTGGGTGTTGGTGGGGGAATTATGCTCGGCGGCAGTGGTAGCGGAATGGGCGTGATTGGTGGTGTGGGTCTAGCCGGCAACAGTGGGATTGTTGACATGGAGAGCATCTGTGCTGAAGCGTATGACCCTACAATTAAGTATAACGAATTCGAATTTTGGACAAGCGGTATTGTCTTGAACCTGGTTGGAATATTGGGTATTTTTGGTAATATTTTGTCAATGGTGATACTTTCACGGCCGCAAATGCGCTCTAGCATAAATTATCTGCTGATCGGTTTGGCACGATGTGACACTGTCCTCATTATCACTTCAATGCTGCTATTTGGAATACCAGCAATCTATCCATATACTGGGTACCTGTTCTATTACTATTACTACGTTTATCCGAATATATCGCCGTGCGTGTATCCGATCGCGATGGCAGCCCAGACAGCGAGTGTCTACCTAACGTTCACGGTAACGTTGGAGAGATATGTGGCCGTTTGTCATCCTCTGCGGGCCAGGGCGCTCTGTACATATGGCCGGGCGAAAATTTACGTTATTGTTTGTATAGTATTCGCCCTTTTATATAATGTGCCACGGTTCTGGGAGGTGATCGTTATAGCGTATGCACCAAACGACAACGATGTGATATTTTGCGTAAGGGCAACAAAACTGAGACGCAACCAGCACTATATACGAATCTATATTCACTGGTGTTATTTATTTTTCATATATTTTATACCATTCTTTAGTTTAGCGATACTGAATTGCCTGATTTATCGGCAGGTACAGAAGGCGAATCGTGAACGGCAGCGTCTAAGTCGTACCGAAAGGCGGGAAATTGGCCTGGCGACAATGCTACTCTGTGTTGTTATTGTATTTTTTTTACTTAATTTTTTAGCACTTTATACAAATATACTAGAGGCATTTTATGGCATCATTGATGATTACTTAACGAAAATATCGAATTTACTAGTAACGATAAACAGTAGCGCCAACTTCATCATATACGTAATATTTGGTGAGAAGTTTAAGCGCATATTTCTGTTGCTCTTTTGCAAAGGTCGAATGTCCCGTGACACGCCCGATCTTATCCATTACGAGAGTTCAATATCGAACGGAGACGGAAATAACCGATCGTCGGGACGATTCTCAAGACATGGAACTCAGCGCAGCACAATGGTACGCAATGGAACGTCACAGAGTGTACGAATGACACGATCAAAAAGGACACGTGCCCCCTCACCAGGACCCTGTGTATATTATCCAGCTAGAGACATCCAACGGACGGCAATTGTCAATCCAAACACATCAATCCAATGTGATTGGGATAATAAAAACGGTTCCATGACATCGGGATTCTGATTGACAGCCAACAAACAGCTTACAACAATCGATCAAGTGAGCTGTGACAAAACCGAACAAACCAAAACGAAAACTGTACAATTTCAATTGCTGCCAATATAACGCATATTAATTGCGTATTCACGTCAATTTACAAACAAACATCTACCATTTAGGTGGTGTAGGGTAATTTTCTTTTTTAAAAAGGATTAAATTTTAATTTTATTTTTTTCTTGTACTAATCTGCAAAATTTGGAGAGGAGTAAATCTTGGTTTTTCTTACAGACAACAAATTCTTTTTTTTACAGTTTGTTCGATTTTTAAAAAAATTTCAAGTAATGATAATATTTTCTTTTAACCTGGAATACTATAGTTTACCTTAAAAATATAGAACGAAAATAGTTTTTTTTAATAAGAAAGACTAAACACCTTAAGAGAATATGATGAATTTTATTGATTTCTATTTGAAAAATTACAAAAGTTTCCGATCGATTTGGCTCGTAATAATATTTAAGAAAATTCATTTGAACGCAGCTTTTGGCTAGGAAACCAAAGAATTTTGTTGCCAAAAAATTCAATGTTCAAATGGATATGTTTTCAAGTGAATTAAGATGATAAATCCTTTTCAAAGTATGAGGATATCTTCTGGCACCAGAGCCAGACTATCTGAATCAGAAGCACATGAACACCACCGAAAATCCTTTATATCCACAGACGTACATGTACGTGTAGATACCAGGCATCATGACAATAACAATACTGGCAAGGACATCTACAGTATCTATAGTATAGGTGTTATCGAAAATACATACAATAAAAACACTCTAATGCCAAAAAGTTACTGTCTGGATACTGATAAAAAAAAGGGATCATATGCAAGAAAATTGCTTTTCAGATTTTCAGGTCAAATCTTTCCGTGGATCCACTAGGGTGAAATATGGCCGTGTCTTATATTACGAGCACCTCATTTTCAATGAAGTTTATTACAATAAATTTTCATACATTTTCTCTTCTCATCCAAGTCCCAACTATCCGTGTGGACTTTTCCCAGTAACGGAATTTTATTAAGTAAAAAAAAAAAAAAAAAATTTTTTTTACAAATTTCAATTTCCTTTGAACATTTTTTTTGTATGTGAACGAAAAAAAAAAATCAACCAACTTAAAAATTATTGCTAATTAACCAACAGTTATTATATGGTGAAAATAATTATATTAGGTTAGAGAACTGGCAAATTAAAAGGGAAGAAAATTCTATGACAAAATGATGTCCTTGTCCAATTACGCGGATTGTACAAAGGTCAATGGGGGCCTTGAAGTACAGATAATGCGTTCATGGTAAGGTGAAAAAGAATATATGCCAAATGTGAGAATGGAAATGCTGGGAATAACATTAATTCGAAGTAATTTATAGCATCATCGCTCAGAAGCCTTATTGAACATACAACTGTGAATGTCTGATGTTCATTTCTTAATAATATCGGATTCTGTAGAGCAGATCCGTCTTACCGCAATTTATAGAACAGATTCTACCATAGTCTACTGTGGAAGTTACTATGTTAACTATTCAGTATTCATATCCATTTGCAGTTCAACACTAGGAATGGGCCACTAGTCGTACTTGGGTTTCCTCCCACTTTGGAATCATTTATGCCAGCTTAGAAAATTACAAGGCACTACAATTATCCACTCTACCACAATCGGAACTTTTATCTATTCACTATGGTTTCCCAGGTTCGGCTTTCTACGAATCCAGATTAAGCTTCTCAATTCTCGATTTTTGATGTTGGTATAGCACTGATTAGTGACAGCACTGTTGTACCAAAGATAATTCCAGTTTTTATCTAAATCCAGATTCCGATACTGCCGCCACGATTTGCTGCTATTCCAAATGGAATTAATATCGTACGAACGGATTCAGTCCTTTTAACGATTCTTTTACTAGTATTTTGTCTGTCAGGATTACACTATAAATGACATAACATCAATATTGTTTTTTTCTTTCTTTTTTTTTTTTGGCCTTTGCGTAGATTAGTAAATGCCCATGGAAACTCAAAGTAAAAAATTAATAACAATTGCAAAAAAAAATAGAAGAGCCAATATTATCAACAAATTGTAATTTGTGGAAATAATTTCTGTATTCAAGGCTTAAAAACAAAATCCTTAAACAAACATTTAGAAAATTTATTCGATTTGCAATTTGCTATTATTAGGAGTACAGAATTTGTTGTAAGAGAATTTTTAGCCTGTTAGCAAAAATACGATTATTATTGCGAAATTCAATTTTGTTGCTAATATTATAAAAAGCGGATAAGTTTATAAATTTATTATTGGCTAATTATATGAAAATTTAATATTAATTGAATAACTTTATTATTGATTAATAGTCGAGAATAATCAAGAGAGAAAAAATTCCCAAAAAGATAATATTGTCTTAAGTAAAGACTAACACAAAATTTAAGTCGATTTGGTTGCGAAATATAAAAATAAAGTTTAATAATATTATTATTGAATGTTTGGCTTTATAAAATTTTTAATAAATAATATTAATAAAAAGTTGTCATTATTTAATTATTTAAAATTTATTCAAATTTTTTAAGGGATTTTTTTTTAAAGAATTTATCGGATATTTTTGACTGTAATTCGATCATTACTTAACGGATTTTGGTTTTTTTTTATACTTTAAAGTTTAAAAATTCTCTAATCAAACAGTATATTATATATAGATTTATTAAAAAAAAAAATTAAAACGCCATAAAATATTACGTTTTTTAAGGGCAATTGTCATCATCAAATTTTTAATGGCTGACGAAAATTCTCTTTCAAAAAGTTGCATTCAAATTTGCAATTTTAAGTTGATATGTTTTGAGTAATTTAATAATATTTAAAAAAAAAAAAAGAAATAAATTTTATTTTGAAGAGTATTTTTTTGTAAAAATTTTTAAATGACAGAACTATAATTTCCTTTAAAAATAAACTTTATTAAAAGTTAAAAAGAAAATATTTTTACCATTAACTTCTCATAATATTTTAATTTATTAAATCCTTTTTATTCCTCTACGAAAAATTCAAATGACGAAAAGAATTTTTAATACTCGTAATTATCAGCAAATTTTCAATAATTATATATAAAAAGAAAATTGTTTTATCTAAATAAATACCATTAAATTATATAAAAAAGTACAACTCCTTCTAAATGGTGACAAGAAAAAAGCTGAAATTTAAAAGAAAATATTTTTATTTTCAAGATACTTTTAATTATATAATATTAATTGAAGAAAAAAAAACAATAGTATATTGTACGCATAAATAATATAAATAAAAAAGGATAATCTAATAATAGGAGAAAATATTTTCGACAAAAAAAAAAACAATTTTCAATATACAATAAAGAGAAAATGATCCTATTTATTTTTGAAATTTTTCTTAATTGAAAAATTTAACCCTTTTTTTTGACTACTTTAAAAACTATGATATACCAAACCATATAAAAATATTTCAAGATTACATAAACGATAAATTATGTATTTGGAAATATTTGTTGTTTTTTTTTTCCGTTACAATAACTTACTTCTATTGTAAATAGTGTTAAATAAATTTAAATAATTCTAGATAATTCTAAGATATAAATAATATAGTAAATTTTAACTAGAGCTAAAATTCAATATTAAAAAAAAAAATTATATTAAACTAATTTAAGATAAGTTAATATATTGTATAAGATTGAATGTAAATTATACGATATGGGAAAAGAATATCCTTAAGGAAAACTACAATAAACTGTCATAATTAATAGCATTACAAACACATTTATGTAAAAAAAAAAGAAATTAATTAGATAATATTAAATCAAAGGATTAAAAAAAAATTATTTTAACAGAATTAATTGCTGAGAAGAAAAAAAGAACTACTATAATTGTATATGAAAGTAAGTAAGTACTTTGAGATTGTGTATATTTTGTCTACTAAATATATATTATATTAATAAAAAAAAAATTATTGCATATACAATATTTCAAAAATTAGAGAAACAAAAATAAAAATAAAAATATTCTATAAATGCAAAAAAAAACAGAACTATTATTATACAATAAAAGAAGAAGAAAATTATTATAAATAATTCAATAAATAATATTAACATAAATGTACCTTTTCTGTCTAAAACAGAAAATGTTATTATTCTTGATTTAGATAAAAAAATATATTTTGAAATTACAACATATAAAAAATTACATATAAAAAATCTATTTAAAAAAAAAAACACACAACACAATAGAAACAGAATAAAAATTAACTATTCATAATTATGAAAAAAAACAAAACTTTTTTATTACCTTTTTCTACCATGTTCACTTTTTATGAAGGCAGTCTGAAAAGTCAGTGATAAAGGCAAGAAATGTACCTGATATCAGCCAAATAATATTTTTTTTTATTGATTTGGCATTTTCAAAATAATGTCATTGAAATTTTATGAACATTTCATCACTCATTTAGTTTTGACAGCCCACAAAAGTACACCACAGTTTGTGTTTATTTGATTTATATGTAAAAAAGTGAATTTTCGATGTAAAATACTAGTTTTGAAGGAAAAAATAATATCTGAAATAAAAACAAGGCTTCACATATAATTTTGGGGCTGCTTAGTCGTACGAGAACAAATTAACAACTGGTCCAATTTAGGTCACTACTGAAGAAATTATCGATAAAATCCATTATATAATTTTGAAAGACTTTCGAGTTAGATCACGTGAGTATAAAAAATTACTTTTTTTTTCAATTATGCAAATTTTTAAGTGGCGGTTAAAAAAAAACAAAATAATAAACTTACTCAAGTTTATTCTCAATTGCGTTAAAAACTTTTATTACTTATACTTAAGTTGCCAAGGCTTTAAAATGGGAATCTGCTTAGTGAGTAGAAAAGAGAGAATTACAATAAAGTTGGTTTGTGTATTTAATACTTTAATAATACGACTGGAAAATAATTAAAGAACTTATTCTATAAAAGTACTATCATAAGGCCCACGTGTCTATATGTCTTTCTGTATCTAATTTTGGCGAATGAGGAGGCTAGGATCAATGACAACCGAACATAAATGAAATCAATCGGTTCACTACTAGTAAGAAGGAAATCAAGAGACATTAACGAGTTAGTAACCACATTCGGATACGCAAAAAGTCACGGCGTAGTAGACCACAATACGAGGTATCGAGAATTTTGTGTTTTTTCGAAAAATATTTATTTATTCATGAATATCTGTTTTGTCCCCTTTAAACTAATCCCCACCAGATATTATACACTTGTGCTAACGTTTTTTTCCAATCCTCGAGGCACTTCAAAAAATCATTTTATGTGATCTTGTTCGGCTCCTCTTTTGACGCCGACTTTATTTCCTCAATCGTAGCGTAGCAGCGTCCTTTCATTAAGCAACTTGCGCCTTATTTGCAGGTAATATTCCTTATTGATCATTCTACCCTGTGGCAAGAACTCATGATGCACCACGCTCCTGTAATCGAAGGAAACTGTAAGCAAAACCTTCATATTCGACCGAACTTGGCGCGCTTTTTTCGGTCTTGGCTCATGGGGCATATTCCATTAGGATGATTGAGCTTTGGTTTAAACGTCATAAACATAAACCCATGATTCGTCACCAGTTATGATCCTGCTTAGTATTAATGCGGTGCGGTTTTTGGTGGAAATTGAGCAATTTTGGTACGAATTTCGCGGCGACCCGTCTCACGTCAAAATCATTGGTAAAAATCGAATGTCACGAGCCAATCGTTATGCGTCTGGCACGCTTTTCGTCGTTCACATCTTCTCGGCCCTCTGAGGACATTTTGTACCATAGCTTCACCATATGTCACAGTCAACATTCGGAATGAGTCCACGTAATTAATTTTGTTTTTTTCAGACAAAATTTAATACTGATTCTTTGATCCATTTTTTGGAATGGGAAAAAACCAAAGACGAGCTAAAACACGTGCAAGCAAAGCAGCTGTCAAAAATTAACTGAACATTCAAAATGAGCGAACTTGTCGGCATAATTCAGAGACATGAGTACCAACATAACGCCACAAAAAATCCGATAGGGCGTATATGGTTTCCAAAAAAGAAGTTAGGGATAAGAGCAGTAGGCCTTATCTGTATTCTGAACAGTTTTTAACCTAGAATTTGGGTAAAAAGGTCTCGCTATTTGTCTACGAATGGTTATTTATGTTGGTTGCTCTTGGTTGTGTTAGTAGGTGAGTCAAATTAGGGACAGCTGTGAGCACCCCGCACGCAACGAAACTGAATACTCCTAGTACTAAGTGGATTATGTAGGATCTGGTGTGTCCATGGGGCAATAGAATGGGAGTGAATATCTCAGAAAAGAAGACTGTGCGTTTGTTGTGGAGAGGTTTTTTGGTGCCCAGTAGGCCAACTAATATTTGTTTAGAGGCGGTCGGGGTCCGATACCTACGGGAGGTTCGTTATCCGGAGTAAAGGCTGGAGAGAGGCTGACCTTACGACCTCACTTCCAAAATATAATGGGGCGCGTGGCCGGTTTGGTTGGCATGCTGGTGCGAGTATTTCGCAAGGAATGGAGACTATGATCCAGAGCGGTGAAAGTCCTGTACAAGACTGTGTTAGTTCCGTGTGCTATATATCCGTCGTGTATATGGGGTGACATTATGCGTTACCAGTATGCAAGGGTATGTTTGAATGTATGATGAACAGTATTAACCGATGCGATGCAGGTTGTCATGGGAGATATTCCATGGTAGCTGGAGATGCTGCGTGGAAACATTCACTACCATTTACGGTGGAGCATCCCACTTGTTGATTGCGCGGCTATGAATGAAGAAGTTCAGAATCTTAATCAATGCCAGCGGCGTATACTGGTCCTGAATAGAATGTATAAAATTTGGCAACGTCGGTGGGATGGGATTGTGAATGGAAGATGGACGCACATGTTCATTTCGGACGTGGGCTTTGTGTCTGCGTCTGGATTTGAATTTGGTCTGTTTCTTGGGTATTTACTGACTGGACACGGCAGTATGAATGGGTTTCTGTATGGGTGTGGTCTAGCTGTAGAGGCTGGATGCCCTTGTGGGGTAGCGGAGGAGAGTGCCTAGCACCTTCTCGTTGAGTGTGGCCTATAGAGGGATTTGCGTGACCTAAGTGCATGTGGAATTGTAGTGAATGTTGATAGTGTGGATGTGAGTGGTGTGTTAGATTTTAGAGATCCGTATGAATGCCCTAATAGATTTTCCGTGGTACTATTTGAGAGGAGAACTTGAGCTGGCTTAGCGGTGCCTAGGAATTTATAAGATTCCTGACCGTAGCTCAATTAGCTTAGTACAAACCAAAGTACTCTTAAAATAAAAATTGGTATCACGGGAATCTCGGTGTCCCACGGTGTTAATACACACTTTGCCCGACAATGGTTAGGTGCCTTAGACAGGAATGTGGTGGGTGTGGCTAATACCCATTTCGCGGGTACGGTTTCCGGATTGCTGGTGCGAGATACCAGCAATTATCTCGACCGCTATAACCGCTTATGAGAGTAGAGGTTTTGATAGGCCTCGCCACTAACAGTTAAAGTAATCAGTTTGTAACTGGTTACTAACTATAAACTGACAGTAATTGTGGTGCGTTGATTGAGCGTAACTCAATAGACTGGATACGGAATGGAGGTTTTTTTGAAAGTCAACAGAGAAAATAATAGATTGATCTGCTCTCGCTTATATTAATATTTAAATAAAAGCAAAATTTGCTAATAAAATTGAAAAATTTGAAAAATTCATTTTTTTTATTTTGTAAATTTAATTTTGTAATAATTTTTTTTTAAATTTTTTTCCAAATATACAACAATAAAAAATAAATTTAAAAAAATTTCCTGTTATAATATTTTGTCAGAAATTTTATATTTTAATAGAGAAAAAAAAAAACAAGTGGCCTAGATATTTTTTTTTATTATAGAAAAATCACTAATAAAATTAAAACTTAGTAATTTTAAATTAGCTAAAACAATAACGAAAAACTAGAACAAAATCAAATTCGTTTGCGTCATCAGGAAATTCAAATCAGAAAGAAAAATATATTATTTCAATTTCCTGATGGCGTCATAAGCGTAATCTTTGTTACAATATTTTTTTATGTTTTCTTCTTTAAAAATAACTTTTATTTCTGTGTTTAAATAATATTACACTATTTGACAATTTTTTGTTAACTTCAAAGTAAGTTTAATTGCAATAGGAAATCATTTAAAAACTTTTATTATTTCAGTTTATAATTTAAATTTACTCTTTAATGTAGTAATTTCTAGAAGTAAACTAAACCTACCATATACGAAAATAGCTTCAGTTTAACTGACTAAATACAAATTAGGTGTACTATTATGTCTAGTCAATTTATAAGTATCTTTTTAATATTCTTTTAAAAATATAAAAGTTTATACAAAGAATCTATTTGATTCAATTTTTAGAAGGGCATTATTCGAAATAGAAACTTTCCCAACCAATTACTCTTCAAAACGATGACTATAGATAAAATAACGACAAGAGAATAAAATTCAACAACAGGGGTTTATTTAAAAGTTTATGTTTGAAGAAATTTCACGCCACGTGCTAAAATTGTCTACAATACACAAAATTTTTAATAAATTTTCTAAAATAAACTTTGTCTATCAAAATTAACATAAAACGTTCGAAGAAAAACCATTCCATTTTTTCGAATAAAGTCCATTACAACTTATTATCACTATATTATGGCAGCAAAAATTTCTGTTTCTGTAATAATATAAACTCTCAAAGTACAATACACTCACAAAAATAAAATTGAAATGAAATTAAAAACAATTATTTTATTTTACAACTCAAATAACCTTTTTTATATTTAATAATATACAATTTACAACGTTGTTGGTTAACTCTTAGTATTTCAAAGATGAAAATTTTCAATAAAATTAAATCTACTTTTGTCTAGAATAATTTTGTTTAACTTAAAATAAAATTAAAACTTCAGTTTAAAAGGATTGCGCAGTTTTTTCTAATTAATTTTAAAATTTTATATTTATAAGAAGTGGCAGAATTGGAATGAGACACTTTTTTTTATTTAATTTTTGTACATAAATGTAATCGCATTCGAAGTAGGTCTTACCAGCAGAAGAAGTTATTTTCACTCTTCGTAGCCTTTATGTACACTCTTACACTTCTTTCGATCTTATGGACTGTTCCAAAATGACATACTTTCAACAGTTTTTTTTTATCTTAGAAACTGACATCAGAAATCCCTTGTTCGGACAAAAACTCGTCTCTTTGTTCATGATTTATATGTTTCTCGATATAAAAAGTTCTGTTCTCGTTATAAACAGTTTTGTTCTCGATATAAAAATATTTACTGCAAGATCTATTAAAATTATCAAAATATCTTGCCAAATTATATTCTCCTCCAATTATTAAAGTCTAATTTAAAAAAAAAAATCTTGTAGCAATATTTATTCAGTTCTAGATAGAAATAAAAATTAAAAAAAAAAATAAAAACTCTTGTTTTAACATAATAAGAATAGATAAGCGTTGCTGTCAATGGAGATATTTTTTTATATATTATACAATAATATACGAGGTGTTTTAAAAAACTATCACGAATTTTGAATTTCTGCGGGTTAAGTATATTCGATTTTCGATTTTTTTTTATGGCGTTATGTTGGTATTCATATCTTTCACTTATGCCGACAAGTTCGGCCATTTTGAATATTCAGTTAATTTTTGACAGCTGCTTTGTTTGCACGTGTTTTGGCTCGTCGTCGATTTTTGCCCATTCCAAAAAATGGATCAAAGGATCTGTTTCGGGACAAGAAAAAGTCACAGCGGTCCAGATCTGGAGAATATGATGACTGCGGTATTATTAATGTATTGTTTTTGGCAAAAAATTCGCCCACAAGTAACGATGTGTGAGCAGGGGTGTTATCATTGTGCAAAAGCCAATTTTTGTTTTTCCACAAATCCGGGTGTTTCTGGCGGATTGCTTCAAGCAACTTGCGCATAACTTGCAGGTAATATTAGTTTATTAACTGTTCTACCCTGTGGAAAGAACTTATGATGCACCACGCTACTGCAATCCAAGAAAACTTGGCGCGTTTCTTTCGGTCGTGGCTCGTGCGGCAGCTTCCATTGGGATGATTGGGCTTTGGTTTCCACGTCATAATCATAAACTCATGATTTGTCATCAGTTTTGACCCACTGGAGCAAATTTGGGTCGTCGCGGACAGCTCCTAAGCAATGTTAATTCGATGCTGTTTTTGGTCGAAAATTGGCAAATATCGAAGACGAGTCAAAACACGTGCAAGCAAAACAGCTGTCAAAAATTAACTGAACATTCAAAATGGCCGATTTTATCGGTATATGTCAATGATATGAGTACCAACATAACGCCATAAAAAAATCGAAAATCGAATATACGTAACCCTCGGAAATTTAAAATTCGCGATACTTTTTGAGCAGACCTCGTAGAATGGGATCAAGATCACTCACCTGCGGTATACCAAAATATAATTTCAGTTTTTTAACAGTTTTATATCATTTTTTACATTCATAACATTATCCTCGAAGTCGTTCTCTTAGGCAGAACTAAAGTTCAATTGGTATAGGCATTGTTTCCTCTTTTCGTAGGAGTGCTGCAAGTCTTCAACTGGGAACGGCTTCAGCTCCTCAGTTATACTACTTTGGATTTTATCGACCGTACCAAGATAAGAAATATTTTCTCAATTGTTTTTTGATTATGGTAAATAAATAAAAGCTGAGATCAGGTTAATAGGGGAAATCACGTGGACTGAGATCATGTAAATAGCGGAAATCACTTTTTAGGACAAAAACCCATTAATAACATTAATTGCTCAGTCGTGGAGCTTTCTTCGGTCAAGTAGATTTTTCAGTATGCCAATCTTCACTTTAATGGATTTTTTTTTTAAATTACATTTACAAATTTTTCTGATTGTCGTTCTGTTGAATCGTAACGTTTTTTAGCGACATTTTCTTAAGATAAAATGTTGAGTCAAAATCGAGGTAGCCATATGAGTGGGGTCGTTGTCAAGGTAGATCATCTATGGTAAGTGTTTGCAATATTTCATCTATCGTGAATAATCCTTTTTTTTATGCCTTTTAAGATGTTACAATATTAATCGATGGTCTGGCTTCACAAGAGCGCACACTCTTATGATTTTTTATCAGTTCTCGATGTTAAAGATCGCCCTGAGTTTTGCTACTTCTCAGCCATCTAAAAAATGATTCATTCCACCAGACGCATTCTATTACCTCTTCATAGAAGTACTGAAAAGCTTCAACTAAAATCGCCTGCACCTCCCTTGGTACACTTTGGATGGTATCGACATGACTAAAATGATATAATTTTGAGTTATTTTTTTAATCTTGGCCAACAAAAATGTCTGATAAACTAAGATTAGGAAAAAATGAAGAATGGAAAAATATTTAAATTTCTGCAATATCTGATTTGACACGAAGCACATTTTTTTTCTGAGCCTTTTTAAAAAGCTTCAATGTCTACGTTGTCAATAGTTTTCATTGTAAAAGACTTTCTTCCTTTAGAGAGGCTCATCTGCCACTGCTTCTCGGTCCCTATAAAAATGCTTAATTAAAAAAGTTCCCCATAGCTTCGTTGTAACTTTTTGTAAGTAAAACTTACGAATTTCACAGGGTTTCGAAACCACAACCTCACTTATCACTCTCTATATAGGATCGTGTATTTACCTGATCCGGATAAGCTTTAAACTCATACTGTATGTTTGCAGTGTTGCCAGATCTTTCTTTTTTGTCAGAGCTAACAGTTTTTATTTAATTTACATGAATTGTGTTTATCTTAGACGAGCAGATATGAATAAGAGTAATTTTAGAAAGGGTTAGTTAGGATACATTTTTTATAAGAGGATGAATGAATTGGTAACAAAGGGGATATATAAGTCCTGTGGGAACAATTTATAGTGTACATATTTAACGAAGGATTATTGACTGTACTATGGAAATAGATTTGGTTGTAAACGAAAGGTTTGGTTGAAACCCAACATTCTAGTCCGTTAGTCCATATGAGTTTAAATATTATCTTGTAAATTAGTAGTTTAATATTAATCTTTTAGATTACTTTTTAAAAGTGAGACTAAAATATCCAGTAAATATAAAAGTTATGAGAAGAAAAAAAATGGTTTTATATCATTTTTTATAAAAGCTCAATTTAAAGTTCATTCAATGCTAATCGGTAATAGAAGATAATATCATCATTTAAAAAATTTTATTATTAATTAAAATATTTTCTGTAAATTTTTTAGAAAGGAAATATTTTTTAATTGGCTTTTTTGTATTTAAATACCATTAAAATGATGCAAAATATCAAAATACCCTTAAAAAATATACAAAACATAAAAAACGAATCATTTCTTCATATAAATAGTAGTTAAATGATAAAATTTATATTATTTAAAAATATTTAAAATGTTCAGTAAATTATTTTAAAAAAAAAGTTTCATTTTTTTCTTACAAAGAAACACACACAAAAAATGATAATTTTTTAAAAAGGATATTATCCTACATATGTGCATATAAATTATTTCCTTTATTAAAATAATATAATTGATAATAAAAAAATTTTTATTGAAATTTTCTTTTATGAATTACTCATTAAACAATTCTTTTTATGGAGGTTAGGTTCACGTTCCTTTATAGTATTATTTTCTATCATAAAATCCTCAAAAATTATATATGGTTTTCTTATCCTTTTGAAGAAAATTACATAAAATACATTTAAAAAAGTCAACTAGAATACATTAAATATAATCAATATGAATGCTGAAATTTCAATAGAAATTACAAAATTATACAACGAAAAAATTCAAATACCAAAAGAGAATCTGTAAAATATAAAAGTATTCTTCAAAAAACTTATGAATAAAGGATGCCATATCCTTTTGCAAAAAGATTCACAATATTTTCTTATATTTATTTTTGATATAAATTTTCTTACGGAATTCTTTTCCGAAATGGAAGAAAAAAACGATAACGAAAACGGAGAAATATTTAAGGATTAAAATTACATTCCATATAGTATTTATACTATTCTTTAGTAGCTTTAATAATACTTTTTTTTTTTTATTGGCAGTAAATAAAAGATTGTGTTTTTTTTCTTTTCTTCTAAATGTGACACTAAGAAAAATAATTGGAAAAATTCCTACCCCAAAACACTGATGACAATATATGGAATTTCGGATTTGTTTTTTTTTTTTTAGTTTTTGTAGACGTCCTGTTTTGAAATGGTCTTGTCCTTTTCTTCCAATTTTAAGTTGTTGGGATTTTCATATATTATTATTCTTCATTAAATAAATTTCATATTTTTTTTATCGATTTTTGATTTTGTGCGAATTTTTGAAAAAAAAAAACTTTCATTTTTAAAAAATTTATCCCCAAAAAGTGTTGGTTTCTTTTAATAATTATATGCATAATTTTTTGAAACTCATTCAATATCCAAAAAAAATATTGGAAATTTACCGAACTTTTCATTATATTTTACTTCGCCGCTCCATAGATGGCATTAGTGTACGAACAGTGACGGAGCTGTTAATATTAAAACGTTGATATTAAAATTTCGTATTTGGAAATATTAAAGGCAAATCATTAAACATATTGGAAATAATTTTGAAATTTTTTTTTATTTAGTTTTTACTCAGAGATATTTTTATGTAATTTTCCAGAATTGGACGATTTGACAATAAAAAATGGTACATGATGCATTAGCCAAATTTACCCTTTTATGATATATTTTCATTGAAAAATGGTTATTCATAGAGTCTGTCTGCATCCGAATATGCTTATTTGACACTATTCGAAGTATTTTTTTTTTGTAGTGTATTCTATTCAAAATCAAATGATGGCAAATTGGGATAGCTTTTGAATCGATATCTATGGGAAAAATACCCTTAAAACTATTTCAAAATTGAAATCTCTTGCTTGGTGGAATTTCATCTCTGTTTGGATTCAATGGATTAAACTTATCAAAGAGCCAGACTATTGTTGAATGGATTCATCTGCATCTAACCAAATTCTAACAGACTAAAATAATTTTTGCCCAGATAAAAAAGAAAGGATTCTGCAGTTCTTTAACTCACGTCTACCGAAATGAAAATAATCATTCTAGTCGTATAAATGGTAAAAGGTTTCAAGTTCACTTACTGAAGTTTCCTAAAAAGCTAAAACACTTTCCATATGATCAATATAGGAATGTGTGTGTAAGACCAAATGCATATAAAGTTATCGGGAATCAAGTTATCCATTCAATTGCAATTGCTTTGTTGGCGAGAAAGCTTTACTATTCAATGATGTGTCAAATACTTTTTAACATACTCGAAAAGATATTTTATTTTATATCAAAATTACTATCATTTATTCAAGTGGAAAATTTCCTTTGACTCATATTATGATAATAGTTAATTTCAAGCCATTTTATCGTAACGTTTTTACTATTTATTAATAATACTATTATTATTAAATTAATGTTATTGTTCAAATTCCTTATAACCTTTTAATTTTAATTGTTTTTTTTTCTTTTAAATTTATTTTAGTATATTTTAAAGAAGACTTGGATAATTTTGAATCGATACAATCGAACAACGAACCAAAATTTTTGAACTTTATTTTGAAAATCATTGTTCCATTATACCCTAAAGCTAATTTTAGACAACAAGAAACAATAAGAAACCTTTCTGGGCAGGCAAATTATGCAGGAAATAAAACAACTTAATAGGCCTCTATGCAAAAATTCTATTCTATTATTTTGAAAATACATGCGTAAGTAACGGCGTAAATCAGTAGGGGCAAATTTTAAAGTTCAGAAGTGGTAATTTCAAAACCATTTTCATAAATGATGTTAGGATAAATGAAGTAAAACTAACTAAAATAGACTTTTTTTTTGTAAAACGGATTTTGAAAATTTAAATAATTTTCGAAAGTTTTTGATTTTTTTATTTACTTTTCACAAGCAAACTTATTTGTGGCCATTAATGCTTTTATATAATAAGTGATTTTTTAAGCGTTTGGTTTTTAAATTTTCAAAAAATTACAAAAAATTAACGTGATCCATGCAAGAATTGTGAACCACTTTTTCGAGCATCTCGGTTGGTATCTCGTTAATTAGACGTGTTATATATTATTTCGCAAGGCTGCAAGTGGTACTGATTTATCGGGATGGGCAAGTGACTTCATGTAGCTCCATAATAAATAGTCTAGAGTCTATTACTCTCTCACCACTCCGAAACGTAAGATAAGTTGCTCACCGAACTAATCTCTCAATATGTCCATTGTTTCACGTGATGTGTGGCATTTAGTACCGTCTTGTTGAAACCACATTTTGATCAGCTGCACTTCTTGCAATTTGTTTTGCCTGTGGTTGTTCATCATACCAAATGCGACAATTTTTCTTATTCAGATACCCATTTAACCTGAAAAGAGCTTTGTTGCTGAACGCAATTTATTTGTTAAAAAAAACGGATTTTCCTCAAAGCCCACATAAAAAAATACGACGCTTTGACAGGTCTTTAAAAACCTGTATTTTATACGCTTTCAAATCAATATGCTTTCGTAAAATCTTCCATATAGTCGACTAACACAATCCCAATTACTGGTCTTCACCAATACTGGACGCTAAGGCAGCAATATTTTTGCTCTGTACGCTCTCCATGCCATTACACTGGTCCTAGGTTCGACCTTTGCAATGTAATAAAAATGGTAATACATTAAAAGCCTGACTATGAGGAAAAGGTTTCCTTTACGTTTTTTAATAATAATTAATAGAAAAATGTGATTTTAATGCTTGGCCCGGAGAGGTGAAAATTCATTAAATTTTCCAAAAGAAAGTGGAAAAAGGGTTGGGAAGGAAAAAAAAAACCAAAAATAAAAAAACCTATTCAATCTGCCTTTTTCTAATAAAAACAGCAATCAGCGTTTTAGGAATTAGAAAAATTCATTTTAATGTTCGGCCCGGAAAGGTAAAAATTTACTAAATTTCTCAAGGTTGGGGGGAGGGGTGCCTAGAAGAGAAAACCAGGGGTGTAAGGAAAAAAAACCACAAACCAAACATAAAAAAACTTATCCAATCTGGTTTTTTCCAAAAATAGTCAGCATTCTACGAATACGAAAAATTGATTTTAATGCTCGGCCCGGAAAGGTAAAAATTAAGTAAATTTCTCCAGGGTGGGGGGGGTTTGTAGAAAAACCAGGGGTGTAAGGAAAAAAAACAAAAAACCAAAAATAAAAAAACTTATTCAATCTGGTTTTTTCCAAAAATAGTCAGCTTTCTACGAATTAAAAAAATTAATTTTAATACTCGGCCCGGAAAGGTAAAAATTTAGTAAATTTCTCCAGGAGGGTGGGAAGGAGGAAACCAGGGGTGTAAGGAAAAAAAAAAAAAAAACTAAAAATAAAAAAACTTATTTAATCTGGTTTTTTCCAAAAATAGTCAGCGTTCTATGAATTAGAAAAATTTATTTTAATGCTCGGCCCAGAAAGGTAAAAATTTAGTAAATTTTTTCAGGGTGGGGGGTGAAAGAAAACCAGGGATGTAAGGAAAAAAACAGAAAAACAAAAATAAAAAACCTATTCAATCTGGTTTTTTCCAAAAATAGTCAGCATTCTATGAATTAGAAAAATTAATTTTCATGCTCGGCCCGGAAAGGTAAAAATTTATTAAACTCCCTAGGAGGAAGGGGAAGGGGAGAGGGAAAAGCAGGAGTGTAAGGAAAAAAACAAAAAACCAAAAATAAACAAATTATTCAATCTGGTTTTTGTCTAAAAAAGTCAGCGTTCTACCAATAAGAAAAATGTGATATTAATGCTCGGCCCGGAGTGATAAAAAAATTTTAAATTTCTCAATGGCGTAGGGTAGCAGGGGTGCAATGAAAAAAACAAAAAAACCTATTCAATGTGCTCTTTTCTAAAAAAAAAAAAAATAATCAACGTTCTACGAATTTCTCCGAATCAAATTTGTCAAAACTACGGCGTTAACTCAGCCTTGTAAATTAAGTTACTAGCTTAAGGATATCCTTCAACTTGAGAAGATTCCATTTTATAAAAATACGAAATAATTTTACTCTAAAAATATAACCAAGCAAACTTGAATTTTATTGTTCCCAGTAAAATATTATTGAAAAAATAATAAAAATTATCCTCATTTTATTAAATAATTTCCGTCATTTCTTTCTATTAGTTAAAATATTATACGAAAAGTAGAAAACTTTTAATAGTGAATATTCTAATTGCATTTCTAAAAGAAAATTTCAAAACGTCCTTACAAGTTATCAAAATTAGCTTATATTATTACTACTATGATAATAAGCAGGCTAATTGGCTGATATTATACTCCGAGAATTATTTGAAAAGGACCTACCATTTTAATGCATTTACACAAGGAAGAAGAGATCTAGAATAATTGACAAAACGAAGGTCTACAATAATTTCCTATTCCTAATTTGTATTTAACTTTACTGTACCGTCTCTCTGGTAGCCGAAAAAAATTATTTCTTTATTTTTCACCTTTTCTTCTTATACAAATTTTCTTGTGAAAATCAACTAATGGCGAAGATATTTAAATAAGAACTTACCTAATGTAATCTAAGGCCGAAATCTAAGGAAAGAAGGAGATTGAACTAAAAGTAAAACTCAACATAATAACGTGTTAAAGTGTATTTGTTCTATTAATTCTTAATTGTATCTGCTTGTACCCAGTTACCATAATAACTATCCAAAAGAGTAAAAAAAAATATACAAGCAAAGAAAAGAAAAAATTCTTTCATAAACAGTATTAGTAACTGTTTTTATTACTTTCACTTCTGTTTCTTTATCGCTTTTTTCCATTTGTCAGAGTTTTGTTTTTATTAGGTGTAACAGGATTTCATGTTTCTTATATTCTGCATCGAAAATATTTTCGAATATAAATTTCACCACCCACACAAGGAATAATATAAAATCCTTTCCGCCATTTTGCACAAACAAAAATACCAATGCCACCCCCCTTCCCCCCTCCAAAAAAAACCCCCAACCATATCACAAAACCACACAAGCAAGTTCAGTCCATCTAAGGTCTAAATACGTACTCGTATCAATGTGTACACGTGAATTTATATGGTTCAGTTTGGTTATTCTTGTTAAAACAGAAGGTTTCCAAAGTTCACAGGAGAACAGATAAACAACAAATTAACCAATTGACTGTGGATATATTTTTATATAAGAGTACGTAAGAATATACTCTGAATTATCCTAAAACATTGAAATTTTCATAAATTTACTAAAAAAGCAGAAACAACCAAAAAGGACAAAACTAAGAAAATATTACAAAAAGGACAAGGAGCAAAACTTCAAATAATTCTAAAATAGTAGCTATGTCTATGTTCTCATATATCCTTAAAAAAAATTTTCACTTACTTTCGATTCTTCCTTTTTTTTTTATTATTATTATTATTATTATTATTATTATTATTATTATATTTCCCTCTCCAGCATACAACAAATATGAGCATAAAAATATGCTTGTACATATTTATCATTTTTCTTCTTTTTTTCAAAACTGAACCTTAGCCATATTTTGGTATTTTCTTCTTCTTCTTTTTCTCATTATTATTATTATTATTATTATTATTATTCTTACTATGATACTTCCTTGACGCTTTATTTTTTCTGTTTTATCCGTAATTTAACTTTTTCTATTTTAAGCAATCTTACCCATAATATAATTCGCCTATACTATGAAAGTTTTTTTTTTTTTTATATACTATTCTCTTACTGGCCAAATTTTATTCGTCCTTTCATTATCCTTTTTTGGTATTGGGAATTTTTTTCTTTTACTTTACTTAAAAAAAAAAATTTCATTTAACGCTTTAGGATTTTTCGTATTAACCTAACTTTTTATTACATATTTGGATGGGCAAAAAAAAAAATTTCAAAAAAATTAAAACACAAAAAAGGACCAATTCTATTTCAATTTTCCTTCTACTTCCATGGTCATATTTATTTTTCCTTTTTGCATATTTTTTTTTTTTGCTGCATTTTTATTTTTAACACAACCGAAGGGAGAATTTTATACAAAATTAACGATGGATAAATAGGTGATGGGCAAACCTAAATTCCTTAATCAGTTTAAGAACAGTAGAGAGATCCTTGGCTATTGCTGTGAAATGAAATGGAAACGTCGAACAGTTTATTGTGGTAATTAACTTAAATGGTCAATATGAATGACAACGCAAATAAGCAACAGAAAATATATACGAAAAAGAAAAGAATAGAAAAACAAGGAGAAAAAGTTAAAAAATTTTATATACAAAAAAAATTAATGATGAAAAAATTCAAAGAAAAGGACGAGTTTCGGCTTATTAAATTAAGAAAATTTCTAAAAAGGTTATTTTCTGTTATAATTTTTAAACAAGAAGTGAACCAAAAGTTAGGTTTTGGTAGAAATCAAATTTTTTTTTTGACGCATATCAATATATAAAATCAAAACCGACAGGATAATGATGAAAATGGACATTAACAGGGGAAATGGAAAAGCGAAAAAAAAAATATTTAAAAAATTGAAAATAAGAAGAATTTTTTTTTGTGCATGCACATCAATTTTTTTTTAAGACTGTCTCAATGACCAACCATGCCTTATCCCACCGACAACGGACGACGACAGAACGATAAGCTAGACAATTGATACTATGACTGTCTGAAGAAAGTCATATTTTTTCTCGAAATCGATATCATAACTTTATAAAAAGGACATTGAACGTATTTTTTTCTACATCATTCAACAGGATATCAATCATAGTTGCCTTTCTATAAATAAAATAAAAAAATCCCATTTGACGTCCTGAAATTTTATGAGTATTTTTACTACGTATATAGCAAAGAATAAGCATAAAAATTGAATTTTTTTTCTCTTCTATGAAAATTTTATATGAAAATTCTTTCGTTTTTATGGAAAATAAAAAAAAAAAAGTTTTCCATTTCGATATTCTCTCTTTAAGTGTTGATAAAACTGTTCGAAGTGGATTCTTGTTGAAAAGTAGTGGATTTTTATGTTTTTATCATCGAGAAGTATTGTACTTGAAGTTACAAATTCGTTTACATTTATTTTGTTTGGAATAAACTTTAAGATATTTATTTGTATACACATACACATATACAGATAAATACAGTTAACAGAAATATTATTGAATATATTCGATTATGTATTTTTTATACATTGAGTTTAGATATTTACATTTGCTTTTATAAAAACTAGAATAAAAATAGTTTCTTCTTCAAATTGGTTATTAATTTTTTAAATATAATTATTTATGGAAAAGGGGCTATCGGTTAAGTCCTAAATAGCAAGATTTTTTATCCCCCAATTTCTGAACAAGAACATATGAAAGGATTAAGGGGACTATTTATGCATTTTATGTAAAGTTAGGAGGTGTGGCATAATGGCAATGAGACTGGCATTACCGAGACTGGTATTGTAGAGCCATAGAGTTTTAGTCCATTAGTCCATATGGGTTTCAGTTATGCATTGCATAAAAGTTCATTGCTGTCTATAGTAAGTTTAGGGCGTTTGCTTTGAAGTTAATATTATATATGATGTTTTTATCTTTTAAGTATTGTATGATGGGGGTCGCATTTGTCTACGCTCATTATTGAATACCAAACTACAAGGTCTTATTATTAGGATTCGTGAAAAATCATGGTATACGGAAAAATAATTTCAAAAGCACGTATTCAATTTTTGCTGGATGCAAAGCAGACCGTATAATCTGTGTCAGTAACAGAAAATGGGCTTGAACATATTGAAATATTGAATATACAAGATTTAACAGAAAATTTATCACTGAGAGCGATCTATAAATATTGGGCTTGTAAGTTAGTAGAATAAGTTTCAATATCGTCCGATTATTATGCGATTCTATAGAGCGTGATAAGTGAGGTTGTATTTTTGTAGTGTGTATAGCGAAATTAGGACCAACGGTGTGCCGTCAAATTTTATGCTCAGCTTGATGAATCGACGTGGTAGAGTTACGAAAAATTGTGGCAACGTTCCATATCAATAGCAGAAGTTTTTTTGGTAACTTTAACCCTTATTACAGGGTTAAGAAATAGTACAAGATGAAAGTCACAGGTTTATCTTTAAAATAAGTCCTCAGTCTGTGAGGACAGACTGATGATCAAGCTTTAACTTGAAGGTTAAGTAAAATGTTTTTTCAGGTCAGCTTGATGCTCTACCATGACAACACTTTTTGACACAGATGCTCCACCATGACAACACTTTCTGACACACGGTCATGTTTAGTAAAATATTTTTGTCCAAAAAATTGATTTCTGTTTTAGTACCAGTCCTTATGACTTTAGTCCATGTGAGTAATTTTTAGTCCCCAAGATGAAAAAACGCTTGAAAAAAAATTTTCTTAGTACATTCCACTAGACCCAAACTAGGAGATGAAGGCGATTCCAGTAGCAAACTTCCAAAACTGTTGCGAAGAGTATTTTTTAATTATTTCACGTGATATACATATTGTTAAACATAATACCACGGGTTGCCTATGATCATAGGGATTGAAATAGGCCCCATCAACGCGAAAAAAGATCGGTCTAGTAATGGATTTTGCCAGCACAGCTAACTCAGCATAACCTTTCACAGCACTGTTCCGTCTTTTGCCCCAACTTCATGACCCACTTGGTAAGCGGATTCAGCTATCTTCTATACTAATCAGAAATGTTTACTCCATTCTATCACCATCTATGGTAAGTGACACAAGCATCCTCACTCTACCACAGCATCTTAATTAACCATCGTTCGTATTCTATGGATGAAGCAGACAAACATTACATCTTTTCATCCCCTAACCTGTAGACCGCTTCCGTTGTGATAGCACACACATTTGTGCAACCATCTAGTCCCAGCCTCAAACCAGCTCCATCCTTCCCAGGTACGTCCATTTGCTAACAGTCGCAAGGTAGATACCCTAACTGTTAGTAATAAGGCCTACCTAAACCTCTACTATCATCTGCAGTAATAGCACCCGGGATGCTGCCATCCCTCACTCAGGGAGGCCGTTAAGATAGAGCGCTTATGAGGTCAGACCATCGATCAAGAGCACTTGTGAAGTCAGACCATCGATCAATATTGATTGTCTTTGAAAGAACCAGAAAAAGAGTCAACCACTTTACTTTGAACATTGCAGACATTTTAATGCCCCATCACGATAGTGGCCTCTGTTACGTGGCCATCTTGATCAATGACGTTTTGTAGATAAAAAAGATTTCTGTACTTCCTGAGTTCCATTTTTCATTTAATCTAGTTTGTGGGGCTTTTTTTGTTCCCCAAAATGAAAAAAACACTTGAAAGGACTACTGACCCCATCCAAAAGAGTATAACCGAGGAGCCTAAGGCGACTCCAGTTAAAGCCTCCTTAACATTCCTACGAAAAGCTCTGTCGATGTACGAGGTCTGTTCAAAAAGTATAGCGAATTTTGAATTTCCGTGGGTTACGTATGTTCGATTTTCAATTTTTCATTGGCGGCGTTATGTTGGTACTCATGTCTCTCACTTATGCCGACAAGTTTAGCCATTTTGAATGTTCAGTTAATTTTTGACAGCTGCTTTGCTTGCACGTGTTTTAGCTCGTCTTCGATCATCAAAAAATTGATTAAAGAATCTGTGCCAAATTTTGTGTGAAAAACAAAATTAATTGCGCGGATGCATTCCGAATGTTGACTGTGGCATATGGTGAAGTTACTTTGGATCGAAGCAACGTTTATCGGTGGTACTAAATGTTCTCAGAGGGCCGAGAAGATGTGAACAACAGACGAAAACATTGATGAAGTGAAGAAAATAGTATTAGCCAATCGTCGAATCACCGCTAGAAAAGTTGCTGAGGACTTAAACATATCGATTGGCTCGTGCCATTCGATTTTTACTAATGATTTTCGAGTGAGACGGGTCGCCATGAAATTCGTACCAAAATTGCTCAATTTCGACCAAAAACAGTATCGCATTAACATTGCTAAAAAGCTGTTAGACGCTGTCCGCGACGACCCAAATTTGCTTCAGAGGGTCATAACTGGTAACGAGTCATGGGTTTATAGTTATGACGTGGAAACCAAAGCTGAATCATGCTAATGGAAGCTGCCACACGATCCAAGACCGAAAACTTCGGTCGAATATGAAGGTTTGCTTACAGTTTTCTTGGATTGCAGGGGCGTGGTGCATCATAAATGCTTGCCACAGGGTAGAATGGTCAATAAGGAATATTACCTGCAAGTAATGCGAAGCAATCTGCCAGAAACCCCCGGATTTGTGGAAGAACAAAAATTGACTTTTGCACTATGATAACGTCCCTGCTCACGCATCGTTGCTTGAGCGCGAATTTTTGGCCAAAAACAACACACTAATAATGCCGCAGGCACTGTTTTCCCCAGATCTGACCCCCTGTGACTTTTTCTTATTCCCGAAACTGAAGAGCCCCATGAAAGGACGCTGCTACGCTACGATTGAGGAAATAAAGATGGCGTCGGATGAGGAGCTGAACAAGATCACAAAGGTTTTGCGAAAAATATGAAGGTTTTGCTTACAGTTTTCTTGGATTGCCGGGTTGTGGTGCATCATGAATTCTTGCCACAGGGTAGAACGGTCAATAAGGAATATTACCTGCAAGTAATACGCAAGTTGTGCGAAGCAATCCGCCAGAAACGCCCGGATTTTTGGAAGAATAAAAATAGGCTTTTGCCATTTTTGGCCAAAAACAACACACTAATAATGCCACAGCTTCCGTATTCCTTAGATCTGGCCCCCTGTGACCTTTTCTTGTTTCCGAAACTGAAGAGCCCCATGAAAGAACAACGCTACACTACGATTGAGGAGATAAAGACGGCATCCAAGGAGGAGCTGAACAAGATCACAAAAAATGATTTTTTGAAGTGCTTCGAGGACTTGAAAAAACGTTGGCACAATCTGATGGGGATTATTTTGAAGGGAACAAAATAGATATTCAAGAATATTTAAATAATTTTTGAAAAAACACAAAATTCTCGATACTTTTCGTATACAAAATATTCTTCGTTTACTGTACGGCCTTCTGACAAAAATTGTAATCCATGAAAACCGTGAGCATTGCCTTCTTTTGTTGACTGAAAACGACGTGGTTTTTTTGTTCTCGGCTCATTTGGTGAACGCGATTCACTTGCCTGATGTCTGGATTGCGTGTCGTACTCATAAACCCACATCTCGTCTCCAGTAATGATCCTTTTGATGAATGTGGAATCGGATTCAGCCTCCCAAATCGTATCTTTTGCGATGTCAACACGGTCTCTTTTTTGCATGAAATTGAGGTCTTTTGGCACCAACTTTGCTGCTACACGACGGAAACCCAAATCATTAACCAAAATGTCTTGGACGGATCCATAGGCAATGTTCAAGGCCTCCGCTATCTCTCTGATAGTTAATTTGCAGTTATTGACCAACATTTCTTTAACTTTGTCAATGTTTTTGTTGGTTTTCGATGTCGATGATCTTCGATTGACTCACGACCACTTTTGAACCGCTCGTACCACTGATGAACGACCGTTTTCTTTAGAGAATCTTTGCCAAAATACTTTTCCAACATTTCCAACGTTCGGACACCATTAAAACCGTTTTTTACGCAAAATTTAATACAAGTTCTTTGTTGCAAATTTAAATCCATTTCTAAAATTATAAAAAATCACCAACAAATGTCAAGCTATGATGCTAAGATTTAGAAAAAATATCAATAACAGATGTACCAACTTAACAAAAAAAACAGAACTCAAATTGCAACGATGGGAGCGCCACACTCCCATCGTTCCGGGAACTTTTTCTCAGAATATTCCGGCAGTTTTTTTAGTCAACAATATTTGAACTGAAGGATACCATTATAAAATTATTTCGTATATTGATGGTAATTTTAATTAATTGAATTTTATTAAATCACTCCAACAAGGATCCTTTTTTGTCCCATCGAAAATATTCGAATCAAAAGAAAAAAAAAAATTCTTTTAAAGTGTCTTATCCGAAGAAGTTTTCATTTTCAATATCACCAAGCCAATCTTCTTCTTCAAAAAAAATAGAACAAAATTAAAACAAAAATATTGCAGATAAATAAAAAAAGGAAAAAGGACAGTTTTTTTTTCTAGTATAAATTCTTAATAATAAAGGAAATTTGATTTTGTTTGTTCGCATATATGTTATATACAAGACTGAACGCACCCGTGCCTCTTCTACAAAATTTAATGCTAGACCATTTTTCATTTTGGTATCGTAACAATTGAATTTGACACCCACAATATCTTTGCTTGGATAAGAGTATTTGGATATTCGAGGATTAGTTTTTGGATTTTTCTTTGTCCGTTTTTAAGTCGATAAATCTTTTTTAATATAATTTCTACGCCTTGCAAACCATTTTACTTTTCGGAATGCTCTCTACTATAAATCGTATTATAAAATCCAATTCAAGTAACAGGAAGCGTTGCTAAAGTAAATGGGATCTCCGCCTCGGTCATGTAGCTCATTAAGAAGCTTCTGCCCACTTATTTTCAATTTTCAACATGGCTAATATAATTTGCACGAATAGAAAAATATATAAAAATACAGTAAAAACCAAGGTCCTTTGATGTTAGTGTCCTTTACTTTGTCCAAGTGTAGCCAAATTAAAAGTTTAAATTAGTTCTATGCGCGCTGTAAATTATTTTCTATTTAAATTGAAAATGATATAATAAATTTTGTAGTATATTCTTTAGATACTCGTACTCGCAGCTATACAGTCAGAACAATATCGTGCAATGTGACACTGACTAAAGCTCTAAGAATAGTAAATATTTCGTGCTGGAATGGAGCCACATATTATTTAGACAAATGGCCTCCTTCTGTATACTACGTTCAAGATATTCAAGTTGTTCTCTGCAACTACTTAAACGGAGTTATTCATATGTGTTGGGATAAGATGCATTTGACTTGCTTTTCAACACTGCAGATTTGAATTTTGTACACGGCAAGGCTTATAAGATATTCACAGAAACTTGCATTCGATTTGAAATTTATAAACTGACTAGTAACACACAATATGCCCGGTTACCTTGCATAATGGCTCTGATGATAACAGACTCAGTTCTGGTAATTGTTCCGAAGTGGTTTAAGGTAAATCGATCTGAAAGTTTATCTGAATTGTTAGCATAATTGCTATAGATTGGCAAATGCATATGACAGTTTCTGGTAGAAAGTATTATCTTGTGGTGGTTCTCCTATCTACCGCCATTGAGACCGGCTAACCGAATGTTGCATAAAATATATTGTCCTGAAATATTGGCTTGTAAATGTATAGTCTGACTGGTTCGTAAGCAGAAAAGGACAGATTAAATTAATGAATTCGTTGAGTTTAGTATCTTCTCTACATTCACACTATAGTTTACCTCGTCTGTTGGTCACGTTCTTATAAATTTTATCATAAATTTGCTTCATTTTAAGTCCATTAGTTATTTTCAAACTGATTGTAATGTCATATCCTGTACATTGTTCAGTTGTTTTAATTTCTATGAACATCCAATGTCCGGTATTTTCATAATACAGACTGTGTTTTATGTGATGAATCCATATAATAAATGTCATAATTTTATGCAAGATTATATGGTATACATTTGATAAATGTAGTGTTTTCGGATTTCAAAATTTGCTCTTATATACAGGAAAAACGATAACAAATGGGAAAGCTTTTAATTTAACTACTCAAGCAAGTCCTTTTATAGATGGTTATGATTGTTTAGTCATATCAGTGTCAAATTCATTTTAATATATTTAATAACTTGTTCAATTATATTTGGAAATATTTATAAAATTGAAACTATTGAATCAATACACAAAACTGTATATAACGAGAAGATGATTGACAATTTTTCGAGCATACTTTCTAGACAGGCTTTACAGATTAAGGTCACTGCAGACTTTGCGGTTAAGTCCACCACACTGTAGTTTAATTTTATTCACAAACCAGTGATCACATAACGCTCCAGAATCTCATCATTAAATGGGCTCTGGAAGCGTCGATCTCTCATGTAGGAACAGAAAATTCTTTGAGTTCTAATCAAAAATTATATCAAAAAATAATTTTTGATTAGAACCCAAGTTTACGAATATAACATTAGGACTGGCCTATTTAAGGGTCACAAATAGTGATAATTATGATCCTCCAATGGTCAGGCGAAAGCAGGAGGAAATTAGCAACAGGTGTATAAGCTTAAATCCGCTGTTTTTTAATTAAAAAAAAAACACGTTTAAAGTAATTGCCTTCGCTAGCTACATATTTTTCCCATCTCTCGGGCAATTTGTGGATACCAAGCCAAAAAAATTCTTTCTCTTTCGAGGCAAACCACTCATCAAGCCATTTTCGGACGTCTTCGTAAGAATCAAAGTGCTGCTCAGAGAGCGCGTGACCCATAGACGAAAACAGGTGGTAGTCGGAAGGGGCTAGGTCTATTGAATAAGTGGGGTGGGGTAGCACCTCCCAGTTGAGTGTCTCCAAGTAGTTTCGGATCATTTTTGACGTGTGCGAAGGTGCGTTGTCGTGGAGGAAAATCAGCTTGTTATGTCTTTGTTGATAATCTGTCCTTTTTTCACGCAGGACACGGGGCAATTTGATCATTTGTTGGTGGTAGCAGTGGGAATTAACAGTTCTACCAGGTTTCAACATCTCATAGTAGACGATACCTCGCTGATACCACTAAACGCACAGCATCGTCTTCCGTCCGAAGCAAGTTGGTCTTGGGGAAGATGTTGATGGTTGGCCGGGATCAACCCACGAATTCTTGCGTTTAGAATTCTCGAAATATATCCACTTTTCATCGCCTGTCACAATCCGATGCAGGAACGACTTTCTTTTTTGTCTGGCGAGAAAGTGTCGCATGTGTTTTGGCGTCGCTCCATTTGCCTATCGTTCAATTCATGCGGCACCCATTTCCCGATCTCTTCAATCTTTCCTATGGCACGCAGATGCATGGAAATAGCTGGTTGAGCAACACCCAATTGCTCCGCGAGCATTTTTTGCGATTGGGTATCGTCTTCATTCAAAAGAACCTGCGATTGATGGTCCCCAATCTTCCTAGGCCGATTTTCACGCTTCTTGACCCACAAGTTAAGATTGCTGACAATGTGCACTGATTAATGTTGACAGATGTCAAACTCATAAAAAAAGTATGGCGTTCCCATAATACGCTCACTCACGCCATCTATGACCAAACAGCGGATTTAAGCTTATACCTTTTGTATAATGAGAGATACAGCCACATCGCCAACATAAGCGACTTTAAGATCACGATGAATAAGACTATTATGAACGAAAATGGAACAGTTTTTCGAAGTGATTATGACTAAAAAATTAAAGTTATTGTGAATTGGGCCACTTAATCGAATCTCAGATGTCTATTCCATAAGTCCATATTGATTTCAGTAACGCCGTATATGGAAATAGTTGCCTGCCTATTGTTATATCGTCAGTTGATATTTAGAATTTTTAATTTGGATTCTAGACTGAACGATTTGTATAGTCCTAGGTACCGAACTGTAGTATTTTGCGTCATAATATTATCTTTAGATATAAGGAAGCGCACAGGATACAGCAGAGAGGAAAAGTTATATTCATTTACTTTTATTCTCTACTTGGTAACCTCTTAATTTGGTGCACGTTGTGCATTTTTTTTTCTGGGTCCAAATATAATTCCAATATTTAGAAAAGAATACGTTAGCGCAGTAAATGTTTGTGTTTGGAAGGAATTATTTTACTAAAAGGTAATAGATGGACAAAAGGATCCTCTTGAGTTTCCATAGCAAACCTGGTTAATTCAAATACATTTAATAGAATTGGAAGGGGACTTATTGGTTTGTAGAAATTTAGGGATTTATTTTCTCAATTGTAAATTTCCAGAGAATTGTGAAATATATTATTCAAAGGATCTATTTATATAATATAGCAAGAATTATTATGGGGACTTTTAAGTGCATTCAAGATGATCAGATTGTAGCTGAAAAGTTTTGTTTTGAGAAGAGATTTAATGAAATTGGCAATTTTGGAAGGGTTATTTGTCATTGGAGGATAACTTATTAGTGTAAGGGAACAGTTTTGTTTAAAAAATTAATTTGTCTAATACCATATGCCAGGTAGCAGAAAACATAGATTATTCTGACATTTATCCTTTCGCCGTCGGTGTTTTTCAGGGTAGCATCCTAAATACAATCTTTTACTATAGAGTTTTCCAATAAGAGTGATATGATTAATCTGACTTTTATTTTCATTGTATTCAATAATACGTGGGCTACTATATATATTTCTGGCCTAATAATGAAAATGCGAATATTTATCAACGAAAAAGGTTTTATTGTTTTTCAAAATATTCTCCATCAAGATTTATACACTTTTGCATGCGCTCAAACCAATTTTCGAAGCACTTTTTCCACTCCGATTGAGACACCTCCAAAACATGGTTTTTGAATGCTTCAACAGCATCTTCTGGCGACGAAAATCGTTGACCACGCATTTTTTTCTTGATGTGTGGGAATAAAAAGAAGTCATTGGGTGCCAAGTCAGGGCTGTACGGAGGATGACCCATCAATTCGACGTTTTGTCCGGTCAAAAAGGCGCTGGTTTGAGCCGATGTGTGAGAGCTCGCATTGTCATGGTGCACAATGATTCGACTTCTCTTGTTCGTTTTTCGAATTTCTCCGAAGACTTCAGGCAAACAAATGGTGGTGTACCACTCAGAATTGACCGTCCTACGTTGCACAAGCGGAACAGTCGCCACATGACCAGTTTTGCCAAAGAAACAAGCGACCATTTGCTTCGAAGTGCTTCTTCCACGAACAACTTTCGTTGGATTTGACTCGTCTTGGAAGACCCACACGGTCGATTGCTGTTTTGTTTCGGGCTCATACGCATAGATCCATGATTCGTCACCTGTGACGATCTTATAAACGTCTTTTGAAGCACCGCGATCGTATTTTTTCAGCATTTCTTTACACCAATCCACACGAGCCTTTTTTTGAGCGATTGTCAAATTGTGCGGGATCCAACGAGAACAAACCTTTTTTACGGCCAGGTGTTCATGCAATATCGAATGTATGCTGGTGGGAGAAATGCCTAGGCATGCCTCTATCTCACGGTATGTCACATGACGGTCTTGCATTATCAGTTCACGTACGGCATCGATGTTTTCTGGAACAACGGCTGTTTTTGGACGACCTTCACGGAATTCGTCTTTGAGCGAGCGTCGGCCACGATTGAATTCGTTGTACCAGTTTTTCACAGTGCTATAGGATGGTGCTTCATAGCCATACAAAGATTTAAGTTCATCGATGCACTCTTGTCGTGATAATCCACGTCGAAAGTTGTGAAAAATGATCGCACGAAAATGTTCACGAGTTAATTCCATTTTTTTGCCAAATTGATTTTTTCAAGTCACTGTAAACAACACAAATGATAGTCGTACGTCAAAACGTTCTGAGTACGTTTATGCTAAAAAATGTCAAACTTTCCAATGGAAATGTCAGATCGCACCTGGCAACACTTAGTGTTGCCTAGGCCAGAAATATATATAGTAGCCTACGTACTTACAATTTTATTATAAAGAGATATACACAAGAAAAAAGTTTACAAATTATTTAATTTTATTATCAAAATAATCGTTCTCCAATTTAAGAAAATCATCTTCTTCGATGAGGCTCACTTTCATCTAAGTGGTGCGGTAAATAAACAAAACTGTGCGATTCTGGTGCGAAGAAAATCCACAAATTATTCATGAACACCTAAATTGACAGTTTGGTGTGGTTTTTGGTCTGGTGGAATCATCGGTCCGTACTTATTTCGAAATGAAGCTGGTAACACCGTCACTGTCAATGAAGAGTGGTATAGATCGATGATAATCAACTTTTTATGATCGAAATTGGAAAAAGTTGATCTTGACAACATCTAGTTCTAACAAGACGGGGCTACGTGCCACACAGCACGTGCAATAACCGAATCATTGCGAGAAAAGTTTGGAGATTCGATTATTTTAAAAAATTGTGACATTGAATGGCGTCCAAAAAGTTGTGATTTAACACTATTAGACTATTTCTTGTGAGGTTATTTGAAGTCATTGACCTTTAGCAATAAACCAAACTGTCTTTAAGCTTTCAAAGTCAATATTGAACGTGATATTCATGACATACGTCTTGATTTAGTGGAAAAAGTGTTCGAAAATTGGGTTCATCGAATTCGTTCCTGCAAAAGAATTTTTGGAAGCCATTTGAATAACGTTTTATTCAGAACTTAATTGTATCGATTGTACTTTACACTAAATAAAAAACATTTGAATTTTCTTAATAATTAGTATGTTTTTTTAAAAAAAGAAATCATACCACTCTAATTCGAAAACCCTTTATATTTACACCCAGTTCTATCCTAACAGTCATCACTAAATGTGGGGGTAAATGTGCAAAAATGTGCTCATGTTACTTTTACACTCTACCAAATATGTAAAAGTAACATGAGCACATTTTACCATTAAACACGAGTAGCGATCCTAAACGGTAGTAATAATCCTTTGACTCATATTGAATAAACGGTAAACTTGGAATCCTCACACAAAAATAAAAAGAAGTGAATTTATCGGACGATACAAATAATTACTATCAATCCTAGACAATATGTATAGGTCAAAAGTTACAATAAATAATATAACACGATATGGACATACGAACTCAAAGTTTGGAATTAAACTAAGCATTCCTAATTTTTATCGAATACAAATCTGACAAAATTCCGAATCCTTCGAAAAATTGTCAATGATCCCTTTTATGTTATGTATGAAACACTGTTATCTATCGTGACCTAAATATTCCATTTGTTCGTGAACTATGCATATCCCGTTGATAAAAAATTCCATTCGCGTCTATTCTACCATCCAAATCCTTTCGTAAAAGCACTATTCACATCCACCCTTCTACACTTCCGTTTAAAATGGCAAAATGTCCTCGTGATTTTTTTGAACTTTTAAATTATAAAATAAATGCTCTCGTTCTTGGGCCGACATCGGTGGGGGGAGCGGGGGTATTTTCACCTATATGTCTTCATATCCTTGTATTATCCCTTGCATAGTTATAGCTAATATTTAAAATAAAAAATAAAAACTTTTAAATTCATTCGAAATTTTGTTAAATTGAAAAAAAATATTTCTGTTAATAAATATACATAAAATTTTATTTTGCATAATGCAAATCTGAAAATCCTTTTTTTTCCAAAGAATTACTTTTGATCGTATATGAAAAGCTTCTTTTATAATTAATCGAGTATAATCATATTAATTACATTTGTTATTTCATAAATTAAATATATTTTTGTTTAATTCATTCTTGAATCAATTTATTGAATGCAAAAAAAGTACTATTGTCCTTGTAGTTATAGCATTTCAATTAATATTATTAAAAAAAAATAATCTGATAAATAATCCTATTTGAATATTTATATAATAACGTTAAAAGAAAAATGCAATTAATTAAATTTTAATTTCTGCAACAGAGATGGCGATAAAACTACGAGGATATTGAAAAAATTGGAATTACACATGATACTCTAATAAGATGGATGGTTGATAAAAACAAAAAACAAGAAAACATAAAAACAAAAATGCTATAAGAAATTTTTAGTAGATTTTTAGAATTTTTCTTCGAGTTTTTTAGGCCGATTGTCTTATTGATTTGTTAATAAAACCAACGAAAAACTAACATACACATACGTGTATATATACTGGCAGAGATATTACAAATAATTATTTAAGTTTTCTCTATGCTCTTCCATTACATAAATTCTTCACTATTATTTTTTTTTGGCTACAATAAATTAATTAATTATTATGTCATGGCTTTCCACTAAATTTGATTCATTCATTTCATGCTCTAACATAATATTTTCTATTTTCTAATAAAATAGATTTGATAATTTTCAATCTAAATACCAAAAATAGATTGAAAAAAAAAATCTATTTTATTTCATAAGCTAAGATATTAATTAAGTTGATTGGACAGATGCTACAAAATTGATTCGATAGCTTTTAGCCATTAAGTTCTTTTTCCCTTTTGTTCAGATAAAAGCTTATATATTTGCTTATCTATTGTAATATTAAATGATTTTTTTTATTATACTTTATTAGGTATTTATATTTTCTCGAAAATTTAACCCAATATTATTTAATGTAAAAATATGCAAATATTCAATTACATCTTATCGATGGTAGATACTTATTATCTATCAAGTATGGAATCGTATACATGCAAAAAAGAAGTAGATCGAATTCAGTTTTTTTTTTTTTGTTCACTTTTATAACAAATGTTTTCATTACTATCTGAAAATGTACAAATATAATTTTTAATTTGAGACCGCAATGGAAAATTTCCTAACAGAAAATGTTCCATAAAAAAAGGAAATTTTCCAAAAATTACTTTTGAAACCGTCAAGCCACCGCCAATCTTTGTTAAAAATATTGTAAATTTTGTTGAAATTGGCCGTGCAATTCAGAAACGAATTGGCCCTAATGCATTTATTTGCAAGGCTCATATAAGGCGGACTTCTACACGTACTAAGCGAAGGATAAAAAACCTTTCAAAGTGGTAGTCCGGAATCTGCACCACACCACTCCCGTAGAGGAAATAAGAAACAAACTGGAGATGCTGGGTCACGAGGTAACTCGTTCTTGAACGGCAGAAAAAGAAGTCGTTTTTGAATCGAATCATTACTGGCGACGAAAAATGGATTCATTACGACAACCCAAAGTGCAAAAAATCGTATGTGACGCCCGGCCAACCAGCCAAATCAACGCCAAAGCCAAATATCCATGGCGCCAAGGTAATGCTCTGTATTTGGTGCGATCAGAAGGGTGTGATCTATTATGAGCTATTGAAATCGGGCCAGACGATCACAGGCGACCTCTACCGAACACAATTAATCCGTTTGAAGCGAGCATTGGCCGAAAAACGCCCGGAATATGCGACCAGACACGAAGCGATAATTTTCCATCATGACAACGCTCGGCCTCATGTTGCAAGACCGGTTAAAAATTATTTAGAAAACAGTGGCTGGGAAGTTTTGCCTCACCCGCTTTATAGCCCAGACCTTGCTCCGTCCGACTACCATTTGTTTAGATCCGTGCAAAACGCCCTCACCGGAATACGCTTCACTTCAGAACAGGGCATCAAAAATTGGCTCGATTCATTCTTAGCCTCAAAACCGGAGCAGTTTTTTTGGCGCGGAATCCATATGTTGCCAGAAAGATGGGGAAAAGTAGTGGCTTCCGATGGATAATACTTTGAATAAAATATATTGTAACAATTTTTCAAAATAAACACTCAAAGTTATACACCTAATATCTAGACATTATTGGAAATGTTTTTGCTAAAAAATTTTTCGATAAATTTAACTGGAAATTTATTATAGAAATTTTTTCTTAACATTTTTTCTGAAATTTGTTGGCTAGAAATTTCGTTTAATGGAAAATTTTTACTGGAAATTTTCATTCGTAGTTTTTACTGGAAGGTTCTATGATACTTTGAATTTTTTTCTGGAAATTTTACTGAACATTTTATTTAGAATTTGTTGGTGAAAATTTTGTTTTAGAAAAATGTTAAAGAAAATACTGGAAAATCTGTACCAAAACTTTTTGGTGGGAATTTTTATTGGGAGCTTTTTCTAGAATGTTTTATTGGAAATTTTTACAGGACATTTTTACTAAAAATTTTTACTGGTTAGTGTATATTTTTACAAATTTTTTTTTCAGCAAAAATTGTCGGCAATAGTTTTTTATTTTAAATAACATTTTTTGCTGAAAATTTTTACCGGAAACTTTTGCTGGAATTTTTTGGCTAGAAATTTCGTTCTACAAAATATTTACTGGGGATTTTTCCTTAAAAGTTTTAATAAAAAATTTTTACTGGTATTTTTCATTACTAGTTTTTATTGGAAGGTTCTACTATGAATTTTTTGTGGAAATTTTAATTTAGAATTTTGTTGGTGAAAATTTTGTTCTAAAAAAATATTAAAGAAAATTCTGGAAAATTCTTACTACAAAATTTTTACTGGAATATTTTTACTGGAAAATTTTTACTGAAAAATATATATGAAAACTTTTTGGTGGGAATTTTGATTGGGAGTTTTTTCGAGAATGTTTTATTGAAAAGTTATATAGGACATTTTAACTAAAAATTTATACCAGTTAGTGGATATTTTTACTAATTTTTTTTTTCAGCAAAAATTGTCGGCAATAGTTTTTAGTTTAAAAACAATTTTTGTTGAAAATTTTTACTTTAAAATGTTTTTGCTGTAAATTTTTATGGAACATTTTAACTATGAACGTTTACTGGAATTTTTTTCAGTGGATGGTTTTTCTATGACTTTTTATTGAATATTCTTTATTGGAAAATTTTTGCTTTTAATTGGAAATTTTTGTTGTGTATTTTTACTGGTTTTTTTGTAAATTTTTACTGTAATTTTTAACGTTTTTGTTCAAAAAGTTTGGCGGAAATAATTTTTACTATCAATTTTAACTCTTAATTTTATGTGTTAATGTTTATCTAAAATTTCTTTTTATTTTTGTGTGAGGATTCCAGGTTTACCGAATTTTGTTGGTGAAAATTTTGTTCTAAAAAAATATTAAAGAAAATTCTGGAAAATTCTTACTACAAAATTTTTACTGGAATATTTTTACTGGAAAATTTTTACTGAAAAATATATATGAAAACTTTTTGGTGGGAATTTTTATTGGGAGTTTTTTCGAGAATGTTTTATTGAAAATTTATACAGGATATTTTAACTAAAAATTTATACCGGTTAGTGGATATTTTTACTAATTTTTTTTTTTCAGCAAAAATTGTCGGCAATAGTTTTTAGTTTAAAAACAATTTTTGTTGAAAATTTTTACTTTAAAATGTTTTTGCTGTAAATTTTTATGGAACATTTTAACTATGAACGTTTACTGGAATTTTTTTCAGTGGATGGTTTTTCTATGACTTTTTATTGAATATTCTTTATTGGAAAATTTTTGCTTTTAATTGGAAATTTTTGTTGTGTATTTTTACTGGTTTTTTTGTAAATTTTTACTGTAATTTTTAACGTTTTTGTTCAAAAAGTTTGGCGGAAATAATTTTTACTATCAATTTTAACTCTTAATTTTATGTGTTAATGTTTATCTAAAATTTCTTTTTATTTTTGTGTGAGGATTCCAGGTTTACCGAATTTTGTTGGTGAAAATTTTGTTCTAAAAAAATATTAAAGAAAATTCTGGAAAATTCTTACTACAAAATTTTTACTGGAATATTTTTACTGGAAAATTTTTACTGAAAAATATATATGAAAACTTTTTGGTGGGAATTTTTATTGGGAGTTTTTTCGAGAATGTTTTATTGAAAATTTATACAGGATATTTTAACTAAAAATTTATACCGGTTAGTGGATATTTTTACTAATTTTTTTTTTTCAGCAAAAATTGTCGGCAATAGTTTTTAGTTTAAAAACAATTTTTGTTGAAAATTTTTACTTTAAAATGTTTTTGCTGTAAATTTTTATGGAACATTTTAACTATGAACGTTTACTGGAATTTTTTTCAGTGGATGGTTTTTCTATGACTTTTTATTGAATATTCTTTATTGGAAAATTTTTGCTTTTAATTGGAAATTTTTGTTGTGTATTTTTACTGGTTTTTTTTGTAAATTTTTACTGTAATTTTTAACGTTTTTGTTAAAAAAGTTTGGCGGAAATAATTTTTACTATCAATTTTAACTCTTAATTTTATGTGTTAATGTTTATCTAAAATTTTTTATTGGAAATTTTTCTCGATATATGTTATTTTCACTGAAATTTTTTACTGGACAAAAAAATGTTCGCTGAAATTTTAAGCTTTCAAGAAATTTTAAGCTTTCAAGACAGGAATTTAGAATAAAACAGCCTTTAAGCTAAATAAAATGCTGCCTTTGCTTTATCCAGCTGCTTCTTGATGTGCTGACCATAGTTCAGGTTATGCCTCAGCCAAATTCCCAGATATTTCACTGCATTCTTATGCTCCAAAACCGTACCATCCCCTGCTCTAACTCCAAATTGTCTCCAATTTATTTGAACTGACACATGGCAAAATCTTAGCACATTTCTAAATAATATTAGCTCACACTTCTTGAAATTAATCCTTAATCTTCAGGCTTCAGCATAGCTGACATTCAGGATAGATTTTTTCCGATTTTCTCTAGAACTTTGCTGACATTAGATATTAAACTTATTGGGCGGTAGTTAATCGGATCCGTGGGGTCTTTCCCGAACTTTCGTATTGCTATGACTTTTGCTGTTTTCCAATTACTTAGAAAATATCCATTATTTAATGAATTATTGAAAACTATAGAATATTCGGCAATTACCGTGTCCGGCAGTTTTTTCAGAAGGATGTTAGGAACGTTATCTAGTCCCGTTGATTTTTTGTTATTTAAACTTTGGAAAGTATCTTTCAAATCAAGTGTAGGAGTCTTATCCCGCTAAGAACATAGTTAAATGCCACAGATGTCAACAGTACGGGCACACCAAATCATATTGTCGGCACAAGCCAAAATGCGTAAAATGTGCAGGGGAACACCTGACCACAGAATGTTCTAAAACGCGGGATAATCCAGCAAGGTATGTACTTTGTGCTGGAAGCCACCCGGCAAACTACAAAGGCTGCTCTATATATAAAATGCTCCAGACAAAAATACGCCCAAATAATAATACATCCACAAATAATACGGGACTAACATCATTGCCAGTGAGACGAAACCTGACATTTGCTGAGATTGCTTCTGGGCAGAAACAACACCAGGAAGAGCAGTAACAACAACAACAGCAGAAAAATGGTAGTCATGTTCCTATTCCTCTCCCATTACCCTCCTCCTCAGACGTAACAACACTTCTTTCTACAATAACTAACAAATTAATTCAAGAAATTACTCTTCTTCTCACTCCTCTTGTTAACTGCTTTAACAACCGCCATTTCCTCACTAACAAGCAATATGAATAAGTAAATGTTCTCGTTAACCGATAAATCCCTATCCATCCTTCTCTGGAATGCTAATGGACTGACTTTACACCGACAAGAACTAGATATTCTCTTACACAACAACCGCATAGACGTTGCACTGATTACAGAAACTCACTTTACGTCCAGGTCGTTTTTTGCTATACGTGACTATAAAACATACATAACTGACCATCCAGACAACACAGCACACGGTGGAACTGCCATCCTTATTAGAAACTCCTTAAATCATTCCTTCCACTCACAAAACTGCCACCGAATCCCTTCAGTCAATAGTTATTACCCTTCAATGTTAATCCTTTACCTTTAACGTTGCATCTGTTTATTGTTCTCCAAGTAAAAAATTAACTCCTATACAATTTGATTCGTTCCTCAAATCAATTTGAAAATCCTTCATAGCGGGAGGAGATTATAATGCCAAGCACCCTAAATGGGGATGCCGTGTTTCGAATCCCCGAGGAAAGATTCTCCAAGAACTCCTCTCCCATACCACTCTTGAGGTCCTATCTCCTCCAACGCCCACATATTGGTCGACCAGTGCCAGAAATCTTCTCGATATGCTAGACTATTTCATAACCACACCTATCCATTCCATTAATACTTCCATAGATACACTCCTTGATCTGAATTCCGACCATTCCCCTGTTCTCCTAACACTAGACACTTCTCCTTCCTTAAAATCCTATCCTGCCAAACTTGTAAATGGAAAAGTTGATTGGGAGGCAGAACTTAGACCAACAGATTCATTTGACTGTTTGCATACAGAACTCAATCACTAACGCCCACATAACTCATAACAAACCAACAATACGAGAACATGACTATAATCTTCCGCAAAAAATTCGCAGCTTGATAAGCGAGAAACGTCGAGGCAGGGCCCAGTGGCAACGTTGAAGAATGCCAAATGAAAAGAAAAAACTGAACCAACTACAACGAGAACTGAAACAAGAAATAATAACGAACGATTTACTGAATACACAGAATCACTGAGAACTAATAAGTCACTCTGGACAGCTACCAGACGAATTCTCAAATACAAAAAAAACGACGGAACCTGGGCAAAAACGGATTAACAAAAAGTCGACATCTTTGGCAGACATTTAGAAAACCTTTTTAAACCTCACGAAGATGTCCAAGACATTCTGCATGACGAACAAATATTCCGACAAAATATCAACTCAGTTGCCCATAAGTCCACCTCCTCAGTTTTTCACTCCTTCCGAAGTTAAATTCACAATAAAACACCTTTCCAATAAAAAAATCCCCATTATATTACCTAATAATTTTCCAAAAAAAAACCATCATCCTGATAACCTATATTTATAACAGTATCCTCCGCATATCATTTTTTCTTCCCCTGTGGAAGTTTTTCATAATTAAGATGATCCCAAAACCCAATAAGCTCAAAAACCTTCCTACCTCATATAGACCTATAAGCATCCTTCCCATATTATCAAAAATCCTAGAAAAATTATTCCTAAAACGCCTTTATCCCATTTTTGAAACCGAGGGTGTCGGTTTTGACCTGAGCATTCCACTATCGAGCAGTGTCACTGCGTAGTCGACTACATAGCGTGTTCACTAGAGCGAAAGGAATACTGCCCAGGCGTGTTTCTTGACATTTCGTATGCTTTCGACTGTGTATGGCACCCTGGAATGCTTTCGAAGTTGCAGCGAGTCCTACCCTCGGTTATTTCTACATCCTGAAATCTTATCTCTCAGACCGATATTTTCAGGTAGCTGAAAATATTGAGTACTCTGACATTTACCCAATTTCCACCCTTGTCTCTCAAGGAAGTATACTAGGTCCTATCCTATATAACATTTATACCCATGACATTCCTTGCCACAACAACATACTAACCGCAACATATGCTGACGATACAGCTATCCTGAAACATCACAAAGATCCTTCCACAGCCATTAGTATCCTACAGAACCATATCCACTCCTTAGAAACTTGGTTCAAAAGGTGGAGAGTGAAGGTAAATGAGCAAAAAACTGCTCATGTAACTTTCACACTCTGCCGAGAACAAATTCCCGACATAACCCTAAACGGCAGTATTATTCCACAAAAACTCCCTTCCAATCCAATCCCTACAATCGCGAATCCTTCGTAAAATTGTCAATGACCCCCTTTTATGTGCGAAACACTATTATCCACCGTGACCTAACATAAATGTTCCATTTGTTCGTGAACTATGCATCTCCCGATATAAAAAATTCCATTCGCGTCTATCCTACCACCCTAATCCTTTAGGAAGGGAACTGTTCACTAAAAGAAATCACAATTTCTGATTGGAAAGTATTACTGGCAAAACAATCAAATTTATTCGATTCGACTAAACAGTAATATTTAAGTTTGTTCGAAATTGACAATAGAAAATTGTATATCCTTCTAGACAGTCGAAGGATTTTGTAAATGAATATTTGCGAATTGTGTTTGCGTATTGACGCATTATCCCAATTGTCTATATTTTCATGGCATTCGAATTTATTTGGAACAATTTATATTTCACAAATCATTGATTCGTTGGCTTTCCAATCCGGATAGATTTGCTATTATCGTATTTTCTATTTCGAATTATTATTCACTATTGCATAAATTCAGTTGAAGAATTCACATTACTAATAAATCATTTATCTAATATATTCAATGATAGATGGACAAGTTCTTATATATAATAATATTGAATATTGTCTATAAATTAGTGCACGAACGATCGGGGTACGATTTCCTTTTCTCTTATCGCATAACATTTGACAGGAAATATTTCAATCAACTTCTAACATTTTCTTACTCAATTCATTTTTATAACCAATAATATTTAAAAAAAAAATTTTATTGAATGAATTTCAATTTTGTTTTTTATTTTATTTTTTTTAATCTGAACATAAATATTATATGTTATTTAAACTTATATTTAGTGAAATCTTTATTATTGACTGTAAATTTTTCATATTTTTATAGTTGATTATAAATAATTTTTATCAATGAAAAGATGAAAATTATTTACTGAAAAATTTTTAAATTTTATAATTTTTTAAATGCGATTTGTAAATTTTGATTGTTTTAATTATATTAATTGGGGATGGAAAATTTAAAGTTAAAAAGAAATATAAAACTTCTAGGAACTTTTGAATCTTGTACATTTTTATTTAGTGTAGAGGTTTTTTTCTGGTAATTTTAAGAACTATTTGTTCGATTTTAAGGTTATCATATTACAGAAAAGGGAAAGATAAAAGAAACAATTTTCTGGGTCTGAAATAAAAAAAATTCATTGATCAAAAAAAAAATAAAAAAATTCACTGAAATAAATGGCGAGGATAAAAATTTTATTTGAAATTTACAAAAATAAAAAATAAATAAAAATATAAAAAATTTTAATTATATAAAAAAGATCACAAATTCAAAGATTTTCTTTTAAATATCGAAAACCAAACGTTTTCTAAAAATGTCAAAATCTAAGCATTTTTTTTTTAAATATGAAAAATCAAACGTTTTTCAAAATTGTCAAAATGTAAACATTTTTTTAAAATATCAAAATTCAAACGTTTTTTTAAAATGACAAAATCAAAAAAAAAAAATTTTAAATATCAAATTCTGAAAGTTTTTTAATTATGTCTAAATCGAAACGTTTTTAACAAATGCCAAAATCCAAACGTTTTTTACAAATGTCAAAATTCAAACGCTTTTTCGAAATGTCAAAATTCAAACTATCTTTACAAATGTAAAAATCTGAACATTCTTTACGAATGTCAAAATCCGAATAATCAAACGTTTTTTTTAAATGTAAAAATTCAAAATTTTTGAAATGTCAAAATCTAAACGTTTTTTACAAATGTCAAATTTCCAACATTTTTTTTATATGTCAAAATTGAAACGATTTTTAAAATGTTAAAATCCAAAAGTTTTTTAAAAATGTCAAAATGCAAATGTATTTTACAAATGTCAAAATTAAAACGGTTTTTTTTAAAATGTCAAATTCCAAAAGCTTTTTAAAATGTCAAAATCCAAATGTATTTTACAAACATCAAAATCTGAACGTTTTTTTTAAATGTCAAAATCCGAATATTCAAACGTTTTTTTTTTAAAAAAACTGTCACCATTCGAATATTTTTTAAAATGTAAAAATTCGAACGTTTTATTTAATGTCAAAATTTAAACATTTTGTAAAAATATCAAAATTCGAATATTTTTTAAAATGTCAAAATTCAAACGTTTTTTTAAAATATCAAAATTCAAACATTTTTTATAAATGTCAAAATCTGAATATTTTTTAAAATGTAAAAATTCAAACGTTTTTTAAAAATGTCAAAATTCAAACATTTTTTTAAACGTTTTTTACAAATGTCAAATTTCCAACATTTTTTTTAAATGTCAAAATTGAAACGATTTTTAAAATGTTAAAATCCAAAAGTTTTTTAAAAATGTCAAAATGCAAATGTATTTTACAAATGTCAAAATTAAAACGGTTTTTTTTAAAATGTCAAATTCCAAAAGCTTTTTAAAATGTCAAAATCCAAATGTATTTTACAAATATCAAAATCTGAACGTTTTTTTTAAATGTCAAAATCCGAATATTCAAACGTTTTTTTTTTTTGAAAATGTCACCATTCGAATATTTTTTAAAATGTCCAAATACAAACGTTTTTTTTAAAATGTCAAAATTCAAACATTTTTTAAAAATATCAAAATTCGAATAATTTTTTAAAATGTCAAAATTCAAACGTTTTTTAAAAATGTCAAAATTTAAACACTTTTAAAAAATATCAAAATTAAAACGGTTTTTAAAAATGTTAAAAATTCCTAAATTTCGATAATTAGCTTTTTCATCCTAACAAGAAACTATAGTTGAGAGAAGAGTGGAAAGTGGTCTTTGAGAGGTCCAAAAAGGCAAATACTGATCCATCCTTCTACAGAAAACTTTTCTTACTTGTTGTTTTTAACGGATTCGTTAAAATGATAACTTTCTGTTTTTTTTATGAATTCGGCCGGTGAAATTTCTTTTTAAATCTTCCCTTTTAGAGCAACCTGTATTATAGTAAAGTGTGGGCAATCAGGATAGCGTTAGAGATTATAGTTTACCCTCCCAATCAACGTGATATCACTATTTTCAGTCAACAATATTCGTCATAACATGCTTAACATTAGCGGTCGTGAATCGCGTTGAGTTCCAGGTCTTGTGACAATTTTGGGCAATGAGTGAGAAACTCTCCGTTACCCCGTGTAAAGATCAGTTTCTAACTTGCCACACCTGCATTTTTTAGGCACAAAAATTTCTCCATATTCGAATACGGCTTTTTAAAATCATCCTCTTTCCATCTTACGCAATGCTACTTTACCCAACATTTCTTTCCTAATGACATTCTCTCCATTGTGGAGCATTTAGACATTCTCTCAATATATTCTCCAAATCCTCTTTTAAATTTTTTAAAGTAAACCAATATTTTATCATTTATAGTACTACAAAATCTAACCACCTCTAACACTGGTCCATCCAAATAACCAAAGACTGATTCCATCTAACCCTAAGAAACTTACAAAACAAAACAAAAATGGCGGAATATTTGTTAGTCAGAGGCGCTAACTATCGTCGAGTATGGGTACTTTTTACTAAAATTTTTATTAAAAAAATTTCTTTCAATTAAAAAAGTAAATTTATTTTCAATATTGGAAATTTATGAATAGACTTAATAGAAAACTATTAAATATTTCTTATAATAAATAGGTTAACTCAATCAAGAAATGAAAAGTATAGAAATAATTTATTGCTCAATTATAGTTGGTTGATAAGCAAAATCGATTTTTTACTTTAATCAATTTTATGTTGAATAATAACAAATTTACACGAAAAACAATTATTAGATTATACTAGGCCCGCTTCGCTCACCAACCCCCCGATTTTTCTATCCTGTCTTTTTATATCGTAATATAATGTAATATATAATAAACAATATTAGATAAATAAATAAATTCCACAATAAATTAATATTCATCAAGAGTAAATAATTAAATAATAATTTTAAAAAAAAAATTAAATTAAAGCAAATTTAAATTAAGATAAATTATAAGCTTAAATCTATCGGATCGTTTTTATTGTCATTATTGTCTTACACAATGTAACCGGATACTTTGTACATTTGCATGATTATATAATGTAACAATCATAAATATTTATAATGAATTTCCATCTAAAGTATGTACAAATTCATTTTTATTGATCCTTAATTAAATTATTTGCAAAATACTAAATTATTAAAATAAGCAACTTTAAGGTCAAAACCAATTTGACTATTATTTAGCGATGTATTCGAATAAGTCAAACTTTATATGTAAAAAAAATGAGAATAGAAATGAGCAAATTTTTTTATAAATTTTAATGAATATTAAGCAGCAGACGTGGAACTTTTACCTAGCTGTGTACAGGATGAGACGATTTACACTATGATGTTCATTATGCTGCAGAAAAGAGAGTGATCTGTTTTGCGATAGGTGAACTCCTAATTACTAACAAGTCAGAATACGTGTTGGAGGTCCCGGAAGCTGACGAATACATGTTGTCATTACCAAGCATCGATAAAGGAGAGCCGTCGGATGAAGAACCATAAGTCCTCTGCATCAAACGGTTAATCAATTAATGGTGCAAATATGGGACAGCGAATCAATGTCCAATATAGGGCCCATACTCAAAAAAGGAGATACCATGGAATGAAGCAATTATAGACGTACCATCGATATTCTCCACTATCCTACTAGTCAGGATAGAGCCATTTACTCAAAAAATTATTCCCACATAGCAGAGCGGCTTAATTCCAGGGACATGATCAACAGACCAAATCTTCTCTCTGCGGATATCGGTGGTAAAACTGTTGGAATATGGTCAGCAGATCTAGCAACTGTTTATGGTGTTTAAAGTCGCTTATTAAAACTAATTCGACTAACTAAACTGACCATGACAAGTGTGATAGGAAGAGTAGAACAGCCGAATCACTTTCAGAGTCATTTAACGTCCAAAATAGTCTCCGGCAGAGAGACACCTCCGTGAGTTCTGGTTCCTGACTCAGGCGCTGGAAAAAGTGGTTCCTGACTTAGGGATAGACATTAGAGGTACCATCCTCATAAATTCTGCCCAGATCTTAGTGAACGTCGATGACATCAACATTATGTATTGATTAGAAAGATCTGTACTAGACGCCTTCATCAAGATTAATGAAAACGAGGTGGATTGAAAAGTTTTCGGCATCGTAGCTAATACAAATTTATTCTTTTTTATTTATTTTTTATTTTTCAATGTCATCTCTTATTACCGACAGAAAATAATCTTTGGCTGCATATAAGTGAAGGTAAAATAAACTACATGCTAGAAGCGTCTCTACCGAAGAGAAGTCCAATTAGCAATAGTCTCATACAGATGAGAGCTTATAGCTGTGAAAGAGGTGATGATGAGCGGATCACCATCGCCCCGGATAACAACTGCCGAGGGCATCACAGAAGAGGTAGCAGCGACCTTGGTGGCAGCCAGCGATGCGTCGATCACAGAAGAGGTAGCAGCAACGGCCGAGCATCAATCCACTGGTGGAAATCGACCATCGCCCTTTACCAGCGAGCATACCTTAAGGCAAGAAGGCAACACCAGCGCGAATGTAAGCCAGACAGGGCCTCGACAGAGCAACTCAGACGGACCTAGGAAGAGAAAAGGCGTCTTCTCAGACACGTCATCAACTCGAGTAAACGAGATTGTTGGAAGGAACTCTGCGCAGAAGTGGACCGGGACCCGTGGGGCAGACCGCATAAGATGATCATGCATAGGATTAAAAGCCTACCCGCAACAAAACCAACCTGTCACAACATGCTGCACAGAATAGTAGAACATCTGTTCCCGGAGAAACCAGAACTCCCCGACTACCACCCGGAAGATGAAGAAGTGGAAATTCCCGGAGTAACCATGGAAGAACTCACAAGGGCCTGCACTAGATTGCAGAATGGCAAGGCACCAGGACCAAACGGCATACCCAACATCGCACTGAAGAGTGCAATTGCCGCCAGGCCAGACATGTTCATAAGCATGTACGACGCCTGCCTGCGGCGAGGCGTATTTCCGACTCGATGGAAGCAACAAAGATTGGTTCTTATCCCAAAAGGGAAGAAACCACCGGACATCGATCCTCAACTTTCCGAACTCCAATTCGGATTCAGGAAGTGGAGATCGACCATCGACGCGGTGTTACTCGTCACGACCATCGCAAAGGAAGCCTTCTCATGAAAGATATGGAAAGGCGGTTTCAAAAAGTATTGCCTCATTGTCACTCTGGACATCAAGAATGCGTTTAACTCGGCCCGCTGGGACCGAGTCTTGGAGGCTGTTGAGAACATGGGGGTGCCCTACTACCTACGGAGGATGGTCAGATCATACTTCAGTGACCGACTACTATACTACGAGACGGAGGATGGACTATCGGAGTATGGGGTCACGGGAGGGGTACCGCAGAGCTCTGTCCTGCGGCCACTCTTGTGGAACGTCATGTACGACGGCCTACTCAATCTGAAATTACCGCCGAACACAACACTCGTGGCTTTCGCCGACGACGTAGCGGTTGTCCTTGTAGCCAAGCACCTGGAGGAACTGGAAGCCGCATTGTTCACCACCATGCGGAGGATAAGACAGTGGATGACATCGGCAAACCTGTCTTTGGCGGAAAATAAGACCGAGGCACTCCTTGTGAGGTACAGGTAGGTTTTAGCGAGGTAAAAATCCCGCATAACTCGCCTGGCAGGTAGAAGGTCTTCCAAGCGAGTACCTTTTGAAAGTTTCCCCCTGTACCACATTAATCTAAACTTAAAAAAAAAAAAAAAAACTCTGAAAGAGGTAAATAATTTTTCTATTTATGGTCATACACGTAGGTCGCAGCTGAAAGTCAGCAGAAAATTCTGAGCATAATATCGACACTGCTGACGTACAGAACGCTAGTCTAGCCTGTATTTTTTTTGGGAACTTTCATTCTCATCAAAAACCATTGCGAACCCTTAACTGCGTTTAAGAGGATGATGTTATGAAGAATTTATACATGTAGATGGATGATTGCAGAGCCTCCTTAGTGACGAGATTATGAGGCGTTACTGTGACCAACCGGTTGTGGTTAAAATTAAGCTCAATATAATGTTGTTGGCTGGACACCAATTCGTATCGAAGATGAAGGTCCTGCCCGGAAATTCTATATTGGCTCCATTTATGGTATCAAAAGACGGAGTAGGTCCTGCCTTTAGAGAAAGGCATATATTGAGAGTGTCCAAGCGGGCGACCATGGCACAAAGCCAGGATATCTGGCGTTCTTTGATTCAGCAGTTCTAGACCGGACTCCTAAGTGCAAATAAACATTTTAAACGTAAACGTTTTGAATGCGAGTCCAGCTAGTTACATTGGTGGCCAAATATCCTAAAAATGGACCTAGAAATGACAACAAGAAAAATTAAAAAATATTTAAATTATAAAAAAAATAATTATTTTTAATAATTTAAAAAAATATAAACAAAATTTTGGAAATTTTGAATTGTTTTTTTTTTGTTTGTTTTTTTTTTAGTAATTTTTGTACTTAATTGTTCATTAGCCGAGTGTGTGGTGCAATGGTCAAGGTGACCGACTCACACTCGGTAGGTGGCGGGTTCGATTCCCGCTGCCGCCATCTCGGCATTGGTGCCGGGGTGAAAGGCCTGACTACAAGCCTTATAATATGTAGTCCGTATGGTCCCCCAACGTCACTGGAGGTTGCTTCGCTGGTCTGATAAGCCGCAAGCTATAAAAACCACCTTATCAAGAAACAGCACAAGAAGAATCAACCGGACCGTACCTCAGGCAAGAACTCATTTGGCTTTCATCGTACTCAGGGCAAAAACCGTACCTCAGGCAAAAACCCAAGACCGTACCGCAGGCAAAAACCCAAAGGCAGAAGCAGATGAAAGAGAGTTCACGGAAGCATCCGGACCGTACCTCAAGACCGTACCTCAGGCAGGAACCCAGGGCAGAGGCAGACGGAGGAGAGTTAACGGAGTTTTCTGGTGCCGCTATGTGCTCCATAGGAGCGACTGTGTTCTCATGACTATGTGTGTATAAAAAAAATGCATGTATGTGTTAAAAAAATTGTACAAAATGTAGAAAAAATGAAAACCTGTCAAATAAATAATATAATTGTTCATTATTACTAAAAACAGACACCAGTGGGAGATAACTTAATAATACCTCGGTTATGTGACTAGCTGGATTCGAACTGAAGACACTGAAAATTTTCAGCCATTCAAAACTATGCATACTTTTTTAAGGTATTAAAAATTTGAAGAAAAGGTCCTTTTAAGTATGAAAATTTTCTTATTGAGGAGATTATTGAATTCTTTTTTTTTGGCAGCAAATTAATATATTTCCGTTTTTTTTTTTTATAACTAATTATAAAAAATAAGGAAAATTTTTTGAATAATAAAATTTTTATAAACCATATTTTGATAATGTCGATAATATTGTACTAGATAATTTTAATCGAGGTGGAATTAACAAGCTCACCTCTACAAACTCATGTAAACGATCAGGTCGACAGTTTTTTATCAAACTCCCCAACTTATATTACAAAATTCAGCACCAATAACAGTGAAAGCAATCCCAGCTCTCTAGATATGTTTATATCCGAAAACTCACTATATTCTATAATAAAATCTTTAAATAATAAAAAGTCTGCTGGCATCGATAATATATCGAATTTTATTCTGAGAAAGATTCCGAAAAAGAGTTTGAGTCCCTTAGTTGCAATATTTAATCACTGCATCAACAATTTCTACTTCCCTAAAGCCTGGAAGATAGGCAGAATCTTTAATATTCCGAAAACTCAAGGTAGAGCAGCCATCCAACAATATCGACCAATATCTCTTCTTCCCTGTTTGGGAAAAATATTAGAAAAATTCTTTTACGAAAAGGTAAATGAATTTTGTAATGAAAATAAAATTATTCCCGACTTTCAATTCGAATTTCCGAAAGGGCACCAAATTTTGGATGCACTTTTTCTACTACATAGTGAGATCACAACTAGGTTAAACCATAAAGAAGCAATATTTGCTTGTTCCCTAGATATTACCAAAGCCTTTGACTCAGTTTGGCATAAGGGACTAGTGCACAAACTATGTAAACTTAATTTTCCTCCATATTTTACGCTGCTGCTGCACTCATTTCTTTAGGATAGATCATCTTGTGTCAGATATCAGAACACGACTTCCGAATTCTTTACAATAGGTAAAGGAGTTCTACAAGGCTCGGTATTAGATCCCTTGCTGTATTCAATATATACTTCAGACATACCAACAGCCGCAAAAGCACAAATGATATTATATGCAGACGACACTCTTATTTATGCCAAAATCAAATCACGAAAATTAGCTCTAAAGAGAACGCAAGAGCTTCTTTTTAAAATTATAAATTATTATGATCACTGGAACTTATCAGTCAATCTTAATAAGTCTAATTTAATCTGTTTCCGTAATCCCAGCACTCGCGTACCGAGGAAAATTAGTTGAGGCCACGGGCATATCACAAGGTACAGTCGCTTCAATTTTGCATGAAAAATTGTCTGTGAAAAAAATTTCGGCAAAATGGGTGCCGCGTTTGCTCTCAGAGGAGAATAAGCGCAATCGAGTAGTGGACTCTGAGCCTATGTTGGCACTCTTTCATCGCAATCCTGCCAAATTCCATCATCGATATGTCACTGTGGACGAAACCTGCATACACTACTACACTCCAGAAACGAAGAGACAGTCATCACTTTCAAGGGTGAACGGGCTCCGAAGAAGGCAAAAACTGCGCCATCGGCCGACAAAGTGATGGCCACGGTCTTTTGGGATTCGCAGGGCATCATTTTTATCGACTACTTGGAAAAAGGAAAAACAATAACAGGAGCGTATTACGCGTCGTTATTGCAACGGTTGAGCGAGGAAATCAAAGGGAAATGCCCCCATCTGAAGAAGAAAAAAATCCTCTTGCATCAGGACAATGCGCGTGTGCACACCTGCGCTGTTTCCATGGCCAAAATTGTGGAATTGAGAATGGAATTGTCGCAGCATCCCGCTTATTCGCCAGATTTGGCCCCGAGTGACTATTTTCTTTTCCCCAATCTGAAGAAATGGCTTGGCGGACGACGGTTTACTTCCAACGAGAACGTCATTGCTCAAACGGATGAGTATTTTGCAGAACTTCCGAAATCCTATTTTTTGGAAAAACGGTTGGAAAAGTGTATAGAGCTAAAAGGAGAAAATAAAATTTTTTTTTTTTAAAAAACAGTTTTTTTCCATCTTTTTCTAAGGACTTATTGAACGACCCTCGTATTCCTGCTTAGGCGTCGGAAGGGGCTTAGTATAAATACAAAGTTACTATTCTATAAACAACTTATTCGGCCAATTATTGGCTATGCATTTCCGATCTATTTTAGTTTCTCGAAAACGTATGCCAATAAAGTCTATGTATTCGAAAGGTCAATCATTAGGAAATGCCTTTCAAAATATCGTAAAATAGACGGCAGGCATTATTCTAACTCCTATATATAAGTTATAGTAAAAAGAAATCCATTATTTTTGCATTAAATTGAAGGTTTTATTTAGGATAGATAGAATGATACGATTTAGGTCGAATATGCACCGTTTTGTTCGATAACTTATAATTTGTTTTGACACCCTTTTGGATAGAACCTTAAACTATTTCCTCACTATATGTGTCAGTGTGCCAATAGAAGGGAAAAGGCTAGCCGATGCAGCGGTAAACCGTTGCATTAGACTAGCCAGTGGAGCACATCGGACATCTCCGGTGGAATCCATAGTTATAGAGACTGGTCGAAAACCTATTTTTTTCTATCTTCACAAAGCCCGCCTAAGTTTAATTTACAAAAACCTATGCCTTCCAAATTATCCCCTTCATTATCATAAACATTATCATCTCCCCCAGTTCAACATGGAATTAATCATCGCTTTCCTTAGTAATGTCCCACTTTGAAAGCAATTCATCCATCCTCCTCCTCGTTTTCCAAACTTCCCTTCAACACCCAGATTGGAAACCGTGGTTGGGAGCAAAGTTGAAAGTGACTGCCTCTCTTGACAGGTTTAAGAAGGCTAGAACTGATCCGTCCACATATAGGAAACTTTTTCTTGAACAGTTGGACGAATTAAAACATCATCACTGATGCCGCCGCTGACACCGATATTACATCTTTTTTGGTCGTTGAACTTTTTGGCAGCAGCACCCGCGCACTATGTTGTGCGCGGGTGCTGCTGCCAAAATCTTTCCTTATAGGGCAGCTTCATATTACCGGCAGCTGTGGGCCATCAAAACGGCAATTGAAATTGCGACCAATATTCCCAGCCAACAAAACGTTATTATTTTTAGCGACAGCCTTGCCGCCCTTAAAGCCATTTTCAGCCCATCGAGTGACTCAGTAGTTAGCGCAATTCGTCTTGCCTTACTTAGCAATAGTAGTGTCGAGTTGCGATGGGTGCCAGGGCATGTGGGAATTGTGGGTAATGAAAGTGCTGACAAGTTGGCTGGAGAAACACTCCGTCGACCAGTGATCACAGTCATTCCCAATCTGCCTCGCCTACTAACAGAATGGCAACTAACACCATTAGCCATCCGCAGACACGATGACTGGACCAATAGCGACACTTTTTTGTCGACTCATTGGATAACCACTAATAAACCAGTGTATTCAACATCCATACCGAAATTCTGGGTGCGGAAGCTCCTCAGAATCCGGATTGGACATACGTCTCTTACTCATAACTTCCTTTTTGGCGACACCAATCGTCCCTTCTGCCAGTCCTGTGGCACCCATTTCACCATCACCCATATTCTACAGGAATGCCACATAACCAAGAACTACTTTACGAGTAGGATTCCTCCCATTATGGAGCTCCTCGATCCAACAACTCCATTCCCTAGTGCCCTATTTAAACTTCTACAACATACTAATCTGCTCCACAAAATATAACAAAATTCTCAACTTTCTATACTACTAACCACAGACCAGTCTCTCTCAGATAAATTCCCACACGTACTACGAAGTCACCAAATGGCCTCACGATCGTGGCGCTATAAAGTGGCCCCTGGCATATGTCTAAGGGACCTTACAAACAAACAAACATTATTCTAACTCCTATATATATCAGAAAAGTAATCTTACTCCTTTTATTTCCAGACATGGTTGGTCTAACCAAAAACTTTCTCCAGCATTTAATAGACCCTACCAATCCACTCATTCAAGAGTCAATAGAAAGGATTAAATTCCAAGCCACCCAACACAGATACTTACACAATGATTACCTCTATGCCTCACCAGTCATTATATCTGATTTTGCTAAAGATAGTCATATTATGAACGTTCAGTTTTATAATTCCTTAACTCCCAATTTCTATCGTGGTTAGCGGAAGCAACACAAAATTCCCAAAAATCCCAAACTCCTAATCCACTCTCCTTGAATATTCTTTTCCCTAATTTTTTTTAAGTCTAGAAATTTTTAAGTCATAGTTGTGAGCAATTCATGTATGTTAACAGTTTGGCTGAAAAGTTGAGAACCATGACGTCTAGATGGCGCCTCTTGCAAAAATCTAAAAGCACCATGCTTCAAATGATTCTTGTCAAAATTTGACAGCAATCGCTCGATTGGTTCGTGAGATATAGCATTTTGAGTAGAGCAACTTTTGTTATTGAAAAAAAAATGGATAAAGACGAATTTCGTGTATTGATAAAGCATTGCTTTTTATGAAAAAAAATACAGTGGAAACCAAAGCATGGTTTGACAAACGTTATCCGGACTCTGCTCCAGCTATTTCGTTAATTTCGAACTGGTCGTACGAGCACAGTTGATGCAGAACGCAGTGGACGCCCAAAAGAGGTGGTGACGGCAGAAAACATCAAAAAAATCCACAAAATAATTTTAAATGACCGTAAAGTGAAGTTGAGCGAGATAGCTGAGACTCTGAAGATATCGAAAGAGCGTGTTGGACATATCGTGCATGAATATTTGGGCATGCGAAAGCTGTGTGCAAAGTGGGTGCCGCGTGAGCTCACTATTGACCAAAAGCAACAACGTGTTGATGGTTCTGAGCAGTGTTTGGAGCTGTTTAAGCGCAAAAAACCCGAATTTTTGCGTCGATATGTGATAATGGATGAAACATGGCTCCGTCACTACACTCCAGAGTACAATCGGCAGTCGGCAGAGTGGAGAGCGAGCGACGAACCGGACCCAAAGTGTGGAAAGACGCAACAGTCGGCTGGCAAGGTGATGGCGTCTGTATTTTGGGATGCGCATGGTATAATATTCATTGACTATCTCCAGAAGGGACAGACGATCAACAGCGACTATTATATAGCGTTATTGGATCGTTTGAATAAAGAAATCGCTAAGAAACGGCCTCATTTGAAGAAGAAAAAAGTGTTGTTTCACCAAGACAATGCACCGTGTCACAAGTCGATGAAAACGATGGTCAAACTCAATGAATTGGGCTACGAATTGCTGCCCCATCCACCGTATTCTCCAGTACTGGCCCCCAGCGACTTTTTCCTGTTTGCAGACCTCAAGAGAATGCTCGCTGGCAAGAAATTTAAGACCGATTGCCGAAACTGAGGCCTATTTTGAGGCAAAACCGAAAGAGTACTATAAAAATGGTATCGAAAAGTTGGAAGATCGCTATAATCGCTGTATCGCCCTAGAAGGCAACTATGTTGAATAATAAAAATGAATTTTGCAAAAAAAATATTTCTACTGTGTTTCGTTCTAAACTTTTCAGCTGAACTGTTACTTAGTCATTAAAAACTAATTTACTATATAAGCAAAGGATGTACAGAGCATGTGTCAGCTCTACGTTTTAAATACCATATAAATATGTGCAAGTAATATTGAAATAATAAATGCTCTACTTAAACAAAAAAAAACTTAAACAAAACGAGGTGGAATTATTATTTATTAATATTAATTTAGAAAATATTCAATATAATATTTTAATTTAACGAGTAATATTTAAAAAAAATGAATTGATTCCTTCATGTACTATGATTAGCAATTTTCTATAATAAGAACCTTTTTACTTTTTAGTACGTGCATTTGGCATAATATTAATTAGCTCAACGTCTTGTTCTTTTCATGGGTCAGATAAAATCTCAATAAATAAAATCGCATAGAAGAAATTTGCTTAATTTAAAGTCAAAAGGTTCTTGTCAATCAATAATAGTCTACTTGGTTTTGGAAAATACACACTTTTACTAACAATTCCTATTTTTGAAAGATGTCTTTCACTGACTAACATAAAGTATCTTTGATGCCACCAAAGGGAGAGATTTTTTTTTTAAATTGAAATGAAAATAATAAATTAAATTTAGATTATTTTATGCTTAATTTTATCTACAACAAATTTTAAGTTGATTTTTGAATTGGTTAGTTTTTAAGTTTTCAAAAAAAAAAATATTATAAAAGAAATTGTAAACATTTTTCGACGTTTTATTTAAGTCGATAAATCAATGCTTTCCATTTAATTTTTAAAGATTATTTTATATAAATTTTAGCTGCGATTACGTTTTAAGAAGTCTATGCGAGAGGTTTACCTTTTCGAGTATATCAGCTGGGGTCTCGCTAATAACACGTGTTGTATATTATTTTGCAAGTCTGGACGTGGTGCTGGTTTATCAGCATAGCCGAGTGATTTTGCATAGCGCAATAAAATTTTTTGTAAAGGTGTCAAATTGCACGCCAACTCACCATTCCGAAACGTCAGATAAATTGGTCACCAAACTCATCTCCCAATATGTCCATTGTTTTATGTGTTGTGTGGTATGTAGTGCCGTTTTGTTAATACCACATGTCGACCAGATGCGTTTCTTACAATTTGGTCAAAAGTAAGTTCAAAATCATTGATCTATAACAGGCGCCATTGACTGTAACGTTGTGACCGATGACCCATAAATCGCATTAAATAGTGTATTTTGCTGGGTGCAATGGCATTTTTTGTTTTACCTGTGGTTGTCCATCAGACTAAATGCGACAATTATGCTTATTCAGATACCCCTTTAACGGGAAATGAGCTTCGTAGCTGAACGCAATTTATTGGTAAATGAAAATCGGATTTTCCTCAAGGTCTACTCACCGAAAATACGACGCTTTGGCAGGTCGTTCGGCTTCAGTTCTTGCACGAGCTGTATTTTGTATACTTTCAAACCAAGATCCTTGTGTGAAATCTTCCACATAGTCGAGTTACAGAATCCAAATTTCGGTGAACGGTGACGTATAGACCATCGTAAGACTCTGGACGCAGTCTATGCACACAAGTTGGTGGTTTGATGTCCAATAGCAGCAAATTGCTGCAAAATTTTGTCACTATGGCTTGAATTACTTGCTCAGTAGGTTGACTTATGACGACTATAATATAAAATAGTGGAAGTGCGCGAAACACATTTTTCACAGAGCAGGAATTTTGATAAAAAAAATTAATAATTTATGAGCCTGGTTCGGGTTTAGGTCTTTTCATGAAAAAATGACAATGTCAACTGAGCACTTTTGACTTTGACACATGTCACGTGTTAAAAATAAAAACATGAATAACTAAACCGCAAAAAGGCATCCGATATATCTTTTTATGGCTGAATAAATACCTTCAAAAATAAAACTTGAAGAAATACTGGTAAATTCAGTAAGAAAATATGCCATTATTTTATGGAAAATTCTTAAGATGGCACTGCATATTACAGTGCTCTTGATAGACCATATTTTTGAATTAAATTATACAATATCACCGGAGAAAGCCCATCTTTAGGGCTCGGCTCTTGACTTCTTGTTGTGCAACTCCAAATCTTTAGTTGGTTCTGCGCTGATTACTGAAGGTAAATTTTCATTATCGTTGGGCCTTAAAATTGGTGATTAAGGAACTGGAGCAGTACTAGTGACTGCGTTATTTTTTTATAACCATCCCATGGATACCTTGGGAGTTTCGATAGATGCCATATTGAACTGATGCGATTGTTTAAAAATCGCTTCAGTACCGTAAAGTCAACGGAAGCTCGTGTCCACTGTTATCAATTCTATGAAGCTTCAATTTGATAAGGAGTTACGAGAGTCATTCAACAAGTACTTAGCCTCACCGCTCGCTGGCCTTGTTGTCACAAAAGAAGTTTACCATCGCGTAGTACATTCTTTTAGTAACCTACTGTCAGTCGAAGTTTCAGTCGATTCCCTTTATTAGGTTTGTTTTGAGAGCCTTTGAAAGCGAGCGTGTCGGTCGGTTGCACAAAAATGGAAAAAGAACAATATCGTTCGGTGATTAGATTCTTGTTTTTGGAAGGGAAAACGCGCAGCGGAATCAAAGATCATTTGGATGCTGTGTATGGTGACTCTTCTCCTTCGATGACGACCGTCAAGAATTGGTTCAACGAGTTTTTTCGTGGCCGCACGTCGGTTTTTGATGAGCCATGGCCAGGTGGCTCATCAAAAACCGACGTGCGGCCACGAGGAAAACGTTAAAAAAGTCCACGATCTCGTTCACGAGATAGCTGAGACTGGAGGAAAACGTTTAAAAAGTCCACGATTGAAGGTTCACGAGATAGCTGAGACTGTGGGCATCGCAGTAGGAATGGTGCATCATATTCTAGACGAAGAACTGGGCATGAGAAAGCTGTCGGCGCGATGGGTGCCGCGTTTGCTCACACCGGAAAACAAGCGCAACCGTGAGACCACATCGGCGACGTGTTTGGCGCTGTTTCAGCGCAATCCAGCGGAGTTCTTGCGTCGTTTCGTGACCGTCGATGAAACATGGATTCACTGGTACACACCAGAGACCAAGGAACAGTCGAAACAGTGGACTTCACCCGGCGAACGTGCTCCGAAGAAGGCGAAGACTGTTCGATCGGCCGGAAAGGTGATGGCCACCGTTTTCTGGGATTCACAAGGTGTGATCCACATCGATTACCTCGAGAAGGGTAAAACAATCACGGGGCGCTACTATGCTGACTTATTGGGCCGATTTGACGTCGAATTGAAGAAAAAGCGGCCCCGCTTTGCGAAGAAAAAAGTGCTGTTCCACCACGACAACGCGGCGGCTCACACCTCCGCCGTCGCCATGACCAAATTGGTCGAATTGCGCTACGAATTGCTGCACCATCCACCGTACTCTCCAGATTTGGCCCCCTGTGACTACTTTTTGTTTCCAAACCTGAAAAAATCACTCGCCGGAAATAGATTTGGGTCGAATGAGGAGGTCATCGTAGCCACGGAGGCCTATTTTGCTTCCCTCGAGAAAATGTATTTTTTGGACGGGTTAAAAAAAGTTAGACCATCGCTGGGCCAAGTGTATCGAGCTTGAAGGAGATTATGAGGAAAAATAAATTGCCCCCTTTCCAAAATTTTCGTTTTTCTTTTGTAGGCTAAGCACTTGTTGAATGACCTCGTATGGCGACCGATTCAGGTCTATCGACGGGACATACTTTGAGTTTCGAAATTAGTCCTTACTATTCCGTATGACGCTGATTGTGTACTCGCTTACATGCTCCCAACCGATATATTGGCGGCTGAAAGAGCCGCCTATCATCGACGATGGGAGGAAAATGCAATACATCTGCGCACCGTCAGCAAGAAGGACGAAATTAGACAGTGGGGGATATCAAGGACTTTGGGAGATATCGACTAAAGAAAGATGGGCGCATCATCTCATGCCTACCACGTGGAACGGAAGAGGTCATGGAGAATTGAAGCATTACGTGCCTCAAAGTCTGACGAGACATGAGTGCTTCAGGGCATATCATTTTAAATTGAACGTTGATGCGACATCCTCAACTTCTTTTGGTCGGCAATAAGGATACTCATTGTCCACCAAAAGAAGTGCCATCGGCTGTCTAAATAAAGAAAATAACTAAAAGAAATTTTCGATTACCGCCTATCCCAGAAAGGCATCATTGCACAAATGTTGGAGTGCGGGAGCTGGGCAATAATGACGCTTCGCTATAAACTAAGAGTTAGAAAAGGGTAGCTTACAGTATTGACATGATAATATGCTTGAATCCAATTTGCTCCATGTGAGCATTAATCCCATGGGTGAGCATATTTGAAGAACAGGAAAGAGGGTTATAGTGACGCAAAATCCCACATAGTATATGGTTCGGCATCTCTGCCTTAAAAGGATTTTTTTTCTGGGTTAAGTGGCATTCATTTAAAATATGGACTAGAGTAAGGTGAATGTCACAAAAATAGCATGAAGGTTACGGTTGATTATCACAGAGGAAATCGTGAGCAAATGCAGTATGCCCAACTCAAATTCTGAGAAGTTCCCTTGTCCAAAATTTCGGAATAGTTATTACGTAGATTAGTTCAACGGTCAGGGTCGATGATGTTTTTATCCTAACTTGCCCATTCATTACCCCAGATGCTAACATGACCGGGAACCCAATGCAACTAATTTTTTCTATTGCTTAACATGTTGCGATGAATGACATTGAGCGCTGGATCATTTTACGATCCACGATTAGCTTCGAGAGCTGAGAGACTATCAGTAAAATTGGTGGTGATATTGTTGACTGAGAGGTTAATTGCGCTCTCAACTGCCGTCCTAATCACTCGCAACTTGCCATAGAATGACAAGCCTATGGCTGGAATATTTCCTCTATATAGGTCACGGTGCGTATTGCCGATAAGCTGGATGATAGCAAAAGATGTTTTATGATCATCAACAGGTGCTTTCGTAAAAATTGGAACTGAATTTCTAAGTCCATCCAGCAGATTTGGAAACAATTTCCTGTAGCTAGATGAATTGGTGTTTGCCTTACTTTACTTGCTCAGTGGCGTAGATAATCTTAACTTCCCTACTAATCTCGGTTCCCGGTCCTTATGCTGAAGTGACGCTGGAAAATCGTGAGCACGTGTAGATGGATCACATTCTAATTTATAGATTAATAGATAAATTGAGAAAAAAATTCTTTTGGAATTGGTGGTAAGAGTGTGTTGTTTTAGAAGATTGTGAAGGGGAAATTCGGAAGAACAAAGACTTCTATTAATGAGGTTAATGCAGGATGTGTAAAGTTGGTTCAAGACGACCAGTGAATTATTTTTGTTTTATTTAAATTACTACAATTAGATTAAAATATGTATTTTTTTTTAAGCTCTACTTTCCTTTAAATAGACTTTTCACACTTCTGGTTAGTGAAAGCGGCAATATTAATTAAAACTTGAGGTAATTTCTTTCATTGACAAATTACGCTTAAAATAAATTTCTCTTATTTGTTACAATGGAAGAAAAAAAAATTGAATAAATTCACTGAAACAAGGATATTTAAAAAGATTACACAAAAGAAAAGAAAAAAATAATAAAAAAATATGTTAACAATTTGAAAATTTGTATTGTACGAGTATAATAAACAAGAGTGTCATTTCGAAAAACGGGGTAACATTTTTAATTACTGTACTTTTTATTAATATCTACCATATGCTTTTTATGATTTCAGGACTAAAATAATATTTTACAACTGATATAAATGAGAGTTGTGTTAAAATAAATTTAAGGGTTGACAAGGGAATGAACAAAAAAGCAAATAAAGGTGATGAGAAATCGTAACTCATTTTTATTTGTGAACACTTTACTAATTATTTGCCATTTTTCAATTTCGCCAACATAAAAAAAAAAAAAAAAAAAAAAACAAGAGAAAAACAAAAAATCCATTCGGTTATTTAGTCCATAAATTCTTAAGCGTTTTTATTATTTATGTTTATCCATCAGAGCTAGAGAGGCAGTTATACATTTTTGTTAATATATCATTTTGCGATTATATAATTCAGAAGTGTTGAGAGATCCACTGGCATAATGATTTAGTATCGTTGAGATTTAATAATAACCAACCAAAAACAAGCAATTTGCGAATATGAACAGGAATATTATATTTACAAGTAAGTATCTATGCAATATAGTCGGAACAATAAAGTAAACGATTTGATATACAATATGAAAATGTCAGGATTAAGAAAGAGGCTAGCCAAATATAAACTGGATTGAACAGGGTAAGAAGGATTTTGTTTTCTTTCTTTAGTAATAATAATATGAAAAAGGGAAGATTGTTATTAATAAAAATAAAATTTTATAGCCACGCTGCCTTTTCTGTATGATATTTGTGTTGGGTTGATTTTGTCGTTATATTTTTTGCCTAGAGATGGGAAAATGTAACAATTTCTTAAACAAAATAAAAGGAATATGGACAATATATATTAGAAAATATAGTAATTCTAGAATCGGTTATTTCAAAGACATTCTTTTCTTCCTTTATATAGGGTTTTTTTAAGGGGGTCTATCTTAAAAATATGATAAAGAGATTTGTGTATAAGCTGTAGCGTACATTTTTATTGCAGATTAAAGAAAATTTATATCAATATTATTGAAAAATAACAGTCTACACGGCATTATTTGCAGGGGGTGATAAGAGAGGTTGAATATTGGATAACTCTTCCAGAGAAATCAAGCTCAATCTCATCGATGACTTCAATAATTTTGGATGACACTTAGTAATGTAAGAATTTCGGTAAGAATTATCGGTAAGAATTTTCGATAAGAATTTTTGGTAAGAATTTTCGGTAAGAATTTTTGGTAAGAAATTTTGGTAAGAATTTTTGGTAAGAAATTTTGGTAAGAATTTTCAGTAAGAATTTTCAATAAAAATTGTGCGTATTTTTTTTAGCTAAAGTGTGCAGTACAAATGTTTAGTAAAAATTTTCGGTAAAAATTTTCAGTAAAAATTTTCAGTAAAAATTTTCAATAAAAATTTTTGTAAAAATTTTCAGTAAAAATGTTCAGTAAAAATTTTCAGTAGAAATTTTTAGTAGAAATTTTCAGTAGAAATTTTCAGTAAAAATTTTCAGTTAAAATTTTTAGTAAAAATTTTCAGTTAAAATTTTCAGTAAAAATTTTCAGTAAAAATTTTCAGTAAACATTTTCAGTAAAAATTTTCAGTAAAACTTTTCGGTAAAAATGTTCACTAAAAATTTTCAGTCAAAATTTTCAGTCAAAATTTTCAGTAAAAATTTTCAGTAAAAATTTTCAGTAAAAATTTTCAGTAAAAATTTTCAGTAAAAATTTTCAGTAAAAATTTTCAGTAAAAATTTTCAGTAAAAATTTTCAGTAAAAATTTTCAATATAAATTTTCAGTATAAATTTTCAGTATAAATTTTCAGTAAAAATTTTCAGTAAAAATTTTCAGTAAAAATTTTCAGTAAAAATTTTCAGTAAAAATTTTCAGTAAAAATTTTCAGTAAAAATTTTCAGTAAAAATTTTCAGTAAAAATTTTCAGTAAAAATTTTCAGTAAAAATTTTCAGTAAAAATTTTTAGTAAAAATTTTCAGTAAAAATTTTCAGTAAAAATTTTCAGTAAAAATTTTCAGTAAAAATTTTCAGTAAAAATTTTCAGTAAAAATTTTCAGTAAAAATTTTCAGTAAAAATTTTCAGTAAAAATTTTCAGTAAAAATTTTCAGTAAAAATTTTCAGTAAAAATTTTCAGTAAAAATTTTCAGTAAAAATTTTCAGTAAAAATTTTCAGTAAAAATTTTCAGTAAAAATTTTCAGTAAAAATTTTCAGTAAAAATTTTCAGTAAAAATTTTCAGTAAAATATTCAGTAAAAATTTTCAGTAAAAATTTTCAGTAAAAATTTGCAGTAAAAATTTGCAGTAAAAATTTGCAGTAAAAATTTGCAGTAAAAATTTGCAGTAAAAATTTGCAGTAAAAATTTGCAGTAAAAATTTGCAGTAAAAATTTGCAGTAAAAATTTTCAGTAAAAATTTTCAGTAAAAATTTTCAGTAAAAATTTTCAGTAAAAATTTTCAGTAAAAATTTTCAGTAAAAATTTTTTAGTAAAAATTTTCAGTAAAAATTTTCAGTAAAAATTTTCAGTAAAAATTTTCAGTAAAAATTTTCAGTAAAAATTTTCAGTAAAAATTTTCAGTAAAAATTTTCAGTAAAAATTTTCAGTAAAAATTTTCAGTAAAAATTTTCAGTAAAAATTTTCAGTAAAAATTTTCAGTAAAAATTTTCAGTAAAAATTTTCAGTAAAAATTTTCAGTAAAAATTTTCAGTAAAAATTTTCAGTAAAAATTTTCAGTAAAAATTTTCAGTAAAAATTTTCAGTAAAAATTTTCAGTAAAAATTTTCAGTAAAAATTTTCAGTAAAAATTTTCAGTAAAAATTTTCAGTAAAAATTTTCAGTAAAAATTTTCAGTAAAAATTTTCAGTAAAAATTTTCAGTAAAAATTTTCAGTAAAAATTTTCAGTAAACATTTTCACCTCAATCGTTAGTTGTTAAAATTGTAAGTTGTAACGAAAATTTTGTTGTTGAAAAAGTAATTCTTTAATACTTTTAAATAATAAATAAAATATTTTTAAGTGTGAATTTATTTTGAAAAATATTTGTAAGAAAATTTAAAAACATCAGCAAAATTACGTGTCATAAAAATTACGAAAATTAAATATTTTTAATGTAATTATATCCTTTTGAAGCAGTTTTGTATCCTTTTTTTTTATTTGTAATTTTATTTTCGTTAGAGGTTTGCTTAAATTTATCAGTTTTAGGGAAATTGCCTTTTTTAATTAGATTTTAAATTTAAAACCAAAAAAATCTCATTTAAAAACAATTTTGGTCTCGTTATGATTGACAAATTCGAGCAAAATTCTTAAACATTAAAGCTTTAATAGAAAATAATTTTTGTTTGAATATTTGGATTACGAAAAATCCACTATTTTAAGATGGTATAAATTTTGAGAGACTTTTTACAAAAAGTTTGGAAACAGAGACAAAATTGTAAATAAGAGAAATATTAGTTTATTAAAAAAAAAAAAAAAATACAAGTAAATAAACTCCAAGGCGACTGTAACAGAATATCAGCATTCAATTGAAAAGTAGGCCCACATCCAACGGGATTTTTTCTACATGCTCGTTTCTTTTTATATAACATCTTAAAATATAAATTTTTCATGTCAATTCGGAACTGAATATAGACACGAATTTTTTTAAGAATTTTTTATAAAAATTTTCACATTAGATCAATATTGAAGAAATGAATAAACACCTGCGCCCAAACAGGATGTACTATTTTACAAATGTTGCTAGAATTGACATGAAAATGGCAAGATTACTGTACAATTTTCTCCTTCGAACGTTGATAGTGATGGTAATTTGATACGAACGTAAGGTAATTCCTAGAAGGAAGACTAAATTATAATTCAGAATCCGTTTACTTTATAAACTTCCATGAAGCTTTTGGCACGTAACAAAAATTGTCCTGATAGTAAGACTAGACCAAAAATTTTAGCAATTTTTTTATTTCTCTAAATGGAAACTTTTCAAAGTGCATTTTTTTCATAAAATTCTATCGTAACAAAATATTTATCGGAATTTTCTTCAATTATTCTTTAAAAAAAAAAGGATAAATTGTTGTCATTTAACAAAATCTATGCTAAAACGGAAAAAATACTTCATTTTCTGAACCAATCCTAAACCAGAAATAGAAAAACTAACTTTAATACTTAATATAAAAAAAATCAACTTATAACTAAATTAAAAATACTACAAAAAATTAATATCGAAAAATAATTACTTTTGAAAACCGATAATTTTTCGCCAAAATTGTCCTCGAAGTTAAAGCGTTTCAAATATGAGACGAGTCGCTATAAAAGTGTATTTATAGAAAAAATTACGAAAAAACTCTGTTCATAAAAACAAAAAGTTAAATACGAGGGTCGTTCAATAAGTCCTTAGAAAATCCAAGAAATTGCGCTCGTAGTGTCGGTAAAGATTTTTGTAAGTACCATTATCGACAGGAAAGCTGTCAAAATTTCAGCTCGATCCATAGCGTAGGTCAATTTCTATCGTCGATTAAAGTTAACGACATTTATTTGTGCATAACAATGGAAAAAAGCGAGTTTAGGGCTGTCATCAACAATCTCCATTTGAAAGGCTTAAGCCCAAAAAGAAATTAAAGCCGAGTTGGATGCAGTTCATGGCACATCTGCACCTGAGTTTGCGACGGTTTACAATTGGGTGAATGAATTTAATCGTGGCCGTTCATCCACAAAAGATGAACATCGTTCAGGACGCCCAGTTGAGGTGTCTACTCCTGAAATCATCGACAAAATCCACGATCTGATTTTGAACGATCGGCGAATTAAAGTGCGCGAATTAGTTGAGGCCACGGGCATATCACAAGGTACAGTCGCTTCAATTTTGCATGAAAAATTGTCTGTGAAAAAAATTTCGGCAAGATGGGTGGCGCGTTTGCTCTCAGAGGAGAATAAGCCCAATCGTGTAGTGGACTCTGAGGCTAAGTTGGCACTCTTTCATCGCAATCCTGCCGAATTCCTTCGTCGATATGTCACTGTGGACGAAACCTGGATACACTACTACACTCCAGAAACGAAGAGACAGTTATCACGGTGGATTTTCAAGGGTGAACGGGCTCCGAAGAAGGCAAAAACTGTGCCATCGGCCGGCAAGATGATGGTTACGGTCTTTTGGGATTCGCAGGGCATCATTTTTATCGACTACTTGGAAAAAGGAAAAACAATAACAGGAGCATATTACGCGTCGTTATTGCAACGGTTGAGCGAGGAAATCAAAGAGAAACGCCCCCATCTGAAGAAGAAAAAAATCCTCTTGCATCAGGACAATGCGCGTGTGCACACCTGCGCTGTTTCCATGGCCAAAATCGAGGACGTCATTGCTCAAACGGATGAGTATTTTGCAGAACTTCCGAAATCCTATTTTTTGGACGGGATAAAAATTTTGGAAAAACGGTTGAAAAGGTGCATAGAGCTAAAAGGAGACTTATTGAACGACCCTCGTACTATAAAATTTGTGTAAAATTTTTGACAAGAAAACAATAAAAATTTATGTAACATTTTTTATATATTTTGGTAAATTTCAAAAATTTTGTAATAATTATAAGAAAAAATAATCGGGCAAGGCTAGCTAATCGTCTGTAGAGGATGAAATTTTAAATAACACAAAATTTGCAGGATTGCCTCTTTTATTCTTGAATTTGCTTTTTATCAAAACTTGAAGCCCTATATCCTGGTCGGATAGCCTGTCTCATCTAGAAATTTACATTTGACTAAAATATGAACAAAATAATTTTTTTTTCTTGTCAATTGAAATAACATAAGTACTGAAATGGCCCGGCTGGTAGTACGGTCATTAGCGTACTACACTACCATCCAAGGGGTTGTGGGTTCAAATCCCACTGAGGCATGATCCTACGCTAATTCCATTTCTACTTTAATTTCCTTATCCCGATATTCTGAAAATGACAACAATGCAAACCAACATGAGTAGTAAAATATAAAGTCAAAGCGCCACGACACTAAATATCATTTGGCCACTGGATGTCCTTGGATGTATTCGAACTTGACCCGTGCCAATTTTGCCATACCAAAAGAAAAAAATATTGAACTCAATAGGCTATGGTGAACAGGACACTTAATCCATATGGAAGTGGAAGAGCCTGCCCGGAGAGTCTACAGTTGCTCAATTTATGGGACCATAAATTAGGCTACTGTAGACGCTAAAATCACGCTGGGAGTGTCGAATTGGAAGATCGTGGAGCGACCCCGGGACGTTTGGAGTTCTCGGATTCGACTGGCCCAGACCGGTTGATGAAAAGGAAAAATGCAATGTGACGCAGTTTTTATTGCAATAATTTTTGTTGACTTTTATCAATCAATGTTATCTCCTTTTGAGGACTTTGGTTAGTACACATCAACGGAATCATTGTTTCTAGTCTTCGCAGCAGTGGTAGAGGGCTTCAACTGGAATCTCCATTAATTCTGCAAGTACACTCCTTTGGATGTTATCGACAGAACCAAGATGATGTCATTTAAAGTGTTTTTATGTCTTGGGGACAACAAAAATCACACGGACTTTAATTAGATGAATAGGCAGGCTGGGCGACCACAGGGATTCATTCTCTGGCAAAAACTCGTTGATCAGTACGCCAGGAGGCTTTGTCCTGATTGATCATCTTAGCGTTTGCAATATCCGATTTGACGCGAAGAATACCTTTTCTGAACGTTTTTATAAACGCATTTGCATTAGCTTTCGATACCGAACTCCGCCTTATTCCTTCAACTCCGCCTTGTTCTTGATAAGAGAAGTTCCTCCAACTTTTTATAATTCAAACTTACAAATTTACCATGCTAAATGGTAATAAATTCCTGAAAGATTACCGAACGATGTTGATCTTACTCTGCATAACTTACGGGCTCTCAGCGATTTTTCAACCACTTTAAGGCCTTCCTAGGCCGATTTTCACGCTTCTTGATCCACAAGTCAAAATTGGCGCCTTTAAACTGACAAAACCTATCTCGGCACGTTGTTTCCGATAAAGCACTATCACCATATGACTCCATAAGCATTCGATGCGATTCGGCAGCCGATTTCTTGAAATTGGAGTAGAAAAGCAGAGATTCTCGTATATGCTCTTTTTTTTGGCACAAAACTAATTATTACGAAAGGAAAAATGTATGTTGTTGTACGAAATTGCTAACAATGTGAACTGATTAATGTTAAAAGATGTCAAACTCATGAAAAAAAAGATGGCGTACCCATGGTAGCTTAATACGCTCGCTCACGCCATCTATGACCAAACAGTGGATTTAAGTTTATACCCCTTGTACTATTTTCAAAGAAGATAGGTAACAACTAGCATTTCCGGTTAATATAATTAATTTTAATTTTATAAAACTGTGCATTAAATAAAATAAATATTTGAGCTCAATTCCGTCATGTCATGTGGCTCGCGGTAATCTTATCAGCCACATTAAATAGGGCTCGTTGTTTAAATAAATTTGACGCGGCTGTGGTTAAAACAACTATCCATTTAAGCATTATAATATACCTAAAAGCACTTATGTGTCTGTTAACGTAAGTGTTTTTAGGAAGATTATAACATTTTCCGGTAGATGTCAGCACATCTATTTCGAAAACACTGCTTTTCGATAAATATCGATATTCTTCAGCATATAATTGATTTTGATATAATCAAATGTATTTCATTTTTAATTTGTTAAAAAAATGTTAACTGAAAGTACAAGAAGTAAATCCTATGACAGATAGTGATCTTGATTTTGAATTTTGCTAGTGACATGATAATTGTTAAATGAAACTTTTTATAACGAGCAATACATAAATCATTAAGAAAGTGAACGAATAAGCCACTATAAATTACTTTGTTATGGAGAAAGAATGAGGAATCAAAGATATTTTGGAGGGTTTTAGATTATGGGGATTGGATTCGAGAGGAACTGTAATAGTGAATACCGTAAGTTCAGATTGGTTTTTAAATTATATCGTAGATTAAAAGTTTGTTCTTTAGTGTCAGTATTAATAGGTTGTCGAGTAGAAAACTTCTGTAAAGTTTAAGTGTTTAGGATTCCATGTAAATATATTGTCTGGGCGTAGAGCAAGGTAGCGCAATTTGTTACTTTTATTAGATCAAATTCATTAACTTTTTGGACATATTGTAGTTAATGTAGACAGTGTTCATATAAACAATTTTTACTTATAAATAAAATTATACGAGGATCATTCAACAAGTACTTAGCCTCACCGCCCAATGGAACAGTTGTCACAAAAGAAATTTACCATCGTGCAGTACATTTTTTTATTAGTCTACTGTCAAAGTTTCAGTCGATTCCCTTTATTAGTTTTGTTTTGAGAGCCTTTGAAAGCGAGTGTGTCGGTCGGTTACACAAAAATGGAAAAAGAACAATATCGTTCGGTGATCAGATTCTTGTTTTTGGAAGGGAAAACGCGCAGCAAAATCAAAGATCGCTTGGATGCTGTGTATGGTGACTCTTCTCCTTCGATGGCGACTGTCAAGAATTGGTTCAACGAGTTTGTTCGTGGCCGCACGTCGGTTTTTGATGAGCCACGCCCAGGTGCCCCGAAAACGGCTGCTACGGAGGAAAACGTTAAAAAGTCCACGATCTCGTGTTGGCAGACCGTCGATTGAAGGTTCACGAGATAGCTGAGACTGTGGGCATCGCAGTAGGAACGGTGCATCATATTCTACGTGAAGAACTGGGCATGAGAAAGCTGTCGGCGCGATTGGTGCCGCGTTTGCTCACACCGGAAAACAAGCGCAACCGTAAGACCACATCGGCGACGTGTTTGGCGCTGTTTCAGCGCAATCCAGCGGAGTTCTTGCGTCGTTTCGTGACCGTCGACAAAATATGGATTCACTGGTACACACCAGAGACCAAGGAACAGTCGAAACAGTGGACTTCACCCGGCGAACGTGCTCCGAAGAAGGCGAAGACTGTTCGATCGGCCAGAAAGGTGATGGCAACCGTTTTCTTGGATTCACAAGGTGTGATCCACATCGATTACCTCGAGAAGGGTAAAACAATCATGGGGCGCTACTATGCTGACTTATTGGGCCGATTTGACGTCGAATTGAAGAAAAAGCGGCCCCGCTTTGCGAAGAAAAAAGTGCTGTTCCACCACGACAACGCGCCGGCTCATACCTCCGCCGTCGCCATGACCAAATTGGTCGAATTGCGCCACGAATTGCTGCCCCATCCACCGTACTCTCCAGATTTGGCCCCCTGTGACTACTTTTTGTTTCCAAATCTGAAAAAATCACTCGCCGGGAATAGATTTGGGTCGAATGAGGAGGTCATCGTCGCCACGGAGGCCTATTTTGCTTCCCTCGAGAAAATGTATTTTTTGGACGTGTTAAAAAAGTTAGAGCATCGCTGGGCCAAGTGTATCGAGCTCGAAGGAGATTATGTGGAAAAATAAATTGCCACCTTTCCAAAATTTTCGTTTTTCTTTTGTAGGCTAATTACTTGTTGAATGACCCTTGTATATCCTCAATCTATGACCTTTCATTATTATTGGTAAATTTTTTATATAAAGCTTTAACCCTGAAATTGTGCTTTACTATTAAAAATATAAAACTTTAAATTAAAATAAATCCTTATTAACATTGCATGTATTGAAGTTCTACTTTAATAGGAAATATTAAATTTTGATACAATAAATTGAATAGAATTTTGTCAAAGTTCTCTTCTAAAGAAAATATTTAAATATGCGTAATTATTCATATAACTATATACGCTTACTTAACATGTAAGAAAGGATATTTTCGTATATTCGAAAATTATTTAGAAAATTTTATGTAGGATGCTAAATTTTAAAATTACGTTCAAGGAAAATTTTCAATGTATTTTCGATAGCACCAATAGCCTAAAAATTGATTTTCGTCAATTTTGTTGATTTAAGTACATGTTTAGAGTGTGTTAAATATGTGCAAATACTTTGAAATAATCTCTCTGATGATGCCATGAATTTTTGATAAAATATTGTATTACGAAAATTGAATTTTTACTAAACTGTCCTATAAAATTTATACACTATCTTTTTCTCTTCTTTTAAAGGATACTTAAAGCATCTTAAAACTTTTATATGCCTAATAAACTGAAACAAACTAAAGAGAAAGAAACATTTTATGAAAGAAATTTTACGATAATTTTCTTAGAAAAATTTCGATTCGATAAGGGCATAAAATCCTGCACTTACTATCATTATACAACCCCGTATCTGAATTATTAATAATTTTTGTTTCTTGAACAAATAAGTTGGTGTAAATGTGTTTATGTAAAATTTCTAACGTAACTAATAAATTGTTCATAGGACCCTACTACTGGATTATTAGATCTTTACTTTTATCTTAAAATTTATTGATAAGACAAAAATTCAAACGAAACTTATTTAATGATAATAGGATTTATCCAACAACAAAAAAAAAGAAGAAAAGAGCATTTTTGTATTACAAATGAATCATAAAATAAAGGTTTAAAAGTTGTCGAAAAAATATCTCAATTATGGCCATTAAATATAATTAAATTTTGTTAATTACAGACTGTGCAGAATATTCATCGATAGAGTGCTGGAAAAAAACACACTTTAAATACTGATTTTCGGAATAAAATTTGCTTAAACAATAAGGGTCAGGCAAGAAAACTCACTTTTGTGCGTTCTTTTCAAACCTCTCGCTGAACTCACGGGTAATGGGCACCATTTTCATTAAGTTTGAACGAATTTTAACAGACGCAGAAGATGAGGAAGTCCCTGCATTCGGTGAAACAGCGGCATTAGCCAGGACGCCAAAAATATTCTGAAAGTTTTGAACTGAAACTTATTGCGTTCTTTGACTCAGTGGTAATGTCAATAAGCAAAGTTGATATAAAAGAGACTCAAAAATTCTAAAATGACTGTTTAAAAACTTTTGTATTTGACAAAATAACGGTCTTGTATGAATTTGTTTTTGAATGTACATATTTCTTTGAAAATGACAAAGGAGAGGACGCTATTATCAATTCTGAGTTGAAAGATCCTCTGGTAACTGCCTTTTTTTAGTTGAATCTTAAAGATTTCAATTTTCATAAATCAGTACCGTAAGCTGCACAGCATAATAAATTTTGGTTTTAAAAGCCAACATTTCCACGATGCGTATATTTGATGATCAAAAATAATGCGATTTGATGCTGTTAGACATTTTCCTAAAAGATTATATAAAAAATTATAGTTACATAGATAAATTTTATAGTATTTAAAAATTAACATCTGTCAAGTAATGGTTGAATTAAAGCTCAGAATTCGCTAAAAAGTCATCAAAAGTCACCTCAAAAGAGAAATTTCGAGTCCTTCAAGAGATTTTATCTCAATTATTTAAATAACATTAATGTGGTTTATTAAATATAGGCTGGTATGCAGCTCGAGCTAAGATAAATTTTCATACGATTTTTCGCTAGCGAAATCGAAATCGAAAAATTTACCTCACGATTTCGCCAGGCAGTACGCAGCTCGAGAGTGAAATGAAAGTGGAAAGGAGAGTTAATCTACTGAAAAGTAGATGGCGGCATTGACAAGTCTCCACGCGATTTCACTTTGGTTTTCACTACAAATAAATGCACGGGACAATAATCGAAGATAAATGCTAGCTAAATTTTGACGTTTGTGTGTTTTTTTTTTATCGCAGTAGTGATAACTGATTCTTAAATAAATAATTGATTCCCAATTGACTCAACGTAGATAAAGCAATCATCTATTTTAAATCAAATTCAAAATTTGCCCCTATACCTGCCATAAATATTGTTAATCCAGATAAGAATAATAATAACTGTCCTATTCAAGTTGCTACTAATAAAATATTAAATCGAATTAATAAATATACACCAGCAGTCACTAAATTTCGATGTTGATAAATAATTAATTTTAGTCACAACGATTATTCACTTCAATTATTTTTAAAATAACAACAATACATCAACATCGAAATTAAAAAGTTCCGAAATGTCAAAATTTATCTCTACACAAAAAGTTTTCACTCTCGTTTAGCTGCGCTAAATGGGAGAGTAGTGGAGATCGCGTTAAAATTTATCTTAGCTCGAGCTGCATACCAGCCTTATAATTTAATTCCAAATTTAATGTATGTTTGATTTAATTATAAATTCCAAATCATCTCAATTTTTATGCAGTAAAATATTGTTACGATATAAAATCCGTTATTTTATGGCATATCAAAAAAAAAAAAAAAAGTAGATTCGATGGATACGGTAAAAGACAAAAATAAAATGCTACACAAACGCTTACAATCGCTGTTCAAACTCAACTAAAACTAAAATTAAACTCTCTCCCGCGAGTAGTGTTCGTATTCACACTGCTCAAGAACCGGTTTTCTGGAATCTTCTCGATGTTGCGTCATAAAATAACGGTTTTTTTTTTTGAAAAAGATTATTTGAACGTTTTTTTTTAAATTTAAGATGGGTCAATAGTAAAGGTATAGAGTTTTCTATACCTTTACTATTGACCCATTCTGCCCTTTTTTTCTTGAAGCGAATCGTTGTGTTGCTCGGTAGAAGCTCAAAATAAACGATTCCTTTGAAATCTCATCAAACAGATAGCATAACATTTTTTTGATGAATATTGGCTTACGAAGTGCTTTGAGTCAGTTCAACTTGTCTACTCCAGCATCTTTTATGCTTAATATTGTTATAGATAACCCATTTGTCATCCCCAGTGATGATACGCTTCAAAATTAGATCATTTTCTTGGCGTTTGAGAAACAAATCACAAACATCAATACGACAGCACCAATTTTTTTCCCGTAAGAAGATGAGGAACCCATATGTCGAGCTTAGAGATAAAACGTAGTCGTTTCAAATGATCATGACCGATCGTATTCGATAAAATTAATCTCTTAGCAATCTCACGAGTTGTTTTTCCTTTATTGTGTCTTCATCACCTTCAACTGACCTTCCAAAACGTGGTGTATCTTCGAGATCAAAATTTTGCAAACCAGTTTTGGCACTGGCACTCACTTAACACATCTTCTCCATACACATCGGATAATTGTTTTCTTGCTTAAACAATATTTTTACATTTTCTTAAGTAAAAAAGTAAAATATGCCGAAAATTCTGTTTTTCACTTTCCATATTTAAAAGGTTATCAACCAAAAACTACTGTGCAGAATCAATCCAATTTTTTCACAAGCAAGTCTTGCTATGTCAGCTGTCAAAATACATATGATTATGCGGCTTAAACATGAGGTTGGTTGTGAAAAAATACAATTGAGTCCTCTATTATGTAAAAACGGTTACTTTCCGAATAACCAAACATATCGTAGATTAATAGTTTATTCTATTTATTTCACAAAACATGGGTCTGAAAATAATTAATAATCGAGGAGGAACGTCCTGCAATAATTCACATTTTCCTTCTTAATAGTCAATAATTTCCGTAAACAATTTGCCAAATAATTTCGGTAACAAAATTTCATATTTTTTGTTTTGGGCAAAAATATTCACCAAAAATTGCTCAGTAAAAAATGTTCGCAAAAAAATTTTGGTAAAAAATTTTCGTTCAAAATTTCCCTAAAAAAGATCGTGCAGGATGTTTGGCAAAATCTGCTCCGTAAAAATTCCTAATAAAACTTCCGTAAAAATGTTGGCAAAAACGTCCGGTAAAAAATCTTCAATAAAAACTTTTTGATAAAAAATCTTTTTGGTAAAAAATTTCGTGAAAAATTTTTGTTCAAAAATATTTGATAAAAAATTTTCGCTAAAAAATGTTCAGTAAAAAAAGTTCGATAACAAAGTTTTATAAAGAATTTTCAAAAAAAAAATGCTTACTGCAAAATGTTCGCTTAAAATATTTTCGTTTAAAAAATTTTGGTAACCATTTTTCGGTGTTTTTGTAAAAACTGAAAAAAGTTGACTTTAACAAATTTCTGTAAACAATTTGCCAAATAATTTTGGCAAAAAAATTTTCTATTTTTTGTTTTGGGTAAAAATGTTTACAAAAAATTGCTCAGTACAAAATGTTTGCAAATAAATTTTGCTAACAAAATTTCGGTAAAAAACCTTTTAGCAAAATATGCTCCGTTAAAATTGTTAAAAAACTTCCGTAAAAATTTTGGTAAAAAATCTTTTTGGTGCAAAATTTCGTGAAAAATTTTTGTTAAAAAATGTTTCTTAAAAAATATTTGGTAAAAAATGTTCAGTAAAAAATACTCAGTGAAAATTGTTCGCTGAAAAATTTTTGTTTGACAAATTTTGGTAATAAATTTTCGATGTTTTGGTGAAAATTAAAAAAAATGACTTCAACAAATTTCGGCAACAAAATTTCATATTTTTTGTTTCGGCAAAAATATTTTACCAAAAACTGCTCAATAAAAAATGTTCGAGAAAAAAAAATTTGTTTACAAAATTTCGTTAAAAATATCTTTGATAAAAAATTATCCGTAAAAATTGCTAAAAAAGCATCCGTAAAAATTTTGGCAAAAACGTCCGGTAAAAAGACTTCAATTAAATTTTTGATAAAAAATCTTTTAAAAATGTTTGGTAGAAAATGTTTGGTAAACAATTTTAGTAAAAAATGCTCAGTAAAAAAAGTTCGATAATAATGTTTTGTAAAGAATTTTGAAAAAAAAATGCTCAGTGAAAAATGTTCGCCTAAAATATTTTTGTTAAAAAAATTTTGGTAAGCAATTTTGGATATTTTCGATAAACAAAATTTAATTGAACTAATTTCCGTAAACAATTTGCCAAATAATTTCGGTAACAAAATTTTGTATTTTTTATTTTGGGAAAGAAATTTGACCAAAACTTGCTCAGTAAAAGATGTTCACAAAACAATTTTGTTAACAAAATTTCGGTAAAAAAATTTCGTTAAATAATTTTTCCTAAAAAATATCGTGTAGGACTTTTGGCAAATATGCCCTGTAAAAATTGTTTAAACAGCTTCCGTAAAAATTTTGGGAAAAACGTTCGGTAAAAAACTTATTGATAAAAAATCTTTTTGTTACAAAAGTTTGGTAAAAAATATTCAGTAAAAAACTTCAGTTAAAAATGTTCAATAACAAAGATTTATAAAGAATTTTCAAAAAAAAATTCTCAGTGAAAAATGTTCGCTTCAAAAATTTTCGTTTAAAAAATTTTGTTAAGCAATATTCGATGTTTTCGTTAAAACTAGAGAAAAAAATTCACTTTAAAAAATTTCTATAAATAATTTAGGCAATAAAATTTCATATTTTTTGTTTTTGCAAAATATTTTCACCAAAACTTGTTCAGTAAAAATTGTTTGAAAAAAAATATCATGAAGGACTTTTGGCAAAATATGCTCCATTAAAATTACTGAAAGACCTTCCGTAAAAATTTTGGTAAAAACGTCCGGTAAAAAATAAAAACTTTTTTAAAAAAAAATTTCGTGAAAAATTTTTGTTAAGAAATGTTTTTTAAAAAATATTTGGTAAAAAATGTTCAGTAAAAAATGCTTAGTGAAAATTGTTTGCTAAAAAATTTTTGTTTGAAAAATTTTGGTAATCATTTTTTCATGTTTTGGTAAAAACCAAAAAATATGAGCAACAAATTTCGGCAACAAAATTTCATATTTTTTGTCATTTTCCTTTATCATTTAATTAACTATATCCTCATAAAAATTTGTTGTACTATCTCTAATTAAGGAGTCCATTTAGCTTCTCTTTTTCTCTACCAACTATTCGCTACGTTTGACTTCAAATAAACCTTTACCTTGTATCCATGCGCTGTTAGGCTATAAATAATATTTTTGGATACTTTTTTCTCTATAGAAATAAATGTGAAATACCAATCAAAGTTTACTTATTTTACTTGCGGTTAACAATAAAAAGAATCCTTTCGAAATCAATTAAATATAATTATAAAATGTTCATTATATTAATATTCATCTAATATAATCATCTGAAAATAAAGTTTATTAAAAATTTTTCAAAGTTGCTGTTAAGCTTAAATTTCATTTAATATGAAAATCAATTTGAAATATTCGCTTTTTAAATATGGTTTAAAGTACAAAATAGATTTTGAGTAGAAAATTATTGATGTGGTTTGTATCTAATTTGAATTGGTTGGTTTGAATTTGAAAATATTCATCGTTGTTAAAATGAGAATACATTGTCCGTGTTTGGCTGTTCCAAACCATTTAACAATACGAAAATTCAAATTGGGAAGAGGATCAGAATTATTGTTGAAAATCGATTGATAATTATTCCACCCGTAAACTTTGTAGGGAAATTGTTTCCAACTATTGTAGAAAATGCGTATTTAAATAAAATTTGTTATGTATTCTCTGTGAATAGAATAAAATTATTAACTTGTTGATATCCTCAGAACCGATAATATTTTCGATTGAATTTTGAAATCTATCCCATTCCGATTCTGGATAATTTGAATGCCAAATTTACAAGTATTCACAACTATTAGCAATTCAGATGGCACGATTTATGCTGAGATTTAGTTTTCGATTAAATAAACCCTATCAAATATGTTTTAATAATTGTGAATCGATGAATTAAAGTTTTTGAAAGCTTTTTGCATTGGATAAATGGGATTATACTTACAAAATAATAAGTTCGATTGTTGAATTAATAACTTTTAATATATTTTCATTAATTTTTTAATATATTTGCCTTTACATAATAATTTGGGTAAAAGGAAGATAAAAATTTGGCCACAAGGGAGTCTAGTTCATACACGTAAAAGTAATGCTATTTAATCATTAATAATATAAACACAGAATTTTAACCATAACCAGTAAGCCCCTACGAAATTTTAGGTACAAGAAAAAAAATCATTAAATAAATTTTAACTACTAAATTTATGGAACTCCACTTGATTTTTGATAAAGACAAACTTACTATTTCTTGATGGAAAAGTCTTGAATACGCACATAACCATAAATTCAGAGACCTACCAGATGTATAAGCTTAAATCCGCTGTTTGATCATAGATGGCGTAAATGAGCGCATTAACTATTATGAGTTTGACATCTGTCAACATTAATCAGTGCACATTTTCAGCAATTTCGTACAACAACATACATATTTTTTTCGTAATCATTAGTTTTGTGCCAGAAAAAGAGCATATGCGGGAAGCTCTGCTTATCTACTTCAATTTAAAGAAATCGGCTGCCGAATCGCATCAAATGCTTATAGAGGACTATGGTGACAGTGCTTTATCGAAAACAACGTGTCGATATTGGTTTCGTCGGTTCAAAGATGACAGTTTTCACTTGTGGGACAAGAAGGGTGAAAATCGGCCTAGGAAAATTGAGCACCATCAATTGTAGGCTGTTTTGGACGAAGACGATACCTAATCGCAAAAATGCTCGCAGAGAAATATGGTGTTACTCAAGAAGCAATTTTCATGCGTCTGCATGCCATGGGGAATATTTTAAATATTGGAAAATGGGTGCCACATGAATTGAATGACAGGCAAATGGAGCGAGGCCAAAACACATGCGAAACTTGCTCGTCAGACAAAAAAGAAAGCCGTTCCTGCATCGAATTCGATGACAAAGTTTTGTGAATAATTGTCAAAAAAAAAATACTCAGTGAAAAATGATCGTTAAAAATATTTTCGTTTAAAAAATTTTGGTAAGTAATTTACGATATTTTCGATAAAAAAAAATTTAATTGATAAAATTTCCGTAAACAATTTGCCAAATAATTTCGGTAAAAAAATTTCGTATTTTTTGTTTTGGGCAAAAATATTCACCAAAAATTGCTCAGTAAAAAATGTCCGGTGAAAAATATTCAATAAAAACTTTTTGATAAAAAACCTTTTTGGTACAAAATTCCGTGTAAAATTTTTGTTAAAAAATGTTTGATAAAAAATTTTCGGTAAAAAATGTTCAGTAAAAAAAATCCGATAACAAAGTTTTGTAAAGAATTTTCAAAAAAAAAATGCTTAGTGCAAAATGTTCGCTTAAAATATTTTCGTTTAAAAAATTTTGGTAACCATTTTTCGATGTATTTGTAAAAACTGAAAAAAATTGACTTTAACAAATTTCTGTGAACAATTTGCCAAATAATTTTGGCAACAAAATTTTGTATTTTTTGTTTTGGGAAAAAATGTTCACAAAAAATTGCTCAGTACAAAATGTTTGCAAATAAGTTTTGCTAACAAAATTTCAGGAAAAAACCTTCATTAAAAAAATTTCCCAAAGAAATATCATGCAGTACTTTTGGCAAAATATGCTCCGTAAAAATTGTTAAAAACTTCCGTAAATATTTTGGCAAAAACGTCCGGTAAAAAATAAAAACTTTTTGAAAAAAATTTCGTGAAAAATTTTTGTTTTAAAAAATGTTTGTTAAAAAATATTTGGTAAAAAATGTTCAGTAAAAAATGCTCAGTGAAAATTGTTCGCTAAAAAAGTTTCGTTTGAAAAATTTTGGTAATCAATTTTCGATGGTTTGGTGAAAACTAAAAAAAATTACTTCAACAAATTTCGGCAACAAAATTTCATATTTTTTGTTTCGGCAAAAATATTATACCAAAAATTGCTCAATAAAAAATGTTCGAGAAAAAAATTTTGTTAACAAAATTTCGTTAAAAAAATTTTTGATAAAAAATGATCCGTAAAAATTGCTCAAAAAGCGTCCGTAAAAATTTTGGCAAAAACGTCCGGTAAAAAATTTTCAATTAAACTTTTTGATAAAAAATCTTTTAGGTAAAAATTAACGTGAACAATTGCTCAGTGAAAAATATTCGCCTAAAATATTTTTGGTAAGCAATTTTGGATATTTTCGATAAAAAAAATTTAATTGAACAAATTTCCGTAAACAATTTGCCAAATAATTTTGGTAAGAAAATTTTGTATTTTTTATGTTGAGAAAGAAATTTCACCAAAAATAGCTCAGTAAAAGATGTTCACAAAACAATTTTGTTAACAAAATTTCGGTAAAAAATCTTCGTTAAATAATTTTTCCTTAAAAATATCGTGTAGGATTTTTGGCAAAATATGCCCTTAAAAATTGTTAAAACAGCAAAAACTTATTGATAAAAAATCTTTTTGTTAAAAAAGTTTGGTAAAAAATATTCAGTAAAATAACAAATTACGATAATAAAGTTTAATAAAGAATTTTCTAAAAAAAATCCTCAGTGAAAAATGTTCGCTTCAAAAATTTTCGTTGAAAAAATTTTGTCAAGCAATTTTCGATTTTTTCGTAAAAACTAGAAAAAAAATTCACTACAAAAAATTTCTATAAATAATTTGCCAAATAATTTAGGCAATAAAATTTCATATTTTTTGTTTTTGCAAAATATTTTCACCAAAAATTGCTCAGTAAAAATTGTTTTCAAAAAGATATCGTGAAGGACTTTTGGCAAAATATGCTCCATTAAAATTATTGAATAACCTTCCAAAAAAATTTTGGCAAAAACGTCCAAAAAAATGTTCAATAATAACTTTTTGATAAAAAAATCTTTGTGATAGAAAATTTCGTGAAAAATGTTTGGTAAAAAATGTTCTATCAAATTTGTTCGGTAAAACACGTTCGATTAAAAAATTTTTGTAAACAAATTTTAGTACAAATTTTAGCAAAAAATTAAGAAAAAAATATTGGATAAAAACGTGTCAGCGAGTTTTTATACTAAAAAAAAAAAATTTCGTTAAAAAATATTTAATCAACAAATTTCGGTTAAAAATGTTGAACGAAAAATAATCAGTAAAAAATTTCTTTCTACACGCTGGCAGACCATTATCAAACCGAATTCCTCGATAACTAATCCAAAATTTTGGATAAGCAAATTGCTCAGAATTCGTATTGGCCAAACTGTCATCACCCAAAGCCATCACCAAAAAGAAAGAGTAATCGTAGACATCCTATCTGTCAATAATGTGGTGTTCAGACAGTTTTCACGCAGTTTCTTTTCGGGTATAATTCCTCCTATAGCAAAATTGCTGAATTCAACGGTTAGTTCCTAACGTCATAATTTTGATAATTTAAACCGTCATACCAGAGACGTCAAGCAGCCTCACAGTCATGGTGCTTAAATATGGCCGCTGACACGTGTCTTTGGGACCTTTACAATTAGAACATTTGGGAAAAAGTACCCTTGAATCATGTACACATATTCCGAAGATTCTCTTTTAGAAATTTTATTATATTTTCGTCGTAAAGTTAATTAAAAATATTTTTTTTTTGTTGCTATTTCTTTTATTAGAAATCGCTATAATCTCGTATAGAAATGGTAAATTTACTTAAGCCAGACTTATTTGCATAAATTTGAATTTGCAGACAAACCGATTGCCATACTCGATTCTATTCGTATATATTTGCATAGCCTACGAGTTTGCTCGTAACGTTTTGTTAATAATATTCAGCAATAGTCTACGTAGAATAGTATTGATTTCATTAAGCCAAATGTACACATATACACACCCATAAATAGAGTTTACGCAAACATTTATGACTGAATTGAAGCTAAGAAAACTGAATGAAATTCCAATCGAATCAGATTGCAAACATCACGTTTCGAAGGATATTGCAATCGTAGCTACAGAAATGGTTCGTTATCCTTCTGTCAGTGGTGATATGGGAAATACTGAGCCTTAGATTTATACCTTCTGTAAATACTGTGGTGAAGTTTTCGAGATGAGTTTTATTTAGTCAACAATTCGTCATCTAAGTTGAAGAGCACTTTCAGAGATTTGAAGGCCTAGTTCTGACCCCATACCCAATCGTATATATTCCAGAACTATGAAATCGGCGTCTTATGTATCTACTATCAACCAATAGAGATGCGAAGTACGAGTATCTTCTGGTTTCTATTGTATCAGCCAATAATATCAACAATATAGATGACGCAATAGATACTGTGACAAGTGAACACATTTCCATCCTTGAATCTTGAATACAAGATGAACTCAACAAGGTTACCACCAAATACCACAAAACTAATACCGTAAAAATAGCACTGAGATTTAGCTAAGTGAACTCGAACACATCTCAGATTCTCAGTTCTCTGAATCTGTGCACCAATCGAAACGGAACCTTCTAATGGATTTGTTGGGCACATCGCCACTAACCAACAGCCATTACACTATTTAAATGGCTTGTAAACATAATGGAAATGGAAATTTTCTATACGTCCACCATTCGTTGGTGATTTGTTCATGAACTTTCCACAACGAAGAAACTTCGGTTATAGTTCCAAGCCAATAGAGATGCTTAACAGCAGTTCAGGACATATCCAGGAACTCTTCAAGAGATGTTTTGTTAGATGATACAAAAAAAAAAAAGTTCAAGGCAATATTCAGAGTGAGTAAGCTTTTCATAGATTTAGGAAAGAAAAGGAGGGTTTTTTTTTTGTCCTTATTTTTCTCTTATTTGAATATGTGATTTTTCCTTTTTTCGTATTTTTGCTAATGTATTTTTTTTTCTTCTTTCTAATCGTCCTTTAACCCAAAAAAGTTTTTTTTTTTTAAAAAAAGGTTCGAATTAAATTAGGCAGTTATAAGTGCTTTCGTAGATCCTTTACTAAAATCCTTTACGATTACTTCAACCGTGCAAAACTGTCTACAAAAAAATATCCTACCACTAATTTGTTCTAATAGCTAAAATTATCCTCATTGCTTTTTTCTTGTAATTGTTTCACATTAAATCCAATTCCGATAAGATTTTCGAACTAATTTCAAAAGTTTGCAATTAATTCCCTTTTCGTTATTTCTACTTAGAATCACGTTCTTGTACCAAAAAAAAAAAAAAAAAAAAAAACATACTAGAAAAATTTCTACACAATCAAGGAATATAAAATACATACAAATACTATATTACTCCTTGTGGTATTTTTTTTTTCAAGATTTTCAACTATTTCCGTGGATAATTTAAGTTGATTTCGATTGTTTAGACTATTTTCATCCCCAAAATAATATGTACTCGATTAAGTGCTAAAGTTGAACGGAATTACTTTATTTCCATTTAAGGATACTCATTTGAATATAGCAATTTTTATGGAACATTTATTCTTAGCTATTTACTATTTTTTATTATAGCATACTTTCCAATTTGCATACTTTAAATTGGTTAATAGAAAATCGAACTCATACATGCAGAGAAATAGATTTTTTTTTCTTCTGTTTCCCATTCCGTCTTTAGTATAAATAGATTCGATCCTTAATATCTAAATAATATTTATATAGTCAGTTTAGAGAATTGTTAATAAGTAAAATTGAATATCCTCTTATTTTGTGTTATATATTTTTTTTCTATTTTAATAAAATTTGTTTGTTCCACTTTCCTGCTCGCTAAGTCTAAGTACTCGTAGTACTCGTATTTATGCGAAAGCTTATTGGCTGAGTTTTGGTATTTAAAATTGTCTTTAAATTTTATTTATAATAATTCCTATCGCATAGAAACGATTTCATTTGATGTTTGTTTATTTTAAATCCTATATTATTGTTCAAAGTCAACATACTTAACAGTTGTAGATTATTAATTAAATAAGATTTAATTTTAAAAAAAAAAAATTGAAAGAAAATTGAAAAAAAAAAATTCCGTCTTTTTACTTTAGATTAAGCATATTAAGAAGGAAAACTAATTATTTTTATTTTTAGTATTTAGGATTTTTTTCAATATTAATGAGTGCCGAATAGAAAAAAAAATTACTTTTTAAATACCGATTTTAGATTAAAGATATTTCCTTTTAATAAGACATGTGCTATTTTACAATATTGCTTATTTTGTAATATTGGAGATTTTTTTTTGGCTAAATTTATTGTTAAATGCAATCAATATTTTTATATAAACAGGGATGTATCTCATAAATATTTTGAAAAAGAAAAGAAAAACAGCAGCACTGCCATAGGCTATTCTTGAAATGGATTTTCACAGCAAAATAATTGCGAATTTTTTGTAGACATTTTTATGAATTAATAAAAAAAACTCTTTTTGTATATCTTTTAAAAATATTTCTTTTATTGTATTTATTATATATATTTTTTTTAAATTAATAAAAAGGGTTTTAGAGAAAATTTTCTATTTAAAATAAATTAAATATTAAAAATTGAATTTTTTTTTATAATTATGAAAGTATTATTTAAAATAGATAATAAATATTTTCCGAAAAGTCTCATTTGACTTACATAAAAATGAAGAATTTTTAAATGAAAAAATTTTTAAAGATGAACAGATTATTTAGGATAAACGGTTTTTAATACTCTAATATTTTTTATTATTTTAAGTAATTTATTATCACCAATAATTCGGCACAACTCTGAGAAGATGTTTTCGATAAAAAATTGTAAAATTTCCTTCAAAAAGTGTTTGAAGGAAATTCGAAAAGAAAATTTACCCTTTTATAAAAGGAGTCAATTTTATTTATTTTCCAATAAAGTAAGATTAAGAAAATTTTTAAATTTCTTTTGGTTTATTAAATATTAAATTTTAGCATTTGATAAGATAATTATTAAGAAAAAATTATAGAAAAATTCAAATAATTTTTTTTATCCTCTAATTTTATTTTTAAAAATTGAATTACAAATTTTATATTGAATTAATTTTATTATAATAATAAATGCTAAAATATTTATCTTTAATAAACATTATTTGGCTGCGGGATTTTTAAGGACAAAACTCATACAATTTTTGTCAACAATTAACATTTATTTAAATAAAAATTTTTATAATAAATTTCCTTTATTTATTTTATTTTAAAAATATTTAATATTAATTTTGTATATTTTTCTAGTATATTTAATTTAATTAAAATTGTTTTCCTGGCTAAAAATCAGAATGACGTAAAAAGGGACTTAAATAGGACTTTCACGAATTTTCTATCAAACATTTTTTTTTTTTTTTTTTTAATATTTATTTAGATATTTACAACTACAACATAGTAATAAGCAAATTTTTGCAATAGTATAAATTAACTTGATAGGTTGTGGGGAGTAAACATCCAATGAAGTTCCTCCTGCTAGCGTGTGTTTCTGTTAGGCCTCAGTATTTAAGTAAATCACGCGACCAGTGACGCTTAAGTCTTCGTTGGGTATTAATAGGAAAGGAAGTGGAGGATAGTTCTTGAACAAGAGGATTATTATGATTGAGGACACGGGAACGGAACTTTTTATAACGAGATACAGCCACGTCAAAAACAAATGGGACTTTAAGATCACGATGAATAACAGTATTGCGAACATAAAAGGGGGCATCGACAATTGTACGGAGTATTTTTGATTGAAGGGATTGGATTCGACGGAATTAGAAGGCTTAGTAGATCCCCAGAGTTCTAGTCCATATGTCCATATGGGTTTCAGTAAGGTATTGTATAACAGAACTTTGCTGCCTATAGTAAGTTTGGAACGTTTGTCTAGAAGTCGAAGTAGTTTTAGGTATCGTCTGTTAAGTTCTTGTCTATTAAGTCTTGTATGTGGGTTCCATGTCAAGCGTTTGTCTAAGTACAGTCCTAGATACCGAGCTTCGGTGTGTTGAGGTATGGCACTGCCATTAAGGTATATGGGAGGGCATGACTCACGACGATGAGTGAAAATTACCTTGGTAGATTTACGTTCATTGACTTTTATTCTCCACTTAGTAAACCAGTTCTGGAGGGTTTGGATTTGGATTTGGAGAGTTTCGGAAGCATGTTGGGGATTTTCGCTAGATGCAAGGCAGGCCGTATCATCGGCGTATGTAGCAAAGAAGGTATTAGGGCAGGTTGGGATATCGGATGTGTAAATGTTGTAGAGGATGGGTCCAAGTATGCTACCCTGAGGAACCCCAGCCAATATCGGAGAGATATTGGACAGTTCGTTGGATTCATTTACTTGGAAGTGTCGGTTGGAAAGGAATGATCTTAGGATTAGGAAATAGGTGGAAGGAAGGAACCTCTTAAGTTTCCAGAGTAGACCCGGATGCCAAACTCTATCAAAAGCTTGACTTATATCAAGAAACACACCGGAACAGTACTCTTTTCTTTCTAAAGAGGATGCAATGAAATCGACAATACGATGACACTGCTGGGTAGTGGAGTGTTCGGCGCGGAAACCAAATTGGTGATTAGGAATTAAATTTGAAGATTCAAGTAGAGAATATAAGCGGCGAAGGAGGATTTTTTCAAAGATTTTTGAGAGAAGTGGAAGGAGACTTATTGGCCTGTAAGAAGTGGGCCGGTTTATTGGTTTATTGGGCTTAGGGATCATTTTAATGATTGCAAATTTCCAGAGGATTGGGAAATGTGTTGTTCTAAGGATGGAGTTATATATTGTCGCAAGGAAAACTGTTGCTCTTTTAGGGAGTTGTTGGAGTATATTGGAGGTCTATCAAATATTAGAATACAAAATATCAACAGAATTGGTGTTAAATGTCACTAGAAAATGTTCGAAATTTTTTTTCATCCCATAAATTTAGTTGAAATCATTGAAATGGACACAAAATTTATTATCAAATATAATCTATTAAAAATTTAGCTCTTCTGTTAATAGATTTTATATAGTAGATAAGAAATAAAATTGTAAAATAAAAATCCATCTAAAATATACTTTAAGATAAATAAAAATTAAAAATCATAAATTACATTAAAAAACAAAATTGGATATTTTCGTATAACTTTAAGAATATTTCAAAAAAAATATACAAATTAAAAATAACAAAAAATTTTACAATATTGAAAAAGTTTTTTTTAAGTCGGAAGATTTAATGATAATAAAAGGAAAATTACTGGAAAAGTAACTTTTTAGTAGGAAAATTAATAAAGTAATGAAATTAGAATATTTAATTTCCTGAAATAAAGAATATTCTCGGAAAATATTTAAATAAATTAAATATATTATATTCGTTTGGAGATAATTTTATTATACGAGGGCTGTTCGTATATTCGATTTTCGATTTTTTGTGGCATTATGTTGGTATTCATGTCTGTCACTTATGCCGACAAGCTTGGCCATTTTGACTGTTCAGTTAATTTTTACAGCTGCTTTTCTTGCACGTGTTTTGGCTCGTCTTCAATTTTTGCACATTTTCGACCAAAAACAGCATCGCATTAACATTGCTAAGGAGCTGTTAGACTCTGTCTGCGACAACTCAAATTTACTCCAGATGGTCATAACTGGTGACGAATCATAGGTTTATGGTTATTACGTGGAAACCAAATTTCAATCAACCCAATGGAAGCTGCCACACGAGCCAAGACCGAAAAAAGCGCGCCAAGTTCGGTCGAATGTGCATTATGAATTCTTGCCACAGGGTAGAACGGTCAATAAGGAATATTACCTGCAAGTTATGCGCAAATTGCGCAAAGCAATCCACCAGAAACACCTGGATTTCTGGAAGAACAAAAATTGGCTTGTGCCATTTTTGGCCAAACACAACCACACTAATAATGCCGCAGCTACCGTATTCTCCAGATCTACCCCCCTGTGACTTTTTTCTTATTCCCGAAACTGAAGAGCCCCATGAGAGGACTATGCTATGCTATGATTGAGGAGATAAAGACTGCATCAAAAGAGGAGCTGAATAAGATCACAAAAATTGATTTTTTGAATTTCTTCGAGGATTGAAAAAAACATTGGCACAAGTTTATAATATCTGGTGGGGAATTACTTTGAAGGAGAAAAAATATATATTCATAATAAAAGAAATAATTTTTGAAAAAACACAAAATTCGTGATATTTTTTGAACAGACCTCGTATAAACAATCGAAATATTTATGGTAAAAACCCTTAAGAAATCCCTGCAATTACAAGTAATAAAAAAAATTTCATTTTTAATTATAAATTTGTTGGTTATTTTTAATAAAACTTTCTTTCAAAAGGATCCATTTAAAAATAATCTAAAAAAAAAAAAAAGAGAAAAAAATTATTTTGCTTCTATATCACAACGAAGCTTTCGGAAGACTTTTATTCTAGTCTCATCGTAGGGATGGTTTTGTGCACTCGTACATACGTTGTGGAAAAAGGATAAACTAAAAACAATTGGATTTTCTGACAGTCGTTAAAATAGTCTAAAGGCGACATTGCATCAGTACTTTAGAACGAGCTCATACGAACAGTAAGCTACATTTTAGACATGTACGCGAATTAGGGAATGTTAACATGATCACGTCTTGTTGGGGAAAATATGCAGGACACGTTTTAAATGTAACCTCCAACCAACCAACTGAATTTGATATGATAAGGAACGCAGAACATGAGAATAATGAACAGTCGAAGAGAAGGGTTGACATTATTCCAACATTTGCTGATTGTCTAAAGGATATGCACTCGAATTTTCATTATATTCCGCCATAAATGAAATTTGCAAGTTTTCCTCTTTTCCATGAAGAAATTACCATTCCTGCTCTATAGGCACTAGCAATCTCTGATCAACTCATAACTAAATGGGAATTATTGTTTTTAAATATGTCCCCATTCGCAATTAGGACTACATGAATACTCCTAGATAACAAGGAACATTTTAGTCCTACAAAATTAAAAAAATATCTTCTCTAAAATATAATTGACAGACCAACAATTACATTTCAATACATTTAATAAATAGAATATTTTAATAAACAATTTTATTAGTTTTTAAGTAGAAAATAGAAAAAGATTTCTAAAAATTTTAGATTCAAGTTAATATTAAGAAATCGTAGAAAATTTATTTTAATTACAAAACGTTTTTATTAAATTATTTTTACTTAACGAGAAAATTAGGTTTATCCAATTTAATATATTTGAAAATTTTTTCTTTTTATTTTATTTATTTAATTACAAATTTTTTGAATAGCACATCAAGACTTATTTCAGAACTCAATACTTTTGAGGTAATTTTTGATAACTTTTTCGTACATTTCGGGTTATATTTTGGCGATTATATGGCGAATGTTGGTATTTAGACTCTGCATATAAAGGGTTTTCGAATAAGAGTGATATGATTTCTTTTCAACAAAAAAAAACACACTAATTGTAAAGGAAATTCAAATGTTTTTCATTTAATATGAAGTGCAATCGATACAATTAAGTTCGGAATAAAACGTCATTCAAATGGCATCCACGACTTCTTTTGTAGGAACGAATTCGATGAACCCAATTTTCGAGCACTTTTTCCACTTAATCAAGTCGTATGTTATGAATAGCACGTTCAATAATGACTTCTAAAGCTTGGAGAGAGTCTGGTTTATTGCTAAAGACCAATGACTTCAAATAACCTCACAAGAAATAGTCTAATGGTGTTAAATCACAACTTCTTGGAGGCCATTCAATGTCACAATTTCTTGAAATAATCGAATTTCCAAACATTTTTCGCAATAATTCGGTTGTTGCACGTGCTGTGTGGCACATAGCCCCGTTTTGTTGGAACCAGATGTTGTCAAGATACACTCGTGGCTTTCGCGGACGACGTAGCGGTTGTCCTGGTAGCCAAACATCTAGAGGAACTGGAAGCCGCATTCTCCACCACCACCCGGAGCATAAGACAGTGGATGACATCGGCAGACCTGTCTTTGGGGGAACATAAGACCGAGGCACTCCTTGTGAGTAGCCGGAAGAAAATGGAGACCATCACCATAAGAGTAGGCGATCACGACATCCGGTCGCTATCCTACATCCGGTATCTAGGAGTGGTCTTGGATGCCAGACTCAATTACAAGGAGCACATCTCCAGCGTCAGCAGGAAGGCATCAGCAGTACAGGGCGCACTTTCGCGGATAATGCCCAATATCGGAGGCCCCAGGCAAATCCGAAGGCGACTACTGGCAACTGTGGTTATCTCTGTCCTGCTATACGGAGCACCAGTGTGGGCAAAATCGCTAGAGCTTACAAAATACCGCAAGACAATGACATCAGTCCAGCGGCTCTCATCGATCAGAGTGGCGTCAGCATACCGAACGGTATCGCACGATGCGGTCAACATCGTGGCATCATGCCCACCCATCGACATTCTGGCAGGAGAGCGGGAACGCCAACATCGTAGGAAGAAGGAAGAGCGGCGAAAGGTCCTCTGTGAAGAGGAGAGACCCGAGAGTCTTCGCCTCTGGCAAGAGAGATGGGACAACTCGACGAAGGGTCGGTGGACTCATCGGCTGATCCCACATGTTACCAAATGGGTCACTCGCCTGCACGGGGAAGTCGGGTATTACATCACCCAACTCTTGACTGGGCATAGATGCTTTCGGGCATACTTACACAGATTCAAGAGAACTGACTCCCCAAACTGTCATCATTGCCGCGATGTGATCGAAGACGCAGAACACGTGTTCTTCCAGTGCCCCCTCTATGAGGAGACGCGGGTGGAGCTGGAGAGAAATCTGGAGCGTTTTATCAGTCCAGAAAATATAGTGGAGTGCATGCTGAAGAGCCAATCGGCTTGGAACAGAATTGCGGAGTACGCGGAATCCATTATCAAGGATCTCCACACAACGTACGAAGAATAGGCCGCGAGGCGTCATAACATCGGGACAGCAGTAGCATCAAACAAGAACGCCCCGGCGAAGTAGTATTTACAAAGAGTGCCGCCGGGGAACCATCGTTCCGGGAGCAAGATCAGAGGTGCCGGTTAGGTTTTAGCGAGGTAAAAATCCCGCATAACTCACCTTTCAGGAAAAACTTCCAGGCGAGTAACTTTTAAAGGTTTCCCCCTGTACCACATTAATCTAAACAGAAAAAAAAAGATGTTGTCAAGATCAACTTCTTACAATTTCGGCCATAAAAAATTGGTTATCATCGATCTATACCCCTCTCCATTGACAGTAACGGTGTTACCAGCTTCATTTCGAAAGAAGTACGGACCGATGATTCCACTAGACTAAAAACCACACCAACCTGTCAATTTAGGTCAATGTAACGGGTGTTCATAAATAATTTGTGGATTTTCTTCGCACCAGAATCGACAGTTTTGTTTATTTATCAAAATAATCGTTCTCCAATTGCGCACGAAAAGTTGCAATTGGAGAACGATTACTTTGATAATAAAATTGAATAATTTGTAAACGTTTTTCTTAATTATATCTCTTTATAATGAAATTGTAAACATTACTAAATACAATGAAAAAAATTGACAAATCATAACACATTATAAATGGCCAAAACGTCACTTAGAAATCATATCACTCTTTTTGAAAAACGCTATATAATATTTTTGAAAACTTTAGAAGAAAATGTTTAATAGCGTCAAATTGTACGATCTTGAGCGTAAACTATGGTAATATCACCGAATCTCAAAATTACGTATTATGGAACTTTTGCGCACATTGAAGCCAAAATTTGTCGGATTGCATCAATTGTGGCGCGATCTTGATAAGATCAGTTTTTAGCGTGGCATCATTTGATCAGGTGAAAAAAAGATCAGTTAGAAAATATCTGCGCTTTTGATAACATTTTTCAAAAGGCTTTCACAGATTTCTAGGTTAATATCATTAATTTCGTTGGGTATGTTTCCTAAAATTTATTCAATTATTTTTGGTCGATTAGCGTAGCTTTTCTCTTTAAGTATTATTTTAGGAAAAAATTGAAAAAGATTTAATCTGAGGTGCAAGGAAGCCTTTTAACATAATTCGCCAAGAAAATATCGGTCACAGAATTTCCATTAAAGCGCGTGCACTGAATGACGTGGCAAAGTCCTGATGGAATCACCTGTGATCTAGCCCTAATTGGTCAGGATGAAATAGTTCTGTACCGTCTTCTGATATCGCTTACTAGTCACCGTAGCAACATTGCCAACAGATTCCTCAAACTTATAAGTACCAATGACAATTCCAGCCTAGCTTTTAAGATCCTCTTCTTTGAGGGTTTAAGAAGGGTTATGAATGAATTGCCTCTGAATTTGCAGATCCCCAGAAGGAACCGGGAGCTACGTGAGAAAAGAAGAATAGTTGGTAGACTGCTTAGGGGCTACCAGCGAAGTAGGCGCCGGGGTGCGGATGTGCACACTGAAGGTGAGAGCTTAGGGCGGCTAGAGCGGAGGATGTGACAAGTATTAGACTTTGCCAAGGACACGCACTGGCAACGGCATTTGAGTTAATATAGAAATGGGGATGTCTGGGGTCCGGTGTATCGATTGTGCATGCGCAAATGTGCTCGAAACGATATTTCGAGTATCAGAGTAAATGATGGGTATACGAATAATTGGGAGAATAGTGTCAATGCATTAATGAATGAATTCTTTCCTTAGATTGAAAGGCAACAGGAAGTGCATGTTGGAAGAAGGTACCCACTGCCCAACGAATGAGATGAGATTGATGGTTCGGTTTGGAGCACGATAGTACGAAGTGCCCCAGGATTGGATGGCGTGACTGGTAAAACGATGAAGAGCGTTTGGCGGACTATTCGCGCATATGCAAATAGCCTGGAGAGTGGTGTATTTCCGAGTGAATAGAAAGTAGATTGACCCGTTCTCCTATAGGCCGATATGCTTATTGCCAGTATTCGGCAAGGTCCTCGAGCGGATGATCAGTATGGATTTACGAAAGGTCAATCAACTGAGGACCCTTGAATGTGTGTAAGACGGTATGTTGCAGAGACTTAGAGTAATTACGTGTGTGGTGTGTTAATAGATTTTCGTACTGCCTTAAATTGCCTGCGATAGGATCACATCATTGAGCGGCTTAAGGAGCTTTCATGTGAAGAGAGAAGTTACTTCCGTGAAAGATATGCGGCCGTGTACGGGAATTATAGGAGAGTTGTTCGCCAGATGGCACGTGGCTGCCCATAGGGATCTGTGGCTGGCCCCGCCATCTGCAATATGATGATGAATGGTCTCTTGGTGAAGTTGGAGGAGACCGGTTGGGGTAGAGATAGCGAGAAGCCGCTATATGTAGGTGTGTGTGTTAATGGGGCAATAGAATGGGAGTGAATGGCTTAAAAAGGAAGACTGTGTGTATGTGGTTTTTTTTGCGCCCAGTAGGCCACCCATTATTTGTTTAGAGGTGGTCAGGGTCCGACATGCGCAGAAGGTGCATTATCTTTGTGGAAAGGTACGAGAGACGCTGAACTTTCGGCCTTGCTTGCAACATCTAAGGGGACGCGTGGCCGGTTTGATCCAGAGCGGTGAAAGTCGTATACAAGGGTGTATTTGTTCCATGTGCAATGTAGGCGTCGCGTATATGGGCTGACATTATGCGCTACCAGTATGCGAGGAGAGGTATAAATTCTGTTCAGCGTCTGGCTTTGGATGCTTGTTTGAATATATGTAGAACCGTATCAACTTATGCGATGCAGGTTCTCATGGGGGAAATTCTATGGTACCTGGAGGTGCTGTGTGGAAGCATCCACTACCGTCTACGGCACGGCATTCCGCTTACTGGTTGTCCGGTTCCGGATGAAGAGGTTCCGGATCTTAGTCCACGCCAGCGGCGTGTAATGATCCTGAATAGAATGTATAAAATTTAGGAACGTCGATGGGATGAGAGTTTGAATGGCAGATGGACGCACATGTTCATTTTGGATGTGTGCTTTGCATCTGCGTATGGATTTGAATTTGGTCTGTTCCTTGGGCATTTACTCACGGGACATGGCAGTATCAATGGGTTCCTATACGGGCGCGGACTGGCTGCGGTGGCTAAATGGCCTTGCCAAGCACCTTCACATCGGGTGTCGCCTGTACGTGGATTTGCGTAACATAGGTGCATGTGGAATTGTAGTGAATGGTGATAATGTAGATGTGAGTGGTGTGTTAGGTATGAGAGAACGATAAGAATGCTTTAATAGATTTGCCGTGGTGAAATGGCACGCAAGGGGGGTGAAAAATCAAGGGCGATTCCGGTTCTACTTTCGAATCTTGGCAAACCCGCGTACCTGACCTGGGTTAGCAGTGTGTAGGGATTTACAAGATTCCTTACCGCAGCGAAATCAGCGGGCAAAAATTGGTACCATGGGAATTGGGGTGCCCTATAGTGTTAAAACACACTATACCCGATAATGGTGAGGCACCTTAGGTAGCAACGTGGTGGCTATGGTTAATACCCATATCGCTGGTTAGGTCTCCGTATCGCTGGTGGGATATACTGGTAATTATCTCGGGCACTGTCACTGCTTATGACAGGAGAGATTCAGATAGGCCTCACCACCTCAGTTGGTATAATCAGCTTCTAACTGGTTAGTGACTGTAAACTCCCAGTAATGGTGATGCGTTGTTTGAGCATAACTCAATTCCTATGGTCGTAAGCGACTCGTGGTTTTATGTTTAATGACGGATAAGTCACGTTCAATAATTAAGTACAATTACTGTACTTACTTACTCATTATTTAATGTCCTATTAAATTCATGGTCTTTTCTTTAGAGCTCTAAAAAATTTTGTCTCCCCTTACCGAAAGTATCAACTGAATTTTTTATGGGTATATGCATATACAGATTTTTATACAAACTACAGCTTGAGAAAGATTCACTTCTTTTACTATTAGTTACACTTTCATGTACCGCAGCAAAATTCTTAGTTAAGCATTCGATTTTAAGATGGCGCTAAGGGTTTCATCTATCGAATACTGTTATTCCGATCAAATTTTTTATTATTAAAAATTAAAATACTTTATAAAAATTTTGCACTTTTTTATTCTATAAAATAAAAGCTAACGAAACTCATCCCCAAACTTTAGTTATAAAATATCGAAATTTTTAATAAATAATAAAATTAAAATAATTTTTTTTAATTGTATAAATTTCTTACATTATTTACAATATATAAACTCAGTAATAAATAATATATTTAAAAAAAAAAGTTATAGATTCCTTAGCGGTGCTCTTCGTTTCTTACTTTAAACTCGGCAGATCCAAAATATATCCTAGAAAATTGTTTATTTAAATTTATATTAAAAACCAAAAGTCACAAAGGTTATATTTATTTTTTTACCCAGTATATTATCAGTAAGAGATTACCTTCAAATCGATCCTTTTTTGTCGTTCAAAAGAAATTTTATTATCCTTTCAAAATAATCTACATGCACACTCATATCAGCATTATTAAAGGCAATACTGCCCTAAGGATATAAGTGGCACGTCGTAATATATATTTGCAGAGGAAAAAAAATTTATATTAAATCTGATATTGTATATAAAACAAAATACAGAAAATCCATCGTATCTCAATGATATTTATAGCGTGCATTACAATCCTTTTGGGGGTGATGTGTTTTTTTCTTGTTATTTCCAGGATGGAATAAATGTATTCAATAACAATGAAATAAAAACTACTTGCTCCTTTTACATTTTATTTATTTTTATTCTATATGCTGTATTGTTTTTATTTATTGTATATACAATAATACGAATAAAGGGATCTGAACAATAATATAAACTTTACTTTTGAGGTTTCTGATCTTTATAGGAATAATGTGTTTATATTCTTATAGAGGAGTATATTGAGAATAAAATCATATAAAATATAGAGCTTCTAGTCAAGACCAAATATTCGCCATTTATTTTTAGAGAATGAATAGCAATTTTTATTTGCTTTTTTAACTGCCTTTAAAATATTGATTACTTTTTGGAAAAATAATAATATTTATAATAATAAATGGGTAGAAAAAAGAATTAGTTTTCAATTTAAGTTTAAAAATAATAAACCATCGAATATATAGGATTTCTCAATGGCCGTGATATGTTTTCAAATAGACCGTCTGGCCATATTTGAAATGCGAAAACTTTATTTTATCAACAATAACGCATAGAAATTATCCAATTTTTTTATGAAAATTATCTTTAAAAAAATTAAATTCCAAGAAAATCATATTCGATGAATTATTTACGAGATTAGGCTGAAGCCAATTCATAAATTATTCACGAAGAACCTTTACATTCCGAAATTTTAACCGTTTCGTGTGGTTTATGGCAGGGTGGCACCATCGGTTTTAATTTTTTCACAATAACAAAGGAGTTCCTGTTACTATCAATGGGAATGGCACAGATCAGTGATAATGAACTTTTTTTAGCCTGAATGGGATGATATTGATTTAAAAAATATGTGGTTTTAAACATGCCACACAGCCCATGCCCCAACCGATTTACGAGTATTGTGCAGAAAGTTTGGCGAGTCGATAAATTTAAGACATTCAGTTGTTAAATGGCCTCCAAGAAATGTTCATTTAACACCTTTGGACTTATTTCGTGTGGTATTATTTCAAGGTGTCAATAAACCAGCAACCATTCATACATTAAAAATGTATATTATTTGGACACAAAAAAAAAGATGTCACTTATTATAGTATCCCTGGCGATAGTGTAGATGGCGCACAAATCAACAACAGAGTTTTCGGACGGTTTCGGTACTTCTGGCAGCACTACCGTCAGAAAATTTCATAATTTGATGACGTTTTGTCGAATGACTAACGAAACCACTTGTACGATCGTGCTGTGTACACAACAAAATGACGTCATAGACGGTATGGTACGATCACAAATACGAAAAAGCATGTGTGAGTGGTATCATCGCGTGGTTTTGTTTTTGTTTAGGGGTATTTGGCGGGAAGAGCTCTTTTATACTGACCTTTAAACAAAGATGATCACTTCATGTTTTTAAGTTTTGTTCCTTACAAGCTGACTACTCCACCTGCTGGTGGCGAGGACTACCTAAACCTCTACTGTCATTAGCAGTGACACTGCCCGAGATAATTGTCAAATGGATATTGCCATTTACCTCCCACCTGCGATACGGAGACCATATCCGCGACATGGGTATTAACCACAGCCACCACGTTGCTGCCAAATGGTGCCTCACCAAAATCGGACACAGTGTATTACACCATGGGGCCCCCGATTCCCGTGGTACCAATTATTGTTTTAAGAGTACTTCGGTTTGTACTACGCTCATTGAGCTACGGTAAAGAATCTTTTTCTTGGCACCGCTAAGTCAGCTCAGGTGCGCGGGTTCGCCAAGACCCGAAAGTACAACCCGAATCGAGCTTGGTCTTAAACCCGGTTTTAGCCACCCTGCGTGTCATTCACACACTCATTCACGCACTATTCTCGTTCTCCCCTCAAAAACTGCCAAAGCAAATCTGTTAAGGCATTCAGTCCTCTTTTTCTTTTTTTTTAATTAAATGAGGGACAGGGGCAACCTTCAAAAGATACTCGCCTGAAAGACCTTCTACCTGCCAGATGAGTTATGCGGGATTTTTACCTCGCTAAAACCTAACCTGTACCTCTAACTTTACTCCCGGAACGATGGTTCCCCGGCGCCACTCTTTGTAAATACTACTTCGTCGGAGCGTTCTTATTTGATATTACTGCTGTCCCGATATAAAGACGCCTTGCGGCCTATTCTTCGAACGTGGTCCGAAGATCCTTGATTAAAAATTCCGCGTACTCTGCAACTCTGTTCCAAGCCGATTGGCTCTTCAGCATGAACTCCACTATGTTTTCTGGACTGACGGAACGGTCCAGATTTCTCTCCAGTTCTGCCGTGTCACCTCGTAGAAGGGGCATTGGAAGAAAACGTGTTCCGCATCTTCGAAGAGGCATTCATACCTCTCTCTCACACCCACCAGACCACTCACATCCACACCCTTATCATTCACAACTATTCCACATCCACCTAAGTCACGCAAATCCCCGTACAAGCCACACTCAACGGGAAGGTGCTTGGCACTATCCTCCGCCACGCCACAAGGCCATCTAGCCTCCACAACCAGACCACGCCCGTACAGAAACCCATTCTTACTGCCGTGTACATTGAGTAAATACCCAAGAAACATACCAAATTCAAACTCATACGCAGATGCAAAGCACACATCCGGAATGAACATGTGCGTTCATCTGTCATTCACACTCTCATCCCATCGATGTTGCCAAATTTCACACATTCTATTCAGGACCAGTACACGCCGCTTCCGTAGACTAAGATCCTGAACCTCTTCATTCATAACTGAACAACCAGCAGACGGGATGCCCTGCCGTAGACGGTAGTGGATGCTTCCACGCAGCACCTCCAGATCCCATGGAATTTATCCAATGCGAACCTGCATCGCCTCGGTGGAAACGGTTCTACATACCTTCAAACATGCATTCATTCAAATATGAATACGCTGTGCTTAATTTATGCCCACCCTTGTATACTGGTAGCGCATAATGTCAGCCCATACACACGACGCATACAATGCACACGGAACAAACACACCCTTGTAAAGGGCTTTCACCGCTCTGTATCGAAGTGAGGCCGAAAGTTCAGCCTCTCTCCAACCTTTAATCCAAGGTACTTTACTTACTGCGCATATCGGACCCCGACCGCCACTAAACGAATATTGGTTGGCCTACTGGGATAAAGAAAAGAAGCACTCGCTGAAAACGCAGTTAGCAACCACGCAACAAAGAACGTAATATACTGAACGAAAGAAAAGAATAGAACGAAAATAAGAAAAACTACAAATGACAGGGAATTAAATTATTAGTACAATGTAGCATGACGCTAACATGTTTGAGAAGATGTCAAAAATCCGGATCCACAGAGTATGACTACGAGCGCTGCTCGCGAGAGAGCATTTTAGCTTAGTTCGAGTTCTTGGTCTTGTTCGAGCAGCGGTTGTAAGCGGTATTGCGTACACGCTGCTCAATTTGTAGATTTATTTAATTATGTATAAATAAAGTGTTGCCGTGTCGTAATTTGTATAGTGGATCGTAACATTATTAAATAATTAATTAAATTTAAAATAATAAGAATAAATAAAAAAATACGTTAAATAAAACAAAACAAAAATCTTTTATTTTCTTGTATTTTTAATAGGTTTTAAAATTATAGAAAATTTTATAATTAAGAAAGAATATGAAGAAAGATATATAGAAGAAAAGATAACAACATGCTAAACAAAAAAAGGTATTTTTTTAGATAATTATTATTTAGACAATTTTGTTATTGTGTTCTTGTCTTACATTTTTTGTTATTCATATTCGATGTCACAAGTTTAAATTTCTAATTTTATTTATAATAAATTAATAAAATTAAAAAAATATAATGAATATGATAGAGTAGGGAGAGAGAGTAAATGAGAGTGGGGCATTGTTAAATATAATATGTAATGAGGCCTGTAGTAATATGCGTTCAAAGGAGATAAAACTAGTTTTGCGATCTATACGAGCTCTCAGAAATTATGATTATTCATTACTTTTTATTTTTTTTATCGTAATCTATTTGTTAAATATCCGGTATAAAAAAAATAGTACAAATGAAAAACCGTCGTTTTTTTTCAAAATTTGAGCCTTAATTGTGGAACAGTGCTGCCATATTCACACTTCAAAGTATTATCAGCCGCTAGTCAAAACTTTTTTCCATCTTTCTGGCAGCAAACGAATCGACCCAATTTGTGGTGTCTTGGTAAGATCGGAAGTATTGCTTTGTAAGATCGGAAGCAAAAGGTAGTAGTCGAAAGGGACGATGTCTGGAGTAGACGGCGGGTGGGCCAGAACGCTTCATTTCAGTGTTTGCAGATAGGTTTTAGCCAGCTTAAGCAACTTGTGGGCGAGCTTTGTCGTGCTGCAAAATCACTTTGTCGTGTGTTTGCTCGTATTGTGGTCATTTTTTTTTTGATTGCTCAGCTCAAACGCATCAATTGTATTTGGTAGCCCGGTTGCAATAGTCCCACAAAATACATAGTACGAGCTTCGAACCATGGATGTTTGGCTTGACCGTCGATATTGATGCCTCCACGATTTTCTTCAGTTTGAATTATTATAATGGATCCACTTTTCATCACCAGTCATAATACAATGTAGAAAATCCTTCCTTTGTTGCCGGTGGAGCAGTTTGACGTCTCTCGTTTGACGTCTCTCGGCTTCAACTCGTATAGCACCCAATTTTCTTACTTTTGGATCATTCCCAAGGCTTTCAAACGTTAAAAAATGGCTTCTTGAGTCACGCCCAAATAATGATTGCATTTGGCATGGATCCATCATCCAGTAATACTTCCTATTCTGCGTCTTTAAAAATTTTCACAGGTCCGGGATGTTCCTTGTCTTCCACGTCGAAATCACCACTTTTGTAGCAATGAAACCATTCTTAGGATTGAATCCTTAGCAGCCGATTTTTTCAAATTGAAACCAAAGTTTTTACAAAAAAAGCAAAACTTTAAAAGTCTTACAGTTTTTTCTTTTCAATTGTAATTTAAAAGAAAATAACTAACATTTTCTATTTTTCCTAATTTTCAAAAAAAAAAATAAACTTCAAATTAAACAGTCACTTTTAATAGTGACTGCTTTGGGTCATTTATTAAAAAAAAGACCCAAAGCAGTCACTATTAAAAAGCTATTAACACTTCAATAAAATACATAAAAACGTGTAAACAATTTTTTTAAGGGTAATAATTTTTTTGGTTAAATCTTTTAATTTTTTTAATTTTACTTTTAACCTAGAACCTTTTATTTTAGTACACACCATAAATTTGGTTCGACTATTTAATTTTATGATATTGTATAATTTTATTATAGCAAAAATACTATATATATTCTCAAATTCTATTATAAATTAAAGTAATAAGAGAGAAAGATAAAAAAAAGGACATGGTTTTTTGCTTTTTGACATTTTACATAGACATTTTTCACTCCAATTTAAGGACAAAAAAATTGAATTGATCGAGGATTTATTACTTTATTTATTCTAAGCAACAAATCATTGCGTGGTACAACATAATCCTTAACAAAAGGACAATTTTATTTTTCCTCTACATTTCTATGTCCTTTTACTTTTACTTTCATTTTTTTTCTTGCTTTTGATTTTTTCCACAATAAGAATTGGGCGTCTGGTTTCTGTTGCCTTAGTAAGGATTCAAAATATAAGAAAACAATTTCAAAGAATCAACAAACAACAATAGAAAAACCAAAGGCAACTTAAATAAAAAAAAAATTATTTTGACCAAAACAAGTGCCAAAATTGATTATATAAATTTTGGGTAATTTTTTGTTTTTGTTTTGCCGTTTCCAAGTCCCAACAGTACACTTACCCGGGTATGTGTTGTGTTTACTGCAAATAAGATTTAATATTAAGGACTGTGGAGGAAAGACAATATTCACAATCTCATTAAAGGATAATTTATACAACAATCTAAAGTTGTTAACTTAAATTTATTAACTTATTACTGGTGTTATTGGAATTTTTTTTACAAATTAATTTTATTTTTAATAAAGAAAAATAATAAATAAATTTATAATTTTCAATAAACTCCTTTAATGTAATTAAGACCATATTTATAAAATTTTTAAAGAAAGGTCAAAAGTTAATAATAGATATTTTTCAATTATAAAACAAAAATTAAATATGGGATATTAAAAATAAAAATAATATAATTTGATGAGATTTTTAAACATTTTGAAATTGATTTTAGACTAAAGTAAAGAAAATATATTTTCTAGTATCTAAATTTTCTTTCTATTTGTAAGCAAAAAAAGGGAAAATATATTAGATATTTCTAGTTTAGTGGAAGTGGAATAAATGAAAGGTAAAAAAAAATAAAAGAAGTTCAAGAGAATTACGGTCAATTACGACCATACTTAGGGAATATCTTTTCACTGCTGTTGGCATGCCTCATAGTCCAGCATAGCTTTTTTTTATTATAGTAAGGTGGAGATTATCAAAAGACAAAGTCTGGAACTTTAACCCACTAAAACCACCTTACTTGGTTACTTATCTATATCATCACAACGGAATAGCGTTCAAGAATTATATAGTGTATAAGCTTAAATCTGCTGTTTTTTAGTCATAAAAACATGTTTTTTTTTCATAGAAAGCAAAAACAAATTTATTCAAAGTACTTGCATTCGCTAGCTATACTTTTTACCATCTCTCGGGCAATTTGTGGATACCACGCTAAAAAAATTCCTTCTCTTTCGATGCAAACCACTCATCAAGCCATAATCGGACGTCTTCGTTAGAATCGAAGTGCTGCTCAGCGAACGTGTGGCCCATCGACGAAAACAGGTGGTAGTCGGAAGGGTTCAGGTCTGGTGAATAAGCGGAGTGGGGTAGCACCTCCTAGTTAAGCGTCTCCAAGTAGTTTCGGACCATTTTTGATGTGTGCGATGGTGCGTTGTCCTGGACGAAAATCAGATTGTCATGTCTTTGTTGATAATCCGTCCTTTTTTCCGTCCGAAGCGATTTGGTCTTGAGGAAGATGTTGATAGTTGGGCGGGATCAACCCACGATTTCTTGCATTAAGAATTGTTGAAATAAATCCACTCTTCATCACCTGTCACAATTCGATGCAGGAACGACTTTCTTATTTGTCTGGCGAGCAAGATTTCACATGTGTTTTGGCCTCACTCCATCTGCCTATTGTTCAATTCACGTGGCACCCATTTTCCGATCTTTTCAATGTTCCTCATGGCACGCAGACGCATGTAAATGGCTGGTTGAGTAACACCCAATTGCTCCGCGAGCATTTTTCGCGGTTGGGTATCGTCTTCATCCAAAAGAGCCTCCAATTGATGGTCCTCAACCATCCTAGGCCGATTTCACGCTTCTTGACCCACAAGTCAAAATTGCTGTCTTTGAACCAACGAAACCTATCTCGGCACTTTGTTTCCGATAAAGCACTGTCACCATAAGCTTCCATAAGCATTCGATTTGATTCGGCAGCCGATTTCTTCAAATTGAAGCAGAAAAGCAGACCTCCTTGCATATGCCCTTTTTCTGGCACAAAATTAGACATGATTACCAAAGGAAAAATATATGTTGTTGCACGAAATTGCTGACAATGTGCACAGGTTAATGTTGACAGATGTCAAACTCATAAAAAAAGTATGGCGTGTCCATGGTAGCTAAATACGCTCACTCACGCCATCTATATCCAAACAGTGGATTTAAGCTTATACGCCTGATACTTCGTCGGGTAGGATTGATCGAAATAAATACTCTGGTTAAAGAACATGGTCTCCGAACTTTCCTTCATCGCGTCACAAAGAGGGCACATTGGGCTAGAATCTAATTTAAAGTGGAATTGGTAAGACCGTAAGCATCCGTGTCCCGTCAAAAATTTTGATAGATAGTAACCAACATTACCATGTCGTCGGTCTATCCACGGATCCACCACAGAGAGAAGACGGTGGGTTCATCTACCATGAATGGCATGATCTCAACGATTTTACCACTTCCTCTTGTACTCATTTTTCACCTCCGTATATACCACGGATCACGCTACAGCCTCACACAGATCTCTCCGGCCGAGCGCTTTAAGAATACGCTCCCATTTCGCCGATTTCAAGGCGCTCTTTACATCAAGAGTTATAATGGTGCAGTACTTTATGGAGCCCCTTCTCCACTTTTTGCCTCGATAGCTTTACGCACTGTGCCAATGACCAAATCAATAGCATCCAAGCTAGGGTGTGCCCTTCCGAAGCCAAATTGAACTTCAGATAAGCCCTCTGTTTCATGATGTATTATGACGAGACTAATTGGTCGGTATGACGAAGTAACCCAGCATAGTTGATATAAGCTGTAGGTGGGGAGGGGGGGATATTTCAAAATATTCAGAGAAGATACCGTGAATCATTCCAAGGAATATCACGTTTACTTGGTGATACCCGGAGAGGGGTGAAGGGGAATGATCTAATTGAAAAAGGAAAAAAATGAATAAAAAATACAAGATTAATTTAAGACCAAAAAGATTGGAAAGTTAATCCTTTGCAACCGAGTGTGTAACTTCTCAGAATCAGTTTGGATCATAGCTTATTGGTCCAGGGAAGCTGCAGTGAGGAGCGCCGATGGGCAAGTAGCTAAAAATATTGTGTATTCTGATATTTATCCTTTTATCGCCGTTCTTTCTCAGGGATGTATGTTAGACCGCATGATATAACTAATCAAAAGAATATCCTAACCACAACATACCATATATCGATGAAACGGTCATGCTTTCGCATCACAAAGATCCTTTTATATCCATCACTATTCTACAGAACGATATCCATACTGTAGAAACCTGATTCAAATGGTGGAGAATAGGGGTATAAGTGCAGAAATGTTTTAAAGTTACATTTACACTCTACCGAGAAGATGCAATCCTAAACGACAGTGATATTTCTTGGACTTACAAAAGATGAACGCAGAATCCTTACACGAAAATTAAAAAAAAATAACTTGACTCTTCGACAGCAAAATATAATATTGAACCCCAGATGAGCATACGGACTCAAACGTTGGGGTTCGACTAAGCATTTTAATTCCCATCGAATCGAAATCTTCCAATTCCAAATCATCCAAAAAATTGTCAATTCTCCTTTTAATATCGGAAACATTGTTATCCATCGTAATCTAAATGGTTCAGTCCCTCATTATAAAAAAAAATCCTCTTGCATCTATTCTATAATCCTAATCCTTTAGGACCTTTTAATTGGCAATAGCCTCAGGATTTTTTTCAAAAATTATAAAATAAATCATTCTGTTCGAGGGGTGTTCTCCCCTTGTACATTCCCCTAAAAAATCTGCTTGATGCACATTGCATATTACAATTGTATATAGCTAGAAAAGGATTCAGTAATGATATGAGGGGTATTGAAAATTCCTTGGCGATAAAATTTTGGAAATATAGTTTTAAAAAAATAGAACAAACCAAAAAAAACGAAAAACCCGCATTACTTTCAATAAAGAATGAAGCTCAATAAAAAAAAGAGAAAAAAACTTTGGGGTGGACCAGCGACTATCTTCGAAGAGAGCTTAAATCATTCGTATTGCTTTCTTGACTATTTCCACAAACCTCCCCATCTACATAGAACCTCTATCTAGGATCTAATTCTCTAATTACAAAAAAAAAAAAAAACTAGGATCGCCGAACAAGGATTTATCCTTGTTATTTTATGGCAGAATATTTTTGTTTAGTTAATATAATTATTTATACTTTTTATTTATACACTAAAATTTACCTTTAAAAAATTCTGCCATAAAATAACAAGGATAAATCCTTGTAAAAAAAAAGGACTTCAAAAAAAAAATATTATTAAATATTAATTTTCATTGTGTTTTTACACATTTTATAAGCTTTCAGTTAATAAAAATATTCAAAACATTTTTTTTTTAAAAATGAAAGAATTCGGGAAACGAAAAAATCTGAAAGGACATAATTTACTAAATTACGAATATACCATATTTTCTCATGTCTACATGAATATTTTTTTTTTTTGTTTTTTGTTTAAAAGGGATTTACAAATTGAACATTCTGTTATAACCGCATAACAATGAAAATATTATACTTTTATTTAACGTTAAAAGCTTCAACAGATTTGTTCGAAAAAGATTTATGTTAAAAAAAAAACTAAAGGTTAAAACCTCACTCAGACCAAAAAACCCAATATGAATATAACGAAAAGCATTTGCTACAAGGATAAATATTAGTGAAACAATCCAATATTGCTCGTGTACGAAAACATCCTGTAAAAATGACTGACGGTAACATGGATTATTATCCGTTTTGGGGTTGGTCTATGAATTCTCACTTTTACATATGAAACACTAACAATTATACCATAATAAAAATATCCTTGCAAAATGAACATCCGCAATCTGACATTATCATATTTTGTATCATAATATGGTCTACCGAATATAATCCACTCATTCTTTATGGATAATCTTTAATGTCAACAATTCTGCTACCCTATGGGATTCTGCTATTAGAGATTATTTTTGAATGATAGGAAAATTCTTTTTCTGCATACCAAAAGTAAAAGAATTTTTTTTTTTAATCCAAAAATAAAATTAAATAAAAATTACACTAAGACAATCATACTAACAATGAAAAAGAGGATAATTCTCTAACTCGGCAATATGAAATATTTTCGTTATCATTAATTATACGTGTATAAGAGTAAATCCAAAAATTATCTGTAAATGTATCTAATTTTACCATACACATCAGAGGAAAAAAACCTCATAAATATTAAGCTAGAGTACAATATATTTTTATTCCTTTTTTAAACATAAATTCATTTTAAGGATATTAAGTGCAAATGAAATTAAATGAATGAATGTGAATGACTTTATTACCGCAATTAATATGGAAATTTTCATTGTTAAAATTTTGGTGAAAGCTTTTTAATTTTTTCAGTTAATTTTCTACAATTTTCTGGTATAATTTGGCAATATTTCATTTCTTATACTTTAATTTTAATATATTTGATATAAGTTTTTCTTTTGTCATATCTGAATATTTAATATGTGTAATAATTACCATTAGGCATATATATCATTTTTATATAATAGAAATTGGAAGTTTTCTTTTATTTCACTACTCATCACATGCAAATTAAGGGTTGTTCATTTTGCAATATGGAAAGCATAGCGCTCTTATTTGAAATTTTCTTTTATTAAAAATATTTTATTTAAGGTTAAGTTTTTTTTTTTAGCTTAAAGTTTGCCATTTTCTATTATTAATCGATAATTTGCCAAAAAAAAAATGATCATAGAGTGCGCAGCAAATACGACGTTTAGACACTAAGATAATCGGCTTTGGATATTGAATGTATTGGAATTTTTGACAGTTTTTTCTGGGTTTTTAGAGCTTTTCAATATATTAAAATGAATATATCAAAATGCTCTAAAAAGTCTGAACTAAAAAGTTAGTTTATTTTTTAAAATCCACTGTCTGGTATGCATTTACCAGGTGTATAAGTCTAAATCCGCTGTTTTTTAGTCCAAAAAAGAACACATATTTTTTCATAGAAAGTAAAAACAAATTTATTCAAAGTACTTGCCTTCTCTAGCTATACATTTTTCCCATCTCTCGAGCAATTTGGGGATACCACGATAAAAATATTCTTTCTCTTTCGAGGCAAACCACTCATTAAGCCATTTTCGGACATCTTCGTAAGAATCAAAGTGCTGCTCAACGAACACGTGGCCCATCGATGAAAACACGTGGTAGTCGGAAGTGGCCTGGTGATTTTCGGTAGAGGCCAGATCTGGAGAATAAGCGGGGTGGGGTAGCACCTCCCAGTTTAGAGTCTCCAAGTAGTTTCGGTCAATTTTTGACATGTTCGATGGTGCGTTGTCGTGGAGGAAAATCAGTTTGTCATGTCTTTGTTGATAATCCATCGCTCTTTCACGCAGAGCACGGTGCAATTTGATCAGTTATTGCTGGTAGCGGTGGGAATTGATAGTTTCACCAGATTGCCACATTTCATAATAGACGATACCCTGCTGATCCCACCAAACGCTCAGCATCGTTTTCCGTCCGAAGAGATTTAGTCTTGGGGAAGATGTCGATGGTTGGCCGGTATCAATCCACGATTTCTTGCGTTTAGGATTCTCGAAATATATGCACTTTTCATCACTTGTCACAATCCGATGCAGGAACGACTTTCTTTTTTGTCTGGCGAGCAAGATTTCGCATGTGTTTTGGCGTCGCTCCATCTGCCTATCGTTCAATTCATGCGGCATTCATTTTCCGATCTTTTCAATCTTTCCCATGGCACGCATACGCATGGAAATGGCTGGTTGAGTAACACCCAATAGCTCCGCGAGCATTTTTTTGCGATTTGGTATCGTCTTCGTCCAAAAAAGTCTGCAATTGATGGTCCTTAACCTTTCTAAGCCGATTGTCACGCTTCTTGTCTCACAAGTCAAAATTTCCGTCTTTGAACAGACGAAATCAATTTCGTCCCTTTGTTTCCGATAAAGCACTGTCACTATATAAGCATTCGATGCGGTTCGGCAGCCGATTTCTTCAAATTGAAGCAGAAAAGCAAAGCTTTCCGCATATGCTCTTTTTCTGGCACAAAACAAGACATGATTACCAAAGAAAAAATATATGTTGTTGTACGAAATTGCTGACAATATGCACTGATTAATATTGACAGATGTCAAACTCATAAAAAAAAGTATGGCGTGCCCATACTAGCTAAATGCGCTTACTCACGCCATCTATGACTAAACAGCGGATTTAAGCTTATATACCTGATAGATTTAAAGATGTTTTTGACGCAGAACATTCCGCTGCCGTTTATTCTGACTGAAAAAACCAATTTGACTACATTGCGCCAAAAAGTTTTAAGAACGCGTTATTTAGAGATTTGATGATGTCAATGGTCCTGCAAAAAGCCATTTAGCTTTTATTTGGTAACTTAATTTTTGAACTTTAGAGTATTTAAAAAGTAACCGACATTTACGACAACTGTCTTAACAAATTATTTTTAAAAGATTGAATTCTGCAAGGAGGTTTTTGAAGTTATTTAATTTATGTTAAATTTCATATAAAATACCAAAGTACTTAAGACCCAGATGGCTATACCGACTTTAATATATAGTTTTTTTTTATTATATAACCTCAAATTAAAATTAAGGTCCTACTCTATTGAAATATGATTAAGTATCTTGACCTAAAAGAATACAAATTGAAATGTTACTACTAAGAATCCCATCCGACCGATTTGATGACGTTCTACACATCAAGAATTATAAAGACGCAGTACTTTATGGAACCCCTTTTGCACCTTTTACCCTTGATAGCTTTACGCGCCATACCAATGACCAATTTAATGGCATCCAAGATAGAGTGTGCCCTCCTGGTGAATTCGTCCAATCGATTGCATATAATACGTTCGATGATTGTACTTGTCGTATCGAGAAGACAAATTGGGCGGTGAAAGGTTGGGGTTTGTATAGCTAATACGACTGGAAGAAAAAGGGGGGGGGGAGTGTCATCAAAATGGCCAGTGAAGATACTCTGAGAGCCACATAACAACAACAAAAAAATCATTTCAAAGAATATCACATTTTACTTGGTGACACACAAAGGAGATAAGTTCTCTAAGGGGGGAGAATGGGGATGATTTAATTGAAAAAAAAGGATTAATTTAAGACCAAAAAGAATGGAAAATTAATGCTAAAATATTTCATCCTATTATGGATCAGTTTCTAAGAATCAGCTTGGATCATCGCGTATTAGTTCTGGGATGCTGCTGTGAGGATCACCGGTGGCAAAGTAGCTGAAAATTCGGTGTATTTTGACATTTATCCTATTTTCGCCGGTGTTTCTCAGGAAACTAGCTTAGACCCAATCCTATAGAACATTCATTCGCATAATATAATAGTCAAAAGAATATTCTAAACACAACATATACCGACGCTACGGTTATCCTTTGGCATCACAAAGATACCTCCACATCCATCGTTATTCTACAGAACTCTTGTACATCCACACCTTAGAAACTTGGTTCAACCTGGTGCAAAAATGCTCTCATGTCACATTTACACTCTACCGAGAAGATGAAATCCTAAACGACAGTGATATTTCTTGGACTTACAAAAGATTAACTCAGAATTCTTACACGAAAATTAAAAAAAATAACTTGACTCTTCGACAGCAAAATATAATACTGAACCCCAGATGAGCATACGGACTCAAACGTTGGGGTTCGACTAAGCATTTTAATTCCCATCGAATCGAAATCTTCCAATTCCAAATCATCCAAAAATTGTCAATTCTCCTTTTAATGTCGGAAACATTGTTATCCATCGTAATCTAAATGGTTCAGTCCCTCATTATAAAAAAAAATCCTTTTGCATCTATTCTATAATCCTAATCATTTAGGACCTTTTAATCGGCAATAGCAGAGGTCTTTCCGAGCTAAAAATAGAGGTCTTTCCGAGCTAAAAATTCAACGTTTAATCAGAAAATGTGTGAATACCGGTTTAGTCAGTATTTTTACGCCAGAAAAATGCTCGGTTGAATTAAAATATTACGGCTTGGGGTCAAAATGTGTGTAAATTACACTTTACTGCGACTTGAACTGGGCGAACATTGTGAAAAGGCTTGAGGTTACATCCATACAATAACCCATTGAGGGAAGAACTAAAAATAAATCCCGGATCTGGTGAAAAATCCGCTTCAGCGGCGGAACGCATTTTTGGCGTGACTAACTGGCTGAAAAGCAACATTAACTGTTGTAGGAGCATACTTTTAGAGCAGAAAAACTTACTGTCCTAGGAGCGAAACCGGGTGAAAGACCAAGGTCGATTCCGGTTGTACCTTCGGGTTTTGGCGAACCCGCGTACCTGAGCTGGCCTAGCGGTGCCTAGGAATTTACAAGATTCCTTACCGTAGCTTTAACGAGCGGAGTACAAACCAAAGTACTCTTAAAACAAAAATGGGTACCACGGGGATCGGGAGCCCCACAGTAGAATATACTGTGCCCGATCGAGGTGAGGCGCCATTTGGCAGCAACGTGGTGGTTGTGGTTAATACCCATGTCGCGGGTACGGTCTTCGGATCGCAGGTGTGAGGTAACTGGCAAATGTAGCAATGCATTGCACTTATCTCGGGCACTGTCACTGCTTATGACAGTAGAGGTTTAGATAGTCCTCGCCACCAGCAGGTGGAGAGTCAGCTTGTAACTGACTCTATCTGTTAACTGCCAGTAATGGTGGTGCGTTGATCGAGCGTATCTCGATTCCTATAGTCGTGGGCGACTCGTGGTCTTGGGGTTTGGACAACTAGGTCACGTTAAATAACAATTTCTCACTGTCCTAGGAGCGAGCGGTATGATTGCATATGCGGATGACCTTTTACTTTTGATTGAGGGAGGGGGGAGTAAGTACGCAGTAGAGGTAGCGGGAAGCCGCTATATGCAGATGGTATCTGAATGGGGGAATAAAATGGGAGTGAATGTTTCAGAAAGGAAGACTGTATGCATTTTGTTGAAGGGTTTTTTGGCGGCCAGAAGGTCGCCCAACATTTGTTTAGAGGTAGTCGGGGTCCGATACGCGCAGTAAGTAAAATACCTTAGACTAAAGGTTGGAGAGATGCTGAACTTTCGGCCTTACTTGCAATATCTAAGAGGGCGCGTGGCCGCTTTGGTTGGCATGCTGATCCGAGTATTTCGCAAAGAATGAAGACTTCGATCCAGAGCGGTGAAAGTCCTGTACAAGGGAGTATTTATTCAGTGTGCAATATATGCATCGTGTGTATGGGCTGACATTATGCGCTACCAGTATACAAGGGTGGGCATAAATTCTGTGCAGCGTCTGGCTTTGTATGCATTTTTGAATGTATGTAGAACCGTGTCAACCGAGGCTATGCAGGTTCTCATGGGAGGAATTCCATGGGACCTGAAGGTGCTGCGTGGAAGTATTCATTACAGTCTACGGCAGAGCGTCCCGCTTGCAGGTTGCCCGGTTATGAATGAAGAGGTTCCGGATCTTAGTCCACGCCAGCGGCGTATACTGGTCCTGAATAGAATTTATGAAATTTGGCAACGTCGATGGGATGAGATTGTGAATGGCAGATGGACGCACATGTTCATTTCGGATGCGTTCTTTGCATCTGCGTATGAGTTTGAATTTGGTATGTTCCTTGGGCATTTACTCACGGGACATGACAGTATGAATAGGTTCCTGTACAGGCGTGGTCTGATTGCGGAGGGTACATGCCTTTGTGGAGCGGGGGAGGAGAGTGCCGAGCATCTTCTCATTGAGTGTGGCCTGTACAAGAATTTGCGTGACCTAAGTGCATGCAGAATCGTTGTGAATGGTGAGAGTGTGCATATGAGTAGTGTGTTAGGTATGAGAGAATAGTATGAATACCTGAATAGATTTGCCATGGCACGCAAGGTGGCTACAACCGGGTGAGAGACCAAGGTCGATTCTGATTGTACTTTCGGGTCTTGGCGATTTACATTATTCCATATCGATGATATGGAATCATGTAAAACCTAGGGATTTACATGATTCCAAACCGTAGCTCAATGAGGGGAGTACAAACCAAAACAAAAACTGGTACCACGGGAGTCGGGGTGCCTCATGGTGTTGGAACATACTTTGCCCGATAATGGTGAGTTGCTTTAGGCAGCAAAGTAGTGCCTGTGGTTGATACCCATGTCGCGGGTACAGTCACCGGATCGCTGGTGGGAGATACTGGTAATTATCTTGGGCGCTGTCACTGCTTATGATAGAAGACGTTTAGATAGTCCTCGCCACTAACAGTTCGAGTAATCAGCTTGTAACTGGTTATTGACTGTAAACTGCCAGTAATGATGGTGCGTCGATTGAGCATAACTCAATTCCTGTGGTCGTAGGCGACTCGGGGTTTTATGTTTAAAGACAGATAAGTCACGTTAAATAATATATTATAAGTGTCGTAGGAGCGAGACGTATCGAGCGGTGATAACAGGGTTTTTTTGACCTCAATATTTGGTTTTAATGTGACGTCTTAATACAGACGAAATTGCTACGTCACGTCATTTTAAGACATGCCTGGTTTCAGTTGGCTGCCAAGATCGTAGCCTTACACATTTTTCTATGGGACCATGTTAAATCAATAAGATATTATAACAAAATGCTTTCATTTAAAAATTTTAAATGGCAAATTTTCATACTCCGATAAGAAATCAAGATGAAGAAGGAAAAAATTATAGAAAAATAAAATTCTTTGATGGCGGAAAAAATATTCAAATTTTAAGAGAGAAAAGCCATTAAATTACGGGATAAAAATAGCAATTAAAGTTCGAAGAAAAAAGCCATTAACGTTAAGGTGAAAAAAGCCATTAAATTAAGGAAAAAGGGACCAAAATTCGTTTAAGTTTAATAAGGCTATCTATACTTTTACTTGTACGTATATGAATACGTACGTATTTAGATGCATACATACACATGGGATTAATGAAATTCATCAACTTTTATTATACTATCATAGAGTAAATATTTTTTTAACAGCTCTTCTACTACAAAACCATATTCTTGGTCTTGTAATAAATAAAAATACTTACGAACCCAGTCACATGATATATTTTGTAGGCACGAGAAATTTCCCATCTTAATTAGAATATTTCCTTCCCACACAATAAATATCAATAAAAATTCGTCTAACAAAAACATGTGCCTATAAAATGAAAACTGGACTGCTTTATATCCTGTTATCCTTTTATGGTATTAAATAATAAAATACAAATAGTGGATGAAAATTACCTACTAAAAAAAGTTCACCAAAAGTTCTGTTTGATAATTTAATGTAATAGAATTTTTCCTTTTTTTTTTTATTATTTGAGTACAGATTTTTTTTGGTGTTCAGTAAAAAATTGCTTGTCAAAAACGAAAAGTTATCCCACAATTTATAATAATAATAATAATAATAATCGATTGAAGATTCTTCAGCAAATCTTTCGAGAATATTTTATTATTTGTCGACCTTTTTTTTTAGGTTTTTGATTTTTTTCTTCTTTTGTAGAGATGTAATCGACCTTATATTCATATATGTGCCGGACAGAACTATTCGTACAATCGAATACAATAAATTGATGTCCTTTTTGTCGAAGAATTCAAATAGACGGAACCGAATACGTGTAGTATTTTGAACTATTGAACAATATCGAAGAGCATCTTAACCCAAGTATGAATAGATCTTGGATAAACAAAGTGGTCTCTAGAGTATAATGAATGAACGAACACTAACTATCGATGGATACTGGTTAAATAGAGTGTCCTTTAGATATGAAAAACCATCGTTGGATACTTTAGCATTTTATTTTACCGCGCAATGAACACAGATAAAAACAATGCCAGATAAAATGATAGAAATAATATTCCACAATATAATAAAATACAATACGTTTAAGGACGAACATTGAAAGGAATATTTGTCGACCGTTTCAATTCATTTTTGTACAAGTACTTGGAATTTTTTTCAATTTCTTCAATCCACAACTGCCCCATCTGAATAGATCCCAAATGTGATCTTCTTTACTGATACTCATAAAGGATAGAAAAAGGAAATTCCCATTGCCCTATTCTTCTGGAGGTTTTCAATTTTCTATGCCATAATTTTAAGATGCTCCTTGTCCAATCTTCTACAAAAACTCATCCCTGTATTCATATGCACCCTTACAGATGAGTACCTTACGGATATACTGTTATTGTTTCTGTGCAGTTTCTGTATCCTTTTCTTCTCTGCACCAATATAGCTCATATTTTTATTATTACCCATTGTTGTTCTATGTTAGTACAATACAAGCACTAACATTCTAGACTCTGTACACGTTTTTCTAGGCCATTCATTTTGTAGTTTTTGATTTTCTATTTTTCCTTTTTTCTTAACAGCAATTTTCTTCCTATTTTTACGATTGTGCTTCAGTTTGACATAAATATGTGCAATATGCTTTCACAGTTTCCCATCCCTTAGAGAATTATTATTTTCTTTTCTATTTGATTCTCTACTTGATCGAAAAAAACTTATTGAGATAGTCTGTCTACCAGTAGACTCGTTGAGAAAGAAATACACTTAATGACTGGAAGAAAACAATCTTTTGCTAAAGGAATCTCAGTAATACAGGAATAAATTCCAAAGGTAAAAAATCTACTTACTTTTTTATATGAATAGAATTTCACTTCGTTATATAATGACTATTTTTCCAATAAATATTCGATGGAAATTAAATTAAAATAGAATAGTTAACTGGAACCATCCCTCCAGTATATTGGTTAGATGACAAAAATTTCTACAATAAAATTGATCTAGAAAATACCATTGTTTATGTTTGAAAAATTACTTATAGTAAGTAAATCCTTCTTATATTTTTATGGAATTTGCTTTGTACAATTTTATATATTATATAAAGTAATCTATTTTCTTACTAAATTGATTCACATATTTTTGTTATGGTTTGCCTTCAAAACCAAAAATATACATTAACGAAGTATAATGGAGATTTGGCAACACTGCAACCTTCCCATCCACATAACTTCTACGTTAGTCCTACCGTGATGTGTAGCAGATGATCCTGCAATCATATAATAAGTGAGGTTATGTTTTTATGATGCGTTACGAAAAAAGGAACTAAGGAATTTGGTGCGACGAATTACCATCAAATTTTGTGTTAAGATTGGTAAATTTACAAGGTTGACTTACGAAAAGTTGAGAGAATATTTCTCATTAAGGGTAGAAAATTTTCGGTGACATAAAGTATTTTTGAAAGACCAAGAAGCGTTGAAAGACATACCTCACTTTGGGAGGCATTTAACATCGAAAACTGATGAAACGTAGAATAAGTTTCCCCACATCAAAACTGATGATTTTGATTCTAAAGGCCTCCTTAAGGATGTGCTACCAAATTTTGCTCAGCTTAATGATACCGCGAGGTTGACTACCAAAAAATTAGGGTATATTTCTCATTAAAGGTAGAAAATTTTCGGTGACATAAATTATTTTTGAAGGACCAAGAAGGATTAGAACACAAACCTCACTCAAGGAGGCCTTTAACATCGAAAACTGATGAAAACGTGGAACAAGTTTCCTCAACTTTTCTTCAGGTTGGTGACTCCACGAGGTTGACTCCCGAAAAGTTGGGGCACATTCCTCATTAAGCGAAGAAAATTTTCGGTGATATAAAATATTTTTGGAGGACCAAGAAGCGTTGGAAGACAAAACCTCGCTCAGGAAGACCTTCAACATCGAAAACTAATGAATGTGGGGAATCACTAAAATGCTCTTGGGAGTTCAGCTCGTCGATTAATATTGATTATCCTTGAAAGACTCAGACAAAATATTATTTTAATATGATCGGATATTAAAGACATATGGATGCTCCTTCATTTTCATGAATAAGTTTATTTTAGCAATATATGGTTCCCCAGCTAAATTCCCATGGTTCTTCCTGAAAAGATAACCTGAAGAAAGTGTAAGAAAATTGCTGCATTCCCAAAGATCAAAAACAACTTCTAATTATAACCGATGAGCTAATGATGATTCCAGCTGGATGTATAGTTATCCAACGAAATTACTTCGAAGAAATTACTGCATTTTGACATTCCTCAGGGTAGTACTCTTGATCCTATGCTATACAATATAAAAAAACATCTTTTCTGATAGTAACACTTAAATTTTATTATTATTTATTATTTTAGAACAAAAGCTTTTTTAATTCTTTATTTTATTTTCTATCTAAAACTACATAAAAATTACGACAAAAAGATTTTTAATAAAGATACTATAATAACAGGAGGGGAAAATGGAGGAGTAAATACGCATCGGTATTTTTCTACGTAATGAGATATTTTAGAAAGCTTAAAGATGTCGTGGAAAATTTCTCTTTAAATACCGATGAATTTTTATGGGGAACATAACCGACGGAGACTATTACCGTAATAAAATAATCGACAACGAAACTTTTTATAACGAGAAGCGAACAAATCGTCACGAGGAATGCCTTTTTTTACGATTATAGGACGTGGCATCAAGGATTTCTCTGGTAGATTTTCGACGAAAAAGATTCGAGACGAATTTATTTTATGAGTAGAACCCGAAAATGTATTCCCATATATCAAGATTGCTATTAAAATTGTATTGTAGATTGAAAGTTGATATAGTTCCAGGTGGTTTTATAGTGAAATTATATTCCCCCGAATGTATTTGGTAATTTTCAACAGAGGGTGAATAATATTCTGCCCATTTACCATTACTTTCTATCTCATAAGCAATTAATGCACATTTTGGAAATGAACATGAAAATTCCTGGAAGCTTTTTAGACACTTGAGTAGGCTGTAAAAGTGACATTATAAATGAGATTTTGTTATATCTTCTTACAGGAATCGATCCTTTTGATATAATTTTTTATAATATTTTTGCACTACTTATGTTTTAAGTTTGTATTTATTTGAGGGATGCTGATTCTTATATGCTCTTAAATTTAAAAATTATCTGCACAAATACGATAATTTCATGTAACTTTCCAAGAAAAAATCCTGAAAACTTTTCACCATCTCTTCAAATTAAGCGTCCTGGAAGCTTTTCGCGTAATTGAACCGAAATTGAACTTGTGGAGTGGCTTGAGGATTATTTTGTTAAAACCACATGTGGTACAGATTTAAATATTTAAGTTTAAGTCAAAAAAAAAGTATATTATTATATGGCCTTTGTGCTCTCCTCCTTTATTTTGCAAGAAATATTATCCAATATTAAAAGATACTTTTTTCATGGATCAGATAGCTTTTTCGTAGTCACACAAGGGTCAACAGAGCCTTATAAAAAAAATTTTGACGTATTTACAAAGCCATAAAAGAGCCTCATCATTCCAGAAAAATGACTTTTTTTGTGGTTATGCTAAAACTAAACGCATTTTAGAAAGTTTTTAGAATTTTATTAAATACCAGGTGTATAAGCTTAAATCCGTTGTTTGGTCATAGATGGTGTGAGTGAGCGTATTAAGCTAACATGGGCACACCATACTTTTTTTTTATGAGTTTGACATCTGTCAATATTAATCAGTGCATATTGTCAGCAATTTCGTACAACAACATACATTTTTCCTGTGGTAAATATGCCAAGTTTTGTGCCAGAAAAAGAGCATATGCGGGAAGCTCTGCTTTTCTGCTTCAATTTGAAGAAATCGGATGCCGAATCGCATCGAATGCTTATGGAGGCCTATGGTGACAGTGCTTTATCGGAAACAATGTGCCGAGATAGGTTTCGTCGGTTTAAAGATGGCAATTTTGATTTGTGGGACTATAAGAGTGAAATTCGGCCTAGAGAGGTTGAGGACCATAAATTGCAGGCTTTTTTGGACGAAGACGATACCCAATCGCAAAAAAATGCTCGCGGAGCAATTGGGTGCTACTCAACCAGCCATTTCCATGCATCTGCGTGCCATGGGGAAGATTGAAAAGATCGGAAAATGAATGCCGCATGAATTGAACGATAGGCAGATGGAGCGACGCCAAAACACATGCGAAATCTTGCTCGCCAGACAAAAAAGAAATTCGTTCCTGCATCGGATTGTGACAGGTGATGAAAAGTGCATATATTTCGAGAATCCTAAGCGTAAGAAATCGTGGGTTGATACCGGCCAACCATCAACATCTTCCCCAAGACCAAATCGCTTCGGACGGAAGACGATGCTTTGCGTTTGGTGGGATCAGCAGGGTATCGTCTACTATGAGATGTTGAGACCTGGTGAAACTGTCAATGCGTACTGCTACCACCAACAACTGATCAAATTGCACCGTGCTCTGCGTGAAAAAAGGACGGATTATCAAAAAAGACATGACAAACTGATTTTCCTCCACGACAACGCACCATCGCACACGTCAAAAATGATCCGAAACTACTTGGAGACACTCAAATGGGAGGTGATACCCCACCCCGCTTATTCGCCAGAACTGGTCCCTTTCGACTACCACCTGGCACTTTCCGACTACCACCTGTTTTCGTCGATTGGCCATGCGCTCGTTGAGCAGCACTTTGATTCTTACGAAGACGTCCGAAAATGGCTTGTTTAGTGGTTTGCCTCGAAAGAGAAGGAATTTTTTTGGCGTGGTATCCCCAAATTGCCCGAGAGATGGGAAAAATGTATAGCTAGCGAGGGCAAGTACTTTGAATAAATTTGTTTTTGCTTTCTATGAAAAAAAAACATGTTTTTTTGACTAAAAAAACAGCGGATTTGAGCTTATTTACTATATAAGCTTAAATCAAATCGACGTAAGAACTTATTTGGATTACACTCAAAAATGTCCAAAAACTCCATCGAAGTTGTTAAACGAATACGTTTTTGGTCATGTATTAGCAAACGCACCTTAATAACCAAACTTTCATGTACCATGTTGCCCACATATTCTTTTAGGATATATACTATACCCAGCTATCTGATGCACTCTCATTCGATGGTCTTTTAAAACGATATCATGAATTTACCATATCACGCATATGACCACAACAAAACACGGTAAATCACTTCTAAATCATTCCATACGATGCTAAAGAGTCTTCATAATATTTTTTAAGCTTAGCTTTGATTTTAGATATTATTTTTTTCTTTGATTTTAGATATTAAAAATTCCGTTTTTTTAATACACAAAATTAATTTTTTTTTCAAAACACAAACTTTGCAAGATTAAAATGGCTAAATAAATAGATGTTTGTTTAATTTTGTATGGGAACTTTTTAATAATGCCAGTTGATGCTTTTGAAATATTGTTTTGCCTTTATCACTGACTTATCATATTACCTTTGAAGGGTAGACATTTAATTATTCATTAAATTTAATGTCAAATTAGCCGTTCGTGCATGATATCTGATAACTTATCATTTATAAAGTATTACAGTAAAAGTAAATTCTGTCAGGATCTCGTCCTTTTTGACACAGTCAACGTTACAACCCCTCGTCTTTATAATAAATACGTTTGAGTACTGGTACATATGAAGCTTACTACCCCTTTAATATTGTACAAAGATATTTTCAGTAAAATTTAAAGCTGTTAAATATTTAAGGTTTATACTGAAATGTTTTATACATATTTATGTTAACTTGTCCATGTATTTGTAGAATGAGTTACATTTACTAAAATTTGAGTTTAGAAATGTAGTATTATATATACTGAAGTGCAATATTGTGTAAATTAAAATGAAAATCAATTAAGCCTTCCTGCTCTCGTGCATGTGTGTACTAAGTACAATTTGTATTTTACTTATATACTACCATAAATTCTATCTAAGATCTTCTTCTCAATTAAGTTACTTAAATATATTTAATCAGAGATCAACTGATTATGTTTGGATGACACTTAGGTACAAATTAATCATATATTAGAACGTGTAAATGTAATTAATTCTATTGTTAAATATTAAATACTCAGAGTTTAATGTAATTATGATAGTGTGCAGTGCATTTACTATCAAAATATTAGAATAACTAACATTTATGTACTTAGGGTTAGTTTATAATTTAGACGTTCAAATTGTATTTAATGAGAGTTATTTTAATTATGGCTGATGTGCGCTTTAAGTAGTTTTACTACTTTCTTTGAAAATTTATTTGAACTAAAATGATTACTGCTTTCTTTGAAAATTTATTTGAACTAAAATGATTACTGCCCATGCATGTTTGAAAGCATACCAGGGTCATTCAACAGGTACTTAGCCTCACCGCCCGATGGAACTGCTGTTATAAAAGAAATTTACCATCGTGCAGTACATTCTTTTAGTAGCCTACTGTCAAAGTTTCAGTCGATTCCCTTCATTAGTTTTGTTTTGAGAGCATTTAAAAGCGAGCGTGTCGGTCGGTTGCACAAAAATGGAAAAAGAACAATATCGTTCGGTGATTATATTCTTGTTTTTGGAAGGGAAAACGCGCAGCAAAATCAAAGATCGCTTAGATGCTGTGTATGGTGACTCTTCTCCTTCGATGGCGACCGTCAAGAATTGGTTCAACGAGTTTGTTCGTGGCCGCACGTCGGTTTTTGATGAGCCACGCCCAGGTGCCCCGAAAACGGCTGCTACGAAGGAAAACGTTAAAAAAGTCCACGATCTCGTGTTGGCAGACCGTCGATTGAAGGTTCACGAGATAGCTGAGACTATGAGCATCGCAATAGGAACGGTGCATCATATTCTACACGAAGAACTGGGCATGAGAAAGCTGTCGGCGCGATGGGTGCCGCGTTTGCTCACACCGGAAAACGAGCGCAACTGTGAGACCACATCGGCGACGTGTTTGCCGCTGTTTCAGCGCAATCCAGCGGAGTTCTTGCGTCGTTTCGTGACCTTCGACGAAACATGGATTGACTGGTAGACACCAGAGACCAAGGAATAGCCGAAACAGTGGACTTCACCCGGCGAACGTGCTCCAAAGAAGGCGAAGACTGTTCGATAGGCCGGAGAGGTGATGGCCACCGTTTTTTGGGATTCACAAGGTGTGATCCACATCGATTACCTCGAGAAGGGTAAAACAATCACGGGGCGCTACTATGCTGACTTATTGGGCCGATTTGACGTCGAATTGAAGAAAAAGCGGCCCCGCTTTGCGAAGAAAAAAGTGCTGTTCCACCACGACAACGCGTCGGCTCAGACCTACGCCGTCGCCATAGCCAAATTGGTCGAATTGTGCTACGAATTGCTGCCCCATCCACCGTACTCTCCAGATTTGGCCCCCTGTGACTTCTTTTTGTTTCCAAACCTGAAAAAATCACTCGTCAGGAATAGATTTGGGTCGAATGAGGAGGTAATCGTCGCCATGGAGGCCTATTTTGCTTCCCTTGAGAAAATGTATTTTTTGGACGTGTTAAAAAAGTTAGAGCATCGCTGGGCCAAGTGTATCGAGCTCGAAGGAGATTATGTGGAAAAATAAATTGCCACCTTTCCAAAATTTTCATTTTTCTTTTGCAGTCTAAGTACTTGTTGAATGACGCTCATATCATTCGTATTTGATCGAGTTTGGTATTATGAATTGCTCTCCTATTCCTATCCCAAATACTTCAAAGTTATACATTTTATAGTTTGGAAAACATAGTATTGTTAAATGATATATTTTCCAAATATATATATCATTTTAAGTAAAAATTGTTTAGACTATAATATCCCATTTTAAAATAAAAACAGTTTTACTATACCAGGTGTATAAGCCTAAATCCGCTGTATTTTAGTCAAAAAAAAACACATGTTTTTTCATAGAAAGCAAAAACAAATTTATTCAAAGTACTTGACCACGCTAGGTATACATTTTTCACATCTCTCGGGCAATTTGGGGATACCACGCCAAAAAAATCCTTCTCTTTCGAGGCGAACCACTCATCAAGCTATTTTCGGATGTCTTCGTAAGAATCAAAGTGCTGCTCAGCGAGCGCGTGACCCATCGACGAAAACAGGTGGTAGTCGGAAAGTGCCAGTTGGTAGTCGGAAGGGGCCTGGTCTGGAGGAGGGTTGGCCGGAATCAACCCACGATTTCTTGCGTTTAGGATTCTCGAAATATATGCACTTTTCATCACTTGTCACAATCCGATGCAGGAACGACTTTCTTTTTGTCTGGCGAGCAAGATTTCGCATGCGTTTTGGCGTTGTTCCATCTGCCTATCGTTCAATTCATGCGGCATCCATTTTCCGATCTCTTCAATTTTTCCCATGGCACGCATACGCATGAAAATGGCTGGTTGAGTAACACCCAATTGCTCCGCGAGCATATTTTTGCGATTGGGTATCGTCTTCGTCCAAAAGAGCCTGCAATTGATGGTCCTCAACCTTCTTAGACCGATTGTTACGCTACTTGTCCCACAAGTCAAATTTGCCGTCTTTGAACTGACGAAACCAATCTCGGCATATTATTTCTGATAAAGCATTATCACCATAGGCCTCCATAAGCTTTCGATGCGATTCGTCAGCCGATTTCTTCAAATTGAAGCAGAAAATTAGAGCTTCTCACATATGCTCTTTTTCTGGCACAAAACTAGACATGATTACCAAAGGAAAAAATATATGTTGTTGTACGAAATTGCTGACAATGTGCACTGATTAATGTTAACAGATGTCAAAATCATAAAAAAAAATTTTTACACACCAGAAATCACAATTACACACCAGAAATAAAAGTTCAGTGAAAACAATGATCTTCTACCAGCAAATATTTACTAAAGAGGTTATGGCGAATGTTTTTGGGGATGTACATTTCGAGGTATTGACAATCTAGAAAAGGTGAAACGATAACAGAATATTATTATACAATAATAGAAATAATAAAATAAATAATCTGCAAAATTAGTGGAACTACTTTATGAACCGCATTCTCAATATGTGACTTCCTGTGACTTTTATCTATTGGCAAACATGAAAAAATGGCTTGGTGGAAAGATATTTTCGTTCAAATTTGACGTTATAGCCACAACTGAGACCTATTTGGCAGAGTTTGACAAATCGTACTACACGAATGCTATACAGATATTTAAATGTTAATGGATGAAGTTTATCGAATAAAATTAAGACTCTGTTAGAAAATAGATCAATTTTTTTTTTGTTGAATAAATTAATTTTTTATTTCACTTATCACTAACATATCATACTGCCCGCCCTCGTATGCTCGTATTGGTAGTACACAATCATCGATGGTATGTCCTTAAAAAGTTCGGAATAAATTTCTTCTTTAATGATTATTATTTTTATTTATATTTAAAAAATTTTTTTGTCGATTCTAGCAAACTTGAATTTTTCATCGAGTTTATGTGCTAATATTTATGCTGTAATTTAGTTACAAGAACTTTTTTTTTATCAACTTTTATTATTATTAACTCTTGTTTTTTTATGTTGTTGCATCTGTTTTTGGATTTGTTATTTTTATTATGGTATATGCTGATGATACACAATTATGGTGGTAGCTTGATGGAGGAATGAATACAATAACAAAAAAGACAAGGGCACAAATAAAATACAACTACCCTGAAAACCAAACAAGAGCGTATAAAAATAAATAATCATATTTATACTGTTTGGTAGAGTACAGCAGCGTATTTATGTGTGTATGTATATATTGACTATCCTGAATTCAGAATATTTGGCAAGAAATTATATACTGTGTATTGTTGTGTTATTTAGTTAATGGCTTAATTTAGTGACTTAAATAACAATATTTTACTCAGATAAATATTTGTGATTATAATGACAAAGCAGCATTTTGTTAAAGCACTCGACAATTTGTATTGTAAGCAGTGTCATAAACAACACCTGGATATAATCATGTCAGGATTTAAGGAAATGATAAGGTAACATCATAAAATCCAGTCAACAAATGCCTTCGTGTCATAAATGGGGATGGGGTAGGAAATTTTTGTTTGTCTTTTTTTTCATATGGAATATGTTTGGAATTTAGACAAATGGATGGGGGGGGGGGGGAAGAGGGAGGAAGATAATCGTTTGGGAATTTTGTTATGTGGGAAAGAAAACATCAAATTCGTGGTGTCGTTATGTTTGGATCGAAACGACAATTGACAAGGTCAAGGGAAGAGGATATTACGTCATCGAACAAGTGTATATTCTGTACTAACAACTATTTTCAGTTGAAATAATTTTTTCCAATTTGTTTCGATAAGAATTTTAGATTTTTTTATTTTTGATATTGTTTTTCAAAGCACAACATTTTGAGCTTAAAGCTTAAAAAGACAATATTTATTTTGGATGAAAAAAAAAACGGATTTTCAAGTATAAAAGTTTCATATTTTTTTTTTTTTAATAATTGTTTTCCATATTTTTTTTAAATATTGTTTCACAATTTTTTTTATTTTTATTCATAGTAGTTTTTGGGTAGATTTTTGGAAGTTTCTCAAAGTAGATTTTTTTAAAAAAAATATTGTATTGTATAATTTAAAAATAATTTTAAATTACAATATTTATTTCAAAAATTACTTTTTTAATAATAATTAAGTAAATATTTTCTATTATTAATTATAGAAAAAAAAATAAACTCATCTTAAATTGTTCATATTATTATTATTATTTTTTTAATTTTCTAATATTAATATTTTTTTCTTGATTATTTTTATAAAATTTTTGTTACTAACAAAAACTCAAGTTTGATAAAGTTTATTTTAGAAAACATTTCTTGAATCATTTTGAATTTTCTTAAACAAAATATTATAATTTACAGAGTTTTAAAATAGAAATTTTTCTAAATTAATTTTTTTTTTGATAATTATTTCATAATTGACTATTCATTTAGTGATTTTAAAAATATAGCTCTATATGTTAATCAGTTCTTCAATGCATACAAGGTCTATTCAAAAAGTTATTTATTTTGTCATGAATATCTATTTTGTTCCTTTCAAAGTAATACCCACCAGATATTATACACTTGTGCCAACGTTTTCTCCAATCCTCGAAGCACTTTCAAAAATCATTTTTTGTGATCTTGTTCAGCTCCTCCTTCGATGCCGTCTTTATCTCCTCAATCGTAGCGTAATGTCATCCTTTCATAGGGCTCTTCAGTTTCGGAAACAAGAAAATTCACAGGGGGCCAGATCTGGAGAACATGGCAGTTGCGTCATTATTAGTGTGTTGTTTTTGGTCAAAAATGGCAAAAGCCAATTTTTGTCCTTCCACAAATCCGGGCGCTTCTGGCGGATTGCTTCGCGCAACTTGCGCATATTAACTTGCAGGTAATATTTCTTATTGACTGTTCGACCCTGTGGCAAGAGCTCATAATGCACCACGCCCCTGGAATTGAAGAAAACTGTAAGCAAAACCTTCACATTCGACCGAACTTTGTGCGCTTTTTTCGGTCTTGGCTCGTGGCGGAGCTTCAATTGGGATCATAGAGTTTTGATTTCCATGTTATAATCATAAACCTATGATTCGTCACCAATTATGACCATCTAGAGCAAATTAGGGTCATCGCTGACAGAGTCCAACAGCTCCTTAGCAATGTTATTGCGATGCTGTTTTTGGTCAAAATTGAGCAAAAATCGAGGATGAGCCAAAACACGTGCAAGCAAAGCAGATGTCAAAAATGAACTGATTATTCAAAATGGCCTTACTTATCGGCATAAGTAAGACTCATGAGTACCAATATAACGCCACAAAAAGATCGAAAATCTAATATACGTATCCCGCGGAAATTCAAAATTCGCCATAAATTGTTTTATCACAAATTAACCCGCGGAAATTCAAAAAGGTTTTATATTACCATAAATTGTTTGATCATAAATTAGTAAAAACTTCTTATAAATAGTAAATCTCCCAGCAAAATTTTTATTATAAGCCACGTTTGGTGTTAAATTTTCGCCAGCGATAGGACTCATTTTCTATTCGGTAGATGTGTCAATACGTGGGCTACTATATATATTTCTGGCCTAATAATGAAAATGCGAATATTTGTCAACGAAAAAGGTTTTATTGTTTTTCAAAATATTCTCCATCAAGATTTATACACTTTTGCATGCGCTCAAACCAATTTTCGAAGCACTTTTTCCACTCCGATTGAGACACCTCCAAAACATGGTTTTTGAATGCTTCAACAGCATCTTCTGGCGACGAAAATCGTTGACCACGCATTTTTTTCTTGATGTGTGGGAATAAAAAGAAGTCATTGGGTGCCAAGTCAGGGCTGTACGGAGGATGACCCATCAATTCGACGTTTTGTCCGGTCAAAAAGGCGCTGGTTTGAGCCGATGTGTGAGAGCTCGCATTGTCATGGTGCACAATGATTCGACTTCTCTTGTTCGTTTTTCGAATTTCTCCGAAGACTTCAGGCAAACAAATGGTGGTGTACCACTCAGAATTGACCGTCCTACGTTGCACAAGCGGAACAGTCGCCACATGACCAGTTTTGCCAAAGAAACAAGCGACCATTTGCTTCGAAGTGCTTCTTCCACGAACAACTTTCGTTGGATTTGACTCGTCTTGGAAGACCCACACGGTCGATTGCTGTTTTGTTTCGGGCTCATACGCATAGATCCATGATTCGTCACCTGTGACGATCTTATAAACGTCTTTTGAAGCACCGCGATTGTATTTTTTCAGCATTTCTTTACACCAATCCACACGAGCCTTTGTTTGAGCGATTGTCAAATTGTGCGGGATCCAACGAGAACAAACCTTTTTTACGGCCAGGTGTTCATGCAATATCGAATGTATGCTGGTGGGAGAAATGCCTAGGCATGCCTCTATCTCACGGTATGTCACATGACGGTCTTGCATTATCAGTTCACGTACGGCATCGATGTTTTCTGGAACAACGGCTGTTTTTGGACGACCTTCACGGAATTCGTCTTTGAGCGAGCGTCGGCCACGATTGAATTCGTTGTACCAGTTTTTCACAGTGCTATAGGATGGTGCTTCATAGCCATACAAAGATTTAAGTTCATCGATGCACTCTTGTCGTGATAATCCACGTCGAAAGTTGTGAAAAATGATCGCACGAAAATGTTCACGAGTTAATTCCATTTTTTTTCCAAATTGATTTTTTCAAGTCACTGTAAACAACACAAATGATAGTCGTACGTCAAAACGTTCTGAGTACGTTTATGCTAAAAAATGTCAAACTTTCCAATGGAAATGTCAGATCGCACCTGGCAACACTTAGTGTTGCCTAGGCCAGAAATATATATAGTAGCCTACGTAAGCAAAACTAACATAACATATATGGGGCACTGAAAATACACAACTAACTGTGGAAAAGCCATTGTATGCACTTTTTTTTTTGAACTGTCACTTTTTAGTGCTAGGAGCTAAAATAATACATGCAAAATTTTTGCTTTATTGCACAATAAGTTTCAAGGATGCGTAATTTCAAACTGGTCTTAATTGGCCTCCAAAAATGTGCAATTTGATGCCATTAGACTTTTTCTTGTAGATATACGGAAAAAGGTAGACCTATACGTACATATATACGAAGATAATTTTTATAATTTAGAGCATTTAGAAGTGATGACTGAATAATAGTCATTAAAAATTATTTTTAAAAAATCGGATCCTACAAGAAGACACGTGGCAGTTTTTCAAATAATTTTACTTTGAGTGTTAAATGGTAAAAGTCTAGTAATAAAACATAGAAAAATTATTTGTAAAAATATGAAAATATGTGAACGATTATTTCTAATAAACAGACATCCTTTTGTATGAGAATATTCGTCCAGTGGCGTCCCATTAGGAATTATTTTTACTACAATAACCTAATTTTTGTATAATATTCTTTTAATTTTTAAGCTCTCCATATAAAGGTTTTTCGAATAAGAATGATATGATTTCTTTTCAAAAAAAAACACACTATTTGTTGAGGAAATTCGAATATTTTTTATTAAGTGTTAAGTGCAATCGATACAATTAAGTTCTGAATAAAACGCCATTCAAATTGTTTCCACGACTTCTTTTGCAGGAACGAATTCGATAAACCCAATTTTCGAGCACTTCTTCCACTAAATCAAGTCGTATGTCATGAATATAGCACGTTCAATATTGACTTCTAAGGCTTGCAGAGAGTCTGGTTTATGGCTAAAGACCAATGACTTCAAATAACCCCACAAGAAATAGTCTAATGGTGTTAAATCACAACTTCTTGGAGGGCACTAAATGTCACAATTTCTTTAAATAATTGAATCTGCAAACTTTTCTCGCAATAATTCGGTTGTTGCACGTGCTGTGTGGCACATAGCCCCGTCTTGTTGGAACCAGATGTTGTCAAGATCAACCTCTTACAATTTCAGCCATAAAAAATTGGTTATCATCGATCTATACCGATCTCCATTGATAGTAACGGTGTTACCAGCTTCATTTCGAAAGAAGTACATTCCACCAGACCAAAAACCACACCAAACAGTCAATTTAGGTGAATGTAATGGGTGTTCATAAATAATTTGTAGATTTTCTTCGCATGAGAATCGACAGTTTTGTTTATTTACCGCACCACTCAGAGGAAAGTGAGCCTCATCGGAGAAGATGATTTTCTTTAAAAAATCAGCAAATTCACGACGTTTACGGTGGTCCAATGGCTTCAGTTCTTGAATGATAACAATTTATCAAAGTCCGCTACGTTGTGGTTTGAGATAGTCCCAATTCTTGACAACGTCTTGGAATCGACAAATTGAGGTCTTCAGCAACACTTGCCTGAACGGCAGCAATATTTTCCTTACTTCGAGCGGTTCTTTGTCTTATTAGCACTTGAATATTATGTAAAGAAAATGTATGCTCGAAATTTTTAACAATAGCGAGCACAGTTGGACGATTATTACGACCACAAAATGGCAAAAGCGCACGAAAAGTTGCAATTGGAGAACGATTAATTTGATAATAAAATTGAATAATTTGTAAACATTATTCTTGCCTATATTTCTCCATGATAGAATTGTAAACATTACTGAATATAATGAAAAAAAAAAGACAGATCATGACATATTACAAATGGCCGAAACGTCACTAAAAAATCATATCACTCTTATTGAAAAACCCTATACTTGATTAAGCTTGAAATCTTAAACTTAGTTTTATTCTGTAATATTAAAAATAAAATTTTTGATCTTTTCATCGGAGCTAAATTAAAATTTTTTGTTAAAGAAATTTTTAAATTCATTTTTTTTTAAATTATTTTTTAATATTTTATAAATGAAAATAATTATATTTATTAGTTTTTTTTTCGATATTTTTTATTATAAAATTAAAATAATTGTAAATTCATATATTCAGGTCATATGTCAATTAGACCAGATTGTTATGAGTAACATTTTCGAAAATAATTATTTAGTATTCAAGTCAATCTAACAAAAATATTTGTTATTCATCGCATATAAGTTGAATATTAATTAAATATTAAATTACAAAATAATAAAAATTGTTGGATTAGTAGAAATTAGTCCTTTATATAATATGTGTAACTTTATGGATACGGGAATTGTTAGTTAGGATATTATTGTGGGCTGTAAGGTTATTGGAACTGACTTGTATTAAGTTTCTTAGAATTATGATCATATAAAGTTGTATCAATAAAAATTAATGTTGTTTTGTCATGTAATATTATCTGTTAATTATTTGAATTCATATACAAACATCTTTGCTTAGTCAAAGGACTAACTGTCCGAACACATTGAATTGTATCTATTTCCAAAAGGTTATTTCTATTATTATCAAAAGATTACACAACACATTCATAAATCAATAATATTAACTATCAGAATCGAATAGAGAAACCATTTCGTACAAAGTATATTTCCAGTAAATTTACCTCAAACTGATAATATTACTTAATTTGGCATAATAAAACCTAGCTTGGTAAATGTACAATATTTCCAAAATAATATTAACATACGAGGGTCGTTCAATAAGTCCTTATAAAAAGATAGAAAAAAACTGTTTTTAAAAATAAAAAAATTTTTATTTTTCAACATAATCTCTTTTTAGCTCTGTACACTTTTCCAACCATTTTTCCAAAATTTTTATCCCGTCCAAAAAATAGGATTTCGGAAGTTCTGCAAAATACTCATCCGTTTGAGCAATGACGTCCTCGTTGGAAGTGAACCGTCGTCCGCCAAGCCATTTCTTCAGATTGGGGAAAAGAAAATAGTCACTCGGGGCCAAATCTGGTGAATAAGCGGGATGCTGCAACAATTCCATTCTCAATTCCACAATTTTGGCCATGGAAACAGCGCAGGTGTACACACGCGCATTGTCCTGATGCAAGAGGATTTTTTTCTTCTTCAGATGGGGGTGTTTCTCTTTGATTTCCTCGCTCAACCGTTGAAATAACGACGCGTAATACGCTTCTGTTATTGTTTTTCCTTTTTACAAGTAGTCGATAAAAATGATGCCCTGCGAATCCCAAAAGGCACAGTTGTTGCCTTCTTCGGAGCCCGTTCACCCTTGAAAATCCACTGTGATGACTGTCTCTTAGTTTCTGGAGTGTAGTAGTGTATCCAGGTTTCGTCCACAGTGACATATCGACGAAGGAATTCGTCGATATATGTGCCAACATAGCCTCAGAGTCCACTACACGATTGCGCTTATTCTCCTCTGAGAGCAAACGCGGCACCCATCTTGCCGAAATTTTTTTCACAGCGATTTTTTATGCAAAATTGAAGCGACTGTACCTTGTGATATGCCCGCGGCCTCAACTAATTCGCGCACTTTAATTCGCCGATCGTTCAAAATCAGATCGTGGATTTTGCCGATGATTTCAGGAGTAGACAGCTCAACTGGGCGTCCTGAACCATGTTCATCTTTTGTGGATGAACGACCACGTTTAAATTCATTCACCCAATTGTAAACCGTCGCAAACACAGGTGCAGATGTGCCATAAACTGCATCCAACTCAGCTTTGATTTCTTTCGGGCTTAAGCCTTTCAAATGGAGATGTTTGATGGCAGCCCTAAACTCGCTTTTTTCCATTGTTATGCACAAATAAATGTCGTTCACTTTAATCGACGATAGAAATTGACCTACGTTATGGATCGAGCTGAAATTTTGACAGCTTTCCTGTCGACAAAGCTACTTACAAAAAAAATCTTTACCGACGCTATGAACGCAATTTCTCGGATTTTCTAAGGACTTATTGAATGACTCTCGTATTTATAAAATTTTCAAAAATAGTCTAAGGATATTATTTAAACTGAAACTGTTTCTTTGTATTTATTGAAATCTTATCGTGGAAAATTCAGGCAAATAATATAAATTGAAACAATATCTCACCTGATCTGTACATAATATTTTCTTATGGAAAATAACGATCGATTCATTAAATAATTTTTTTTGAAATTTATAAAAAAAATAATACAAAATTGAAAAATCGATGATATTATTTACAATACATTTGGTATCATCGTTAAATTTCCAATCGATATATAAATAAGAAATTCATAAGTTGAAAAGTATCAGTAGATAGTAAAGTTCAAATTATAGAATATTATTGATTTAATGCTTGTGTGCAAAATGTATGGAAGAATTTCTTATCAAAAGGATAACTTCAGTGGAAAGTAAAGTTCAATTTATCAAACAAATTTTTCCATTTAATCAGAAAAGTTCATCTTTTTTTAAACGGAAATTTTCCAACCAAACATTTTATAACAAATTCTAATACTGTGGATATTTTTTTTTTTAAATAGGTACTTTAACTTAAAATAGTATTACTAAAAATCTATCTTGCAGTTAAAAAAAATGTTATTTAATGATTTAATTATATCGCAAAAATAAAACTGTACTGAAATACTTATTTTAAAAATAGCTTTGTATCTTGTAGAAAAGAAAATTCTTTAAAAAAGTTTTCTTAAAATTTTTTTTTCAAAGGATATCGTTCATACTTAATTAAGATTATTTGAATAAAAAAGTACTAAACGGGAAAATTTGTAAATATTTCTAAAAGAAAAATGTAAAAATTATTTGCTCAAGGAAAAATATTCAATTTAAAAACGCATTCTTTTCAAATTTTTTTTTTTTTTTTAAATACGAGGGTCGTTCAATAAGTCCTCAGAAAATCCGAGAAATTGCGCTCGTAGTGTCGGTAAAGATTTTTTTTTTGTAAGTAGCGACAGGAAAGCTGTCAAAATTTCAGCTCGATCCATAGCGTAAGTAAATTTCTATCGTCGATTAAAGTTAACGACATTTATTTGTGCATAACAATGGAAAAAAGCGAGTTTAGGGCTGTCATCAAACATCTCCATTTGAAAGGCTTAAGCCCGAAAGAAATCAAAGCCGAGTTGGATGCAGTTCATGGCACATCTGCACCTGTGTTTGCGATGGTTTACAATTGGGTGAATGAATTTAAACGTGGCCGTTCATCCACAAAAGATGAACATCGTTCAGGACGCCCAGTTGAGGTGTCTACTCCTGAAATCATCGACAAAATCCACGATCTGATTTTGAACGATCGGCGAATTAAAGTGCGCGAATTAGTTGAGGCCACGGGCATATCACAAGGTACAGTCGCTTCAATTTTGCATGAAAAATTGTCTGTGATAAAAATGTCGGCAAGATGGGTGCCGCGTTTGCTCTCAGAGGAGAATAAGCGCAATCGTGTAGTGGACTCTGAGACTATGTTGGCACTCTTTCATCGCAATCCTGCCGAATTCCTTCGTCGATATGTTACTGTGGACAAAACCTGGATACACTACTACACTCCAGAAACGAAGAGACAGTCATCACAGTGGATTTTCAAGGGTGAACGGGCTCCGAAGAAGGCAACAACTGTGCCTTTTGGGATTCGCAGGGCATCATTTTTATCGACTACTTGTAAAAAGGAAAAACAATAACAGAAGCGTATTACGCGTCGTTATTTCAACGGTTGAGCGAGGAAATCAAAGAGAAGCACCCCCATCTGAAGAAGAAAAAAATTCCTCTTGCATCAGGACAATGCGCGTGTGCACACCTGCACTGTTTCCATGGCCAAAATTGTGGAATTGAGAATGGAATTGTTGCAGCATCCCGCTTATTCACCAGATTTGGCCCCGAGTGACTATTTTCTTTTCCCCAATCTGAAGAAATGGCTTGGCGGACGACGGTTCACTTCCAACGAGGACGTCATTGCTCAAACGGATGAGTATTTAGCAGAACTTCCGAAATCCTATTTTTTGGACGGGATAAAAATTTTGGAAAAACGGTTGGAAAAGTGTACAGAGCTAAAAAGAGATTATGTTGAAAAATAAAAATTTTCTTTTTTTTTAAAAACAGTTTTTTTCTATCTTTTTCTAAGGACTTATTGAACGACCCTCGTACATAATTTTTTATGCACAATTGTTATTTATTTTTTTTTTAAATTAAAGATTTTACATTATTTTTGATGACAAGAAATTTTCTCTTTTTTTTAAAAAAAAAAAACTATACAAAAAGTATTGGAAAACTTTTAAAATTAATTTTCTTTTTTCTTAATCCTTTGGAAATTTGGAATTATTAAAATAATGCCTAAGCTCAATAAACATTCTTCCTGTCTTAGAAATACCTTACATATAAACCCCCTTTCTATCTTAGAGACTTCTTCTAATCCTCTCAAAAATCTTCGAAATAAATTCCTCCAAACCCTAATCATCAATTGTATTTATTCCTAACAATCGACTGATCTATTGAAGTCTTTTTAGGTAAAAAATATTACTATTTCAGTGCCGCAATTTATCTTGGTCACTCAAGAGGATCCTTACCTACACTCATTCCTTTGGAATAAAATCATTTCTTACAAACCGTTATTTCCAAATAAATAAAATTAACTATTAAGAAAAGAATTATTTTTGTGCTCCCATTCCTATTATATTTATAAATCTAGTATTCAAATCTGACCTAACCGCTTTTTTGCTATGAGAGTGGTATGATAAGTCAGTGATAAATAAAATTAAAACTTAATTAAATGAACAAAAATTAATTTATTTACTTTATTCAATGGTATTCTAACTTCGTTCAATCATCCGTATAGTACTAGTATTTAAAATCGGCAAAATAAATCTCAGTTTCGGTTATAACTTCAGAATTGGACGCAAATTTCCTTCGAAGAAACCATTTTTGTCTTTATTGGTCCATTGTTTTGACTGAAAATTGGTTTCTGGTGCATAATTGTAAATCCATATTTCATCAACTATTACGAATTGATGGAAGAATTCATTTGGATTTCATTTAAAAGTATGCAAACACTCCATTTTAGTCTTTATACAAACACATTTCTCATCAGGTATCAGTAGTCGCAGCACCCATATCGTTTTGAGCTTCTTCATTATCAAAATTATATGTGAGATGTTGTCTGAATGTTCTTTTAAGATGTTCACCATGTCATGTATAACATACATGTTCACTCAACGTTCTTTAAAAATGATACAATATATAAGATCAATTATTTCTGCGATAATAACCTAAATTATATGTTCTGGATGATCAGTGTAAGACCACAATAAAATTCATTAAACTACATCTGAATCCTCTTTACAATAGTGATGAGTCTACTGAATATTTTTTAAACTAAGTTTTGATTTTATATATTGTTTATTTACTCAAAAAAAATATAGTTCGATTAAGACATTAAAATCAATTTTTGCCGTAGTAATAAAAAAATACCAACCTTGTCTGCTTTCAAAAGCTGTCAAAACTAAACTAATAAATAGAAGTTTATGAAATTTTTTGCCAAATCTTTTTAAAAATGATAAATATTAAAAGAAATGTCGTTTTATTGATATCGACTAAATCTCTTATATTTATTACTGAATTATCATATCAGGCTCGTATATATGCAGATAAAAATAGATTCTTCAAAAATTTCTCCAAACCAAAATAAAAACTCTTCAAAATAAATTTACCAAGTGAATAATAAAAATTAACCAATGCAAATGTATCTACAAGACTTCAACTCTTCCCCAAGAAATATATTTTTTCATATAGGAGTATCTAAAAGGCAAACAAATAGTAGACAAAATAAATTTAGTTTATTAATTAGGACTGAACTTGACTATCAAATCGACATATACTCGTAAAACTTAAAATACTAGAACTTAACAGACAATACTGTCAATTTTTTCGACTTCTAAATAACTATTTTAATATTGCTATAAACAGTAAAGAGTTTTTATACAATATATACTGAAACATTTATGAACTTACGGACTATAAATCTGAACTCTATTAAGCCTTTTAATTTCCGTTAAATCTACTCATTCTGTAGTATTATTAATCTCCTTTTTATATACAGAATAGTCTTATTGATTGTGATCTTAAAATACCAATTTTTCATAATGTCAATAATTCTCACTATAGAAAGTTTCATTCTCGTATTTCCAATCATATTTATTCTCTTATTAAAGAGTTTAGAAATACACTTTGATACCAAGTAACGCAGATATTTTGACTACTTACTCTATTGTATAATTTACGAGGTCTGTTCAAAAATATCGAATTTTGTGGATTTTCAAAAATTATTTATTTATTTATGAATATCTATATTGTCCCCTTCAAATTAATCCCCACCAGATATTATGCACTTGTGCCAACATATTCTCCAATCCTCGAAGCACTTCAAAAAATCATTTTTTATGATCTTGTTCAGCTCCTTATTCGATGCAGTCTTTATCTCCTAAATCGTAGCGTAACGTCATCCTTTCATGGGGCTCTTTGGTTTCGGGAATAAGAAAAAATCGTAGGGGGCGATGATATCCCATTTTATATTAAAAATAATTTTAACTATACCAGGTGTATAAGCCTAAATCCGCTGTATTTTAGTCAACAAAAAAAACACATGTTTTTTCATAGATAGCAAAAAGAAATTTATTCAAAATACTTGCCCTCGCTAGCTATACATTTTTTCCATCTCTTGGGCAATTTGGGGATATCATGCCAAAAAAATTCCTTCTCTTTCGAGGCAAACCACTAATCAAGCCATTTTCGGACGTCTTCGTAAGAATCGTGGTGCTGCTCAGCGAGGGGAATATTAGTTTGTTGTTTTTGGCCACAAATGGCAAAAGCCAATGTTTGTTCTTGCACAAATCCGGGCGTTTATGGCGGATTGCTTCACGCAACTTGCGCATAACTTGCAGGTAATATTCCTTATTAAACGGTCTACCCTGTGGCAAGAACTCATGATGCAGCACGCACCTATAATCGAAGAAAACTGTAAGCAAAACTATCACATTCGACCGAACTTGGCTCGTGCGGCAGCTTTAATGGGGATGATTGAGCTTTGGTTTCCCTGTCATAACCATAAACCCATGATTCGTCTGAAGCAATTTTGGGTCATCGCGGAGATAGTACAACAGCTCCTTAGCAATGTTAATGCGATATTGTTTTTGGTCGAAATTGAGAAAAAATCTAAGACGAAGCAAAGCAGCGGTCAAAAACTAACTGAACTTATCGGCATAAGTGAGAGACATGAGTACCAACATAACGCCACAAAAAATCGAAAATACGTAATCCACGGAAATTCAAAATTCACGATACTTTTGGAACAGACCTCGTATGTAGATAAATTGTTAAATTTGCTGAAAAAAAATCTGCTTAATAAAAATTATTCTATTCTTTATTTATTTAGTAACTCATTTCAAGTTTCTTGTAAAATCAGAAATCCAATCTCGAATTCTTAAAATTTTCCAGTATGTCAGAAAAATTTATTTTCCATTAAAAAAAAAGAATTTGAAAAAGAAAAACGTTTTACCATGAAATACATAAATTTAAATTATTGACAAATCGTAAGAAAATTGATAAATCGTGAGAATGAGTTATTTCCAGAAATTATTAATATTTATACTTTCAAAGGTAGAATATTCATTATTACCTTAAATCCTCATAAGTATATTAAATCTGATTTTGTTATTTATTAGCAATATGAATATATCCTATTCCATAAAATATCTTTAGATTTACCAGTTTTTTGCCCTTTTTACTAAACAACATTTATCGATGTATCCCCAAAAGATTTTTCAAATCCCTTTGCTTAAAGGAACATTTCAAATTTTACATTTTACCAATAAACTTATTGACTGTTTTCCTTTTGTAATGAACCTTTATCAATTCATTCGAGGATACGTTCAAGAATTTCTCTTCTTTTATCATAAATCATAATTTTCGGATTACATTCCGGAATCAGTAATTTCCTTTTCATTTAAGTTTTGGTCCTTTACCAAGAAAAATACACACATTTTTTTTTCCTAAAGGGACTATACTTTTACAATTTTCACAAAATTTACGTTTAAAAAAAAAACTCCATGCATCAATTTATTTATTTATTTATTTATTTATTTTGTTTTTGTTCGTTTCCTTTTTCACATTTCAATCGTATTTTTAAGGATTTCATATAAATAACATTTGAAGATTCTTTTGACGTTTTCGAGAGTTTTATCTTTGTATCGAAAATCCTTCAAATTATTATTGATTCAGTGTATAGCATTTGATTTTTCATTTAATTTATTTTCCCTTAATCAATCATATTTTATTCCCAATTTTTTTTTAAATATTATTTTTTTGGAAAAACAATTTTTTAAAGGGATTTTTACATTTTCCAATTAACTATTTAATTCTAGTAAATAAAATGTAATTCTATTCTGACCCCATTGTAATTTGCAGGAGGAAGCCTTTGTTTTTATTTTCCGTTTTACTTAAGATCAACTTTATAAAATATAATTAATTTGAAAAATAAACCTTCAAATTATATATTAAAATTTAGAAATTCATCGAATATTTGTAATAATCTTTAATACAATATATCCTTTTATCCAACAATATAAAAATAAAAAAAAAGAATGCCATAACGTGTATCGGAAAATTATTCCAAATTAATATCAAATTTTAAAATGAAAATTTATACTAAAAATGTATTAAAATAATAACTACTTTGGTTCTAAAGATTACTTATTTAACTAGTATTTTGAAGGTACTTCCCCGAAATAAGAATCTTCGATCCCTTTCAAAATAGTTTCATTGCGAATCGCTGTTTACCCTCTTTAAGTAAAATTGTGTATATTTCTCGTTATAAAAGGATTTGTTCTCGTTATAAAAAGTTACGTTCTATAATTATAAGCATCTTATTGAAGAACTTATTGTATAGTATCTTTATTAGAAAATCATTTTTAAAAGACAAGAAAAATATTTTAGTGTTACTGTCTGTGAAAAGGTTTTTTTTTACAAAGCATAGAATGGGATCAAGAATACTACCCTGCGGAATACCAAAATGCAGTTTCGGTTTTGTTACTATTTTATTTAAATTTTTTTTTACATCAACATAATTACCTTCATAGTAGTCCCCTTGGGCAGCTAAACATCGGTGGAGGCATTGCTTCTACTTTTCAGAGTTGTGGTGGCGGGCTTCAATCAGCTTCTCGGTTACACTCCTTCAGATATTATCAATAATTTTTGCTGTTTGGAAGAAAAAAAAGTTACATGGACTTAGATGACCCCAACCCACAAAAAATCTCTATTCTAGAAAAAGCTCATTAATGGAAAGGAATATGTTAGTGAAGGGGGGGGGGGTGGGGGGTAGGTGGTGTATTATCATGGATCATCCGAGCACTTTCGCAGACCTCATTCGTTCTATATTTTCATCAGTTTTCAATGTTGAACTGAGTAAAGTTTGCTATCCAATGCTGTTAGGACCTCAAAAACTCCTTACAGAATTTTGTGCTCTTTATAAGGAATGTTCCCTGAAGGCTTATTGAAATTTTGCGTAAGTCAAACTAGTCTATTCAACTTCGCTGCTTAGCGATATTGAGACGGTCCTAGAAGAGTGACTTTTTTTTTATGTTTAGATTAATGAGGTACAGGAAGAAACCTTCAAAAGGTACTCGCCTGGAAGACCTTCTACCTACCAGACGAGTTATGGGGGATTTTTACCTTGCTAAAACCGAACCTGTACCTCTACCCTTGCTCCCGGAACGATGTTTCCCTGGCGGCACTCTTTGTAAATACTACTTCGCCGGGGCGTTCTTATTTGATATTACTACTGTCCCGATATTATGACGCCTCGCGGCCTATTCTTCGTACGTGCTCCGAAGATCCTTGATTAAAGATTCCGCGTACTCTGCAACTCTGTTCCAAGCCGATTGGCTCTTCAGCATGCACTCCACTATGTTTTCTGGACCGATGGAACGATCCAGATTTTTCTCCAGATCTGCCCGTGTCCCCTCGTAGAAGGGGCATTGGAAGAATACGTGTTCTGCATCTTCGATCACATCGCGGCAGTGATGACAATTTGGGGAGTCATTTCTTTTGAATCTGTGCAAGTATGCCCGAAAGCATCCATGCCCAGTCAAGAGTTGGGTGATGTAATACCCGGCCTCCCCGTGCACGCGATGACCCATTTGGTGACACCTGACCCTTCGTCGAGCTGTCCCATCTCTCTTGCCAGAGGCAAAGACTCTCGGATCTCTCCTCTTCACAAAGGACCTTTCGCCGCTTTTCCTTCTTCCTACGATATTGGCGTTCACGATCTCCTGCCAGGGTGTCGATGGGTGGGCATGATGCCACGATGTTGACCGCATCGTGTGATACCGTTCGGTATGCTGACGCCACTCTGATCGCTGAGAGCCGCTGGACTGATGAGATTGTCTTGCGGTATGTTGTTTACTCTAGCGATTTCGCCCACACTGGTGCTCCGTATAGCAGGACAGAGGTAACTTCAGTTGCCAGTAGTCGCCTTCGGATTTGCCTGGGGCCTCCGATATTGGGCATTATCCGCGAAAGCGCGCCCTGTACTGCTGATGCCTTTCTGCTGATGCTGGAGATATGCTCCTTTTAGTTGAGTCTGGCATCCAACACTACTCCTAGATACCGGATGTAGGGTAGCGACTGGATGTCGTGGTCGCCTACTCTTATGGTGATGGTCTTCATTTTCTTCCGGCTACTCACAAGGAGTGCCTCAGTCTTATTTTTCGCCAAAGACAGGTCTGCCGATGTCATCCACTGTCCTATCCTCCGGATGGTGGTGGAGAATGCGGCTTCCAGTTCCTCCAGGTATTTGGCTACAAGGACAACCGCTACGTCGTCCACGAAAACCATGAGTGTTGTGTTCGGCGGTAATTCCAGATGGAGTATGCCATCGTACATGACGTTACACAAGAGTGGCGCCTCCCGTGACCCTATACTCCGCTGGTCCCTCCTCCGTCTCGAAGTGTAGTAGTCGGTCACTGAAGTATTATCTGCCCATCTTCGTAGGTAGTAGGGCACCCCCATGTTCTCAACAGCATCCTAGAAGAGTGACTAATGAACAAGTAATGTTTAGAGGGAGTAAGTACTATTGCCGGATAATCAGTCTTATTACATTTCAAATACTCCTCGGATTTTATGCACAGTCGTGACGGAATAAAATCACCCAAAAGCAAGCCCCAATAAAAAATAATTTTAAAAACTACTTTTAAAATACAACAATTAAATAATAAAAGTTTTTTTAAAAAAAATTCCCCCCTAATCAATACTACTTAACACATACTGTAAAAATCTAATCTAAGAAATGCTACAATCTAAAAAGGACTTTTCCTTTTCACTATATAAAAATTTATTAAAATTCTCACATCTATAAGGCGCAATTTTTTTTTTTTTTGCATAAAATAATTCTATTTTTATGTAAATTTTCAACACAGCATGTTTTTATCTTTTCATCTTTACTACGATTTGTCCTTATTACATATTCTGTATCATCAAAACCGCCTCTTTATTCTTTATTTCGGTATATATTGCCAAAATACCTGCACGTTTTTATTCCAAAATAAGGAAACACAAATTATTCCAATATAAAAATAATAGAAAATAAAAGAAAAAACTATACTTCGAAAATAAGATATGCTCCACATGGGGGGCTTCTGTACTACTGTTAAAAAAAAATAGATATCCAGAAAATTGTAACTTGACATATTTTTAATAGGTTTTTTTTGGTATTTTCAAATTTTTCTCCCTCGACTTTTCTTTTCTATTTACAAATATACCTACTACTTTTTCAGATATAATGAAAATTCGAACAATTGGAAATGTTGATATATTTTTAAGCTAATTGATAATAGAATTCCGTGCATAAAATGAAACCTAAGAAATGAGAATTTTTAACATTGACACAATAAAATTGCTATAAATTTTCACTAAAGTTCACATTTAAATATTCTAGCAACATCAAAAAAAAATTAAAAAAAAAAAAAATGATGGATAAATGAAAGGACGAGTGGTAAATTTTTACTCCCCCATTCTTAGATTAATTTTTGTATATCTCATAGAAGACTATTTTTAATTATTTTAATGCCGTATTTTAAAAATGTTGAAAAAAAAATACAAATTTTTCTATTTGGTCTTTGTGACATATCTCTATGGACTTATGGTAAGTGGAAGGAGCTAAAATCCTTTGACACTTGATATAATGAGAAATTTCCTTAACCTAATTTTAATTGATATTCTACAAAATAGTAGCTAAATACCTGAGATATAAAATACCCAAGATAATATTTTTTCTTCTTCAGCTTGTCTTTCGGATTTTACCATAAGTAATTCGAGTGGAATTTATAAAGTAGACTGAAAAGTAAATGGTTTGAAAATGTTCTAATTAATTATAAAAGAAAAAAAATTTCACAGACTTTAAAATAAAACCATTTCTATTCTTTCAATTATAATTGTTGCCATCTTAACTGGATGTTACCATTTTTATCGTCTACCCGCTATATTTTGTGATGAGCTATTAACATTATCGCCGTCTACCAAACTTTCAACTTTTTCAAAAAATTTTCGGCATCAACATGGAAAAAAAATTCCTGCGAGAACATCAAATTGAATTTTAGAAATTTAATCAATCTTTAATTTGTTAAAATTGATTTAGTTATTTATTCATCTTATAGGCACTACAAACAACCCTTTACGGGTCTATTTAGTAGAACCGGCTCAGCACCGGTTCTTTACCCTTAAATCTCTGTTAAATGAGTTTTCAGAGAAGATAACTTTTACAGGCGTATGAGAAGTGTCCTAGCCTAGATATTTTTATATTATCCCACAACATAAAAATATAGTTTCATTCGGTCCTCATTTTCATACACAGGCCCATAAATCTTCGAAGAACCTTTACCTTATATCATAGTCTATTTTTTAGGTAGCATTCACGTACGTTAGGGTCAGGCACCCTCATCCTTTTTCGAATTTTCTTTTGGTCGCTCTTCTTTTTCTTTAACCAATTTTTTTCCAATTTTTTGTAAGCCTTCCTATTCTCTAGCCTACATTATTTCCCCCTGGAGAAATTCACACATTTAAGTTCCTCCAGTTTAAATATACCTTACAACATGAATTTTTTTTTGTTATATTTGGGTGGAAAAGTGATAGTGGCACGATAAAGAATAACTAATACCCCCTCCCCCCCCCCCCAACCTATCAGGTGTTATAATTTACTACCAAGTTTCGTGGTTTATTATGACAGTATCATTATAGAAGCGGTATTCAAAGTATTGTCCTTCGTTATCCACTACTTTTTGACATCTTTCTGGTAATGATCGGATACCGTATCGAAAAAATTCTTCTTCTTTAGATTCGATGAAAGAATCGATCCAATTTTTGGTCATTTCGTAGTTATCAAAGTGCTGCTCTGACAAGCCATGCGTAATGGATCGAAACAAATGATAATGAGATGGGGCAATGCATGGTGAATATGGCGGGTGAGGCAGAACTTCCCATACCTCCCATGGGATCTTGCATTGTCGTGGAGCAAAATGACTTTGTCGTGTCGATCTTTATATTGCGGCCGCTTTTCTTGTAATGCTCTGTTCAAACGTATAAATTGTCGTCTGCATACGTCCCCAGTGATGGTTTCACCCGGTTGGAGGAGCTCATAATAAATAACACCCAGCTTATCCCACCAAATACACAGTAAGAGCCCGATTCATGACCGGGCAAGCCCCACGATTTTCTACTTTTAGGATTGTCGTAGAGTACCCACTTCTCGTTACCAGTGACGATTCAATGCAGAAATCCCTTCCTTGCCTGCCGTTGAAGAAGAATCTCACAGGTGACTAAACGCCGTTCGACGTTCCTTGGCTTCAACTCATGTGGAACCCACGTTCCCGGTTTTTGTACCATTCCTATGGCAGTCAGGCGTTTTCCGACCGTCGAAAAGTCAACTCCAAGCGATGTGAACAACTCCCGGAGTGTTTGGCACGGGTCTTCATCGAGCAACGTCACCAAATCTTCATCTTCGAACTTTTTCGGCTGTACGGGACGTTCCATGTCTTCCATATCAAAATTTCCATTTTTAAACCGCGCAAACCACTTTCTGCAAGTTTGCTCAGCAAGAGCATGTTCGCCGTAGACATTCACTTAAATACGATGACTTTCCGCGACACTTTTCTTCATGTTGAAGTAATTGAGTAACACTCCCCGCAAAAACGATTTTTCAGGCACGAACTTCGACATGTTTGACACTGCGCAACAAGTGCTACTGACACTATAACAAAATGTCATATAGTGGAAAAGTTGCGTTATGTCAGTAGCTTGTGGGAGATTATTTACTTTTGTATGTGTAACTATGGATAGTTGGCTAACGCCATCTCTTGTAAAACGCTACGAATTAACACCTGGTACAATCCTACAACACTAGTCTGCCAGCATGTACTGTTACTCTCTCCTCTTGTGAAGGTTCTTGTTAACCTATTGGAGACAACAACTCTAGGACTTCACGTCCGCACTAAAAAAAAATATCTTTTGGAGTTTAAAGACACACAAAATTTAAAACTGTCCAGAGGCTAAAAGGGGCCAAGACTATATATCTAATAGCAGATATTCATATGCAAATACAATTGCAAATGACCGTATCTGAAGAAAAATCTAAACACTGTTTCGGGGGTGCAATTCGCAGAATTCTGTAAGATATCCCTTCGGAAGCTCAAACGGGTAATTGTTTCGAATTCAGGGTAATCTAATGAATGACATAGAATTTGAGGTGATTTGGTTTTTATTTAAGGCACTCAAATTTATAGGCATTAAGATTGGTACCGATTTTATTATTTTAATGGAGTAAAATGGGGAAATCGACCTGACTCGACCTTATGACATCCTTTTAATTAGTTTTTTTCATCTTGGGGAATAAAAAGAAATAAAATACTAAAATCAACTGAGCAAGAGAGCTGAGCAATTCAAGAAATCTCTATTTTCCTCTTATTGCTCAGCTCTCCTGCTCAGTTGATTTTAGTCTTTTATTTTATCATGACGGAGAATCCAAGTTTTCTTCAATATTCCCATTTATGAGTTCTTTATAAACTTTTTTTTTTTAAAAAAAAACTTTACCGATAGTTTATCCTTGGAGCATAATCGACTGTCTGCAGCATTATAAGTGTGTTGTTTTTGGCCAAAAATTTACGTACAAGGAACGATGCGTGAGCGAGCAGGTGCAAAAGCCAATTTTTGTTCTTCCACAAATCCGGGCGTTTCTGGCAGATTGCTATGCGCAACTTACGTATAACTTGCAGGTAATAGTCCTTCTTGATCGGTCTACCCTCTGGTAAGAACTAATGATACAACACGCCCCTGTAATCGAAGAAAACTGTAAGCAAAACCTTCACATTCGACTGAACCTGGCACGCTTTTTTCGGTCTTGGCTCGTGCGGCAGCTTGCATTGGGATGATTGAGCTTTGGTGTCTATTAGTAAAAAAAGCGTGCCAGGTTGAGCTTTGGTGTCATCATTAGTAAAAATCGATTGAGCTTTGGTGTCATCATTAGTAAAAATCGAATGGCACGAGCCAGTCGATATGCTTAAGTCCTCAGCAACTTCTCTAACGATGATTCGACGATTGGCCAATACTATTTTCTTCACTTCATCAATGTTTTCGTCTGTTGTTAACGTGCTCGGGCGTCCGGTACGCTTTTCGTCGTTCACATATTCTTCGCCCTCTGAGAACATTTTGTACCACCGATAAACGGTAGCTTCACCATATGCCATAGTCAACATTCGGAATGCTTCCGCGCAATTAATTTTAATTTTCACACCAAATTTGATACAAATTCTTTGATCCATTTTTTGGGAATGGGCAAAAATCGATGACGAGTCAAAACACGTACAAGCAAAGCAGCTGTCAAAAATTAACTGAACATTCAAAATGGCCGAATTTGTCGGCATAAGTGGTAAACATGAGTACCAACATAACGCGCCAAAAATGCGAAAATCGAATACACATAATTACTTTTTGAAAAGACCTCGTATTCTAAAGGGTCGCGTTGTTACAGGATGAGCTTATAACATATCCTGCTCCTCCAGAAGGAGGTAGCATACAAGTTTTGCGGAGGACAAGTCCTTTTTTTTCATTAATTTTTAGAAGTCCTTTTTTTTCATTAATTTTTGTGTCACTTTCTGTTCGACCGTATGTCAGTATGCCATTTCCTTTGAAAAAATCATTCATTCAGTTTTGTTCTCATTCTTGCTTAATTCCACAAAATTGGCTACACTCTCCAAAGCTACAAAAATTGAATGGTAAAATTTATTTACTATATACTTTACAGAATTATATATGTTAACTCAATTTGATCATAAATAATTTTTCAACAAAATTTCCATTCACAACGAATAAAATTATTTTTTTTCTCGAATTTATTATTTATTCGTAAATTTTTGGTACGAATTTTCTTTAATAGAAGATAACTCCAAGAAAATCTATCTTAACAATAGCCATTAAAGCAATGTGATTTGTTGAATTTTTTAAAATCTGTAATGTTTCCTTTATCTGTTTTTTTTAAGGAATTTGAAATGTTACACTGGTAATAAATAAACTAAAAGAATTTACTTAAATATAGAGTTTTAAAAAAAAATACCAATAAAATAAATTATTTTGATATTGTTACTTTGGAAAAGTATTTTTTATAATAACGAATTATTGGTAATCTTGTACAATAGTATATAAAAAGGGAAAAAACCTGTAATATTTTTAGATAAAATGCACATTTTCTTATTAAGGGTGATTTTTTAAAAATATTTTTGTTTATAGGTTTTCTGATTTTTAAATTAATTTTATTATTTTTTTTAAAATGTTTTTCTTTCCAAAATTAATTGAAAAAAAAACCTCTTTTAACTTTACCAAATTTTGCGTATTTCATATATTTAAAGTTTACACCAAGAAAATGTATATGCTCTAAAGTCTATAGCCATTCAAATATACTCTAAATCTTAACAATAACAAAAGTTAGATCGATATTTTGCTTATATATAATTTCTTATCTAAATAGGAACTAATTCAATATTATCTGTATCTTGTGTATGTAATTCATCAATTTTGTATACGTTGTAGGCTAGGCTATAAATTTTATCCAAATTCTATGATAATACAAGTGTTTAAGTAGAGAATATCTTGCACCCCTAGAGTATACAGCATAGATAAACTGTACAAAACGGAAGAGTTTTAATATATTTACATGACATTTTATAGATTCTCCAACTTCTGAACATTATTTTATCTAATTTGAATAAAACTTTTGTTTGTTTAAAAATTTTTTCATTTAAGATTTTCATATACAAATTAATTATTTCTATAAATTTTTTATTCATTGCAAATTACACAAACTTTTTCAGTTTTTCTTTCATAAGTTGTTTGTAGTAGATACACATACATAAGGCACGAATTTTTGTTAACGATAGTATTCATTTCTATACAATATTTTTGTGTTCGTTAAATTAAATATGAAAAATTTTATTCACGTGCTTTGGGATATACAATATTTTTCCATCTGCGGCAAGAGCAAATAAATTTTTTGGCTGTCCCACCAGTCAGCATGTAACATACAGAGTCGATTTTGTTTGGCCGCCATTTTGGTTTGGATGACATTTGTCTATTGACATTTGACAGACCAGTCTGGGTTGATAACAGTTTATTATGGAATATTTAACGTTTGCAACAATATGTTGGAATTATTAAATCAATTTATTTAAATGAATAATTTTGAAAATATGCATACACTGGGAGATAAAATGAAGACCGGTCCGGGTGACAATTAAGCTAATGTACACCTGAAGAAATTGATGCAGTGAGGCAGGCTATTGCTGAATGTCAGGGTATTTTTTGTCGATGCCGTGCATAATAATTGGAAATATTTCTATTTTGTTTTGTTAAAAATTCTCAAAAACGATTTGGTTTTTTATCTGCAGGTAAATAACCATAAACGGTGGTGAGACTAGGGGGCTCGAACCTTACAGCTCGGTATAGATGACCACCATTTTTGCAGTTAATAAACTGAATAGTCGCTATTGTAGCACTGAGAAACCTCAACTGATACAATGAAGACCACTAAACCCTCGTAGAGTAACTGTTTGGTATGGCATTTGAGCTGGCGGCATCATTGAGGTAGATTTCTTTAAGGATGCTGGAGGCAAAGCTGTAACAGTTACTGGTGACCACTATAGGAACATGTTGGAAAAATTTATTCTACCCAAATTGGATTAATTAAGCCTACAGAACATGTGGTTCTAACCAAAAGGTGTCACATCACACATAGCTCGTTCTATGATGCAAATTTTGAGAAAAAAATTTTCCGGCCGAATAAAGTGATGACAACGACGATCCCCTGATTCGAACCCCTCCAGATTTTTTCGTAAGGGCGTACTTGAAGGAAAAGGTGTGAACTAACAAACCATCCATAACCTCGATGCTTGAGGGCAACATTCAAAATGAAATTTCTGATACAGGGTGGACCATTTAAAAGTTCCATTTTAAAAAGTAAATAAAAAAAAACTAGTGTATGTTTTTTTCAAATTTCCGGTTTTATTAAAAAGATTGAACCTTGAAATTTAAGAATAAAACACAACATCATTTAAATGACTGCCACGGCTGGCGTTACAGTACCCCATTCGCTCGACCCAATTTTTCAGTACATTTTCGATTGTCCGGGCCTGTATCTCTTCAATGGCAACTTTGATTTCGTATTTCAAGGCCTCAATTGTCTCTGGATGGCTTACGTAATATTTATCCTTAACGGCTCCCCGCAGAAAATATTCCAACGGGCTCAAATCAAAGCTCCGAGGCGGCCAATTGACATCAGATTTCGTCTGATTATTCGGTTTTTGAAAGCAGTGCCCAAAATTTGGATTGTTACGTTGGCTGTGTGGCAAGTGGCCCCGTCCTGTTGAAACCAAATGTCGTCCATGCCATTCTCTTCAACTTTTGGAAACAAAAATTCGTTGAGCATGCCACGATAGCACTCACCATTGACCGTAACGGCGGCTCCTTCATCGTTTTCAAAGAAAAACGGGCCAATGAAGTCTCCAGTCCAAAGTCCGTACTAAACCGTGACTTGTTGTGGGTGCATCGGCTTTTCCATGGTGACGTATGGATTTTCTGAGCCCCAGGTGGAAATGGGCCTCATCCGAAAATATGATTTTTCGGTAAAAATGCTCATCTTCGGCCAATTGATCTTGAGCCCATTGGGCAAACCGAAAACGCATCGGATGGTCATGCGGCTTTAGTTGTTGGACTAATTGAACTTTGTAAGCTTTCATACCGAGGTCTTTGTGCAAAATTCTCAACAGAGAAATGCGAGAAATGTTCAATTCCTGAGAACGGTGACGAGTTGATGTTGATGGATGATTGAGCAACGGCGGCAATATTCTCGATCATACGCACTGTATTAGAGCGGGAACGAGTTGCTTTTGGCAACCAACAAACCAATTTCGCAAACTCGCTTCAAGAATTTGTCCACAAGTTGACGTGATGGCATTCGGTCTTTGCTTATTTTTTTTTAAAATTTCTCACAGTTTGGGTTGAAGTCTCACCTCTTTGGAAGTAAGTTCTCAATATTTCCCTTTTTTCTTCAAGCGTAAGGATTACCATTTCGTAAAATTCTGAATTTCAATTAACAATCTGTCAATTCGTGTTGACATTTAACACTCTAGTACTTCAAATAAATAGTAGTTCAAAATGGAACCGCTAGATGGGCCATCCTGTATAACACCAGAAGTCTGCAAAGATATTATGAAAAAAAGATGTCGCCTTTGCAATTCATTTGACAAAAAAATATTTTCCACACATAATGTTAAAGACCATTTAATCAATTAATAAAATATTATTAGTTATTTAAAAAAAAAAACATCGATCTAGAATATAAAACGCATCCTGTATAAATGACCATATGAAGAGTATGGATTTTCCAGATTTAATCGACATACGTGAAGCGATTAACTTTGTGCCTTGTTGATGGTCATTGAGAATGCCAAGCGATTAATTGTCATTTCGATGGGAATATGTGGAATAAGCACATCTACTCCTTTTGACTTGTCATTCAGAATTGTCACTTCGATGGCGTTTATCAGTTGATAGATGCTATGACGTTTGATGCCTCGAATTGCATCGCATTGCTGATGAACTTGCACATTATCGTCGCCAATGAAGTAGATTTGTCAAAATTTATATTCAGCGATGGGAGCTGGTAGAAGTGATCCTACGTGATGATATATTTACCCTTGAATTTTGAAAGTTGGCATATATTGGTCTTGGACTACTTTACTGGCTCTAGAAGATATCATTTGAGACGCCGAATTGTATTTGCAAATTTTTTGTAGAAAGTGCTTCGAATCGGCTAAATTGCCCGAAAGTAATAACAACATAAGTTCAGGTATTTCCGAACTGGTATTTTATTGCCGTACCTTCGTGCACCTCAATTCTCACACAGTTTATCCGTAGCCATAATTGATACGAGGGTCGTTCAATAAGTCCTTAGAAAAAGATGGAAAAAACATGTTCTCCTTTTAGCGCTATACACTTTTCCAACCGTTTTTCCAAAATTTTTATCCCGTTAAAAAAATAGGATTTCGGAAGTTCTGCAATATACTCATCCGTTTGAGCAATGACGTCCTCGTTGGAAGTGAACCGTCGTCCGCCAAGCCATTTCTTCAGATTGGGGAAAAGAAAATAGTCACTCGGGGCCAAATCTGGTGAATAAGCGGGATGCTGCAACAATTCCATTCTCAATTCCACAATTTTGGCCATGGAAACAGCGCAGGTGTGCACACGCGCATTGTCCTGATGCAAGAGGTTTTTTTTCTTTTTCAGATGGGGGCGTTTCTTTTTGATTTCCTCGCTCAACAGTTGCAATAACAACGCGTAATACGCTCCTGTTATTGTTTTTCCTTTTTCCAAGTAGTCGATAAAACTGATGCCCTGCGAATCCCAAAAGACCGTGGCCATCACCTTGCCGGCCAATGGCACAGTTTTTGCCTTCTTCAGAGCCCGTTCACCCTTGAAAATCCACTGTGATGACTGTTTTTGGAGTGTAGTAGTGTATCCTGGTTTCGTCCACAGTGACATATCGACGAAGGAATTCGGCAGGATTGCGATGAAAGAGTGCCAACATAGCCTCAGAGTCCACTACACGATTGCGCTTATTCTCCTCTGAGAGGACTATTTTCCTCTTGCCGAAATTTTTTTCACAGACAATTTTTCATGCAAAATTGAAGCGACTGTACCTTGTGATATGCCCGTGGCCTCAACTAATTCGCGCACTTTAATTCGCCGATCGTTCAAAATCAGATCGTGGAGATTTCATCGATGATTTTAGGAGTAGACACCTCAACTGGGCGTCCTGAACGATGTTCATCTTTTGTGGATGAACGGCCACGTTTAAATTCATTCACCCAATTGTAAACTGTCGCAAACACAGGTGCAGATGTGCCATGAACTGCATCCAACTCGGCTTTGATTTCTTTCGGGCTTAAGCCTTTCAAATGGAGATGTTTGATGACAGCCCTAAACTCGCTTTTTTCCATTGTTATGCACAAATAAATGTCGTTAACTTTAATCGACGATAGAAATTGACTTACGCTATGGATCGAGCTAAAATTTTGAGAGCTTTCCTGTAATGCTACTTACAAAAAAAAATCTTTACTGACACTACGAGCGCAATTTCTTGGATTTTCTAATGACTTATTGAACGACCCTCGTATTATACTAAAATGCACAAAGATTCAAGTCGAGTAGCTCGTTAACATTCTGCTTCGACTTTTACTGCTCGTTACCCTTCTTAATCCAATGCACGTGATCGAGCACATCGTAAACGATCTGCTTCATTGCTTGCTTCTCGACCTTTGCTTGCTTGAGAAGCTCGTAATTGCTTGTTTGTTCGCGCTCCTCTGGTAGACCTACCAATTGATGCGCATTTAGAAGGCACGATTATTTTGATGAAGAATGCATTTACAACTGCACAAAAGTTTTAACTTTACCTTTTTTTTACCTTGAAAAGTTTCATCACAATCGGATGGACGGATATAGGAACGCATAGAGAATGGACAGACAAACATTCACGTTTTTTACTAAATTTTATTATTCAAAATATTTCTGCTCAAAATGTTTTCCATACCAAATTGATCAATTTCAATTGAACTGAAAACCCTGCTTAACAGAAAAAGAAATAATTACTAACAAAAATAAGAAAAAGCATATTTTATTGTATAAACGACTTTATCTAAAAGTTACGATTCAAAGTTACAATAAAAATTAGAAGATTTTCCAGTAACATGAATAATTCAAAGAGTTAAAGTGCCATAAAATTTATCTATCCTATGGGAATGTTTTATTTTTTCCTTTTCAGTTTATTTTATGGAAAATCAATGATACTAAAAAAAAAATGTAATAATCTAAAAATGAAAAAATTATTGTTTTATGGTAACTTATCCCAAAGGGGTTGGAAAAAAAATTGATCCGGGGTTTGTTATTTTGTACATTTTAATGATTGAAAGATTAAGGAAATAAATTTTATACTCATTTTTATGGATATTTTTGTTTTGTTTTTTTTTAGAAAAATGTTAAGAATTTTTTTTCATTATTTAAATAAGAAAAAATATTTAAATGGAAAAATTGAATTTTATGATACAGAAACAGTAGAAATAAATTACTTTTCATTAAATGTAGATGCATGAACGTATCTAAGGAGATTTTTTTTTAAAGAATCTTATTTATGAAGAAAATATAACGGTTGTAAAGAAAATAAGAACAATAAAGGGAAAAGGAAAGGCCAAAGAGGAACAGGAGTTTAACAAACCAATAACAACTATGCTCAGAGGATAAAGTCCTCTCAACACTAAATGAGAACTCCTACAAATGTTTTGTCAATTTATACATTGGTAAATTAACCTGGGTAATACAGAAAATATTGTTACCGCTTAAAAAGGACCTAGCACACATGGGCTTGTTATAGAAAATGAACTAAGTAATTTCATGCTAAACAACGTACCAATTCCTATAATTGATTTGCCGAAATGAAAGTCGTCTTCAAAATAATCCCCACCAGATATTATACACTTGTTCCACCGTTTTTTCCAATCCTCGAAGCTATTCAAAAAATAATTTTTTGTAATCTTGTTCAGCTCCTCCTTCGATGCCGTCTTTATCTCCTCAATCGTAGCGTAGCGTAATCCTTTCATGGGGCTCTTCAGTTTCGTGAACAAGAAAAAGTCACAGGGGGCCAGATCTGGAGAATACGGTGGCTGCGTTATTATTAGTGTGTTGTTTTTGGCCAAAAATTTGCACCCAAGTAACGATGCGTGAGCATCTTGCCTATAACTTGCAGGTAATATTCCATATTGACCGTTATACCCTGTGGCAAGAACTCATGATACACCACGCCCCTGCAATCGAAGAAAACTGTAAGCAAAATCTTCACATTCGACCGAACTTGGCAGCTTCCATTGGGATGATTGAGCTTTGGTTTCCACGTGATAACCATAAACCCATGATTCGTTACCAGTTATGACCCTCTGGAGCAAATATGGGTAGTCGCGGACAGAGTCCAACAGCTCCTTAGCAATGTTAATGCGATGCTGTTTTTGGTCGAAATTGAGCAATTTTAGTTCAAATTTTACGGCGACCCGTCTCACGACCAAGTCATTGGTAAAAATTGAGTCCAGCAGCTCCTTAGCATTGCTATTTTTGATTGAAAATGAGCAAAAATCGAAGACGAGCCAATACACGTGCAAGCAAAGCAGCTGTCAAAAATTAACTGAATATTCAAAATGGCCGAACTTATCGATATAAGTGAGAGGCATAAATACCAACATAACGCCACAAAAAATCGAAAATCGAATATACGTAACGCGTGGAAATTCGAAATTCGTGATCCTTTTTGAACAGACCTCGTATGGTCTGCTTATGATCGCATAGCCATGATGACACTTTACACTTACATGAGAGGGTTGGCCATACCAGAAACATCGATAAGGTTGACTAGACTGACCATGACTTATAAGAAAGGATCATGACTGACTGGCCATGTAACATCCACAATGGTCTCCTGGAAAAAGACGCACTGTGTTGCGTTCTCTTTAGCCTGGCACTGAAAAAGTGATCCATAACTCTGGAATGAGTATAAGGAGTACCATTCCTATAAGGTCTACACAACTTTTAGCATACGCCGATTATGTGTCGATCATAAAGATCTATAAAAAAAACCTTAATCAAGATTGAGGCAGCGGCAAAATATCTTGCGCTGCGGGCAGGGGCAGCGAGGCAATGTCGGTGTCGAAGGCAAGACCAATTACCACTAGTTGCATATAAATAGGATATTATGGCTTCGAAACAGTTAGAGGAGGACATCCGCGCACAGTTGCTGACAGTCAACAAAGCCTATTTAAGTTAGTCTAAATTATTTCACTCAACAATTTCTGACCATAACATCGCATCCTTTAAAGAATTCTCAGCTCTCTACGTAAGGATGGGCGGGTCCGGAGCCTATTTACCGACAGGATCCTAGAGCGTTACTACGACCGCTCGATTATGGATAAAAGTTACCTGATAGACTGCAGTGAGCAGGACATTGTATCCCTATAGATGCGGCTTTTTTGTGGTTCCATTTATAGTCTCAAAAAATGAGGTAGGCCTTTTAGGCATTAGTCACAACGTCAAAAATATGCTGGAAGTATAGAAGCGGAGTTCTTTGATTCAGCAAGTCTAGACCTGATTCTCAATTGTTCGCGTCTTTAATTATGACAATTTAATAAATTATTTAAGAAAAATATAATTTATTTCAAATACAAAAAAAAATATCTACTTTAATCATAAATGATTTACCTTTAGTTTTTATGGCATTTCAGGCCTTAACAATTTACCTTTAATTTTTATCGCATTTCAGGTATGTTATATAACAAATTAAAAAAATAAATAATAAAATTATAAATAAAATTTATAATTTTATTATTTATTTCTTTAGTTATAAAATTACACTGGGCATAAAAAGTGAGTATAAAATTATTCATCGTGCACATTTCAGAACTAATTTCTCTGCATTTTTTTTTCTGATAATTCGTTTCCAAATATAGAAAAAAATCCTTTAATCTTAAAACAAAAATTTCAGTCCATCTGAATAACAATTTTTTGCCTATAGAAAAAGCAAATATGCAAAAAATTCTATAAAATTTATTGAAAATTTTTACGAAATAAATATTTTTAAGCGCAACGAAATAAAAAAATAAACATCTTTTATGACAATAAAAAACACAATATATTCGTCAACATAATAACTCCATATATTCTTTAAGTTTTTTATTATTAGAAAATAGAGCAAAAAAAAATTATAAAAATAGAGACAATTTTTAAAAGCATAAAATTTTAATTCCGTAACAATTTCCAATATGAAAAAGCTTTCATGTAATTTAGAAAATTTCAATGATGACTGAATTTGAAATTTTAAAGATATCCGTCACAACTAGAATATGTCCTTCCATATGGACAATATGGATAATATGAATAAGATACGACTGGACAGCTGTGATATTCATTCCAACGCACAAGTTCGTAACCGCATTGAACACAGCATGAGCTTTTGCGGTACCCTTTTCCATTTCTTTTTCCTAATATATACTCGATATGTATTTGTGTACAATTTTATAAATTCTCTTTAAAGTTGACAACTTTTCATAGTATTTAAAGCCAACTTCCGGTATGAATCCTTTTTTGGTTTCTGCGTTGGCAAAAATTGAAATTGCAAACTTCTCAACATCTGGAATATTACAAAAGCCTAAATCTTCTTTAGAAGAAAATTGCATAAAATTGGAAAATTTCCCTAAATGAATTATGATAGTTACAAAACTGTAGTAGACAATATGTTATCAAATTCATCATATTTTAAGACTTCTTTTACAAAAATAAAATAAATAAATAAATAAAAATTGAATAAAATGTCAACTTAGAAACTTTCATCTCTTATTAAAACGGTCAAGTTAAAAAGAGAAATGTTTTGGGTTTTTGTAAAAATAAAAATTTTTATTTGCTGTTATTTTAATATTTATAATATAAAAACTCCTTCAAATAAAATGAATAATATTATAATAAAGGATAACACTTTAGAACTCTTTAAATTAGAGGAATTATCGGATAAATTTAATTTAAAAAAAAAAATTAATTCAGTTTTATTACAAAACATAAAGTTTATTATGCAATTTTTGCTTAAAGTCATGCCAATTTTTGCTCAACCCTGTTATTTTGTTGAAAGTAATTGTATTTATTCGTATGTTGTTTTTTTTTTGTTGAATACAGTGTAGCATACTATCTCTATTAATCACTATAGGCATAGATCCACTACAGAGTCCTCTACTTTTACACAGCCGCATCTGAAACCGATGAAGGTTTTGCAGCGGGATTAGTCGGACTTTATTACTGTCTATCTAAGGTCCTAGATAAATTTTTATCGATTTTTCAAACAAAATTACATGCCATAGAACTTTTTGCTAGAAAGGGTCTTAGAAGGAACCTACGCAACGAAAAGATCTACATTGGAATATTCTCATTGTCCTACATTACCTTCGCTGTGGTAATCCAAAGAGCTACCTGAATCCCTTATCGAGTTCTATGAATACGAAGTTTAACGTTTAGAGTGGTATAATTCCCTGGGCATAAATCACACTAAAAAATGTATTATATTTTCTGAAAAAGGATCTTTAGAGGGCATTGACCTCAACAAACTAGACCTTAGACTTCTCACTGGCCTACTCACCGAGCACTATCTCTTAAGATATCATCTTAATAAAATTGGCAAATCTGTAACGAAAAGCTATCCTTTTTGCTCTCTGAAGGAAGTGGAACGCTAGAGGACATTCTAACGCCCTTGTTTTTCTGAACAAAGGCCGTTAGAAGGCCGTCATCTTAACAAAGTTGATCTAAAGCATCTCACTGGTCTGCTCACCGAGCATTATCTCTTAAGATATCATCTAAACAAAATGGGCAAATCTGTAATGAAAAGCTGTCCTTTTTGCTCTCTGAAGGGAATGAAACGCTAGAAGATCTTCTAACGCCCTTGTTTTTCTGAACAAAGGCCGTTAGAAGGCCGTCATCTTAACAAAGTTGATCTAAAGCATCTCACTGGTCTGCTCACCGAGCATTATCTCTTAAGATATCATCTAAACAAAATGGGCAAATCTGTAATGAAAAGCTGTCCTTTTTGCTCTCTGAAGGGAATGAAACGCTAGAAGATCTTCTAACGCCCTTGTTTTTCTGAAAAAAGGGCGTTAGAAGGCCGTCATCTCAACAAGGTAGATCTAAAGCATCTCACTGGCCTACTCACCGAGCATTATCTCTTAAGATATCATCTAAACAAAATGGGCAAATCTGTAACGAAAAGCTGTCCTTTTTGCTCTCTGAAGGGAATGGAACGGTAAAGCACCTTCTAACGCCCTTGTTTTCTGAAAAAAGGGTGTTAGAAGGCCGTGATCTCAACAAAGTAGTTCTAAGGCCTACTTACTCGGCACTGTCTCTTAAGATATCATCTTAACAAAATGGGCAAATCTGTAACGAAAAGCTATCCTTTTTGCTCTCTAAAGGGAATGGAATGCTAGAGCACCTTCTAACGCCCTTGTTTTTCTGAAAAAAAGGTGTGAGAAGGCCGTGACCTCAACAAAGCAAATCTAAGGCATCTCACTGGCCTATTTACCCGGCACTGTCTCTTAAGATATCATCTTAACAAAACGGGCAAATCTGTAACGAAAAGCTGTCCTTTTTGGTCTCTGAAGGGAATGGATTCTGAGGCCTTTGCCCGCCAGAGACTTCAGCATCTTGGTTATGTCGAGATTTTTTGACTACCTGCCAATATGATATTGAAGTTCGCTACAGACCTCAATATGACTATTATTTGAGTTAGAATTTCTCCCCAAAAAAGGACGTTATTGGTCTAGGTGATTTGAGACCCTCTGTATATGTTGTTATGGCAGCCCTGGTCAGGTGTTTGAGTAGTTCAATTTTGACAGACTTCATACTGCTGGAAAGTGAACTGCTGGACCGGATAACTGGAGGCATGATCACCAACTAGTGGCTCATAGCGAAACCGCATTGGCTGATGGGATCAACGGCACGATAAATGGTGCAATTTCCCATAACAAGACTTGATCTTTTCGATACTTATCTCCAACGAGGTTGGTCGTTGTCTTGGGTTTGCCAATTTAGTTTCTTTTTATTAGTTTACGTTTTTTTTACCTTTTTAATTAATTAATATTAAGGCAACATAAATAAATACAAAAAAGAAGAATTTGAAGTTGTGCAAGAATAAAAATAAAATAAAATAATTAAAGTAAAAGAAAAATAAAATTAATCAAACAACCATAAAAACTGTAAACAAATTAATTAAACGGAAATGGTGAGAGGGAAGAGAGAGAGAGAGAGAGAAACAAATAAAACAAACTTTTGGTAATGCCTGTGGCAAAAGAAAGAAAATAAAATAAATATTATAAATTTAATGTATTCTTGGTGGTAAAAATACATAAAAATTAAGTGTGAACAAAAATTGTACAGGTTGCGTTTTATGTTGCAGGTTGAGGTTTTTTTTTTAATTACTTTTTAATAAATTGTAATTTTAAAATTTATATTTTATCGATTGATTATATGGTCTATAGCATTATGAGTGGAAAATAATTTTGGTTAAATGTCTTGCAAAGGCGACCTCTTTTTTCATAACAATTTCGCCGACTTCTGGTGTTATCTCAGAAATTTCATTTCCAATGTTGTCTCTAAGTATCGAGGTTGTGAATGGTTTGTTAGTGTACACTTTTTTTTAAGTAAACCCATACAAAGAAATTGGGGGGGGGGTCCGAATCAGGGGATCTTTAAGGCCGGTCGATATCATCACTTTTTGATATTATTAGGCGGGAAAATTGTTTCTCAAAATTTGCATCATAGCACGAGCTTTTAGTTGGAACCACATGTTCTGTAGGCTTAATTGATCCAATTTGGGTAGAAGAAATTTTGCCAACATGTCCCGATAGAGGTCACCAGAACCTGTTACAGCTTTGCCTCCAGCATCCTTAAAGAAATCTGGCTCTACGAAGGTGTCGCGGTCTCTGGTGTATCAGTTGAGGGTTTTTAGTGCCACTATAGCGGCTATTCTGTTTATTAATAAATCCAGCTAAGTTTAAGTGTGCTTCATCGCTCATATTGGTTCTTTGCCAAAAATGGTGGTCGTCTATACCGAGCTGGAAAAATCGAGCCCTCCAGTTCATGGTCATTGTCATTTGCCGGCAACTGTTGTGTCAATTGAATTTTTTACAGTTATAAAAGTAAATTTTTTTTTTTGAGAATTTTTAATAAATATTGATGGAAATATTCTTAATTCTTATGCATCAATCTTTTTAGGTGTACATTAGCTTAATTATCGCCCAGTCCAGTCTTCAAGTTATCTCTCAGTGTATGTGTTTTTCCAAAGGTATTAATTGAAATAAATTCATTTAATAATTTCAACATGTTGTTGCGGTATTAGATACTCCATAATAAATTGCTATTAACTAACCATTCACTACGACAAATGGTATTCATACCAAATAATTGCGGTCAAACAAAATCGACCTGGAACATAAAATGCATACTGTATTTTGTAGTGGTTTAAAAAATATTATCATAACAATCACGAAGGAAAAAATAGAATAATATCTAAGAAAAAAAGATATAATTGAAAATAAATTGGAATATAAGAAATGAGATAAAAAAATAGATAAAGAGAGTAAAAATAAATAAAAAATTAGCAAGCAAATTCTCTTTAACATGTGGAATATGTTTGGTTTGCAAGTGAACTTTATGATTTATTGTTATTAAAGAGAAAAAAATGATGGAAAATTAAATAAACTACATAGAAAATAAGAAAATAACATTAAACTTAAAATAGATATTTAATAAATATGAGAAAAAAAATTATTTCAAAGAGAAATGAAAATGGTGGAAGCAGAAGCAGAAGGATGGCAGGACGACAAAATAAACGAAGCAGAGCAGCAAGTAATCGACGAGGTGACCGGAAACAGCAAGAACAAGTGTCTGATTGGTACTCAATATGTGGAGTTAAAGAGAAACCTAATGAAAATGAAAGAGATAGCTAGACTGGGTTAGAGGGTGATAATGTTGTTGTTTGTAAGGTCCCTTAGACATGTGCCAGGGGCCACTTCATAGCGCCACGACCGTGAGGCCATTTGGCGACTTCATAACAGTTCGGCTGAAAAGTTTATAAGATAACACAGCAAAAATATTTTTTTTTGCAAAATTCATTTTAATTATTCAACATAGTTGCCTTCGAGGGCGATACAGCGATTATAGCGATCTTCCAACTTTTCGATACCATTTTTATAGTACTCTTTCGGTTTTGCCTCAAAATAGGCCTCAGTTTCGGCAATCGGTCTTAAATTTCTTGCCAGCGAGCATTCTCTTGAGGTCTGCAAACAGGAAAAAGTCGCTGGGGGCCAGATCTGGAGAATACGGTGGATGGGGAAGCAATTCGTAGCCCAATTCATTGAGTTTGACCATCGTTTTCATCGACTTGTGACACGGTGCATTGTCTTGGTGAAACAACACTTTTTTCTTCTTCAAATGAGGCCGTTTCTTAGCGATTTCTTTCTTCAAACGATCCAATAACGCTATATAATAGTCGCTGTTGATCGTCTGTCCCTTCTGGAGATAGTCAATGAATATTATACCATGCGCATCCCAAAATACAGACGCCATCACCTTGCCAGCCGACTGTTGCGTCTTTCCACGCTTTGGATTCGGTTCGTCGCTCGCTCTCCACTCTGCCGACTGCCGATTGGACTCTGGAGTGTTGTGACGGAGCCATGTCACATATCGACGCAAAAATTCGGGTTTTTTGCGCTTAAACAGCTCCAAACACTGCTCAGAACCATCAACACGTTGTTGCTTTTGGTCCATAGTGAGCTCACGCGGCACCCACTTTGCACACAGCTTTCGCATGCCCAAATATTCATGCACGATATGTCCAACACGCTCTTTCGATATCTTCAGAGTCTCAGCTATCTCGCTCAACTTCACTTTACGGTCATTTAAAATTATTTTGTGGATTTTTTTGACGTTTTCTGCCGTCACCACCTCTTTTGGGCGTCCACTGCGTTCTGCATCAACTGTGCTCGTACGACCAGTTCGAAATTGACGAAACCAATATTCCACAGTTGAAATAGCTGGAGCAAAGTCCGGATAACGTTTGTCAAACCATGCTTTGGTTTCCACTGTACTTTTTTTCATTAAAAAGCAATGCTTTATCAATACACGAAATTCGTCTTTATCCATTTTTTTTTCAATAACAAAAGTTGCTTCACTCAAAATGCTATATCTCACGAACCAATCGAGCGATTGCTGTCAAATTTTGACAGGAATCATTTGAAGGACGGTCCTTTGTGATAATTAGATTTTTGCAAGAGGCGCCATCTAGACGTCAACCTTATAAACTTTTCAGCCGAACTGTTAGTACGTGTGGTAAGTTATCTGAGAGAGACTGGTCTGTGGTTAATAGTATAGAATATTGAGAATTTTGTTATATTTTGTGGAGCAGATTAGTATGTTGTAGAATAGGAGACTAGGGAATGGAGTTGTTGGGTCCAGGAGCTCCATAATGGAAGGAATACTGCTCGCGACGTAATATTCTTGGGAGCCACAAGATTGGTGTTGCTAAAAAGAAGTTATGAGTAAGAGCAGTATTTCCAATTCGGATTCTGAGGAGCTTCCGTGCCCAAAATTGTCGGGATGGATGTTGAATAGACTGGTTTATTAGTGGTTATCTAATGAGTCGATAAAAATGTGTTGCTATTGGTCCAGTCATCGTGTCTGCGGATGGCTAATAGTGTAAGTTGCCACTCTGTTAGTAGGTGAGATAGATTGGAATGACTGTGATCACTGGTGGACGGAGTATTCACTTTCATTACCCACAATTCTCACATGCCCCGGCACCAATTCCAACTCGCTACTCCTATTGCTAAGTAGGCTATGACGAATTGCGCTAAGTACTGGGTCACTCGATGTGCCACAAAAAGCTTCAAGGGCAGCAAGGCTGTCACCTAAAATAATAGGGCTCCGTTGACTGGGAATATTGATCACAATTTCAATTGCTGCGTTGAAGGCCCACAGCTTCTCGTAATATGGAGCTGTTCTATAAGGAAAGATTCCACAATATAATGCGCCAAAAAGTTCGACAACCGAAAAAGATGTATTATCGGTGTCAGCGGCGGCATTCGTGAACAACAGTCGATGATCTTTTGATCCGTCCAATTGTTCATGGAAAAGTTTCCTTTAAGTGCACGGATCATTACAAGCCTTCTTAAACCTGTCAAGAGGAGCAGACACTTTCAACTTTACTCCCAACCACGGTTTCCAATCTGCATGTGGAAGGGGAGTTTGGAAAAGGAAGGGGAGGATGGAAGAATTGCTTTCAAGATGGAATAAATAATAAGGATAGCGATGATGAAGTCCTTTTTAAACTGGGGGAGATAATAAATGTTTTTGATTAAAATGTGGAGGGGGTAATTTGGAAGCCATAGGTTTTTGTAAATTTGATAGTTTTTCGACCAGTTTCTATCAGTATTGATTCCACCGGAGATATCCGATATGCTCTACTGGCTAGTCTAATGCAATGGTTTAATGCTGCCTCGACTAGCTTTTTCCCTGCTATTGGCACACTGACACATATAGTGAGGAAATAGAGTAAGGTTCCGTCCAAAAGGACGTTGGTTACTCTACTTGCCTCGATTTTTCTTACCTTACTTTTGCTGCTGACTAAAATTTTAACCATTCGGAAACTGGTGTTAATTTTGTCAACAGAATTGTTAATCTGAAAATTCCATTTTGCTCCACGGGCAATTGAGATACCCAGGATTTTCATGGAATCGTTTGGATGGGGAGGGAAGGGACTTAGTGATGAATCAGATACACTGCAATTTTTTTTCCTGCAAACATGAAGGCAAGGTGGGTTTGTAGTACAGATCAACTCACCGTTTATGCTGCTCCAAGTGTTGATATTGCGGATGGCGTTACTTGTTTGATCTTGAAGATCAGCACCAGATACTAGTACTAAAAATATTGTCAGCATATATATAATAGTTGAAGGATGATAAAAGGTTAGAAAGGGAGTGAATATATATATTGAATAGGATTGTAGATAGAGTGGATCCTTGTGGGATGCCGTTTTTCATTTTGTGAGTGTGCGCGTTCAAAAGAAATAAAACTAACGGCTACAAATTATTAAATGTTATTATCAAAGATCGGTATAATCAAGCTATTCAAGCTATAGTGACAAAATTTCGCAACAATTTTACGGTATTGGATATCAAACCACCACCAACCCGTGTGCGTAAAGTGTGTACAGAGGAAAATATTGTTGCTGTAGCGTCCAGAGTTGGTGAAGATTGTGGAAGATTTTACGAAAGGATCTTGATCTGAAAGTGTATTAAATACAGTTTTTACAAGAACTAAAGCCGAACGACCTCTCAAAGCGTCCAATTTTCGAACTTGAGGAACGACTTAAGAAAAATTCGTATTTTTACCAAAAAATGCCGTTCAGCAACGAAGCGTATTTCTGGTTGAATAAGGATGTGAATAATCAAAAGTGTCATATTTGGTCTGATGGACAACCACAGCCAAAACAAGAACTGCCATTGCACCCAGCAAAATGGGTCATCGGTCCCGTATTTCTTAAAAGCTGAAGCTGACCGTAACGTTACAGTTAATGGCGTCCGCTATCGATCGATGATTTTGAACTTTTTTTTTTGACTAAATTGCAAGAAGTGCAACTGGTCGACATGTGGTTTGAACAAGACGGTGCTAAATGCCACATAGCACGTAAAACAATAGACATATTGAGAGATGAGTTCGGTGAGCAGTTTATCTCACATTTTGGAGATCGTGCAATTTGACGCCTCTAGAAATATTTTTTATGAGGCTACGTTATATCACTTGCCTATGCCGATAAACTTTAGAAGACAATATTACATATGCTATTAGCGAGATATGAAAAGGAAGTTCAAAATTGTATCTCTCCCATAGATCACTAAAAACGTAGCTGGAATTAATATTTACCTAAAATATTAATTATATTGCAAGCATTTTTTTATCGAATCAAATAAAACTTTTTTTTTGAAAGTGTATAACTGTGGATCTAAAATACAAGACAAAAAAAAATTTAAAAAAAGTGAACTGTTTAGAATTGAATTCTCCTTCGATGCAGTCTTTATCTCCTCAATCGTAGCGTAGCATCGTCCGTTCATGGAGCTCTTCAGTTTCGGGAATAAGAAAAAGTCACAGGGGGCTAAATCTTGGGAATACGGTGGCTGCGACATTATTAGTGTGTTGTTTTTGGCAAAAAATTCGCGCACAAGCAACGATGCGTGAGCAGGGGCGTAATTATGGTGCAAAGGCATATTTTTGTTCTTGCACAAATCCGAGCGTTTCTGGTAGATTGCTTCACGCAACTTGCGCATAACTTGCAGGTAATATTCCTTATTGACAGTTCTACCCTGTGGCAAGAACTCATGATGCACCACGCCCCTGCAATCGAAGAAAACTGTAAGCAAAACCTTCACATTCGACCGAACTTGGCACGCCTTTTTCGGTCTTCGCTAAATGTATTCGTTATATTCACGGTGAAGAATTTCTAAAAAAAAGAACCCCCCTTACCACTGCTGCAAATATGCTATCCGTCAATCATGCCTGCCACTCTCTCGTCTTCTAACTCTTTAATCTACTCCTCTGGGATGTCACGTCCAAAAGTAAGTTTTCCTCCCATCCAGGTAACGAAAAAAGCTTATCCTTCCGAATTCAACTACTAGAACACAACAATGTATTTACAATGCACTGGTACATGGGGCTTATTGTTTTTATTTTTGTTTTCAAATTATAATAATATTAATACAAATGGCGCTACACTCCACCGTATTTTTTTTCTAGGTGGTACTTTATTTTGGGATCCAGTATTTTAATTTGTATATGAGGAAGGCCTTAATTTGTATACCTTCCTCATCTATTCCTATTTTCCTCTCTTACAGAACTTAACAGTTACAGGCATCTTCAAGTGTTTTCTTGTGTTTTTTTTTTAATTTAACTTGATGTGAACAAACTACGAGAATCGTTCAATAAGTCCTTAGAAAAAGATGGAAAAAAACTGTTTTTTAAAAAAACAAAAAAATTTTATTTTTCAACATAATCTCCTTTTAGCTCTATACACTTTTCCAACCGTTTTTCCAAAATTTTTATCCCGTTAAAATAGTCACTCGGGGCCAAATCTGGTGAATAAGCGGGATGCTGCAACAATTCCATTCTCAATTCCACAATTTTGGCCATGGAAACAGCGCAGGTGTGCACACGCGCATTGTCCTGATGCAAGAGGATTTTTTTCTTCTTCAGATGGGGGCGTTTCTCTTTGATTTCCTCGCTCAACCGTTGCCATAACGACGCGTAATATGCTCCTGTTATTGTTTTTCCTTTTTCCAAGTAGTCGATAAAAATGATGCCCAGCGAATCCCAAAAGACCGTGGCCATCACCTTGCCGGCCGATGGCACAGTTTTTGCCTGCTTCAGAGCCCGTTCACCCTTGAAAAACCACTGTGATGACTGTCTCTTCATTTCTGGAGTGTAGTAGTGTATCCAGGTTTCGTCCACAGTGACATATCGACGCAGGAATTCGGCAGGATTGCGATAAAAGAGTGCCAACACAGCCGCAGAGTCCATTACACGGTTGCGCTTATTCTCCTCTGAGAGCAAACGCGGCACCCATCTTACCGAAATTTTTTTCAGAGACAATTAAAGCGACTGTACCTTGTGATATGCCCGTGGCCTCAACTAATTCGCGCACTTTAATTCGCCGATCGTTCAAAATCAGATCGTGGATTTTGTCGATGATTTCAGGAGAGACACTTCAACTGGGCGTCCTGAACGATGTTCATCTTTTGTGGATGAACGGCCACGTTTAAATTCATTCACCCAATTGTAAACCGTCGCAAACAAAGGTGCAGATGTGCCATGAACTGCATCCAACTCGGCTTTGATTTCTTTTCGGCTCAAGCTTTTCAAATGGAGATGTTTGATGACAGCCCTAAACTCTCTTTTTTCCATTGTTATGCACAAATAAATGTCGTTAACTTTAATCGACGATAGAAATTGACTTACGCTATGGATCGAGCTGAAATTTTGACAGCTTTCCTGTCGCTACTTACAAAAAAAAAAATCTTTACCGATACTATGAGCGCAATTTCTCGGATTTTCTAAGGACTGATTGAACGACCCTCGTACAATACATAAATATTGTAACAAGCAGATTTAATATCAACGACACTAGAATAACAGGAGAGGAACAGGTGAGAACGAACACCTATAAGGTTATTTTAAAGCTTTAAAAGGGTTCTCTTAGCCAATTTGGCTTTAAATTCTAATAGGTATTTATGAGGAAGATAATAGTACAGAGTTTTCCAAAAATAAAATTAAAGTGTTTGGATAATCGGGAATTAAACTTTTTATAACGAGTAACATATAACTTATATGAACAAAGGGAGAATTTAGATCACGATGAATCAAGGATTTTCGGAGGGCTTTAGATGAAAAGGATTGTATTTAATAGAAATTGAAATGCTTATGAGAACCCCAGATTTCAATAATGTAAGTCCAGATTGGTTTCAGAATTGTATTCTTAATTAAATTGTTGTTCTTCAATATCAGTTTTGATTGGTACCCTCGTAGTCAAACTAGTAGTCGATAACTTTTGTTAAAATCAAATCTTAATTAATAACGTAAGTCCAGATTGGTTTTAGAATTGTGTTCTACATTAAAAGTTTGTTCTTCAATGTCAGTTTCGATCGGTTGTCCAATAGTCTAAATAGTAGTCGAAATATTTTGTTATTATCAAGTCTTAATTGATAACGTAAGTCCAGATTGGCTTTAAAATTGTACCACAATCGATCTCGGCATGTGATAAATATAGAAATACGACTGGACCATGATCTTTTTACTCAACATAGCGCGCTGGCATAGTCGGATTATGGATCGGGGATAATTTTGGCATCTTCAAATCTTCAAAGATAGGATAATCTAATATGATAAGGGGGCAATTAACTGTTTTTTTGTGTTTAAGAATTATTTTGATAACTCAAAAATGAAGAATGAATGCTATTGAAAATATAGGTCCGGAATACAAGGGTATTTTTGGAGATTTATTTGAAGATAGGACCGCTTATTAAATCATAATTAGGAGCTTTTTATTGAGAAATATGTATTTTCGGATGGGGTAAATTTTTTGATAACAAATCTAATAAGAAGTAGGTTCATTATAACAAATTTTCTGTGAGTTTACCTTATCTTTCATGGCTTTGTGTGAGGTGAAAGTACGAGGTCTGTTCAAAAAGTATCACGAATTTTGAATTTCTTCGGGTTCCGTATATTCGATTTTCGATTTTTTAATGGCGTTATGTTGGTACTCATGTCTGTCACTTATGCCGATAAGTTCGTTCATTTTGAATATTCAGTTAATTTTTGACAGCTGCTTTGCTTGCAAGTGTTTTAGCTCGTCTTCGATTTTTGATCAATTTCGACCAAAAACAGCATCGCATTAACATAGCTAAGGAGCTATTTAACTCTGTCCGCGATGACCCAAATTTACTCCAGTGGGTTATAACTGGTGACGAATCATGAGTTTATGGTTATGACGTAGAAACCAAGGCTCAATCATCCCAATGGAAGCTGCCAAGTTCGGTCGAATGTGAAGGTTTTGGTTACAGTTTTCTTCGATAGCAGGGGTGTGGTGCATTATGAGTTCTTTGCCACAGGGTAGAACGGTCAATAAGGAATATTACCTGCAATTTATGCACAAGTTGCGTGAAGCAATCCGCCAGAAATGCCAGGATTTGTGCAAGAACAAAAATATGCCTTTGCACCATAATTACGCCCCTGCCCCCGCATCGTTGCTTGTGTGCGAATTTTTGGCCAAAAACAACACACAAATAATGCCGCAGCCACCGTATTCCCTAGATATGGCCCCCTGTGACTTTTTCTGGTTCCCAAAACAGATTCTTTAATCCATTTTTTCGAATGGGCAAATATCGAAGACGTGCAAAGCAGCTGTCAAAAATTAACTAAACATTCAAAATGGCCGAACTTGTCGGCATAAGTTAGAAATATAAGTACCAACATAACGGTACAAAAAAGGCGAAAATCGAATATACATAACCCGCTGAAATTCAAAATTCGCTATACTTTTTGAACAGACCTCGTATCCGCCAAGTACATAGCAAATAGCTCAGCCACTTTTATGTACGATTTTGCTCAGGTACCCATCGTTTCGTTGCATTGGATCCGATGTACTTTTTCGTATAATATCTCCAAGAATAAAAGAAAATTTTTATTTACATCAACCATGATTTTTTTTAGATGAATATGAGTATAATTTCGTTATAATTTTCAAAATCCTTGTACACTACTTATGCTCCTATAAATTGCTGCAATTAGGCACAGAAAAATGTCCTTTGAAAACGGTCGTAATTGGTCATGTTCCTCTAAAATTTTACGTTTGTTAACCATCAATTATTCTTTCCTCTTTACTCCGATCTCACTCTCTAATTATTACAAGAACATTAATTTTTTTTTTCAATAAAACATAACAAAAAATATCTCACGTACCTCAACAATTTAGCTTTTTACTTTTTCAATTCTTACTAAAGATAATCGTTTCCATAAGGTAATAATTAGTAGGAAATTAAGAAGGTATTCATAGTAAAAGTTAGTTTTCCATTAAACTATTTTGATTTCCAGAATTTTTTTTGAATTTTTTAATCTATCGAAAATATTATTTGAGAAAATGAAAATTCATGAGAAAAAATTTTTTTTATAAATGTCAGGATAATTATTGAAACTTTTCAATTAATGTTTGTGACAATTTAATTTATGACAAATGACAAATTTATTCTCTACTTGATATCAATTAATTAATTAAAAATAACATATGGAATTATTAACTAACTCATTTCAATCGTATGATATTCTTACCTAAGGATCGATTTAAGGTTAAAGCAAAATAAAAACCATACAAATAATAATAAGGATACTGAGACGAATAATAATGACACTAGTACTCGTATAATAATGAATGCGTAGTAAGGAAAAACAATGAGAAATATACTAAAAGGAAGAGGATGGTTAAATTGTAATGATAATAGTTGAAGGAGTTTCTTTATATAATAGTTGTACATGGAAATGCCTGGGGTTTTTTTTTTCTTTAATAGAAAAACGTAAAAAGTTCTCGGAAAAGTTTTAATAAAAATTTCATGTTAATCCTTGTTACAAAAATGAATTTTTTTTTTCATCTTATAAAATTGAATATTTTCCAGGAAGAGGCAGACAGCAAAGAAAGTTGGAAAAATTATATAACGCAACTGGTAGAATGGAAGGAAACATAATAGAATAAATATTAAAATTTTATTTCATTTTACATTTTTTATATTAAAGAGTCTATTTACTTGGCTACTATTTATCAAAGCATATACAAGATATAATATAATTTGTGAAAAAAATAGGGGTTGAAATGGTATATGAATAAATACTATACTTAAATATGAAAAAATACTAGTAAATAAGATGAAGCGAAAAATAAAATAAATCTGGATCCTCTACGGCTGGAGTGGAGCAAAACTGCTTTAACAAATTTTCTCACAGTACGAATATATAAAATAGTGAATATTCGACCGTATCAAGGACCGAAAAGGATACTCATTGAATTTTAGTAGAAAACCAACCAACTGAATACAAAGAAATGTTGCAATAATAATTTGCTGGTAACTAATGCGTTGGACCAAGGAAACATGGCAGGCGGTCTTTGGAATTCCATGGCACGTTGGAATGCAATTTGTTTCGTTGATTTTATTTTTTAGAATAATTCTCTACTTTTGGCATATTTTTTTTTTTATCGTACTTACTTTCACTAGTTAAAAAAAAATAGTGAAAGTAAGTACAATAAGTAAAAATTAAATATAATTTTTGTAAATATGTTTAGGGTAGTTTAAATATGATTGAAATAATGTATCGGTCAGTTTAGATATTATTATGTAATGTTTAGTTATGCTTATTTATTATCTAATCAATTTAATAATTTTTTATTTTATCTTGAATTCTGTCCAATAAAAAAAAATGTGTTGACAAAATTTCCCACCATCACTAAAATGTGTTGACAAAATTTCCCATCATCACTGAAAAAGTTCGTTAAGTTTTAAAGATTTGAATTACAAATTTTACGGTTTTTAAGACTTGACTCAAAATAAGAAAAAAATTTAGCTATCCTATTTAATCTAGTCTATAATAAGTACTAGAAGCACGTGCCGATTTTTTTTTTTTTAGAAAAATTTTGTACGGCCACTGAAAAAGTTTGTTAACTTGACTCAAAACTAAAAACATATCTTGTCTCACCAGTTTGACCCACTCTCGAACACACGTGCCAAGCTTATTTTGTATTGGAAGAAAATTTTTATGATCACTGAGAGGATTTGTTAAATTTTGAAAATTTGTATTAAAAATTTTCTGATTAGAAAGTTGACTCAAAACTTATAAAAAATCTCCTCTCGCCAGTTTTACCTACTCTCGAATGAAAAGCTGAAGACACGTGCCAAACTTGTTTAGTATTCAAAAAATTCTTCACTTTTACTGAGAAGGTGACAGTACGAATACATAAAGCAATGAACATAGGAGCTTATCAGGGATAAACAAGGATATTTGCTTAGCTGAATGACTGATTATAAGGATATATTGAAATAAAAATATTTTGATAGCTAATGTGTTGGACCTACGAAATATGGCAGGCAATCTTTGACATTCCAGGGCACGTTGGATTGCAATTTGTTTTATGGATTGTATTTGTCACAATCATTTCTCATTTTTCGGCCTGTTAAGGTATTTACTTTTAATATGAACATACCAAAATGAAGCGTGACATTTAATTACTTCACAATAAAATTAATTATATGACTCAGCCATATGCATAGATATATTTTTATAAAGATTTTCTATTTATTGTATTTTTCGATTGTTGCAAGAAAATCATTCTTTCATCATAGAAAATGGCCTTTAGCGAAATAATTTTGTATTATCATTAAAATTGTATAATTAGAAACTATTTAGCTGAACATGTATGGGTGCTACAATTACTTCCCTATTAAGGAGGAGTTTTTTTATATTTCTTTTTGACAAGAATGACATAAAATTTTACTAAAATATCAGAAAGTTAAAAAGAAAAAACAATATTTTATTTTTTGGGTTACTTACTTTACTTCATTATGCGTTAGAGTATCGATTATAAATAATATACGAGGACAGTCTGATAAGTCAGTGATAAATGAACAATATATAAATTTATTCAACAAAAATTCATTTATTTTTTAACATTATCTTCTTTTAGCTTAAAATAATTCATGCACCAATATTCCATAGTAAAAATTAATGGAATTTTGTAAAAAAAAAAAATTTTTTTCGGCTATAATTTCTGATTGAGAATCAAATTTTTTTTCTCTTTAAGCTATTTATTAATGTTTTTAAAAAGAACATTTATTTGAATTACGCTAGAAAATATCCAAATACTCTATTAAAGTTGTTACATAAATACGTTAGCAAACACGGCACCCATCTCACTGATAACTTTCTTATAGCTTCAATTTCAAGGAAGATATTGCCTATAAATTATTATGAGATGATTACTACATCAATCGACGGTCTTTTAAAATGATATCATAGATTTTATTAATGATTTTTTTTGGTGGTAAACCAAATTAGAAGTCTTCGATGGTCAGCGTGCCTTAATCTCTTACGACTATAATAAAACTCAGTAAACTACTTCACAATCATTTCATTCAATAGCGAAAAGTCTCTATAATACTTTTTAAACTTAACTTTGGTTTCAGTTATTGTTTTTTTCTCTAAAAAAAAATAGTATTCTTTCAATATACACCTAATTTAAATGACTATCAAAACTAAACTAACGGACAGATATTTATAAAATTTATATTTTATATTTTTAAAAATGGTAAATGATTTTTAAAAAAAAAAAATTTTTTTTTCTAATACTTGCAACATTTTTTGCAATTATCACTGACTTATCAGACTGAACTCGTAAATGGAATTGTACAATAATTAGTTCATTGGGTATCTGCTATAGTACTAAGTATTTAAATATTTATAAAACATATTATTTTGTTAAAAAATATTAAAATAAATATTGGAATAGCAATTATCAAATTGAAAGGAAACTCCATAGTTGGAGGAACCTTACTTAAAAAGTAAGACTACCTAGAGATAAGGACAATTACAATTGGAAGGAAAAGATAAGCTGTTTTTGTGTATGCAAATTTTCTTTCTAAATATTTTTCTTATAATAGAGAAATGAGTTAATTTTCTACACGATCTTTAAATTATAAAATAATAAAAAATAAAAGCAGATCTATTAAAATTTAAAAAAAAAAATATAAATGAAATAAAAATTTTTTTTTACTTCGTCAATAAAATACTTACAATAAAAGTTAATATGAAATTTCACTTTTCTATGATGAGATTAATTTGTATTTATTATCTTAAATTATTTATCTTTTAACGAAGATTAAAATAAGTAAATTTATTCAATAATAGAAAAAAAATCATTTGCAGATTTTTTTTTAACACATAATCAACATAAAATATAAAAGAGACTTTCTACAAATCGATAATCGTAAACCGATTTATTATAGAATCCAATTAATCTTAAAAAACAAATGTTGAAAAAAAAATAAAACTTTAAAATAACATTTTTAACAAATTCGAAATATAATGAAGGATTTTACAAAATTGTCTCCTTTTGTATTTCCTTATTTGTTTTCTGTAATATCTGTATTCTGAAAGTTGGTTTAGGGAAAAATCCTTTTTAAAGCTTTTAAGCTCTTTATAAGATGTCATAGATGCTTTAAAGATAATTTACAAAATAGACGAATTTTATATCCATCAAATATAAAGACAATTTGAAGAGAGAACTTTATTTTATTAACTTTAACAATGAGCTATAAAGTTTTGAAAATTCAATAAAATTTTAGTGACATTTTAGAAAATTTATTTACCTTTTATATTGATTAGGTTATGAAGATATAGTGAAACTTCTTTAAGTAAAATAGGTAATAAAATTTAAAGTGATTATATAAAACGACCATGCATATGTGTATATATAGTCCTTAAAATGGTGAAGAAATAGTCTTAGTTGTTTAAAATGAATACTCAAAAGCAGTTTATGTACTTGTATCCTTTAAAATAAAAGTAACGATTATGTCACCAAATTTCAAATATTTTCTTAAGATACTACCTCAATAATAGTACGAGTATATAATTAAAGAGGAAATTATTTTATTTCCTTCTTAATTATATACTACAATATTATTGACATATTTTATGTACTCATAGTGTATACTTATATTAATCATTAGAATAAAATTTATATTTCCTTTGGAATAATTCAATTGACCATGTGGATAAGCTTAAATCCGCTGTTTGGTCATAGATGGCGTATTAAGCTACCATGTACATGCCATAATTTTTTTTATGAGTTTGGCATTTGTCAACATTAATCAGTGCACATTATCAGCATTTTGGATTGATCCCGGCCAACCATCAACATCTTCCCCAAGACCAAATCGCTTCGGACGCAAGACGATGCTGTGCGTTTGGTGGGATCAGTAGGGTATCGTCTACTATGAGATATTGAAACTTGGTAAAACTGTCAATGCCTATGGCCCCTTCCGACTACCACCTGTTTTCGTCGAAGAGCCACGCGCTCGCTGAGCAGCACTTTGATTCTTACGAAGACGTCCGAAAATGGCTTGATAATTGGTTTGCCTCAAAAGAGAAGGAATTTTTTTGACGTGGTATCCACAAATTGCCCGAGAGATGTGAAAAATGTGTAGCTAGCGAGGGCAAGTACTTTGAATAAATTTGTTTTTGCTTTCTATGAAAAAAACATGTGCTTTTAAGCTTATACACCTGGTAATTCCAATAATATTGTATAATATGAAGCTGATATAAATACTATAAACTTGATTGATAGATCTACTATTTACTAAATTATTATACAGTTTATTTTCTTATAAAATAGATAGTTTTAAAACCTTATAGACACGTACTAACTAAATTTTTATATTATTATTTATTCTTATTGTTAATTATATTATCATATTATATTATTTAGTAAAAAGATATTTTTTATAAGTCATAATGATAAATCGAAGAATTAAAATCTTGAAATAAATTTTCAATTTAAAACACTAGTAAAAAATACTTAATGATCTGATTACCTCCAATATAATCTAACAACTCCCTAAAAGAGCAATAGTGTTCCTTGCCACAATATATAAATCCATCCTTAGAAAAATACATTTTACAAACCTCTGGAAATTTTCCATCATTAAAATGATCCCTAAGCCCAGTGAGAAATTGTTATTTAACGTGACCTAGTTGTCCAAACCCCAAGACCACGAGTCGCCCACGACTATAGGAATCGAGATACGCTCGATCAACGCACCACCATTACTGGCAGTTAACAGATAGAGTCAGTTACAAGCTGACTCTCCACCTGCTGGTGGCGAGGACTATCTAAACCTCTACTGTCATAAGCAGTGACAGTGCCCGAGATAAGTGCAATGCATTGCTACATTTGCCAGTTACCTCACACCTGCGATCCGAAGACCGTACCCGCGACATGGGTATTAACCACAACCACCACGTTGCTGCCAAATGGCGCCTCACCTCGATCGGGCACAGTATATTCTACTGTGGGGCTCCCGATCCCCGTGGTACCCATTTTTGTTTTAAGAGTACTTTGGTTTGTACTCCGCTCGTTAAAGCTACGGTAAGGAATCTTGTAAATTCCTAGGCACCGCTAGGCCAGCTCAGGTACGCGGGTTCGCCAAAACCCGAAGGTACAACCGGAATCGACCTTGGTCTTTCACCCGGTTGTGGCCACCCTGCGTGTCATTCACGCACTCATTCACGCATCATTCTCATTCTTCTTTCAAACAGTGCCACGGCAAAAGCATTCAAGCATTCATATCTCTCTTTCACACTCAACACACCACTCACATCCACACTATCACCATTCGCCACGATTCCACATGCACCTAAGTCACGCAAGTCCCCATATAGGCTACACTCTACAAGAAGGTGCTTAACACTCTCCTCCTCTGCTCCACACGGACATCTAGCATCCGTAGCCAGACCACGCCTATACAGGAACCCATTCATACTGCCGTGCCCCGTAAGCAAATACCCAAGGGACAGACCAAACTCAAAACCACACGCAGACGCAAAGCACACATTCGGAATGAACATGTGCGTCCATCTGCCATTCACACTCTCATCCCATCGTTGCTGCCATATCTCATGCATCTTGTTCAGAACCAGTATGCGCTGATGGCGCGGACCGAGATTCCGAACCTCATCATTCTCAACCGGACAACCTTGCAGTGGGATGCCCCGCCTCAGACGGTAGTGGATACTTCCACGCAGCACCTCCAGGTCCCATGGGATTTCTCCCATGAGAACCTGCATCGCTTCGGTCGACACAGTCCTACAGACATTCAAGCATGCATACAATACCATACGCTGCACTGAGTTTATGGCCACCCTCGCATATTGGTGGCGCATAGTATCAGCCCACACGCAAGACGCATACATCGCACACGGAAGAAACACACTTTTATACAGGACCCTCACCGCTGTGGACTTAAGGCCCCATTCCTTGCGAAGTACTCGCACCAGCATGCCAACCAAACCGGCTACGCGCCCCCTTAGATGTTGCAAGTGAGGCCGAAAGTTCAGCCTCTCTCCAACCATTAATCCAAGGTACCTCACTTGTTGCACGTATCGGACCCCAACCGTCTCTAAGCGAATATTGGGCGGCCTACTGGCCGCCAAAAACCCCTTTAACAGCATACACACCGTTTTCCTTTCGGAAACTTTAACACCCATTCTTTCACCCCATTCTGAAACAAACTGCATATAGCGGGTTCCCGCAACCTCTACTGCAGACCTACTCCCGCCCTCAATCAAGAGCAGAAGATCATCCGCATACGCAACCACAACACAACCGGTCTCCTCCAACCTTACCAAGAGACCATTCATCATCATGTTCCAGATGGCTGGGCCGGCCACAGATCCCTGTGGACAGCCACGCACCATCTGGCGAACAATCCGACCACTATTCCCACATACCACCGCGTACCTTTCATGGAAGTAACTTCGCCACAGCGAAGCCTCCTCACATGAAACCTCCTCCAGTCGCTCCATGATGCGATCCCATCGCAGGCAGTTGAACGCACTCTTGAAGTCCACAAACACACCACATACATATTTACTTGCACTTTCATCCACATACTGTCTGACACGCATCCAGGCATCCTCAGTCGATTTACCTTTCGTAAATCCATACTGAGAGCCGGACACATTGAAGTCTGCCAACTTCACATTCAATCGGTGTACCATCATACGCTCGAGGACCTTGCCGAATACTGGCAGTAAGCATATCGGCCTGTAGGAGGACGGGTCAGTCCTAATCCCGTCCGGAGACTTGGGAAGGATGACCACGTCTCCTACTTTCCATTCACGCGGAAACACACCACTCTCCAGGCATTCACCGTAAAGGCTACTCACATGTGCGGGAATAGTCCGCCAAACACTCCTCATCATCTGACCAGTCACACCATCTAATCCTGGGGCACTTCGCACTTTCGTGCTCCACACCGATCCATCAATTTCTTCCCATTCAAACGGCAGGGGGTATTTCCTGCTAACAGTCACTTCTTCTTGCCTTTCAATCCCAGGAAAGAAGTCACTCATCAATGCATTCACACTGTCCTCCCAATTACTCGTATACCCATTATTCACTCTGATGCTCGATATATCATTTCGAGCACCTTTGCGCATGCATAAACGATACACCGGACCCCATACATCCGCATTTCCAATTTCATTCACATACTTCTGCCAGTGCTTTTCCTTGGCAAGTCTAATACTTGTCACATACTCAGCTCTGGCCGCCCTGAAGGTCACCCCTTCAGTGTGCGCATCTACACCACGGCGTCTACATCGCTGGTAGATCCTACGCAACCTACCAACTTTTCTCTTTTCCAAGCCGAGCTCCCGGTTCCACCATGGAGTCGCTCTCCTACGCCCCTCTACTCTTTTATTCATGCACCTATCATTCACAACATTCACGCATCTGCTCAGCTCAACCACCTTTTCCTCCAATCGCATCGACTGAAATCTAGTAAACTCACAGATCTCAGCCGCGACTTCCTCCCCGTAGACTATCCAGTCCACCCCACCGGTATGCCACCGTCTACCACGGGCAGAAACCTCGCAATGGTCATCCACTGGCGCAGTCACCACCAGTTCAATGAGGTTGTGATCGCTCACCCCCCACTCAGGCAATATTCTCCACTCATACTCGTAACAGTCAGCAGCACGATTGCACAGTGTGACATCAATGTCACTCTGCCCATTCGGTCCGCTGAAAGTATACCATTCACTCGGAACATTCAGTACATTCATACCACTGGCCATAATCCACTCTTCGAGTTGCCTGCCCCTCACACAACTCGGTTGATCAGTGTCTCCCCTCTTGCTATACCAGAGAGGAGAAACAGCATTCGCATCCATACCGATCAACACAGGCGAACGCCCACACTTAGCCAACACTGTGTCAAGATACCGCAGGTACGGCTCTATTTCAGAGCTAAACCTGCAATACACCGACACAGCATAAAGCTCTACCTCACCCTTCTTCACGTAAACACACACACCTAGCTCACTACAGCACTCATCAACTCTCACCACGTCCATGCCCACTCCACCGACAGAGACGGCCGAGTCAATCTTACCCCTGACCCCGGCACTGGTGAACGTCCTGGCGGATCTTCCCAATCCGCACACCGACCCACCATAAGAATATGGCTCCTGGATCAGTGCTACATCCACCCCATTCTCACACATATACACACTCAACTCATTCATAACCGCAGCAGACGCATTCGCATTCAGTTGGATGCACCTAATCATTTTAGGCGACAATCCTCATTCGCTCCCTCTCACACAACCTGACATACACCGGGCAATCCTCCGACATGACGGAGTGCGTACCCGGAAGACCCCGCAGATGGCAGTTGCGGCAGCACTCTACGTTCGGGCATTCCCGAGCGAGATGGTCACCACTACCACACCTACTGCAGAGCCTTCCAGCCCGCCTACAGCCATCACGTAGATGCCCGAAATCCAGGCAACCGTGGCACCTACGTACCAATTCGTATTCACGAATTGGTAGACACAACCATCCCACAAACACACGTCTCTCACACAACATTTTCTCCTTAACTCTACCACTTACCTCTATGACAACCATATGTTTGCCATCCTTACCGGTTGTCCTTCTGATCACCGATACTTCTTTTTCTGCCTCCACCATTATGCCACGCATATTTTTCTCCTGCAGCTGCTGCACCAGTTCGGCGTTGTCCACCTCTGCCGGCACGGCGTGGATGACGAGCTTCGGTCTCGCCCTCTTCGGCTCGCTCGTCACCAAACCAGCTTTCACAAAGTCAGCTGATTCGGCGACACGCTTCAATTCGCCGCTGCTGCAGACCTCCACTGCAACACCCTCCTTCAGCCGCCGTACAGCACGGACGCGTACGTCCGCCAGCGACTTTCCCGCCTCCAACACTCTCTTTCTCACCTCCTCAGTTGGCACACCCGCTGCAGCAGCCTTCACTACCAGCGCGAAGGTTTGTGCCGGTGGAGGCGGCAAAGGCACCAGCTTCCTCGGCCTTGGAGTTTTGAAGTAGCGAAGCAAGTCGAAGTCTGACGGCGCAAGGTCAGCCGAGTCTGGTAGAATGGGTAATTAAATTTCTGTGTGCTTTTGTGTTGTCGTGATAGAAAACAACTCCTTTACGATTAATGAGCTCCGGACTTTTCTGGATGATGGATTCCTTCAAACCGTGCAATTGCCGATAGTGCACTTCTGAATTGATTGTTTGGTTCCTTGGTAGAAGCCCACCACTCTGAGAGCATTACCATCGTAAGTGTTAAATGACATATCAATAATATAGCCGCAAATAATTCTAGTACTTGAAAAAATGAAGAAGCGCATCGGACTTTTCCGACAACCCAATATATTTAAGGCAGTACACATGTCAATAAACATTATAGCGTCAATCCAAAAACTTTCCTCTACGCAGTATGCACTTTATTTTTCCTCTACGCGTCAAACAACACATTTCCCAATTCTCTGGAAAGTTGACATTATAAAAATTATCTCTAAAGCTAATAAATCAATAAACCGCCCCCCACCCCCCAATCCTCTCGAAAGTCTTTGAAAAAATAGTCCTCTACCGCCTATATCCCCTACTCGAATCTTCAAATTTAATTCCTAATCACCGATTTGGTTTCCGCTCCGAACACTCTACTACCCAGCAGTGTCATCGAGTTGTCGTTTTTATTGCATTCTCTTTAGAAAGAAAAGAGTACTGTCCCGGTGTGTTTTTTGATATAAGTCCAGCTTTTGACAGAGTTTGGCACCCGGGTCTACTCTGGAATCCAACGAACTCTCCAATATCTCTCCGATATTGACTGGGGTTCCTAAGGGTAGCATATTTAGACCCATTTAGACATCCGACATCCCAATCTGCCCTAATACCTTCTTTACTACATACGCCTTGCATCTAACGAAAATCCCCAACATGCTTCCGAAACTCTCCAAATCCAAATCCAAACCCTCCAGAACTGGTTTACTAAGTGGAGAATAAAAGTCAATGAACGTTAATCTATTCAGGTAACTTTCACTCTCCGTCGTGAGATATGCCCTCTCATATACCTTAATGGCAATGCCATACCACAACACACCAAAGCTCGGTATCTAGGACTGAACTTAGAAAAACGCCTGACATGGAACCCACATAGAAGACTTAAAAGACGATACCTAAAACTACTTCGACTTCTAGACAAACATTCCAAACTTACTATACTGTTATACAATACCTTACTGAAACCCATATGGACATACGGACTAGAACTCTAGGGATCTACAAAGCCTTCTAATTCCCGTCCAATCCAAACCCTTCAATCAAAAATACTCCGTACAATTTTCGATGCCCCCTTTTATGTTCGCAATACTGTTATTCATCGTGATCTTAAAATCCCATTTATTTTTGATGTGGCAGTATCTCGCTATAAAAAATTCCGTTCCCGTGTCCTCAATCATAATAATCCTCTTGTTCAAGAATTATCCTCCATTTCCTTCCCTAGAAATACCCATCGAAGACTTAAGCGTCACTGGTCGCGTGATTTACTAAAATACTGAGGCCTAACAGAAACACACGCCGGCAGGAGGAACTTCATTGGATGTTTACTCTCCACAACCTATGACGAATGTTATAAAAATTTATTAATAATAATTTTTAATAACTCAATAATAAAAAATTAAAAAAAAAACCTTAAAAATTTTTATGATAGAAAATGCGTCCTCCCATTTTTCACTGAAAAACCCTAGCTTTAACAATGACTAAAGCAAATATAATTGCTTAAAACATAAAAAAATATTGCCTAAAACAAATATTGGATTTTTTTTTCGATGATTCATGAATCATCGACTGTTCTTGACAAATCTCATCCGATTGAGCCAGTTTCTTAAAGTTTTTTTTTTATAAATAATCAGCTAGTATCAGAATAGTATAATATTAAGGGGTAATTTATTGGTCAATTACGGAAAAACATATTATCTTCAATAAATCGTCGACGGGCAGTAACATCTTTTGCTGAAACCACATAGTATGTGGATTCATGAATTCCAGGTTTTAAAAGAAAAAATCCTTGACCATATCCCAATAATATGAGCTTTTATATCACTTACCAAAAAAACTGCCGATTTATTTTTAAAGCAAATTTAGATGATTTAGAAATGTGGTTAAAGTTTTAGTCTGTCCATGATAAAAATATAAATTACTTTTAATAAAAATCATTGATACATTTTGACAGATGACAGATGATGTGACAGCTACCGGCAGCATTTTTTCAACGAGGCACATATACTCTTAGATTAATGAATACCTGGATAGTCCCCTGCGTCAGATTTCCGTATATGTATACACAATTTTCTAGCATAATTATTGCAGAAACGTAGAGAAATCGTAACGCTTGCATACATTTGTGTAGATTTTTTTATGTAGACATGACACCCACTGACATCTAATTTTCATAATAGAAATTTATTGAAATTAAATGAAATTATATTTTAGGTTTATTATTTATTTCGTAAATATCAATTGCCTCAATTTTGTAGACTTTCGGAGAGTTTTAAAAAACGCCATTCTCCATGAAAGTCGTAGCATACCGAAATGTTTGCGTTCTCTTGTCATGTTTCAAGTTGTTTTTTTGACACTTATCGGAAAGTGGAAGTGAAAGTGTTGTTTTTATCTATTTTAAAGTATTTATGAAAAAAAGAAAGTATTTATATGAATAGTTATATAGTTGATTACATTTAATAAGAAGTTTTTATTTCAGAAAATGAAGTGTTTCACAAAAAATTGTTCTTTTTTTCGGTAAGTTGATATTTTCATTTTTACTATAGAAAATAACAAAAATTTAGTTCAAAATTTGTTTAATTAGCTTTTAATGATAAGTTTAGTCGAAAAAGTGGTTAAAAAGTGAAAAGTTCAATAAATGTTAACAATTGTGATATTGACAGTTCAATGTTTACCAGAAAATAGTTCAGTACCGGCATACGTAAAGTGCGTTTAAGAAAATATAAGGGAAATTAAGTGCAGATGGGTTAAATAAATATTTTAATTGGGTTTATGATTATTTATTTAACCCTTCTGTACTTAATGAATATGGTGAAAAATTATTGTTTCATTGTTTTTTAAGCTAGACAAGTCTTTGTGTATCGCGAAGATTGTCTTTCAGCTTTAGAAGGATAATTCACATCAAACAGTTTGATAGCGTACAAGTCCTTTAGTTTCTGAAAATATTATAAAAATTTATATATAAATTTATGTATTTAATAAGAAAAAATTTATATTCTTTCATTTAATTCATTATGCAAATTTGGAATGGATTTTTATTTGTGCACATAATTGAAATATATTGCAACATATATTTGTATATGCTCTTCCCCTTTAGAATTCTGTTCTAATAAATAATATATTGTGAAATAAATAAATAGCACAATAAATTTAATTGCAAATTTCCAAAACTAATTCCATCAAACAACAAAACCAGCAAAAATGAAAAATATGATTTGTTAACGCATATATGACATCATACGAGGTATTTTCAAAAATGATCGCAAATTTTTGAATTTCCGCGGGTTACGTATATTCGATTTTCGATTTTTTTTTGTGGCGTTATGTTGGTACTCATATCTCTCACTTATGCCGACAAGTTCGGTTATTTTGAATGTTCAGTTAATTTTTGACAGCTGCTTTGCTTGCACGTGTTTTGGCTCGACTTCGATTTTTGCCCATTCCCAAAAAAATTGATCAAAGAATCTGTGTCAAATTTTGTGTGAAAAACAAAATTAATTGCGCGGACGCATTCCGAATGTTGACTGTGACATATGGTGAATCTATGGTACAAAATGTCGTCAGAGGGCCGAGAATATGTGGACGACGAAAAGCGTGCCGGACGCCCGAGCACATCAACAACAAACGAAAACATTGATTAAGTGAAGAAAATAGTATTGACCAATCGTCCAAAATTGCTCAATTTCGACCAAAAACAGCACCGCAATAACATTGCTAACCAGGATCATGACTGGTGACGAATCATGGGTTTATGTTTATGACGTGAAACCAAAGCTCAATCATCACAATGGAAGCTGCCGCATGAGCCAAGACCGAAAAAAGTGCGCCTAGTTCGGTCAAATGTGAAGGTTTTGCTTACAGTTTTCTTCGATTGCAGGGGCGTGGTGCATCATAAGTTCTTGCCACAGGGTAGAACGGTTAATAAGGAATATTACCTGCAAGTAATGCGCAAGTAACGCCCGGATTTATGGAAGAATAAAAATTGGCTTTTGCCATGATAACGCCCCTGTTAACGCATCGTTGCTTGTGCACGAATTTTTGGCCAAAAACAATACACTAATAATACTGCAGCCACCGTATTCCACAGATCTGGCCTCCTGTGACTTTTTGTTGTTCCCGAAACTGAAGAGCCCCATGAAAGGACTGCGCTACGCTATTATTGAGAAGATAAAGACGGCATCGAAGGGGGAGCTGAACAAGATCACAAAAAATGATTTTTTGAAGTGCTTCGAGGATTGGAAAAAACGTTTGCACAAGTGTATAATAAGTAATCTGGTGGGGATTACTTTGAAGGGGACAAAATAGATATTCATGGAAAAATAAATAATTTTTGAAAAAAACACAAAATTCATGATATATTTTGAACAGACCTCGTTTATCAAAACGGTTTTAAACGGACCGCTTTAAGTTTAAACTTGGCCCCCAATGATTTACGCCGTTTCTGTCATTTTGCATATGTGTGCATTGATTTTGCCAACAAAATTGTACCACAATTTTTGTATTGATGCCTATCAAAATATTCTGTAATTTAAGCATAGACCCAAAAATCTGGAACTTTGGCCCATCTATTCAGAGAGCATTTGTAAGGTCTTAAAACAGTCCAGTTTTAATGGACTTAAAGTTCAATGCAATTTCTTTTTATTTTGAGGTTGGTAGTAATGGTTTTTTTTTGCTATCATGTGACTTAATAGACTACCAATAATCAAACGGATTTTATTTAATTGGCCTCCTCTTCCTTTTACTATTTGTACAAATTAGGCAATCTTTACTGAAACTAGTAATTAAAGGCTAGTCAGATCGTAGTAAGTCTTTCGATCTGATTATACCGTCTCTGAATGCAACTCTTCGAAATTTTATACTTTAATTTATTATCGTTAAATACTCGTAAATTAACAATATCAAAGCACAATTTAACACTAATTTTTTTCTATATTCTTATATTTTTAATTAAATATAATTTAATATTCAGAAAAAATAAATGATCAAATTAATCCATTTTTATATTTGTACAGGACACTGCTAAGTCATTGTAAGAAATTAAAATACTTGAACTTAAGTAAAAAGCATCGTAACCTTTATTTTTACCAAGGCCGGGAAACCAGCTAATTGCACTTGGTTTGTTATGGCAAAAAAAAAAATGGACTTGAATGGAAATTACGTTAACATTTTTTAATATTTCAGGAAATAATAAAATATTTAAACTCTTATTTATTCCCATTTGGAATATATTATATAAAAACATCTTAAGAAATAATATAACTTATCGATTGAATAATATTTTAAGACGAAAAGTAGACATATTTTCCCTAGAGATGGAATGCTCTTTTGGTAATTTGAAATAATTTTCTCTTATAAAATAACATCTTTCTTAAAGTATTTTTTTGGTTGGTTTTTTTTTTTAATGTAATAAAATTTTTATTACAAATTTCTGTTAAATATAAAAATAAAAACTTTCGCATTCGTTACATTTAAAATTTTTATTTTTACTTTTTACATGTTTGGGCTTTTTTTTAAAATTTTAGTTCTTTTTTTTTTATAAAAGATAAATAGCTAATTTAGATTCTTATTATTATCTATTATAATATATTTTACCAATACTATTAACAATATTTACCATCTACAGCCATGATCAACTATTTATGATTATTTAAAAAGGCAATTTGAACAATAAATTTTTTTCTATAAAATTGCAATTTCCATCGATAATAGCCAATCGACTTCTTAAAGGGGATGAATACTATGTTAAGTACAAAATCTATACGCAAATACAATAGAAATTTTATTATTGTATTTCGATTGGTTTATGGCTAAGAATATCTTACCGACCAATGGCCATAAAATATGTAATGTTTGCCCTTAAGGCGAGTCAAAGGAATTAAACCATAATTTCTGTTCCAGGGCAAATGTTCACTATAAGCTATGTACATCTACATGTATACATATACAATAGAATGGTTGTGTTGTGTTAGTGTTAAAGTGTAAGATTTAAGGGAATTGACTCAATTGACCTTAATCAAAATCCAGTCTATATGAGTTTTAGCAATATTGAATAGTCGAAAAAGTTCATGGCGTTTTCCGAGAGATGGTGTTAAAAGCTTATAACTGTGTAACCACCAGTTAAAGGTAATACTTAAATTTTATTGAAATTTTTGTAGTATATCAAAACTTATTCAAACGCAAAAATAGACCAAGATAGGAGAGACTTTTCACTATACGAGGTCTGTTCAAAAAGTATCGTGAATTTTGAATTTCCGCGGGTTACATATATTCAATTTTCGGTTTTTTTATGACGTTATATTGGTACTTATGTCTCTCACTTATGCCGACAAGTTCGGCCATTTTGAATGTTTAGTTAATTTTTGACAGCTATTATGCTTACACGTGAATTTTGACCAAAAACAGCATCGCATGAACATTGCTAAGGAGCTGTTGGAGTCTGTCCGCGAAGACTCAAATTTGCTCCAGAGGATCATAACTGGTGACAAATCATGGATTTATGGTTATGACGTAGAAACCAAAGCTCAATCATCCCAATTTGAGTTGGGGAAAAAGCGCGCCAAGTTCGTTCGAATATGAAGGTTTTGCTTACAATTTTTCTTCGATTGCAGGGGCGTGGTGTAACATGAGTTCTTGCCATAGGGTAGAAAGGTCAATAAGGAATATTATCTATAAGTTATGCGCAAGTTGCGCGAAACAATCCGCCAGGAAACGTCCGGATTTGTAGAAGAACACTCACTTTCGTTCTAGATATTTCGATGTCAAAAATGAGCCCCGTTCTGAAAAAAAGTTCGAATTAAATATTCATAATCAAATTATTCCAAAGTATTTGTAAAAGTGTGGATTCAAAAAGAAACCTGATATTTGGATTCCTCATAAATTGACCGACTTAATATCTGTAGTAGGTTGCTGAGCAGCAATAAAATCAAGCCATTTCTGAAGCGAATCATATTTCTGAAAATGAAAAATGGGTAAAGTACGAAAATATCATTCGAAAGTGATCGTGGAAGAAGAGAGATTAACAATTTCAAAACCACGATTAACGACCGCCAATAAGGTTACGCTGGAAGGGAATGGTTTATTATAAACGTTCGACCACACACATTTTTGGTGATTTGCCTGAAATTTAAAAGCTTGAATGTGAAGTTTTAAAGCATCCACTGTATAGTCCGCACACAGCACCCTTAGACTACGCCTTCTTCCGATTTTATTCAAAAACTGCACTGAACTTTTTCAACTAATCAATATAAAAAAAAACCACTTTCAATAAGTACGTTTAATTTCTGATTGCCTATTACTTGTGCACTTCAAATGTTAATTTTAAAAGTTTTTATTTTACTATAAATAACATTTAATTATAAATAAGTAGTTGCTTTGTTCGCCGATGTTCAATAAGCTTGATAGAATTACCGAAGGCACAATTCTCAAAGTGTGCATCAAGACCATAACCTCACAATTTTGCGTCGTTTCCAAAAATTATCTTTGGTATTTTTCCATACAAGAATCAATTGACTCAAGAACTAAGGTCACAAAACCATACGAAGCACCGGTTGGTCAGTAGCAATCAACAGCAGTTCCAAGAGCTTTCTTTGCATCCAGGAAAACTTTTCGTCTGATGTGAAGTTTGGTCAAGCGGCACCGTGGGCCGTATTGTTCTTGAAATTAAGCTGATGCAAAGAAATCTGTAAATGATAAGAGGTATCGAAGGATAATAACCGATTTTTTTTTTGCCTTAATTCGACAATATCTGATTCTAAGAGGGTGGTACCAATGCGATTTCCCGCACAGCAATTGAAAAATGGGACTTTTGGTAGAAAAAGTTTGTACGTGGCGTTATTGAAATTCAAATATTTTTTAAAATTTTTATAAAAGATAATAATAACTATCCGAATAGAATTCCTCAACGTTTAAATAAATTATTTTAAAAAGAATTATACCAAAAATTTGCCATTTTTATGGCTTAAACAAAAACTAACTACAAAAAGATAAAAAGTTATATGTTGCTGTTGTTGTTGCATTTCGATTACCTCCTATTTTCTGGGAATACTGTACGCCTGGCGTAAAAACGTTGGTTTAGTAATTTTTTCGAAAATTCTCAATAAAATTTTGCCTGTACTGAAAATATCTCTGATCAGGTTCATCAGAATCAAAAAATTTACATACCTTGATCTTTCGATGACTATACCAGGTGTACAAGCTTAAATTCGCGGTTTTTTAGTAAAAAAAACATGTTTTTTTTCATAGAAGGCAAACCAATCATCAAGTCATTTTCGGATGTCTTCGTAAGAATCGAAGTGCTGCTCAGCGAGCGTGTGGCCCATCGACGAAAACAAGTGGTAGTCGGAAGGTGCCAAATCTGGTGAATAAGAGGGATGGGGTAGCATCTTCCAGTTGAGTGTCTCCAAGTAGTTTCGGACCATTTTTGACGTGTGCGATGGTGCGTTGTCGTGGGAGAAAATCAGCTTGTCATGTCTTTGTTGATAATCCGTCCTTTTTTAACTCAGAGGACGGTGCAATTTGATCAGTCGTTGATGGTAGCGGTAGGCATTGACAGTTTCACCAAGTTTCAATATCTCATAGTAGACGATACCCTACTGATCCCACCAAACGCTCAGCATCCTCTTCCGTCCAAAGCAATTTCGTCTTGGGGAAGATGTTGATGGTTGGCCGGGATCAACCAACGATTTCTTGCGTTTCGGATTCTCGAAATATGTCCACTTTTCATCGCCTGTCACAATCCGATGAAGTACGATTTCCTTTTTTGTCTGGCGAGCAAGATTTCGCTTGTGTTTTGGCGTCGCTCCATCTGCCTATCGTTCAATTCATGCGGCACCCATATCCTGATCTTTTCAATCTTTCCTATGGCACGCAGATGCATGAAAATGGCTGGTTGAGCAACACCCAATTGCTTCGCGAGCATTTTTTGCGATTGGGTATCGTCTTCATTCAAAAGAACCTGCGATTAATGGTCCCCAATCTTCTTAGGCCGATTTTCAAGCTTCTTGTCCCACAAGTCAAAATTGAACCGACGAAACCAATCTCAGCACGTTGTTTCCAATAAAGCACTATCACCATAGGCCTCCATAATTATTCGATGCGATTTGTCAGCCGATTTCTTCAAATTGAAGCAGAAAAGCAGAGCTTCCCGCATATGCTCTTTTTCTGGCACAAAACTAGAAATGATTACCAAAGGAAAAATGTATGTTGTTGTACGAAATTGTTGACAATGTATACTGATTAATGTTGACAGATTTCAAACTCATAAAAAAAAGTATGGCTTATTCATGGGAGCTTAATACGCTTATTCACGCCATCTATGACCAAACAGCGGATTAAAGCTTATACACCTGGTAAATATATTTAAACAACGAGTAAACAAATATTTGAAAGTTGTTAAATTTTTCATTGCAATAATCAATAAAATTTTATCCTGAATTATTATTTAGTTTACAAAAAGGGTCAAAATAAAGTATTTCAAAATATGATCTTAAGGCTGCGTAAGGACTTCAAATACTCGTAAATATGTTGGTAAAAAATGAGTAGTGAAGCAAAATGATACCATTCAAAAAATTTTTAAAAAAACCACCATTTTAAAAGAGAAAAGTAAATTTTAACATAGAATTCCTAAACGTTTAACTAAATTATTTAAAAAAAAAATTATTACAAAAATCTGCCATTTTTAACTCTAAAACAAAAAATATCTACAAAAAGATAAAAAGTTATATTTTGTTGTTGTTGTTGTAATTCGATTACCTCTTATTATTTTGAGAATACTGTCCGCCTGGTGTAAAAATTTTGTCTCTATAATTTGAAGCTATTTTTCAACAAATTTTGTGTTTTGGTTAGTCTGTATTGAAAATATCTCTCCGTTCAGGACCATATATATCCCCAGATATTATTACCAAAGTCATTAAATAATAATAAATAATTTATTAGTAACAATAAATAATGATTGATTGACAAAACCAAAAAAAAATGCAATATTTCTAATTTAATTGAAGTGAAGAATTTTGATTAAGGCTGAATGTAAATTCAATATTGTTTAAACGTATACGAAGTATAATAATGATGGTCATGACGAAAACGGCGGCTACAATGAAATTGATTGAAGACAAAAACAATAGTGCAATCGATACATCATCGTTTAAGATAATTTTTCAATAAAATATTTCATCGATATTCGAAATCTATATACTTTGGACGAAATAAATAAGCTAGAATTGCCAACAAATAGGCGACGACGGCGGCGGCAGATGATAAATGGTATCGTTCGGCGAATATATCAAAATTTGTTTGGATTTCATAATCGGCAAATAGAACCATAATTTATATTTTCAGTGGTTGTAAATCAATCCCGATTTTAGTATTTTTATCATGGTTCAGTTTGGGCCACAGTTTAATATGAAAACAAGAAAAATATAATAAAAAATTATTTATTTTTGAACAGGACCAGCCTGTGAACTTATCACCATAGACTCTGTAAAATTTACACACTTAAAATATAGACACTATAACCTGTTAGATACAAATGGTAAATCTAACTTTAAAAAAAAAAATAAGAAAAACAAGTAATACTCTTTCCATTGGGGCTTTGGGTATCATCTATTTTGTTAAATTTTTTTGAAAAAAGCCCACATGCACTTGAACATGAACCGGAAAATTTTATCAAAAATTATTTATGCTCCTTCGAAATTATGCCGAGAAAAGAAAAAAACAATGTGGATTTATGTTCAAATTTATATTTTTGTATTGTAGTATTTTCTTTCTTTTTACTCTACGTGGGCTACTATATATATTTCTGGCCTAATAATGAAAATGCGAATATTTATCAACGAAAAAGGTTTTATTGTTTTTCAAAATATTCTCCATCAAGATTTATACACTTTTGCATGCGCTCAAACCAATTTTCGAAGCACTTTTTCCACTCCGATTGAGACACCTCCAAAACATGGTTTTTGAATGCTTCAACAGCATCTTCTGGCGACGAAAATCGTTGACCACGCATTTTTTTCTTGATGTGTGGGAATAAAAAGAAGTCATTGGGTGCCAAGTCAGGGCTGTACGGAGGATGACCCATCAATTCGACGTTTTGTCCGGTCAAAAAGGCGCTGGTTTGAGCCGATGTGTGAGAGCTCGCATTGTCATGGTGCACAATGATTCGACTTCTCTTGTTCGTTTTTCGAATTTCTCCGAAGACTTCAGGCAAACAAATGGTGGTGTACCACTCAGAATTGACCGTCCTACGTTGCACAAGCGGAACAGTCGCCACATGACCAGTTTTGCCAAAGAAACAAGCGACCATTTGCTTCGAAGTGCTTCTTCCACGAACAACTTTCGTTGGATTTGACTCGTCTTGGAAGACCCACACGGTCGATTGCTGTTTTGTTTCGGGCTCATACGCATAGATCCATGATTCGTCACCTGTGACGATCTTATAAACGTCTTTTGAAGCACCGCGATCGTATTTTTTCAGCATTTCTTTACACCAATCCACACGAGCCTTTTTTTGAGCGATTGTCAAATTGTGCGGGATCCAACGAGAACAAACCTTTTTTACGGCCAGGTGTTCATGCAATATCGAATGTATGCTGGTGGGAGAAATGCCTAGGCATGCCTCTATCTCACGGTATGTCACATGACGGTCTTGCATTATCAGTTCACGTACGGCATCGATGTTTTCTGGAACAACGGCTGTTTTTGGACGACCTTCACGGAATTCGTCTTTGAGCGAGCGTCGGCCACGATTGAATTCGTTGTACCAGTTTTTCACAGTGCTATAGGATGGTGCTTCATAGCCATACAAAGATTTAAGTTCATCGATGCACTCTTGTCGTGATAATCCACGTCGAAAGTTGTGAAAAATGATCGCACGAAAATGTTCACGAGTTAATTCCATTTTTTTGCCAAATTGATTTTTTCAAGTCACTGTAAACAACACAAATGATAGTCGTACGTCAAAACGTTCTGAGTACGTTTATGCTAAAAAATGTCAAACTTTCCAATGGAAATGTCAGATCGCACCTGGCAACACTTAGTGTTGCCTAGGCCAGAAATATATATAGTAGCCTACGTATAAGCAATATAACCTCAACAGGAGGTGAACATAATCTTAACGGAATGCGGGGGAGGATTATGATGAACAGCACACGTGTTTCTGTTCTCCGATCACTAATACACGAAATCCGCGAAAAGAATGGTTGGTGAAGTATTGATAAGCACGTTATTTATAGCCTGATTTGAATAAACCCTAGAAAAACAACCCCCAAATCAATTACTAAAGTAAATATTATTTATTTTGATTTTTCCCCTTTTATGTTTTTTCTGTTTTTAAATTATAAATCCTCTGGCATTTCGCTAATAGGAAAATTGCCTACTCAATGAATTCTTTGATTAGGCACTTTGATTAAATAATTGTACTTTTAGCAGAAGTTTAGTATTAATTTAAATCAGAACTTATTGAGGATAAAAGTTATTTTTTTTTCAACTATCTAATTTGTTATTGAGAAAAAAATATAACAAGTCGGAGGGTACTCGTAGATTCTTTGAAAATCATAGAAATAATTACTTATGAATATTGGAAAAGATACATCATAAATAAGATGCCATTGAAATATGAGTTGTTTTTTTTTTTTTGAGAGAGAGAGAGATTCTTTACCAATATCAAATAATAATTTCATTCAATTTAAAAAATTTATTGACCTAAGGTGAAAATATCTTTTTCCAATAGATTTAGTTATACGAGAGTTATTCAACAAGTACTTAGCCTCACCGCCCGATGGAACTGCTGTCACAAAAGAAATTTTCCACCGTGCAGTACATTCTTTTATTAGTCTACTGTCAAAGTTTTAGTCGATTCCCTTTATTAGTTTTGTTTTGAGAGCCTTTGAAAGCGAGCGTGTCGGTCGGTTGCACAAAAATGGAAAAAGAACAATATCGTTCGGTGATTAGATTCTTGTTTTTGGAAGGGAAAACGCGCAGCAAAATCAAAGATCGCTTGGATGTTGTGTATGGTGACTCTTCTCCTTCGATGACGACCGTCAAGAATTGGTTCAACGAGTTTGTTCGTGGCCGCACGTCGGTTTTTGATGAGCCACGCTCAGGTGACCCGAAAACGGCTGCTACGGAGGAAAACGTTAAAAAAGTCCACGATCTCGTATTGGCAGACCGTCGATTGAAGGTTCACGAGATAGCTGAGACTGTGGGCATCGCAGTAGGAATGGTACATCATATTCTACACGAAGAACTGGGCATGAGAAAGCTGTCGGCGCGATGGGTGCCGCGTTTGCTCACACCGGAAAACAAGCGCAACCGTGAGACCATATCGGCGACGTGTTTGTGACCGTCGATGAAACATGGATTCACTGGTACACACCAGAGACCAAGGAACAGTCGAAACAGTGGACTTCACCCGGCGAACGTGCTCCGAAGAAGGCGAAGACTGTTCGATTGGCCGGAAAGGTGATGGCCACCGTTTTCTGGGAATCACAAGGTGTGATCCACATCGATTACCTCGAGAAGGGTAAAACAATCACGGGGCGCTACTATGCTGACTTATTGGGCCGATTTGCCGTCGAATTGAAGAAAAAGCGGCCCCGCTTTGCGAAGAAAAAAGTGCTGTTCCACCACGACAACGCGCCGGCTCACACCTCCGCCGTCCCACGGCCAAATTAGTCGAATTGCGCTACGAATTGCTGCCCCACCAACCGTACTCTCCAGATTTGGCCCCCTGTGACTACTTTTTCTTTCCAAACCTGAAAAAATCACTCGCCGGGAATAGATTTGGGTCGAATGAGGAGGTCATCGTCGCCACGGAGGCCTATTTTGCTTCCCTCAAGAAAATGTATTTTTTGGACGGGTTAAAAAAAGTTAGAGCATCGCTGGGCCAAGTGTATCGAGCTTGAAGGAGATTATGTGAAAAAATAAATTGCCACCTTTCCAAAATTTTCGTTTTTCTTTTGTAGGCTAAGTACTTGTTGAATGACCCTCGTATTCTACATTTTTCTACAATGTAGAGTAAAATATTGATAAATTCTCTTCCATTAAATAATAAAATTCTTTAGGGGTTGTAATTTCTTTATTTTTCAATCCTTTTTTATTCTATTCTAACTGTTTTTATAATATACTTTTTTTTGAAGGTTTTTCAGAGAAGAGCCAGAGACCATTTTGTAGCGCCATGACCATGAGGCCATTTGGCGGCTTCATGTTAGATGCATTGCCTTTCTCTCTAATGGACCTGGTTGATTGTTATGTAAAAAGATAATTCAGACATTGTTCTATTTTGAGGAGCAAATTAAGATGATTAAGAAGGTTAAAAATAGGGCTTAGAAATGAAATTGTAGGATCTAGGATGGGTTGATTGGCATTCGTTTAATGGAATTATGGGTAAATTGGCGAATGGTGAGTTCTGTGCCACAGGAATGGCATGAAAGATAAGGTTTGTTACCGATAAGGAAATCATAGGTAAGCGACGTATGCCCAATTTGAATAGTGAAAAGTCTTCATGCCCAGAATTTCGGAATGGTTGTTAAACAGACTGGTTTAGTGGTGTCAGGCCAATATGTTGAAAGAAATTTGATACTTTTGGATCAGTCTTTTTATCTACGAATGGGTAAAGACGCCGTATGACATTTGGTTAACAGGCATGGCAAGTTTGGAATCCCAGTCAGTACCGGACCGCGGAGAGCCTCTCCCGCCAAAAAAAAACATCAAATTCATTACTCTAGATACCAACATGATCGAGAACCCAATGCAATTTGCTGATTCTATTGTTTAACAGATTGTGACGAATCACATTGAGCACCGGATCAATTGACGATCAACGAATTTCTTCAGGGCAGAACAGCGGATCAGTATTGCCGACAAGCTGGATGACAGCAAAAGATGTTGTATGGTCATCAACAGCTGCATTCGTGAATATTAGAATTGACTTACCAAGTCCATCTAGCAGTTCTAGGAATAATTTCCTATAGCTAGATGGATTGGTGTTTGCCTTACTGCACCTGCTGTGTGACGTGGATACCCTCAACTTCGCTCCCAACCACGGTTTTCACTCCGGGTACTGGACAAAAGTTGGAAATTGTAGATAAAATCGAATTTTAATTTTAAACTTACTATAGACACCAGAGTACTTTTATACAATGCCCTACTGAAACCCATTTTGACTTACGGACTAGACTCTGGGGCTCTGCTAAGCCTTCTAATTCCCGTTGAATTCTCCTTCTATAATAGTTCGGAGAATAATAGGGAAATGGAGGATGAATTTCTTTTAGAATATGCGGTAGAAGAGATTTGTTTGAGAAGATTGTGAAGGGGATATTCGAGAGAGTAAAGGTTTTTATAAATTAGGTTAATGCGGGATGTGTAAATGAAGTGTAAGATACATTTCCGACCACTGGGGTAGTTAGTTGTGCTCCAGAGGCTACGAGAATGCAGCAATTGACCGCCGCTTCAACTTTCTTCTGCCTTACTACTGGCATTCTGAAGCATAAAGTGAGGGAATAGAGCAACGTTCCATAAAGTAGGGCATTAGCCACTATGATTGCCTCAATTTTTCTAAGCTTATATTTAATACCAATCATATTCTTTTTTGACTGATAGTGTTTCTAATCTCCAGATTCCATCTACCACCATGGGTAATAGAAATACCCGAGATTTTCATGGAATATGTTGAACGGAGAGGGTAGGATCTGGATATGAACCTATTTGGATTATATTTTCGTTACCTACAAACATGGAGATATGGTGGATTTGAAGTTTCTATATTTGCCCCACTTTTAATACTCGTGTTGTTGTCAATTAAGATGACATCGCCGATGTTGTTGAGAACCTATTCCGCTGTCGGTTCTACTACCAGCACGAAGAGATTGTCCGCATATAGAAAATGCATTTTCTGTTATGCGTTTTGACGAAAAATGACCGTTCGGGGAGTGGCTGAATCAACTCCCCACTCAGTCCACTAAGAAATAACCCTATGCGGGCAGATATGATCCAGGAAAATAAGCAGTCCACATAATTTACGTTTGTACCAATTGTATATAGCGTCCAGAAGCATAGTCAGAGTGCCCCTGTCTGATCTATAAGCAAAGTTTCGTGTACCGTAACTTTTGCTTTCTGCCATGAACCATATCCTCCCATATACCTAAATGTCAAGAACTAAAAAGACGATACCAGGGACTACTTCGACATTTAGTTAAATACTCTAAACTTACTAATGACAGCAGAGTACTGTTATACAATACCTTACTGAAACCCACCTAGACTTACGGACTAGAACTCTGGAACTCTACCAAGCCTTCCAATTCCCGTCGAATTCAATCCCTTCAATCAAAAATACTCTGCATAATTGTCCACGCTCTCTCTTTGATTTGGTTGCTGCAACGAACACCATGTCTCCGAAATAGCGCCAACGCAGTTTTTTTGGAAAACGCAGATTGGCAAGATTTTTGTTTTTCTATTTCCGCATGTACAGATTTTCGATTTTCCATTTCCGCTTGGCTCTACATTCTTTAATCTACGACAATCGATCGTTAAAAGTATCAGCAATCGATTGTCAAGCAACTGTTTTGGTACTCGTCAAATGAAATATTTACATTTTCACTTACATTTGAATTTTCCATTATTAAGAATTATATTTTTACAATAAATATTATTTTCTACTTATAATAATTTTGCCAGCTTTCGCCAAATTGCTGTAAGATATAAAAAAAGGTGTATGCTGCCATCGATTTATGATAAGGGTTAGATGTCTTCAAACTCCAAGGTATGTGTGACCTGGAACTGGCATTAATATATTACGTTAAAAACTACAATATATAATTAAATTTATGATATACTTGTTGCCTATTTAAATTAAATAAAAAGTCCATAACGTAGATTTTAAATACGAAACATTAATATTGAAATGAATAACGAAATAAATGTTAAAATAGAATATTAAATTTTTTACTAAAATAAATAAACGAATTCAAATTAAAATATGCAAATATACATTTTTTTTAAATATACCTTATAACAAAGTAAATAAAATGAGAACAGCACTGACCAACTAGAGAACTGATCGTCAAATGCACATATTTTGTTTGTGGTGAACCTGCACAATTCTATGCACGCGCAAAGTGCGTGAGTGTTCGCGCATAAAACACAGTGTCAGATACGAAAAAAAGAGGAAATTTGACGTTTAGATCGTCTATAAGATGCAGAGTATAATTGTAAAATAGCAATATTATCAATCAATATTATAAAATGGCAAAGCTTATTATTATAAACGAATAATATCTTTATTTTGTATAGACGAGTAATAATATAAAATTATACTTTCCAATTGTTTTATTTTTTAAATTATTCATAATATTTTAAATTTAGTTTTTCATAATATAGTAAATATAGTTAAAAAAGTTATACATTAAGTTATCTCGAATATATGCATATTAATATTTCAGAATTTTCTTTAAAAATCTACTAAGCAAATTACTACTAGATATACTGTATGCATTTTAGAGTAGTTCTATTGGTAAATTTTAAAGTCAAAGAAGGATTTTAAATTTATTCTAAACAATAAAGGAAAAAGGAGTTAATATGAAAAAGAAAAGTATGAAATACTGAAAAAATTTATGATAGAAAGATTAATGAAATTCAAATTAGGATATTCAATAAGAATGTAATTTTCATGAATATTTTATGCAAAAAACAATTCCACTTTACATGGTCGTATTTTTAATAAGTTTTATGAACAATTTATGAGGAGTATAAAAGTTTGAAAAGGACATAAACCGGGAATTTATTCAACAACAAAAATTGGCCATTCAAGGTAATGGATAATGAAATGGTAATAATATACGACGAATGCATGACGATGTATATTTAAAAATTATTAAATGTTTTGTAGAAATATAATAAAACTAATAGCAAACGAAGATTCTACCAATATATTGTCAACGTACTATAAAGACAAGTTGTGGGAGAAGGTCATGATTCGATTGAAAGAAAAGTGATAAAGGATTACGAGTATGGAGCTAGAGGACGATATTTAGAATATTATGATAATGCTAACTACCATCAATCCAGACAATATTAGTGCATTACTGCAATAGTTAATATACTCGAACATTGCAAGAGAATCGATTTGGATTAACTTTTACCCAATTTATTCTAACCTTTTCAAAATGTGAGCTGTTATCCTGAGAATAGTCGTTATTTATCTTAACCACCAACGCAATTCCACCTGAATGATCTTAATCGGTACTATGCATCCCTTATAAAATAAGTAATACATACTAAAGAGATTTATTATTCATGATTAAGGGATAGAATGCAAGCTAACCTCAATATTGACAAAAATTACTGCAATACTTTTTTGGGACTTTGTCGAAATGTATTAAAATTATAGCCACTTTTCAGTCACTAATTTATTTAGTGTTTAATTGTTCGGAATTTGTCGTCACATGTTCTAAGAGAATGAAATTCGACTTTGTTTAGGGGTGTTATAGGGATTTCCCAAAACAATGGCAAAAGACTTAAGTGTCAATGGCTATACCGAGGTCAATATAAATAAAAATGAATACTAAAATAAAATAAATAAAATTAAAAACAAATAGTTTTATTACCTTTCAGTTTTTTTTTCTTCACGTGATAAATTGTCCAATTAAGGAATCATAAAAATCCAATTAGTACAATTTTATTGCTTCGCATTATCATTGTCGAGGGTGTTGTGCTTAACCGAATTTCCGGCAAATTCGGATAAGAGCTCCAACAAGAGCATATATGTATATATGTAAATACATATATTCTGTCCTCACCTCAGTGAAAAGATAATAATTTTATTACCTACAATATTATTCCGTCATAAAATTTAAATGCATGAAAGTAAATATGCTTAAAAGAAAATGAAAGTGTAAATGGACAAAGTAGAAAAGGAATCGCGACAGAAAATTCATATTCATTTCATTTCCACTTAGAAGTTTAGCCAAGATAATAATTTATATTCTTTATTATAGAAAAAAAAACAAGGGCAAAAAGTAAAAGTAAAAAAAGATGATTTTTTTTTTCATCAAAATAGGGACATAATCTTCGAAATTTGAATAATACTAGGCGCGCAGGTCGAACAATTTTTTTAACACAAAAATAGATCGGAGTGGAAAAAGATCTCATAAATTTAATAATTCCATGCTTCATAGCAAATTTATTTTTCCAAAACTGGGTCGGCATGGGAAAAAATCTTCATAACTTAAATAATACCAGGCGCTTAGGCCAAAATTTTGTTTCTTTCAGAATAGGGTAAGAAAAGAATTTTTTTTTCAAATTTGAATAAGACCAGACTGCCAGATTGACATTTTTTTACTAAAAACTAAGTCGATTATTGACAAAATCTTCATAACTCAAATAATACCAGGCGCGCAGCTTAAAAAACTTCTTAATCAAAACAGGATCGGAGTGAAAAAAGATCTTCAAATTTCAATAATACCAGGTCAGGTTGTTAAATTTGTTTTTATGCAAAACTGGGTCGGTATAGGACAAAATCTTCATAAGTCAAATAATACCAGGCGTGCAGGTAAAAAAATCTTTTACTCGAAACATGGTCTTCAAATGAACATCATTAAATTTCATTAATACCGGGTTGTGTTCTAAAATTTGTTTTTATGCAAAACTGGCTTGGTATTGGACAAAATCTTTATATCTCAAATAATACCAGGCGCGCAGGTAAAAAAATTTCTTACTCAAAACAGGGTCGGAGTAGAAAAAAAGTCATCAAATTTCTATTATACCAGGTTGTGTTTTTATTCAAAACTGAGCTGGTAGTGGACAAAATTTTCATTACTCAAATAATACCAGGCGCACAGCTAAAAAAATTTCTTACTCAAAACAGGGTCGGAGTAGAAAAAGATCTTCAAATTCCAATGATATCAGGTTGTGTTCTAAAATTTGTTTTTATGCAAAACTGGCTTAGTATTGGACAAAATCTTTATATCTCAAATAATACCAGGCGCGCAGGTAAAAAAAATTCTTATTAAAAACAGGGTCGGAGTAGAAAAAAAGTCATCAAATTTCTATTATACCAGGTTGTGTTTTTATTCAAAACTGAGCTGGTAGTGGACAAAATTTTCATTACTCAAATAATACCAGGCGCACAGCTAAAAAAATTTCTTACTCAAAACAGGGTCGGAGTTTAAAAAGGCCACCAAATTCCAATGATAACAGGTTGTGTTCTAAAATTTATTTTTATTCAAAACTGAACTGGTATTGGTCAAAATCTTCATAAATCAAATAATACCAGGCGCGCAGATAAAAAAATTTCTTAATCAAAACTGCGTGGGAGCGTAAAAAGATCTTTTTTTAGAATTATTATTTCAATAATATGAGGTTGTATTCTAAAATTTGTTTTTATTCAAAACTGGGTCAGTCTGGAGGGTTAAATACAATAGATGACTGAAAAAAAAAATAATGCACAAACAAAAATAAGCCTAAAAGAATAGGAATATTTGTTCAAAGTAATTATATTTATGATAGAAATTTTAAATGAAATGTAAAATGTTTGTAATTAATTTGTAAAACTTAAACAATGCCAGATGAAAAAGAATTTCAGGTCAACTGACTGCACTTTGAAATTAATTTGTTAAGATTATGGTCGCGATGCTTTTATTACAATAAAGCCCTAAATATTAAGAAATGGAAAACAAGAAAATGTCCAAACAAAATGTCATGAAATGAATAATAGAATAAAAAATTTAAAAAATTATGAACGCATTCGATGCAAATTAACGAGTGGAATATTAAACCAAAACTTATCGTTAGTATAGTCTGGCTTGCGATTATGTACTCCATTCATAATGAAAAAAATATGTTGAATGCTGAAAGTGAAAATTACGTCAAGATATTAAATATGCCATTAAAACAATAATATGAATTATTCTTTTTGTTAAAGTTTTCTTCTTATTTAATTTTCATTTCAAATTTTGATAGGATAACAACTGTGCAAATAGTTAAGAATACTAGAACTTTAATTTGTATATTTTAAAGAAGTTAAAAATTTGTTCATTGTTTTAATTAGTTTTTTTTTATGGGCAAATTAAAAGCTTTTTTTTGTTATCTCATTTATTCATTTGTTTGGTGCTTTTAAATCTTTGAAAATTATAATTACTGGACTTTTATGGAAACCATTCCTATTTTAAAAAAATTATATTTAGATAATATTGATTTTTTTTTAGAAAATAAATATTAAAGAAAATAATAAAATTGTACAATACATTGAACAGTTCAAGGTATAAATAGTGTGGATTTATTCGCTTCTAAAACTTGTCTGTTCCAGATATGACGCTTATGTTAACAGATGTCGCTAATATTGATTCAATGCAAATTCTACAATATTTCACCCACGCACATGTCATGTAAGATATTTTTATAATTTTATCTATAAACTAAACAATATCTGAATAATCCTTTTGGAGACCATTCAATAAGTGAGGATTTCTTTGCACGTGAACTCTTACTAAACTCTGTTAAATACAGCCTGTACTGACTACTCTACTATTGCACATATTTTTTTTTCTTGTTATTTCCCTAAAATAGAAAATCCCTACAAATAAGTATCATTTTATATAATGAAAAGGAATGAGTTTTACAGTCTTCAAAGTGGTGTGATTCGTGTAGACAATAAATTCTGATACAGTCACAGAAAACTGGGTCAGACGCTGTATGGAATATAAATTTTTCCTAAAGCAGTTTCAAGTAACTAGTTCATGTTAAGTATTTAAAAAGAAAAGAAAAATTATACAATATATATACAATATAAGATACAAGAAATACTAAAACTACGATATCGAAATATAGATTAAAAAGATCGAATACGATGGAATAGTTAAACAAATTTTTACGAGTACATTAACACTTATAGTACGTATGGTATCCACACATTCGTAAGAATTTAAATAGGATTTTTGTATCAAATACAAAAAAAAATTTGTGAATAATATTATTTATTGAAAAAGATGGCTATGAGAAAGCTTAGTTTTGATTTCAAATACGGTTTCTTTCATAAAAAAATAGTACCTTAATAATAAACGGAATTCGCTTTTGACCATATTAATTACATAATTAATCTTCTGTCCTTTCAATAGCTGTGAAAATTAAACTTATTAACCGATGTTACATATGTTATAAAAATACATTTTTATAATACTACCAGATAATTCCAAAAATAAAATCGTTTTGCTGATAATAGCTACATCTTTCCATTAGCCAATGACTTATCATATTGCCCCCGTATCTGAAATATCGTAATCGAAAATTATTTTTTGTACTTTATCACGTTTGTGCACGTAATAAAGATTGAAATTCCCTTTTATATTTGCATATATCGATTCAGTGAGTTTTTTTTAAAAGCACCTATTAAATTTCATATTAATATAATTACTCTTTTAATAATAATAATATCTCTCTTATAAAGGATGTAATATTTTTTTTTACATTTTTTGTGAAATTCGCAATTAGTTCATGTGAAATTTAATCACACCATAATTGCGTTAATTATAAATACTTATTAAAGAAAATATCAAAGGTTTTAAAGCTCAAATAAATAATTTTTAGAAATTACAATACGGCTGTACAAGGGTACTCAGAGAAGACTTTCATCTCAGAATGAGTTGATATAATCCATTCTCAAAAGTTGAACAAAATGAAATTTTTTATTTTTTATTTTTTATTTTATTTTATCTGCAACTACAATTTTATTGTAACAAGCAGATTTATATAACATTTTAATTTACAATTTTGTGCATCATGAAGTGGGAGTAAACACCCATCGGCGTTTCTCTAACTAACGGAAGTTATATTCCTCTAGAACATCTCTAGGCCATTGTCCTCTTAAGTATCCGATGAGTGTTTCCGGGGAGGGCAGTACAGGACAATTCGGGGTTGAAATTTTTGATAGGGGAAAATGGACAGGTCTTGAACAAAGGGAACATTTAAGTCAAGATGTATTACGCTGTTACGAACATAAAAGGGAGCATCAACAATTTTACGGAGGATCTTGGATAATAAGGCCTGGACGATCTTGGATCAATTCCATATGTCCAAATAGGTCTGATAATTATATTGTACGAGGTCTGTTCAAAAAGTATCGCGAATTTTGAATTTCCGCAGATTACGTATATTCGATTTTGGATTTTTTGTGGCGTTATGTTGGTACTCATGTCTCCCACTTATGCCGATAAGTTCGACCATTTTGAATGTTCAGTTAATTTTTAACAGCTGCTTTGCTTGCACGTGTTTTTGCTCGTCTTCAACTTTGGCCCATTCCCAAAAAAATGGATCAAAGAATCTTTATAAAATTTTATGTGAAAAACAAAATTAATTACGCAAAAGCATTCCAAATCTTGACTGTGGCATATGGTGAAGCTACTTTGGACCGAAGCAACGTTTATTGGTGGTTCAAAATGTACTTAGAGGGCCGAAAAGATGTGAATGACGAAAAGCGTGCCGGACCCCCGAGCACGTCAACAACAGACGAAAATATTAATGAAGTGAAGAAAAAAGTATTGGCCAATCGTCGAATTACAGTTAGACAAGTTGCTGAAGACTTAGATAAACATATCGAATGGCTCGTGCCATTCGATTTTTACCAATGATTTGGCCGTGAGACGGGTCGCCGCGAAATTCGTACCAAAATTGCTCAATTTCGACCAAAAAGAGCATCGCATTAACATTGCTTAGGAGCTGTTGGACTCTATCTGCGATCACCCAAATTTGCTCCAAAGGATCATGACTTGTGACGAATCATGTGCTTATAGTTATGACATGGAAACCAAAGCTCAATCATCCCAATGGAAGCTGCCGCATGAGCCAAGACCGAAAAAAGCACGCCAAGTTCGGTCGAATATAAAGGTTTTGCTTACAGTTTTCTTCGATTGCAGGGGCGTGGTGCATGATGAGTTCTTGCCACAGAGGAGAACGGTGAATAAGGAATATTACCTGTAAGTTATGCGCAAGTTTCGTAAAGCAGTCCGCCAGAAACGTCCGGATTTTTGGAAGAACAAAAATTGGCTTTTGCCATTTTTGGCCAAAAACAACACACTAATAATGCCGCAACCACCGTATTTCCCAGATCTGGCCCCCTGTGACTTTTTCTTGTTCCCGAAACTGAAGAGCCCCATGAAAGGACGCCGCAACGCGAAGTAGGAGCTGAACAAGATCACAAAAAATGATTTTTTGAAGTGCTTCGTGGATTGGAAAAAACGTTAGCGCAAGTGTATAATATCTGGTGGGGATTACTTTGAAGGGGACAAAATAGATATTCATGACAAAATAAATATTGTAATTTTCGAAAAAACACAAAATTCGCTATACTTTTTGAACAGACCTCGTATACCAAAGATTTTCATGGGGTCATTTTGAGATTACAGATTCATTGCGTAAATCTATCCTGCTCGAAAAAAATATGGACCAGCAATGCTTACGTCGCCCATGCCATATGAAAGCGTTTACTTTTGGTTTTATTCGCAATATCAATTTTTCCTACCGGCCAAATCACTACGCTAAAAATAACCCCATCACCACAAGGCACAATTTACTTATTTTCAAAGTAAATTTGAATAATTATTATAAGAAACGTAGTTTAAGCATGTGTCTACTCTTAATAAAATGCAAAGCTATAGCCAGTAGATATCATTAATAAAATTTGACAGATGACAGCTTATTTGGCAGCCAACCCTATCGGAAGTTCTAGCACACTAAAAATAAGAAAAAAACACTCGACACATTTTATTTTTTCTCTCTGACTTTGCTCACTTATATTTTCATTCCCATTTCTCTCCGCATCCAATAAATAGAATTTCTTTTTATCTTTACTAGATGCGATAGACATTCTATAATATAATATAAAAATAAATCGATTTTATTTCTATAATAAAATGCTTGTGTTATTTTAGCAAAAGGTCCTTTTTAGAAAATCTTAACTTACGAGTATGTTCAAATAAATTTTATTGAAAACCGAGAAAATTCTAAATTTTTTTATGCGAATTAATATTTCAAAAATAAAAGCATATATTTTTTATGAATACGTAAGCATCTCTATTTGAGTAATATAATTAAATTTATGATAAGAATTTATGATTCAATTATATATGGTCAAGGGTGAGAGAATAAATTAATTTCATTATATTTTAAGGAAAATTCAATTTTTTTTTCTAGCACCCCAACACAATATGCAAGTATTCTTAGATGACAGTACAGTATTTTGTATTATAAATATTTTTGCTGTTTATGCGAATAAAATTCTTTTCACCTTGTAAGCATAATTTAATGCGGATAATTTGCTGATAAAAATTTCTATAAATTTCGTACATTACGTTAGTATTAAATAATAATTTACAAAAATTATTATTTAATATTATACGATAATTAGTTGCCATTTTTGCAGAAATATTTTCATTGTGAAAATATGTCAAATTACGAATTGTTAGTAAAGAAAATATGCGTAAATCTGAAGCAAATTTAATAATATTTAAATGATGAAAAAATTAAATTCAATTCTTATTAAATGTAATAAATACTGTCTAAAAAAAAATTATATTTACTTCCAAGGCGACACCCGATAATAAAGTGGGTTAGGAAATTATTTTCATTATCAAGGATACGACATTTTTGTCTGAAGTCCTAACTCAATGGAAGACATGGACCCTCATTTTTTCAATTACCAACCAATGAAATCGTACTTTTTTGTCGTTGTAAAGATCCTCCTCTTGATCCTGGGTGAAAGTTGTCACTGATGCTTGTAGAGGAGTCTTTTTGAATAAACACGAATGTTGGTTATTTTAGAAATTATCCATGGTTCATTGAATGACACAATTCCACATAATTTGGCATGTTTCAACATAATCTATTTAACAATAAGGGTGGCGAGTATCATTGGGATTCGGATTATGCAAGTCTCCTTGTCGTCCTGTACTTATAGCCATCCTAACTATGCCTCACCTGCTAACAAAAAGGTAAATTATTCCTCTAGCCAATTGCAGATATGCAAACTGGTGCAATGGTGGTATTTTCGTAACAAATCATTGATTAACAATAAGATAAACTAGTTTACTCAATAACCTTACCAAATTTTGAGTATACAAACTGCTCATAATCTAGATAATTTCCTTTTTGACAACAATACTCCCTCTGTGCGCTAGTTCCTGAAAAAAATTGTCTACGGAGTATCCCGTATATTGTGTAGCTTTTAAAGTCTGAGTTATCTGACTCCAGAGACTTTAGTCATCTAATTAAGCATAATATTGAAGAGAACATACCAGGTGTATAATCTTAAATCTGTTGTCACAATTGAACGTCAGGAACGACGTTCTTTTTTGTCTTACGAGCAATATTTCGCATGTGTTTTGGCGTTGCTCCATCTGCCTATCGTTCAATTCATGCGGCATCCATTTTCCGATCTCTTCAATCTTCCCCATGGCACGCAGATGCATGGAAATGCCTAGTTGAGTAACACCGAACTGCTCCGCGACCATTTTTTGCGATTGAGTATCGTTTTCGTCCAAAAGAGCCTCAAGCTTCCTCGGCCGATTTTCACGTTTCTTGTCCCACCAGTCAAAATTGCCGTCTTTGAACCGACGAAACCAATCTCGGCACGTTGTTTCCGATAAAACAATGTTACCATAGGCCTCCATAAGCATTCGGTGCGATTCGGCAGCCGATTTCTTCAAATTGAAGCAGAAAAGCAGAGCTTCCTGCATATGCTCTTTTTCTGGCACAAAACTAGACATGATTACCAAAGGGAAAAATATATGTTGTTGTACGAAATTGCTGACAATGTGCACTGATTAATGTTAACAGATGTCAAACTCATAACAGTTAATACGCTCACTCACGCCATCTATGACCAAACAGCGGATTTAAGCGTATATACCTGGTAGATATTTTTTTATAGAAGTTTTTTTTTATATTAAAAGTTGGCATTTTATAAATTATACAAAATTTTAATTACAATATAAAGCAATCTATTAAATTTTTTTTAAATGTCTAAAAACATGAAAATTCTGATGAAGTCACGTTTTGCGAAAACATCTCTTTAACGATGAGGCCCGCTTCTTACTCGTTCAATAAGCAAAATTGCCATATTTGAGACTCTAAATAACTATAAATAATTATAAAAAATGAGTTTAATCCATGAAATGTGGATTTTGGTCCAAATTTATTATTTTGTTAGAAAATGGCGTTATTGTACGAAAAGTTCCCAGACTTTAATATTTTGTCATCCAAAATTGTGGTATTTGACGCTATTAGATATTTTTATAAAATATATTTACATTAAATTTTTATTTAAAGAAACTATTAGTCATAGTTTAGACCATTTAAAAACTAACATCCATAAAGTAATAGCCGAATGATAGCGTAAAATATGCGAAAATATCAACAAAAATCACCTCAGAGCCAATTAAGTTTTTCAAGAAGTTTGAGGAAATTTTTGAAAATTTACTCTTAATATTTTATAATGGTAAAAATTTTTAAATAAGCGATATTAAAAATTTTATCAAAATCTAAATACAAAATATAATTTATTTCGATTTATTTTCCATAGCATAAATTTGATAATTTTTCAGTTACTTAAGCAAACGAAAACAAAAATTCGTTCAGCAATAATGATAAATTTAATGAGGTTAGATTAAAAATGAAAATCTAAATTTTGCCCCAAAGTGATTGTGAACAAAAACTGTAAGGATTATAAAAAGTGTAAAAAAAAAACTGAACAAATAATTGGTGAATTTACAAGGGGACTTTTTGTGCTTTTAAATATAAAATAAATAACACTTTTGGTAAAAAAAGAAAGAAGCGTTGTTATGGAGAGTAAATACCAAACATGTCATTGGGTCTTATATAAAGTACGAGATATTGTATACTACTAACCAACACACAGTAGTCTGTCACCGTTTTGAGAATGCCCCAAACGGACACACATAACAATTGAAAATAAAAATAAAAGTGAAAATTTTTAGGGCAATTTTCTCCGGAACTAATCCTTCCAAAAAAAGAAAAATATCAATTCTTGTGACAAAAAATTCTCGACAAAATTTGCGGTAAAAAATTCATTTCTGTAAAAATTTTAGTAAGAATTTGTGTAGACATTTTCAGTAGAAACTATTCACTTGAAATTTTCGTATACACTGTAATGCATCGATGCACTGTGCTCAAAAAAACAGAGTAAGCCTAAAAATAATTTTTTTTAATCGAGTTGGCTGAGATGTGAACGAAATAGTTTACGTTAGATTGTAAATTTGTTAAATGAGTTAGAAGAGTTAGTTGCTGCTTCGTATTTCTTCTGTTATTGGGGTGTTAATAATTATGTACACCGCGATCATAGAAGAAATACGAAGAAGTAGCTAGAATCAATGTTATTAGAATCAAATAAAAAAAAATCCAATTTCCGTTCTTTTGAGCACAGTGTATCCTATCCCCACTTCACACTGTAGGCATCGACCCATTACACTACTCACACAACGAAAATACGGTGTTACGGGGGATAGATTGAACATAATTTTTACTGATCATCGAATTACTGATATGAGCGGGCTTCAATATGTCCACTGAAATATTTGTAATCGTATTGTCGACCTGTGCTCTAAAATGTTTGGAATCCCATGAAATTATTCATCTTTTTGTTCAGCTGGTTTTCTTACCCATTTCCAGTGCTCGTCATGTGGCAGAATTTCAAAAAGAAAAATGGAAGGAAAATTGTTCATGGATTTATCCGAGATCTGTGCGACCCCTTCCTAAAGGGTATTTTCCATAACCAAAACTTGTGTACAAGCAAGGAAATATTATCTTTGGAATAGAGCACATAGCCCAACGCAATGGAGCCTTACAAAGTGAGTTCTGATTTGTCTTCAACAAAAATATGACTTATCTTCAACAAAATTCTAATAAGTCTTCAATAACATTCTGATTATTCTTCAACAAAATTGTAGTTGGTATTCAGTAAAAGTCTGCTAGATCTCTAACAGGAATTTGATTATTTTTTTAAAAAAGTGCTGATTATTCTACACCAAAATACTGATATCAGGTGTATAAGCTTAAAACCGCTGTTTTTTTAGTAAAAAAACACTCTTTTTTTATAGAAAGCAAAAACAAGCTATACATTTTTCCCATCTCTCGGGCAATTTGGGGATACCACGACAAAAAAATTCCTTCTCTTTCGAGTCAAACCACTCATCAAGCCATTTCCGGACGTCTTCGTAAGAATCGAAGTGCTGCTCAGCGAGCGCATGGCCCATCGACGAAAACAGGTGGTAGTCGGAAGGGGCCAGGACTGGTGAATAAGTGGGGTGGGGTAGCACCTCCCACTTGAGGGTCTCCAAGTAGTATCGGACCATTTTTGACGTGTTCGATTGTGCGTTGTCTTGGAGGAAAATCAGCTTGTCATGTCTTTGTTGATAATCCGTCGCTCTTTCACGTAGAGCACGGTGCAATTTGATCAGTTGTTGGTGGTACCGGTGGGCATTGATAGTTTTACTAGGTTTCAACATCTCATAGTAGACAATACACTACTGATCCCGCCAATAATCCCAAAGTTCCTTTTTGATTCGGAATCCTTACTGAACGAGATATTATTTTACTGAGTGCCTTTCGAGAAAAAGCATCCATTTGATGGAACTTTAAGTTTAAGCTTTGAGACAGAAAACTCCCATTATGGGGAGCAATAGTCCTCAAATTCCTTATGGGTTCGGAATCCTTATTGAATGAGATTTTATTTTACAGGTACGGAGACTCTACTGAGTGTATTTCCGGAAAATGGATTCATTTTAGTAAAGATTAAATTCAAGCCTTGTGACAGAAAACTCCTATTATGAGGAACAGTAGTCCTAAAATTCTTTATTGATTCGGTATCCTTATTGAGCGAGATATTATTTTTTTGGGTACTGCGGCTCTACTGAGTGCCTTTTGAGAAAAAGATTTATTTTAGTAAAGATTAAATTTAAGCTTTGGGACAGAAAACTCCTATTATGGGGAATAGTAGTCCTAAAATTCTTTATTGATTCGGTATCCTTATTGAGCGAGATATTATTTTTTTGGGTACTGCGGCTCTACTGAGTGCCTTTTGAGAAAAAGATTTATTTTAGTAAAGATTAAATTTAAGCTTTGGGACAGAAAACTCCTATTATGAGAAACAGTAGTCCTAAAATTCTTTATTGATTCGGTATCCTTATTGAGCGAGATATTATTTTTTTGGGTACTGCGGCTCTACTGAGTGCCTTTTGAGAAAAAGATTTATTTTAGTAAAGATTAAATTTAAGCTTTGGGACAGAAAACTCCTATTATGAGGAACAGTAGTCCTAAAATTCTTTATTGATTCGGTATCCTTATTGAGCGAGATATTATTTTTTTGGGTACTGCGGCTCTACTGAGTGCCTTTTGAGAAAAAGATTTATTTTAGTAAAGATTAAATTTAAGCTTTGGGACAGAAAACTCCTATTATGAGGAACAGTAGTCCTAAAATTCTTTATTGATTCGGTATCCTTATTGAGCGAGATATTATTTTTTTGGGTACTGCGGCTCTACTGAGTGTCTTTCGAGAAAAAGATTTATTTTAGTAAAGATTAAATTTAAGCTTTGGGACAGAAAACTCCTATTATGAGGAACAGTAGTCCTAAAATTCTTTATTGATTCGGTATCCTTATTGAGCGAGATAGTATTTTTTTTGTGTACTGCGGCTCTACTGAGTGCCTTTTGAGAAAAAGATTTATTTTAGTAAAGATTAAATTTAAGCTTTGGGACAGAAAACTCCAATTATGGGGAATAGTAGTCCTAAAATTCTTTATAGGTTCGGAATCATTTCGGGATATAGTATCCATTTGAGGGAACTTTAAGTTTAAGCTTTGGGACAGAAACCTACTATTATGAAGAACGATAGTCCTAAAATTCCTTATTAAACGAGATATTATTTTTTAGATACAGAGGCTCTACTGAGTACATATTGAGATAAGGACTCATTTTGTGAATTTTTATTTTATTTTTCTGATACAGAGATAAGCATTGATTGTACAATTGCTTACTTTATATATAACGATTTGTCGCGTAGGCTTTTCAAGTATATTTGGATTTTGGAATTCGTTCCACCAGGAATTGAAATATTTTCTGATTAAAAATTGTAATTCGTTCTGTTTCAAAAGAATTCGATCAACACCCACTTATTATTAAGTGATGATGTAGCTAAAATAAATCCAATTAGAAATCCTATTTATAATTTTGTAAATCTTTAATCAAAATTTCATGTAACACTATTTGTGTTAAGCATAAAAGCTTTAATTCTATAGAATGTTCTGAAGAATTTACCGAATTTAATTACATTAAGTATAATAGGAACTGTTCAGAAAATGAATAACAAAAATATAAAATAATGTCTTATTCTGTACGTTTGTTTTTAATTAAATCTAAGTATATATAGGCATATATGTGGGATTTGTATGTATCCATAATAAAATAGGAAAGGATAATCAGTAGCATTTCGGAATACCTTCAAAAATTTCCCCGGAAATGTTCACGTTGACTTCTAAACATCTACTCAAGATTTTCATATTGTATGGAGTAATTTAATTTTCGTTAACTTAATTTTGTACAATTGCCAAAATTTTGTTATTTATTTAAATGTTTTTTTAAATAAAAAAAAAATCAAATCAAAGAGTCTACACACTCATATGAATACAAATCGACTAAAAAAAAAAAGAAGAAAAATAAATTTCATATTTTTTATGGAAAAAGGAAAAAGTATAAACTTTGGTCTTCTTCAAAAAGACGACTAATAATAGTAAAATCAATAATTTAGTCATATTGAGCCTATTTGGATTTGCATTTAAACTTAGCTAAGCTACGAATATCATCAAACGATCATAATTTTATTATATTGTAATAAAAACTTTATTTTAACGATAAAATTATATTCTTGCTGTTATTTTAATTCATTTTAAATAATAAGTAAATTTCATATTTGATACAAGAAAATCGTAGGATAAATAAAGGAATATTAAAAACTCCTCAGCTGTTTGGATTTTTTTTGCAATAATTTTACTTTATTTTTTGTAAAACAATGTTATCCCCCTCAATATAGATTACTTAGGTTGTTATACGTACGTCGATGGAGGGGTTGTTTGCACTCCTTATAGCACTACTGGAAAGGCTGTTCGATTATACTCCATTGCGTGCATCCTTTCAAGTATTTTTTATCTTGGTTAACAGAAACAAGTCACACGAACTTTTATAAAATAAATAAGTGGGATGCGGAAATAAAGAAAGCCTTTTTGCTGATAAAAACACTTTGATGAAGATGGATGTGTGATAATGTGGATTATCCAAGTATCGGCTATGTTCCTCATCGAGGCTTTATGTCACCCAAAAACCTTGTGGCTTCTTGCAACTTTTTATAAATTAAACTCGTGGATTCACCAACCTCTAACATAAAATTTGATAGCACATCATTGCTGCAAATTTCTCAAAGAATCCCTTGGTGACAGGACTAGATTGATATTTTTACTGCCTGTCAAGGAGGGACTAGCGTATAAGTTATATGAAGTATTACAATATCGTGCTCAATATAGTGTATAAGCTTAAATCTGGTGTTTGGTCATAGATGGCGTGAGTGAGACGGCAATTTTGACTTGTGGGACTGGAAACATGAAAATCGGCCTAGGAAGGTTGAGGACCATAAATTGCAGGCTCTTTTGGACGAAAACGATACTCAATCGCAAAAAATGCTCGCGGAGCAGTTCGGTGTTACATAACCAGCCATTTCCATGCGTCTGCGTACCATGGGGAAGATTGAAAAGATCGGAAAATGGGTGCCGCATGAATTGAACGATAGGCAAATGGAGCAACGCCAAAACACATGCGAAATATTGCTCGTCAGACAAAAAAGAAAGTCTTTCCTGCATCGGATTATGACAGGCTATAAAATGTGGATGTATGTCGAGAATCCTAAATGCAAGAAATCGTGGGTTGATCGCGGCTAACCATCAACATCTTCCCCAAGACCAAATCGCTTCGATTTCCATGCTTTGCGTTTGCTGGGATCAGTAGTGTATTGTCTACTATGAGATGTTGAAACCTAGTGAAACTATCAATGCCCACCGCTACCACCAACAACTGATCAAATTGAATTCGTGAAAAAAGGACGGATTATCAACAAAACATGACAAGCTGATATTCCTCCACGACAACGCACCATCGAACACGTCAAAAATGGTCCGAAACTACTTGGAGACACTCAACTGGGAGGTGCTACCCCACCCCGCTTATTCACCTGATCTGGCCTCTTCCGACTACCACCTGTTTTCGTCGATGGGTCACGCGCTCGTTGAGCAGCACTTTGATTCTTACGAAGACGTCCGAAAATGGCTTGACGAGTGGTTTGCCTCGAAAGAGAAAGAATTTTCTTGGCGTGGTATCCCCAAATTACCCGAGAGATGGAAAAAATGAGTAGCTAGCGAGGGCAAGTACTTTAAATAAATTTGTTTTTGCTTTCTATAAAATAAAAACATGTGTTTTTTTACTAAAAAACAGCGGATTTAAGCTTATACACCTGATATTAGTATTTTGGTGTAGAATAATCAGCACTTTTTTTTTTTTTAAATAATCAAATTCCTATTAGAGATTTAGCAGACTTTTACTGAATACCAACTACAATTTTGTTGAAGAATAATCAGAATGTTATTGAAGATTTATTAGAATTTTGTTGAAGATAAGTCATATTTTTGTTGAAGACAAATCAGAACTCACTTTGTAAGGCTCCATTGCGTTGGGCTATGTGCTCTATTCCAAAGATAATATTTCCTTGCTTGTACACAAGTTTTGGTTATGTAAAATACCCTTTAGGAAGGGGTCGCACAGATCTCGGATAAATCCATGAACAATTTTCCTTCCATTTTTCTTTTTGAAATTCTGCCACATGACGAGCACTGGAAATGGGTAAGAAAACCAGCTGAACAAAAAGATGAATAATTTCATGGGATTCCAAACATTTTAGAGCACAGGTCGACAATACGATTACAAATATTTCAGTGGACATATTGAAGCCCGCTCATATCAGTAATTCGATGATCAGTAAAAATTATGTTCAATCTATCCCCCGTAACACCGTATTTTCGTTGTGTGAGTAGTGTAATGGGTCGATGCCTACAGTGTGAAGTGGGGATAGGATACACTGTGCTCAAAAGAACGGAAATTGGATTTTTTTTTATTTGATTCTAATAACATTGATTCTAGCTACTTCTTCGTATTTCTTCTATGATCGCGGTGTACATAATTATTAACACCCCAATAACAGAAGAAATACGAAGCAGCAACTAACTCTTCTAACTCATTTAACAAATTTACAATCTAACGTAAACTATTTCGTTCACATCTCAGCCAACTCAATTAAAAAAAAATATTTTTATGCTTACTCTGTTTTTTTGAGCACAGTGCATCGATGCATTACAGTGTATACAAAAATTTCAAGTACTGAAAATGTCTACACAAATTCTTACTAAAATTTTTACAGAAATGAATTTTTTACCGAAAATTTTGTCGAGAATTTTTTGTCACAAGAATTGATATTTTACTTTTTCAGAAGGATTAGTTCCGGGGAAAATTGCCCTAAAAATTATCACTTTTATTGTTCTTTACTGCAAATATTTTTATTTACTCTTGAACAAAAATCATGCATATTTTATGCATAAAAAAGAAATAATTTTTAAATCAGACCATTAACTGCATTTCCATAAATATTATTGTGCATTTTGATGATTTTACAATATAACAGCGACTTTTATTATTCATTTGCTTTTTGATTGCATTGAATTCGATTAAGAAGAATTCTCACGAATATGCAAAATTGTTTGTGGCGTTGAAAAAAAATAATTTCAAATTAATTCTGAGCATAGAAATAGTTGGCAACACCTTATTTATGTTAGAAAATTAATTGTTTCAAGAGTACAAGTACTTTAAGTTTATGTTCAGTGAATATAATTACACGATCATTACTACAATAAACTATGAATGGCGGTTGATTTTTGTAGTTTATTTCAAGAACTTCTGGGCCGATCCTGTTAATGTTTTTTTCTTTTTTCTTCTTTTTTTTTGGTCAAAATTGTTTTTAATTTTTTTTAAATTTCATTTAGTTAGTGTGCGTGTAAAGTAAAATTGAAAAAAAAACTACATAATATAATAATCATCTTCCAGACACAGTGCTAAGTGAATTTCCTTATATTCAGAAATTTAGATAAGTACCCCCTCAACTTAAGATGAAGATTCCCATTCGAGGAGCCAAAGATTCTAATGGCTAGATGGGCATGGATGCCAAATGAGGCTCTCCGATATGGAGTGTTCGAATCAGTTCGCCTTCGCAGCCGCAGTGTACCTTCAAGTCAGGGCCGAGCCAACCAAATTGGTCGTCGTGCAAAAAAATTTAAGGTTAAATTTGTCATAGTACAGCTTAGATTGCTTTGTTTGAATTTTTTGCCAATTGGAAGACAAACACATCCTTCCTACGTTCTTTGGATGATTGTTGGTTGGGGAAAATATATGGTTTCGCATGGTAATCTGTTCTTATTGTTATAAGTCTTTTTTTTTTTTGATGCAGGATTGAAACGATGGAGACTGTCGTTAAACAGTGGCGTGGACGAACCTTAAGGGTAGGCTGGTAAATATGTTTCTGCTTACTAAGGTGCATATATCTATGGTCGCTCGTAATTGTGTCCATGCGGATAAAATTATAAACTTCGAATTGAAATCGAAAATGAAAATGTAGGTAAAAATTGTGAACTTGAAATAAGATAGATTCTTAGATTATGGAAACAGAGAAAAGGAGAAAAGGAATGGGGAATGGCAGTGGCAGTGGCAACTGGTAACTGGCCCAGATGGCAATAAGAACCGGAATAGAAGTGGGGAAAGGAAGAAGGGCTGATCAAGATCCCAGCCGCGACTGCCATTCCAACTAGGATCGATATCGTTTATCTAAACGCAAACTCAACCAGGACATCATCTGAACAACCAGCGCAACAAGGTATTGTCTTTGGAAGACGCTTGTCGTCGCCTATTTAAATAGCTTTGTTCTTCGATTAAACGAGACAAGGATCATTCGATGGAATCTGCGAGTGCCCACATTCCGCCAAACGTACACAAACGTATTTCATTAGTGCCAGCACACACATAACCAATATTCAGAGAATATCCAAATATGTGTGTATGTTTGGGGCATTCTCAAAACGGTGACAGACTACAGTGTAGGAAAAAAAATTCACTGAGACATACAAATTGGTGGGAAAAGTTTATGGTGATGATTTTATGAGTCGTACTCAAGTTCATACGTGGTTTACACGATTTAAAAATGGTCGTGAGGATTTAAATGATGACCTAAGGCCAGGTCGTCCAGGAGCTAGTAATCGTGCTGAATTGGTGGAAAAAGTCCGTGAAATCATTGGTATCGATGCAAATGTTACTACAAGAATGTTGCCTGAGGAATTAAATACGAGTAAAAACACTATTTGGAGAATTTTAACTGAAGATTTGGGTAAAAGAAAGGTCTGTGCGCGTTCTGTTCCACATGAATTAAATGAAGACCAAAAAAATCATTGAAGATTTTTGAATTAAATGAAGACATTTTTGAATCAACAATGTCTTCATTTAATTCATTCCACATGAATTAAATGAAGACATTGTTGAAACTGCTGAAAACGATCCAGACTTTCTTGATTCGATCAAAACTGGTGATGAGTCATAGTGCTTTAAATATGACCCTGATACTAAGCGTCAATCTGCTGAATGGAAGTCCAAAGGGGAGCCAAAACCAACAAAATTGCGTTTTCAGAAGTCTCGGATCAAGACAATTTTGATTACTTTTTCCAAAACTAAAACCAAGATGAAAGGATCATTTTCTGATGACATCCCAGCCATTCAAGCAGCCGTAACCGAGGTGCTGAAGAACATTCCTATAAATGACATTAAAAAATCCATGCATGTGCTGGTTGATCGTTCCAAACATTGTATTGAGTCTAATGGAACCTATTTTGAATAAATAATAACTTTCAAAGACAATATAATGTGTATTTTATTCTATTCGGTTATTTTTTGAGACACACATAAAATATTTTATCCATTTTTAACACTATTAAGCAACAATTTATAATTTTTGTTAGGATTTCTAATATTTATGATGTAAGTTTTAGTTTTTTTTTTATAAAGATCGGATGTCTTTTGTAATGGTATTACGATTATCACTTTTTCTTTTTGTAATTATTTCGCATATCAAAACTAATCCAATGTCATCCAATTAGGATCAAAAAAATTTGTTACCTTCCCTCGATACCTCTCGCCATTGATAGTTACTATCGACTAAAAATCCACATTACACAATAAATTTTCCTGCATTCAAACGAAGCTCCTGAACCTGTTATAGGTGATTTTCATCTCGGATCCAACAATTTTTCTTGTAAACGTAACCATTCAATCAAAAATGCTCTATGGCCCAGTCGGAGAACGCCCGACGCTTCGTGTGCTTTTATGGCTTTAGTTCCTCACTTAATTGGATGTTCTATGAATGAAGATTCAATTCTTTTCGTAATACGAGGTCTGTTCAAAAAGTATCGCGAATTTTGAATTTCCGCGGGTTATGTATATTCGATTTTAGATTTTTTTATGTTGGTACTCATGTCTCTCACTTATACCGACAAGTTCGGCCGTTTTTTATGTTGGTACTCATGGATCTCACTTATGCCGACAAGTTCGGCGTTATGTTGGTACTCATGTCTCTCACTTATGCCGACAAGTTCGGCCATTTTAAATGTTCAGTTAATTTTTGACAGCTGCACGTGTTCTGGCTCGTCTTCGATTTTTGCCCGGTCCAAAAAATGGTTCAAAGTATCTATATCAAATTTTGTGGGAAAAAAAACAAAATTAATTGCGCGAACACATTCCGAATGTTGACTGTGGCATATGGTGAAGCTACCTTGGACAGAAGCAATGTTTTTCGGGGCTAAAAAATGTTCTTAGAGGGCCGAGAAGATGTGAACGACGAAAAGCATGCGGGACGCCCGAGCACGTCAACAACAGACGTTTGCAGAGGTGTGGTTCATCATGAATTCTTGCCACAGGGTAGAACGATCAATAAGGAATATTACCTGCAAGTTAATTCTACTTATAATTTCTACTGAAAATTTCTAATGAAAATTCTAATGAAAACTTCTACTGAAAATTTCTAATGAAAATTTATATTGAAAATTTCTACTGAAAATTTCTACTGAAAATTTCTACTGAAAATTTCTACTGAAAATTTCTACTGAAAATTTCTACTGAAAATTTCTACTGAAAATTTCTACTGAAAATTTCTACTGAAAATTTCAATTTATAATTTCTACCGAAAATTTCTACTGAAAATTTCTACTGAAAATTTCAACTGAAAATTTCTACTGACAATTTCTACTGAAAATTTCTACTGAAAATTTCTACTGAAAATTTCTACTGAAAATTTCTACTGAAAATTTCTACTGAAAATTTCTACTGAAAATTTCTACTGAAAATTTCTACTGAAAATTTCTACTGAAAATTTCTACTGAAAATTTCTACTGACAATTTCTACTGAAAATTTCTACCCAAAAATTTCTACTGAAAATTTCTACTGAAAATTTCTACTGAAAATTTCTACTGAAAATTTCTACTGAAAATTTCTACTGAAAATTTCTACTGAAAATTTCTACTGAAAATTTCTACTGAAAAGTTCTACTGAAAAGTTCTACTGAAAATTTCTACTGAAAATTTCTACCGAAAATTTCTACTGAAAATTTCTACTGAAAATTTCTACTGAAAATTTCTACTGAAAATTTCTACTGAAAAGTTCTACTGAAAATTTCTACTGAAAATTTCTACCGAAAATTTCTACTGAAAATTTGTACTGAAAATTTCTACTGAAAATTTCTACTGAAAATTTCTACTGAAAATTTCTACTGAAAATTTCTACTGAAAATTTCTACTGAAAAGTTCTACTGAAAATTTCTACTGAAATATTCTACTGAAAATTTCTAATGAAAATTTCAACTGAAAATTTCTACTGAAAATTTCTACTGAAAATGTCTACTGAAAAATTCTACTGAAAATTTCTACTGAAAATTTCTACTGAAAATTTCTACTGAAAATTTCTACTGAAAATTTCTACTGAAAATTTCTACTGAAAATTTCTACTGAAAATTTCTACTGAAAATTTCAACTGAAAATTTCAACTGAAAATTTCTACTGAAAATTTCTACTGAAAATTTCTACTGAAAATTTCTACTGAAAAATTCTACTGAAAAATTCTACTGAAAATTTCTACTGAAAATTTCTACTGAAAAATTCTACTGAAAATTTCTACTGAAAATTTCTACTGAAAATTTCTACTGAAAATTTCTACTGAAAATTTCTACTGAAAATTTCTAATGAAAATTCTAATGAAAACTTCTACTGAAAATTTCTACTGAAAATTTATATTGAAAATTTATATTGAAAATTTCTACTGAAAATTTCTACTGAAAATTTCTACTGAAAATTTCTACTGAAAATTTCTACTGAAAATTTCTACTGAAAATTTCTACTGAAAATTTCTACTGAAAATTTCTACTGAAAATTTCTACTGAAAATTTCTACTGAAAATTTCTACTGAAAATTTCTATTGAAAATTTCTACTGAAAATTTCTGCTAAAAGCGTCCGGGACGCCCGAGCACGTCAACAACAGACGTTTGCAGAGGTGTGGTTCATCATGAGTTCTTGCCACAGGGTAGAACGGTCAATAACGAATTTTACCTGCAAGTTATGCGCAAGTTGCGAGAAGCAATCCGCTAGAAACGCCCAGACTTGTGGAAGAACAAAAATTGCCCTGTTGCACCATGATAACGTCCCAGCTCACGCATCGTTGCTTGTGCGCGAGTTTTTGGCCAAAAACAACACAATAATAATGCCGCAGCTACCGTATTCCCCTGTGACTTTTTCTTATTCCCGAAACTGAAGAGCCTCATGAAAGGACAACGCTACGTTACGATTGAGAAGATAAAGACGCCATCGAAGGAGGAGCTGAACAAGATGACAAAAAATGATTTTTTGAAATGCTTCGAGGATTGGAAAAAACGTTAGCGCAAGTGTATAATAAATAATACAGACCTCGTATTCATCAAGTCTATGTTGCAGAGAAGCTTAATTCTCGTGAATGACGCGTAATTGTAGGGGTGTGGTCTTCACGCACAAAATTGAGTCACAGCCCCATTATTTTTGCTTACATACAGGCACGGGTCGATTAGAGACTAAACCGGTGTTCTTGATTAAAAATTGAATTGGGGTCTCGATAGAAAAACAGAGTACAAATTTTTATAATAAATTTTTGTTCTATTTTGATGAGTGCTTAAATTTATTAGTTATATTCAATTAAATGGTTATTATTTAAAATGTCATAGTTATAGGGTGTCAAAGATAAAAAAGTATTTTTATTTTAATATGAAAAAATATAAATATTTATTTATTTGTTGTTGTTGTTTTTTTTTTAAATTAAGAATTAACTTTTCTAAGTGGATAAAAACCCATTTAATGTATGTTTTTTTTTATTATTTTATATTTGGCATAATAATTTTCTATATAATTATTTTTATAAACTTGTAAAAATTAAAATATCAACGCATATTTTCTAACTAGACTGTATATAATTATTTTAAGTGGCTTAATATAATTTTAAAGAATATGAAGTGTGCGTTATTTTTTTGTATAACTAAGGATATTCAGTAGATCTATATGTCCTTTTATTTTTCCTTCCACTTTACCATTGCTCTTAGCATTCTATCTACTTAATATTCAATAAAGGTTGGAGTATATATTTATTTTAACAATAAGTAAAATAAGAGAACATAATGGTGAAGGAAATTCAACATAAGTCGATATCCGTTCTATATTATAGAAACCATGTATATATATTTAGTGTTTGCAGTTGGTGCCTATCATATACGTGCACATCCTTGTAAATCATCGAATTATCAGCAATTAGACTGCCTATCACGTAGATTACATTGTTCATCATGATAAATAAAGTATAAGAAAAAATAGTATCAAAGTAAGTACTAAAAAATTGTCTACATGGCTACCGTCATGAATCATAGGCACACACACACACACACGTAAATATAATCATATTGGTAGATGTAATGCCATAAAAGAAGAGTACTCCTTTCAAGGATAATCAAAAAGAGAACTATTAGAATTACACGAACGAACTAAGTCAATCAATTTCAGACAAATTAAATATGTGCTATGATATGATATGAAGAATTTGATCAGCTTCATCAACTATGAGTACTGCCACTTTTCGAAAGACTATTAATTTATCTTGACAGGAGCATACATAGTCCATATGGTTGACTATTATCGTAGAGTATGAGTTATAAACAAGCTATAACAATTTATTTATAAGGACAATTAGAGTCACAAGGATTTCCATGTAATCGTACAAATATCTACAGTTGGATAGCTATTAAGTATCAAGAATTCCGCTCTGCTTTCATGTAGTAATTAGGATAATATTGGGATTTTCTCAATTTATTATTTACTCTAAGAAAAAAATCTCAAAATACAATACTGATAATGATAAAAAAAAATTCTTAACTATTACTATATAGAGAAAATTAAGAATCGATCTTGGATATTCTGTAGATTAATATATTACGAGTATTTCAAAACATCCAAGAAATTAAATAATAAAGATTCGTACTTTTGAGGAATAGATATTATAGTAAATATTTGATTTTTTTTATGCATCTAGTAGGTAAGTTTGAAAACTGTTGCATCACAAAATACTGGGCATCCAGCAATGCCAATCGATAAGCTTTGTAAGCAGCCCAACCTTTCGTACTGTAGATAATCAATAAAATTATTTTGAAAAACAAGAGTTTCATTAAAAGTATACGAAAATCTTCATTTTCGTGTATTTTATTTTTATTTTAAAATAAGTAAACAAACCATGCTTTAATAGCGAAAATATTTAAAAAAATTGAAAAATATTGCAGAGTGGATAATATGTACATAAGTGTTTGGACATGTCCGCAGAAATTTATTTATCGGAAAATCATTTTAACAGACAAATTGCTCCACTATATTTTTCTGTCGAAATAGAAACACATTGTGGATTTTTAACAATTAAATTTAATATGTTTTTTTATGCACTCATCCATTAGCGCAGAGAAATTGTATGGAAGTGTAAAAATATTTTAAAATTTTCCAATTTGGCACTGGACACTTATTTATTATAAATACATTTTTGGCAGTGTATTGAAAACAGTAGAGTTAGGGGTAGTAGAGTAGGATCGAAATTTATTCTATATAAAATATAAAGTACGAGATAAAATATGCTGAAAGATTGAATAAATATTACACTAAATTCAATCTTAATCGAGTTTCTGAAAATTTCTACTAAAAATTTCTAATGAAAATTTCTACTGAAAATGTCTACTGAAAATTTCTACTGAAAATTTCTACTGAAAATTTCTACTGAAAATTTCTACTGAAAATTTCTACTGAAAATTTCTACTGAAAATTTCTACTGAAAATTTCTACTAAAAATATCTACTGAAAATTTCTACTGAAAATTTCTACTGAAAATTTCTACTGAAAATTTCTACTGACAGTTTCTACTGAAAATTTCTACTGAAATTTTCTACTAAAAATTTATACTGAAAATTTCTACAGATAATTTCTACAGAAAATTTCTACTGAAAATTTCTACTGACAGTTTCTACTGAAAATTTCTACTGAAATTTTCTACTAAAAATTTATACTGAAAATTTCTACAGATAATTTCTACAGAAAATTTCTAATGAAAACTTCTACTGAAATTTTCTACTGAAAATGTCTACTAAAAATTTCTACTGAAAATTTCTACTAAAAATTTATACTGAAAATTTCTACAGAAAATTTCTACAGAAAATTTCTAATGAAAATTTCTACTGAAAATTTCTACTGAAAATTTCTACCGAAAATTTCCACTGAAAATTTCTATCTGAAAATGTCTACTAAAAATTTCTACAGAAAATTTCTAATGAAAATTTCTTCTGAAAATTTATACTGAAAATTTCTACTGAAAATTTCTACTGAAAATTTCTACTGAAAATTTCTACTGAAAATGTCTACAGTAAATTTCTAATGAAAATTTCTACTGAAAATTTTTACTGAAAATTTCTACTTAAAATTTCTACTGAAAATTTCTACTGAAAATTTCTACTTAAAATTTCTACTAAAAATTTATACTGAAAATTTCTAAAGAAAATTTCTACAGAAAATTTCTAATGAAAACTTCTACTGAAAATTTCTACTGAAAATTTCTACTAAAAATGCCTACTGAAAATTTCTACTGCAAAAATTCTAGTGAAAATTTCTATGGAAAATTTCTACTGAAAATTTCTACTGAATATTTCTACTGAAAATTTCTACTGAAAAATGTCTACTGAAAATGCCTACTGAAAATGTCTTCTGAAAATTTCTACTAAAAATGTCTACAGTAAATGTCTACAGTGAATTTCTACTGAAAATTTCTACTGCAAATTTCTACTGAAAATTTCTACTGCAAAAATTCTAGTGAAAATTTCTACTTAAAATTTCTACTGCAAAAATTCTAGTGAAAATTTCTACTGAAAATTTCTACTGAAAATTTCTACTGAAAATTTCTACTGAAAATTTTTACTGAAACTTTTTACTGAAACTTTTTACTGAAAATTTTTACTGAAACTTTTTACTGAAAATTTTTACTGAAAATTTTTACTGAAAATTTTTACTGAAAATTTTTACTGAAAATTTTTACTGAAAATTTTTACTGAAAATTTTTACTGAAAATTTTTACTGAAAATTTTTACTGAAAATTTTTACTGAAAATTTTTACTGAAAATTTTTACTGAAAATTTTTACTGAAAATTTTTACTGAAAATTTTTACTGAAAATTTTTACTGAAAATTTTTACTGAAAATTTTTACTGAAAATTTTTACTGAAAATTTTTACTGAAAATTTTTACTGAAAATTTTTACTGAAAATTGTTACTGAAAATTGTTACTGAAAATTGTTACTGAAAATTGTTACTGAAAATTGTTACTGAAAATTTTTACTGAAAATTTTTACTGAAAATTTTTACTGAAAATTTTTACTGAAAATTTTTACTGAAAATTTTTACTGAAAATTTTTACTGAAAATTTTTACTGAAAATATTTACTGAAAATTTTTACTGAAAATTTTTACTGAAAATTTTTACTGAAAATTTTTACTGAAAATTTTTACTGAAAATTTTTACTGAAAATTTTTACTGAAAATTTTTACTGAAAATTTTTACTGAAAATTTTTACTGAAAATTTTTACTGAAAATTTTTACTGAAAATTTTTACTGAAAATTTTTACTGAAAATTTTTACTGAAAATTTTTACTGAAAATTTTTACTGAAAATTTTTACTGAAAATTTTTACTGAAAATTTTTACTGAAAATTTTTACTGAAAATTTTTACTGAAAATTTTTACTGAAAATTTTTACTGAAAATTTTTACTGAAAATTTTTACTGAAAATTTTTACTGAAAATTTTTACTGAAAATTTTTACTGAAAATTTTTACTGAAAATTTTTACTGAAAATTTTTACTGAAAATTTTTACTGAAAATTTTTACTGAAAATTTTTACTGAAAATTTTTACTGAAAATTTTTACTGAAAATTTTTACTGAAAATTTTTACTGAAAATTTTTACTGAAAATTTTTACTGAAAATTTTTACTGAAAATTTTTACTGAAAATTTTTACTGAAAATTTTTACTGAAAATTTTTACTGAAAATTTTTACTGAAAATTTTTACTGAAAATTTTTACTGAAAATTTTTACTGAAAATTTTTACTGAAAATTTTTACTGAAAATTTTTACTGAAAATTTTTACTGAAAATTTTTACTGAAAATTTTTACTGAAAATTTTAACTGAAAATTTTAACTGAAAATTTTAACTGAACATTTTTACTGAAAATTTTAACTGAAAATTTTTACTGAAAATTTTTACTGAAAATTTTTACTGAAAATTTTTACTGAAAATTTTTACTGAAAATTTTTACTGAAAATTTTTACTGAAAATTTTTACTGAAAATTTTTACTGAAAATTTTTACTGAAAATTTTTACTGAAAATTTTTACTGAAAATTTTTACTGAAAATTTTTACTGAAAATTTTTACTGAAAATTTTTACTGAAAATTTTTACTGAAAATTTTTACTGAAAATTTTTACTGAAAATTTTTACTGAAAATTTTTACTGAAAATTTTTACTGAAAATTTTTACTGAAAATTTTTACTGAAAATTTTTACTGAAAATTTTTACTGAAAATTTTTACTGAAAATTTTTACTGAAAATTTTTACTGAAAATTTTTACTGAAAATTTTTACTGAAAATTTTTACTGAAAATTTTTACTGAAAATTTTTACTGAAAATTTTTACTGAAAATTTTTACTGAAAATTTTTACTGAAAATTTTTACTGAAAATTTTTACTGAAAATTTTTACAGAAAATTTTTACAGAAAATTTTTAGTGAAACTTTTTAGTGAAACTTTCTACTGAAAATTTCTACTGATTATGTTTACTGAAAATGTCTACTGAAAATTTCTAATGAAAATTTCTACTAAAAATTTCTACTAAAAATTTCTACTGAAAATTTCTACTGAAAATTTCTACAGAAAATTTCTACTCAAAATTTCTACTCAAAATTTCTACTCAAAATTTCTACTGAAAATTTTTACTGAAAATTTTTACTGAAAATTTTTACTGAAAATTTCTACAGAAAATTTCTACAGAAAATTTCTACTGAAAATTTCTACTCAAAATTTCTACTCAAAATTTCTACTGAAAATTTCTACTAAAAATTTCTACTGAAAATATCTACTCAAAATTTCTACTCAAAATTTCTATTCCAAATTTCTACTGAAAATTTCTACTGAAAATTTCTACTGAAATTTCTACTGAAAATGTCTACTAAAAAATTCTACTGAAAATTTTTACTGAAAATTTCTACTGAAAATTTTAATTTCTGCTGAAAATTTCTACTGAATATTTGTCTGAAAATTTTAGCTGCTAGTAGATTTGTTTTAAATCAAATAATAATGAATTATAATGAATATTGTGATTTGGATGTATTTACGAATTTTTATTGTTGAAGAATAAAATAATTCCGAAAATTCCTACTGTTCCTCGGCAATTTCATAAAAGATAATAGGCCATCAACTTTCTCTGAAATGGTTGTATATTCGGTTGTAAGGGAAAGTTTTCCGTATAAAGCAACAAATGACAATTGTGGTGGGGGGGAGGTAGATGAAACTTTCTCGGCTCAACGATCATTTGTGATGTAGAACTATTCAAATAACCTACAACGACTGTTTGACGATAGTCAAAGTTAATGAAGTTTCACAACTCAATGGCAGTAACGATTCCCTTCCGCTAAGATGATGGCTATTAATCGAAACGAATATTTCCATCGTTCCAGAAATCAATTGTTTATTTACTGATGAACTGTCGTAAAGTTTCACATTGAACTGAACTGTGGTAATAAATTTTGAAGTGATATATTTTTTTATATTTCTGATTATTATTATTATTAAGGTTAATGTCAATTTTTATTTAAGTCAATTTTTTCCAGGCTGTCGTATTTACATTTTGGTGTTTGCTAGTTGATTTTTCAGCAAAGACAAACCGAAATGAATGGAATTGTTATTAGTTAACTAATAAGAAAGTTATTCGCTTTCGGCTTTGTGCCATCAGACATTGACAGCCGTGAGCGTCCGCCCTCGGGTGCAGGTGATTTCAATTTGTTTACGATACGGAAGAGTAAGCAAAATGACAATAGAAGTAAAATTAGTTCTATTAAGAACATTTCTAAGCAGTAGACAAATATTTGCAGACACCGACTACGTGAGCGATGATACCTCATCGAATACTAAATACCAAATACCGGAGAGGTCCAAAGTGGTGGTGCTGTCGGTAGTTGTGGTGCTGTAATGGAAATAAGCAGAGTAAACAATGGACAGTGTCCGTCTGATGTGGTGGTGGGTGGGCAGAACGACCCTCTCTACTATGTGCAGGGACGGCTAACAACCACCGGTGATGGTATGGCACTTCATCCTGACCGTATTATTCAACTCGTGTGGATCGTAAAAAATTCTAATGTGTTTGAATGTTTACTTTGATTGCAGCAATAAAAGCGCTCCACAGCACTGATACCTGATCATTACGTTTTGACCATGCAAGTTGCAAAGTGGTGGTGCATCCTGGCACTGACTATTGTCCTAGCTGGTAGTGGTAGAGTGTTTAGCGTTGGTGCCTTTGTAACGCAGATCGTTTCGATCGTTCAACGAATATACGAGGACAAGACGTCATTTCGAGATTTGATAGTGTTTGCCAAACGCGATGAAATCGTTCGTTCCAATAGCATTGTTGATGGATTTCTTAAAACCGTACAACTTCCGACAATCGTCGTCCATACAGAATATAAAGTGATAAACGAAAGTGGCAAAAGCACACATTTAGTAGATTTTATAAATAAAAATTTTCTAGCTGTTGCATTTCTCTGTGGTGATTTTGATGACATTGTCAACGTTGCCAGTCGCAACAACGAAACGTTAACGATGATAGATAAATACTTGAAATACATGCACATGGGAAGGATGATTTTTGTAATTTTAACTGATCTCCATACTCGTGACAGAGACGATGTACTAAGTAATTTCATGGCACGCTTGTTCGATTGGTGTTGGAGTAAGTACATGCTGAACGTTGTGTCTATTTATGAAAATTCATCGTTTAATATTGAAATCATCACTTATACACCATATCCGAGGATGTCTTTGTTGAATCGAACGCAATGGCTTCACCAAGACGGAGAATTATTTTTAGATAAGTTGAACGACTTACAGGGCTATCCAATAAGAACGTATGTGTTCATGGACCTTCCTCGGACTTTTTTCTATCAAGACAGATCGGGAAAAAATGTGATGAGTGGATTTAATGCAATTCAGTTCGTAAATTTTCTGAAAAAGCACAATGCCACTTTGGTAATAATAAATGAAGGCAAAATCAAAGACAACGTCGACCATCGTATCATAAATGAAAAGCTAAGGACGAACTTAATTGATCTCAGCATTCATTTTCATATACTCCGTCGTATACCGAACATATCATTTTCGGATGTGGAAGTTTTGATGGATTGGCTACTAATAGTGCCAGCCGCAGGAGAAGTACAACCGTTCATGTACCTAATAATGCCATACGAAACTGATGTCTGGTATTGGATTGGTGGTGGACTATTGTATATAACCACAATACTGTGCATACTCAATAAATTGAATATTCTGAGTGTTGACTGGGCTAGATTGGATTTGAGACGGGCTGATTTTGGTCTAGCACTAATACATAGTCTACAGGCATTATTGTATCTTCCGCTTACAAAGAATTTAACTCTTGCATGGCGGTCTATTCTCGTTTATGGGCAAATTTTTGTGCTTGGATTCCTCTTGTCCAATATGTATGCGGCACTGCTAACAACTTTTCTAACCTCAAATTTATATGAGAAACCACCGGACTCATTTGAACAAATCGAAGCGAAAAATATTCGAATATTAGGAATCAGCTATGAGATCGACTATATTCTACAATCACAGTACGTACCATCGAATATGCATAAGCTCTTCATTCGGACAACCGCAAACAATTTCGTTGAACATCGGGATTCCATGAATGCATCCTTCGGCTATACTCTGCCTACGGATAAGCTCTATATAATCTCCAAACAGCAAGAATTTCTCAATACACCACGTTTTCATATTTCGTCTATTTCTTTTGGCTTCAAGCCATTAGCCTATCCAATGCCCGATGATTCGCCGTATTGTAAAATTTTTAGCAATTTTTTATTGCAAATCCGTCAAACGGGTCTATTGCCAAAATGGGTTAATGATGCTTATTGGGCAGCAATCGAAAGTGGCAATATGAAAATTTTATTCGAACAAACCATCGTTAAACGTCCACTAACTTTACATCATCTTCAGTTGGCATGGTATGTACTTGCCTGTGGCATATCGATTAGTATATTGGCTTTTCTTATAGAAATTTTACATTCTCAAATCAAAGTGATTTTAACAAATCACATTTTAACTAATCAAAATTGATTTAGAATCGCATTAATATTTTCAAAAATATTTATTACAAAACAGTGAAAAGAGAAGTTTCTTGTTTGTTTGTTTTTTTTTTTTATTAAAATATCTTACAAATTTCGATTTTCATATAAGATATTTTTAACATTTTTATTGTATACTATTTTGAAAATTTTATAATTAATTTTATAAATAAAAAAAAATACTTTAATAAAAGTTTTTTTTTTTAAATTATTTTTAAAAATAGCATTTGTACTAAAGTTTAAATTTAAAAATTATGCGTGTCTGAGGTACTAGAATTCGAAATCAAGTAGAAGTTGAATTCGAAACTACTGAATCAGGGAAGCTATGTCCTTATTAATTTGAGTGCAGAAATATACCAGGTGTATAAGCTTAAATCTGCTGTTTTTTAGTCAAAAAAATACATATTTTTTTTGATAGAAAGTAAAAACAAATTTATTCAACGTACTTGAGCTCGCTAGCTATACATTTTTCCCATCTCTCGGGCAATTTGTGGATACCACGCATCAAACCATTCTCGGGCGTCTTCGTAAGAAACGAAGTGCTGCTCAGCGAGCGCGTGGCCCATCGACAAAAATAGGTAGTAGTCGGAAGGGGCCAGGTCTGGTGAATAAGCGGGATGGGGTGGTACCTCCCAGTTGAGTGTCTCCAAGTAGTTTCGGACCATTTTTCAGCTTGTCATGTCTTTGCTGATAATCCGTCCTTTTTTCACGCAGAGCACGGTGCAATTTGATCAATTGTTGGTGGTAGCGGTGGGCATTAACAGTTTCACCAGGTTTCAAAATCTCATAGTAGACGATACCCTGCTGATCCCACCAAGCGCACAGCATCGTTTTCCGTCTGAAGCGATTTGGTTTTGGGGAAGATGTTGATGGTTGACCACGATTTCTTGCGTTTAGGATTCTCGAAATATATCCACTTTTCATCGCCTGTTACAATCCTAAGCAGGAACGAATTTCTTTTTTGTCTGGCGAGCAAGATTTCGTATGTGTTTTGGCGGCGCTTCATCTGCCTATCGTTCAATTCATGCGGCACCCATTTTCCGATCTTTTCAATCTTCCCCATGGCGCGCAGATGCATGGAAATGGATGGTTGAGCAACACTCAATTGCTCCGCGAGCATTTTTTGCGATTGGGTATTGTCTTCGTCCAAAAGAGCCTGAAATTGATGGTCCTCAACTTTCCTAGGCCGATTTTCACGCTTCTTGTCCCACAAGTCAAAATTGCCGTCTTCGAACCGACAAAACCAATTTCAGCACGTTGTTTCCGATAAAGCACTGTCACCATAGGCCTCCATAAGCATTCGAGGCGATTCGGCAGCCGATTTCTTCAAAGTGAAGCAGAAAAGCAGAGCTTCCCGCATATGCGCTTTTTCTGGCACAAAACTAGACATGATTACTAAAGGAAAAATGTATGTTGTTGTACGAAATTGCTGACAATGTGCACTGATTAATGTTGACAGATGTCAAACTCATAAAAAAAAGTATGGCGTGCCCATGGTAGCTTAATACGCTCTCTCACGCCATCTATAACCAAACAGATATATATTTTTTGCAGTATTCAAAATCATTATTTATTAAGTGAGGAACTTTTCAATAATCTGGCTTAATGTTTCAGAGCCTATCAATTTAAAGTTTATAATTTTTAATCTTTTAATCATGGATAATTCTACAATTCAACAACGTGTCAAGATAGTGAAAATTTATTAGAAAAATTTATGCTTTGTTCGCTTGAGCTGTGCGGAATTTATGGTCAAAATGAACGTCCTTCCGAGGGTACAATTCTCAAAGTGGTCGAGAAGAGCATATCGTTTTAATTTTGCATCGTTCAAAAGAATTGGGCTCTTCTGTGATGTCAACTTGACTTGGGATCACATCTTTGCAAAATTCAATTGACTCAAGAACAAAGATCACAAAACCATGCAAAGCACCGGCCGTACGGTAGCTGGGCTCTTCAGTAGTTAGAATTGAATCCCAGATTTGGTGACAAAGCCCATTTATAGCTGAGTGGCTTAGTGAACAAGCAAAGCTATCACCAACAGTTCCAAGAGCTTTCTTTGCAATCTAGAAAAACTTATCGACAGGTGTGGATTTTGGTCAGGCGGCACCGTGGGTCGTACTGCCTTTGAAATTAATATGATGCGATGGTAGGTGTCAATGATTCGATGTATTGAAGGATAATAACCTCAATTCGACAATATCAGATTATAACTGAATAGTACCAATGCGACTTGCCACACAGCAATTAAAGAAAGGGACTTTTTGCAGACGAAGTTTCCACGTGGCATTATTTCGAGACATGCTCTTAGATGTAGCTCCACAAAAAAAAGTTCGGAGTATTTTTCATTGAAGGTGTTGAATTCGATGGGAATCGCCCCAGATTTCTAGTGCATAAGTCCAGATGGGTTTCATTAGGGCATTGTATAAAAATACTTTGCTGTCTTTAGTAAGTTTAGAACGTTTCCCTAAAAGTCGAGGCAGTTAACTTTTTAGTTCTTGTCTTTTAAGACTTGTATGTGGATTCCACGTCAAGCATTTATTTACAATAAGTTCAGTAGTAGGTTGTGCTGTTTCGCTGCCATTAAGTTATATGTGGGTAGATTTACGTTCATTGACTTTTACTCTCCACCTGGTAAACCAATTTCTGTAGGGTTTGGATTTGGTAGTGGAGAATATCAGAAGTATTTTGATTCAAACCAGGCCGTATCGTTGGCATATGTAGCAAAGAAGATATTGGGATAGATCTGGATGTCGGATGTGTAAATGTTGTAGAAGATGGGCCCAAGTATACTATCCTGTGGAATACCAGCCAATATCTGAGAGATATTGTAGTGTTCGTTGGATTTATTTACTTGAAAGTGTCGGTTGGAAAGGAATGATTTTAGAATTAGGAAATAGAAAGAAGGAAGAATCCTCTTGAGTTTCCGGAGAAATCCCGGATGCCAAACTCTATCAAAATGGACAGTACTCTTTTCTTTCTAAAGAGGATGCAATAAAATTGATAACTCGATGACAGTGGATTGTTCGGAGCGGAAAATTTGCGGGTGATCAGATCATATTCAAGAGCTTTGTTTTTGGGAAGCGGTATGATTAAATTTGGCAACTTCGGAAGGAGTGAGTCCCCTTTGGGGAATGACTCATGCGTAGAGGAATGGATAGTTATGGCTCGAGTTTAGTACAATGAGTCCTCATGTGGAGTAAATTTTTGTGCAAGGTATCTCAGTTTTAGCTCAGGTTCCGTCAGTTTTTCGTAAAGGCTTCGTTGTTTTTCTTATAAGACAATATTTTTCTCATAGAAGTGTAATTTCTCAAGCTTTCTGAAATTTGTTCAGTTTTATTTTGTCACTGGGCATTGTTGTCTGTTTTGTTAATGATCTCTGGCTTTGCGTTTTTCTGTAATTAGTCGCCTATTTATTAGCCGTTGATTTGTCTGATTTTGTGGAGGTATCGTTATTTTACTTTTATGGGAAAAGGCTGTCGTTTTTTATAACAAACATGGAAAATCGTCTTGTTCTTGTTATATTTTTAAGCTTAGTCGTAAATTTAAGTGATTGTCAATATAATATTTGAATAACTCTTAGTCGATTGGTCGATTGATGAGTCTTTTAGAGTAGGTTGGGAATCGAGGACTAGTACAATAGGACTAAGATGTATTAGGGAATAATTATGTTTATTAGAGGAATTCATAGGACTAGTTATAAAATAATCTAGTCTATCAGGAAGTTTGGATCGGGAATTTGGCAAATATTAAGGAGTCAGAAGAGATATGACTTGGTAGGGAGAGACGCAACAACCCCATTGTTGATGCTTGGCGTAAAAGTCATCACCAGCAATGAAAGAATTTCCAAGAGCTTGGAGAAATTACCCAAATTCAGTTGCGTTTATGGATTTATTCAGGGAAGGGGGCAATAGTTAATAGAACAGGGTGCAGTCAATTGATATGGCGGTGGATTAAAGAAAATCGTCTGCGCTATCGGAACCAAAATAAAAGTATTATTAAATTTCTAAGTTTATTTATTTAAATAATATTGAATAATAACATTTAAAAAAATTTTCCCAATAAATTAAATTTGAACAGTTTTTCTTCTTTTAATAAAATTATATTTATTAAATGAAAATAATTAAAAATTTCTGTTTATAATTTACATAATTATAAATAAATTTGAACTTGAAATTTTAACATTTTCAGATAAAATAGATAAATTGAAAATGATTTTATTGATATAGGAAAAATTTTGATTTTGTATACAATTTAATTTGAATAAAATTGCTAGAAAAACGCTTTAAGAAAAACCATTAATAGCAGCTATTAAAATACAGTATTACGTTCTGTTCATCAACCACTCATTTGAAGGGGCATGGAATTTTGGTTTAGACCAATTTTAGCTTTCTGCTTTTGACGGACCCCACGCCTACACATTTAACAACTAATTAATACAATCTGCTCTATTAATTTGCCAATAAATTATTCAAAATCACGAAAAGTTCATACTAAATACATAAATCCGCATATTAATCAATCAAAATTTTGCTATTCGAAGAGGACACAGCTCCGTCGTCGCGGTGAGTCTACATAAAATCCTGGATTGTTGGGATATTCAACTTTATTCCAACAGAATCGGAATTATTTTAGTTTAGTGCCGATTATTAGACGCAAATTAATTCACATTCATATTTTTGATGTTTCCAATTAATCTTCGTCCTTTTTTTTCCTTTTCTTTATTGTATATTTAGTTTTGTATTTTTTCTTCTTTTTTTGAACAAATTTCTATGTTAGGTACGATAACATTAAGCGAAAATAATATCGATTTTGTAATCTCTACAGAAACACTGAACTGAAATTTTTATCTTTAAATTGAAAATCCTATCATCTTGTACCGAAGATAAATAGGTTACCTATATAGTCAAATCTATTTTGTAGAGATTGTTTGTTTGATGGAAATTAAATTATTCATCTTTTCTGATTAAATTCTATAAATTTCAAAATCAAAATATAATCACAAAATATTATTCATTGCATATTTATCATAAATCAACCTATAGGCACACACCAGATCTAAACGGAGGTTTACTTGAAGATCTGAATGGGAAAGCAAACAGCAAACATCTCATATTGCCTACATTACAAATATAGGGCTATCCATTTCAGAATTGGGAAAGTATAGCCCTGTCATTTAACAGCTGTTCAATCCATATAAGATTGTGAATATGATTGGTTTTTTTTCAAAATATCTCTTTTCCCATTTCAAAATTCTTCATCAGCTCTGCAAAAAAAAAAACATTAAAGGAAATTTAAATTTTTCAAAAAAAAAAAATCATAATCCAGTTAAGGTTTTAAAAAAAAACCTTCTTATAGAAATATATATAAAAAAAAAATAAGAAAGGTTGCTTTGCCAACATATTGCCCAGCCGATCTACTCGACTACCTCACCAAAAAATTTTCTATATGAAAACTTTTTAGAATTTGAAACAGGACATTTTCCTCTCTTTCATATTTTTTTTCGAAAACCATCTCCTTTCCATCTGTCCATATTGTGACATTCAACTTTAAAATAGAAAAAGAAAGGCTGCTTTTGAAACATAATGCCCAGCCGATCTACTCGACAACCTCACCAAAATTGTTTGCATGGAAACTGTTCCGAATTTGAAACAGGACATTTTCCTTTCAGTCATATTTTGTTTCGAAAATCATCCCCCTTCCATCTGTCCATATTATAACATTCAATTCTAAAATAAAAAAAAAAGGTTGCTTTCGAAACTGTTCCAAATTTAGAACAGGACATTTTCCTCTCAGTCACATTTTTTTCGAAAATCATCCCCCTCCCGTCTATTCATATTATGACATTCAACTCTAAAATAAAATAAGAAAGGTTGCTTTCGAAACTTATTGCAAAACCGATCTACTCGACAACCTCACCAAACAAATTTCTATATGGAAACCTTTTCGAATTTGAAACAGGACATTTTCCTTTTAGTCATATTTTGTTTCGAAAATCATCCCCCTTCCATCTGTCCATATTATAACATTCAATTCTAAAATAAAATAAGAAAGGTTGCTTTTGAAACTGTTCCAAATTTAGAACAGGACATTTTCCTCTTAGTCATATTTTTTTCGAAAATCATCCCCCTCCCGTCTATTCATATTATGACATTCAACTCTAAAATAAAATAAGAAAGGTTGCTTTCGAAACTTATTGCGAAACCGATCTACTCGACAACCTCACCAAAAAATTTTTTATATGGAAACCTTTTCGAATTTGAAACAGGACATTTTCCTCTCGGTCATCGTTTTTTTTCGAAAACCATCCCCTTCCCATCTGTAAAATAGAATAAGTAAGGCTGCTTTCGAAACATATTGCCAAGCCGATCTACTCGGGAACCTCACCCAAATATTTTGTATGGAAACTGTTCCGAATTTGGAATAGGATATTTTCCTCCCAGTCATATTTTTTTTCGAAAATCATCCCCCTCCCATCTATCCATATTGTGACATTCAACTCTAAAATAAAAAAAGAAAGGTTGCTTTCGAAACTGTTCCAAATTTGGAACAGGATATTTTCCACTCAGTCATATTTTTTTTCGAAAATCATCCCCCTCCCATCTATCCATATTGTGACATTCAACTCTAAAATAAAAAAAAAAAGGTTGCTTTCGAAACTGTTCCAAATTTAGAACAGGACATTTTCCTCTCAGTCACATTTTTTTCGAAAATCATCCCCCTCCCGTCTATTCATATTATGACATTCAACTCTAAAATAAAATAAGAAAGGTTGCTTTCGAAACTTATTGCAAAACCGATCTACTCGACAACCTCACCAAACAAATTTCTATATGGAAACCTTTTCGAATTTGAAACAGGACATTTTCCTTTTAGTCATATTTTGTTTCGAAAATCATCCCCCTTCCATCTGTCCATATTATAACATTCAATTCTAAAATAAAATAAGAAAGGTTGCTTTTGAAACTGTTCCAAATTTAGAACAGGACATTTTCCTCTTAGTCATATTTTTTTCGAAAATCATCCCCCTCCCGTCTATTCATATTATGACATTCAACTCTAAAATAAAATAAGAAAGGTTGCTTTAGAAACTTATTACAAAACCGATCTACTCGACAACCTCACCAAAAAAATTTTTATATGGAAACCTTTTCGAATTTGAAACAGGACATTTTCCTCTCGGTCATAGTTTTTTTTCGAAAACCATCCCCTTCCCATCTGTAAAATTGAATAAGAAAGGTTGCTTTCGAAACATATTGCCAAGCCGATCTACTCGAGAACCTCACCCAAATTTTTTGTATGGAAACTGTTCCGAATTTGGAACAGGACATTTTCCTATCAGTCATATTTTTTTCGAAAATCATCCAGCTCCCATCTGTCCATATTATAACATTCAACTCTAAAATAGAATAAGTAAGGCTGCTTTCGAAACATATTGCCCAGCCGATCTACTCGATAACCTTACCCAAATTTTTTGCATCGAAAATGTTCCGAATTTGGAACAGGACATTTTCCTCTCAGTCATATTTTGTTTCGAAAATCATCCCCCTTCCATCTGTCCATATTATAACATTCAATTCTAAAATAAAATAAGAAAGGTTGCTTTTGAAACTGTTCCAAATTTAGAACAGGACATTTTCCTCTTAGTCATATTTTTTTCGAAAATCATCCCCCTCCCGTCTATTCATATTATGACATTCAACTCTAAAATAAAATAAGAAAGGTTGCTTTCGAAACTTATTGCGAAACCGATCTACTCGACAACCTCACCAACAAATTTTCTGTATGGAAACTAGTCCCAATTTGGAACAGGACATTTTCCTATCAGTCATATTTTTTCGAAAATCATCCCCCTCCCATCTGTCCATATTCTGACATTCAACTCAAACATTAAATCCCTCAATATCTTTTTCAAGTCCTCATTTTAATATCTTCAAATAAACTAACATGCATGAAAAAGGCTAGCCATCTCCAACTGGTCCATTCGATTAGCCAAAAACCGATTCCATGTTAATCACAAACTTACAAGTCGCCAAATGCTCATATCCTAGGGAACTTACAGACTAAAACTGACTTCTATTAAAAATTTTTTGCATAATAAATATAATATTTATGATAACAATTGTTGTAAATAAATATTTGCCATTTTTTTATTATAGATTAATTAATGATCTTTTTTAAATATATGAATGGCAGTGCTATACCATAACACTATCAAGTTTGGTAGCTAGAATTTTATATTAGATAAATGCTTGACTCTCGAAAAGATAAGCACAAAAGTAGATAATATCGAGAACTTTCTCGACTTCTAAACAAACATTTTAAGTGTACTATAGATAGTCAAGCACTCTTATTCAATGCCTTACTTTGACCAATATGGACTTACGGACAAGAATTCTTTCAACTTCTCGTTAGTACCAAAATACTTTGTAAAATTTTCGATTCTCCAGAATGGTCTTATACGAGCACGTCTTGATCTTAAAGTCTTCTTTGTTCGGCATGTGAATGAATGTGTCTCGTTATAAAAAGTTTCGTGCTCGCATTTCTTTCCTATACATTAATTTCTAATATTATGCAAATTTGCTTGTTACCCTTTTGTTGTTGCAGATACCTGTAAAATTTAAAAAAGATTTTAAAAAAATTTTCACTGTTCACTCCTTCTTCCTTGATTGATCCTGTGATTAATACTTTTATTAATTACTTTCTTACCATTTTCAATAAATATTACTAGTTGTACTAAAAAGGACTAGGGAACCATTGATTATATTGAAATCAACATGATTTGTTGTCTTGTATTTTCAGCCTACCTACACGAAAGGGTTATTTCAGGTTTTTTTTTTCCTTTTTGTAAACCCAATAATTATATTGAAGAAATATGAATTAACCAATTTATATTTGGTCAAAGAAAATGTATACATTTTTATGGCAATAATTGTCCAGACAACCCTACTCAAATTAGTGGTTGACTAATTCTTTACCACAAATCTATTTGATTATTGTTTGCGGTATCAACCCTTATCCTATTTTGTCTATACTTAAATCAAAGTTCAACAGTGCTTCATTAACAAAACAGATATGGACATTTTTCTCTTCCTTATCGCATATTTGATTGTTATAACAGTTAAAATATCCTGAAAAGACTTCTAATATTTGTTGGCAATAATTTTTTTTAAATTTTAACATACAAAATTTTAAGGATTCATAAACAATTTTACAAATGAATTTGACAAATTTATATACTACGCATCCATGCAAGGTTAGGCAAAATTTTTAATGTTATTTTAAAAAATTTGTCTATTTATGATATTTGTCAATCATAAATGCGGGATTGACAACAGATGGCATAACTTTTACACATGGTTTGTGTTAATAATAACTCATATGGCGTTTTGGAGGTTAAACATCTGTCATTCATTCTCGATTAGTCATTGAACGAAATAGTGTAAACAACAAAGTTTTTTTTTGCTTCAAAAATGTCGAATTTCGTACCAAAAAAGTCCCATTTGCGGGAAGTGTTGATTTACTTCTTCAATTTGAAAAAAAGTGCAGCTGAAGCACATCGATTGCTCACCGAAGCTTATCCTGAATATGTTCCATCGATTTCAACGTGTGAGAGATCGTTTGTGCGGTTCAGAAGTGGTGATTTTGACACGGAAGACAAAGAACGACCAGGTCAGCCAAAAAAGTTTGAAGATGAAGATTTGGAGGCATTACTCGACGAAGACTGTTGTCGAACTCAAGAAGAAATTGCAAAATCATTCGGAGTCACTCAAACAGCCATTTCAAAACGTTTGAAAGCAGCAGCATTCATCCAAAAACAAGGAAATTGGGTCCCATATGAATTGAAGCCGAGAGACGTTGAAAGGCGATTTTGCATGTCCGAAATGCTGCTTGAACGGTAGAAAAAGAAGTCGTTTTTGAATCGAATCATTACTGGCGACGAAAAATGGGTACATTACGACAACCCAAAACGCAAAAAATCGTATGTGAAGTCCGGCCAACCAGCCAAATATCCATGGCGCCAAGGTAATGCTCTGTATTTGGTGGGATCAGAAGGGTGTGATCTATTATGAACTATTGAAATCGGGCCAGATGATCACAGGCGACCTCTACCGAACACAATTAATCCGTTTGAAGCGAGCATTGGCCGAAAAACGCCCGGAATATGCGACCAGACACGAAGCGATCATTTTCCATCATGACAACGCTCGGCCTCATGTTGCAAGACCGGTTAAAAATTATTTAAAAAATAGTGGCTGGGAAGTTTTGCCTCATCCGCCTTATAGCCCAGACCTTGCCCCGTCCGACTACCATTTGTTTAGATCCATGCAAAACACCCTCACCGGAATACGCTTCACTTCAGAACAGGGCATCAAAAATTGGCTCAATTCATTCTTGGCCTCAAAAACGGAGCAGTTTTTTTTTGGCGCGGAATCCATATGTTGCCAGAAAGATGGGAAAAAGTAGTGGCTTCCGATGGACAATACTTTGAATAAAAATATATTGTAACAATTTTTCAAAATAAGCACTCAAAGTTTGCCAAAAATCCTGGATTTTTAAGTTATACACCCTTATAGAATAAGGAGAAAAAAGTAAAATTCTTTGAAAAATCAAAAATTCGAAAATTAAAAAGCTTAAGAGTTTAAAAAATGAGAGCAGTATGAAAAGTTTCCGGCAATGATAGTTAGAATAAATTAATTTCGTTTAAAAATATTTTATTTTGTTTATGTAATCATTCCTTAGCTCAATGCATTAAAGTTTTTCTCTCTACTTCTGGAAGTTTGTTCACAGTGTCAATGGCGTCTTCATTTGACGTTCGGGAAAAGGTGGAAGTCCAATGAAACCAAATCTGATGAACGATTTTGAACTTTAATTCTGTCAATTATTTGCTTACTAATTTCTGTTATGAATGTGCACTTCTTCATTAGAAATGTTCACTCATAAATATGTGGCTCCATGTTTCTACTTTTAGTCCTGATAGAGGAAATTGTGGCTAATTTTTTTGTGCATGTGCAACTCTTCCAGGTGCACATTCATATAGAAGACCAATTTAACAAAACATTAATAAATTAGCTTTTCGTTAAGTGCTCTCTACTGTTAAGAAGAATTTGTTTGTTCGGTTGTAAGATAACTAAGAGAAGAACTAAACGTTATTTGGTAGCACCACGAGCATGGGGCCATAGTTGGCGCGATTAGATTGAAATTAAATTGTTTTAAAAAATTAAAAAGTTATCTCCATAATAGATTCTAGCTAAAATAATCATCATCAACGACGACGATCTAGGCCTGCTAAACTTAGGTCCAGTTAAGGCTTTCTGAATCAAAGAACCCTAGACATTCCGGCTTCATGCCAGCGTTAACCATTTTGACACTCCCAGCATGTTTCTGTTGCCCTAGCTAACGCCAATGCTCTTTCGAAGGCAAATTCTACCTTACATAAATTATGTATCCAGCGGCACGCACCCCTCCTCCCAACCCCCCAACCATAAAACCTATTGAGCTTCAATTTATGCACAACCAGACCGTAATTCTAACGCTCCAGCATCTCATCGTTAAATAAAGTGTAGGGGCCTAAAAATTCTTTGGAGGATTTTCCTTCCGAACGCGAATAAGAATTTGTAATGATTTTTCCTGAGAACCCAAGTTCCCGAAAAATAAATGAGGACTGGAAAGACTAGTATTTTGTACAACAAAAGCTTCTACGTTGTGGTCAGAATTTTTGAGCGAAGTAATTGATACTGACTGAACTAGGCTCTATTGACTGGCAACAGCCGTGCACGGATTTCATCTTCCATGTTGTTATCGATCGGAACCCTTGGCCCCAAATAGGAAAACGACGAAACTCTTTCGAAGCTATAATCTCCAATCTGTAAACGACTAGTTATAGTTGGATTTGTCTTTGACGCCGACGCTTTTTTTGCCGCAGGATCAATTTTCCTCACTCAGGGGGTTTTACTTCCCCCTGAATCGCGAATCACTTTTTCTCTGATGTTGAATGACTCTGATAATGATTCGGCTGCTGTTACTCTTCTTCTCACCCTAATCAGTCTAATCAATTTTTTTGGGATTCCGAACTCCCTCATGGTCGTATAGGAACTTATTCCAAATATGAGGAATAGTGCCTTCAACGCTACAAGAATGTTCCATTCTGTTTGTCTACGCATGGCTAAAAGTGTTAGCAAGCCAGGTAAATTTAAGATTTCAGTGAGGACTGGATGGTGGAGAGTCTCCTGCGCTAAACAACCGACACTATCATTACCAAGAATGCCAACATAACCGGAATACCAACGCAACTTGACATTTTCACTGTTTAACAGGTTGCAACAAATCACATTGAGCACCGGATCAGTTGACGATCCACTAAAAACTTTAATTGCTCACAGCTCCCAGTGGAAATGGGAGCTTTTAATTGGAAAATGTCCACTCTATACTTTCCAGTGCGGTGCATATTGTCAACGATCTGGATAATAATAAACGATATTTTAAGCCTTAAAAATAATTTTTATTTTTTAACTTGCATTGTTGTTTTTAACAATAATTTCACTTCATTTTTAAGCAACTGAAAAGTTAAATGAAATTTTTTCTGTAAAGTTCACAAACGAGTAAGGCTTACGTGCCAAATAATCAAGTGCATGTGTTGATAGATAGATATTGACTAGAAGAGGACTTTGCTTGTTCAAGACAATGGATAAAGGATAAAAGAGTTCAATATCCTTATAAATATTTTATAGCTTCCTTGGTCAATGGTATGAATCACTTTGGCTTATGTATATTCCGAATCACCAAAGGACTGACTCTAAAGAATTCCAAGCACGTTACCAGCTATTTGACTTTCTCATTTCTATTCCAGATTTTGTAGACTTTCGGTCAGTGATCTATTCTGGTCAACATACTTGATTTCATTAAATTTCCACTATTATAAACACATTCATTATACATGCTGTACTATTAACGTTTTGCTTAAATAAAAAAAAAAATTCCAATTAGACCAGTTAACAGAGAAGCTATGTGATAATCAGAATGTGAAGTTTATTGTGAATTGCAATCGGATTTTAACCTTTAAACTCAGGTTACAGTAAAAATTATTTCGTTTACAATTTTTTTTTGGTTCAGTTTTAATAAAGTAGAAAATACGTTAAAATTTAGACTTGCAGAAAAATATTTTATGAGAAATTGATTTGAAAAATTTATGATATTAAATTAGGAACAAAAAAAATTTATTTACAATATAACTTTAAATTACCTATAAAAATTATGGAATATTGGAATGAATAAATTTGTTTGTTTGTATGTATGGAAAGTCCTTCCATAATGTACCAGGTGATAGGAGCCACGGAGTACCAGGTGTATAAGCTTAAATCCGCTGTTTTTTTAGTTAAAAAAACACATGTTTTTTCATAAAAAGCAATTAACAAATTTATTCAAAGTACTTGCCCTCACTAGCTACACATTTTTCCCATCTTTCGGGCAATTTGTGGATACCACGCCAAAAAAATTCCTTTTCTTTCGAGCCCAACCACTCATCAAACCATTTTGACGTATTTTTGGACCATTTTGACGTATGCGATGGTGTAGTTTTGGACCATTTTGACGTATGCGATGGTGCATTGTCGTGGAGGAATATCAGCTTGTCATGTCTTTTTTGATAATCCGTCGTTTTTTCACGCAGGTCATGATGCAATTTGATCAGTTGTTGGTGGTAGCAGTGGGCATTGACAGTTTCACTAGGTTTCAACATCTCATAGTAGACGTAACGTGCTGATCCAGCATCGTCTTCCGTCCGAAGTGATTTGGTCTTGGGAAAGATGTTGATGGTTTGGCCGGGTTTTAGGATTCTCGAAATATATCCACTTTTCATCGCCTGTCACAATCCGATGCAGGACAACTTTCTTTTTTGTCTGGCGATAGTTCAATTCATGCGGCACCCATTTTCCGATCTTTTCAATCTTCCCCATGGCGCGCAGATGCATATGTTGAGGTATTTTGTTACTATTCAGAAATATGGGAGAACATGGTCCATGACGAAGGGTAAAGGTTACGAGGACACATTTGCGTTCGTTCGCGTTTTCTTTCCACTTGGTTAACCAGTTCTGATACGATACCATGGATTTTTGCAAAGAAGTTATTGGGATGTGTAAATTTTATAGAGGATGGGACCAAGTAGACTATCCTGTGAAAAAGCAGCCAATATCAGAGAGTTATTCCAGAGTTCATTAGATATATTTACTAGGAAATATCGGTTAGAAGAAAATGATTGTAGAACTAAGAAATAGACGGAGGGAAGGGGATCCTCTTAAGTTTCCAAATTAAACCCGAATTGTATCAAGAAATATACTGAAACTATATTTTGGAGTAAAAACCAAATTAATGATTGGTCATTAAATTTGATAATTCGAGTAGAGGATTTAAGCGGCGGAAGGAGGCAAATATCAAAACATTTTTTTCATTCCTATCATTTTAAAATTCTACCAAAACTTTTAACTCTATATTAATGGTTAAAAAAAAATACACAGATGTATGTAAATTTTTAAACAGAATTCTATTGGAAAGTGCTAAATAAAATTAATAAATTCCAACCAAAAAAAAAAAACCAATCAAAAAAAAATTTAAAAAAACTTTAAAGAAAATTTTCAATATTTTTTCTTAAATTAATCTTAAAATATATTTGGAGAAAAAATAACTGCTGTCAAAAAATAATAAAACGAAATATTAAAATATAAAAAATATGAGTTGAATATTTTACAATAAAAATTGAATTTATTAATTAACACAATTATGATTAGTAAATCATATCAAAAAAATTGATTTCTGAATGTATCGATTTTTTAATAAAACGAAAAACGATTATCGTATCGATTATTATTTAAATCGTATCATAGTATTAGTACAACTGATCTGTTATAAAAGCAACTTACTACAAGAATATCAGGTCAGTTACTGTCAAAAAGTGCAACAGTGCAATTGTTAAATCGAAAATATTATAAAAATTATTTTTACCAAGCAAATAAAAAAAAATATACAAAATGAGAAAATTTTTTTTAACAATCATTTTAACTTTGTGGATTATTAATGTGAGTGAGATTAATTAAAATTGATTGAAATATTTTTAGAAATTTTCTATACTCATTTTTAATATTAAACAAAAATAACAAAATAATAATTACATTAAATCGTTTATTTTAAAAAATATTCTCATCTATTTTTTATTCAATCTATTTTTTAAAATAAGAAACTCCTCAAAGCTCTATTCAAAATTTGTATCAGAACTAATGCCATCTAACGGCAACTAGCAAAAATTCAGCATAAAACTATATGGGAATGAAAAGTTTCGCTTCGATTATCAATGAATTGATTTCTTTGTAATATTTTAATTGCAATAATAAATAAATTGCAGTACTTATCAGTGAAATATTGTTGAAAATTAATTTTTCATATATTAATTTATTAATAAAATGTTAAAATTATTTTTAAGAGAAATTTCCGTTATAGTTTTTTCTTTCTTCATTTTCGATTAATATATTAGTTGGTATCAAGTCGTCCCATTAGTGATGGCATAGCCGATACAGATTTTGACGAAACAAAACCACCAACAATACCATTTTCCAAATTAATAACACTAGCACGGGATTCTGTTAATCAATTGAATAGTATTATTCTTGAGCTTATGGGTACAACTAGTTCGGAAAGTTTATTACATACAATTCAAATAAGTGGAAAAGAATATGCATCGAAATTAGAAGAAATGTTATCGCAATTATCTGATGGAGTAAGTAAAATCATTAAATTCATTTTATAATTTTTATATAATATTATTTTTGTATTTTATTTTATATAAAAAAAAAGAAAACTATCTGTTGATTATTAAAAAAATTATTTTTAATAGACAAGGACGCGTACTATAATTGCTGATGAACTAATTGCACCACTTGCAACGCATATAGGCGATGCTATTGAAGAATTCAAAGAAAATAATCCAAATATCGGAAATAGCATACAAAAATTTGGGGTATAGTTTTTTATATTGTACAATATATTTTTATGCATTCAATATTTGTGTACACGTATTCGAAATACTTTTATAAATTAATCATATTTAAATAAGTCTTCATTTTTAGAATATACTTCAGGATAATTTTCTAACAGTGCTCAATAATGCATCTGAATTTGCTGATAAATATCCGGTTGAGGGAAACGCTATTGTTGAAAGATCTCAGATTATAGCACAAGATATTTTCGAATTTATTAAAGATACTGCTAAATATCTAATATCGGATTAATTAATATTTGATAAAAATATTCAATAAATAATTATTATTAATATTGTTATTTATTATCTGAAAATTAATAAAAGCAAAAATAGTTTTTTTGGTATGTTCTTTCTTGTTTTTTTGACCAAAATGGACTTTTTTGAAAAAGAAAACTTTTTTTTTCATATTTTTTGCATTACAGTGCCATCTTCTTTATAATAGAGAAATAATACCAAATAGAAATTGAACAGGTTTATTATTATTATTTTTTTTTTTAAATTCATATTTATTCTGATTTGGTTCCTTCAACAACAAAAAAATTCAGCCTTTGTTATATGAAAATATTTAAAATCTTAGTCATATAACATAAACAAGATGACATTAAAAATGATTTTTCCCAACAAAAAAAAAAAGAAAAAAAAAAAGAATTTTAGTTTAAAAAATAAAAAATAAAGTTTTTTTTTCAATTGCACAAAAATTATTATTGATAATTATGATCAGCACTAACAAAGAACTTCCTGGCAGCATTCCCTCTATACACGAGGTCTGTTCAAAATGTATCGCGAATTTTGTGTTTGTTTTCAAAAATTATTTATTTATTCATGAATATCTATTTTGTTTCCTTCAAAGTAATCCCCATCAGATATTATACACTTGCGGCAACGTTTTTTCCAATTCTCGAAGCACTTCAAAAAATCAATTTTTGTGATCTTGTTCAGCTCCTTTTTCGACGCCGTCTTTATCTCCTCGATCATAGCATAGCGTCGTCCTTTCATGGGGCTCTTCAGTTTCAGGAACAAGAAAAAGTCACAGGGGGCTAGAACTGGGGAATACGGTGACTATGAATACCAACATATTATACGAGGGCTGTTCGAAAAGTATCACGAATGGGCGTTATGTTGGTACTCATGTCTCTCACTTATGCCGATAAGTTCGGTCATTTTGAATGTTCAGTTAATCTTTGACAGCTGCTTTGTTTGCACGTGTTTTGGCTCGTCTTCTTTTTTGCCCATTTTCGACCAAAAACAGCATCGCATTAACATTTTCTAAGGAGCTATTGGACTCTGTCCGCGACGACCTAATTTTGCTCCAAAGGGTCATAAATGGTAACGAATCATAGGTTATGGTTATGACGTGAAAACCAAAGCTCAATCATCCTAATGGAAGCTGCCGCATGAGCCAAGACCGAAAAAAGCGCGCAAAATTCGGTCGAATGAGAAGGTTTTGCTTACAGTTTTCTTCGATTGCAGGGGCGTGCTGCATCATGAGTTCTTGCCACAGGGTAGAACGGTCAATAAGGAATATTACCCGCAAGTTATGTGCAAATTGCGCTAACAATCCACCAGAAACGCCCGGATTTGTGGAAAAAAAAATTGGCTTTTGCACCATGATAACGCCCCTGCTCACGCATCGTTGCTTGTGCGCGAAGTTTTGGCTAAAATAACACACTAATAATGAAGCAGTTACCGTATTCCCCAGATCTGGCTCCGTGTGACTTTTTCTTGTTCCCGAAACAGATTCTTTGATCCATTTTTTGGAATGGGCAAAAATCGAAGACGAGCCAAACCACGTGCAAGGAAAGCAGCTGTCAAAAATTAACTGAACATTCAAAATGGCCGAACTTATCAGCATAAGTGAGAGATATGAGTACCAACATAATGCCACAAAAAAAATCGAAAGTCAAATACACGCAACCCGCGGAAATTCAAAATTCGCGACACTTTTTGAACAGACCTCTTATTCACCAAAAAAATGTTATGCTATCTGTTTGGTGGGATTTCGAAGGAATCGTTTATTTTTAGCTTCTATCGAGCAATACAACGATCAATTCTGTCATCAGTTAGACAAATTGAATGATTCACTTAAAGAAAAAAGGCCAGAATTGGTTTATAGTAAAGGTATAGTGTTCCAACAGGATAATGCGAAACCACATTCAAGTTTGGCCATTCGGTAAAAGCTTTTAGAGCTTAGTTAGGATATACTGCCACACCCACCATACTCTTCAGACGTAACATCATCCGATTATCATTTGTTCCGGTCCCTATAAAAATGTTTAAACGGCAAAACGTTTAATTCAAATGAGGAGGTCAAAAATCACTTAGATCAGTTTTTTGCCAGCAAAGAACAAAAATTTTATGAGCTTAGAATCATGCTACTGCCAGAAAGATAGCAAAGGGTATTGGCCTCTCATTTTTATTTTATTTTTTTAAACGAAGTTACTTTCCGGACAACCCAATGCTAAGCCCCCACCCGACGTCTAAGTAGAAATAGAAAGTTATGAATAGCCTTTTTCGCTTTTTTCATAGTTAACTCAACATGTGGCTTAAAGTTGATTTGAGACTGGACTATCTGTGTTTTTAATCAAAATTCGCAGATTTTTACTCTTTGTAGCAATTTTCCACAGAAAAATATTAAATTGGACTTATTAAAATTGACTTGAGTCATAATAATTACTTATTTTAAAAAGTAGCACAAGAGTGTCATCTGCATATACACGTAATATCATTTGTGCTTTTGCGACTGTTGGAATGTCTGGAGTGTATATTGAATACAGCATGGGATCTAATACCGAGCCTTGTGGAACTCTTTTACCTATTAAAAAGGATTCGGAAGTCGTGTGTTCTGGCACACAGCCTTAACAAATTATTATAATTTTATATAGAAACTTTTAGTTGAAAAAAAAAAAATAACAAAATAATATACGAAACAGTCATCAGATGGCACTAGAAGAGCACAGATAATAACCATAGTAGCATAGACGAAAACCAATGGCAAAGAAATTTTTATCCATGACTTTTATCCATTGGTGTTTGTTTATTTATTCAAAAAGCCCCATATCTTAAAGCTCCGTGAAACTTAAAAAAGTTTATGCCTTATTTTAGAAGAAAAAGCACTATCTCCCCACCACCACCAACAGTCGATTTAACTAATTAAAACATTTAATAATAGTATAAATATTTAAAAATAATAATAAAAAAATTTTTTAACAATTGTTTAATTATAATATAACAAATGTTTTTTTTTCTGTTATTTTCTTTATTTTATATAATAAATAATTCAAATAATTTCAATAACGTGTTTTTAGCACAAATGGCGTCAAATAATATTTCGCAAAAATTTAACATATTTAATTTTTGAAAATTTTCTATTTACAAAATGGAAAATATTAATATAAGAAGAACAAAAAAAATTAAGAAACAATAAAAAAGTTTTTAGAAAATCTGGACTTAATTAACAATTAAGTATAGTTTTTTTTTATTAAAATTTCTAAAAAAAAATTTGCCTACAAATTTTAACTATCGGAAAAATTTGTGTAAATATTTTTTTATTCCTAAAAACAAAGAAAAAAACATTTAAAATAAAATTGAAAAGAAAAATATATTATGAAAAATTCCCGCCACGCCATTTTGTTTGCATAAGTAACTAGATTACCGATAATACAAATACGTACACATATGGCAGCACTAATCCATACGCACTATACACGCGGCGCTGTCAAAATGAAATGTTTTTGTTTGGCTACTTTCAGTGCCTGTTGTTTAACAGCGCGTTTGTTTGTATATAATTTTCTTTTTTGCTCGTTTGCGGCCGGCAGTGTTAACGTTTGTGTACATACTGAGTTTGGTAAAATGTCAGTCGCAGTTTGTCGTCAACGTTAAAAGCAACGTTTGTGTTTGTGGTGGGCAGCGTAAAGCTTCTATAAAGTAAAGAAATTATTTAAATATTGTTTGTGAGTTTAAATTAAAATCATTAAAAAAATAATAATAATCGTGAAATAAAAGGAATTAAACAAAAATTGAATTTGAAGCAAATGAGTTAGTTACGTTTTTTTTTTAAACAATTTGTGGATGCATTAATAATTAAGCTAAAATTAATTATCAGTGTTCGTTATTTTATTCTAATTGATTGAAAATTTTATTTAATTAACAAAAAAATTAAAAAAAAAACAAAAAACAAACGCAAATAATAATTGTTATTAATAAATTTGAATGGAAAATAGAAAATTCATCTGTTTTTTTAAGGGCGGGAATAACCAAAGGAAGACTATTTATTACAATACAATCGGAAGGGAGGAGGGATGTGTACTTTTTGTATTTTAGAACCTTTAAGGATTTTTTAAGCGAATTATTAATAAATAATTTTTATTGAAAAGAATATATTTATAATATATAAAATCGATTTCCAATTGATTTGTGTACAGATGGTGGGTAGTAAATAGTCTGTCTATTCCTGTTCCTAAATTAATTGAAAGGAAAATTGTTGCTCATTTTCGATTAGGATTTGTGTCATAAATATTTCGGTGTATTTGTGTTCATCCTCAAATATTTTTAGAATTCTGTTTTGTTTAACATTTTCTTCTTGTGATTATATTATTGTTGTTAATGTATATACAAATATTTTATATGTGCGCGTATATGTTAATGGGGGGGGGGGGGGGGAAATATCCTTGCGCAAAGGTTAACCAAAAAAGGTAAAAATAGTCAAAGAAAAACTTTCTGGCGGGACAGAACATAAGAGAACATCGACTTTTAATAAATAGGATCTGCCAAATTGAAGGAAAAAAAAACAACTCTCTATATAAAAAATATAACTTAAAGAAGAAAAAAATCTATTACGAATAATACACACGTAAGCATCCTTAATTAAATTCATTCTGTTTCTGTATCGTTGTGAATAGTAGACGGATATGGTGTAAGGGTGCGTGGCATATATGTAGGTCCTTAATTGTGGTCCTGTTATAATATTCTGGTAGTTTTCAATATTCTTAATTAACTAAATGTTTTTTTATCAGCAAATTCAGTTCATAATAAATATTTTTTTTTGGAAATATATCGTCTTTGGTTACCAAAGAAAAAAAAATATATAAAATAATCGTAAAAGGATATTCTGATAATAAAAAAATAATAATAAATAAGAAAAAGAATATTCAACCAAAAAAAAAATTAAAAAAAAAAATATGAGATGCCAAATTAAGGAAGAAAAAAAAATATTATTACGAAAATACACGTGAGCATCTTCAATTAAATTCATTCTGTTGTGAATAGTAGACGGATATGGTGTAAGGGTGCGTGGCGTGTAGTACCTTAATTGTGGTCCTATTTGTATATTCTGGTATTTTTGAATATCCTTTATCAACTGTTATAAGTGTGTGTAGCTAAAAAAATGGTTTTTTTTTATATTAAAAAAATATATTTTTTATTATTCAAATGTTAATTAATACAAAATGGAAAACATACATTAATGAATGTCCAAAGTAAAATATATATTGTATACAAAAAATGATTGGAAAAGGATATTTTAAAAATAACAAAAAAATAAAAAAATTGAATAAAAAAAAAAATACTGTGAATTTTAGTACTTTCAGCTTTTATAAAGTCTCGTTTTCTTGTCATTTTAATATTATTTATTTTTTATAGCTACTATAATGTCAATAATTTATAGTTTTATTTATACATTAAAAAGTGCATTTAATTTTTACTATTATATGCTTATAGAAAAAAAATTACTTCATTAATTTATTCAAATACTATTGTAAGTATAATTTACAAAATTTCATAACATTCGCTTTTTATTATTTTGCTATAACGTTTTGCTTTTGTTCGTTTTATTTGTTTTTTTTTTTTATGTAATTTCTTAAAAATACCTAAATTTCATGGTTGAAATAATTAAAAAATAAAAGATTTTTTCTGCTCTTCAAATTCATTATGAATTATTTCTATTAAGTAAGCAACATAAAATTGTTAATTACTAGTTAATATTTAATATTTTAAAAAGTATTCAATTTTTATTGAATATTTTAATGTTTGCCATTTGTTGTTGTTTTCTTTTTTTTCAAATCAATTCCTTTTAAATTAAAATGATTTTCAGAACTATTATTATTAAAGGTTTTTAATTCAACTAAACCATATTCAGATACATGACCAATATTGGACTATTTTAGAAATATTTACCAAACTAGGTTATTTTCCAAAACATAATTTAAATGAGGATATTTCAGGAAATATGCTCCAAATTAGTCAAAATATGGCTTTTTTTAGCAACGTGGCTGGAATTAGGCTATTTTCAAAAATGGGCATTTTTCCGAACAACTACCAAAATGATGTTATTTTTCGAAATTAAACTGTCGAAATTATTCGAAATATTGTCAAAATAAGGTTATTTCAACAACGTGGCTAGAATTAGGCTATTTTAGCCACGTTGTTGAGCTACTTTGAAAAATGTACCGAATGGTGCATTGTTTCCGAAACAAAACAAAAGATTGAGCTACTTTGAGAAAATGTACCGAATGGTGCTATTTTTTCGAAGTTAAATTGTTCAAATTATTCAATATATTATCAAAATTAGGTTATTTTAGCAACGTGGCTAAAATTAGGCTATTTTCAAAAATATTTTGTTTTCCGAAACAAAACAAAAAATTGGGCTATTTTCATAAAAGTGGGCTTTTTTCCGAATGGTGCTATTTTTTCGAAGTTAAATTGTTCAAATTATTCGATATATTATCAAAATTAAGTTATTTGAGCAACCTGGCTAAAATTAGGCTTTTTAAAAAAATAGGCACTTTTTTCGAACAACTACCAAAATGGTGTTATTTTTCGATGTCGAATTGTCCAAATTATTCGACATAATTAGGTTATTTAAGCAACGTGGCTAAAATACGTCTATTTTCAAAAATATTTTGTTTTCCGAAACAAAACAAAAAATTGAGCTACTCTGAAAAAATGTTTTTTTTTTCCAAATGGTGCTATTTTTTCGAAGTTAAATTGTTCAAATTATTCGATATATTATCAAAATTAAGTTATTTCTGTAACGTGGCTAAAATTAGGCTATTTTCAAAAATATTTTGTTTTCCGAAACAAAACAAAAATTGAGCTACTTCGAAAAAATGTTTTTTTTCCAAATGGTGCTATTTTTTTCGAAGTTAAATTGTTCAAATTATTCGAAATATTGTCAAAATAAGGTTATTTCAGCAACGTGGCTAAAATTAGGCTATTTTCAAAACTATTCTGTTTTTCGAAATAAAACAAAAAATTGGGCTATTTTCAAAAATAGGCATTTTCCCGAACCACTACCAAAATGGTGCTATTTTTCGAAGTGAAATTGTCTAAATTATTCGAAATATTGTCAAAATTACGTTATTACGTTACTAAAATTAGGCTATTTTTAAAACTATTCGGTTTTTCAAAACAAAACAAAAAATTGAGCTATGTTGTAAAAAAATGGGCTTTTTTCCAAGTAGTGCTATTTTTTCGAAGTTAAATTGTCCAAATTATTCAAAATATTGTCAAATTTAGGTTATTTTCAGAAAGCATAACCAAAATTGGGCAAGTTGCAAAAATGTTTCCAATTTTGGCTATTTTCTAAACATTATAAAAATTGAAGAATTTTTTTAGTAACATAACTAAAATTTGGATATTTTGCAAAACGGAATTGAAATTAATTTTAATTTGGAAGCAATATGTAAACTGGACTTTTTTTTTATAGAAACATAATCCAAGTTAGGAAATTTTTAGCATTTAGAAATTCTGAATACCTTTCGAAACTATAAACATCATTAAAATTCGACTATTATGACATTTCATTTTTAGGATATTTTTATCAGCTAATTTTACATATTTAAGAAAATATAAAGTTTAGATTCTTTTCAATAAATATCAAAATCCAAATTTGAAGCAGAGAATATGTTATTTATTTCTAGCATACTTTTTAATATTTTAGATTAGATTTATTCAAAAACTAATGATGCAAAATTTATTATTAATAAAATATCGGCGCTATTATGGAAATACTTTCATAAACTGTAAAATATGATAAAACGTTACCAAAAAAAAAAAAACAAGATCTACAATATATGCAAGGTGAATTTCTTAATTGTATCTTTTAGAAATTTGATCATATTTTATATATGGTATATGATGTACTCGTAGTAAGGGATATTTTTAGCTGTTCTATTGTATTTGGATAAAAAATTTGATACAATAGAGCAGGTAAAAACATCCCTTACTACATTTTTCGCATCAAAATCCACGAAATTTTACACTAATAGTATTATTAAGTTGATAGAAAGATGGGAAAAGGTTATAAGAATGGATGGAAATTATATAATTGATTAAATAAATAATACAAATCAAAAAAAAAAAAAAATGTTTAATTGTATATGTAAAAAACGGTTCAAACTTTTGCATCAATCCGATAGATTCTTATGAAATAGTTAAAAAAATTAACAACTATTTAACAAATACTATTTAACATAAATGAGAATTGAGAACATTCATAATTTATACAATAAAATTTCGGAATATGTTAATTTATGAAATTTGGTAATTTTTTGGTATTTTTTTGAACTTTCTTTAGCTTATTTTATATATTTATATTGTATACATGTATACTTATATATTTTTATATACAACTTGTAGCCATAGTGTTGTGTAAGTTTTATTTATTAATCTTAGCTGTTAAATGATAAAATTTTTATCTGAAAAGTTTGTGCGCAACGTAACGATAGTATTTGCTGAAGCATATAAGATCATATTTGACAATGTTATAAAAATTAAACGATCAATAATACAAATAATAGAAATAATAATATTAATAGTGTTACGATTCAAATAATAATAAATTAATTAATAGTGAAGGACAAAGAACAATACAGGATTACGATGAGTTTTCTTTTAATTTTTAATACAAACCTTTTTTTAATATCATCAAAAATTTACCTGTGAATTTTGTGTTTGGTGTTTTTTTTTTTTTTTTAACATCAAAAATAATCGTTCATAATCGTGTGTATGATGAAAAATGTTTGAGATGATTTTTAATTTTGTCTACTATTAAATTAAAATAGTTTTTAATATATAATTTTATGAATTCAATATCAGTAGTTGATCATATTTCATGACTTTATCCATCGTTGAAGTGATGAAAATATGATAAACTATTATTAAATTTTAATATTTATTGAAACTTCCATTTACAGTGTGATATATGTAAATCATAAAAAAAAATGTAGAAGGTGGTCGACTATATAATGTACATTTATTTAAAAAAGAAAAAAAAAATATTTATAATTAAAAAATATATTTAAAAAAAACTGACAAATCTTGAAATAAATAAAACAATTTTTTAAAATATTAAAAACAGAAATAAAATAAATTTAATTTGAAACGAAATATAAAAGAAAAACTATATACCATATATTATGTTAAACAATATGGATGGGCAACATCGTCAAAAATTGATTGAAAATGCAATAGACGGTGCTGCCGTTACTAGTTCAGTGTCCAATATAAAAACAACTGTTCTGCCAAATCTGAATTACTTACCGCCATGGCAGAAAGAGTTAATTTTACGTGGAAAAACTAAATTGGTTAATATTATTGAAGGTAATATACCTGAAAGTAATCTGCACGGTAAGTTTTTAATTTTAACTAATCATGTAATATAAATTTTTTTTTTTACAAATAGAAAAATAATAATAATATTAGAAAATAATTTGATAATAAAATATTGCACTCATATCTTGATTACTTTGACATTATTCATATGAAAGCGCTGTCATTCTTACTTTGACATTTCATATGAAAGCGCTGTCATTCTTGTATTCGTTTGTGTTCTGTCATCATGTGGTAAAATTTCATCAAATCCCAGATTTGGTCAAAAAAAAAAATCATCTCCAGTGCACACGAAAATTAGATGCATAAAAAATCATCTTCACTTATAGCTCCCCTTTCTTATGGTGTATTATTGGAAGAGATGTCAACTAACATTCCAGGGATACGAGGGTCGTTCAATAAGTCCTTAGAAAATCCAAGAAATTGCGCTCGTAGTGTCGGTAAAGATTTTTTTTGTAAGTAGCATTTCCAACAGGAAAGCTGTCAAAATTTCAGCTCAATCCATAGCGTCGTAGGTCAATTTCTATCGTCGATTAAAGTTAACGATATTTATTTGTGCATAACAATGGAAAAAAGTGAGTTTAGGGCTGTCATCAAACATCTCCATTTGAAAGGCTTAAGCCCGAAAAAAATCAAAGCCGAGTTGGATGCAGTTCATGGCACATCTGCACCTGTGTTTGCGACGGTTTACAATTGGGTGAATGAATTTAAACGTGGCCGTTCATCCACAAAAGATGAACATCGTTCAGGACGCCCAGTTGAGGTGTCTACTCCTGAAATCATCGATGAAATCTCCACGATCTGATTTTGAACGATCGGCGAATTAAAGTGCGCGAATTAGTTGAGGCCACGTGCATATCACAAGGTACAGTCGCTTCAATTTTGCATGAAAAATTGTCTTTGAAAAAAATTTCGGCAAGATGGGTGCCGCGTTTGCTCTCAGAGGAGAATAAGCGCAATCGTGTAGTGGACTCTGAGGCTATGTTGGCACTCTTTCATCGCAATCCTGCCGAATTCCTTCGTCGATATGTCACTGTGGACGAAACCTGGATACAATACTACACTCTAGAAACGAAGAGACAGTCATCACAGTGGTTTTTCAAGGGTGAACGGGCTCCGAAGAACGCAAAAACTGTGCCATCGGCCGGCAAGGTGATGGCCACGGTCTTTTGGTATTCGCAGGGCATCATTTTTATCGACTACTTGGAAAAAGGAAAAACAATAACAGGAGCGTATTACGCGTCGTTATTGCAACGGTTGAGCGAGGAAATCAAAGAGAAACGCTCCCATCTGAAGAAGAAAAAAATCCTCTTGCATCAGGACAATGCGCGTGTACACACCTGCGCTGTTTCCATGGCCAAAATTGTGGAATTGAGAATGGAATTGTTGCAGCATCCCGCTTATTCACCAGATTTGGCCCCGAGTGACTATTTGCTTTTCCCCAATCTGAAGAAATGGCTTGGCGGACGACGGTTCACTCCCAACGAGGACGTCATTGCTCAAACGGATGAGTATTTTGCAGAACTTCCGAAATCCTATTTTTTGGACGGGATAAAAATTTTGGAAAAATGGTTGGAAAAGTCTATATAGCTAAAAGGCGATTATGTTGAAAAATAAAAAATTTTTTTTTTTAAAAACAGTTTTTTTCCATCTTTTTCTAAGGACTTATTGAACGACCCTCGTAGCATGTCGCCCGTTTAAGCTAACATATTCGTATTTTATTAAGTGACCCAGTTCTAAGCGATACATTCGATACAACCTGCTGAACCACAGGAATTTCGAATTGCGTTGGGTACCGAGTCGTGTGGGTATTTGCGCGGATAAGGTCCAGTGCCCACAGTAATCCCTTAATTACCATGCCTGCTAACCAAAAAGCATTTAACATCTTTGGCCTCTCCGTAAGCAAATGACTAGACAGTAAGCCAGTCTACTTGACATTGTTACCGAAATTTTGGGCGTTCATGTAACAGATTCTTTACATTGTGGAGTCTCTAGAACCAATAAGTCCTTTACTTAATTTAAGACACCCTTAGATATTTTTCTAAGGTGCGATAAGACACCCTTAGATATTTTTCTATGTGGCTACGTTTAATCAGTGGCCTATGCCAGTTATTGACCACCTTAGGTCCAATGAGAGTCGCATTTGCATACACCTGGTCTATACAAATAAACCAATTATGCTTTCCGAGCTGGAAAACAGCATCACTCAAACCATCGATGAGATTCAGTCTGATTAATTTGGAAGAGTCATGCTAAATTAGACCTCTCCGATCACCTCCTGAAAATGGTATCGATTCTACTTTAATCTGCCATAAAAATATCCACTATAGCTCAAATACAATTCTTTTAATTTACTTTTAAAGATGCAGCGCCCTTCATGAAAAACCCTCAGAGTTCTAATGTACGAGGTCTGTTCAAAAAATATCGCGAATTTTTCATTTCCGCGAATTACGTATATTCGATTTTCAATTTTTTTATGGCGTTATGTTAGTACTCATGTCTCTCACTTATGCCGATAAGTGCGGCCATTTGGAATATTCAGATAATTTTTGACAGCTGCTTTACTTGCACATGTTTTGGCTCGAAAAACCGTTCCAAAAAATGGATCAAAGAATCTGTATCAAATTTTGTTTTAAAAAACAACATTAATTGTGCGAATGTTGAGTGTGGCATATGGTGAAGTTACCTTGGACCGAAGCAACGTTTATCGGTGCTACAAAATGTTCTCAGAGGATTCTCAGAAAAGCGCACCAATTTCGGTCGAATGGGAAGGTTTTGGTTACAGTTTTCTTCGATTACAGGGGCGTGGTGCATCATGAGTTCTTGCCACAGGGTAGAACGGTCAATAAGAAATATTACCTGCAAGTTATGCGCAAGTTGCGTGAAGCAATCGGCCAGAAACGCCGGATTTGTGGAAGAGCCGGGCGTTTCTGGCGGATTGCTTTTGCACCATGATAACGCCCTGCTCACGCATCGTTACTTGTGCGCGAATATTTGGCCAAAAACAACACACTAATAATGCCGCAGCCACCGTATTCCCCAGATTTGGCGCCCTGTGACTTTTTTTTGATCCCAAAACAGATTCTTTGATCCATTTTTTGGAATGGCCAAAAATCGAAGACGAGCCAAAACATGTGCAAGCAAAGCAGCTATCAAAAATTAATTGAACATTCCAAATGGCCAAACTTGTCGGCATAAGTTTTTTCGAAAATGTCTCCCATGTCAGTTTTAGGGTCCTAAAAATATTTTTTTTTTATAAACATTTAAACTTAATATTAAATATAAAAATATTCGTAAAAAAAAAAAAACTATGCAATAATAATATCTAATTTTGTATTATAAATTTTTCGATTCTTTTATTAAAGGTCTTTAATCTTTCATCTTTAATTAATTATTTTTTTTTTATATAAATTTACTCTTAAAACCATCAATTTTCACAAATTTATTTTTTTAATAAAATCTGAAAAGCAAAAGAAAGAAAAACCTACCGAAAATATACATAAAATTAATTTAATGGCCTAGAAGTTAACATATTTAGAAGGTCTTATAAATTATTAAAGACCCTAAAACTCTAATCTTGGCCGTACTCATATTATTAGATATTTGGTAATGGCTGAAAATTGTTATATTGAATTTGGTAAAGAATTTTTTTCTAAAAGAGAAAATGAAAAGCGAAATATACTGGGGGTCTATATTATTGTATAAAATGTAGATTGAATGTAGATGCATCAGACCTTGCTTGGTGGGGGAGGGGGAGAGGGGTGAAGAAATATTTTACGTTCAGCAGTATCTGAGATATTAATATGAGTAAAAAATGCAAGAAGAAAAAATACCTTAAAAATATAAAAGACCTAAAATTGTATTGAATAATTCTTTTTTAAGGTATTTTTGTCAAACATTTGACATTTGGTAAACGTGGTTAGTGGTTAAATCATAGATGTCGTCTGAGTCGTTTCTAGCAATTGAATTTTTCGATTTATTATAGAAATTAAATAATCAAGCGTGTGGAGAGGGGATATTGGGCAAAGTAATTTTTTTTTTGCAATGATATTCAACTATTTTTTTTTTTGTAAATTAAGCATATAAAAAAAGTTGTTTTTTTTATGAAATGATGAAAAATTTTTCCCTATTAGTGGATTTTTTTGTTGTTTTTTAATTTTGGAAAGTTTACTAATAATAATTTCTATAAAAAAATATATAATATAAATGAAAGAAAATCCTCCCATTAAAATTTCCTCCATCAATTGAATGAATTTGAAATAGATTATTTTCTCCAACATAATTTAATTAAATGTCCGTCAATCGACAAATAAATTACTACGATTGCTGATGTTGCTAACCATATAGGAAGGAAGAAAAAAACTTAGTTTTTTTTTCGTTTTTTTTTTTTTAGTACAAATTGTTCCGCGATAATAACATTTACTAATAGAATTTATAGAAAAAAAGAACTGGAAAGATGGATTTGGTGTATGGCGGTCGGTGGTAATGGTGGGCAATAATAATAGCCAACGGCCAAAAGAAATAGTTACACTGTAAGGTTATGTGATGTCAACGAACAAAAGGCAACAAGTCGTTTCCAGATGGCTGACCAGCCGGTCGATGATGCTATGATTGGGTGAGTGGGTGGGTGTTTGGTCTTGTCAGGTTTGGGTAGGTGGACGGATGAATGGGTGTTCACAATTGTTTCACCTCATATGATTAACACGCGTACAGTAACAGTTATCGAACTAATAAAATAAATTGTAAGCGTAGCACGACAATATACAATAAAAATCCTGTTTTTTTTTTTAGTCAGCCGTGTTCAAAATCTTCGCTTCCTTCAACAAACCTCATATCATCTTACTTAACGATTATAGAGAAATCGCAATAAAAAAAAAAACTATACGAATAGGTATACATAAGAATACCATACACCATGCCGGATTGTAAATAATTGCACCGGCCAAATGCTGATGATAGCTGGTAGTTCAAATGCGACCTTATACAATAGTTCACCTTCAGAAAACAAACAATCGCTCCAATATTTCACAATTTGACGTTCGGCAGCAGGTGATTGATTTATAGGTAATGATGGTATGGTATTTATCGAAGCTGTTTTAACTTAATGGAAAAAACGAATTCCTTCCAAATGATGTTAAGCTCCAATTACTATCAACTAGTTAGTTTGTACAGAAAATATGGTGAACCAAAGAGAAAAACCCCGACTAGGAAATATTTCTAAATCACATGGAAACATAAAATAAAACTCTTCAAATACTTCTCTTCCTTCTTTTTTTCTATATACTATTTTTTTCTGTTAAATAATTCGTCATACATAAATGCACATTCAATAAGTGCATGCATCGAATGACTTAACTTAGACCACAATATGCACATACCACTCACTCTGTTCATTTGATACTTCAAATGTCACGTGTTCCATAAAAAAATGTGTGTTTAGGAATATTATTATTAGAGTAATAAATAAAACATTTCCAAACGAAAAAAAAAACGACTCAGATTATTAGAATAAGCGCTAGTTTCCAATATCGATAATCGTGAACAAGTAAAAATCAACTATTTTGCGTAATTTTCGAACTTTCGTTAGAAATTCAAAAAAAAGTTTTTACCGGATTTTTAGTATTTTTGTCATTTTCCATTATTCCAATTTCTTAAATTTTTGCGAATATTTTTAACTGATTTATAAAGGATGAGTAAACATCGGAAATTTTTATTACAATTATGCAAGGGAAAAAAATACCTTTCATATGACTACCCCACGGCTCATTTTGCGACCAATTTTAGATTGTGTGGCTCGTAGTGCCGTCTTGTTAAAACCACAGCTCATTCACATTCAGTTAATTAAAAATTTCGGCGACAAAAACTTCATTAACATGTCACGAGAGATCGTTCAGGATTCACCCTTTCATTTTCGAAGAAAGACGGCCAAATTAATCCACACAAAATAGTGGTTTTTCATAAATCACATGAGGATTTTCTGCGCCTCATATTCGATAATTCTTTTTGTCGGTGTGTAAATGTGCTTCGTCGCTAAAGATGATTTTCAATAGAAAATTTTCAGGTTTTTCAATCATCTAGTTGACGAATTTTGTGCGCTTCACATGGTCCAAAGTCTTCAATTGTTGAGTCATTTGGTTATTGTACGGATGCAGATGAAGATCGATACGCAAAATTCGGTGTAAGCTTGTTTACGAGGTATTTAATCCATCTGAACGATGCCTAGTGGATGTGTTTGACTTTTTATGCACGCTTTCACTTACAATCAACAATTTTTTGGCATTTTCCAATAAACAACTTTTCGGCATTTTTCAATGATCAATTTTATTGGCATTTGCAATCAACAAATTTTTGGCATTTTTCAATTATCAATTTTTTGGCATTTCCAATGAACAACTTTTTAGTATTTTTCAATAATCAATTTTTTTGGTATTTCCTATCAACAACTTTTTGGTATTTTCCAATCAACAACTTTTTGGCATTTTTTTAATAATCAATTTTTTTGGTATTTCCAATCAACAACTTTTTGGTATTTTCCAATCAACAACTTTTTGGAATTTTTCAATGATCAATTTTTTTGGCATTTGCAATCAACAAATTTTTGGTATTTTTCAATGATCAATTTTTTTGGCATTTTCCAATTAACAACTTTTTGGCATTTTTCAATTATCAATTTTTTGGCATTTTTAATCTTCAACTTTTTGTGCATTTTCCAATAAACAACTTTTTAGCATTTTTCAATAATCAATTTTTTTGGTAATTTCAATCAACAACTTTTTGGCATTTTCCAATCAACAAATTTTTGGCATTTTCCAATCAACAACTTTTTGGCATTTTCCAATCAACAACTTTTTTACATTTTTTAAATATCAATTTTTGGGCATTTTCCAATCAACAAATTGTTGGCATTTGCAAACAACAACATTTTGGTATTTTTCAATGATCAATTTTTTTGGCATTTTCCAATCAACAACTTTTTGGCATTTTTCAATTATCAATTTTTTTGGCATTTGCAATCAACAAATTTTTGGCATTTTTAATCTTCAACATTTTGTGCATTTTCCAATAAACAACTTTTTAGTATTTTTCAATAATCAATTTTTTTGGTATTTCCAATCAACAACTTTTTGGTATTTTCCAATCAACAACTTTTTGGTATTTTCCAATCAACAACTTTTGGAATTTTTCAATGATCAATTTTTTTGGCATTTGCAATCAACAAATTTTTGGTATTTTTCAATGATCAATTTTTTTGGCATTTTCCAATTAACAACTTTTTGGCATTTTCCAATCAACAACTTTTTGGAATTTTTCAATTATAAATTTTTTGCCATTTTTCAATCAACAAATTTTTGGCATTTTTCAATCAACAACTTTTTGGTATTTTTCAATGATAAATTTTTTTGGTATTTCCAATCAACAACTTTTTGGAATTTTTCAATTATAAATTTTTGGTATTTTTCAATGATCAATTTTTTGGCATTTCCAATCAACAACTTTTTGGCATTTTTTTAATAATCAATTTTTTGGCATTTTCCAATCAACAACTTTTTGGCATTTTTCAAATATCAATTTTTGAACATTTTTCAATAAACAAATTTTTGGCATTTTCCAATCAACAAATTTTTTGCATTTTCCAATCAACAACTTTTTGGCATTTTCCAATCAACAACTTTTTTGCATTTTTTAAATATCAATTTTTGGGCATTTTCCAATCAACAAATTTTTGGCATTTCCAATCAACCACTTTTTGGCATTCTTTTAATAATCAATTTTTTTGGCATTTTCCAATCAATAATTTTTTGGTATTTGCAATCAACAACTTTTTGGCATATTTCAATAAACAATTATCCAGTATTTTTCAGTTAAATATTTTTTGGCATTTTGCAATGACCATTTTTTGGCATATTTCAATTATCAAATTTTTGGCATTTTCCAATCAACAACTTTTTGGCATTTTTCAAATATCAATTTTTGAACATTTTTCAATCAAAAAGTTTTTGGCATTTTCCAATCAACAAATTTTTGGCATTTTCCAATCAACAAGTTTTTGGCATTTTCCAATCAACAACTTTTTTGCATTTTTTAAATATCAATTTTTGGGCATTTTCCAATCAACAAATTTTTGGCATTTGCAAACAACAACATTTTGGCATTTTTAATAATAATTTTTTTGGCATTTCCAATCAACAATTTTTTGGCATATTTCAATTAACAATTTTCCAGTATTTTTCAGTTAAATATTTTTGGGCATTTTTCAATCCCCACCTTTTTTGGCATTTTGCAATGACCATTTTTTGGCATATTTCAATTATCAAATTTTTGGCATTTTTCGAAGAATATTAAAATTTCTTTTAATATTTAAAAGGTATTGTTCAATTTAGAAAAATCGATGGAATAGTTTTCACGAAACTAAACCACCGTTTGGAAAATTTCAAAATAGGATTTTTTTTTGGAATTTTTCTCTTTAGTTATTAAAAAAGAAAATTTTAAAATCATAGAATTTTTAAGACTGATTTATACAAATTTCGAGGTCTTATAATATTTCCTTTTAAAAAATATTAATTATTTCTAATTTAGTTATTGAGAACAAATGATTTTTCGCATTTTTTTTTTAGTGATCAGTTACTCAGCCTTTTTGCATTAATTATTAAAATTTTAAACTTTTAATAAAAATTTCATGATAATATTTTGCATTTTTCAGTTATTCCTCGAACTGTTAAATTTTTGATATTAGCAATAAAATTTGCATAGATTTATGCAAACAAATTAGTTTTTTTTTTAGTTGTGCATATTTTTAGTTGGCAGTAAAATAAAATCAACTTTTAGGCATTTTCCCTAACTCATAGCATTTTTAAGTTATTGTGAAAATTACCGGACGAATTATTTCTTATCATTGAAATTATATTTATTTCCATTCTTTTGATATTTATAGTTTTAAGAATATTTTCCAATAATCTTCACTATCAAAATTATCGATTTTTAGCAATTTTTCAATAACCCACATAATATTTTATAATTAATCGTATGCAAAAAAAAACAAACCGTAATAATTTCAGCGAAATTTCAATTTTTTTTGGCAATTTTTAATAGTGTTAATAAATTTCTGAACTTTTTAAATCATATTAGAATTAATTATGTGAATAATTTATACAAATTAAGTGTTTTTGTATGATTTTTGATTTTTGTATTTTTCCGTAACTCGTAAAATTTTGATTTTTTTTTTTTTGCAAAAATTAAATTTGATTTGCAGAAATCATGAAATATTTTGAGAAACTGCAATTTTTCTTTTCTTTCCATAACAATATTAAATTTTTTTTTGGCCTTTTTCAGAAGTTTACAATATTTTTCAACTTTTTTATTAATTTTAACATAAGTGAAAAAAAATTTATATCCTTTTTGATTGTCAGATTTTGAAGTTTTCGTATTCTGAACTTTCAGTTGTAGAAATTTTCGTTATTTTTCTAATAGTTTCGTAGATTTAAAAATTTCTTTTATCTTTGCATAAAATCATATGAAAAGAAACTTCAAAATACGTAAGAGTTCAGAATGGCTGGCAAAGTTAATTAAATTGAAAGTTGTTCAGAAAATTGTTTATGTTGTTTGTGCGTTCGTTTTTAAAAAAAAAAAAAATTTGTATTTTTACGATCGTTCCATAATTTTGCGGCCGTCGATCACCATTCGCATTATTATGAAAAAACTGTTCGACACTGAACGGAATGAACGAATGGTCCAGTCTCTGCTTCAGTAATTGATTCGTTCTTTAAGGGCAGAACATAACTTTTATTGCATAGTGCCTATAGTACAGCATAAATCACGGATTCATTGTTCTGATGCCCTCTTTTCGTTCCAGATCCATCAAAATAATTACAGCAAATTTGCTTATCGTATGATGGTCGTATTTGTACACTTTGCCTCTTCGATTTATCAGACCCTCTGCTTATCTTATTCTCTCTCTCAAATACATGCATATGCATCTGTATTGGTTTAGTGTAGTTTTCTGACCACCGATGATAGTGTGGTATTGGTATGAATATACTCGTAGTATGAACACTTCCTCTATATTGTCGCTCAGTTGTATGCCTCGATTATAAATCGGAAAATGATTGACCGGAAGTCCGAACAGTTCAGTAACAAAAGCTGACAAATTTAATACGCTCACAGCCATTGGCTATTTATTGTTTTGATATTTGTGATTAATCTACATAGTGTTCTCAGTGAACAATAGATGCTCCCCGATGAATGATAGTCAATGGACTATGGACGATGGACGATGGACAATAACCGCTTAAGAGTCCATGGAAAAACGATTGAAGGTAAAAATGAGATGTTCGATTCAATTGAAAGCTTCAGCCCATCTACGTCATGCCAATTAGATCAAAGTCTAAACGATGGCCTGTTTTTTCTAATGGCACATTGGCCCAGTCTGATTCAACTACAATAAAACGATACCGATTTTGAGATTCACTTTCCACCATCGGTAAATCCAAATTTCAATTTGAGATGGCTTCTCTTCATGCCCGCAGAAAAAAAAAAAGTATCCGCACTCGGAATCACGACAATGAATTATGTCGGTATTATTTGAAGTCTATCAAATTATAATTGGAAATTTGAAACTAGTACAAGTTTTGAAAATTTTTCAAAAAAAAAAAAAATTGTTTTGTCCTCGGTCGACCGATCGATTGGTCAACCGGTCAACTGACTGACTGTCCGGCCTACAAAACCAATTATCACAAATTTTTTGCAATATTTTTTTTTTTTTTAACAGACGAAGTTTATGTGTTTTGACTATATTGAAAGCTATTAAAATTTCCTACACTCAACTTATTTAAACGTACTACTTCTAACCAGAGTGACCAATATCACATCGAACAGTGAAGAGATGCTTAGGGAGTTGGTGTCTGCTGGGGTATTATACAGAATATCGTTATTCTGACTACGATCGTTTTTCATGGACTTTTCATTAAAAAAAAAAATGTATTTGATTTTCTTGTATGCTAAACAGAGCATTTTATGCGAAAATTGCTCACCAAAACGAGTGATTTTGAAGTTAGGCTAATAATATTGACGAGCGCCAATATTTCTGGAAAATCAATAAAGTCTTAAATGGTTCATGGCCGTTAATGTTCAGTTTCAATTTTGTACACCAATTTTACCATAAACGGAATATTTGTGGTGAATTTACGATTGCAATAATACAAACCAAACACACATTTTGCTAAGAAGTTATTTTCTGAATTTTTTTATGGGGCAATTTTTATTTCAGTTTATGTTACAGCAATTTGAAAAACTAAACAATAAGCCTTGCTAGAAAGCATAACATACATGTAAGTACACAAAAGTTTCTCATTAGACTTTTGTTTATATTAAAAAGTCGAACGCCAACGCAATATGTTACATGAAAATATTCTTTTTAGATATTATGTTAGGAGAACTTTTTTTCTTATCTTAAATCGTATTTTGCCATATTGCAGATGTTCTTTTATAAACATTCATATCTACCACTAATAACTATACCCTCTTAACTATACCTAAAGTATATATTTGGAATTACAATATTATTCATATTGATTAAAAAAAAAAAATATTTTATATAAAATACTATAAATGTGTTTTCTTTCTTAAACTGTTGCTTTATTAATTTTATCAGCTTTTCGTAAAACAAAATTATTTCCATCCATCTGCTGATTGAGTTGGAAAAGTCTACACGAAAAATATGAGAGCAGTTTTTCCCTATTTGGTTATTTTCATGTCGAGTCGGAAAACAAAATGAAAATGAAAGTAACCCTCTTCGGATGAAACGCTAACTTTCCATATTGAGCCAAGCCCAACCCATACCCCACAAAACCATATACAGTAAATGATCCTGGAATGGTTATCTTGGCGAAAATCAATAAAACCCCGACTTGCATGAGTCATCAGCTAGTAAAGTACTTCACTTCCGCCCATACTGGCCTGGCTTAGTGTATCCTTTGCCGATGCTGTTACCGCCTCCTCAGACTGGGGTTTTCAGTCAGTGCCACTAAACCGGTGGCTATCGTTCAAGTTCTGGCAGACTAAAAGCAGCCAGCCACCATCGATGGTGGTAGCGATGACTAAACTGATGACGAAGGAAAAGTTAATAAGAGTGGCAGTGCCGACAATACCAACGTTGATGACGTACTCCTCTTCGTCCTTTGCACTCCTTCGTCCTTGGCAATACCTTCTATTTAACCATACAACTACAACCATTTTCGGTCCAGTCATATCTCTACCCCACGCAATAATTGGTGGTAGTGTAGTCAAAAATTCTATTTTTTTATTAAAATTCTGTCCTACCCCACCCACATCGCTACTAGAATTTTTATTATTATTATTCCATTTTGGTTTTTAGCATTTTCACTTTCTGATAGAAATAAATATACGCAAATAAATGTAAATTTTTAATAAAAAAAGGGTTGAATTTTTCAATAGAGAAAAAAATTTCTTTGAATTTTAAAAATGGCCGAGTAACAAGAGACTAGAATAATTATAATTTTAATGTATTGGTGTGATTCTATAATGTCATTTGTTTTAGGGGATGTTTCATTTCAGATGGATTTGCATAATTTTTTATGGTAAATCTTATTCGAAAATATTTAATTGCTGGTGTTTTGTTACTAATTGAGTTTTTTTTTTCTTCGTAATTTCAGTTTTTTTTTTTTGTAAATATTCTTTTTTTTTTAAATCTTTCTTTTTTTCAGATTAAATTATATTTTTAATAAGAAGAGTTATTAGAAAATTAAGAGGACGATATGATTTAAAAAAATTCTTGGCAATATTTAACATGCAATTGTCCGCCATTTTTTGCTGCTGTTATCCGCCATTTTTTTATTAATTTTGTCAGGAATATTTTTTTTTGTCCTTTTTAAATATGAAAAAAGGAGTAATATTATTCAGTTAATTCGAGTCCTTTTTTGGATGGGTTGGGAAAATATGTGAAGAAATTAAAGAAAAGTTGTGAGCTATTTACAAAGATCAGGCACGGTCGAACATCGGTTTTTGATGAAAAGCACTAATACTGTCCAATTGAGATAAATGGTCAGTAAATTTATTAGCCAGAAATACGGCAAATATTGGGGATATAGCTGACATATTGTAAACAACTCGATTGAACATGTGCAAAATATCCTTAAACACGGAGTGCCGTGTTTGCTCAATCTTCAGCAAAAATGGAATTCTGTGAAGAGTTCGGAGCAGTGTTTGGCCATTCTACGACGATAAAAAATAGCTGATGACAGATTTACTATTTCTATTGTGAATGGACACACTACAATTAAAAGTTCTGACGGCATTGTGGGTTTCTTCCGGTAAGCGTGCACCAAAGAAAGCAAAAAATGTCGGAAACTTTTTTTTCCTACACAAAAATCCACCGTATTCTTCGGATTTGTTTCCATGTATTTTCTTTTCGCTTGACAAAAGTGAATTCACGATAAATTACAATATAGAACTCTCTATATTTTTACGAATTTGCAAAGTCGTGTCAACAAATTATCATACCGCCCTCATAGTTATTGGAAAACAAAGTTTATAGTTTCCGTTTCTTCACTATTTTGGATGGCTTTGGAAGCTGCATCGAATTTTATGTTCTGGTTATTTCCACATTCTAAAATCCTATCTTTCGGACTGATATATCCAAGTAGCTAAATAATATAGAGTATTCTGGTATCTATTCTATTACCGCTGGTGTCCCTCAGCATAGAATCCTAGGTCCGATCCTTTCTAACATTTATCTCGTATATGCATGATCCTCGTATTCCATGTTTAAAAAAAGCCACATCAACTTCTTGAAAGCCTGGTACAAAAGGATGAGAGCAACAAATACTAAGACTTATTGATCAAAGGACAAAAATTAAGGTATTAAAACCAATATGGACATATGGACTCGAACTTTGGAATTCCCATAAATATGCCTGCCATTAGTTGATCGATTTTATTTTGTAAGTGCTCTAAAGTTTGAGGGTTGTCTGCGTTGACTTAAAGAAATCGTGAATGCTAATTGATAAAATTTTTTGTATTGTGTGAATTTTGGCGCCATCTCATTAAAACCACATCATATAATCCAGCTAAAAATCTATAAATTCCGACCGAAAAAAAAAGTTTCCTCTTCATTTTCAAGCGAACATCTTTAGGACCATAATACACCCTAATCAGTTACTTTTGAAAAATACGATAGCTTGCCCATAGTCACTTGTGGGTTTTTAGAGCCTCATATACGGTAATTTTGCTTATTGGCGAGAAATAAGTCTAATCGCTGAAGGGCATTTTGTAGAAATTTTTTTTTCACAATTTATCCATTCCGTAAAATGGCAAATTTCCATTTAAAAAAAACTGCGGTGATATTATTTTTTTGACAGCTGTCAAATGCGAGAACTGTTCTTTCCTAACCACAAAAAGGATAATTCTACATTAACGTTTTATATTAAAAATTTACACTTATTTTGGCCAAAAAATAAATCATATTTATAATATATTATGAAAAAAATAAACAGCATGCAAATGGTTTTAAAAAAAATAGTTCTGCGTCTATTGACACATTTGTGTGTACTCTTAACGTATTTTTTAAGATAGAATTACAACAGGTAGATACCAATTGTATATATTAAAAAGATTCACTGACCTGGAGTGCATCTGTATACGAACGTTAAGTAGTTTTGTAGTAATACTCAAAACTAACACCTTCTTTTCAATACCTAAAAATAATCTCAAACCAATCGTTTTTATTCAATATAAAATATTCCTTTAAGACACTCCAAATTTTGCTTCCACATTTATTATAAATTGTCCATAAAATAGGTTTTTTTTTTAAAATTTATTCTAGCTTTTATTTAAGGAAATCCACCACCATAAACTTACGTCTCAATTACATTTTTCTTATAACAATAATCAGAGCTTATTTTAGCTGGACCAAGTTATAAAAAAAAAAAAAAATACCATCACATTCTCATTTGATTATGTAACGATGTCCAAATACATGGAATTATTATGAGTTTGACTTTGACCAAAGCCTACGATCATCTTCCTTAATAGCAGCAGTATTACGACCTTGATTTAACTGATTGACATTTTTAGGAAAATCAGCTTTTCAATATAAATTCCAAAAAATTTGTGCAATAATATTCGAACTGAAATGGGTGATTTTTGTTTAAAAAATAAAGAGTACGTAATTTTTTTTTTTTTTGAACCGATAAAAGTTGTACTTTTTGTAAAGTATTCAGGAATATAACGTTCGTTTTTGTTAAATTTTTTTTTAGTTTTATACAAATAATTATAACAGTCATGGGTCAACTGATCTATGCCTGCATTGAGAAGGTTTCTAATTGTCCTATTATCATAATTACAGGCTAATTTTGATATAAATTTACACAGAAAAAAATAGGAAAAACATAGGATGTTTTGGTGATAGGAAAGGTCCTTTGCATAATGATCACTTTCAACATTCATATTTACCAAGTGTGACAGAAGAGTAATGAGGCTGATTTTTAACTGAACAGCAATACACATCGGTGGAGAGGTTATTTGCACTCTTTGTAGCAATACTGACAGACTTCAACTGAAATCGCCAAAAGCTGCTTTGGATATTATCAACAATACCAACATTACGTTTTTTCAAGTGTTTTTTCATCTTGGGAAACAGAAAAAAGCCACATGGTCCTTAAGAATCTCGTTTTCCAAAAAATCCGTCCCTCTTGCACATGATTTGTGTATTTCTCATTATAAAAAATTTCGTTCTAGTTATAAAAAATTTCGTTCTTATTATAAAAAAATTCGTTCTCGTTATAAAAAATTTCGTTCTTGTTTAAAAAATTTCGTTTTTGTAATAAAAAATTTCGTTCTCGTTATAAATAATTTTGTTCTCGTAATAAAAAATTTCGTTCTTGTTATAAAAAAATTCGTTCTCGTTATAAAAAAATTCGTTCTTGTTATAAAAAATTTCGTTTTCGTAATAAAAAATTTCGTTCTCGTTATAAAAAATTTTGTTCTCATTATAAAAAATGTTGTTCTCGTTATAAAAAAATTATTTCTCGTTATAAAAAAATTCGTTATTGTTATGAAAAATTTCGTTCTCGTAATAAAAAATTTCGTTCTTATTATAAAAAATTTCGTTCTCGTTATAAAAAATGTTGTTCTCGTTATAAAAAATTTCGCTCTTGTTATAAAAAATTTCGTTCTTATTATAAAAAATTTCGTTCTCGTTATTAAAAATGTTGTTCTCGTTATAAAAAATTTTGTTCTCGTAATAAAAAATTTCGTTCTCGTATTAAAAAATTTTGTTCTCGTATTAAAAAAATTCGTTCTGTTATTATAATAATATTTCGCCATTCGCCGATATTTCTAAAGATATTGGCAGCAAGATCTGTTAAAATTTTAAAATGTCTCATCATCCAGAGAAACATTAAAGTGTGTTTACTCTCCCATATTTTTTTTTCAATAAAATTGTCAAGTAGTTGTAGATAAAAAAAAATAGAAACGTTTATTCTAAAATAATAAACAAATTGAAGTTTTGCTATCTGTGAAGATGTTTTTTTTTATAGCATAGAATGGGATCAAGAATACTTCCCTGCGGCATACCAAAATAAACTTTCGAATATTCAACAATTTTTTTTTATTGTTTTTTTTTTCACCTCAATATTTTTGCCTTCAAAGCAGTTCCCTTGGGTAGTTAAGCAGCTAAACATCGGTGGAGGCGTTGTTTTCACTCTTTGTGACAGTGCTGAAGGGCTTTAATACCAAAATGTCCTTTTAAGTGTTTTTTAACCAAAATTTTTGATCAACGGAAAAGAACGCCTTGGGAGCTAAATGGCTGAGTGCATTGTCATAGCAGAGCATCTAAGTGTGTGCAATATCTCGACAGACGTTAACAATAATTTTTTCTAGGCCTTTCAACGACCTTCAGTATTCTTGATGTGAAAAACGCTATTTTAATATTAACCGACGGTCTGACTTTACAAGATACTTCACTCGTTCTATATTTTCATCAGTTTTCGATATCGGCTACCTCCTCTAAGTGAGGTTCGCTTCCCACTGTTCCTGGGAAGAAGTGTTCATTTCCACCATCAAATAAAATATGCTTTTTATAAAGAATGTTATACACAGGCTCGTTGATGACACACCATTGCTACATTTTTCGTAATGCACTATAAAAACATAACTTCACATGTGTAGCTACAGGATGATGTTGGAAATAGTTATACACATCTAATGGGGACTAAGGTACAAGCAATATTGGCAATCTACATTAATGCCAGATCGCTCTCCGTGATGCCAGAGTTATTAGTTTTCTGCCATATCTCCTACATTTTCACCAAAAATAAAGGAATTCTATTTAAACAAATTCTTACAAGACTCAACAAAAAAAAAAATTATTATACTTTAAAACCGGATAAATGTAAATTCGCTCAAAGATCCAAAAAAAAAAAAAAACCTTTCAAAGTCATTTTCGAAGAAAAGCTTCATAATGAAAAAAGCTTCTTTCTCTTTATGTTTTTTTGTCTTTTCAATAACAATTCTAGTCTTATACCACATAAATCGTCTATAATTTTAAGATATTATTGTAGTTTTTAATAATTAGAAAAAAATTTTTAAGAAAGAATTAAAATTTATAAAGTATATACTTTTTGTACATCCTTTCAAGTATTTATAGTAAATATTTTTGTTCGAATAGATTCATTCTAATAGTTTCAATATTATAGTCAAAACTATGACCTTTTCAATACGGCTTAAAAAACCCAATATTTATTATTTGAATTTGATTTTCAAATCAAATAATAAAAAATATTGGTTTATAAAAAAGGGTATTTTTAAAAAAATTAATGTTCACTTTACAGTTCCTGCCATATACATGAGCATTGAAGACGAACTATTAAGGATAATTAATAATGGCGGACGTGATAAAAATTTTAAAAATTACACCAGAAAATATATTTATGATTATAAAAGTTTGAAAGAAAATCCTTAATGGACGGAAAGGAAGGAGTTATAGATTATAGAGACCAAAAGTATAGAGACGGATAAAAGGTGTGCTCATAAAAAATTCAATAAAGGGTGGACCATTTAAAAGTTGCATTTTAAAAAGTAAATAAAAAAAAAACTAGTGTATATTTTTTTTAAATTTCCGGTTTTATTAGAAAGATTGAACCTTGAAATTTAAGAATGAAATACAACATTATTTAGATGACTGCCACGGCTGGCCTTACAGTTCCCCATTCGCTCGACCAAATTTTTCAGTACACATTCGATTGGCTGGGCCTGTATCTCTTCAATGGCAACTTTGATTTCGTGTTTCATGGCCTCAAATGTCTCTGGATGGCTTGCGTAACAATTAACCTTAACGGCTCCCTACAGAAAATAATCCAACGGGCTCAAATCACAGCTCCGAGGCGGCCAATTGACATCAGAATTTCGGCTGATTATTCGGTTTTTTTAAAGCAGTGCCCAAAAGTTGGATTGTTACGTTGGCTGTGTGGTAAGTGGTGGCCCCATCCTGTTGAAACCAAGTGTCGTCCATGCCATTCTCTTCTACTTTTAGAAACAAAAATTCATTGAGCATGCCACGATAGCGCTCACCATTGACCGTAACGGCGGCTCCTTCATCGTTTTCGAGGAAAAACAGGCCAATGATGCCTCCAGTCCAAAATCCGCACCAAACTTGTTGTGGATGCATCGGGTTTTCCATGGTGGCGTATGGATTTTCTAAGCCCCATATGCGACAATTTCGTTTGTTGACATACCCACCGAGGTGGAAATGGGCCTCATCCGAAAATATGATTTTTCGGTAAAAATGCTCATCTTCGGCCAATTGATCTTGAGCCCATTGGGCAAACCGAAAACGCATCGGATGGTCATGCGGCTTTAGTTGTTGGACTAATTGAACTTTGTAAGCTTTCATACCGAGGTCTTTGTGCAAAATGCTCAACAGAGAAGTGCGAGAAATGTTCAATTCCTGAGAACGGTGACGAGTTGATGTTGATGGATGATCACGGACATTTTCAGCAACGGCGGCAATATTCTCGATCGTATTAGAGCGGGAACGAGTTGCTTTGGCAACCAACAAATCAATTTCGCGAACTCGCTTCACGAATTTGTCCACAAGCTGACGTGATGGCATTCGATCTTTGCTTATTTCGTGATGACATTTAACACTTAAGTACTTCAAATAAATAGTGGTTCAAAATGCAACCGCTAGATGGACCACCCTATACTTTGAATTGAGACACGGGAACCAACTGTGAGTGACGACAATTATTAACCTATAATATTTCCTTGATTGGTTCGGCGTGGCTTAGATACTAGATTTTAGTGAGGTTTTATTTTTTTTTGTGGTAAATTTAACTATTAATAATTAATTCATTTAAAAATCGATTGTTAAACTTAAGCATCTATTGTACCTGTTTTTATAAATTTCTTATTTAATTATAGTGTATAATTTTTTTTGCAGAACATGTAAAAAACTTTCTTTGTTTTTTTATCATTTAAAAAAAAATTACAATCAATTTGAACGAAACTTACCACATTTGATGGTCGAGTAAATATTCCTTAAGTGGTTTGGATACGATAAGAGCATAAACGCGTCACTTCTCTTATAGCATAGATAAAATAAAAAAGAATTTATTGATTGCCTAAAAATAATAGATATAATTTTTGTTTGGTATCTTTTTTTCTTTTCTGTTTTTTTTTGTAGGAAAAATAGCACAGAAATGTACGTGCAAAAAGTTCTACTCACAAGAAATATTGAAGAGGTTACAAAAAAAAATGGTTTTCGCACATTAAAAGAAAAAATCAATTAATTCTGATACAATTTGCTGATAATTTTTTTATTTGTTTATTTTAATAAAAAAAAGGATGTATTGATAAAATTATTTTACTTAAAAAATATATGCTTGATGTTGCTGACAGTCTTAAGGATACTCTTGAATCTTATTAACTTTATGATTTTGGAAACGTCTATTCCTGCTGGCTTGCTATTGATAAGCAAATTCTTAATGGATGATTTTTTATTACTTGTGGTTAATTAAAAAAAAAGTTCAAAAAGTGGAGTAAATAAATTAATTAGAAAAGGTATATTTGAGTTCTGTCGGGTTATTAGCCATTTCGTAGTTTGTGAAAGTACCGTTATGTAATTTGACAGCTGTCAAACATATTCAAGGTAGCCCTTCTTTGATTTAAGGTTTTGACATTTTCTAATATAGATGATTTAACTAATCAGTAAAAGTTTTCTACAAAAGTGGTGATTCTTTGTATGGGGTTCTGACAACATACAATTGGTTTTTTGGTTGTGTTTTAACGTAGTTTGTGAAAGTACCGTCCTGTAATTTGACAGCTGTCAAACATATATGTCATTTAAGGTAGCATTTGTTTAGTTTAAGGTTTTGACATTTTCTAATATGGATCGTTTAACTAATCAGTTTAGTTAAACGATTCATATTAAGTGTTCTACAAAAGTGGTGATTCTTCGTATGGGGTTCTGACAACATACAAGTGGCTTTTTTGTTGTTGTTTTTTTAACGTAGAAAAGGGAAATATTTTAGAGATGCTGTAGAGTTACCGATCCTTACAGTGTGTGGGATTTTTACCCAGTAATTGAGCCATATTGTGGTCCACTTTTCCCAATGACCTCTTTCGTTCCATGTGGCTGTGTCAGTATTGAGATTACCTTACAATATCCTTACCATCTCGCCACTGTCTCATTTCTTTCGTCCTTGCTGACGATGCGCCGATGGATTTTATATTCTTCTCATCGTTGATAATCCTACAAGTGAGTTTGGAGAAGCCATCGTATCTGCGAAAAATAACTGCCGGATGTGCATTTTGCTCTAAAGGTGTTATTGACCCGTATTCCTTTATAAATGCTAACAAAGCCCCCTTGATAATATGCATTTTTTGGGTCTATACTTGAAAATTTTAATCTGGACCACATATGATTTTAATAAAATGTTTCCACAAGCCACACAACTTGAAAAATTTCGGGTTTATTGTGCGAAAAGTTGCCAGAACGTGTAATATCGAAATTTGAGGTGATGTCAATTAAACTTTAAAAATTGTGTTTTAAAAGCCCGTTAGACTTTTTCTTGTGGGGCTATGTAAATTACAGAAAGAACTGCATAAAAAAAGGATCGAATTCTGAAAGAAGTCATATAGCGGCTATTTAAATGGTAATGGCCAAAAGCTGCTTTTAATATTATCGACAGTATCAAGATGACGTTTTTTCATGTATTTTTTAATCATGGGAAACAGAAAAAGCTACAGGGGCCTTAAGAATCGCGTTTTCCAAAAAAATCCGTCCTGCTTTCACATGATTTTGTATATTTCTCATTATAAAAAAAATTCGTTCTCGTTATAAAAAATTTTATTCTCGCTATAATAAATTTTGTTCGCGTAATAAAAAATTTCGTTCTTCTTATAAAAAATTTCGTTCTCGTTATAAAAAAATTCGTTCTCGTTATAAACAATTTCGTTCTTGCTATAAAAAAATTCGTTCTTGTTATAAAAAATTTCGTTCTTGTAATAAAAAATTTCGTTCTGGTAATAAAAAATTACGTTCTCGCTATAAAATATTTCGTTCACATTATAAAAAATTTCGTTCTTCTTATAAAAAAGTTCGTTCTCGTTATAAACAATTTCGTTCTTGTTATAAAAAATTTCGTGCTCGTTATAAACAATTTCGTTCTCGTTATAAAAAATTTCGTTCTTGTAATAAAAAATTTCATTCTTCTTATGAAAAATTTCGTGCTCGTTATAAACAATTTCGTTCTTGCTATAAAAAATGTCGTTCTCGTTATAAAAAAATTCGTTCTCGTCATAAACAATTTCGTTCTTGTTATAAAAAAATTCGTTCTCGTAATAAAAAATTACGTTCTCGTAATAAAAAATTTCGTTCACATTATAAAAAATTACGTTCTCGTAATAAAAAATTTCGTTCTCGTAATAAAAAATTTCGTTCTCGTAATAAAAAATTTCGTTCTCGTAATAAATAATGTCGTTCTCGCTATAAAAAAACTCGTTCTTATTATAAAAAATTTCGTTCTCGTTATAAAAAAATTTGTTCTCGCCATAAAAAATTTCGTTCTCGTAATAAAAAATTGTAATTTTTCTTTTTCTGTAAGAACTCATGTAGGTAATGGCAAAGTCCAAATAATATAATCAAATAAAAATTTCATAAAAATCTAAATTTTAAAAATATTTTATTCTACTATACTTTCCGAGACCCAAATTGGATAATCCAAATAACTACGTTTACTCACCAATTTACTATTTTTTACGTACATGTACGAAATATATTTATGTATTTTTATAGTAAAGAAAATTCAATATGAAGCGATAGCTTATTTTATAGTACAACATTAATTATCACACAATATTATACGAATTTGATGATAAAAATCAGAAAGTCACTTAATTGATAATGGAAATAAATTCGGACAAACATACTTTTTCGATGGTAGTCTAATAACGTAAAATTGTACATATTTCTTTAGTATTGTTTATTTAATGAAAATATTATATTTATAGTGATTTTCATATAATTTTTCTGTTAGTGTTATTATCTGGTCACCGGTATATGTATGTACTTTTGGTTTAGTTCAATTCATCATGCACCTATCAGGTGTAATTTTTTATTGATTGTCTAAAGTATCTTACCCGTCGCACCTGACACTTTCATTTTCCTTAATTTTCCAATCAATTCTCTACATTTCTATTAAATAACTGATTAGATAGTCTTATAATATCAACAAAAACGCTGGATAGATGATTCATTTTACGTCCCAATTTTCTTATAGATTATTGTATTTAATATTTTCTGACTTGATTTAAGGTAAAAAGACTAATCAAAATTTTAGTTCCTTCATAAAACATTTCCCGAACACGCCGCGATACATTTTTCTCTAATCGAAACAATTTCAAATATTTTCAGTTAATTATTTTATACTATAAAAATAAGTGTAAATATATTTTTTAATATACAATATATTTATTGTTTTTTTTTTTTTTTGGTTTCAAAAAATTAAAACAATACAAAATTATGTGAATTTTAAGAGAAGAAAAAATTATTTTTGATAATTTATAAGTAAAAAAAAATTTTTTTTTTTAAAATCTTCATCTAAATATTATATATAAATAAATTTTTTATAAAGAAAAAGTTTAAAAATAAAGTGGTTGCGGTTATTTGTGAAAGAATTCGTCGTCTACCCGTCTACCCTTAGTAGGTTTGTTACCGATTGATCGAAATTTTCAAAAGACCTATTTTATTTAGGCAAACTAATTTTAAAGGTGATTTTTTTCTTTATTTGAAATTACTATTAAATAGTAATTGGTGGTGGAGGTCATATCAACTTGTAAATAATACTTTTTTTTTTCTTTAACTGAAATTTTTGCAAATTAAAACCTTTACGGATTTTTAAAATGATTTTTAGTTAAGGAATTTTTTATTTTTTTAATGATGGGAAATAATGAAAATTATTACATTTGTCCCAGGTTAAAATATCGCTCATGTGAAATAGCTAAGGTTATTACAAATAAAAGTTGATCTATATTGTGGTTCGAAAAATAAAGGTCTGTCATATGACAGGTGTGAAATATACCAAGTGTATAAGCTTAAATCCGCTATTTTTTAGTTAAAAAAACACATGTTTTTTTCATAGAAAGCAAAAACAAATTTATTCAAAGTACTTGCGCTCGCTAGCTATATATTTTTCTCATCTCTCGGGCAATTTGTGGATACCACGCCAAAAAAATTCCTCCTCTTTTGAGGCAAACCACTCATCAAGCCATTTTCGGATATGCTCTTTTTCTGTCAAAAAACTAGACATAATTACCAAAGGAAAAATATATATTGTTGTACGAAATTGGTGACAATGTGTACTGATTAATGTTGACAGATGTCAAACTCATAAAAAAAAGTATGGCATGTCCGTGGTAGCTTAATACGCTCCCTCACGCCATCTATGACTAAACAGCGGATTTAAGCTTATTTACCTTGTATATAAAATATAAGTTAACAGTTGTTTAAATCAGGGGATGCCATATTTTATAAATCATTTTACACCCAATTGGGTGCTGGAACAATAGCCTTTAGATGCTGACTTATTGAAAAAAATGTCTTCAACGATGAGGCTCATTTCGTGGTAGGTAGATACGTTAGTAAACAAAATTCACACATATGTGGCTGTGATAACCCACAGGTAACAGTAAAGAAACCATTATATCCCGAAAACGTAACTAGCCGGTGTGTATTTCAGTTTGAAGGTTTCATAAATGAATTTATTTTCGCCTGAACGTAAAGATTTTTATCTTCACGGAACCACAAGCCACACAACATATCAATTTTGTTCGTTATCGCGCAAAAAGTTCTCAGGGCTCGTAATTTCGAGATTTAGTCCAAAAAACGTAACTAACCGGTATGTATTTCAGTTTGAAGATTTCATAAATGACTTTATTTTCGCCTGAGCCTAAAGATTTTTATCTTTACGGAACCACAAGCCACACAACATATCAATTTTGTTCGTTATCGCGCAAAAAGTTCTCAGGGCTCGTAATTTCGAGATTTAGTCCAAAAAACGTAACTAACCGGTATGTATTTCAGTTTGAAGGTTTCATAAATGACTTTATTTTCGCCTGAGCCTAAAGATTTTTATCTTTACGGAACCACAAGCCACACAACACATCAATTTTGTGCGTTATTGTGTAAGAAGTTCTCAGGGCTCGTAATTTCGGAATTTTGTGATGTGAATTAGCCACCAAAATCGAACGATTTGACGCTGTTTGGCTTTCGGATGTAATACTACTCAAAATGACATCTTAACAAACTTTCGATCATTCAAAAACTAGCATCCATCAAGTAATGTCCAAATAAACAGACCCCGAAATGTGCAAAAAATTCGACAAAAATTACCTAAGAAAACATGAGCTTCTACAAGAAGTTTCGTCTAAATAATAGACTAATGGCAAAATTCAATAAATAAGACAAAATAAAAATTTTGTCGAAATCTATACTTGCCGGGTATTTTGCATATCTTTACTTTACGGAACATAAACTGGATAACTTCTTGAGTTAAGTATTTTGACGCTTAAAATGCATATTTTATTCAAAGTAGCTCTAAAACAAAACTAAAATAATTCTAAATTTGTTAATATTTAAAACTTATTGCTTATTGCAAAGATATCTTCATGAAATTAGTACATTATTTTTTGGTATAAAACAAGGATGAATGTCTCAGTTGATTACAATAAAAATACTGTCATTTTTTATAAAAATTCAAATTTACTCGAATTTTTCTATTTAAAAAAAAAAAAATATTTTTGTGTAAATCTATTAGAAATTCCAAAAAAAAATATTAAAAATAAATTTACTGGAAAGGCCGGATTAACATTTTAAGTAGCTTTGAGGTAAAAAAAAAAAGCTCCCACCTATGTTTTTTTTGAGAATATATAAATATGATAGCAAAAATTTTTGTTTGTATTAACAGTCACTAAAAATGTTAGCTTTTTAATTTTGTTTTTGTAACTCTTTATAAATTCTAATAAAGTATTTTCTAGTTTCATTAATTTGTGGAAATTTCTTCTGAACTATTAAATTTTTTTAAAAATAAATTATTTATCTGACGACTAAAATATTTTCTTTAATCTTTAATTCTGTTAAATATAATTTTTTTTACTCTTCGATTTAATATTAAATATTAAACCATCTTAATTTACTTGTAATATTGTAGTTTTGTCCATCAAATTTTAATGTGTTTAGATTCGATTTAATTTTACTTTTTTTTTGGTATAAATCATCTTTTAACTATTTGTTAATATATTTTTAAGACAATTTAATTAAAAAAGAATTAAATAGTTTAAAAATCCTAAAAATACCTGAAAAAAATTACATTTATTATTTTATGACAGAAAACAATTTGTCATAAAAGATTTTCGAATACATTTTTTTTTACTGAAAAAAAAAACCAAAAATTACATAATTTTTTTAAAAACATTTTTGGTTTGTTATTATTTTTTTGGATAAAGCCTTTTAACTATAAAAAATATATCCTAAATTTTATTTGTAAAATAGAATTTGTTTGTTTGTTTGTGTGTTCACAAAAAGCCACCACACTTAATGCCATTTATCGACAAGAGATAAGGGAATAATAAAAAAGGTAATTAAATTGGAAAGTAAAGTGATTTTTGGGAATTAGCATAGGACCATGCATGAGCGTAGAATCCACGACCCCTTGGATAATAGTCCAATCCAGTACGCTAACGACTGTGCTACCAGGCCGGATAAAATAGATTTTTCATAAATTTTCTATTGAAATTGTAAATTTTTTTTATGTCTAAATTTAAAAGTTATTGTTTAAAAAACATCAATTTTAATTAGTAGCTAACGCCATCTCTTAGATTTATTATAAGCTTTGTAAAAAATAATACCAGAATTATAATTGAAAATGACATACAACAAATTGGACCTAAAAATGTGTTGAGTCAATTTTTTTTTTTAGTAAAAAATTCAAAATTTTTAAACACATATTTTACTATGTAACCTATTTAGTATAGGTTTACCTCAGTATTAATTTAAAAAAAAAAATTGAGTAAAATTTATTAAATAAAAAATTCCTCAAATTTTATTTTTTAAATTAAAATTTTTAAATAAATAAAAAAAATAATACCAGTCGGCGAGTTGCATAGATTTTTCATTGAAATTGTTAATTATGTTTTTGTTATAAAAAATAATCAATTTTAAATAACAGCTAATGCCGTCTCTTAAATTTGTCTATAAACTTAAAAAAAAATCAATAATTTTGATTGAAAATGACAGACAAAAAATTGGCCCTAAAAATTCTTTTTGTAATTTTTTTTTATAGTAAAAAATTCAAAATATACTTTTTTTTTAAACACAGATTTTATTATGTAACCTCTTTAGTATAGGTTTGCCTCAGTATTAATTTAAAAAGAAAAAAAAAATTTTTTTGAGTAGAATTTATTAAATAAAAAAATAAAAAAATTCCTCAAATTTTATTTTCTTATAAAAAACAATCAATTTTAAATCTCTTAGACGCCATCTCTTAGAATTATCTATAAACTTAAAAAAGAAAACAATAATTTTTATTGAAAATAACACAACAAATTGGCCCTAAAAAATTTTTCAGTAATTTTTTTTTTTAGTAAAAAATTCAAAATTTGCCAAAAAAAATGTAAATTATGTTACCTTTTTTGTATAGGTTTATCTTAGTATTAATTTTAAAAAAACCTACTTTTTGTATAGAGTTTATTAAAGAAAAAAAAATCCTCAACTTTTATTTTTAGAATTGATTTTTTTAATTAATTAAAAATAAATACCAGCTGGCAATTTCCATAAACTGTCCATTGAAATTGTTAATATTTTTTTTAAATAATCAATTTTAAATAGCAGCTAACGCCATCTCTTAGATTTATCTATAAACTTAAAAAAAAAAACAATAATTTTAATTGAAAATGACAGACAACAAATTGGCCCTAAACATTTTTTTAATAATTTTTTTTTTATAGTACAAAATTCAAAATTTTCAAAAAAAAATGTCAACTATGTTACCTATTTTGTATAGGTTTACCTTAGTGTTAATGTAAAAAAAGAAAACATAATTTTCGAGTAGAATTTATTAAATAAAAAAAATAAAAAATTGCTCAAATTTTATTTTTTAAATCGAAATTTTTAATTAAATTAAAAAAAAATTTGCATAGATTTTTTATTGAAATTGTTAATTTTTTTTATTTTGTTATAAAAAATAATCAATTTTAAATAGCAGCTAGCGCCATCTCTTAGATTTATCTATAAACTTAAAAAAAAACAAAAAACAGTAATTTTGGTTGAAAATGACAGACAAAAAATTGGCTCTAAAATTTTTTTGACTAATTTTCTGTTATAGTAAAAAATTCAAAATTAAAAAAAAAATATATAAATTATGTAATCAATTTTTTATAGGTTTGCCTCAGTATTTATTTAAGAAAAAAAAAATAATTTTTGGATAGTTTATTTGAGAAAAAAAAATTCCTCAAATTTTATTTTTGAAATGGATTTTGTTTAATTAATTTGAAAAAAAACTACCAGCAGGCAATTTCCATAAATATGTTGTACGAATTTTGTATGCGACTGTAAATAGTTACCACGAAGTCGTATGGTTTACCCCTCAAAAGTGGAGTACAACACTATTTGCAATAGTTTTCGTTACGTTCTGTGTATTGTTGATACAGAGTGCAGAGTGGGGACTAACACTACACTACGTACAGCTGAGTGCCTAACCAACCGGATAGTTTTGTTTTGTTGGAGCACGTTGTACGATTTTTTATGCGTGTGTATTGGTGTATGTTTTTATCCATGAATGCATGTGTATATAGTCAGCTGCAAGGAATTTTTGTTCTTTTTGCATTAATAAAAAGCAGAAAACTACAAAAACACAAATTTATCGCTCTCGCTTGCAGATCATTGAACGCACGTTTCTCATATCTTTCGAACTATAGTCTCTCTGGCTCTCTCTCTATTTGCTGTATTTACCTCAACCCCCCTCTCTTCAAAACTATCCAAAAATATAGTTTTTTTTAAAATCTCTTTTTAGTAAAGATTTTACCGATTAACGCTGCCCCCCCCCCCCCCTCAATCGTGAGTAGTGATTCTATCAATAAAAAAAAAAAAGAAATGCCAAAAATAGTAAATTTGCCTTGCAAATTTTATTAATCAGTTTTGTTATCGAATATTTTCACAAAAATTATAATATTAGAGAAATTTTTCTTAATCTTTTCACATTTGAAGTTTTATTTTTATATATTGTATATTTTTTTTTTTGATTTTGTATTTTTTTCTTTCATTTTTTAATACATTTAAAAAATATTTTATCAACTTCTTCCCCTCTTTTGTTTGTTGACATTACTACCCCTCAACAACTTTGCATATTGTCAATAAACTAGAAAACCATTACTGCAATACACACACAATCGAATCATTGTTTGGAAAATAAATAACAAACAGAACGATTTGCATAGGAGTACCGGTATTGTGAAAAGGATGGGTGGAGGTGGGTTGGGGGTTGGTAGTTGGGCTTTCTGGCGGTGGTCTGGTTGATAAGAAGGCAAAACATCTGATTAAGGCTACAAAATATATTTACTTATTTACGTATGTACTACTAATAGAAGCCATTGAAAGTCCATCGAATTCATGGTTTCACTTTTTCCCCCCGAATTAGGTACATATAACCCGTCGGAAGAGACTGGTAAGGGGGGAGGACTTTTTGCCAACAAGTCCAGACCACCACAACCAATCGATTGCATAGCTTTTCATTCTTATTAGAGTACATTACAGACCAAAAGTAATCCATAACAAATTTAATATTTAGCAAAATCAATTTTTTTTATTTTTGGATTTATTTTTGGTTTAAATTATTTCAAATATTTCAATTTATTTGTAAAATTAAAATGCTCTATTTTTCTTTCTTTCTATAGAATAAATTTTATATAATTTTGTTTTTCTATAAATTTGATTAGAAATTGTCCTGCACAAGTAACTGGTCCAATTTTACTAGGTGTATAAGCTTAAATCCGCTGTTTTTTTGTTAAAAAAACACATGTTTTTTTTCTCATAGAAAGCAAAAACAAATTTATTCAAAGTACTTGCCCTCGCTAGCTACACATTTTCCCATCTCTTGGGCAATTTGTGGATACTACACCAAAAATAATCCTTCGCTTTCCAGGCAAACCATTCATCAAGACATTTTCGGACTTCTTCGTAAGAATCGAAGTGCTGCTCAGTGAGCGTGTGATCCATCGACGAAAATAGGTGGTATCTTTCAATTCATGCAGCACCCATTTTCCGATCTTTTCAATCTTCCCCATGGCATGCAGACGTATGGAAATGGCTGGTTAAGTAACACCCAATTGCTCCGCGAGCATTTTTCGCGATTGGGTATCGTCTTCGTCCAAAAGAGCCTGTAATTGATGGTCTTCAACCTTCCTAGGCTTCTTGTTCCACAAGTCAAAATTGCCATATTTGAACGGACGAAACCAATCTCGATGCGTTGTTTCCGATAAAGCACTGTTACCATAGGCCTCCATAAGCATTCGATGCGATTCGGCAGTTGATTTCTTCAATTTGAAGCAGAAAATCAGAGGTTCCCGCATATGCTCTTTTTCTGGCACAAAACTAGACATGATTACCAAAGGAAAAATGTATGTTTTTGTACGAAATTGCTGACAATGTGCACTGATTAATGTTGACAGATGTCGAACTCATAAAAAAAAGGATGGCGTGCCCATGGTAGGTTAATACGATCACTCATGCCATCTATGATCAAACCGCGGATTTAAGCTTATACACCTGGTATTATTTGAATTATTCGATTTATTGAAGCAATTAATAATTAACTTTAAAATGCTGGGAAATAAAATAATTCTAGTTGCGGTGGTCATCCCTAACTATTATGAACTGAGGAGATTTATTGTTTTATTCAATATTATTCTGCATATTATGAGTATATTTTTTATATATTTTTTTATTTATGGAACAAGTAGTAATTATCTTAAAGAGAAAATATGAGTGCAAAAAATATTATCAGATTAATTAAAAAAAAAAAAATTGTTACTTTTCTTCAAGACTGTACATTGTGTGCACATTATTTCAAATTCTTTTAATTATGTTTTCATAAGATTTTTCGTTAGGATTTCGTATACCGTTCAACTAATTTATGTAAATTTATGCTAGACAGAAAAAGTATGAAATTGTGGTATTTGTTTCTTTTTACAGCATTTCAACCATTAGAAACAGCAGAATTGAAAAGAGTCGATACAAGACTATTGGGAAAAGTTGATGGATTAAAATTATCAGTTAACAATTGTCAAATAGTTAGAACAGTTGCTGCGACTGGGGCCACCACAGACAGACCAACAAAGAAAATGGCAGCTGCAGTATCAGCGAACACAAACAGTATAGTACCTGAATATGGCGTCAGTGGTAATATCGATGGGGTAGAATTTGATTCGGCACTGACCACAGGTCATAATATTAGAGTGAATCGAATGCAACAGGAGAAGATACCACAGCCACCGCCAATGCCAATGATGCAAGCGTGCGCAGAGAGCGGCAACAGACGATTTGGTGGAGAGAGACCGGTTCCTGCCCGAAGGAATATTATCACCAAGAGGTATGACCGTGAGCAACAGCATCCGCCTCAGCAACCGCCACTACAGACACCATCATCGATACGTGTGCATGCAGGGTGTAGCGATTCTAGTGAGAACTGCAGTAGCAATAATAGAAACTGCACTGGACTATCCGATGGTAAAATGGAGCACACCACAAATACAATAGGCAGCAGCAGTACAGGTGTGGTTGGGATAGTTGAAACGAGCAACAGCGGTAGCAAGGACGGTGTTAACACCGATACTACCGGCGGCAAAACCAATCGCTTACATCAAGAAACAGCGCTAGACGTCGTTGACCAATCGGGAACCCCGCGCAACGTATACTCCGCTAATACCAAAAAATATCGTAGCGACGACGATGGTCATGACGATGATGATGACGCTGGCATTGGTACTACTGGCGGTGGATCCAGCTGGTGGGAATGTGGTAGTGGTAAAATGTCTGGCATTGGTGCCAGTACGAATGTTAGTACTAGTGGCGGCGGCGGCGACGGCGACGATAGTGTTAGTGGTGGTGGTGGTGGTGATGATAGTGGTGGGATTGGTAGCAGCAGTAGTAGTGGTGGTGGTGGTAGTAGTTCTGTTGTTGCGGCAACGACGGCAGCGGTCATCAGCGAACAAGCACTGCAGTCTCAGTTACATGCGGGGCTTGATGTTAAGCACATCAAAACGGAATTGTCGTCGACGGTTACGCCATCATGTAATATCGGTTCGGTGGTTGCAGTGGAATCGCGAATTGATAAGCCACAGCCGCAAACGAATCTTCCAGTAGGCTTCATTCAAAAGTCACTTATAAAAGAAGAAGGTGCAGCCAAAAACAAAGACATTCCAGACTCATTTTTAACAAATCTGGCCAATTATCAAGCTGAGCGTCATTCAACTTTTGTTGAACCGTTGTCGTCTTCATCGAATCAGAATTGCCCAAAAATCACATATTTCATACGGTCATCACCGTTAACTAGCAACTTTAGTGATATTAGTACGATTAGAACAACGTCCGCAGAACAATTACAATCGACAAATTTCGGTGTCAGAATTGGTGGCAACAAAATCGCTTCTAAAGCTGACGATATTAAAGCAAGTACAACAACAAACAGTGTTACAAACAATAAAAGTTTACCGGTTGATAAATTTACAAAGCCATGCTTTATTAAAAATCCGTCTTTAAATAAAACAACAAGTGCAGTCATAAAAAAATATCAATTTTCCAGTGGTGGTGATCAGAAGCCGAAAACGAAGAATATTACACTCTCGACGTCGATAAGTTTCGACAGCTCACTGCTGAGTATTAAACCGGACGATTTGAAAATGGTTGCTGCTCAAGAACAAGAGGACGCTTTCGATTTTGATCCATCCGAAGAGTTACAATACGGGCCAGGTATTGTTTCAAAATTACGGTGCCGGTATTTGAGCCTAGCGCTTAGGCAAGCGGTTAGTAAGCAGCGACCATCGTTAGATTTGTTGCGACGTGCTACCAGCCTGAATAATCTTCTTGACGATGATGATGGTTCCCGTAGCCATCACTATGTAAGCGGCCGGAACAGTGCAACACCTGTCAGCAATAGACAAATTTTCCAGAAAGCCCAATCGTTTGTACCGTGCTCTGGTAATTACAGCAATAACATAACAACATCTACTTCGGTTGCTGGTAATGTTGGAGCTAATAAAGTGCAACCGCAAAGTCCTGATGACTTTGTAGCCCGTTTTCAGAAAAATCTCAAAATCTCCGATAAAGATAAATTCCGATCGCACGATATGCATCGTGCAAGTGAATCATTGAAACGCGCCCGTTCCGTGGAGGCATTACTCAGTTGCGATAATAAATCCGATTGGGAATCGGAGGCACACCATCCGGTCCGTTTGCTAAGCAACTATAACGGAGCAGAGAAACAGTGCAAGGGTGAATCGATAAATAGTGGTAGCGTTTTGCAAAAATACGATTTAACTGCATTTACATCAGCCAACGATGTGACCATTGAAGATAAAATTCTAAATGCTCGTGACCGTATCCATTCGAATGAGAAGCCTCCGAAACGGCGTGCACCATTCATGGATGAATCGGAACGACCGCCGCAGGATTTGGTAAAGCAAACGCTAAAAATTTTCGAGGCAACAGCAAATCGACGCGGTCGCGGCCTTGGACGAAACAATCTCGGCGGCGAAGTTGCCGCTAAAGTGGCTAATTACAAGTCGATAATCAGCCAGGAGAAACCTCGAATTGCATACCCAAAGCCGCCTTATAGTCCTAAGAAGGCACAACCCGCTGTCGATCGCTTGAAGGCGAACACCGTTGAACCGATTGTTGAGCGAAAGGCTCCCATAGCCACTACCAACGGCAATAGTACATCGATTGCCTATTCACAGGAAGAGCAATCGCGAAGTCCCATGACATGTCTTACAAAAAATTTCCAACATTTAAATTTAAACATTTCACAAGAGGCGCAGCATCCGATATCAGAAGATTCTCCACCACAGTCCCAATCTATTGCCTCATCTCCCGTTAGCAGTTCCATAAAGAAACCAAACGATTTATTTTCAACGTACCGTATTTCGAGCGAATTCGATGCCATGACACCATCACCAACTATTCCCAGAAAGCCGGCGAAAATCACATCCTTCGACACTTCCATGAATAATAGTACAGGTTTGTTGCCCAGAAACACATTGGAAACATCAGACAATGCGAACCGAAACAACACGGAAGCTCGTGTTACAAAGTCAGCACTCGAAAACGTCTCAAAAGCTGGGACGGCAATCACACAGGAATTTCCGTTTAATCGAATAAATAATAATAAATCCGCCTATTCTGATCAGACTGGCGGCAACGATGTGCTTAGCATAGAATCAGAAAATCCACCTGATGACTGCACAGATACATCATTGTCGGTAGTAGAGCCCAGCATTCGATTCTCGTATTCTGAGACGATAGTCAAACAAACCGAGAGCCTAGTCCCTGCATCAGCGGTACTTGTAGCTGGTTCCAGACTCAGTATGCGTAATACAGAAAATGATAACATTCACAGTGGACCAATACCCTTTGTCACCGCGGATAATGATCATACACTGTCTGAATGCGGTCACTCACTAAATGAATTATTAAATTCGGACAATTTTAATAACGAGGACGTTCCACAAATGGTCCTTTTAGTGCCAGAGAAGCCTGCTCTTACATCGAGAGAAATTGAAAAAAATCTAATCAACGAAAAAAAGAACGAGGAGGCAAATCTTGTAGGACTGGGCCCGACTGACTCCACCACCACAATTCCCAAGTGGCAATTCTCGAAAAAGAAGACACGAAAACAACTGCCATCCCAGCCAAATGAGAACAATTCAATGGTTTTCAACTTTAAGGATCGCAAAGAGATTCCCGACTATATCGAAAATGATGGACTGCTTTTCAGGAGTAGACGTGAATTGCCAAAGGTAAGTTGTTGTTAGAAAATTTCTTTTTCGAATTTCTATTCGCAATTAAAAAAATTTTAAGCGATTAACAAACAAAAAAAAAAGAAGAAAAAAATTTCCTTATTTATAAAAACACAAAATTTGTTTTCTCTTTGAAAAAAATAAAAATAATATTTAAAGTATAAAAAAGTTTTGAACCAACCAAAATGATTAACTAAACGGATATGCCGTGTGTCATGAAAACGGCTGTATTTGCATAGCTGTGCGATGACTCTTATTCGACTGACGTTTTTCCGAAAAGTTTCAAGGGAAAGAAAGACACATTTTTCGATTATACTTTCTTTTCGAAATTTATGCACATTTATTTAATTTAACTAATAGTATTTATTTTCCATCGATTCTGAATTTTTTTTTGCCCCCAATTTTCTTCGCTTATGCAATCATCCCAAAGAGAGTGACGAGATTCGATTGATATTCCCAAACCAACATATTAGCTGTCTCGTTCTCTTTTTTTTCTCTTGTCCCCGCTAGTGTGAAAATTCCTTTTTGATGACAGCAGTTTGTGTCAAATTTATTTTGTTTTATTTTTCTTTTTTCCTCTTCCAAAAATAGTTTTTTCTCTTTTTAATTTTAATTTTAATTTTTTCATAGTAAAATGTTTTTATTTGTTATTCAGAAATAATAACTTTCTCTAAATTTAAAAAGGTAAATGGAAATTTTTTTTTCTTTCAATATCCTGTTCTGAGTAATAGTATCAATAGAATATTCTTGAGCAAAATTTTTCGAATTTCTACTTAAATTGTAAGTCCATATTGGCCTATGTTAAATTAATTTCAAATAAAAAATTATAAAAACTATTTAAATTTTTTTTTTTTTTTAGAGAATTTTATAAAGTATAAAATTAAGAATTTGATCAAAATTATTAAATTAAGAAAAAAACGGTTAAACGGTTTAGTTGAATTTCAGAATTTTAATTCCATATTCATATATTAGTAAATATAAACTATTTCAGAATTTTAATTCCAAATTAAAAGTATTTTTTAAGAAACATTAAATTTTTTTTTTTTTTTGTAAATATCCTTAAAAAAATTCTTTATTAAAAATTTACAATAAAATTTGATACTTTTAGTAAATTATTTGCATTTGTTTTTTTTTTGTTGTTAATTATTAAAAAAAAAAAAACAATTATTAAAATTTTTCAACAAAAGCAATCATGCAAATTCTTGATATTTTTCATATTATTTGATTGAAGTGCCTAAGTCCATATTGGCCTAAGTTTTCATAAAAATCAAATATTTAATATTTCAAGACAAATCTTTTAAATAATTTAAAATGTTGTTACAAGAAAATTTTTTTTCCAAAAAAAAAAAAAAAAATACGAAAATCTTTTTAATTAAAAAAGAGCTTTTGGACCCCAAAAATATTTTTTATACAAAGTTTAACTTTATCAAAGTTAATTAAAATGAAATTAAATAACAAATAGAATGAATTAAATATAATACGTTATTAATAAAGAAAATATTATGAATAATAATTTTGTGGGTTTTTTTTTCGGTGTTTTTTTTTTTTTTAAATTATTTTTAAGTAGGAATTATTGTATTTACTTGGTTTTATTAATAATCTGATAATTTTTATGATAACAGAAGTACGTAGTCGGATGGATTTCTTTTTATTATTTTTTTTTTTTTTAAGATTTTTTTTTTAAGTTTTTGAGATTGTAAGCCTTAACAAAAATGATTGTACTAATCGCGTAGTTTTATTTGCAGTCATAAATATGACTTATGCCAGTAGAATATACCTTTTTGAATTATAAGAAAATCTTTAAGATTATAAAAAAAAAGTTTCTCTTTATTGCTGCAAAGGAGGAGATTCCAATTATATAGCGTCATGATAATATCTGAGGTTATGTAACGTCATGAAAGGAGGAGATTCCAAATTTTTTGATGGCGTCATAATTTGCCAAAAAAAAATATAACAAATTATTCTTATTTTTTTTTTATTTTTTAAATTCTATTAAATGTGCTGTTTTTAAATAATTTTCTTTTTTAATTATTATTTTTTTAAATATTTTTAAAAAAAATATTTTTTCCATAATAAATTTTGTCCTTTAAAAAAAACAGGACTTAATTTCCTAAAGTTCTACATTTTTTTTGTTATTTAAATAGAAAAAAATATTTTAGCATTTAATAATTGTTTTTTAGCATCATTTTTTTTATGTAGAAAAATTCATTTTGCATCTAACTAAAAAAAAAACAACGAAAAAATGTGATGTTTTTAAATAATTTTCTTTTTTAATTATTATTTTTTTAAATATTTTTTTAAAAAATATCTTTCCCATGATAAATTTTGTCCTGTAAAAAAACAGGACTAAATTTCCTAAAGTTCTACATTTTTTTGAGATTTAAGTAAAAAAAATATTTTAGCATTTAATAATTGTTTTTAGCATCATTTTTTTAATATAGAAAAATTCATTTTAGCATCTAATAAAAAAAACAACGAAAATTCCATAAAATGTGCTGTTTTTAAATAATTTTCTTTTTTAATTATTGTTTTTTTTTTTAATTTAAAAAAAAATATTTTTTCCGTAGTAAAATTTGTCCTGTAAAAAAAACAGGACAAAATTGCCTAAATGTTAAAAAAATTTTAATGATTTAAATAGAAAAAAATATTTTAGCACCAAAAAATTGTTTTTAGCATCATTTTTTTAATGTAGAAAAATTCATTTTAGCATCTAATAAAAAAACAACGAAAATTCCATAAAATGTGCTGTTTTTAAATAATTTTCTTTTTTAATTATTATTTTTTTAAATATTTTTTTAAAAAATATTTTTCTCATGATAAATTTTGTCCTGTAAAAAAAACAGGACTAAATTTCCTAAAGTTCTACATTTTTTTTGTTATTTAAATAGAAAAAAATATTTTAGCATTTAATAATTGTTTTTAGCATCATTTTTTTAATGTAGAAAAATTCATTTTAGCATCTAATAAAAAAACAACGAAAATTCCATAAAATGTGCTGTTTTTAAATAATTTTCTTTTTTTAATTATTGTTTTTTTTTTAATTTTTAAAAAAAATATTTTTTCCATAATAAATTTTGTACTGTAAAAAAAACAGGACTAAATTTCCTGAAGTTCTACATTTTTTTTGTTATTTAAATAGAAAAAAATATTTTAGCATTTAATAATTGTTTTTAGCATCATATTTTTAATGTAGAAAAATTCATTTTAGCATCTAATAAAAAAACAACGAAAATTCCATAAAATGTGCTGTTTCTAAATAATTTTCTTTTTTAATTATTGTTTTTTTTTTTTAATTTAAAAAAAATATTTTTTCCATAGTAAAATTTGTCCTGTAAAAAAACAGGACAAAATTGCCTAAAATGCTAAAAAATTTTAAAGATTTAAATAGAAAAAAATATTTTAGCATCTAATAATTGTTTTTTAGCACCATTTTTTTTATATAGAAAAATTCATTTTGCATCTAACTAAAAAAAAAACAACGAAAAAATGTGATGTTTTTAAATAATTTTCTTTTTTAATTATTATTTTTTTAAATATTTTTTTAAAAAATATTTTTCTCATGATAAATTTTGTCCTGTAAAAAAAACAGGACTAAATTTCCTAAAGTTCTACATTTTTTTTGTTATTTAAATAGAAAAAAATATTTTAGCATTTAATAATTGTTTTTAGCATCATTTTTTTAATGTAGAAAAATTCATTTTAGCATCTAATAAAAAAACAACGAAAATTCCATAAAATGTGCTGTTTTTAAATAATTTTCTTTTTTTAATTATTGTTTTTTTTTTTAATTTTAAAAAAAAAATATTTTTTCCATAGTAAAATTTTTTCCTGTAAAAAAATAGGACAAAATCGCCTAAAGTGCTAAAAAATTTTTTGTTATTTAAATAGAAAAAAATATTTTAGCATTTAATAATTGTTTTTAGCATCATTTTTTTTTAATGTAGAACGAAAATTCCATTAAATATGCTGTTTTTAAATAATTTTCTTTTTTAATTATTATTTTTTTAAATATTTTTTTAAAAAATATTTTTCTCATGATAAATTTTGTCCTGTAAAAAAAACAGGACTAAATTTCCTAAAGTTCTACATTTTTTTTGTTATTTAAATAGAAAAAAATATTTTAGCATTTAATAATTGTTTTTAGCATCATATTTTTAATGTAGAAAAATTCATTTTAGCATCTAATAAAAAAACAACGAAAATTCCATAAAATGTGCTGTTTCTAAATAATTTTCTTTTTTAATTATTGTTTTTTTTTTTTAATTTAAAAAAAATATTTTTTCCATAGTAAAATTTGTCCTGTAAAAAAACAGGACAAAATTGCCTAAAATGCTAAAAAATTTTAAAGATTTAAATAGAAAAAAATATTTTAGCATCTAATAATTGTTTTTTAGCACCATTTTTTTTATATAGAAAAATTCATTTTGCATCTAACTAAAAAAAAAACAACGAAAAAATGTGATGTTTTTAAATAATTTTCTTTTTTAATTATTATTTTTTTAAATATTTTTTTAAAAAATATTTTTCTCATGATAAATTTTGTCCTGTAAAAAAAACAGGACTAAATTTCCTAAAGTTCTACATTTTTTTTGTTATTTAAATAGAAAAAAATATTTTAGCATTTAATAATTGTTTTTAGCATCATTTTTTTAATGTAGAAAAATTCATTTTAGCATCTAATAAAAAAACAACGAAAATTCCATAAAATGTGCTGTTTTTAAATAATTTTCTTTTTTTAATTATTGTTTTTTTTTTTAATTTTAAAAAAAAAATATTTTTTCCATAGTAAAATTTTTTCCTGTAAAAAAATAGGACAAAATCGCCTAAAGTGCTAAAAAATTTTTTGTTATTTAAATAGAAAAAAATATTTTAGCATTTAATAATTGTTTTTAGCATCATTTTTTTTTAATGTAGAACGAAAATTCCATTAAATATGCTGTTTTTAAATAATTTCCTTTTTTAACTATTATTTTTTTTGTTTTTTTAAAAAAATATTTTTTCCATAGTAAATTTTGTCCTGTAAAAAAAAAAACCGGACAAAATTTCCTAAAGTGCTCAAATTTTTTTTTAGTTTTAATGTATGTGAATTTTTTCTTTAAGGCAATTTATATCGTATTAAAAATATTTAAATATTAAAAAAAATATAAATAAAAATAAAAAGTTTCTTTTTACAGGGTCACAGTTAAAATGAGTATGTTTGGAATTTTGTTTTTAGATAAAGTTTTACATATTATATGATTTTCAATTTGAATATGAAATCAAACTTTTGAATAGGATTTTTTTTTTAATAAAAATTATAATAAAATTATCTCTAAAAAAAAGAGGGAAATTTTTTTCTTAAATAGGGAAATTTTTCAAGGGAAATTGTTTTCTCTTATATTGTCATTTGCTTTCTTATCTTTTATTATTTAGTTGTGTTATTGTATAATTAATTTGTTTTTTGTTATTTTTTGTTTTTAATAATTAACAAAAATAATAAGAACAATAATATTCAGAATAAACTTTAACCGGTATATACGAGTATACATACTGTGACTTATGGGCCCGTAGGTGTAATTAATGTATGTCATTTTTGTAGACACTCTACAATCAAATAAATTTTATTCGACGAAGCATAAACTCATTTGACGCAATCAAATTTAAACATTTTTTGTTGAATTCAAAATGTTGATCGTATAAGTTCAATAAACTAACACTTGTATTGCTAAGCAATTATTTGCCAAAGTATCGTAGAACTGCTTACTCTAACTTCACGTTAAAAAATTGTTAAAAATAAATTATTTTCGTTCCTTGTTTTTTTTTTATAAAAAAAAAATTGTTAAAAATAAATTATTGCCAGTACAACTAATAAAATTTTATGGGGAGACCTTGTTCTCAACGAATTGACATCAATACTCTCTTGGATTAAATCCTGTTAATAATAATTTTTATTATTCATTATTATATCAAGCATAAGAAAATGTTAGAAATTTTTAAAACTCAAAAAAAATATTTTTACTGTGTCAGTTTTTTTGAATATTTAAAGAGTTCTTATTTGCTCAAAGAATGAAAGAAAACGAATTCACAAATAACACGTGAATCAATATTATTTTGGAGAAAAATCATTTTTTTTAAAGGCCATTCTTCCAATAACCAAAAGAAAAAGGTATTAATTACAAGTACGATAAAAATTGCATAAATAGTTTTTATATATATTTTTTTTTTGCGTTTGTTATTTTATTATAATAAATAAAAATTGTGAGCAATACTTGCAATTTGAAAGTATCAAATCACGATCCATAATCATAAATACAATATTTACTACCTTGAAAGTAGCATGACTAAATGAATACTGTATCAATAATAAATAATTGATTTGGACCAACTTTTTTTTCTTATCTTAAAAATGAAAAAAAAAATTAATAACAGACGATAACGTTCGTACATAATTAATTTGAAATTAATTTGAAATTATTTAATTATTAGTCATATCGTTTTTAATGTAACAAAAAAAAAAATACTATCAGAAATAATTAAAAATTGAAAAATTTTGCCATAGTTTTTCTACCATTTTCGCTATAATTTTGCACATGTCAAAGTAACAGAAACAAAAACTATGGAAAGTCTATGATTAAAAGCTTCACAATTAGAACTTCTGATAATAATAGAAAAAAAAATTCTTTTAATTATTGGGCATACAAAAATCCTAAAGCTTAATTGTTTTTTTTTTTTTTATCAAGTTAGTATTTAAATATTTGATCGAACTACAATATACACTTCTTGGTTCTGAAAGCAGACCCCTAATATTTGACAGCTGTCAAACATATATGTTTTCTTAGTAAATGGTTTGCCATTTTTAAAATTGTAACAACTTTCTACAAAGTCGTGATTCTTTTGTGGTCACGTTTTGTGCTGTTAGAGTAGATTATCGTTGCCAGTGATTAGTCTCATTTCCTAATATGATGAGGCTCATTGCCTAATATGATGAGGCTCAAAAAACTTACATAATAAAACCTACCAATAGATCATCGCCTGTACTTTCTGAAACACCAAATAGATAACCCTCAATAAATAAGGAGGTGGTATGGAAATTACAGAACTGTCATTTGACAGCTATTAAATATATATATTGTATGTCACTTATTATATATGGTATTTTTTTTTTTGGCATGAGATATGCCATTTTTACTGCAAAAAAAATCAGTACCAGATTAGGTTCCAATTTTCGAGAAAAACAATTTTTTTTGCACGTTTTTTTCGAGGAAAACAATTTTTTTGCACACCAAAATTATCGTATATACGTATGGTGCTCTGAAAACCTCCTCAAGTGATTGTGAATAAGCCATTTTATCAGCGAAAAGTGACTGTTCCAGTGTGAATTTTGGTCTTAAGCCATCATAAGGTAGTGCGAGGTCTGTTCAAAAAGTATCGCGAATTTTGAATTTTCGATTTTTTGTGGCGTTATGTTGGTACTCATGTCTTTCACTTATGCCAACAAATTCGGCCATTTTGAATGTTCAGTTAATTTTTAACAGCTGCTCTGCTTGCACGTGTTTTGGCTCGTCTTCGATTTTTGCTCAATTTCGACCAAAAACAGCATCGCATTAACATTGCTAAGGAGCTGTTGGACAGAGGGTCATAACTGATGACGAATCGTGGATTTATGGTTATGACGTAGAAACCAAAGCTCAATCATCCCAATGGAAGCTGCCGCAAGAGCCAAGACCGAAAAAAGCGCGCCAAGTTTGGTCGCATGTGAAGGTTTTGCTTACAGTTTTCTTCGATTACAGGGGCATGGTGCATCATGAGTCCTTGCCACAGGGTAGAACGGTTAATAAGGAATATTACCTGCAAGTTATGCGCAAGTTGCGCGAAGGAATCCGACAGAAACGCCCGGATTTGTGGAAGAACAAAAATTGGGTTTTGCCATTTTTGGCCAAAAACAACACACTAATAATGCCGGAGCCACCGTATTCCCCAGATCTGGCCCCATGTGACTTTTTCTTATTCCCGAAACCGAAGAGCCCCATGAAAAGCATCGAAGGAGGAGCTGAACAATATTACAAAAAATGATTTTTTGAATTGCTTCGAGGATTGGAAAAAACATTAGCACAAGTGTACCATATAATATGTGGTGGGGATTACTTTGAAGGGGACAAAAAACATATGTTATTCATGAATAAATAAATTATTTTTGAAAAAACACAAAATTCGCGATACTTTTTTAACAAGACCTCGTATTTTTTTAAGATATTGAAAAAGAAGAGACCATTTCTGCGCCGAAAATCCCAGTCGATAATTGACTTTTTTTAATGCTTAACTTGAAGATTTCAATCTGGACCATATGTGGTTTCAACTAAATGGCGCTACAAGCTATACAAAATCACAAATCTTTGTTTTATTGCATGAAAAGTTGACCGGACGCGTAATTTCGATGATATTTGGTTATGTCAATTGACGCAAAAGTTCGGGCACTTAAAAACCAACATCCCTTAAGTTATGATCGAATTATAATCCGAAACAAGTCATCAAAAATTACCTCAAAAAGATCTAGTCCAGTAAGAAGTCTCATGGTAACCATATTATATGATGTTATCTTGTATGCGTAATGGCACAGTTAAATCAATATATAATGAAATAAAATTTTCAACAAAATCTCTAATTTTAAAGATATTTTATTGAAGTTTAGTTTTACGAAGCAAAAACTAAATAATTAAAATGATAATGCAAAAATTTCCTTAAAAAAATTTTTTTTTTTTAGTTATGATAAATGTTGTAAAAAACCAACAAGAAAAAACACCTCAAGTTTCAGAAAAACCCAAAACCTCCCCTCCACCCCTTCCAACATCCGCCTCACCTATAAAATGTTGCAATAAAAATTTACCTGTCAAAAAAAAAAGAAAAAAAAGAAAACCAAAAAGATGTTTTTAGCGGTTCTTAAGTTTATTGATGAAGAAAGAATGTTTTCTGGAAAAATTGAAATTTCCTTGGAATCCCGGATAAGCTAATTCCAATAGTGCCGAATATTAAAAAGTTACAGTCTTTATTTTCGTTAGTAATTTTTCTTTATGTAAAAACAATTTTCTGTTTAATCCGAAATTGATTGCATAACGCAAAATGTATGTCTTTTCATATATGTTCTTCGAAGAAAAAGCAACCAAAAAAAATACCATAAACCAATCACTTTATAAAGCCCCACTGCCCTCTATGACTTTATGATAAATAAAATAAAAGTTCTCATATTTTATGCAATTGCCAGTACTGACTGGTATTTGGTATTCATTCACATATCATACATGAATACATACATTAATAAAGAATAAATCGAATGGATTTGTTCAGTTGGCAAGACTGGTCGCACGCCGTTCCAGAGGCTCTTTTTTTCCTTATCAACATTTGTATTCGTACTGACTGTATTGCCAAATCAAAGTCCCCGCTCTCTTGTCGTCTTATCTGATAGTGTGAAAATTCCTTTTAATGACACCAGTTTGTATATTTATTTTGATACCATTTTTTTTTAAATTCACTTGGCAATACTGGCCACTGTCCATAGAGTGTTACACCACCAACCCCCCAATCCCTTACCCCCGGTCCACGTTTGTATTGACTGACTGTATTGCAAAATCAAAGTCCGCAATATTAGCGGAATTTATTGCGTTTTTTTTTAGAGGGTTTTTTTTTTCTTTCTCTTTCAAACATTTGGTATTTATTTATTTTTTATATATTTTAAATTTCATAACAAATTCAATTAATTATTTTTTAATATTTCTATTCTTCGGAAAATGTTGCAATTAAATTCTACAAAAAAAAAAAAAACAAATTTCATTGATTTTGATTTGAATTTCCGTTATATAAAAACGGAAAATAAGAAAAAAAAATTCTCTTTGCAAGGGCTTAATTGATATTCAATATTTTTTTTAGGTTAGGCTTGGTGAGTATCAGTTTTAACTGTCCAGTCGAGTTTTGTATATATATTTATAAACATGTCATGTTAAAGATGGCCATGTCACGCTTCACTCCAGTTTGATAATCGACAAACCTTTCCATTCTTTAATACTTCACGTTCTCCTCAACACCCTCCCCCCCCCCATTCAATTGGATTCTTCATATCCATTCCAATTACAGGCAATCATCGTCCATTGGCACACTTCTATATCGGATTAGTACCCAAGTCTACATACAGAAATTCAGCACACAAGCGGCTGTCTTCATAAATTTTTGCTGACAAACCAAAATTCAATACTGTCTCACCTTAAGGTAAAATAGTATAACAACTGTCATTGTACTTTTTTTTCCGTTAAGACATTTTTTTATTTATTTTCATGACTGAATAAACATATTATTACTCACATGATGGCAAAAATTTTATTTTTATTATTAAAAAGTTATATGGAAAAGGTTCTACAATATATACTATATTCATCGAAAAGGAATTAATAGAAAAATTGCAATTATTTACAAAAATTAAAGAAAATTTTTTATAAGTCCATATTGGCCTGTGCGAAATGATTTTTTTTTTCTTTTTTAGGAGAATTTTATAAGAATTCCTAAAAATTATTATTAATTTATTTAAACTTATTTTTTTATTATAAAAATGAATTATAAAAAACAATTACTACCATAAGCTTAAATCCGCTGTTTTTTTTTGTCAAAAAAAAAACCACATGCTTTAGGATTTTTGTATGACCAAAAATTAAAATAAATTTTTTCAAAGTACTTGCTCTCGCTAGTTACACATTTTTCCCATCTCTCGGGCAATTTGTGGATACCATGCCAAAAAAATTCCTTCTCTCACTCATCAAGCCATTTTCGGTCGTCTTCGTAAGAATCGATGTGCTGCTTAGCGAGCGCGTGGCCCATCGACGAAAACACTTGGTAGTCGAAAGGGGCCAGGTCTGGTGAATAAGTGGAGTGGGGTAGCACCTCTCAGTTGACTGTCTCCAAGTAGTTTCGGACCATTTTTGACGTGTGCGATGGTGCGTTGTCGTGGAGGAAAATCAGCTTGTCATGTCTTTGTTGATAATCCGTCCTTTTTTGCAATTTGAGCACGGTGCAATTTGATCAGTTGTTGGTGGTAGTGGTGGGCATTGACAGTTTCACCAGGTTTCAACATCTTGTTGGTGGTAGCGGTGGGCATTGACAGTTTTACCAGATTTCAATGAAGCAATTTGGTCTTGGGGAAGCTGTTGATGATTGGCCGGAGCGTCGCTCCATCTGCCTATCGTTCAATTCATGCAGCACCCATTTTCCGATCTTTTCAATCTTCTCCATGGCACGCAGACGCATGAAAATGGCTGGTTGAGTAACACTCAATTGCTCCGCGAGAATTTTTTGCGATTGGGTATCGTCTTCGTCCAAAAGAGCCAGCAATTGATGTCCTCAACCTTCCAAGGCCGATTTTCATGCTTCTTGTCCCACAAGTCAAAATTGCCGTCTTCGAACTGACTGTCACCATAGGCCTCCATAAGCATTCGATGCGATTCGGCAGCCGATTTCTTCAAATTGAGTCAGAAAAGCAGACTTTCCCGCATATGCTATTTTTCTGGCACAAAACTAAACATGATTACCAAAGGAAAAATGTATGTTGTTGTACGAAATTGTTGACAATGTGCACTGATTAATGTTGACAAATGTCAAACTCATAATAGTTAATACGGTCGTTCACGCCATCTATGACCAAACAGCGGATTTAAGCTTATACACCTGTAAAATTATTCAATAAACAAAAAATCAAGAAAACGGTTTAGTTGAATTTTACTATTCGAAATTAGTAATTAGAGAGAAAGAGAGAGAAAGATTTGTTCCTGATCACCAAAATTGGTTTCCGATCTGAACACTCTACAATCCAGCAATGCCATTGCGTTGTTGATCACATTGGATCCTCTCTTGAGAGAAGAGTATTTTTAGATGTCTCTCAAGTTTTTGATCGTATGTGCCATCCTAAACTCCTCTGCAAACTGAAGAGCTTTCTTCCTTCAACATATCTCTTCTAACGTCATTTCCAAGTTGCAATTAACTCAGAATCCTCGGAAATATATCCTATTCTAGCCGGAATCCCATACGGCAGTCTTCTTGGTCCCATTTTATATAATATTTAAAACTTATACGTTTGTTACTTATGCAGATGATACGGCCATTAACTTCCAACAATTAACAATCTCATATCGATAACCTTCAATCCTGCTTTAAGAAAGGGTCAATGAAAACCTACCTCTTTATACGTTAGTAGCAACATGATTCCACAATATCATAAAGTGTACGTTTTTTGAGACTTAACCCGGATAAGTGATTAACATGGAACCTTCATACTAGAATAAAAACAACTTAAAGCCACTAGACGTTACCTACAACCTCATAGACTACTGGACAAACGCTCGACTACTCTTAATATACAATACAATTATCAGACCTATTTGGACATATAGAATTGAATTTTGTCCAGGCCTTAAAATCCAAAATCCTCTGTAAAATTATTCATGTTTGTAACAACGTACTACATCGTGAGCTAAATGTTCTCTTTGTTCAGGACCTTTGGATTTCCCGCTATTAAAAATTTCACTCCTGAATTGTCCTGTACTGCCCTCCCTCAACAAAATCTGCTTGTTACAATACAATTGTAGTTGCAGATTAAAAAAAAACTAATTTTATTTTAGTCTTAAAATTATTCCCAAATTAAAAGTATTTTTTAACAAACAATTAAATTTTTTTTAAATATGCTTAAAAAAATTCCATATTAAAAATTTACAATAAAATTCGATATTTTTAGTAAATAATTATTTGCAGGTTGCTTTTTTTTTATTATAAAAAAACACAATTATTAAAATTTTCGATATTTTTTAAATTATTTTCGATGAAGTGCCTAAGTCCAAATTGGCCTGAGTTTTCATAAAAATCAAATTCTTAATATTTCAAGGAAAAATCTGAAAAAATTCTTTCAAATTATTTGAAATGTTGTAAAAAATTAAGACTTTTTCTACAAAAAAAAATATTTTTATTTGAAAAGCTTTGGACTCCAAACAATTTTTTCTTTGCCCATCAAACTTTTACAAGTAGTACTGATAAAGTTTAATACTCCGGCATTATCAATTAATTCAAATAAAATTAAATAACTAATAAATTTATTATACGTTATTTACATAAAAAATAATATTAATAAAAAGTAAATACTTAAAAAATATTATTTTCTGTTGATAATTTGATAATTTTTTTGATAACCAAAATACGTCGCACATGTTTGGGTAATTTTTTTTTTGGCTCTTGGGTTTTTGTTTTTATTACAATATTATTTTTTAAATATTTTTGAGGCTATAAAATTTATTTTCAAGATCCGTAGGCCTAAACTAAAATTATTATATTACCCTGTGTAGCTATCGATTTTTTGTGGCAGTTGTTATCGTTCTATGATTTATGGAAACTAATTTTTTTTTTTTCTGCATTTTTCTTTTATATTGTAAAAAATCTTTAAAATTATAAAAAAAAAGTATTTTTCATTACCGCAAAAGAGGAGAATATTCTTGAAAAAATAATCTACTTTTTTTTAAATTACTCTTAATATCTACCGGATTATCCATTTCGTGGTGTGTACGGTACAGTCCTGTCATTTGAAAGTTTTCAAACCTTGATGTCATCGAAGGGTCAGCATTTGTTTAGTCTAAATAAGGTCTGCCATTTTTTATGATTTATTATTTGTTTGATAATTTTCACTGAAGGTTCAGCATTTGTTTAGTCTAAGGTCTGCCATGTTTTATGATGGGTCGTAAAATTTGCAAAAATCGTAAAAAAATTCTCTGCAAAATTTCTACTGCAGTCACGTATCATGGAAAATTTTCTTTCGCTCGATGGATACTCACAACTAATTGTTGTAATTTTCTTTCGCTCGATGGATACTCACAACTAATTGTTGTGACGGTCTGGTGTCCATTTTGATCTGAAGGCGTATTTATAGGAAAATGAAGAGGAAAGACGGTTATGGTCAACTCTAAGCGCAAAGGCCTTTTGATAACTAACATTTTTTGTTGTCAGAAATTTGAAGATTTTAATTTGGATAACCGACTTGCTACGTTAAAATTCTAAAAAAAAAATAACAAATTTTACAGTTTCAAATAGTGTGATTCTATCGTAGCCACGTTGAGCCTCATCTTATTTAAGAGAAGAGATTGATGGCCTTTAGCGACGAGACTTATTTCTCGCCAATAAACAAAATTGTGCATTTGGGGCATTAAAAACCCACAAGTGAAGGTGATTTCTTAAGGTGTCATTGGATAGTATTTCTCTAAAAATAAAGAAGATATCGTAAATGGTAATTTTTTAGCTCTATAGCCCCAATGATAACCGATTTGTTTGTTGGTTTTCTAAAGTGAAGGTGATTTCTGAAGATAACTGTCAATTTTTTAGCTTATGACAACTGATTTATTTGGTTTTCTAAAAACAAATTTTACAGTTTGAAATGTTGTGAATCTATCGTAGCCACGTTGAGCCTCATCTTATTTAAGAGAAGAGATAGATGGCCTTGAACGACGAGACTTATTTCTCCCCAATATCCAAAATTACGCATTTGGGGCATTAAAATCCCACAAGTGAAGGTGATTTCTGAAGATAACTGTCAATTTTTTAGCTCATGACAACTGATTTATTTGGTCTTCGAAAAACAAATTTTACAGTTTGAAATGTTGTGAATCTATCGTAGCCACGTTGAGCCTCATCTTATTTAAAAGAAGATTGATGGCCTTTAGCGACGAGACTTATTTCTCGCCAATAACAAAAATTACACATTTGGGGCATTAAAAACCCACAAGTGAAGGTGATTTCTAATGGTAACTGTAAATTTTTTAGCTCTATAGCCCCAATGATAACCCCTTTTTGTTTGATCTAAAGAATCGTTGAAAATTTTAAAACAACAAATTTTGGCTTTAGTCTATGCATAATGGCCAAGATAAGGTCTAAGCAATTTTCATCAAAATCTTCAATTTTAACTTAACTTTCCGAAACACAAATTAATTAAATTTTTTTCTGTAAAAAGTACTAAACAAATGATTTTTTTTTTTTATTTTTTTTTTTAAATATTATCAAATATAAATTTTATTGGGATTTGAGGAAAAAAAATGTAACCATTTCGATTTATTGTAGGTTCCAATAATTTTTAGATAAAATTAATCTAAAAAATCAAATTTCTGAAAAAAAAAATAATAATAAAATATGTTCAATTTTTTTGTAAATTATTAAGTAATTAAAAAGAAACTTTTTGTAAAAATGGACCGTTAAAAAAAATTACAATAATAATAAAAAAATAATTAATTTCATCATAAAATGTGATATTTGCTCAATAAAAAGAAAACTATTCAACGAAGAACAACGACGTGGAGTAGTTGCTCAGTTGATGCAGTATTAAAGTTGCGTCAGCGCGGCTATTAGGTTGCGTTAATGCAACAGCAAAGCTAATCGTAGCATTGCAGTAGAATAAATCTTTTTGGTGTGTGTTTAAAATCGATGATTGCGCCGACACATATATACGAATATGCATATGGTAACTTGTATAATTTACTGCCTTTATATGAATTGCATCGATATAGGTGCGTCTAAAAAAGTATGTGCACATGAATGAGCGCATAGAATAATTGTGTGAGTATATTGCCGGCTGGGAAGCAAAAGACTTCAATGCCCTCAAGAATATAAGAAGGTAACTTTGTTTGGTCGACCGGTTTCTTGAAGAAAATCCCTGGTTCGGTGGTTACTTGTTCTCTGTGTCCACCTTCCATCGTGCTCTTCGGCTAGTATACGCTCCGTTGACTCTACGGCTAATCGTAACCATACATACTTGGTTGCTTTTTTAAACCATCTGGTCTGGTCAGGCCATTCCACGATCTATGGTATACCCAATTCCATTCTTGTGTGAACATACAATACATACACCTAAGAGCATTCGGAACTCGTACGTTTCGCTGGCCTGTACTCGTATAAGTTGACTTTGTCAAACAGGAACATTTCGTCTTATACACAAGTGCTATTGATAAATACCACCACTACAATTACTAAATATTACCTCGGCCACTACTATACGTATTCTTCGGTCTCCTTATTCTTCAATTTCCATTTTAATTCTTGGCATTCTTTATCTCCGTTTATGAATAGTTTTTTTTTTTTGTAAATCTCTCTCTACCTACAAAAGCATCCATCTTTTCCCTACATTTTCAATGGCAATCTTTTCAAAAAGGGGAATGCCACCGGATTTTTTTTTTTTAATGTATTCAATTAGATTTTTTTTTTTTTTTGATTTTATTTTTGGTGTTGTTGTGTTGTGTTACTACTCGTACTTAACCATATACGAAATTCTATCGTATTTTCTGTGGGTAAGAGAGGAATGAGTGGAAAGAGAGAAAAATATATTTTTGAAAACAAAAAAAAAATACGAGTAAGCCGAAAAAGAAAAGAGGCACAAATGGCTTGAAAACAAATAAAAATTAGGCAACTAACTCTTGAAACAGTTATAAGTGGCCTAGCATCTGCCAGTGGCATCTTGTTTTCAAGGTTGTATTTATTTTGCCATTCTATGCATGTGGTACGTATGTGTATGTGAATATTTATCTATTGTATATGCATATGTATATACCCGTAGGGCTATAATAAAATCTAGTATGTATATTACAATATAAACTGATGTGTCTTACGCTCCGATATGCGAGCGAGTGCGTTACCCATACAATGGTATGCTATCAACGAACCATTTGTTATACAATATGTAGTATTCTATGTCATGGCATTGTACATTTTCACAATGTCATCATTCCAATGTAAATGAGACTCCACTAATAGATGCCATTGTATTGCTGCTAGCGTAATGTGTTGTACGTTGTTGAGTGGAATTTTTTGCCAAATTTTTATTTCATCATCAATTAGAATTTGAAAATATGGCCTATTATAATATCTGTTGGTCTAGAAGTAGAAACAAGTACATTAAAGCTTATAAAAGAATGTTACATTCAGTAGACCAATCTGACCTTACTAGTAAAAATTGAGTATAAAATTTTATAAAATTAATTAAATATGAACAAATCGATTTAGTCGTATTTGTGAGAAATAAAATGTGGAACTCTCAAGTCCCCTATTTAAACTTCTACAATACGAGGTCTGTTCAAAAAGTATCGCGAATTTTGAATTTCCGCGGGTAACGTATATTCGTGGCGTTATGCTGGTAATTATGTCTCTCACTTATGCCGACAAGTTCGGCCATTTTGAATGTTCAGTTAATTTTTGACAGCCCGCTTTGCTTGCACGTGTTTTGGCTCGTCTTCGATTTTTGCTCAATTTGACCAAAAACAGCATCGCATTAACATTGCTAAGGAGCTGTTGGACTCTGTCCGCGACGACCCAAATTTGCTCCAGAGGGTCATAACTGATGACGAATTATGGGTTTATGGTTATGACGTGGAAACCAAAGCTCAATCATCTCAATGGAAGCTGCCGCACAAGCCAAGAACGAAAAAAGCGCGCCAAGTCCGGTCGAATATGAAGGTTTTGCTTACAAGTTTTCTTCGATTGCAGGTGTGGTGCTTGCCACAGAGTAGAACGGGGTCAATAAGGAATATTACCTGTAAGTTATGCGCACGTTGCGCGAAGCAATCCACCGGAAAACGCCCGGATATTACCTGCTCACGCATCGTTGCTTGTGCGCGAATTTTTGGCCAAAAGCCGCAGTCACCGTATTCCCTAGATCTGGCCCCCCTGTGACTTTTTCTCCATGAAAGGACGACGCTACGCTACGATTGAGGAGATAAAGACGGCATCGAAGGAGGAGCTGAACAAGATCACAAAAGATTATTTTTTGAAGTGCTTTGAGGATTGGAAAAAAAACATTGGCACAAGTGTATAATATCTGGTGGGGATTACTTTGAAGGGGACATAATAGATATTCATGAATAAAGAAATAATTTTTGAAAAAACACAAAATTCGCGATACTTTTTGAACAGACCTAATATATCAATCTGCTCCACACTATTTGTATAATAAAATTCTCACTATTCTATACTTCTAACCACAGACCAGTCTTATTCAGATAGCTTCCCACACGTACTATGATGAAGTCACCAAATATCCTTTGACAAGTGTCTAAGGAACCTTTAAAAAAAACTTGGTAGCGTTCGAAAGTAGAATATTTCGAAAGGTTTGTGACCCTCCACAAACGGATTAACGACCCAGCAGTCTGTTTAACGATGAAGAATATCCACAAACGGATTAACGACCCAGCAGTCGTTGAGATCATGGAACGCTATAACGAATGTTTTGTTGTGGTTTAAATCAAACTGAAAAAGTTGCGGACAGAGTCAAACAGGGACTAGGAATATCCGACCAGAAAATAAAAAAGGTGTAGTCGGAGAAGACGAGGTAGGTCTTGCCTAAGATAGTGCGGCAGTGCTAGTCAGGACGCTAAAGACACACTGTATTTGTTTAACTGGAAAACCGTGACGTTTGGTGGCCTTTGATTCAGCAGGCCTAGACCGGACTCTCGATTGTTGTGATGTTGACTGGAAAATTTGCAGTGATATTAATTATGATTCTACAAAACAAGACAGTTCGTGGTGTTTTTTTTGTTGAGTAAAATGGAGACGCCTAAATCTGAATGTGAAAATCAATTTATTCAAAAACCAAATATACTCCATTATTGTCGACAATACTTCACCATTTTTCGGGCGGAGCCATGATTCTATCAGTATCAAACTTCTGCGGTTTCTGGTTAAAAAACTAAATCAAGTATTTTTCATAGGCCTATGTTCAAGCTAGTTTGGTTCTACTAAAAGAGTTCTGCAGAGAGTCTGGGCATAGCGTCAAATCTCTCTTCTTCCATCATCTCTTTTGAACAATTCTTATGTATTTTACCCATTTTTCATCTTCAGAAATATAATTCGCTTTAGAAATGGCTCGATTTCATTGCGCTTCAGCAGCGTATCGCAGTTATTAATCCGCCATGTTAGGTCCATAGTTGAAGGTTCTTTACGGGAATAATTATCCATTCGATTATGTAATTTCTTTTTGATATAATTTTTATACTTTTCCAATTATATTTATTTTCTTCGTGCTTAGAGCCACTACATTATCTAATTTTTATTAATATTTTTTTGTCTTATTCGGTTAAGAGGGAGGAGGGGAGAGGGGGCAGTTGCTGGATAAATGTTGATGACAAAAAAATTAACATATTTAAAAAAAAAATTAAACCATAATAAAATATTTAAATAAAAATTTGTTCAAAAATATTGTAATTTAAATAGAATTAACAGAGCCATCTATACGAATATTTGGTAATTATAAAAAAAAAACCGATTAAAGTGTAATGATTTTTGTTTTGTTTTTCATTAAATGAAACTGTATCTCTGATCAATTTTGCCAATAAAGAAAATAAAAGCAGTTTTAATTTGGTTCTTTTCAATTCGTGACAAATTGAGTAATTTTAGTACAAAAAATAACCAAAATTGACTTTATAAAAAAGTTCATTTAAAAATGAATGCGATTAATTGTTTTGTTTTTTATTAATTTTTTTTTCTTTCTATATTTAAGATGACATTGATTGTGTTTATATGAATGTATGCTGGGTCGACGGAGGAGGGTGGGCGGTGGTGTTGGTAGTGACAGGTGAGAGCGGAAATGGGGATGTGTATGCGCTAATCCAATGGAATTTCTGTCAAGCATATCAGAATTGTACATTGTCACGGTGCGGGCGTTGTCATCAAATCTATAATTTTTTTGTTGTTGTTAATTTTTTTTTTATTAATATTATTGTAGTTCATTTTATATTACATTCACCTGTTTAACTGTATTGTGCTTCGTTTAGATGGAGCAGAGTTAATGATTTAGAACGCATTCCACAGACCTCAAATGCCTGCCTCTTCTACACTTATCCCCATCGTAATTCGAAGCACCATCATTTTTTTTTACAGTTTTTTTTTTTAAATAGATTTTCTTGTTCATTTCTACCCAATTTATTTCTCCTTCTTACATCTTCTTCTCTCCTATCTAACATTGTTAATTACTTGGTATTGTTATAATTTTTATTTTGGCCCTTTTACCTGACGAAAAGACAAAACTGAAGATAATTTGCTTAAAAGTCTTTATTTTCTTAAATAATAATTTTACTAAATTTGAAAATTATTCTCTACCAAAACTTAATTAAATTATTTTTATTATGAATTTTTCGATAATCCAATTTGTATTTAGGAAAGTTAAGATAAATAAAAATGGATTAAAAAAATGTTTCAGATTTCGATGAAATTATATTACACCTGGAAATTGTCATTATACTATATGCGAGGTCTGTTCAAAAAGTATCGCGATTTTTTTTTTTTAAATTATTTATTTATTTATGAATAACTATTTTGTCCCCTTCAACGTAATCCCCATCAGATATTATACACTTGTGCCAGCGTTTTTTACAATTCTCGAAGCACTTCAAAAAATCATTTTTTGTGATCTTGTTCAGCTCCTCTTTCGATGCCGTCTTTATCTCCTCAATCGTAGCGTAGCGTCCTCCTTTCATGGGTCTCTTCAGTTTCGGGAATAAGAAAAAGTCACAGGGGGGCAGATCTGGGGAATACGGTGACTGCGGCATTATTAGGGTGTTGTTTTTGGCCAAAAATGGCAAAAGCCAATTTTTGTTCTTCCACAAATCCGGGTGTTTCTGGCGGATTGCTTCGCGCAACTTGCGTATAGCTTGCAGGTAATATTCTTTATTGACCGTTCTACCCTGTGACAAGAACTCATGATGCACCACGCCCCTGCAATCGAAGAAAACTGTAAGCAAAACCTTCACATTCGACCGATAAACATTGCTTCTGTCTAAGGTAGCTTCACCATATGCCACAGTCAACATTCGGAATGCGTCCGCGCAATTAATTTTGTTTTTCACACAAAATTTGATAAAGATTCTTTGATCTATTTTTTGAAATGGGCAAAAAATCGAAGACGAGCCAAAACACGTGCAAGCAAAGGAGCTGTCAAAAATTAACTGAACATTCAAAATGGCCGAACTTGTCGGCATAAGTAAGAGACATGGGTACTAACATAACGCCACAAAAAAAATCAAAAATCGAATACACGTAACCCGCGGAAATTCAAAATTCGCGATACTTTTTGAACAGAGCTCGTATATTTAAATGGCTTCCAAGAGACTCCTTGCAAAGCTCGATCCTTTTCAAATAATTTTTGATGACTTGTTCACACATTTCGGACTCAAATTCGACCGTTACTTGATGGATGTTGATTTTTAAATGCTTTAAAGTTTAAAGATTGTCTGTGTGTAAACATGATCTTTTTCGTAGGTCGAGAAACAAAAACTCAACGACGTCAAATCGTATAATTTTGAGATCTCCAAAATCTTAAAATTACGAGTTCTGTGATCTTTTCGTTTAATAAAGCTGAAATTTGTTGTTATGTATGGTATAACTTGTTAAAGTCACAAATGGTGATTAAAATTTTCCAAATTAAAATTTTCAAGTTCAGATAAAAAAAAATTCGGTTATCAACCGCCTCTCCTTCTTCATGTTCATGGATATATCTTCAGACCAAAAATACACCCCAGACAGACAAAGATATTTTCAGATCAAAAATGCACCCCAGATAGATACTTTTCGTGAATACAAAACCTTTTCTACAGTCGCTTGTGGGTTTTCAGAGCCCCATATAATATAATTTTGCTTGTTGACGTATCCACCTCATCGCTGAGTGAGAAATGAGCTTCGTCGCTGATGAAATTTTTGCGCAAAACGCAGAATCACACCATTTGGAGAAAGTTTTTACAATTTGAACGCATTATTCGATTCGATTTATAAAATGGCAGATCCTTTTTAAAAATAAAAAAATACTATCTTGGATGACAAATGCTGTTTGACAGGTGTCAAATAACACGGCCATACTTGACAAAATGGATTTTTAAGAAATATATTTATTGTAGTGGAAAAAAAACCCTATTCGAACTGTCCAAGCCAAACCAATTTTATTATTCGACATTGAATTTAGATTGGGTCTCAAGTCCGGAAATGACTGTAAGTCAGGCATGGTTGGTGGTAACTAAGTAAAAGTCCTTTTTTTTGGGGGGGGGGAGGAGTAACGTTAACATGCAAATAATTAGTTTAAACGTAATTTTGAAAAGAACTTTTCTTCCCTAATATTTTTTCCGGCACGAAATCGATTCAACAGTCCCATAGGTGAGCTATAGACCAGACAGAATCAACCAAATGCATTGAGTGGTCATTTTGTCAAGCACTAAAGAATGGATCAAAAGTGGTTTTGGTAGGATTTTTTTTTTGTGCAGATTTTAAATTTCAATTATTTAGTAATGAACCATTTATAATTTTGATAAAATATTTTCTATTTAATTCTGCTGACAAAATATAATGTAATTTTCGAGTTGACAATAAAATAATGCAAAAATGAAATTTTCTTTTTTTTAGGGGCGTGTGTGTGTGTGTGTGCAAACATGAATGTTATAACACTCATAAAGTGAACATGGAAGGATAAAATTAATTATGTCCTTATAGGTATGAATCATGAAAAGACTGAAGTTCATTATATTGGGTCGAAATGTACGAGTGAACATGCACATCTGCCATTCAGACAGTAAACAAGTCCTTTTATGATGCGAGTATACACATATTAAAAGCTAGAAATGGTGTCCTTTTTGGTTAGATATGTAAGCACATATATGCAGGACTCCCCCATCTCACTCCCCCATATACCATAATATCAGACAGCTGTCTGTTGTGTGTGTTCTTTTTGCCGGTGATATCCTGAACTCCAGACTATGGGCGACATACTCGACCATTTAGATTTTAACGATATTGTCGTCGAGGGGCGGCAACATGGCAGAAAAGTACAATAACAGAAAAATCAACAGCACCATTGAGGGGGGAGATACAATCTTGATAGAAGTGAGTTACTGCTATCTCATCGAGAATGCTTAAGAACGAGAGCGCAACAGTACAGCACAAGAGGGATCATCGCTGCACTCTAGCATAGCTGCCATTATCATTATCGATAATGACAGGCAACACTGTCAACGACAATTTTAATGTTGCTGAGTGGAAAAAAGCAAATTGCAGATTTCTTTTCTTCCTTCCATGTTATCAAACCTGTCCTCAGATCAGACTAGCGCGTTTATATAGTCTAAAGTTAAAAGTTAGCCGATAAAAATCGTCCGACGTCATTATTTTTACTTTTGAATTTTTTTTGTCGTCTCGAGTGAATGGAATGCGAAACAAAGACCCGCATACTTAGAATTCCATCCGGATAAAAGCGAAGGTTGTTGCTTCACCTTGTCCCCATATGAAAGTGCAATAATGATGATGATGATGATGATTCCGATACCAGACTTGGGCATACACGTATGGTAGGCGGCTTAGGTGTATGAATTGAGTTCGGTCCGCCTCACTAGGCTAAGTAGTCACATCGAAATTTGTTGTCAGCGTCAGAGGCCTAAACGAGTCATTCTAAACTCAGGTTTAGTTATCCTCATACCTCACCTTACTTGGTATCATCGTCAGCTCCCCTTATTAGTAAAATGCTCAATCGTCCGCAGCCCCTCTTTTCATCCTATTGAAATTCATTTTCTTTGGTTGGCGTAATTATGACGATGGCGGTCGTGATTATCATGCACAAGTGCATAATGAAAGTGCATCCATAACCACAAGTGTACTTATTTTGCATGCAAATGCGCTTAACTTGAATTGAGATCGTCCGTCTTTGATTGACAAGCAAAGTTTGTTCTTTTAAAATGAACATTTTCCATCGTTCGTATACAACAGCAATGCAAGACTGTATTCCCTCCCTTTCGAGGTGTTGTTTAATATTTCTTAGACCGTTTTTTCTTTAAATACTCTTAAGAATAAGAAACTAAAACTTGTAAGAGTTCAGAATTTTAATAAAAACTTTTTGGCAAAAACACGTTCATAATGAATAATTCTCTCTCTCTCAAAAAAAAGAAAGAGTTTTTTTTTCCATAAAAATTGACTAAAAAATTGTCTGGAATAAAAAGAAAATGCATTTTATTAGTAAAAGCCGACATTTTTTTTTTTAATATATATTCATCTCTGTGAGCAGGTTTCTTTGCCTGCTCGGTAAAACGATTATATTATTAATGTTAAAGAAAACATACATTAAATCAGGTAAAAAATGGCTTAGGCAGAATCGATGGCACCTGAACAGGTGAAAAGAATTCCAGTTGAAAATCTCTGTACTAGGCACCAATGTAGTGTAATGCCTGCTATTCTACTCGTATTAGTAGTGCATATGTTAAACATAAAAATTTCTAGAAATATTCAACTTTGAACATGTACACTGGCATTTCTAGGTGGATGTTCAGCTATTTTCATCATTATTATTAACATGTTTATTATTATTAGCACACTTGCCATTTCTTTATAATATTTCCAACATGACTTTTACCTTAAGAACCTGTCGTAAATGTTTTCGATAATTTGCTTTATGGCAATTGCGTGTATTTGTACTAGTTTTACTATCAACTTACATACTATTACGCAATGTTGTACATTTAAACATTTTTAAAATTCAGAAAGAATAATTTTTAAGTACTTTCAAACATTGGAAATTATTGTAAGGTATTTTTTTTTTAATTATTACATCGTCATTGCTTTTGGAATACTCAAAATTGCTTTCACTGGAAACTTTACGGCAAACTATTTACGAGTACATATAATAATTTTAAAGAATTTTTTTATTATTTTCGGGAAAATGTTTTCCATTAAAAATTTGTTTTGTAAATTTACAGTAAAAATAGTTTTCTTAAACGCTGAAACTGAAACTTTTTACTGAAAATAATTTTATTCGAAATTCTTTTACTAAAAATTTTTATACTGTAGATATTTTTAGTACATATTTTTTTTACTGAAAATATTTTTACTGAAACCTTTTTTGCTAAAAATTATTTTTACTGACAATATTTTTAATTAAAATTTTTGTACTGACAATTTTTTTTACGGAAATTTTTTGAACGATATTTTTTCTGGAAATTTAGTTCCGAAAATTTGTTTACTGAACATTTTTACTAAACATTTTTACTGGAAACTGTTCTGCTAACAATTTTTTTGCTACCAGTTTTTTTTATTGGTAATTTTTTTACTAACAATTTTTTTATCGAAAATTTAGTTCAGAAAAGTTGTTTACTGAAAATTTTTACTAAATATATTTTTTACTTTACTGGCAATTTTTTACTGAAATTATTTGGATTAAAATATTTTTATTTACTGACAGTTTCCTTACTGACAATTTTTTTTTGGTGAAAATTTTTGGTACTGACAATTTTTTTACTGGAAATTTAGTTCTGAAAATTCTTTTACTGAAAATTTGGGCTAAAAACTTCCATTGAAAATTTTGACTAAATTTTTGTATTTTTAACACAATTTTTGTACTGAAATTGTTTTAATTAAAAATTTGTTTACTGACAATTTTTTTGAGTTAAAATTTTTTGACTGGTAATTTTTTTACTGAAATCGTTTTCATTAAATTTTTTTACTGGAAATTTTTTACTGACAATTTCTTTACTGGCAATTTTTTTGAGTGAACATTTTTCGACTCGCAATTTTTTTACTGAAATCGTTTTCATTAAATTTTTTTTACAGGCAATTTTTTACTGAACTTTTTTGCTAAAAATTATTTTTAGTGACAATATTTTTAATTAAAATTTTTGTACTGACAGTTTTTTTTTACTGAAATTGTTTGAAGTATTTTTTTAACTGGAAATTTAGTTCTGAAAATGTTTTTTTTACAGAAAATTTTTACTAAATATATTTTTTACTTTACTGGCAATTTTTTACTGGAATTTGTTTGGATTAAAATATTTTTATTGACAATTTTTTTTACTGACAATTTCTTTACTGACAATTTTTTTTGGTGAACATTTTTTTACGGGAAATTTAATTATGAAAATTCTTTTACTGAAAATTTGGGCTAAAAACTTTTACTGAAAATTTTGACTAAATTTTTTTATGACAATTTTTGTAATGAAATTGTTTTAATTAAATATTTGTTTACTGACAATTTTTTTGAGTTAAAATTTTTTGACTGGTAATTTTTGTACTGATATCGTTTTCATTAAAAATTTTTTTACTGACAATTTTTTTACTGAAAATTTAGTTCTGAAAATTCTTTTACTGAAAACTTTTATTGAAAATTACTAATGAAAATTTTTACTAAATATTTTTACTGAAAAGGCTGACGATTTTTTAATGGCAGTTTTTTTACTGATGATTATTTTATTAACAATGTTTTTTATTGAAATTGATTTAATTAAAAATTTTATTTTACCAATTTTTTTAAATTATTTTTTTACTGACAAAATTTTCAATTAATATTTTTAATATTTTTATAAAAAAATATTCTTTTATATTTTTATGAATAATTTCAAAAATTTTTTTATTGAAATTTTTTGTTTTGCGTTCAAAATGTTTCATCAAATTTTCTGAAAATTTTTACAAATAATTTGTTTTAAAAATGTTGCCAGGAAAAAAAAAACTTATTAAAAAAATTGTCTGCTAATTTAGTTGTTGTTTATTAACTTATTTTAGATCGCCAATGAAATTTTAATTTAGTTTTTTTTTCCTCTGAATTAATCAAAATCAATACATTGTCCAATGGTTTATAAAGCGAATATTTTAATAGTATGGGTTTCACCGGAACTAATCAAACATAAACCGATCCAGGTTGCAGCAATTCATTAAAAGAAGAAAAAAAAACTTAGTCTTTTATTAATACTGTTTGGAGTGCTGTTGGTATGGTGGTAATGTTGGATAGGTCTGGAGAAGTGCGTGATTGTATTTTAATTTTTATGTACGAGCACTTATGGCTAAAGCGTATGAATACAAAGTAGAAGCTTTTTAAATATCTGTTATGGAGGGCCATCGTACAGAATTGGGTCAACAGTTAAATTTAAACTTAGCCACTACTAACCGGAATAAGGTAGCCCCACCGGATGGTTAAGTTAAGTGCCCACAGTGACCTATACCACAAATAAAACAATGCCAAAATTTCATTTTTTTATTTTTTTTTGCTTTCGCTGATGAAATATGAAAATTAGTTAAACTTTATTTCGAATTATTAGTTTTTATGTTATATTTTAGCAAATTTGCAATAAGAAAATTGTTCATCTAATTTTTATTCTAATTAAGGGGTTTCTTTTCGTATGCTATTGGCAATTTTAAAAAAAAAAAAAAAACTTCTGTCTTTGCCCAAACCTCTTAGCATTAATTATTTTTACTAAAAATTCGATAACAATCCAGTAATAGTCGGCACTTTTTGATTTTTTAAGTATTTTGATAAAACTAAATGACTTACACTAAATAGAAATGGATTTTTCTTCTTCTTCTTTAAAATAAACCATTTATAATTGTTGAGTAAATAGTAATTTACTTGTTATTAATTAAGCATTTTTATTTTCGTTAGTTATCTTAATGTTCTGATTTTTGATAAAATATTCTATCGAAATTTTGATAATTTCTATTAAAAGAAAATTATCATTTTTTTTTCAAATGTTTTTATCATTTTCAAGTATGTTTACTTTATAATCAACACTAATTATAATTATTATTGATTATAAGAACTAATAGAAAAACAAGTTAATTTAATGTTGTGATTTTACTTTTTAAAAAAAAAATGATATTAATATTTTGACTCACTATTGATAATAAATACTTGATAAAATTTTATAAATCAATTTCGACTTCACTTTCCATGAGTGCCAACCCAGTTTAAAATTTCATAATGCTCTGTCTCTCTTGAGTAGAACGATATTAGCTCGAGAGTGTTTTTTTTTTTGACATTAAGAAACTAAATAGTTTCTTTCCCTTTACATAGTACATTATCCTTTAAATCATATTTTGCATAGCGTTATTTTTAAGTAATTCAAAAACTTAGTCTATGATGGTGTTCCTCAAAGTAGTATTCTTGGTCCCATTTTATATATAGAGTTTTCGAACAAGATTGATATGATTTCTTTTAAAAAAACACACACTAATTGTTAAGGAAATTCAAATGTTTTTTTTTAATTTAATGTCAAGTACAATCGATACAATTAAGTTCTGAATAAAACGTCATTCAAATGGCCTACACGATTTCTTTTGCAGGAACGAATTCGATGAACCCAATTTTCGAGCACTGTTTCCACTAAATCAAGTCGTATGTGATGAAGAGCACGTTCAATATTGACGTCTAAAGCTTGAAGAGAGCCTGGTTTATTGCTAAAGACCAATGACTTCAAATAACCCCACAAGAAATAGTCTAATGGTGTTAAATCACAACTTCTTGGAGGCCATTCAATGTCACAATTTCTTGAAATAATCGAATCTGCAAACTTTTCTCGCAATAATTCGGTTGTTGCACGTGCTGTGTGGCACGTAGCCCCGTTTTGTTGGAACCAGATGTTGTCAAGATCAACTTCTTCCAATTCCGGCCATAAAAAGTTGGTTATCATCGATCTGTACCGCTCTCCATTGATAGTAACGGTGTTACCAGTTTCATTTCGAAAGAAGTACGGACCGATGATTCCATCAGACCAAAAACCACACCAAACTGTCAATTTAGGTGAATGTAATGTGCGTTCATGAATAATTTGTTGATTTTCTTCGCACCAGAATCGACAGTTTTGTTTATTTACCGCACCACTCAGATGAAAGTGAGCCTCATCGGAGAAAATGATTTTCTGACCATCTTGCGATTTCCACATCATCAAATCTTATCTGTCAGACCGATATTTTTAATAACTTGCTGAAAATATAAAGTATTCTGGTGTCCCTTAAGTAAGCATCCTGGGTCCAATCCTTTAACACATTTATACCCATGATATTCCTTGTCATAATGACATCCTAACCGCAATATATGACAATACAGCTTCTCTTACCAAGCATAAAGATCTTAGCAAAGCCAACACAATTTTTTAGAATCATATCAACTCCTCAGAAGTTTGGTTCAAAATGTGCAGAGTAAAATTGAATGAGCAAAAATGTGCTCATGTTACTTTTATATTCTGGCAAGAACCATTAAATGGCGGTTAACCTGGGACCGTAACACGAAAATAAAAAGAAGTGAACTTAACGGACGACACAAACAATAACTGATAATAATGTAAAAATTGTTACTATAAAAGACGGGACTAAAACCAATATGGACATACGGACTCGAAATGGGATTCGACTAAGCATTCCGAGTCTCATCGAATCCAAATAATTATCAATAAAAAATGATCGTAATCTAAATGGTCCATTCGATCGTTAATTGTACGTTCTTCGTTTAAAAAAAATTCCATTCGTGTCTATCCTCTAAGATTCGAATTCTTTAACGGTAAATATGGCGATTGCTTTGAGACTTTTTAAATTGGGCTGTTTTCCCCTACATGTCTTCATGGCCTTGTATTTTCTCTTAAAAATTCTGATTACTATAAAATAGAAAAATAAAAATAAAATTAATTTATTTCTAGTTTCCGATAAATATAAACGGCAAAAAACTAACAAAATATATACTGTCCATGATATTTTCACTAAAAATTTATTTACTAAAAAATGAGAACAGGGCAAAAACTGACTGCCAACATTTGTTTGAAGGATATTATGTTAGAATAAGGATTGGCATTTTCTTTTTTCTTCAATTTTAAATCATAATATAAACTTATAAGGGGTTCTATGGCACAATCCATAGAAACCTAGCTAGATCCTTAAGGTATACAGTAGGAAATTGTAAACTTTTCGTCTGGCCCACGAGCTATAAAAATAAATTTTACTATAAAAAAAAATTTTTTTGCTATAAAAAAATAAAAAACTTATCAATTTTGAGATACTATAAATCCGTGTGTGTGTATGCATTATCACCGAGTGACCTGAAGGACCTAGCTGGATCCTTCAGGTCTTATTGACTAGGGAATTGCAAACTTTTCGTCTGGCTTACGTGCTATAAAAATAAATTTTACTATAAAATAATTTGTTTGCTATAAAAAAATAAAAAAACATCAATTTTAAGATACTATAAATCCGTGTGTGTGTATGCATTATTACCATGTGATAGTGTAGGGAAGAAACCGTAGCCTAGCTAGATCCTTAGGGTATTCACTAGGAAATTGTAAACTCTTCGTCTGGCTCGCGTACTATAAAAATAAATTTTCCTATAAAAATAAATTGCTTGCTATAAAAAAATAAAAAACTTATCATTTTGGAGATACTATAAATCCGTGTGTGTATGCATTATTACCGTGTGATAGTGTAAGAAAAAAAAAACTAATTTTCTTTTGAGGTGAGAAAAAACCCAGGTAGTCAATGTACTTATTTTTACCTGAGTTACTATACTAACGGAATGACTGACAAGAGTCGATTTTACTATTAAAACTCAACGGTTGTTCAACCTGCTCGATTCACGTTATTTTTTTCTACATTCTCTGTTGTTGTGTATGCTATTTTTTTTTCTTCTCTAATTTCTTAAATGTTTGTTTACTTGGTTTTCTTTAATTTTCTTTAGTTTTTTTTCCTTCATAAAAAATCTTTTACTAATTGTACAAATTTTTGTTGTTATTATTGTTTTTTTTTTAATTTTTTTTTTAATTCACTTGTAATGTCATTGCTATTAGGCGGCTCGTATCAGAGTATTCAATCTTTCTTAGTCAGCTCCCCCCTTGAATAGTATCAAGGTTCAGTGTCAGCCACCAGAGTTATATGAACACTTGTATCTGTTCTGAATTTAATGAGGTCATTTTACAACAACAAAAAAAACTTTTTTAAATACCTACTAAATAAGGAGCAATATGAGTGGACCGTGTTATTTATACTAAATAAGGAGCCTTGGAGCAATGCTTTGCAAAACCTAAAATTTCACTACTTTTGGAAAAAATATAATTTGTAATGGGGGGAATAAATTCAAGTTTCTTATCTAGTCTATAATAGATTGTGCACATTTAATTCCCAAAAAAATTGTAAAAGTGTGAGAATTAAGACCCCTAAAAAACGTCATAACCTCACATTTATTTAGGTTTAATGACAGGCCATTCGAATTATTCCAATGGTAAAAGATTTTTAATATTAATCCCTTGAATTTCTATCATCTTCATAAAAAATAATCTCAAAGTGCCTAATTAATTTTAATCAATATCATCAATAGCAAGAATAAAAAGTAAGGGACTATGATGGCTACCCTGAGGGACATCAGATTGAGCAATATCGTCTACGATGCGGTAGATTTCTTCAAAATTCATATTTTATTTCATTATATTTCTTGGAATTTGCCATTAAGAACGGGCTTTTCCATTAGGCATGCTTAATATTTTGACAGTCTATTATTTTGACGTTTCAAATCACAGCGCTGTCATTCTTATACGTTTGTGTTCTGCTATAGACACCCATTTAATCGTGTCAAAGAAAAACTTTTTCGTCTGGTGTAGATTTTAGTCGAGCGGCTGCATCATCAGGTCGTACTGCTTTTGAAATGAGGTTGGCACGACCGTAACTGTCAATGGCGAAAGGTATAACAATGATAATATTTTTTTTTTGACCTCAAGTGAACGATATGTACGTGAATAATGTCTGGTTCGAACAGACGGTGACCACACAGCAATTGAAACTAGATACTTGTTGCCGACGAAGTTGCCGTGTTGCATTATTTCGAGACGTGCTGATGTCAGCTTTAAAGTCCAACATGCGATTTAACACCTTCAGACTTTCTTCTATAGGGTCTATTCCAATAAACCAACAACACATTCCAAGCTGTAGAAGAACATCATTCAAGCCATCGGGGTGAGATTTAACCCGATTTATGCTGAAGACTCATACAAAATTGGATCTGTCGACTCATCTTCGGAAAATGAAGCCGTCAAGGCCATTTGAACGATGTTATTTTTAAATAAACTTTAACATGCAATAAAAATATCTGCTATAGCTCACAAAAAAAAAATGTCTTAATCTATTTGAAAAAGGGAGCACCTGTCAATGAATAACATCAGTCAAATGGCCACCACGAAACTCCTTGCTAAGCTCCATCGTTTTTAGGTAATTTTTTAAGATGTTGGATTTTAAATGCTTTTAAGTTTGAGGATTGTCTGCGTAAAAACAATCTTTTGAGTAGCTTTACAGAAAAAGTTCCAACGACGTTAAATTGAACAATTTAAGCGGCAAATTTCTATAAAATTGAATCTTGAAATTATGAGTTCTGGGAACTTTTCGCCTAATAAGCCTAAAAATTGTGGTCGTTTTGTTTTAATTACATATGATCCAGATTAAAATCTTCAAGTTTAGACCAAAAAAATTCGTTTATCAAAAGTTCGTAAATGTTTCCCTTTCTTCATTTTCATATAAAAACGGCTTTTAGATAGAAAATCCTTCGCAGATACAATGGCTTCTCTACAATCTGTTATGGGTTTCCATCGAGCGAAAAAAAAACCCTCATTGTTGAAGAAAACTTTGCGCAAAACGTAGCTACGGCAGGAAATCGTTACAGTTTGTGCTTTTAGTTTGGTAGATGACCGATATATAAAATGTAATATGGCAAATCTTACACTATTTTCTCTTAAGAATATTTAATCCTATCTTTATTGGTTCTTAGCTTCCTGCTATCCTTGAGTTTATTTCTAAAAAAAAACATGCTTACATCTTAAACCTAATCTTAACCCTTAAAAACATGCGTTTTTATACAATTATTCTTAAAACTAATCTTAAAACTAAATTCTATGTTTGAATCCGGCAACTGCTAACCTCGATGTTGTCCCCTTGATGCCCTTCGATGCTTCCGACCTCTTGTCGAGTATGTAACTGCTAATCTCGATATTGTCACTTTTTTTATTTTTTTGTAGATCTGGAGACATTGCTCCAGAGCTTCTTCTAGAAGTAAAGGGTGACAGGTACTTGGAATATCTTAACATCTGCAGTATTTTGTTTTCCGTTAGCTGCCATACTTCCCTGTTTTGATGATGGGCTAATGATTTAGCCCATATTTGCCATACTAAAAATGGGGAAACATACGCCTGCCTCCCGATATAACCTCTCGTTTGATATACACTTTTTTAAGCCCTGTGGCTTTTCGTAAGATCTCCCTTGCCATCCTGTGCAGTTCTGTTGCTACTGTTGAGGAAAAAGATGACCAGATGGTGAAGCCGTAGCATAAATACGCTCTTATAAATTGCTTATAAATAATGAGCTTGACGTCCTTACGTAGGATTTCTGAGCGATACATTCTCAGAACCCTCAAAAAGTATCGCGAATTTTGTTTTTTTTTCAAAAATTATTTATTTATTCATGAATATCTATCTATTCTGTCCCCTTTAAAGTAATCCACAACAGATATAATCCCCACTTGTGCCAACGTTTTTTCCAATCCTCGAAGCCCTTCAAAAAATTATATTTTTTGATCTTGTTCAGCTCCTCCGTCGATGCCGTCTTTATCTCCTCAATCGTAGCATAGCGTCGTCCTTTCATGGGGCTCTTCAGTTTCGGGAACAATAAAAAGTCACAGGGGGCCAGATCTGGGGAATGCGCTGGCTGCGGCATTATTAGTGTGTTGTTTTTGGCCAACAATTCGCCCACAAGCAACTTTGCGTGAGCAGGGGCGTTATCATGGCGCAAAAGACAATTTTTGTTCTTCCACAAATCCGAACGTTTCTGGCGGATTGCTTCACACACCTTACGCATAACTTACAGGTAATATTCCTTATTGACCGTTCTACCCTGTGGCAAGAACTCATGATACACCACGCCCCTGCAATCGAAGAAAACTGTAAGCAAAACCCTCACATCCAACCGAACTTGGCGCACTTTTTTCGGTCTTGGCTCGTGCGGCAGCTTCCATTGGGATGATTGGGCTTTGGTTTCCACGTCATAACCATAAATCCATGATACGTCACCAGTTATGAGCCTCTGGAGCAAATTTGGGTCATCGCAGACAGAGTCCAACAGCTCTTTAGCAATGTTAATGCGATGCTGTTTTTGGTCAAAATTTAACAATTTTGGTACGAATTTCGCGGCTCACGCCTAAATCAATGGCACGAGCCAATCGATATGTTTAAGTCCTCAGCAACTTCTCTAACGGTGATTCGACGACTGGCCAATACTATTTTCTTCACTTCACCAATGTTTTTGTCTGTTCTTGACGTGCTCGGGGGTCCGGCACGCTTTTCGTCGTTCACATCTTCTCGGCCCTCTGAGAACAGATTCTACCACCGATAAACGTTGCTTCGGTCCAAGGTAGTTCACCATATGCCACGGTCAACATTCGGAATGCGTCCGCACAATTAATTTTGTTTTTCACACAAAATTTGATACAGATTCTTTGATCCATTTTTTTGGGAATGGGCAAAAATCGAAGACGAGCCAAAACACGTCAAAAATTAACTGAACATTCAAAATGGCCGAACTTGTCGGCATAAGTGAGAGACATGAGTACCAATATAACGACACAAAAAAATCAAAAATCGAATATACGTAAACAGCGCAAATTCAAAATTCACCTTTTTTTAATATTATCCCTGACAAAAAGAAGTTGAATTTGAAGTTCTTGTTCAGAGATTTAAGCGTGGATACTTAACATTCTTCACGCGTCTCATTATCGAGTTGGATAATACGATAATACTTGCTTTATATTATATTAGGACCTACCAATTAGAACTATTTTTTTTTCTTCTCAATATCATCGACATTGGCCATATTGATACCATAGTTCTGTCATTCGGTTTTTTTTTTGACAGTTTAACAATACTAACTGAAAAATCGCATTAAAATAGAAAAGAGATAGTGGAAATATGGAAAAATATTATTAGTAAATACAAAAACTATAACTAAATTTAAAGACGATTAACTTGAAAAGTTAATTTGGGATCTCATCTAGGTTTAGTGCTGTTAGCCTGTGCCTATTAACAACAAATGCGAACAAGAAAGCGTATAAAAGTCAATTACCGTGCAGAGTGAAAGAGAAAGAGAGAGAGAGAGGGAAAGAGAAAGAGTAAGAAACAAATGTTAAGAGAAATTTTACAAAAGCTAGTGAACGAGAGCTTTTGTGAATGACTGTTGAAGGGGGTTAACAGGGGAAATACAATAGAAAAAGAGATGTGCACGAAGAAATTATTTAATCATAGACGACTGCTACCGCTAAGAATTTTCATTACACAATAATTTTTGCATTTCTTCTCATTTCTTTCGGATTCCCCTATCAACCAACAACCCCCTTCCCCTTTCAAGACAATTTATCCTCTCCAAAACAACAAGAAAAAGTAAGAGAATATAATTTATTTTTTAACTGTTTCGGATCTGATTACCAGAGAGACTAGTGTACGTGTAACTGCCACTTTAAACAATACCTCCCCCTCCCCCCCCCCCCCCAACCACCCCTAAATCAGCGTTTACCAACGAGTACTAGTAATGATAACTAAAATCGTTGTCAAAATTTATAAAATCTTCACAATTTTATGGTAATGCACAGAATTTCGACAATTTTATGTTAATGTACAGAATTAAAAAGTACTGCCACACTTTGCACTATTTTGTAATATGGGGCAGCATTGTTTAAATTGATATCAAATGTAAGATAATTTTTCAAAATTAATTAAAGCTTAAAATATATTTTAAATAATAAAACTGATCAACCATAATCGTTGCAGAGATTCGTGAACGATTTTAATTATTGTTACTAGTTCACCAAAGGAATTGTGTTCGACTGTGTAAGATGAGATTATGTACACTCAGCAGTTAATCTTGTCTCCTTTTCTTTTCTGTTGTTAATTCCATTTTGTGTCTATCTCGTTCCATAACTTCTAAGTCTCTCATTTAATATTGTATCTATCCATCGACCTCACCGGGGAGGTATAGTGTCGTGTCATCAAAGTCATTAGCTTATCAATTTTCTTTGATCATCAAAAATAAAACAAGAAAATATCATTTTTTCTCTCTTTTCTTTCTCTTATTCTTGGATTGCAAGCGAATAAATACCACCAATATATTTGTGTGTGTGTATGTGTTAGGTATGGTATACCTGCGCTTCTAAAACTTTCTTCGTTTTTCAATTATTTTTTCTTTTAAATCAATTTTTTCTTTTACAAAATTTTCTATGATTCTACTATATTTTCAGTACAATTACAAATGCGCTTACCTATAGTCTCATCTTACCTGTAATTATTCTATGCTAGTTGTTTTATTATTATTATTATTATTATTATTATTATTTGTGTTATTTTGTTTCGTACATTTTAATTACAAACAAAAAGAAAAAAGAAGAAAAAATTTTCATCTTCAAAATTATACCATAAAAGAGAAGAAGCAACAAAAAAAGAAGAAAAAACAACTATAAAATTAGAACAAGAAACTGGAAATAAAAACTGATATCTTATTATCTAATAAGCTTTTTACCTGGATTATTTTCCCGTTTGAAAATTACATACTCGATTTTCCTCTATAAATTTTGGAAAAAAAAAATCTAACAATAAATTTTTTTATTGTTTGATGTACAAGAAGTGGTATTTTACAGTAAAATGCAATAAATACTTTACTCTTCCGTTTATTTGAAATGACAATATTGGAAAAATTGTCCAAATAAATAAAATTTACTATAGTATATATAGTTAGATATGAGGTCTGTTCAAAAAGTATCACGAATTTTGAATTTCCAGCGGGTTACGTAAATTCGATTTTCGATTTTTTGTGGCGTTATGTCGGTACTCATGCCTCTCACTTATGCCAACAAATTCGGCCATTTTGAATGTTCAGTTAATTTTTGACAGCTGCTTTGCTTGCACGTGTTTGGGCTCGTCTTCGATTTTTGCCCATTTTCGACCAAAAATAGCATCGCATTAACATTGCTAAAGAGCTGTTGGACTCTGTCCGCGACAACCCAAATTTGCTCCAGAGGGTAATAACGGGTGACGAATCATGGGTTTATGGTTATGACGTAGAAACCAAAGCTCAATCATCCCAATGGAAGCTGCCGCACGAGCCAAGACCGAAAAAACCACGCCAAGTTCGGTCGAATGTGAAGATTTTGCTTACAGTTTTCTTCGATTACAGGGACGTGGTGCTTGCCACAGGGTAGAACGGTCAATAAGGAATATTACCTGCAAGTTATGTGCAAGCTGGGCGAAGCAATCAGCCAGAAACGCCTGGATTTGTGGAAGATCAAAAATTCGCTTTTGCACCGTGATAACGCTCCTGCCCACACATCGTTGCTTGTGCGCGAATTTTTTGCCAAAAACAACACACTTATAATGCCGCAGTCACCGTATTACCCAGATCTGGACCCCTGTGATTTTTTCGTGTTCCGGAAACAGATTCTTTGATCCTTTTTTTGGAATGGGCAAAAATCGAAAACGAGCCAAAATACGTGCAAGCAAAGCAGCTGTCAAAAATTAATGGAACATTCAAAATGGCCGAACCTGTCGGCATAAGTCAGAGACAAAAGTACCAACATTACGCCATAAAAAATCGAAAATCGAATATACGTAACCTGCGGAAAATTCGCGATGCTTTTTGAACAGACCACGTAGCAATTGAAAAAAGAAAAAAAAGATATCATATCGAAAAGATTAATTTAAAAAAGTAAAAATTCAAAATTTTTGTATTGTCTAAAAATATTAAGTACACAATTTCAAAACAATTTGTATTGTTAACTAAATGTTTTTAGTTCTTATACTCGTAAAATGAAATTTTTATGAAAAAATCAATAAATAAACAAAAGAATTCACAAACACCTGTTCCAGGTATTTGTATAAGAAAATAGGTACAAAAACAAAAAAAAAACAAAAAAACAATGATATTTTCCCAAGTCTTTTTTCGTATCGGTTCGATTAAGAATTCTTTTGATTTGGTTTTGGGGGAAGGGGGGCTGGTTAGTTAATTCTGAATATAAGTTTTTCTGTAAAAATACCATATATATTATTCTTGTTTTAGTTAATTCTGAAAATTAAATTAATCAAAGCGAAAATTAATTTTTTAAGGAGTTTTCTTTTTACGGAGGTTTTTTTTTGGTAAACTAAAAATTTTTCACTAAACCAATCTGAAAGTGTAAAAATTCATTTATAATAATTTAAAAATTGAAGTACAATAAATTTTTGAAAAAATTTTAACTAACCTTTTTCTGCTTTGTTTCATTTCAGCCGAATGAGCCGGGTTTCGTTTTATTGGGTGATCTTTCACCACTTCAAACCTCAACTGATGCCGAGGATTTACTATTCATGGGACCACCGTCACCGTGTGATGTCGAATTCGAAAATGCCAATATCATCATTGATGGCAGATCAAGTCTAAGGGATAATTCGAAATCAGCGAATGTAAGTAAAAATTTTCTTACGGTGTGATCATATATGGTAAACTGAAAGTGGTAAACATTAAGTTAACCATATCGTGCAATAAATCGAGTGTTTGGATACTATATTATTTTGCCCCAAAAGCATGAGCTTATCTTAGATGGAAGATATGTGTTTTATTTTTTTTTTGATAAAATATTTACGCATTGCGTAATAGGAGCATGAATACGATTTTTATTGCTGGAACGTGAACATCACCGACCGACTACAAAAGAAAATATATTTGCTTATATATTATAAGGGTGGAATACCCTCTTTCATGTCGCGTCACCCGGTGGCACTCTGTATACATTTATGCAGTAAACACATTTTTGTGGGAAAATATGTGAACAAATTTTCTTTTCCAATAAACTATGGACAGGATATATGGTATACTCGTCATACGTATTAGGGGATGGCAACTTGTGAACATAAATATTTGTAGACATTTATGTGTATATATGTGTGTAAGGTAAGTACGTGTGTGTGTGTGTGTGTATTTGAGAAATAAGGTAAATTGATTTTCGATTGACTAATAGTAGTATAAAAAGGTAAAAAAGGGGTTGCTATCTCGTATATTTTCTGCTGTTTTATGTATGTGCAAACTTTATCCGATGGAATCCACTATCAAATTCGAAGAACTGCCAGTAAAATATAAATTGTAGCTTCTTTTTTTTCAATTGAAGCTTTTTTTATTTGATGTCATTTGCTCTTTTTTTTTTGCTCCTCTTCGTACTCTCACTGATATTGATTGGGAATTTTTCCATCGTATTCTATTCGAAAAAATTGCTTATGGGTAAATATGGATACTATTTCGATATTAGACGGGGAAAAAAAGTATTCTCCGTACGCATAGAAGAAAGCTATAACGTTGTTGATGATAATGATTCTTTCTTTTTGGCAATTATTGATTTCATCGCATTTACGTAATCGCATGGCTAAGGTGTGTCAATTTGTTTGGATTATAAATATTTTCAAAGCTTATAATTATAGATAATAACAAAAAAAAAAAAAAGTACACAACGTTTACTATTTATTCATGGGGGGACCACTCCATATTGGTATAAACGGTATAAACCTACGCCATTTTTTTTAATTTTTTTATTTTTATCATCGATTAATAATAATTTCAGTTATAAATACATTTTTTCATATTTTAATTATATTTTAACTGCATATATTTTAAGTTAAAATAATTATAAAAAGAAGAAGAAAAAATAAAAATTCTCTTCTAACAAAATGAACATAAATCAATTTTTATAAACTTTCTTAGAAAAATGTCTCTGATAAAATTAATAGCACACATATTTTTCCAGGAATTACCTATATTTAAATATATAGTAAACTAGATGGTAACTTGAACAAAAATTAATGCAAAAAAAATTAAAAAAATACTAGCTTACAGTATTTACAAGTGGCTTATGAGAAAACATAACATTGACAAACAATATGGAAAATAATTATTATTTAACGATTTCTTTGAATTTTCTTTTTTTTATTATTATTATTAAACTTGAATAGTTGAAGAAACACCTGAGGAAAATGTGGAAAAATATGAAATTTTAATGTTTTAGTGTTTTTCTTAAAATATAACAATTTTTCTAATTCACATAAGCTCAGTTGTACAATGTGTGTTTGTGTTTTTTTTTTTAAAATACATTTTTTATTATACTATTACTATTTTTATTACTATTATTATTATTTTTATTATTAATAATATTGCACTATTATTAATTTTAACATTTTTTTTTCTCTCGAATTTCTTTTAATTGTTTAGTTAATGGAAAAATTAGATTTATATTTTTTATTTTAGTTTTTCTTATATTTTCTACATTTGTACGAGGTCTGTACAAAAAAGTATCGTGCATTTTGAATTTCCGCGGGTTACGTTTATTCGAGTGTCGATTTTTTTGTGGCGTTATGTTGGCCATTTTGAATATTCAGTTAATTTTTGACAGCTGCTTTGCTTGCACGTGTTTTGGCTCGTCTTCGATTTTTGCTCAATTTTGCATTAACATTGCTAAGGAGCTGTTGGACTCTGTCTGCGACGACCCAAATTTGCTCCAGAGGGTCATAACTGGTGACGAATCATGGGTTTATGCTGCCGCACGAGCCAAGACCGAAAAAAGCACGCCAAGTTCGGTCGAATGTGAAGGTTTTGGTTACAGTTTTCTTCGATATCAGGGGCGTGTTGCATCATGAGTTCTTGCCACAGGGTAGAACGGTTAATAAGGAATATTACCTACAAGTTATGCGCAAGTTGCGCAAAGCAATCAGCCAGAAACGCCTGGATTTGTGGAAGAACAAAAATTGGCTTTTGCACCGTGATAACGCCCCTGATCACACATCGTTGCTTGTGCGCAAATTTTTTGCCAAAAACAACACGCTGATAATGCCGCAGCAACGGTATTCCCTAGATCTGACCCCCTGTTACTTTTTCGTGTTCCCGAAACAGATTCTTTGATCCATTTTTTGGAATGGGCGAAAATCGAAGACGAGCCAAAACACGTGCAAGCAAAGTAGCTGTCAAAAATTAACTGAACATTCAAAATGGCCGAAATCGAAAATCGAATATACGTAACCCGCGGAAATTCAAAATTCATGATACTTTTTGAACAGACCTCGTATGTGGAAGTATAGAAAATAAAACAATCTGTGAAAAAATTATGCTCCCCCAAAAACCAAAAGTCTTTTCAAAAGTTATCGAATTGATGATAATAAAATAGGAATTTTCATCAATTATCATAAAATTCATAAAAAATAAACTGAAATATTTTTAGTATTTTTTTAATGTTTTTTTTTTAATGAAAATTAAAAATTTTTAATTTAAATACTCGTATAATATTTTCTCTTATAAAATAGTGACATTGCCCTTTATCTGACCACCAAATGGTCTGAGTTGTCGCAGTCCTAATAAAAAACATTTTTGTTGTAAATTTTATTAAAAATTACTTTAAAATGTCAACACAAACATACAAATTATTGGACTACCACAAGGTAGTGTTTTTGGACCAGTATTCTACACATTGAAGATGACTTTTATGCGAAAATTTTTAATTAAACTTTTTTTTTTGGGGTTTTGACTTGATCACCTTGGCCACCCTTTCTCCCCTCCTTTCTAAATAGAGAAATTCAAATTGGTTTAATATAAAAACTATTAAAAATAAACTGAAATATTTTTAGTATTTTTTTTTAATTTTTGTTAATGAAAAGTTGTGTTATATGGAAAAGTAGTGATTGTTTAATTTAAATATAATATTTTCTCTTCTAAAAATATAATTTTTAAAAACAAACAAAAATTGTTTACATAAAATTTAATAGAATTTTTTTAGTAGCAGCTGTACTTAGTTTGTATCCAGCTAGTGACATTGCCCTTTATCTGACCATCAAATGACTTATCGCAGTGTTAATATAAAACATTTTTGGTGTAAATTTTTATTAAAAATTACTTTAAAATGTCAATATAAACATACAAATTATTGGACTACCACAAGGTAGTTTATTTGGGCCAGTATTCTACACATTGAGGATGACTTTTATACTAAAATTTTTCATTAAAGAGGCCGCCCTTTCCCCCCTTCCCTCTAAATAGAGAAATTCAAATTGGTTTGGTATAAAAATAATTCGATTTGAACTTTTCTTTTATGAAAAATCTAAAGAGTAGATCAGAATTAGCGTTTATATTATATTTTTTTTTTTGCCAACAAACGATGATGATTGGATTGTAATGAAAAGAAAAAATAATAACAACAACAACAATTCATCAAAATATTTAATATTTTATATATAAAATATTATAAAATAATTGCAAAGTAATATAGAAAATTGAAAATTTAATTAAACAAGATTTAAAAAAGCAAAAAGAGAAATTAAATTTTATTTTTATATTTATTATAATAGTTGTTTTTTTTCTTCTTCTTCTTCAATATGAATAAAATGGCTGTACTCGTATTTAGGGTATAAGAAATCTTAAAAGAAGGTTTATATTTTAATAATTTGCAAAATCATCGTAGATTTATACTGTCATGGTTCAGGGTAGATTTCTTGGTTATTTAATATTTTTCTGTTCGCGTGTTTGGCTTAATAATAATATTCTCCTCCTTTCGGATATTATTAATCAATAATTTTATATGCAAATATATTTTTTTCAAAACTTTTTCACATATAATTTTAAATATATTATTCTGCAAAGTACAATTTTAAATAAAAATAATTTTATATATGGTAAATTAAGAGATCAATTTCAGTGTGTTTTTGAGTAGTGAGTATTTTTGCTTATCTCTGACACTGTATCAGTTGTAAACTAAAATATTTTTAATACTTTTTATATTTTTTATTTAAAGCGACCCCCGGTTTTTTTCTGTTATTTTTTTATTTCTCCGATAAATAATGCCGATTCATTTGGCATTGAATAAAATGAATTACAAAAAAAAAAATAATAATAATAAATAATAATCATAATAATAAACAATCATAAATTGTACGATTACCTTTCCTTTACCTTGAATACAACAACAAAAAATAATAATATAAATCGCTTTTTTTTTTGTACATTGATCAGGTAATGTAATCGATGGCCATGTAATAATTATTCAGGAAATTTACTGATAGTAAAGAGAAAAAAATCTATAATAAATTATAATTCTTCCATTGCAAAAGTATCCTCTTGTCAGTTGGATTATTATTTCCTTATTTTATAAATAATTAAATATGAAGAATTTAAAATAATTATTTAAAGTGATTTAACAAAAAAAACAAAAAAAAAAACAAATTTAGTACCTTAAGAGAAATAGTTAACAAGGGCTTCTTTATCTATAATTTAAAAGCTTTTGACAATAGAAATAATGATAACTTACTTTCCAAACATTTATAAGCTTTGGGAAATATTTAAAAAATAATTTTTCTTTAATTTTTTTCCCTTAAAAATGTGAATGCAAATTTGTAATCCTTTTGATTAAACAAAGGATCACTAAAAATTCTTCGCTGCTCAGAATAATTAAAAAGCTCAGAAAAGTTTCTTTAAAATTTTTTAGAAAATTGATTCAAAGCTATTTGCATAAATAATTGTAGTTTATAGTAAAAAAAATGATGACGATTGTAATTAATTAGTTTTTCTTCCTAAGACCTTCTTAGTTTTATTTTCTAAAAAAAAAAAAAAATCAAACTAATTAATTTACTTTAATTACTAAATCATATATAAATGCTTCCTTCTCTTTTAACGATTATTCTTGTTAAATTAAATCTTAAACTACAACAATTTTTTTTGCATATGCAATAAAAAGTAAAGAGTTGGTAGAAAGTTTAAAGGAAAATAAAAAAATCTTTAAACAAAAAACCCACACACTTTTGAACAAAATATCAACAAACTTTGAGTATCTAATATATTAGCTATAAAAAAAAAATAAAAATACGAACAAATTAGTTAAAGAGAAAAGAAATTAGTTTAAAATGGTGGACATCAAGGTAATATATTATAAATCAGGCTAAGCATGGATTTGTCAAATCGGATTCGATTATTTCAATTTTCTCTTAAAAAATTCCTTTATTAACTTTTGTTGAATTGTTTTATTTCTTTGATATTTTGTAGGGTTTTTTTCTTGTTTTCTAAATAACCTAATCACAATTAAATTATGTATAATAACCAATTGTTATGTAGGAGGAGTATCCATTTTGTGATACGGAAAGTATAGCCCTCTTATTTGGCGGATGTTATATTATTAAATGTGGTATTTTTTTTGTTAAAGTTGTGATATTTTCTGGTATGAACCGAATAGGACCCTAACAGTAGATTTTATATGGTGATTTTTCGAGAGAAAAAAATGTAGTCCGGTGGGGATAAATCAAAATTGGGGCTTTGAAAAGCCACAAGTGACTATTGAGAAGCCATTATATCTGTTAAAAGTGACGGACTGGTATGTATTTTGGTCTGAATATGTTATGCTCGTCTTTCTTTCATAGCCGATATTTTTTTGTCCCTAAATTGAAGATTTTCATCTGGATAAAATGTGGTTTTAGGTGAAAAAAAATGGTGCCACAAGTTATAAAACATAAAACAAATTTGGGCATTATTGCGTGAAAATTTCCAAAACCCATACTTTTAAGATTTGGAGATGTAACTTGGCCTCCGTGATAGGGACACCCAACATCCACAAGTATTGATCAAATTATAGTCCGAAATGTGTGAAAACTTCATTAAAAAATTAACTCATAATTATTGAGTCCTGCAAACATTTTTGTGTTAGTCATTTATATATTGTCATATTTTATACATAATGACATTGAATTGAAATATTTATCGAAATCTGAAATATCAACGTACTTTATTTAACTTTACTTTCCGCAGCCCAAATTGGATAACATTTTCTAAATAAATATGTTATTTTTGTACTAGAACATATAAAATTTTATTAGTGTTTATGATAATTTATAAGAATCCATCCAGACATTATAAGAACTTGTAGAAGCCGTTCATAAAATTTTATAAAAAATTAAAAGAGTTTATAAAAATATAGAAAATTTTATAAGAGTTTACTGTCAGCACTCTTCTAAACGATCTTATACATATAAAAACTTTACTTTCCGTAGCTCTAATAAGGCAACATTTTCTAAGTAAATATCTTATTTTATACTATAAGATATAAGAGTTTATAAGAGTTTATGATAATTTATAAGAATCCATCCAGACATTATAGGAACTTGTAGAAGCCGTTCATAAAATTTTATAAAAAATTAAAAGAGTTTATAAAAATATAGAAAATTTTATAAGAGTTTATAAGAGTTTACTGTCAGCACTCTTCTAAATGAACTTATAAATATCAAAACTTTACTTTCCGTAGCTCAAATTAGGTAACATTTTCTAAGTAAATATCTTATTTTTATACTATTGTATAAGATATAAGAGTTTATGAAAATTTATAAGAATCCATCCAGACATTATAGGAACTTGTAGAAGCCGTTCATAAAATTTTATAAAAAATTAAAAGAGTTTATAAAAATATAGAAAATTTTATAAGAGTTTATAAGAGTTTACTGTCAGCACTCTTCTAAATGAACTTATAAATATCAAAACTTTACTTTCCGTAGCTCAAATTAGGTAACATTTTCTAAGTAAATATCTTATTTTTATACTATTGTATAAGATATAAGAGTTTATGAAAATTTATAAGAATCCATCCAGACATTATAGGAACTTGTAGAAGCCGTTCATAAAATTTTATAAAAAATTAAAAGAGTTTATAAAAATATAGAAAATTTTATAAGAGTTTATAAGAGTTTACTGTCAGCACTCTTCTAAATGAACTTATAAATATCAAAACTTTACTTTCCGTAGCTCAAATTAGGTAACATTTTCTAAGTAAATATCTTATTTTTATACTATTGTATAAGATATAAGAGTTTATGAAAATTTATAAGAATCCATCCAGACATTATAAAAATTTGTAGAAATCGTTCATAATTTATTATAAAAATTTAAAAAGAGTTTTTAAAGAATATAGAAAATTTTATAAGAGTTTACTGTCAGCACTCTTCTAAACGATCTTATACACATCAAAACTTTACTTTCCGTAGCCCAAATTGGATAACATTGTCTAAGTAAATATTTTATTTTAATACTATAAGATATAAGAGTTTATGAAAATTTATAAGAATCCATCCAGACATTATAAGAATTCGTAGAAACCACTAAACAATAAAATTTTATATTCTTATAAAATCTTTCAAATAAAGATAACAAAAATTTATAAGAGTTCATAAGTGTTTACTGTCACTACTCTTCTAAATGATCTTATACATATCACAACTTATAAAAAATAAATCATATAAAACTTTTAAGTAAATAATACAGTTTTTTGTTGTTGTCTCGAATTGTTTTATTTACAATGCTGTATTCTGTATTTATTATTTTTATTTTTAAATTGACGATGAAGGTGTTGTGAAGAGCATTTTAAGTTAGAGCAGAGTCATTGATCTAACGGATGAAGAAAAAAATGTATTTATAAAAAAAACATCAAAAGACACTATCGAACTTGAAGTATTTGTTATATGAAAAAGAAAAATTTATATGCGTACTCTTATAAGAACTGCAAACCAGTTTCACCTTTAACTACTCTAATACATGTCTAGATCTTCTTTTATTCGAGTTTATATAACTACAATAAATTCAGTCTATGCATTCATAAATATTTTTGTTGTTGTTGTATTCTACTTCTAATTCGTTATTATTGATTCGTTGACATTATAATATTATCAATAAGAGAACCAAAAAAAACATATCCAAACTCTTCTAAAAAGTGTCCATGGTGTATAAGGTCTTAACTTTGAATAGTCTTAAGACACCTGCGGCTACTTAGACTTTGATAGGAATGGAGGGAAAGCTTTTATGGTTTTTTTCCCAATCATCTTATACTATCAACGAAAGTTTTTTTTTCAGAAATCTTATACCATCAACGAAAGGCTGACCAACTTTGACAGCTTCTATTGACAATACTATCCAAACCGGTAGAAGTATATCATCGAAATGTAAATTTAATCTCTAATCAAATCTGAATAAAATTCGAAATCTTTTTAATATTTAAGAATTTTTCTCTGTATGCGCTCGCTCTTATACTAACACGCAGTTGTTGGTATTTTATAGAAAATCTTGTAAGAAGAAAAGAAAAACACTTCAAAAATTCCATATCGTATACTCTTATACGCTTAAACTAACTAATGAAAAGCATAGATTGAGTATCTTCTTGGATCTTATACTAAGAATAAGATAAATCTTTTATCAAAATTCTATACTAAAAAGATGTTAATAGAAGAAAATGTTGAACAGTAAAAAAACTTTTGAATTTGACTGACGCTTATACAACTGTTAAGGGTCTCTGTTGGGTGTGTACTTTTTGTTTTTCCAGGAAAGTTTAGGTTATTTGATGGCAACTAAAGGGTCACCATGGCTATTGTATTAAGTCGAAATCAGGGGAGTTTTTTTGTTATTCTTTTTTTGTTTTAGTTTTAATATAGAGTTAAAAAATAAATAAATGTTGGAAAAGAAATATTGTACAAAAATTGTAACAAACAATTTCTCTTCGGTTTTGGGTAAATTTTTTGGCAATACCTTTTGCTGCACTGAAGTTTCTTGTTTTACGGTACAACAGGTGGAAATTTTCACCAAAATTGACATTTGTACTTGTACTACACCTTAATTTTTTGTTGTTGTTGTTGTTTTTTTTTAATAAAGAAAGATTTTTTTACCAATTAATTCCTTATCTACAAAAAAAAAGAAAGAAGAAAAACAATACAATAAGACGAAGGCGAAAGTTTGTATATTTTTGTGTGTACATAAAAGCTTCTCCAATTTAAATTTTTAATAAATAATTTTTTTTTCTCTTCACAAGCTTCGAACTTTTTTGTTTGTATTGTTTTTTTTCTTTTCATGGTCAAAAAGGAAAAATTTCCAAACCTAAAAATTACAATTTCCCACACTAATAAGAAAATGCAAATATTCAGCGAATTCCAAAACAAAACAAAACATAATAATAATAATCATAAGAAAATTATGCTTTACTATCGGATGTAAATATGCAAAAAAAAATAAAAACAGAGGCTAGATTAGATTTTAGTTTCGCATATATTGTTTTATGATAACCGCAAAAAGAAATGCGTTTGAATGAATTGACTTTCACGAAAATGGAAAAATAAAAACATTAAAAAAAAAACCATATAAGAATCTTAACTACTATTTAATAATATACATTTAGTTTATGGTAGATGGAAAATTATTTTAACGAAAATTCGTCAAAATTTTTGTTGTTGTTGTTTTTGTGCTACTTTTACTTGCGAAGATATCTTGCATCGGTCATAGTTCAAAGGTTTGGTGCATTGCTGCCAATAGAAAAATATTGAAGAGAAATATCTTTTGTACATTTCATAAATTTTTTTAATTCCTTATCTTATTTTTTTAAGCAGAATATTTTTTATAGCTAATAACTTTTGGCACTTCAGAGATTATTGGCCTATTCAAGATGGTGTGCCTCAGGGAAATATCGTTACTCCTATACTATTCATGATCAGAATACCTTCAATCTTTATGCTATAAACGAAGTATTAAAATTCATTTTTTTTTTTATTATTACAACAATATAAGTACTGGAATGCATATTAAATATGTTTTTTTTTTAATTTCTTTATAAAAATTATGATTGTTCTGGACGATATATTTTAATTTTATTTTATTGTATGTAAAGATAGTTCTGCCAGATTTTATAAAATGTAGCACGTCACGACCATAAGGTCATTTGAGTACTTCCAAAGTAAATGGAATTTTACCATGTAAATGGGGTGAAAATGGAAATTTCAATTAAATTGCATGAAGAATAGTTAGTAGAAAAATTGTAGTTTAAAAAGAGTGACTGGAAAAATGAGGACTAGGAAAAATTAAGAAGATCATCTGAGGGGTAAAATCCTATTATTAAAATAGATATTGTTGGTGGTTTGATAATTCCGAAGTATGGATGCCACAGGATTGACAAATGGAATGTGGAAGTTGCCCAATGAGGAAATTGTGGTTGAAATTCTTGCCCACAATTCAGGAATGATATTAGTTTAGTAGATTGGCTTGGCCATGGACTGCCAATGTAATGGCTAGAACATTGACACTTTTAAGACGTTAATGGTTAAGACTACTAGGTCTGTTCAAAAAGTATCGCGTAAATTTAGTGTTTTTTCAAAAATTATTTATTTATTCATGAATATCTATTCTATCCCCTACAAAGTAATCCCCACCAGATATTATACACTTGTGCCAACGTCTTTCCCAATCCTCGAAGCACTTCAAAAAATCCTTTTTTGGTGATCTTGTTCAGCTCCTCCTTCGATGCCGTCTGTTCTCTCCTCAATCGTAGCGTAGCGTCGTCCTTTCATTGGGTTCTTCAGTTTCGGGGACAAGAAAAAGTCACAGGGGGCCAGATCTGGGGAATGCGGTAGCTGCGGCATTATTAGTTTGTTGTTTTTGGCCAAAAATGGCAAAAGCCAATTTTTGTTCTTCCACAAATCCGGGCGTTTCTGCCGGATTGCTTCGCGCATAACTTACAGGTAATATTCTTTATTGACCGTTCTACCCTGTGGCAAGGGCTCATGATGCACCACACCCCTGAAATACAGGAAACTGTAAGCAAAACCTTCACATTCGACCGAACTTGAAGCGCTTTTTTCGGTCCTAGCTCATGCGGCAGCTTCTATTGGGATGATTGAGCTTTGGTTTCCATGTCTTAACCATAAACTTATGATTCTTCACCAGTTATGACCCTCTGGAGCAAATTTGGGTCGCCCCGGACAGAGTCCAACAGCTCCTTAGCAATGTTAATGCGATGCTGTTTTTGATCGAAATTGAGCAAAATTTGAAAACGAGCCAAAACACGTGCATGCAAAGCAGCTGTCAAAAATTAACTGAACATTCAAAATGGCCGAACTTGTCGGCATAAGTTACAGATTCAAAATTCGCGATAGTTTTTGAACAGACCTCGTATTTTGTAAGGACATATTGTATTTTATGGTAGAAAAGTAACTATTATGATAGATCTGGCAACACTTTAGATTTTTCCTGCACATTGTTTGAACGTTAGTCCGTCCCCTCTGAGATGTGCAATATGAATTTAGGTAAAGTTGCAACGAGCCTTTTGGGTGAACATACCTTATCAAGAGCAAAAGTTGTCTGGTGTCTTAAAGCATTTTCGAAGAAGGGCCTTCAATATCTAAATCTGATGAAAATGTGACGGCTTTAGTGAAGTCAGACTGTCACTTAATATTGAAACTGATGAGCAAATCCTAGAGAAGCCCATAAAAAGAATTCTTCGTGTCAGATCGGAGATAAAGATACCTCAATGCTTCACCGTGTATTACAATCACCTTTTTATTGACCTGATCGAAAAATGTGTAACATTTTGTTTTGTTTCGCAAGATAAGAAAACACCTTAAGGATACTATTAATAACATCCAAAGGAGTGTACTGATTAAATGACGGCGATTACAGTTGATGATTTTTAGCACTAGAAAGGAAGAACTTTTAAAAAAAAATCAAATTTATGTAGAATTTTTCAATCACATTTTGAATGGAATTTTTTGTATATTCTTTTATGATCTTGAAAGAATATACCACCAGATGGCATAACCTGACAGAAGTGGACTAAAAAATATCAACTTAACTTCTTTGACAGTACAATAAAATATTAAAAAGAAATTACAAATAGTAAAATTGGATTTATATTTTCTTTAAACCTTAAATCCCCCTCCTCCTCCTCGATACCGTGTGTTAAAAGAAAACAAAGAGGAAAGGTGAGGTATACAAAAACTTGGAGGGTTTAACATTTAGAGGACACTGTTTAACAACAGACAAAAAAAAATAAAGAAAAACCAAGAACACAAAATAATGGACCAAGGAAACGAAAGAAAATCACCAGGCAGCCAAAACCGACGACAGAAGGCGGTGTGGGGGGGGGGGATTGTTGGTGAGAACTAGGTGGAGAGTCTCTTCACGACCATTTCCCAAACCTCCCGAGGTACTATAAAGAATGGACCTTGTAGCACCATAGGAGGATTGCAGCATGGCCAGGAGAGGCTCTCCACCTAGTTCTCCCCCACTTCATTGTCGATTTAGTCCACAATTTTCGATTTTTTTTTGGTGTTTTTGAATATCGGCTTTCTGAGTTTATTTTTTTTTATACCAATTTTTTTCCCCTCCAATTTTTTTTTCTCCCCACATTTCCATATTCCTTTTTCACCTGATCGACAATCTGTTCTTTTTAATTGGTATTTATTATTATATTCTCTTTTCTTTCTCTTTCTTTCGATTTCACTTGGAGAAATTGACGGTGTCTCGAACTTTTTGTGCAAAATTTCTTAAAAAATATTTAAAAAAAATTAAATTTCTGTCAAAGAAAAAAAAAACTTTCGTCTTATGTAATAAACTCAATATATTATGCATATTATAAAACTTGGAAAAAATATTAAAAAAAAAAATAATTAAAAATAAGCTTAAATAGGCCACAATTTGACAATAATGTCTACAAATTGTGGTCAGTCCGTGCATGAATACCTTAACATTTATATTTAAGCTATACCCCCTCCTCCCCTTCTACCGCCCTGACACTTCCACAATTAAAAATTACAGTATTTACTTAAAAATGAATGTATTGAAAATTTGTTATTGACATTAATAATACCAAAAAAAAGAAAAAAAACGCTGAAAAAAATTTATTTAATTTAATGCACTTATTTTTTTTATATATATATTTTTTTTTTTTTTTTTGTATGTTGACATTTCTTGGCAATTTTTCTTTCTTCTTTTTTCTTTATTCGATAAGCTCTTTTATAATTAAAAAAAGTGCATTTATTGTTAATAATATTATTGTTATTATTTCTATAATTTTTCTTTTCAATAACATTTTTTCTTATAATAAATATTTACAATAAAATATTGCAAAATGAAATTTCATAAATTATTATTACATATGAATTGTTATTATGTTTTGTTTATTCTTTATATGTTTTTAATTTTCTTGATTAGAGTTATTTTTACAAAAACTCCAAAGTATGTAAAACAAAAGTACAATTGAAGATTATTTGTTCTTGTACTTTGAGTAAAAAAAGAAAATTTATTTTTAAGAATTTTATTTTTAATTTTTAGACCGTAACAAATATTATTGGAGCCATAATAGTTAGCTGAAAATAATTGAAGTTTAATATGGTCTTTTGGGAATTTTTCCAATATGTCCTGATCCAATTTTGAGTCTCATATTTTTGTAAAATCTTTATAAAGTCTTTAGGTCATTATAATATTCTACCAGATGGATTTCCTTATCGCCACGTGGACTTTATTATCACCACCTGTGTCACTTTTGGTCCTAGAGGCAATTTTGGAAATAAAAAAATTTTACTTGGTGGTCTACTTTTTTTAAGTTAAGGACATTATAGCACTCAAACACGTGAACATCCTTTTTATCACGTGGACTTAATTTTCACCATATGGACTTTATGATCCCCACGGGGACTTCCTGATGACCACTTGGATCATTTTTCCTCCAATCCAAGAGGCAATTTTCGAAATTAAATAAATTTACTTGGTGGCCCACTTTTTTAAAAATAAGGACATAATAACATTCAAACACGTGGACCTCATTTTTACCATGTGGACTTTACAATCTCCACGTGGACTTTCTGATCACCACGTGGATCACGTTTGGTCCAATCCTAGAAGGAATTTTCGAAATTAAAAAAATTTATTTGGTGGCCCACTTTTTTTAAGTTAAGGTCATAATAACATTCAAACACGTGGACATCCGTTTCCCCACGTGGACCTAATTTTCACTATGTGGACTTTATGATCACCACGTGGATAATTTTTTTTCAATTCTAGAGGTAATTTTGCAAATCAATAAATTTACTTGGTAGCCCACTTTTTTAAAAATAAGGACATAATAACATTCAAACACGTGGACCTCATTTTCACCATATGGACTTTACAATCACCACGTGGACTTTCTGATCACCACGTGAATTTTCTTATCATCGGTCGCCCAGATTCGCGTAATCGCGAAAATTTTTAGATTATTTTTTAATTAATCTGCCTTTTCAAAGTCCTTAAAAAGCGATTGCTAATAATTTTGATTGTCATTTGTGATTAATGCACGTGTTATTCTTTCATATTTATTTCTGCTATCCATAATTTAATTTTTTTTGGTATTAGTGAATTTCTAAATGTGTCATATTTATAGAAGAGAACCATTGAACTAAAAATACAATTACCAAAAGATAAGATAAGATTATAGGAAATGGTTAATGTTACAAATAAAAATCTTATTTTGCTATTTGTAGTATCCCACAAAAAACAATGGAAGCCTATTAACCATAGCAGTGGCATAAAAAAAAACTATTGTAGAAAAATTAACAAACATAATAGGGGAGGGTAAAGAAACAATAAATTAATTTGCTCCATCTTTATTGTAGAAGCCCCAGAAGAGATCTGTGCACAATGCACAAGTATTTAAGTGTATAAAATACATTGCCGCTTTGATGAAAGCGAAAGAACCCTTTATATTACCCTCAGAGGAGGTTTGTGCCGCTACTGTAATAGGCTTTTAAATAACGGAACTATTTAGCTTTAACTGGGGTTAAAGTTAATAACTTTAACTATTTAGCTGGGCTTTACTATTTTATGACGTTAACAAAATCGGATTTTCTAATTTTAAATTCTTTTTTTTTTGTTTGAAAAAGGACAACAATATTTGTTAAAGTAACAAAATTAAAATTGATGACCATAAAAATTTGAAATATAGTTTTTTTTGTATTATTAATATTTTTATAGTATTTTCTATTTTATATAGTAAATATGATCCTTTTTTCTTTTTTGATTTGTTTTCATAATCAAGAAGTTGCGCACACGAATAAATAGATGGCGTTGAATGACTTTCATGAATTTATGAAATCCATTAAGCGCCATCTATTAATTCGTGTGCAGTGAGCACGTGTTGATTGGAAATTTAGAAAAACAGTTTTCTAGCTAATAAATTGTGGATTTAAAAAAAAAATACAAGTAAAAAAAGTCCATTTTAAAATGATTTCTTCAGCATTTTATGTATATTAATCCTCAACAACGCCTACGATTTTGATATTGATAATTTTCGAATAAAATATTGTACACCTTTTGCCAATAATAATCAATCAAAGAAATTTTGAAACTGTCACCGACACTTGAGCAGGTAAAATAAATTCATTTTCCATTATTCGTTTTGATTTAAATACAAATTTATTTATATATTCATAAAGTTACTGAACATTCGAATCTGTTATTTTCTATTATTTACCATAAGATAAGCTACCCCAGATACGGCACTAAAAGAAACAGATTATAAATTTTTTATATTGAGCATTTTCTTTATTTTCTTAAAGAAACTTATATGAGTGCAATTTTATTAAATTGGAATAAATAAAAAAAAAATTGAATAAAAATAAGTTTAGAAAAAACTTGAACTCGGTTGAATTTTCAAGAAAACAGCCAAATTTTACGTGAAAATTCCGTTTTGTTGAAATTTACACTCGATAATGTGTAAAAAAAAAATATTAATAAAATTTGAAAGTTAATATTTGGGATTTAGTAAATTATCTTGGATTGTCTGTGTTAGAGAAAAAATTTTACAAATAGAACAATTTTACAATAAAATTTAAAAAAAAAATGATTTGATAAAAATTAAAATAATTTGTTGACATTTTTTTTTATATAAAAAATTTACTTAAAAATCCCTTATATGGTCTTATTTATCAATTTCTTATTTAAAAACGTTTCTTCCAAAAATGCACACACGAAAAAGTTATAAATTCAAATGCTTTTCAAATGTGAAAATTATTTCAAAATATCGAAATTCTAAATATATTTAAAACATCAAAAATATTTTGAGAAAAGGCAAAATTTAAATATTTTAAAATTAAGAAATTATTTTCAAACAGTAGAAAGTCAAACACTTTTCAAAATGTCAAAATTCAAACGTTTTTTTTAAATGTCAAAATCCAAAAAATTTCAAAATGTCAAAATTCAAACTTTCTCAAAATGTAAAAATTCAAGCTTTTTCGAAAATGCTTGAAAAACCGCACTTTGCTTAAATGTCAAAATTCAAACACTTCTAAATATGCAAAATCCAAACATTTTTTAGAATTATAAAAATAAGTTTTCAAAATGTTTCTTAACATTTTTTAGAATTATAAAAATAAGTTTTCAAAATGTGTATAAAATGCACACACAAAAAAATTATAAATTCAAAGCCGCATCCAAATCCTTTTCAAATGTGAAAATTATTTCAAAATATCGAAATCAAATATATTTAAAACGTCAAAAATATTTTGAAAAACGTCAAAATTCAAATATTTTTAAAATGTCAAAATCCAAACGTTTTTTTTCAAATATCATAAAAACAAACGTGTTTTTAATTGTCAAAATTCACACTTTGTTTAAATGTGAAAATTCAAACACTTCTAAAATTGCATAATATAAACGTTTTTTTTATACGTGAAAATGCAAAATTTTTCAAAATATCCATATTCAAACTTTCTCAAAATGTCAAAATTCAAACTGTTTTTTTTAATGTCAAAATTCAAACGTTTTTTTTTAAATGTCAAAATCCAAATATTTTCAAAATGTCCAAATCCAAAAATTTTCCAAATGTCAAAATTCAAACTTTCTCAAAATGTCAAAATTCAAGCCTTTTTGAAAATGTCATATCCAAACGTTTTAAAAAGTCAAAAATCGCATTTTGCTTAAATGTCAAATTTCAACCACTTCCAAAATTGCAAAATTCAAACATTTTTTAAAATTATAACAATAAGTTTTCAAAACGTTTTTTAAAAAAAATGTACACACGAAAAAATTATAAATTTGAAAATTGAAATATATTTGATACGTCAAAAATATTTTGAAAAACATCAAAATTCAAATATTTTTAAAATGACAAAATTATTTTCAACTTTCGAAATTCAAACATTTCGAAAATGTCAAAATTCAAACACTTCAAAAATTGCAAAATTCAAAATTTTTTTAAAATTATAACAATAAGTTTTCAAAACGTTTTTTAAAAAAAATGTACACACGAAAAAATTATAAATTCGAAAATTCAAATATATTTGAAACGTCAAACATATTTTGAGAAATGTCGAAATTCAAATATTTTTAAAATAACAAAATTATTTACAAACCGTCCAAATTCAATCGTTTTTTTTTAAATGTCAAAATTCAAACGTTTTTTTTTTAAATGTCAAAATCCAAATATTTTCAAAATATCCAAATCCAAAAATTTTCAAAATGTCAAAATTCAAACTTTCTCAAAATGTCAAAATTCAAGCCTTTTTGAAAATGTCATATCCAAACGTTTTTAAAAGTCAAAAATCGCATTTTGCTTAAATGTCAAATTTCAACCACTTCCAAAATTGCAAAATTCAAACATTTTTTAAAATTATAACAATAAGTTTTCAAAACGTTTTTTTTTAAAAATGTGCACACGAAAAAATTATAAATTCGAAAATTAAAATATATTTAAAACGTCAAAAATATTTTGAAAACCGTCAAAAATTAAATATTTTTAAAATTAAGAAATTATTTGCAACCGTCGAAAGTCAAGCATTTCGAAAATGTCAAAATTCAAACACTTAAAAAATTGCAAAATTCAAAATTTTTTCAAAATTATAACAATAAGTTTTCAAAACGTTTTTTAAAAAAAATGTACACACGAAAAAATTATAAATTCGAAAATTCAAATATATTTGAAACGTCAAAAGTATTTTGTGAAATGTCAAAACTCAAATATTTTTAAAATTAAGAAATTATTTGCAACCGTCGAAAGTCAAGCATTTCGAAAATGTCAAAATTCAAACACTTCCAAAATTGCAAAATTATAACAATAAGTTTTCAAAACGTTTTTTAAAAAAAATGTACACACGAAAAAATTATAAATTTGAAAATTGAAATATATTTAAAACGTCTCAAATATTTTGAGAAATGTCGAAATTCAAATATTTTTAAAATGACAAAATTATTTTCCTACTGTCGAAATTCAAACATTTCGAAAATGTCAAAATTCAAACACTTCCAAAATTCCAAAATTCAAAATTTTTTTAAAATTATAACAATAAGTTTTCAAAGCGTTTCTTTAAAAAATGTACACACGAAAAAATTATAAATTTGAAAATTGAAATATATTTGATACGTCAAAAATATTTTGAAAAATGTCGAAATTCAAATATTTTTAAAATGACAAAATTATTTTCAAACCGTCCAAATTCAATCGTTTTTTTAAATGCCAAAATTCAAACTTTTTTTAAATGTCAAAATCCAAACGTTTTCTTTTAAATGTCAAAATCCAAATGTTTTTTTTAAATGCCAAAATTCAAACGTTTTTTTAAATGTCAAAATCCAAACGTTTTCTTTTAAATGTCAAAATCCAAACGTTTTTTTCAAATGTCATAAAAACAAACGTTTTTTTTTAAATGTCATAAAAACAAACGTTTTTTTTTAAATGTCAAAAATCACATTTTGTTTAAATTCAAACTTTTGCGGAAAATTTTTTTGAATTTTTCGAAGTGTAACTTTTTTTGGCCGTTCGGTGAGCGGGGAGGTGGGTCAGTGTTACCAAAAATGAGCATTATAAAATTTTCTGATTTTCCTTAGTCTTTAAAATTTCTTATAGAAATTATTTGAACCATATCTCTTTTGGCAAAAAAAAAAAATATTAACAAATATCTTCCTGATAATCATGGATCAGTTAGCAATTTTTCGATGATAAATCGATCAGCCAATAAATCAATACTCGTAGCCTTTGCTTCCATTTATCATGCATGCAATTATTTCTGAATAATAAAAAAACCGTCAATAATTTGTCCATTTATTATGCAATTATCGTTAGTTTTCTTTAAAAAAATTGTTATTTTAATTCAGTTTTTTGTTTCTTAATATCAATTTTGATCAAATATTATCTAAATTCTGTTCCATATTATTAATAAATAATATTTTCCTTATTTCTACTACCTGATTAAGATTTAATTTAGTAAATTCGAAAGTTGATTATTTCCGCATGGTTGTTTTTTTTTTTTTTTTTGTTGGAATTTTTACTTACCTTATACAATATTTATTGATATAGAAACTTATCGAATAGATAATCAATACTTTTTTTAAGGATGGATGGACTGTTTTCTAACAAAAAAGATATTATGCTATCAATTTTCCACTTAAAGAGTAAACATTTCGTAAAAATTATAATTCATCAATCATCATGAATTTGTTCATTATCATTACGATTTTTATTATATGTATTTTAACTTTTTTAATAAATTGTGAAATTTTATATAAAAATATTATAAGAGAACTTGGTTAAAAAATTGCTAAAAATTAATTTGGTAAATTTTCAGATCATTTCTCTAGTAGCCATTATAAATTTATCTATTTTGGTTTATAATTATCATGTGCATATATTATCGATTTAACTCTACAAAAAAAAAAGAAACCTATTGATTTTAAAAGAAATTATTTAAAAAAAAAAACCAAACCATCCGATGCAGTGATTAATATTATTTTATAAGAAATTATATTGAAAGTATAATTTTATTTAAATTTTGATAATAAAAAATGAAGTTCAATGACTAATCAGAGAAAAGCTTCTTATATTGAAAAGCTTCCTTTTAATCTTTTTAATTAAATATATCTTAATGTGAAAAATATTATTATAATTAAATATTTTTTCTTTATAAAGGACTAATAACTATTAACATATTTATATATTATTTTTTATTATATTGTATAAACAATACATTTTGAGTATTCTTTTTTTTCCTTCTATAGTCAAAAAACACTCTATATTTTATATATTATTTTTTAAATATGAAATTATTTATTATTTATCGTTTATTTTCTAATAATTTTTAATATATTCATTTATTCAATATTTAGTTTAAATGGTTAAGATAAAAAAATCACGAAATATTATATACATACAATTATATATTTTTACAAAAGCGGATGAAACTTTAAGATAAAAAAAAGCATTTTTATTTGGCATAAAAATGTAAGATTTTATTAAAAAAAAAAATTGCACTAAAAAAACAAATTATATAAAATCGAATCTAAAAGAAAGTAGAAATCAGTCAGGAAAGTAATTATTTATGGGGAAAATTCCAAAAAAAAAAAAAAAAAACAACTTTATTTTTAATCGGGTTTGGTAGGTTTTCGATAACAAAATTTGAATATTGAAAATTGTTTTTAAAATTATATTTTTTTTTTGCAATCTAAATAAATTATAGTTCTTTTTTTTAATAAATATAATTTTTTTGAGGTTCAATTTTGCATAAATTTAAAAAATATTAAAATTAAGATAAATATCGAAAATTTCCTTTGAATGATTATAAAATATTTGCGTAGTTTTCCTATAATTCCTAATATAACATCATAAAAGCTTAAAAATTTCAACAATAAAAAAAAAAAGCAATGCATTAAAAAATCACAAACTATTAAAATAGAAAAATGTGAAATTTCGTAAAAATTTAAAAATACTCATTTTTTCTTCCCATGTTATTTTGCTCTTTGTTCAGTTGTTATATTTTGCCAAGAGATGTCGATATAAGCCACTTGTGAATACGTCAAACTTATTTTCTACAATTTCGCTAACTTTTTCAACAGAAAAAATACTATTTACAAAAAACACCTTTGAAAAACGTAAATAATATTGTAGTAAAATTTAAAAAGATTCCTTTTTTCTTCCTACGTCATTTTTAATCTTTGTCAAGTTGTTCTTTTTTGCCAAGAGATGTCACTATTTAATGACTGAGTAAGACAATATTATTGTTAGAGTATTTATTTCAGTAGTGACAGTTACCTCTAAAGTCCTTATTATCCTTTAAATAATTTGTTTAGCTAAATATTAACCTAAAAAAATATATTTTAAATATTACTGATTTTTATTTACTACAATTTAAATATTTTTCTCAGTAAAAGAAATCGCAAAAGAAAAATCTTCAAAATATTGAAATTTTCGATATTTTTGTACTGGAAACCAATAGAAATATTTAAAACGAGTCAGTTCTTCTTCCTTACACGTATGTTATTTTGGCACTTTCTCAAGTTGTTAGTTTTCGCCAAGAGATGTCAATATGAGCCACTTAGTAAAAAATCGTAAATAATATTTTTTCAGCATTTCAAAAATTATTGGCTTTTAAAAAATAATAATTGTAATAACAATAATAAAATGGGTTAAAAAATTCATACAATTTTTCATGCTCTTTAGAGCTTTTTTGCTGTATTAGATTGAAAAGACCTTTTTGCCTTAAAATTCTCAATTAATAATAAAAAAAAAATCTTTAGAATCTTTTAAATTTTTAACAAAGGAAAATTTTTTTGGTTGTTTTTTTTTCTGCGGTTTTTTGAAAGTTAAAAGCTTTTTAAACTTATTTTTTCTGAAAGCTCTAATTTTCATGATTTTTTCAAAGTTTTTTATTCTTACAATCGAAATGAAGTTTGATAATTTTGAGTTTTTTTTTTTAAATATTTAATTTGAACTAAAAAAATGTAATTTTTTTTAACCGAAATTTTATAATTTATTTAAACCCAATTAACAATTTTTTTTTTAGAATCAAATCCTAATTGTAAGATATAAAAAATATTTTATAGAAAATTATTGTAAATAATTATTGAGCTAATTTTTAAAAAAAATTAGCAATTGTTTTTATTTTTATTCTTCCATGTTTGCTGCAACAATTTGAAATTGGAGCCAATTCTTATCTGATCAAACGGCTCGAAAGGAAAGTAGATAAATTGCAATTTAACCAAAAGTACTATAATTTAACTGTAAATTAATTTAATTGATTAATTCCGTTACATTGTCGTGTGGGATATTCAATTTAAAGTGGACAAATTTTTTATTATCAGAAACACTTCCACTTAGGTATGATACCTGCAACAGTTATCAATATAATGAAGTATGTTTAGAGAAAGTCAAAAAAAAAAAAATACTAAATTGAATATGGTAAAAAACAATAACTAAAACACACAAAAAAAATTCTTTACTGATAAGATTAAATGTTTAATATTGAAAATGAAACTATTACATATTACTCACCTTGTTTTAATTGATTGACTATTGATCTTTTTTGATATCAATTTCCTTAATTTTTAGATTAAAAAAACTGTGCTGGTAATTGGTATTTTTACAGTGTATGCCATTTTTAGTGTACACAGTGGCTTTTCGAAAAATCTAGACAAAATCCTAATAACTTTTGCGCAAATTAAAAAAATAATCAAAAAACTTTTTTTATTAAACTTTTCTTTTGTTTCAAAACATTTTTTTTAAAAAGACTTTCATTTTGTCTATGTTACTTGCGTTATTTTGTTCTTTGTTCCAAGAGAGGCGCTATTCAATAATTGTTAGAGTACTAATTTAAGGTAAATTATTTTGACAATTATCACTAAATTTACTTTAACTAATTTCTTTTTCAATTAAATATTTATTTAAAAAAAAAATATATTTTAAATTTTGCCTTTTAAAAAGATTTTTTTTATACCATAAAAATCAGTAATTTTAAATGCGTGACATTTTTTTTTCTACAAATTAGATAATTTTCTTAGCAAAAAAAATTGCAAAAGAAAGAAAATCTTCAGAATTGTAAAAATTTGGACATTTTTAAAATAGGAACAATAGAAAAATTTAAGAACTCCTTTTTTCTTCCCATGTTATTTTTGCACTTTGTCATATTGTTATATTTTGCTAAGAAATATCGAAAGAAGCCACTTGTAAATGCGTGAAATTTATTTCCTGCAATTTCGATAATTTTTTCAACAACAAAAATTTTGTAAAAAATAAACTAAAAATTTAAAATTTTTAAAATTTTCAACTTAAAAAACATAATAGAAAATTTTAAAAATACTCATTTTTTCTTCCCATGTTATTTTGATCTTTGTCCAGTTGTTATATTTTGCTAAGAGATATCGATATAAGCCACTTGTTAATGCGTCAAATTTATTTTCTACAATTTAGATAATTTTTTCTATAAGAAAAAACCAAAAAAAAATACCAAAAATGTAAAATCTCTTTAAATTTTCAACTTAAAAAACAAAATAGAAAAGTTTAAGGACTCCTTTTTTCTTCCCATGTTATTTTTACTCTTTGTCAAGTTGCTATATTTTCCAAGAGATGTCAATATCAGCCACATGGCAATTTCGTTAATTTTTTCAACAACAAAAAATATTTTAAAAAAAAAACTTCCAAAAATTTTAAAATACTCATTTTTTTTTCCCATATTCTTTTGCTCTTTGCGCAGTTCTTATATTTTCCTACGAGATGTTGATATCAGCCGCTTGTTGATACGTCAAACTTATTTTCTACAATTTAGATAATTTTTTCAACGAAAAAAAAATATTTTTAAAAAAAAACCTTCTAAAACGTAAAACTTCTTAAAATTTAAAAAAAATTAAACATTAGAAAAATTTAAAATTACTCATTTTTTCCAACAACAAGTCATGTTGTTATTTTTTGCAAGAGATGTCGCTATTTAATGACTGAGTAAGACAATATTATTGTTGAAATATTTAATTTGATAATGACAGTTTCCCTTAAAATCCTTACGTTAGTAATTCCTTTAAGTAATTTTAAACCTAAATATTGTATTAACCTAAAAAAATTATATTTTAAATATTACTGTTTAAAAACAGACAATAATTCTAATATTATTTGAAATTTATTTTCTACAATTTAAATATGTTTCTCAGTAAAAGAAATTACAAAAGAAAAAATCTTCAAAATAGTGAAATTTTCAACTTTTTTTTACTATATAGAAAACAATAGAAAATTTTAAAAAGAATCATTTCTTCTACGTCATTGTCAAGTTTTTCCATTTTCCAACAGATGTCGATATCAGCCATTTGGTAATACGTCAAACTTATTTTCTGCAATTTAGATAATATTTCAAATATTCCAAAAAATGAAATTTCTAAAATTTTCATAATTAAAAACTATAGAATTAAAATTAAATGAGAATTTGCTCTTTGTTAAGTTGTTATATTTTCCAAGAGATGTCGCTATTCAATAATTATTGGACTACTTATTAACTGTAAATTTACTTTGATGATGACAGTATGTTTCCAAAAAAGGCATTTAAGCCGGAAACTATTATGAACATATGATTAAAAGCTTGTTTAGGACTTTAACCATAATTATATTTAGGCTTTTAAAGTTTTCTATGTATTATTAGAGGGATCTGGGCACCAACTTTTCAGTATATGTGTATATACATTTATACAAAAAAATTTATATAATTTTTTATATTTTCAGTTTTCCGTTCATTTCGACGATTCACTTACGACTACATTTGAATATCCATCGGAAACTTATTTAGTTGAGAACACAGCATCTGATATTACAGAGAATATTGAAAGAATTGAAATAGACAATACTGAATGTATACCAATAACAAATACAACAAGGAGCCAAGGCCAAAAATTACTAGGAAGCATGACTTTGGGTAAATATGCATGATTTTTTTAAAAATATTTTTTGATTTTCTTTTTTTTTTCCACAAATTTTATTGTATATTAATTTTTGTAATATTTGCTTAAGTGCTTCAATTATTGTTAGCGTATTATTTAAAAATGCTTTCTTAATTAAAAATTTTTTTTTTAACCGCATGCAAACATGGTTTTTTTTATGTTGCTTTCATGTTAATATTTTTTATCTGATATTTTTGCTCTTAAAATAATTTTCGATTAACAATAATTATTCCCATTTTTCCATAATCTTTTATGGCTAGTCACAGCTTTCTTATAAACTCTCGTAATGATAATATTCATACATAAACAGTGTTCCCAAAAAATAACCGAACTTATTTTTAAATCATACAACATGCAGCGCCATCTATTAAAAATTTACAGCATTGAAAAGATACATTCATCTTCTTTCAAACGCATCTAAATTCATGTAAATCGGATGACAGCCATTTCAATAAAAGAAAAAGTGTGCCAATAGATGGCGCTGCATGTTGTATGATTTAAATACAATATAAAGTTCGGTTATTTATGGGACCCATTTTTTGGGTATGTCTGTGGGAGGGTAGTTAAATTCTGTATAAAATTAACGGGATTGCATTATTATCTTCTTTTTAATAATTCTTATATATATTTTCAATAAATAATTTGTAAAAAAAAAAATTTCAAAATAAAAAAATTAATTCATATTTATTATGGTTCAATTTTGATTCAAACTAAAGAGAATCATATAAAATTATGCGAAAACCGATAAATGGTAAAATTGTATAAATATAAAAAATTATGTTAATTAAGAAAAAAAGATCATTACTAACGCACCAACAAGACCAAAATGTGACAAAATTCAATTACGATAGTTTTTTTTTTGCTTCTAATTTACTATAAAAATAAAAAGATAGAATATATGATTTTATAGTAAATATATATATTTTTTTAAATAATAAATAATACAATTTTACCACAATAAAACCTACAAATACATTTAAAAACAGATGATAATGAGATAATGACATGATCAAATTTTGAATTATTTGACGAACTTTTTTTTTATAAAAATCATTGTACCATAAATATATAAAATTATGGATTATACAAATTAGTTATAATAATAGATAAAATTATATATTGTATATATAATATTATTGTAAAAAGAAAAATTTAAATAAAATAATTAAAAAAAACAATTGGATGACATGTGAACATTGGGCGTTTATCGCTTCAATAACATCGAACGCCATATTTTTATGCTGATCCTAGTAGACTGCGCCACCTATCAATGTTATAAATTTTTTTATAGTATATATTTTTGCTTATTATGGCTACTCAGTCCAATGAAATTATAGTTTTTATACATTATTATCTGCGTCGCTCATTTTGGTGTTTTTGTTTTTTGGAGTCTACCTTTTAATTTTTACTTTAATCCTCTTTTATGGTGATTTTTCTTCTCGTTTTTTTTTTGAGTCTACTATAATGATTATAACCTAGTAACAGATGAAATTGTTTGATTTTAATAACTGATGACAATTTTACGAAAGTAAGTTAAAAATGATGTGTACAAAAACCTAAAATAAGTGCTATAATCGACCATATCAAACCTAGAATGAATATTTTTTCTCCTTTTTTTTTTGAATGGTAACACATTATAAAAATCATGAATAATTTTTTGATTTTGCTTTAATTTTTATCCGCTCGCACATAATATATTGTGAAAAAAAAATTCTTTCTGTCAATGCTTTTCTACTTAAAATTAAAAAGCTCCGAGAAAATTGCATGAATGTTTTTGAACATTTTCGTTATGGTTTTAATAACATTGACCTAATATTTGAGGGAATGAAATTGTTTTTAGCATTATTGATGGTCTGAAATCAAAAAGTCAGCTGACTTTTGCGACCTTCTTGATGGCCCTCAACCTAGATTAAAAATCTATTCTATGTTTCTAATTGTTTTTTGTTTTACTCTACATCATATCGAGAGTTTTGATGCAAAAAGTCACGTGAATGGCTGGCTGAGTTTTTTTATTTTTTTTATTCTTTTTTCCCCCTAAAACCATTTAGAGGAAATTTTAACCTGAAAAAATTTCAATGATTCTAATTTTTTTTTATAAAAATCAGCCATTTTTTAATGCGTCAAATTTGAATTATTTTCTACAATTTCAAAAAAATTTGGTAAAATCAAAAATTTTTAAAAAACCAAAGTTTTCAAAATAAAAAAACAATAAAAAAATTCAACGAGACTAATTTTGTCTACCTACGTTATTGTGTTATTTTTCAAGTTGTTGTATTTTCCACAAGATGTCGCCATCAGTCAATTTTGAATACGTTAAATTTATTTTCTACAATTTAGAATATTTTTACAATAAAAAAAAAGATTAGAAACGGAAAAATATCTAAAATAAAATACAATAAAAACAATTTGTAAGTGACTAATTTTTTTTCTACTTGTGTAATTTTTATCTTTATCAAGATTGTTGCATTTTCCATGAGATGTCGCTATTCAATAGTTGTTGGAGAACGTAACTGAAATTTTGTTTCTTTACAATGACAATTTGTTTTTATTAGCTAAATTTTAACTTTAAAAAATATATTTAACATTATTATCTTATATTTTATATTATAATTAAACAATTTCCAATTTTGTTTTTATACAAAATGAGTCACTTTTGAATTTTGCAACAAAAAAATTAGAAAAGTCAAAATTTGCAAAATATTTTAATATCGGACTAGCTTTATTATTTTTTTTTTGATTAATTTTTCGCAGAAATTTGAATATATTGTAAATAAAATTGTGGAGAGTACATTGGATGCCAAAAATCTTACAATACTAAAATATCGAATGACTCTTAAAATTGGTATTATGGTTGTCGAAAAAATTGATTATGACATATTAAGAAATTCTCCATAATTTGATCATTGGCATTTTTGGAATATTGTTTAGTACTGAACAAGTAATAAAAGGAAAAATATTCAAAAATGTTTAGAAAAATATTTTGCAGCTACTTCTGTATTTTCATGCACGTTTTATCGATTGCTATTGATTTAGTAAATATAAATATATAATAAATTTTCATATTAAATACCATATACTCAATAAATATTATAGAAATTCAAAAGAGTCCTAGATAAATAAATACTTACTCACTCACTCCATATCAATAACAGGAAAGTCATGTTAAATTAATTTGATATTATATTAAATGTCACTCAGTTATAATAATTCAATTTGCACTTCAGAGAGTAGTAAAATTAAGTAAAATATACTTAAAATTCAGATTTCAATAAAAAAAATGATTTTATTATTTATACCTGATTTTTGCTATATATGCATTTAGTATAACATCGTTTAAATAGAGGGCCATAAGACTATGTGTATTTGCTGGACTGGATTATATTGCAGTACTTTTTGAAACAAAAGTAAAGAAACAAAAATCCTCTCCTCAAAATCCATAAAAAACTACGTCTGGCAATAAAACAAACAACTATACGAGGTCTGTTCAAAAAGTATCGCGAATTTTTAATTTTCGCTGGTTACGTATATTCGATTTTCGATTTTTTTTATGGCGTTATGTTGGTACTCACGAGTTCGGCCATTTTGAATGTTCAGTTAATTTTTCGTCTTCGATTTTTGCCCATTTTCGACCAAAAACAGCATCGTATTATCATTGCTAAGGAGCTGTTGGACTCTGTCCGCGAAGACCCAAATTTGCTCCAGAGGGTCCTAACTGGTAACGAATCATTTTATTTATGTTCATGACGTGGAAACCAAATCTCAATCATCCCAAAGGAAGTTGCCGCACGAGCCAAGACTGAAAAAATGTGAAGGTTTTGCTTACAGTTTTCTTCGATTGCAGGGGTGTGGTGCATCATGAGTTCTTGCCACAGGGTGGAACGGTCAATAAGGAATATTACCTACAATTTATGCGCAAGTTGCGTGAAGCAATCCGCCATAAACGCCTGGATTTGTGGAAGAACAAAAATTGGCTTTTGCATCATGATAACGCCCCTGCTCACGCATCGTTGTTTGTGCGCGAATTTTTGGCCAAAAACAACACACTAATAATGCCGCAGCCACCATATTCCTCAGATCTAGCCCCTTGTGAAGCAATCCGCCAGAAACGCCTGGATTTGTGGAAGAACAAAAATTAGCTTTAGCATCATGATAACGCCCCTGCTCACGCATCGTTGTTTGTGCGCGAATTTTTGGCCAAAAACAACACACTAATAATGCCGCAGCCACCGTATTCCTCAGATCTAGCCCCTTGTGACTTTTTCTTGTTCCCGAAACAGATTCTTTGATCCATTTTTTGGAATGAGCAAAAATCGAAGGCGAGCCAAAACACGTGCAAGCAAAGCAGCTGTCAGAAATTAACTGAACATTCAAAATGGCCGAACTCGTCGGCATAAGTGCGAGACATGAGTACCAACAGAACGCCACAAAAATATCGACGCCAGAAACGTCCGGATTTGTAGAAGAACAAAAATTGCCTTTTGCATCATGATAACGCCCCTGCTCACGCATCGTTGCTTGTGCGCGAATTTTTGGCCAAAAACAATACACTAATAATGCCGCAACCACCGTATTTCCCAAATCTGGCCCCCTGTGACTTTTTCTTGTTCCCGGAACTGAAGAGCCCCATGAAAGGACGACGCTACGCTATGATTGAGGAGATAAAGACGGCATTAAAGGAGGAGCTGAACAAGATCACAAAAAATTATTTTTTGAAGTCCTTCGAGGATTGGAAAAAACGTTAGCGCAAGTGTATAATATCTGGTGGGGATTACTTTGAAGGGGACAAAATAGATATTCATGAATAAATAAATAATATTTGAAAAAACACAAAATTCGCGATACTTTTTGAACAGACCTCGTATACACAAATTTATCAAAATAATGATCGTTCTGTCTCTGTCACTGCCATATCATAAAAAGAGATGTATATATTTTTAAATTAAAAAAATTACGAAAACTATCCTCAGATTCCTTAAGAGAAATATATTTGAAAAGTCCCAGATTGAATTCCCTTATTGCTGTTAGCTGTTTATGTAGATGAAAATCATACTAAAATTCATTCTTATTCATAAATTATTAAAAAAAGATTTAAAAAAAAAAACCATCAACAACGAAAATAACATTAACAATAATTTTTAAAAATTCTTTCACAATCTGCTACTCTTCTTTAAAAAAAAAGAAAAAAGAAATCGTTGTATTTAAATCTTCCTCGTTCCTTCCAGGAAAATTTTACCAAGATATCGTTGGCTTTTGTGAAACGAAATACTTTCTTGGCAAAAAACAATCTAAGAAGCCTCCTGCAAAGTTTGCCCGATCATTTCGAAGAATCTTTGAATTAGTCAGGTTAGGCAATATTGCAGTAAAAAAAACAAACAAAAATAATGAAAAAATGATATGAAAATAAAGAAAAAAAATTTTTTATTTAATACAATTTTTGAATTTTATTTTTCCTATTAGCGCTAATGCTAGGCCTCTACAGAGTTAGTATCTGTTTAATATAAAGTTTAAAAATAAAACTAAATTAAGTATTATTTTTAAAAAAATATTTTTAAATAGTAATCATAAAATTTGATTTAGCAATAATCAAAATTAATAAACCCTTAAATAGTAAGCACACCAGCTAGTTGGTTGACTTTTTTCATTTCATCATAGAGCTTTAGAAAATAAGTTAAGTAAGTTAATAATATTAGAGCTTTAGAAAGTTCTTTTGGAATTTTTCCTTTCATTTAGTTATTTTTTTAAATATTGAGAAACATTCTTTTCCCCTCTTTTCTTATTATTAATAATTATTTTTTTAAATATTTTATTAGGGGAAAATAAGTAGTATAGAGAAAAAAATATTCCCATTAGAATAGTAAATTTTGTAGTTATATGAGTACAAAAAAGAAAAAACAATATTTCTATACTTTTAACCATTTATAAAGTAAAGAGTAGATAGAATTAAATAATAGGATAAAAATTCGATAGAATAAGATAAAAAAATATTTAAAAACCAACAAATGAAATTGGGAGAAAAAAAATGAAAAAATTTTGGAAAAATTAAGTATTTGGAAAAATAGTTAAAAGTATTATTTTCAGATTGCCAAGATGGTCAAAAACCTATCAAGTTACCCCCGCCTCTTCCGTTAACAAAACCTAGAGTTATAAAATCATCATCTGGTCGTCGATTTGTTGCCATGAATTCAACGATGATAGCATCAAACAATTTTAGACCAACAACAACCGATGCAATAATGCCAACTGCATCGGCTGCTGCAGCGATTATGGTCAACTCTAACATCACTATTACAACTGCTAACACTACCAATACTGTTATATCTACAACAAATAATAATACAAATAAATTGGCCCGACAAACGGCTATAGTATCAAATATACAAAATTTACCAAATCCAAATAGTAATAGTACAACCAATAATAATCCTAATAGCTCAACAACTAGTAACAATCTAATTCTAAGACCACCAAAACGTTTAAAATCATCACCGCCGTTAGTTGTATTTCCATCATTGCCTGTAGGTACCGAATCGATGGTCTAAACATTCAAAAAAAAAAAAAAAAAATTACTTTTTTAAAAAAATTATTATTAATCATACAAAATATCCCCATCATTCCTCATTATATCTCCAATCGTTGTAGACGAAGGCAGTCTGATAAATCGGTGATAAATGAAACAAAGACTTTATTTATTCGACAAAAATTGATTTTTTTTTTTTAGCTCAATGTATTTCGTCCAACAATATTCCAGCTTCTTTATACCATCCGCAAATTGTGAAACTTTTCAAAATAGTTCTCAGTTTCGACTATAACTTCAGAATTGGACGCCAATTTCTTTCCACCAACACTCACAAGGCAACAAAATTTAAATATAATGCTCCTGTTATTTTTCGCCTTTTTTCGTGTCATTTTCTCCTTTTTTTGTCCTGTTATTTTTGTCCTTTTTTCATTAGTATTATGCCAAATACTCCATTGAAGTTGTTATACGAACACGTTTTTTTATCAGGTATAGTGAGATCTTTTCATATGCAAAATTGCATTTAAGATGTTTCCTATACTTTTTTTTTTAAACATGTTTACCTCATGCATTTTCATTCGACAGTCTTTTAATAGATTTTATTAATCATTTTTTTTTTGGTACTGACCTATATAAATTAAACTAGAATTTATAAAATTTTGTATGGCATCTTTTTAAGAATATCATTTTACTGATAAAAAGAATATCGTTTTGCTGATATCAACTATATTTCTTGCATTTATCACTGACTTATCAGACTGCCGTCATAGTTCCATTTTTTTTTGTTATATTAACATTAGAAAAACTTATATTATTATTATTATTATTATTTATAGTTATTTTACAGTTCATTTTTTTTTTTTTTTTAATTATATTTTCACCAAAAGTTGGAAAAATGTTTTTTGTCTCATTGAAAAAGGCATACACACCCTTTCGATGAGAAAGTATTGAAAAATTCACTATTAAAAATTAAAAAATAGACACTGCTGATTAAAAATAAATTTATTTTGTACTGGAAAAAATGGGCTTAACAATAGTTGCAATTGATTGGTTTCAAAGTATTTTAACAGTGAATTGAATATAGACTGAGTATATGAACGATATCATATTCTACGAAAGTATTAAGGATCCTATAGTCGGTATGCTACCAATTACCCTAAGTAGATTTAATAGAAATGGAACCCACAAGTCCTGTCAACACCCCCCCCCCCCCTTACCTATTTAATAAAATCATGAAACGTAAATTAAACAAACTTACCAATTATTATCAACGTAAATACCATCTTCAGGAAAAAATGGTTTGAAATGACATAACTCAAGAATTTAAGTTCAAGAATTTAAAAAAAGTTCAAAAGAAAAAAACACTAATCGACATACTAAAAATAAATAGTAATTTTTATACGATAACATTGGTGAAAAAGAAATAATAAAAACAAATGTAATGAAATGAAAACGATTAATTTATAATCACACCGCAGGTGATAAAGGGAAGAGCAGAAACTTTTAAAGTGAATATTACGGATTAAGAATAAAACTAATAATCTGGTAAAAATTATACAAAAAATATTCATTATTCTTAATCTCATATCATTCCATTCATGATTTTAGAAGTGAAAAAACAATTAAATGAAAATCAAATTTTTTTTTATATTTCTATGGTAATTGGTTTTACATACTATATTTTATAAATCACAATCATCCCCTAAAATTGTATTATTGTACATATTTTCTTTGCATGAACAAAAAAAAAATCTGACTGGAAATTAGTATTGGCACAAGTTGACATTTTTCTGAAAAATGTGTTTTTGGTCATGTGTTAGTTAGCAAACATTTTCTGTGCATGTGTTTATGTTTGACATTGCCACACACCCTCACTTTTCAACGAGAACAATTTGTATTAATTTTTTCTCTTCTGTAATTTAAAACTCGTCTAACGAGAGGTATTTATTATAAAAATAAACCATACAAATTTTGATATATTTAATTTCAATTGATACCAAATCATATCAAAAAAATAACCAAAATGATGTTAGGAATTAATTAAATGAAGTTAGGATGGACATTGTTTTTATTTGATTAGAAATGAGGTTAGGATGAAAATTATACCACGAAAAAGCATGTTATTAGGAAGAAATTTGTACGAAAAGAATGTTGATTTATGACGAAAATAGTACAAAAAAAAAATATATTATACCAAAAAGATGAGGTATTACACTAAACGTCTTATTGCAAGAACAAAAACAAAGGTTGCCATAAAAATTATACCAAAAAAATAAGTATTGTTCTGATCAAATTTATACCAAAAATATATGCAACATAAAAAATTATTTAAAAACGTGCTATTTGGAAGTGTATAATACTTAAAATATTGTTTTTTATACCAAAAAGTGTGATTGAGATTTATACCAATAAAAAAATAAAGACCGTTTAATAAGGATTATATGGAAAAAAGCATTTGCTAAGGAAGAAAATTATATCAAAAAAATCATGGTTTGCGATGAAAACGGTAGAAAAAAAAATTATACCAAAAAGATGCGGTTACACTTAATATCATTTTACAAAAACAAAGGATACCATAAATATTATACCAAAAATAACTGTTTTTCTAATGAAAATTATACCAAAATCAAAGATGAGATCTTTATATAAAAGAAAAAGTGTGATTTGGCAGTGAATTATACCAAAACTAATATTTTTTGGATGAAAATTACTCCAAAAAAATAATATTGAGGTTTATACCAAACAAAATATGAGGTTAGAATGAGAATTTTACAAAAGACCATATGATTAAGAAAATAATTATACCAAAAAAAGGTTGATTTGTTATTAATAATGTACCAAAACAATATATTATACCAAAATGATGAGATTAGGCCTAACATCATATTACGAATACAAAGATTGTTATAGAAATTATACCAAAAAAATAACTGTTCTTCTGATCAAATTTATACCAAAAATGTATGGAACATTATTTAAAAACTTTCGATTTCGAAGTGTATCATACCAAAACTACTGTTTTTTTATACCAAAAAGTGTTATTGAGATTTATACCAAAAAGAAAAAATAAAGAGCATTGAATAAAGACTATATGAAAAATGGCATTTGCTAAGGAAGAAAATTATATCAAAAGAATCATGGTTTGCGATGAAAACGGTAGAAAAAAAAATTATACCAAAAAGATGCCGTTACACTTAATATCATTTTACAAAAACAAAGGATACCATAAAAATTATACAAAAAAATAACGGTTTTTCTAATGAAAATTATACCAAAATCAAAGATGAGATTTTTATATAAAAGAAAAAGTGTGATTTGGCAGCGAATTATACCAAAACTAATATTTTTTGGATGAAAATTACACCAAAAAAATATAATTGAGGTTTATACCAAACAAAATATGAGGTTAGAATGAGAATTTTACAAAAGACCATGTGATTAAGAAAATAATTATATCAAAAGAAGGTTGATTTGTTATTAATAATGTACCAAAAAATATATTATACCAAAATGATGAGATTAGGCCTAACATCATATTACGAATACAAAGACTCATAGAAATTATACCAAAAAAATAAGTGTCCTGCTGAGCAAATTTATACCAAAAATGTATGCAACATTATTTAAAAACTTGCGATTTCGAAGTGTATCATACCAAAACTACTGTTTTTTTATACCAAAAAGTGTGATTGAGATTTATACCAAAAAATGAAAATAAAGAGCTTTGAATAAGGATGATATGGAAAAAATCATTTGCTAAGGAAGAAAATTATATCAAAAGAATCATGGTTTGCGATGAAAACGGTAGAAAAAAAAATTATACCAAAAAGATGCGGTTACACTTAACATCATTTTACAAAAACGAAGTTTGCCATAAAAATTATACCAAAAAATAACTGTTTTTCTGATGAAAATTATACCAAAATAAAAGATGAGATTTATATATAAAAGAAAAAGTGTGATTTGGCAGTGAATTATACCAAAACTAATATTTTTTGGATGAAAATTATACTTAAAAACAAAAATTGGCAACCCCAACTAACAAAACGAGATTAAGATGGAAAATGTGATTACGAAAACGATTTTGCTAATAGAAAAAGACTAGGATAAAAATTATATTAAAATTGTTGCATTAGGTGATTTATGATAGAAATTATACTAATAAAATATGACTGGAATGAAGAATACATTTGAGTCCTAAATTCCTTAATTCATGAGCTGCTGTTTTTTGAATAGTTTTTCCATGTTTTTTTTTAGAAAGAACTGATACAATTTCTAGAGAATTTCGTTATAATGAGTAACTATCCTGCAAATGGCAAAGTAGAGGACATAGCCCAATTCGGTGAATTTTGAATTCCTTTTGAAAATATCCTTTTTTTGTGTGCAAAAAAAAACTAAAAGGAGGAGAATTCAAATATTTTTTACAGCACATTTTATTATACCCTATAAAATATATCCCAAAAAAAACCATGCATTTTTTCAATTTCAAAAATGTTTGTTTTTTATTTTTGTTTTGTTTTTATTTTAAAAAAAAGAAAACTTATAAAAATTTTAAGGTTTTGGAATTTTATTTTTTTTTAATTTAATAATTTTTTATTTATTGTGTTTTTTTTTTTACTAAATTTATTCTATTGGTTTTTGGTATAAAATTTTTGTTATATCTTTTTTATTTCTTAAAACATTTATCATATGTCACCAAAAACAAAGAAAAAAAATAACTTTCTCTAAATAATAATTAAAAAAAAAATCCCTTTTAGGTTCAGCACCATTAGGTAGTTATACACCAATAAAAGCCCAAATAAATACAAACTTCGAATTGGGCGTAACACGTGCACCATCATCAACAGGCGCCGATGATATTTACCAAAATCTCAATTCGATTAAATCGTCCTCGATCAATAATGGCGGCGAACAAACCAATAGTATCATCGGAACAACTGGACAAATGGACGCTTTAAATAATACAAACGGGAATAATAGTAATGGTGGTAATTTATTAGGAAATAACGATATATCCACTGAACCAGAAAGCTTACAGTTTCTGAGACCCGCAACCGAAGACTTAACTGTTGTATATAGCGAAGGTACAGAAAAAACGGATCTACTCTATTGAAGAAGAAGAAGAAAAAAATGAATCATTAAAAAAATAATTCAAAATTTCCAGTCAAATTAATAATTAAATAAATAAAATGAAATTATTTAGCCAATTTTAAGATCTAACACTTCAGAAAATTTCAAATTATATTTCATCCTTTAAAACTATTAAAGGCAATGTATTTTGTTAGCTTTTTTTTCTGCAGTTGGCAAAATGTTACATAATCAAAAAGAGAAATCAAAAAGAAAACCTAAAATAAAAAATAAAAAATGTTAAAACTATATACATTCGAAATTATTTATAAAAAAAAAAAAAAAGAAATACAGTGTGTATTGTTCCCAAAAATAACCGAGCTTTATTATTTAAATCAAACAATATGCAGCGCCATCTATTGAAAAGATGTAAATCGGATGACAGCTGTGAAAGTTAAGTTTGGGACAAACTTTGTACATTCCATAAAATTGCCAAAATTTTCAAGTAAAAGAAAGAAATTAGCCAAAATTCTAATTAATAATTTTAATTTCAAAAAATTAATTCAAAAATATTGATTATTGAAATTTTTCTAATTGACTGTTGGTAATAGTCAATTTCAAATAAGGACCATTACTTAGAAATTTTATATGAAATATTTAAGAAGAAAAAGTATTTTTTTTTTCCAAATTAAATTCTACGAATTAGAAAAATTAGTGCTTAAATTAAAATGCAAAAAAAAAGAAAAATACATGTTTTCTTGGCGATATTTTTCTTTAAGATTTTTTTTCTTCTAATTATATCCATTTTTTCGATCAAACTTAAAAAAAAAAAAGGAATTTGTTTGTTTTATTGTATATTTTATTTGAATTTATTGAATTTTTAATATATATATTGTATATGGAAATTTATTTGTATTATATAATTTTTTGCTCTGGTTTATTTTTCACTACTTTAATATGGTATTATAAAATGTTCAAAAAATAAAAAAGAACAACAAACAAACAAACAAAATAAGAAAAATTGTACAAAAGTACACTAAAGAAATTATGAAAATGTTATTAATTAATTTATTTAACAAAAAACAAAAAAAAAAAGCCCCAAACTGAAATGAAATGAAAATAATAAAATTAGAAATTATGAAATTTAGGAAATTTGTTATAAAAATTAAAACCAACCCCCAAATTATATGTGAATATTAAAATTTGAACAGAACGTTTATATTAGTTGTGTTATAATATAAAAAGAAAGTGGTTTTCTTTATTGTCATAATATTTATTATCATTTGTGTGTGTGTGTTTTTTTTTTTTAATTTTTTAATTTTTAATATTTACTTTTTATGATTTTTATATGAATATATACACATATATATGCGGCGGCTAACACCTTAATTATGACTGCTTATAAAAATGGATAAAAATTAAAAAGAGTTGCGGGTCAAATTATAATAATTATTTACGTTTATGTTTCATTTAAAGAAGAAGAAGAAGAGGAAAGAAAACGAATTTTTTTTTTGTTTATTTAATTTATTCATTTTTTGTTTAATTAATTTTCTCTCTTAACCATATAGATTATTATAATATAATTAAGTCGACTTTATTATCTTAAAAGAAAAAATAATCAAATTAACAAAGAGAAATAAAAAAAAAACTAAAATAAACGTAAATAAACGTAAATAAATGAATAATTGTTAATTATACAATATGTAAATATTATATCAATACAGCTGTGCTAAAATTAAAAAATTAATTAATTAAACATTAAAAAGAAAAGAAGAAGAAGAAGAAAAAAAAACAAAATTTAAAAAAAAAAAAAAATCAAGCGTGAAAAAGTTTTATAAAAATATATACACATTTACATATATTAATTTACTATGAAGAATATTCAAAAATTAAGGGGAACATATTGAGTAAATCATATACATATACATACATATATAAATGCATAGTTACATACATAAAAAAAATGAGAAAATTTTTAAGAAAATAAATATTAATTAAGAAAAAATTTAATACGTACGAGTATACTTGATTTAAAAAAAAGAATTGAATTATTTAATAAATATATAAATAGAAATTATCTAAATTCAATATGTTTCTTATAACTGATCCTTTTAATCCATTCAGTTAACAATAACATTCCAATAACCATTAGAAGAAAGAAGAAAAAAACAATTAAAGAACAAATTTTAATTTAAATAAATTATTTCAGTAAAAGAGAAACAAACAAAAAAAAAACCTACATCATCTTAAAAATATGCAAATAAGGGAATATTATAATTATAATAAAAAATGAACAAATCAACGAGTATATATAAAATATTCTTAAACATTCAATAATAATAATTAATCATGTTAATTATTATTATTATTATTATTATTATTATTATTATAATTATGAATATTATTAATTATTTAATTAACAAATTATTATCATTATTATTATTATTATTATTATTAATATTATAATTAATAACTGTCATTATAAATTATTATAATTATACTTGGAAAAAGATAACAAATATAAAAAAAAAAAAAACACGAATGCATATTTTCTTACTTATCAATTGTTTCACTCTACAGTAACTAACACCATCTATTACAAATTTCATTTTCCTTTTTGTGTCTACTCTGTTCTCTTTTTGTTTACAAAAAAAAAAAAAAAAAAAACGCTCTTTTTCTTAGATTATAGAATATAAGTGACAAGTTGAATCCAAATTAATCTGCTGCTCAAAGGCGTCACTTTCAGATAGGGGCAATTTTATATTTATACCTATTGCTTTAGCGATTATTTTGCAAAATATGAAACAAAACTTTTTACAAAGTACAATATTTACTTTTCTGAAAAGAATTTTTTAATTACAATAGATGAAAAAAAAAATTAAAGAGTTAATTTATTATTTATCACATTTAATCATTAAATTTATTACTTGTGTCAATTCACTTTTTATTAAACTTACCATATAGTTTTTCATAAGAAAAGAAAACAACTTTCTTGTGTCTTTATTTTTACAAATAAAAAAATAGATGTCAGAGACATATGTGTAGCAGTAAAAAAAAATATTTATATCTACTTTTTTTAATTATATTTTCCTTTGTTATTCTTTTTTTTATTTTTTTAGTAAATTTATTTGAAAAGTGTTTAATATACTTTTAAAAAAAAATATTCTATGTAGTTTAATTTTAATTTAATAGATGGCAACCAAGTGACAGAAGAGCAGGTCTTTGTTTCGTTGCAATTCCGCGGGATTGTTTGTTTTCAATTGGATTTGTTAACATAAATGATGATTTCCGATCCTTATACTCTTTAATCTAAGTCCTTCTCTCATGCTTTGCCACTTTCTCTCTCTCTCTCTCTCTCTCTCTATGTATATCTCCCGCTATCACTTACTGTTAATCATATATGTGTAACGCTTCTTTTTAAATAAATTGCATATGTGATAATTTATTAATATTTTTAAATTATATCATATTAGTTGAAAGGGGGGGGGGCTTAAACCTCCAAAAAAATATCAAAATATATTAAGCAAATTAAACTTTTGAAACTTTTTATTTCAACAAAAAAAAATGTACTAACCATCTTTAGAACAAATTTATTTTAAATGAAAAATTTAAAAATTTAAATAAAAACATTTTTTTTTTTTGAATTAATTTTTTATTACAGGAAATTTTGATATTCTTATTTGAGAAGAAATTTATACTCAATGGTAAAAAAAAAAAAAAATTATTTAGAAAAATTATAAAAAGACAAAAGAATTTATATTTAATAATTTTAAAAAAAATTTAGAAAAATTTATCTTAATAATTAAGAAATCACAATTAAAATAGAGAATTGTCGAATAAGAAGAAATTATATTAAGTACAAGAGAGAGAGAGAAAGAAAGGAAAAGGAAAAGGATTGGAAAAAATTGTTAAAGAGGGAGGAAAAGAGCGAAAGTCTTGTTAGATAAAGAGAAGTACATAATTAAATACAATTAAAAAAGAGAATTGAAAATGAAATTGTTTAAAATAAAAGAGAATAAAATAAAGAGTAAACATGAATTAAAGAGTAGTGCAAAAAAGGAAAATTAGCATCAGAGATAAATTAAGGGAATAAAAATCTTAAAGAAATAAAAATTTAACAGCTTATCTATCAGAAACAAATAAAATAAATATAAATTAATCGAATGGTATAGTAAGAGAGGCAAACAAATAAAAATACAAACTATTATTATAATTATCTAATTATTTAATCATATATACACTATATATATATATATAAAAAAAAATTAAAAATTAAAAAAAAAAACTATACAAATTAGAAAGTGGTATAAAATTTAAATAAATATTATTAATAATAATAAAAACCTATACAATAAAATTTATTAAAATACAAACTAAGTCACATTAATATCGATTTTATAATATTATATTAAATTCCATTTTAAGAAAACTATTTGAAAAAAGAAAAAAAAATACAAAATATATGCATACATATAAAAATACATAAAAGTTATATTTTTTTTTTTATTGTTGTTGTTTCTTTTTCCTGATTGTTCAGGACATTATCCTTTAAAAAAATCTTTTTAATATTGTTTCCCATCTTAAATAAAATGGAAATTGTTCAATATTCTTCGAGGAATGAAGTGTAAGAGTTCCGAATAAAGCAACTCTGGATCGTCAAATCTGATCGCAATCCGACGTCCTTCTCAAGTGCGATAGAAAATTCTCAAGGATTGTGATTGCAATTTTCAAATTACCAAAAGTACACGAGAAAAATGTATAACCTAGACGGTTTTTGTATAACTTAAATGGTCTGAAACTGATGTGATCACACTCACAACTAAATGGAATTGTTTTAATTATAATATACGAGGTCTGTTCAAAAAGTATCGCGAAATTATTTATTTATTCATGAATATCTATTTTGTCCCCTTTAAAGTAATCCCCACCAGATATTATACATTTTTGCCAACGTTTTTTCCAATCCCCGAAGCACTTCAAAAAATGATTTTTTGTGATCTTGTTCAGCTCCTCCTTCGATGCCGTCTTTATCTCCTCAATCGTAGCGTAACGTCGTCCTTTCATGGGGCTCTTCAGTTTCGGGAATAAGAAAAAGTCACAGGGGGCCAGATCTGGGGAATACGGTGACTGCGGCATTATTAGTGTGTTGTTTTTGCTAAAAATTCGCGCACAAACAACGATGCCTGAGCAGGAGCGTTATCATGATGCAAAAGCCAATTTTTATTCTTCCACAAATCCGGACGTTTCTGACGGGTTGCTTCGGGCAACTTGCTCATAACTTGCAGGTAATAGTCCTTATTGACCGTTCTACCCTGTGGCAAGAACTCATGATGCACCATACCCCTGTTATGGCGTGAACTGTAATCAAAACATTAAGCAAAATCTTCACATTCGACCGACCTTGGCGCGCTTTTTTCGGTCTTAGCTCGTACGGCAGCTTCCATTGGGATGATTGAGGTTTGGTTTCTAAGTCATAACCATAAACCCATAATTCGTCACTAGTTATGACCCTCTGGAGCAAATTTGTGTCGTCGCAGACAGAGTCCAACAGCTCCTTAACAATATTAATGCGATGCTGTTTTTGGTCGAAATTGAGCAATTTTGGTACGAATTTCGCGGTGACCCGTCTCATGCCCAAATCATTGGTAAAAATCGAATGGCACAAGCCAATCGATATGTCTAACTCCTCAGCAACTTCTTTAAGGGTGATTCGACGATTGAGCAATACTATTTTCTTCACTTCATCAATGTTTTCGTCTGTTGTTGACGTACTCGAGCGTCCGGCACGCTTTTCGTCGTTCACACCTTCTCGGCCCTCTGAGAACAGTTTCTACCACCGATAAACGTTGCTTCGGTCCAAGGTAGCTTTACCATATGCCACAGTCAACATTCCGCGCAATTAATTTTGTTTTTCACACAAAATTTGATACTGATTCTTTGATCCATTTTTTTGGAATGGGCAAAAATCGAAGACGAGCCAAAACACGTGCAAGCAAAGCAGCTGTCAAAAATTAACTGAACATTCAAAATGGCCGAACTTGTCGGCATAAGTGTGAGACATGAATACCAACATAACGCCACAAAAAAAATCGAAAATCGAATATACGTAACCCCTCGTACATAAGTTCGTAATAATATTTTAGAACACCTCTACACCCCTCTTTCTCCTCCTAACCGACACATCATCAATTTGATATGAAAAATATTTTTTTTTCATATTCTATTTGCAGGTAGTTCGATAAAAATAGAAGTACTTTTTTAATCGTTCTAAACTTTTAATCCAAATAAAAATAAAATTAAATATTCCAAAAATAGTCATTTAAATTATTTCCTATTTAAAAAAAAAAAATGAAAAAACGGCTTCATAATTTATATCCTCTTTACTATATAATATGTCCTTTAGTTTACGTTCCACATCTAGACTATGTTTTTGAATTATAAATTCAAGATTTCGTATTTTGAACATCAAGAATTATTATGACCTCAAAACTTCTCATTATAAGTCGAAAACTTTTCATTATAACCTAAATAATTTCCATTGCGGCTACAAGATTTGCCATTATGAATCGAAGGGTTCTCATTACGTCCGTCAGACTAATTGTTACCCATTCGCCTTCTCACTATGACCACAAGCCCTCGCTATAACTCCGAAAATTGACAATAGTTCTTATTATGAGCCCAAGATTCTCATTATAACACCAAAACGTCTCGTTATAATACTTATAATAAATCCAAATTCTTTTCATTATGACCTCAAAACTTCTTGGTATGGCCCCAAAACGTCTCGTTATAACCCGAAGAGTTCTTAATACCTTAAGAGTTCTTATTTTGACCTCAAGACTTTTCCATGTGACTGCATAACTTATTATAACCCTAAAGGCTTCATATTATGACCCTAATACACTTATTATGACCTCAGGACTTCTCATTTTAATGCCAAAAACTCTCGTTATGAACGAAATACTTCCCATTGATGCCGTAAGATTTGTCATTATGACTCCAAGGCTTCTCAATATGAATAAATCCAAATTCTTTTCATTATGACCTCAAAACTTCTTGGTATGACCCCAAGACGTTTCCTTATAACCCGAAGGGTTCTAATTACTCTAAAATTTCTTATTTTGACCTCAAGACTTCTCCATGTGGCTGCATAACTTATTCTAGCCCTAAAGGCTTCATATTATGACCTCAAAGTATTTTTTATGACCTCAAGACATCTCATTATAACCCAAGTCTTCTCATAGCGAACCCAAAAATTCTCATTATAAGGCAGATGCTTTATTCACCAAGAGATCCTTATTAAATCTATTGAACTAAAGAATAAATAATAGAAATCTTGAATATTGGTTTAAATAGCCTAAATTACAATTAATTATACTATTAACTTAACCACCTTTTCGATATATTGTCCAATAACTTATATAAACGCTAATTTAATATTATTAATTAAATTTTTTTTTTACCACATAACTAAGAGTTGTTTTTATTTAATTTTTATTATTTAAATGAATAGGAATTATTTTAGTATTAATATTATTTTATTCTTTCATTTAAGGTTAATTATTCTCTAGATTGTGTTTGTTTTAGTGACATTTTTTTAAAGAATTTCCATTAACAGCAGCATATATTCGATCACTATTACATAAATAAAATCATTTTCGTAATAAATTTTTGTGAAGTCCAAGGTAAGTTTAATTTTAAATAATTTAATTTACTTACAATTTTCTTTCAGGTCATTTTAATTATTTTAAAATCTTATGAATTAATTGGTATTTTTTTGTTTTGTATTAAGTAAATTTATGAAGTTTTTTATTGAAACGAATCAAAATAAGTTCACACTTAATTAAAAAAGCCAGTCATACAATAAAAATATCTTAATACAAATACAATAAACTTTAAAAATAACAAAATAATTATAAGACAAAACTTAAACTTAAAGAGTAATTTGAATTTGATTACAAGTAATTTAACATAAACAAAATTGTTCGTTAAATTTAATTTTTTACGATCGAAAATAAATGCATCTTTTATTCAATGCGATCATTTTTTTTTATAATATAAAATATAAATTTTAAATATATAAAAAAAATATTGTATAATAATCAATCCGTTGGCCGCATATATTATTGTGATAAATAAAAATTTTATTGGTAACGAAAAATTAAAAAAGAAAAAAATATATCATGAACAGCAATATGTTATGGTAGCCTTATCGATAGTATTGATGATTTCGGTGTTACCAAAGAGATGGCGTACAAATCAGTAAGGACGCGCACGATCGTACCTACCGAACAGCACGTTTAAAAAATATAAAAAAATTTTATTATTGACGTTCAAGTGTGATTCTTTAAATTTATTAAAGTGATGCAAGAGTTTTTTTCTACGAGTAAAGATCTCTTATTAGTGTTGTGAACTATCCGAATAATCCTCGAGCTAAATATAATTTTCCTCCTAAACGAATTGTAACAAATTTTACAAATGACTTCTATGGACAACAAATTAACTTTCTGGAAACCCTTAATTCGTGATCTCTTGAATTTTGAATGACAGAACAATTGATGAAATATTGTCAAATGTCCAAAAAAATCCAACGTGAAAATAAATCGTGCGCCTAGACTATAAAAATTAAAAATAATTAAACAAACATTTTTTTTTAATTATATTTAATTTTTATAGCTCATAAGAGGAATTTGCTTTAGATTTATTTGTAGAACTACAACAACGATTGTTGTAGTTCTACAAATAAATCTAAAATAAATTCCTATTATTACCTATAAAAATTAAAAATAATAAAAACAATTTTATTAATAAATTGTATTCAAATAATTATAAAAGTCTGATATGAAAATAGGTAATATTCACAATAAAAAATTAAAAAAACACATGCAAATAATCAACAACAAAAAAAGGAGAAAAATTGTAAAAATATTTTACTGAAAATATGCGAGGTCTGTTGAAAAAGTATCGCGAATTTTGAATTTCCGCGGGTTACGTATATTCGACTTTCGACTTTTTTGTGGCGTTATGTTGGTACTCATGTCTCTCACTAATGCCAACAAGTTCGGCCATTTTGAATATTCAGTTGTTCTCGAAACAGCTGCTTTGCTTGCACGTGTTTTGGCTCGTCTTCGATGTTTGCCCATTCCGAAAAATGCATCGAAGAATCTGTTTCGAGAACAAGAAAAAGTCACAGGGGACCAGATCTGGGGAAAACTGTGGCTGCGGCATTATTAGTGTATTGTTTTTCGTCAAAAATTCGCGCACAAGCAACGATGCGTGAGCAGTGGTGTTATTATGGTGCAAAAGCCAATTTTTGTTCTTCCACAAATCCGACCGTTTCTTGCGGATTGCGTCGCGCAACTTATGCATAACTTACAGTTAACATTCCTTATTAACCGTTCTACCCTGTGGCAAGAACTCATGATTTACCACGCCCCTGAAATCGAAGAAAACTGTAACCAAAACCTTAACATTCGACCGAACTTGGCGCGCTTTTTTCGGTCTTGGCTCGTGTGGCAGCTGTCATTGGGATAATTGAGCTTTGGTTTCCACGTCATAACCATAAACCCATGATTCCTCCCTCCATAAACCTATGAGTTATTACCCTCCGGAGCAAATTTGGGTCGTCGGGGATAGAGTCCAACAGCTCCTTTGCAATGTTAATACGATGCTGTTTTTGGTCGAAAATGGGCAAAAATCGAAGACGAAAAATTAACTGAACATTCAAAATGGCCGAACTTGTCGGCATAAGTGAGAGACATGAGTACCAACATAACGCCACAAAAAATCAAAAATCGAATATACGTAACCCGCGGAAATTCAAAATTCGCGATACTTTTTGAACAGACCTCATATTTGTTTTGGGGGGGGGGGGAGGTGGGTCAGTCTTTGTAGATAGTGAAGGTAACATGTACACACTTCTTCTTATTTACTTTTCCTCTTCACCTTGTCAACCAGTCTTGGAGAAGAGGTTATAGTTTTGGTATTAGTTGGGATATCCAAGGTGTAAATATTGTATAGGATTTGACCAAGAATACTACCTTGAGGAACACCAGCTGTGATAAGGTATATTTCGGAATGGTCAGTATTAACTGTTACTTGGAAATGACGTTGAAAAAGATATGATTTTAAAATGAGGAAATAAGGAAGCTCTTGAGTTTCTAGAGCAGTTCAGGGTGCCAAACTCGATCAAAGGCATGTGATATATCTAGGAGCACGCCTTGATCAAGAGAGGACGCAATGTAATCAACCACACGATGACATTTTTGGATTGTAGAGTGTTACAAGGATTGATAACAAGCTGATAGGTCTAAACGAGCATGGGGAAGAATACTGTTGAATATGTAGGTGATAAGCACGAGAGTTTTCTTGAAGATTTTTTTGAAAATAGCAGGGGGACTTTTAAATCATAACCAGGGGACTTTTTATTGGGAATTTGATGGATTAGATTTTTTTTCTATGAGTGCGTCTTATCTTCGATGTCTTTGTGTGGAATGAAAGTATTCACCAAATGCTTGACAAATACCTCAACCTTTTGTTTGTTCGATTTTGCCCAGGTACCGTCATTTCGACGCAGTTGGTAGAGATGTACTTTTATAAGAGTAAAAGTATTAATAAAATACTTTTATTTTCTGTTTTTAGTCTTTGTTTTAAAGTAATCTGTTGATCTAATTTGTGTTGAAATGCGTTCCAGTCGAATGTTCTATTTATGCGTCTGGGAGGAGGATTTTTGATAAAAGGATTTATTTCAAGAGTAAGAAGAGCAGGACTATGGTCGGAAGTCAGGTCTGTTAGACTATATATATCTATATATGCGATGAGGAGTTATGGAGTGATAGGTAATGAAGTTGTCAAGGATATCAGGTCATTTAGGAGATGTTGTCCAGTAAGTTGGAGCTGGAGATTAAATTCCTTGATAGGTTGTGTATCTTGGAGTGTCACTCGAGGATTACTAACGCGGGGTTGCCGCTGGAGATTGAGGGTGCTTAGCATTTTAACCATCACTTGCGAGCAATGATGACTCTCCAAGACGCACAACTTATCAAGTAATTTCTTCTCTAAGTGACTGAAAGAAGGTATTAATTATAACAATTGTGGATTGCAGGGATTCGGAGGTGAAATTGGAGTGGATGTAATGTTTGATGGATTCACCATTCGCAGTATTGTCAGGATGGTCTGTTCTGTATGTGTCTTTGTCTCGTATAGTAAAGTACGATCTTGAGGTGAAGTGCGTCTCTGTTATAAGTGCTAAGTCAATATGTTTCTTGTGGAGCAGTATTTCTAGTTCCTGACGGGTTCCATTATAGGATGGAGAGGCAATTTGTAGTGGAAGATGAGATTTATTTTGGAGCAAATTAATAAATTGGGCACAACCGACATAAGCATATTTACAAGGGGTGTTAGTAGTTTTTAGATCTTTTGGATAAGAGATCTTGTCAATTGGTTGAACATAGAATTTAGATAATAGGCAGACAGAGATGGAGGAGGAATATAAAAACTACGATTATTTGATTTTTTCTATTATTGTGGTTGCTGCTGCTATTGTTACTGCTGTTGTTGTTGCTATTGGTACTTTTGTTGCTGTCGTTGATTCTGAATTTATTCTGTGCTGCTTAAATCAGATGCCATCGTGGCAAACACCAAATTGTTTTGAACTGGTAAAAAGTTCAAGCCTATATATAACTATTTGGGGTGAGGGTTTATTTTACCTTGAATGTTTTTGTAGGTAGTGCAACCTTTATAGTTGGCAGGATGCTTGCCAGAACAAAGTGCGCACTTTTCTGGACTATCGCTTGTATTTGTGCATTCGATTGTCAAATGCTCACTAGTCGTATGCTGGCTGTCAAAACCCATTAAATTTCATCAATATGGCAACACAGAAATGGCCAATCGGACAGTTTTTGTAGGTAGTGCAGCCTTTATAGTTGGCAGGATGCTTGCCAGAACAAAGTGCGCACTTTTCTAGACTATCGCTTGTATTTGTGCATTCGATTGTCAAATGCTCACTAGTCGTATGCTGGCTGTCAAAAATCATTAAATTTCATCAATATGGCAACACAGAAATGGCCAATCGGACAGTTTTTGTAGGTCCTGCGGCCTTTATAGTTGGCAGGATGGTTGCCATTACAAAGTGCACATTTTGCTGGACTATCTCTTGTTTTTGTGCATTCGATTGTCAAATGCTCACTTGTCGTATGCTGGCTGTCAAAAATTATTAAATTTCATCAATATGGCAATACAGAAACGGCCAATCGGACAGTTTTTATAGGTCCTGCAGCCTTTATAGTTGGTAGGATGGTTGCCAGAACAAATTGCGCACTTTGCTGGACTATCTCTAGTTTTTGTGCATTCGATTGTCAAATGCTCACTAGTCGTATGCTGACTGTCAAAAACCATTAAATTTCATCAATATGGCAACACAGAAATGGCCAATCGGACAGTTTTTGTAGGTAGTGCAGCCTTTATAGTTGGCAGGATGCTTGCCAGAACAAAGTTCGCACTTTTCTGGACTATCGCTTGTATTTTTGCATTCGATTGTCAAATGCTCACCAGTACATTTTACGCACTTTGGATTTTGAAGGATAGGGGGGGGGGGGTATTGGCTCTTCAACTTTAATTTTACAGTACCGAAGACTGTCAACATCGAAAATGGCTTTGTTGTTGGCGGCTGGTTTTAGTGAGATGAAGAAGAGAGGAAGACATCCTCCCTTCTTTTTCAGATGATATATGCTGATTACTTCATGGCCTAGCATCTTTAATTCATCTTTTATGTCTTGTATGGGGGTTGTGTGGTGTAAATTCCTAATTAAAAATTTGTAGGGTTTTTCCTCCTTTGCTTGGTGTATGTGGAAATCAGTCTTAATTTCGTCTAAGTAATGGACAATATTTCTAAAGGCTATCTTATCTTTGGTTTGAATTGCCTTTCATTTGAGCCTTGCAAGTAAATGAGTCTTTCCCGATTATTTCGGTAATAGCACGACCAATCTCATCGAAATTTATTAAATTTTTAACAAAAACAGGAGGTGGCTTTACAGTATTATATTCTTCTGGCTCAGTTCCATACTGGGCAATATTTGGAATCGGTTGGTTGTGGAATGTACTGGTGTTGGTGTTGGTGATGGTGGCTTGTGCATTGTATTGTTTATTTTTATTGGTATTCAGTGTATCAATCGGAACCGAAAAGTAATATGAATCACTTAAAAAAGTTTTTGAGAAATAAATTTGAATAGAGTTAATGAGAAATAAAAAATTCTGAATAATAATAACTGGTATAATCGGAACCGAATTACACAAAATCAAATGTGAGTTAAAAAAGATCATCGTCGAGACGAAAAGGGGCACTCCAACTATTTTTTGAACGTGGAGTGCCATAGGGCGCTAAAATTCTCCCAGCCAAGTCACCGGTCGCCTTCAACCATTTTTCTTAATTTTCTTCTCCTTTTTTTAAGGTTTCCTTTGGGACTCTTTCTTTTTTTTATTCATTTCCCCTTTTTTTTTTTTGGTTTTTTTTCTTCTCTCGCCTATTTATTTAGTTATTTTCGGAACTTATTACATTTCCTCTTATTCACTATTCCTCTCCCTCTTTTAATTTTTGTTTCTTTTTCTTTTCTTTTAACTTTTTTTAATATTTTCTTTTTCCTTTCACTTTATTATTTTTCTCCTTCTTAGTTCCCCTTGCATGGAGAACTTAACATACTCGGGTGTCTCTATTATGTCCTTTATGTTTTTGGAATGATCTTTTCTGTGTCCCAGCACTAATTTCGACAATCCCTGACCCCACCCCCCCTCACAATCTACCCATATATGCTCTCTGAGTACGGTCGTCGTTGAACTTAACATTCTGAAAATATGTATTTTTATCCAAATTTTAATACCTTTTAGCAAAATTAATATTATTCTAAAAAAAAAGGAAAAAGAAGAAATAAACGATTTGAAAATATAATATTCAAAAAATTAAAATGGTAACAAATTTACGCAAACGTTTAACTAAAAATAAATAAGAAAAATGCAGTTTTTTTTAACAATTTAAAAAAAAAATAATAATTTAAATACAATAAAATTTATTATAAATAATTATTGATGATTTGATGAATAGAAAATGGAACTAAAAAGGATATAAACGTTTGGATTATAGAAAAAACTTCAACAACATTAAAATCAGAAAAGGTAATAAATATTTTCTCATATTTAACATATTTCTATCATACTGAATAGAAGCTTTTATAATAAAATTCAAAGTTTTTATAATAAAATCTTTTTAATATGATCGTGCTTAACTATTGTATCGATTATTGTTTATAAAATTTTTATTATATCGATTATTTGTAAAAAAATTATATTTAATACAATAAAAAAAAAATTCAACAACAAAAATAATAGCAATAACAATAATTAATGTTGTTAAAATTAAAGGTCACCTTTTTTTATGATAAGTAATTACTAAAATTATATCTTTTTTGTACACAAATTGACAGAAAAATGTACTCGTATACATTTGATTAAAATAAAAATATAAAACTTTATGAAAAAATTATTATTATCAAAATAAAATTTAAAAAAAAAACTGAAAAAAAATTTACTTTTTATTGAAAGTGTATTTGTATACAATTTTCGGGCTATTAACTTGATTTTAATGAATGTTTTAGTAATCAATACTTAATAGTAAGGGAGAATATGCCTTAAATTAACTGAGTTATTTTTGTCTATACTTAATTTAATTTGATTTTTGAATTTAATTTTTTTTAGAGGGAAAAATTAATTTTTTTTATGGCGGACTCCTAAAAATTAATTTGTTTTCTTTATATTTCGTTGTTATTTATAGTATTTGTTAAGTATATAATACAAAAGTGGCTTATTTAAAAGCAAAAAAAAATAAAAAATGGTGGATATCATAAGAATTAATAAGAAACAATTTTATTACGCATTTGTTGGATATTTACTGTAAATACGAAAAGTGTAACTGCATTCACTATACTCTATGTGGTCAAGAATCAACTACACAAAGAGTCATCGAATAAAGAGATAAATTAAAATGGAACAAGTTTTGATAATTTCTTAATAGTTGAATTCGATTTTCTAGCAAATTTATATCAAATATTTATAAAATAATTTACCACAATTTATAATAAATGTTATATTTTATTATATTTATCAAAATTAGATTTTTTTAAAAATAATACAAGTAAAATAAATAAGTATTGTTTGAAATACCACAAATTTAATATAGAGTCATAACTGAATTTTCTATAGGTAATTAATTTAAAGTAAATAAGAACTAAGTGAAATTATAATAATTTTATACAATAAAACATATAGCATTATGTTATAAAATATGAAAATTGATTTAAAATCAACAATATTTTGGAAGCTGGCCGTATATACAAAAAAGTTTTTTATACCGTAAATCGGTATAAAAAAGTTGTTCGTATATTTTCATAAATTGTAGTAAAAATTTAATTTGTTTAAGTTAATTTTATTAAATAAATATATTTCTTATTTAGGATGAAATATGAATTTTGAAAAAGAATATTAATAGCTTAAATCCCGCCAAAAATGTGTATTTTTACACTTGGAAATTGCAGACAGTGTCATAGGGAATAGGAACACACTTCATGCAAATTAATCGTATGCTGGCTGTCAAAAAGCATTAAATTTTTTTCTTCAATATGGCAACACAGAAATGGCCAATCGGACAGTTCTTGTTGGTGCGCAGTGTTTTTGAGTGAGAGTGTTCGATATCGTCCCCGGATATAATTCTTGTTTATCGTTTCAATAAAAAGCCGAGCAGATAGTGCAATCGCGACAGAATTAATAAAAAACACACAATAAATTTGTGGCCCGTTGTGCATTATATAAATGCAATGTCAAGTTCAATCGATATCATTGACCGTAAATTGCAAACATTAGAGGAACGTTTGAACGCCGAAAATGAGTCACGTGACTGTGTGGTGCTTACACAGATGTCTGGAACACATCCACTGCGAGGACCCCGCCCGCAACAATGTAAGGATATGCATATATTTCTGGCAAAAATTCTGAAACCATTCATCTGGTTCGATGGCAGAATCTGCAACAGCAACAAACGCGAACATGTCCAAGTAGCACAAGTTAACTGTGTGTGCCGTTCGTTTATTGAACAATAACAGAACTGTCGTCCTAATCTCATCAAAATCATACTATGTTTTTGTCCTGGTACAAATAGCAGTACAGCTGAAAAAAAATAGTCGATGCCCCAAATCCTTGTGTTTCAATCGTGCTTGTCTAAATTGCCCCCGCACCGATGGCCAATCGAAAATATGTTATAATGTTTGAGGAAAGTGAGTGCCCCAGTTTGACAGATGAACAATCTGACATTTCGTCACTGAATTGTGTGCGCTTATCATTTGTGAACGGGTGACAGAGAAAGAAGGACGACATAGAAAGGGGGAAAAAAGCGAAAGTGACTCGCCAAAAACAGACAAGATAGAAAAAAACAAAAAAAAAAACAAAAACAAAATATTTTTGTTTTTATTTATGTACGGCGCCGTGCTCGTTTTATGTTGCATGGCCACAATCCGACTGGACAATCTGATCATAATTCGCATAATTGTTTACACAATTTAACAGAGAAATGCATTTATGCCTTCCATTTTCGTCAGTGTGTCGCCAGTCACCTCTTTTTCCTTCAAGCTTGCCAGTATTTGTGTCAGTGCTGCGGAAAATTTCCTATCACAAATATTTATCGTTTACATTCTTTAATTTACTCATATAACAAAAACACAGTTTACTCATAGAATGTGCCTTTTTTAAGGCGCCAGCGTGTGCTGTTCATTTTCTGATAAAAGTGGAAAAATATTAAACAATGTATAAATTTTATATGTGCACCCAATAATTTCGAATAACCAAAATTCATATTATTTAGTTGGTTTCTACAGAATTTTTGCAATTTTGTCATTTTTCATTTAGGATTTAAGGAATACTGATAAATCTCGTCGAGTTATTAAAAAATCACTTCTAAATCCTTTTTTTGGCCTTGATTTAATAGGAAAAATATTATTTTTTTAGGTTTTCACAACAAAAAAATTTAGCAATGTGAGGAACAAATTGGTAAAAAATGACAAATTAAACACTTGTTTTAATCCTGCAAATTTTTTGTTTGTTTTCATGGGATTGGGTTTTTTTTTTGGGGGGCAGATATATTATTAAATTCTTTACTTGTCGGATATTATTTTGTTTTAAAATGAAATAGATTTTTTTTAGAGCATTGGAAAGAGTTTCTGGTTAATAAAATGTTATGGAAAATATTTGTCCGTTTTAGCAATTTAAGCATGATTAAATATATTTCTTTGGCAAATTTTATTCCTGACAAACTAATAAATTCTGAAGCTCTTGTGTAACCACAACACAGTTTACTCATAGAATGTGCCTTTTTTAAGGCGCCAGCGTGTGCTGTTCATTTTCTGATAAAAGTGGACAAATAGTAAACGATGTTTAAATTTCATATGTGCACCCAATAATTTCGAATATCCAAAATTCATATTATTTAGTTGGTTTCTACAGAATTTTTGCAATTTCGTCATTTTTCATTTAGAATTTAACGAATACTGATAAATCTCGTCGAGTTATTAAAAAATCACTTCTAAATCCTTTTTTTGGCCTTGATTTAATAGGAAAAATATTATTTTTTTAGGTTTTCACAACAAAAAAATTTAGCAATGTGAGGAACAAATTGGTAAAAATGACAAATTAAACACTTGTTTTAATCTTGCAAATTTTTTGTTTTCATGGGATTGGGGGTTTTTTTTTTGGGGGCAGATATATTATTAAATTCTTTACTTGTCGGATGTTATTTTGTTTTAAAATGAAATAGATTTTTTTTTAGAGCATTGGAAAGAGTTTCTTGTTAATAAAATGTTATGAAAAAAATATTTGTCCGTTTTAGCAATTTAAGCATGATTAAATATATTTCTTTGGCAAATTTTATTTCTGACAAACTAATAAATTCCTCAATCGTTTATCTATAATGCGTTAATAATAGTAAAGAGATTAAGAAAATAATTTAAAAATTGTTCCAAAAATTTTCTATGTAATAAAAGTTCCGTAATTTTAAATATTTTCGGGAATTTGGGAACGGACAAAGAATTTTTTTTTCACAAAAATTTTCCAAAACATTGTGTTCACATTAAAAACTTTGTCAATCCTATATCTTTGATGCATTTACAATAGTAAAGATATAGGTATTAAGAAGCGAATGGAAAAATTTGTGCCATTTGGAGTACAATTAGATCAAAATTTCATATTAACTGGATTTGTTTATAAAAAGATTTATTTATTCTTCTTAATTGTCTATTTCTGGTAATGCTTCCATATAAAATTTATTTATTTTTTTATGACAAAAATAGCATAGAGAAATACACAACACGCTGTGCTATTGAATGCTATTTTCTCCGAAGCTATTCAACTAGATATCATTTCATAACAAGTCAGGAATTTATTAATTTTTATCTAATTTCATTTAAAAAAAAAAAACCATTTCAATAATATTTCATATTTATTTTTCTGAATATTTATCTAGTGGGGGAAGAGACAACACCTACACGACATCGAAGGGCACTCAATTTACCAGTTATTCAACCGACACAAACATTCGAATCAGAAACAGACAAGAAACTAAAGAAAATAATGAAACAAACGGGGATACTGAATATCAAGAGTAAATCGTATCAAACAGAAATAAAAGATTTAGTACAGATTGACTATCTTGGCTATGGGACGAGTGGTCAAGTTGTTAAAATGAAACACATACAAAGTGGAACGATAATCGCTGTAAAACAAATGCGTCGCACTGGAAACACTGAAGAAAATAAACGTATTTTGATGGATCTGGATGTAGTCCTAAAATCGCACGATTGCGAATATATTGTCCAATGTCTGGGCTGTTTTATCACAGAGTCAGATGTTTGGATATGTATGGAATTAATGGCGATGTGCTTTAATAATCTTTTAAAATTATCTGGAACGCCAGTACCGGAGGAAATATTAGGAAAAGTAACTGTTGCTGTAAGTATTAAAAATGAATGGATTATCAATCCTTTCATGATTTTGTGTAATTTCCTCAGGATATGAATCGCAATCGATTTGAATTTCTTGTCTAATTCTTTTTATGATTGACTAATAGACGGTGAAGGCGCTCTCTTATTTGAAAGAAAAACACGGTGTCATTCATAGAGACGTAAAACCATCTAATATACTCATAGACGAACGGGGTAATATAAAATTATGTGATTTCGGTATAAGTGGACGTTTAGTTGATTCAAAGGCGCACACAAGGTCGGCTGGATGTGCAGCTTACATGGCGGTAAATTTGGATTGTTTATTTGCAAATTTTCGTATTACTAACTCCTTCAAACTCCTTATCAAAATTTTCTAAATCATTTATTATATTATCTGTCTAATAAAAATGTTGTATATTATGGATTTTCATGGTTCAGCCAGAACGAATAGATCCCAGGAAACCAGAATATGATATTCGGGCAGATGTATGGTCACTTGGTATAACCTTAGTAGAATTAGCAACTGCTTCATCGCCATATGCAGGTTGCATGACAGATTTTGAAGTACTTACAAAAGTTTTAGATTCAGATCCGCCAAGTTTGCCTCGCGATGATACTTTCTCAACTGTTTTTCAAGAATTTGTGTGTAAATGGTATGCTTATAAGTTTTCTATTTAAAATTCAATAAAAACAAAACAATAAATATTCATTTAAAGTTTAAAAAAGAATCATCAGTCACGTCCAAAGTATCCAGAATTACTTGAACAGCCATTTATTAAAATTTATGAAACAAAGTACGTTGATGTTCCTAGCTGGTTTATGTCAGTTGTTGAGAAAACCAGAAATAAGACACAGCACAGGTAAGGTATGCATGGTTTTCTATACATTTTGAACAAAGGAAAAAGTAGTTCTTTTAGAATTGTAAAAAAAAAATAATAATGACAAAACAAAATATATACTTAAATACTCATAAATGTAATTTATTTTTTGATTTTTTTTTCTCTTTATTGTTAAAAATATTTATCAAAAAACCAAACATTTTTAATTAGACCAGAAGAAGATCAAATTTAATTCGTCAATTAAAAAAAAATTAGAAAAAGAATTTTTTTCTTAATCAATACGTATGTATTTTTATTTATATTTTCGGCTAAATTGGTTAACAATATGATTTGTGTGTTATTTTACGTGTGTTATTAATAATTTTTTTTATTATATAGAATTAGTTATATATGAGATTTTTAAGAAGATTATAATTATATTTAGTAATCATTAGCAATTTAGATATTAAGCTAATATCTTAACATTTAAGAAAAAGATTAAAAACAAACTTTTTACAATTTTATTCGATTTTCTTTGAGCCAATTACATATTGTCATAGATAGTTAAAAGCGTTATCAATTTCCTCTTTCCTGTTTCATTTTTTTCCTCCTATTGTTAGAAAGTATTATATATAAGAATTAATTCAATATTATTGAACTAAAAAAATGTTATGAAATTAATGCCGTTTTCGAAAAATAACTTTAAAAAGCGTTACTTTAATATATATCTATAGACTGTTATTTACTTTTGTTATATTAAAAATTAGTAACATATTTTTAAGAATTTGCTGCATTTAAGTAGATTTATTTGTTGATCTAATACAATAATAATTATAATAATAATAACTTGAAATATTAACAGCAACACTAATAATTATAATTGAAAAATTAATTAAATCTTGTTTGAATTTATACATTGTTATTTTTAGACTAACTGGATCAACTGAATTTTTTTTGCGAATTTGCATAAATATGAAATGGCAAAATTTAATCTTTAAAAAAATTATGTTAAATTGTTTTTATAAAAATTTTATTTATTTTATATGAAACCTACAAAATTATCAAATTGCTTAAATACCAAAGAAAATTGATTATTATTTTTAAAAAAGTTAATAATTTTTCTAAAAAAAAACGTAAATACCATTCAAAGTAAAAATATTGATAAAGAAAATTGCATTTAAAAACTATAATTTCTAAGCTAATACAATATATTTTATTTTTAATTAGGTGCTTAGTCCAATAAAATTTCGTATTAAGTAAAAATGCTAGAATAAAGAAAGAATTGGAAATGAAAATTACGACGAGATAATAATAACTCGACAACACAAATTTTAATTTATATTTTTGAAACTAGACAATTTTTCGTCATATACTCATTGCTTAAAATTATATTTATAATTTTTGAAGCTATTAAATTTTTTTGACCTTATTTCCGTTAAATAAACAAAATAAAAATAATATTTTTATTTACGGTTCAATCCATGAAATCAATCATTCAAATAAAAACAAAAAATAAATGATCGAACTGTTAATACAACATTATTGTATTAAATTTAATTTAAAATTAAATAATTGTTGTATTAACAGATCGAACTGTTAATACAACAATTATTTAATTTCCGTAATCGAAGGTGGACCAAAAAGTAGTAAGAATGGTTAAAAATCAATCTTTCATATCAAGTTTATACTTTTTTCATAGTTTTTTAAGTTTGAATACTTTAAAAAAAACTGGAAACGACTAAATTATATTGTAAAACCATATTGTCTTTGATATACTTATAATTGAAGACACCGCTGCAAAAAGGAGGCAGCTCCATTTTACCAATTTTTTTCAGGAGAAGCAAAAAACTGTATCACTACGAAATCTGGATTTTTTTACTTTATTCATATGTGGAGTTGAACTCTATTACTTAATACATAATATAGTCTCAAATTACTCCTCTTGGAAACTTGGATAGATAATAATATAAAAAATAAAACGATGGAGCTGCCCACTTTTTGCACCGGAGGATGCGAAAAAAAGTCAATAATAAATTTCAAGTTATGTATTAACAATTTTTTTTCAAAAGTACATAATAAAGTAACATTACATTAGTCTGTTAAGCTATATTCTTCGTGCCCAACAGTTTGCTGTTCTTCTTGACTCTTCAGCTGGTCATAAAACCAAATACAGTCTGGGGGCACATATTTTGTTACGAGTTCTCGGACATGTAGATATTTGGGGCGCTTAAGTGGTAACGGCCCAGAGTAGAAGAGAGATGTAGAAGCAGGTAAAGTTAACGTAACGCCATGTTTCGGAAGGATAAACAAGTTCTTTAGCAAGGCAGAGGCAATACTGCTGCATTCTACGACTTTTGCTGTATACGCCATGACACGGTAGGAAGATATCCCAAATTTTTGTTTCCTTTTGTTTGAAACGGTTGTTTTGAAAGCCCCTTTAAAATGACCAGTGAAATCTAAAATCATATCTTGGGAAACTGGAACTACTATAAATTTGCGGCACGTATTTTTAACCAGTTGAACCCATTCTTCTGGCAAATAGATCCTTTCCCGTTTCCTTTTCTCTTTTTCGATTAATCCAAACCTCCTGTCGCAAGGAAGAAAACTGTGCCCCGGTTCTGGAAATCTGTGTATTATTTCAGAAAATCTGTAAGTATTTGCAAGAAGTGTATAAAGGTAACTGAGCCAAGACTTTGTTTTTATTTTGTGAGCTGCAGTTATCGGAATAAAGATATATTTTTCTGACTGTTGGAACTAAAAAGTTCTCAAGAAAATAGTGTAAAAAGATAACTACATCATTAGCTCCTTTCTTGGCTATGGTTTCATCGTACATGAAAAAGTACGATTTCCTAGAACTAGCTGCAAAAATGCAAAAGTTATATTCCGACAGTTACCGTTTAAAGAAAACGTCACCACTAGTTACATGTGTAAGAGGTATATTTTGTTGGAAATTGAAAGCTAACAGCTCCATATCATCCTTGTTCTCTGAAATTTCTGCTGTGTCTTATTTCATTTTTATATAAAAATATTTTGCTTTTTTTTCGTGTACCTCTTTTTCAGTTACAAAATACTTTTTTACGTTCTCGTTCTTTTCCGATGATATGAGTTTTTCCAGTATATCACAAGTTTGGCAAGTATCCGACTGCGGCTTTCCAAATGAGTAGTTATAATTTAAAGAAAAGTGATGACAAAAATAGTCGTAAGTAACATGAAGCTTTAGTTTTTCATTGTTCGTGATGGCAGTGTATACATCGGTTTCGTACTTTTGCAAATAAAGCTTATTATTGCTATAATTATTATTATTATTGCAATTATTATTATTGCTCCCTATGGTCATCTTCAGAATCACTAGACGATTGATGCAATTTGAACACCTAAATTAAACACAGGCAGCTGCCTCGTTTTTCCACCGATTGATAGAGGAGCTTTGGAATACTTTATATCCACTGGGGAAACAAAATCGCCAAAAAATGGCGCTGCCTCCTTTTTGTAGCGGTGTCTTCAATTGCTCCTTTTAATTTTACTTAATCGAAGATTTGTTGACCTTGATTGATACTGAACAAGAAATTATCTAAAATATATTTATTAAAAGTTTCTCTGGATTCTCGAGTATGTAAACGAACACATTCCCCATCGCCAATGAAATATAAAATGCCTTACGTCTTGAAGGAATAATAACACTTTTACGATAAAGATGGTCAAGTTCTTAACCGATAAGCCACGTGAATATTAACATTTCTCGATACAAATATTTTTATTTAATCCATTTACAATTAGCAAAAATTCAAACTTCAATTCCTATTTTAATTTTCGTTTATTTAAACTCTTTTTCTATCTTCAATAATAATTACGAATAGATTTTTAGATAATAGAACTTTATAAGGTGTAAACTATGATTCTTATTATTTTTTGATTAATACTCGAAGAGACCCTTCTTTAAATTAACGTTTGCAATAAAAAATGTGCGAAGAAAATAGTTTTAAAAAAATTTTACTTTTCTAGAGTATTTTCATTAATAGCTAATTCAATAAAGTAATGTTGATGATACCAAGTTCGATTATTAAGACAAAAAAATGGAATCCACAAATTGGTTTTTACAAAATATAAATTTTGAATTAAATGTGTTGTTTAACAGAATAAAGTTTATGAATTGAAAATGAAAACACGAAATTACAGAACAAGATGAGATAAAATTTGGGGGGATGGGGGGTTGAGGTTTATTACCAGAAAATGAGTAGTTATATATTTATTTATTTAAAAACTTTTTTTAATGTATAATTTCTTTTTTAAGTTCATATTAATGATAATAATAATAATCATAATAAGTGATATTATTTCTATGTTATTGTTATTGTTATTTTTTTTTTTGTTGGTTTATTCCCCTTTGATTGATCTTTTTCATTTTTTGTAGGTTACTTATTACTTAATTCTTTTTTCAGTAAGTATTATTTAATTTGTTTTTAATTTTTTGTTCTTGATTTTATTAACGTTTTGTAATTTACAATGTATCATAATAAAAGAAATTAAAAAAAAAAAACCAAATCATTAATCATATTCATTCCATAAGCCAATGTAGATATGTATATGTGTGTGTTATAGACAATTGCATATTTCTTATTTAACTATATTTGTGTAGAGTGATATTTTATATATTTAATATTTATAAAATAATAATTTAATGTCATTGTAAATAATAAAAATATTGCTAAATGCTGTAAAATAAACTAATCTTTCTAAAAAAAAAAAAGTTCAGAACAAAATTCCTACAGGATTGGATATAGAATTGCAAATCCATATAAGAAAGCAAAGTAAGTCTTTAATTTAGCGCTATGCTAATAATACCAGGTTTATGTTATTAAAAGTCAAAATGTATTTAAAAAATTATGATATTAAATAAGGTTGGGTCTAACTCTTTGCGCTATTGGTATGATTACCATGTGGGTAAAATTAGATCCAACTGCCTATGCTGTGAGCATCGTGAGGCTTAGAATCGTCACAAATTAAAATATTTTTTTTCACATTTTTTATCATAAATGAAACTTTGAGCAAATTCAATAATATTTTAATAATATGCTGGTAAAGGAAATAAAAGCCTTCTTAAAGTTGATAGCAATTCATTACTACTTTATCCTGTGGTGTAATTTTGTACATAATTATTAATTTATTTATTTTTGATTTATTTGTATTATACACGCATTACAAATAGTTTAATAAGCTTGCTTAGCTAGTTTATTGTAACAACAAAAATATGTATTTTATAAATTTGCTATAACAATTTTATAGAAATTTGCTATAGCAATTTTGTAGATGAACTTCAATCAAGTTTTCAGCGCCAATTCCGAATTTTTCGTTGGGAAATGTAGAATTTTTTTGTTTTAAATCTACTTTCATAAACACACATACTATATTACAGGACAGTTTTTTTTTTTACATTATCTCTAGAAATATCATGCCACTTTATTTTATGATTATTCTGAAGCGGGGAAAATAGTTTGCACAATCTCCAAACTAATTACTATGAGAATAGCAAATTATTTACCTATGAACAAAAACATTGTCAATATGCATGATTTTAGTCGAACAAATGCGCATGCTCATCTTCAGTACTAAACAATAACTCAAATTATTTCGGTTAAAAAATTATAAACACTATTTATAGGCGTTTTCCTTTGGACCAATTTTGCTACTAACCGGTAGCTGCGAGTAGATGACCAAAGGAAAGCCAAATTCTAAACACTAGTAGAAACATAACCTCAAAATAGTCATCAACAATACTGAGTTTACTTACACATAAACAATAAAAACTGAGTTTATTCACACATAAACAATACTGACAAAAATATTACTGTTCAACATAACCAACGAACCCGCAAAACTATCTATTTTCACTTTAGCAACTAGAATCCACCTAATGTAAATTGTATGCGTAACTCCCAGTTCAATGTGCTCGTTTGTTCGAGGTAGAGTAGATGATGACAGCTACAACTACCGACTAGTAGCAAAATTGGTCCAAAGGAAAACGCCTTACATAAACATTATTAATTGACAATTTCTTTAATATTTATTTTTATTTGAAAAATAATTTTATCCAATATATTTCAAACATATATTTGAAAAAATTACTTTATTTTGTAAATAAGTGGGCGACAATTTCGAAATTATCGATAAAGTTAAGCTTTTTAAGTTGTGAAAAAATACGAATGAAAATTAATAGGATAAGAGCTTTAATTGTACAATAATTTTCCAATATAAATGTATACATACATATAAACATAGATACGGTGGTAGTAGACAGTATTAGTTAAAATTTGCTGCATTTATATTAAGCAAGGGTTTCTTGTCTAAAATATTTGTCGAAACTATTTTTTATAGAGTTAATTTTATCACAACACTTAGAAGAAATTAAAAGCAAAAACAATTCTTAAAAATTGTAGAAACTGAATTTAACCTAATAAAAAGTCATATTGAATTTCATGTTTCTTAAATTTTTTTATAAATATTATACGAAAATTCAATCAGAAAATAATTTTACTCGAATTAGAAATATACTATTTTGTTTTAAATTTAATTATTTAGATAATTTTTTTTACTTTTTTTCTATTTTTTGTACAAGATTCAATACTACTTAAGATAAGTCTATTTTAAAATGAAGAAAAGCTGAATACTTATAAAATAATTTACAATATTTAAGCTAACGATTTTTTTTTCTGTAAACCCATTCAATTATTTACTTTTCTAGTATTTTGTGTATCAAAAAATTATTTTCTGATACATTTTCGTAAATAAATATGTAAAATAATTAACAAAAAAAAACAACTTAGAAATATATCTACAATTTCTTTTAAAAAAAAGTTTATTCGATAAAGCACATATGGCTAATATTCAATTACTATAAAATAAAGATTAAGCTTATGCCTTGAATGTAACAAAAAAAAAAAATTATATAAAATTGTCCAAAAATAAGTTTTTAATTGAATTTTCTATAATTAAAATAAGCTTGAAAAAATTTCTTTACGCTTAATGGAAATCGTGCCAATAATATAAAAATGGCTTGGAACTTACAAAAATACAATATATAAAGTTTTAGTCTCGTTCTTACAAAATATTTTTATTGATTTTGTATAATATAAAAATAATATTTGTTGTAATAACAATTGTTGTATTAAAAAAAGTATGATTGATTCTGCGAGGCATATTGATAAATTAATGAAATTGAAACGAAAAAATAGACCATTTTTAGGGTGTTTATTTTGTTCACACAAAGTTCCTATAATTGACAATTTTATTATAATACGGTCATATTATATGTTAAAATGTGCAATTTTAAGAAAAAAAATTATATTTTTCAAATGATCTGCAATGACTTTGTAGTTGAGTCTAAGACTCAATTTTGTGCGACTCTTTCTAGGTTGTAGATTGTTATTGATTTACTGTCATGGACTAGACACATAATAACATCCTTAATAAAAAGTTCTAAGTGCGCTTAATTGAATTATCAATAAAACCATTCGAAACACATACTGTCAGTGTTCATATCATTTGATTGCAGCAAAACCACAATGGTTTTCATCAGTCGATACCTTTGGTCGTTGGCAGATTTTATTTTACAAAATATTCGATCTGATAAACGTTTGAAAGACTCGTTATTACAGCCATTATTTTGTAAAACATAAAATCATATAAACCGCTATTGAAATGTTTCATATAAGAGCCCTTATTTGCAAAGTCGTATCTCTGTCATTTTCTGAGACGATTTGTCAGAGTTCACGCATTGCTATCGAAAGACTCGATATCACTGCTTTGACTCCTCCAAAATTATATCATCTGTCATTTTATGAGAAAATCTGTGATAATTAATGATGCCTAGACTATGACCGATTTTCTCATAAAATGGCAGATGATATAATTGATAATACCTTTAATTGCAGTTCGTTACTTGTTTTCCTCTCTAACTGTTATTGATCAATGTTCTTATATTATTTGAATGAAAAATATTATATTTTATACAAAAGTATAAAAACATTTTTGCACCATTAAAAAAATATTTATTTGTGTTTGACTTTTCATTCATCTATTAATTTGTCTTTGCAAAAAAATATTATCATTTAAAAAAATCATTCTATAGCCCTTTTTGTGTTTATGGTCGTTTTCTTTTTGTAATTATTGTGTTCATTGTCCACTTTTATTTATTGATTTTTAAAATACAGTAAAAACAAAACAAAAAATTGCATTAAATTATTTAATTAATTTCAATTTAAAAAATTTGCACATACGCTCATAACACAACAGTACATAATTTACTATTATTATTATTATTATTATTATATTTTTTATAATCTGAACATTTATAATAGTCTAAAATTATCATCGTTTTTATATTTGTATTTATTTTGATGATATTTTGCTTTTTTTGTTTGTCTCTCCCTTTTATTTAAATTATAGGATATCATCTCAATCGGACAGTTTTACATCTTCGGCCCCAACAATAAATTCATCAACATCTAATCCACGTTCGGGTTATAATAAAGTGTCACAGATACCTAATTATCAATATAATAATTTAAACAAATTGAATAATCAAAATCAACAACCTCGACAACAGCAACAACAGCAACAGCAACAGCAACACCGAATAAATCAGCAACAGTCATCTTATCAAAATCTCTTAAATAATATGAATAGTAAAAATTTAATAAAGAATAGTCACGATTATGAGAAAATTATAACAACAGTAATAACGAGTACAATATCAACACCGACGATAATGGCAACATCAAATATAATAGGACCAAATGTGACATCAACAAAAATACCAATAACAACAACAACACCAGCAATAGCAGCGCCAACAATACAATCATCATCAATTCCAAGAGCAGAAGTACCAACGATAGTATCGATTCCAACTCCAACAACAATAACAGCAACCTTATTACCAACAACCACAATAAATACGCCACAGTTTCAATCGTCTTTACCACAACCAATTAGTAAATCATATGGTTATCAGCCATTACCAAAAGAGACTACGAACGGACTTAATAATAAAATAGGCCAACACACGAAGAGTAATGGTTATAAGGATGAGACCAATATCGTTAGCGAAATGAATAAATTGTATAAAAAGTCACCATTTGCCCATCGTAAAAATGATCTATCACTAACATCAACATCAGGTAGTACCGGTAATAGCAGTGGCGGTGGGGATGTAGACGGCAATGGTAGTGTGTGTGGTAATAATGGTGGCAATAATACCTATAGTGAGAGTCCTAAAAAGGAATCAGTTTTTACTAGTATAGGTAAGTAAATTGGTTGCTTTTATTTGGTTTCTTTTATTTTATTTAAAATTTGTTGACCTGTCAAATTTTATTAAATTTTGGTTTGTTTTTATGGTTTTTAGGTCATTCAATATTTCGAAATATAACTGGTTCACCATTCGCGCAAAAGAAAATTCAACAGCAAACTGAGGATATTTGGAATTTGTCTAATTCACCGGAGGGCGGAGGAACTGGTGGCGGTGGAGGTGGTGGCGGTGGAAGTGGCACAGCGAACAGTAGCGCTTCACCATCACCAATAGCTGTTCGTAAACGTTTTCAAACAACAGTGCCAATAGTCAATGATAATACGACACAATATGCACGACTCCAAGGAAACACCAGTCCAATTGGTAATAATTTTTTTTTAAATATTTAAAATAAAAACATTTACGTCGTTTTATCAAAAGTACACAATTTGTAAAGCTAAAAAAATCCTTTTGTGATTTTAACGCGAACCGCACGTACCCTAGTTGCTTGCGTAGTCTTACTCTGTTAGTGAATCTCATTTACGTATGATTTCACGTTTTATTCTAACATGCTGATCGTTTTTAAAACTCTTGTGCACTCTCAAAGCATATGTATTTTTCTACATTTTCATGGATTCACTCATTCTCTATGCGATTAAAAAGACTTCTATACAAATACGTACGTGGATTTGGTTTACATGCAAAATTTAATAACAAGTATTATTTTTTCAATTGTAATGTTATTAAACTCTTGCAAAAATGTAAATGCCATTAGTCGTAGACGATTATTGTAAAATATTATATTTAGCCAGTGAAAATTAATGATTTTTCTTAAAAGATGAAATAAATTCTCATTTCAGTGTTACAACGTTTCTATCATCAACAAAATCAATTGCGTGAAAAAGAGCGAGAAAAACAAAAATATCAATACGAATCGCACGAGCCAAGCACAAATTCGTTTTTGAACAATTTTACTCCAAAGTATCATCCTAGCAATCAGATACCCTCGCAAAGAAATCAATCTCCTAGTCATAATTTATCAGAATTGTCGTCAGCATATGACACACAATATTCATCGTCACCGCCACAACTGCCGTCTCAGTCACAATTACAATCTACTCAGTACAATGTGTTGCAACGGCAACATCAGCCTCCAAATAGTCAACAGGATCAGTTTTATTATGATCAACAGCCGCAGCAACAGCAGCAATCGCAAATGCAATCCCATCCCCAACATCATCATAGTCAATCGCATTACACTTCAAATATACCAGTTTTCAATCATCAAACAACGGTAAATAGTCCAAAGCATCAATTTTTGAATGCGTTCGGGGGTGGAAAGAAATCAAGTTCACCTCAGCCGCATCATCAATATAATCAACAACAGACAACAGGACTCGTCTCGTCTGGCTCATCGGCTAATACCACTGTACATGGCGGTGCTAATTCTGGTTATGGTACTCAAAATGTTTACAGCAATAATCTCTACGGTAGGACAATGACACAGCATCCAGCCCCATCAACGAAAAGTAACAATGTTAAAGACGAACATGGTAAGATTTGCGGACAATTAAACACAAAAACTTTGGTTAAATTAACATTCTAAAACAGTGCTTTATTTTCTAAATCATTCACGTATACGCTAGTCGTAACAAAAGCTCACTATTTTCCCATTTTGTTTTGTTTTGTTTTTTTTTCCTCGATTTTCGTATTTGAATAAAATTTTATTTTATTGTTATTATGTTATTTATATTACTTCGTATTTATAGTGTGAGCTTATTTGATTATGATTGCATACTGCTATAAAATTATAAACATAATAATTATTGTATTATAAGCGTATTTATTATATGAGTACAAGTAGAAATTACTAGTATTTTTCTATATAACACGTACACTACTTTAATTACAGTCTATTTCGTCACTTTGTTCGTTTTCGATTTAGAAAATAAAGACTACTTTTTTCATCATTTTTATTATTTTGTTCTAGTTTATTTTTCTTTTATAACACCGACGCTATTAATACTAACATCAAACAAAAAAAACTCAAATAATCAAATTAAAAACCAAACAAAATTATAAATATTTATGTTTGTTTATTTTTTCTTTTCTTTTTCGCTTTTGCCGTGTTACATCTTCTGCTTCGCCTTATCATGCCATTTTGTAATAAAACAAAACAAAAACATAACCAATCAAACAAACAAACAAACAATTATACATGCTACCTTCTTCACAATAAATTGCACAAAAAAAAAACAATAAATAAATTGATCAAACAAATCAAAACTGAATATAATTGGAATTAAAACAAATTCGACATTTTATTCACAAATAAAACCAAAACAAAAACGTATGCACGTTCACATGCGGGCACAAAATTAAAACCAAACCAAAAAAAAACAAATACAAAATAATAAACAACATTTGTTGGGCATTCAGGATGGTTCAATTCATTCGCAGGTGTTGTCAAACGACAATTTGCCTCCTATGTTAAATTACATTTAGCTTCTGGAGACAAAGATCGAGATGACAACAGCCAATCCACAAACAATATTCGAACGAATACGACGATATCATCAACACCATCGCAGTCGATGGTATCAGCAAAAATGACGACCACAACGATAACAACGACTTCGACAACGGCCGCGTTATCAAAATCGATACCAACGTCACCACCGACATCGATATTGCATCGATCAAGAGCATCTGCATTGACGTCAGTATCATCATCAACATCTGAAGGATTCTCTACCAATTCGGTGTCATCACCGATAAATGCGACCGCTGGATTATCATCAATAGCAACAACGACAACGGCAATCGGAACAACAACACCAGATACAATATCTTCAACACTACCGTTGTCATTATACACATCGACATCTTCATCATCACCATCGTCATCAGCAACAGCTACAACAGCAACAACACCAGTGATAACACCAAATAATATGAATTCAAAAATTACTAACAATTTAGAAGGAGTTAATGGTTATGGCGGCAAGAGTAGTCTTCGCGGTGCTAGTAATAGTAATAGTGGAGGTGGTGTTGGTGGTGGTAGTATCGGAAGTCTAAATAGTTGCGAATCAACTGTTGGATGTAAAAATAGTAAAATTTTAGCAGATACCAGTAACAATAGTCATATTTCGAATAATTGTAAATATCAACAACAACAACACCAACAGCAACAGTATCATCCCCAACACCATCATCATCACCACCATCAACAACAACAACAACAACCAGTACATCCGCCATCGCCTCATATTTTAGGTGGTATCGATAGTAGGCATCGTAGTCCAGATCCACCGCCAAGATATAATCGCGGACAATCGCCACTTTTATTGAGAAAAAATCTTTTGGAATTAGGTCAACCGCCAGGATCACCTATGTTGCCCAGAAGGTAAGCTACCATTTAACCTTGTCCGTATGTTTGTAGGGGTTTTTTTTTCTTTTAGATTCAAAACTAATTTTTGATCGCATTTATTATCTAAGACGTTTCTTTTTTTGTTTGTGTTTTTTTTTTAATTTAAAAATATATAAAAAGAGCAAAAGGGAAAAATTCCTTTTCCGAATAAGAGTTTTTCTATATATTACACGGATTTTTGTTTATAATTTAAAAAGATACTTTTTGATATTGTATTTCTTCGTAATATAATCGAGGTAGCAAAACAATCGATTTTAACATGAACATTGTAGCAATTAAATTTATTTATATTTTGTCCAAATCTTTGCGATTTTATTGCAATTATTTAAAATGCATTCTAATGTTGAGGATATTTTAAAGTTTTTCTTTAATAATTTTTACTCTATTTTTATAACAGTGTTATGGTTTAGACGGTGCTTTTTATAAGAAAAGCAAATATTTTTTTCCTTTTTTGTGTATGTTTTGTCTGTAAGTTTATTAAAAAAATTCTAAAACATAGCGTTAAGTGTTTTCTTTTGTTTTTCTTCCAATTATATTAATTTCTTTTTCTCCTTCCAATATGGGAATTGATACACAGTTTTTTCATTAAATGAGTGATATTTTTTTTAATTTCTATTCGTATCAAGAAAAAATCAAAAAGTTACTGTAAAAAATCATAATTAAATATTCAACCAAATATATGCTTATTTTGCTGTCCATAACTTTATTGTTTTATGAAGAAAAAAAAACCATGAACAACATCTGCTTTTTATTGTTATTCTTATTATTATAATTCTACTCCAACTGTAAATTATTTTTGTAAGTGTTCATTTTTCCAGTATGTTTTTTTTCTTGATTATTTTCTTATTTATTGATTAATAGATACATTACGTCATCACCACCTCTTCCGCCTCCAAGAAGAGGATCAGAAAGTGTTCCTGGTTCACCCCAACATCTACGTACGCGAATCCATTATACACCGGAACCACAGAGACGTATATATCGGACAATTGATCAATGAGTGGCACTTCAAATAAAGATCATGTGATATTTGTATGGCTTCAATGAGAATTTATGCTCGGACTGAGCGCGAATTCGATTTATTTAATTGGCCTTTCATAATTAATAATTTAAGTTTATCATTATTTCGTATTTTCATTTTGCAATTTTTAAAAAAAAAATTGATTTTAATGTGTTCCTTAATATATAATCGTTTATATATATATATATATATATATATATATATATATATATATATATATATATATGTATGTATAATTATAGTTATTATACATAAATACATAAATATACACTTTACTACCTACCTAAGTACATATATACACTTTATATATACGTACCTATACATTATGCATAAAAACATATACTTACGCATACGAACACTATGAGAATAAATTAAAAATAAATGAGAATAAATTATTCTTATTTATTTTGATTTATTATTATTATTATTATTATTATTATTATTTCTTTAACATTATATTTTTATTTACGAAATACCATATAAATTTGTAAGCGTATTAACAATAATATATTATATGTATACATTTAAAAAAAAAACAACAAACAAAAACAACAAATAAAATCAAATAAAACAAATTAAATAAATAATTATAAGAAATAAATACTATCGTAAATATAATATATATATATAAATTGATATTAGGAAATTTTTTTAGTGCAATTCGTATTATGCGAGAAAAATAAACGTAACTTCGAATCAGGAATTTTTATTTGCGGAATAAAATACATTAATTATATTATTTTAACATAATATTATAGAGAGAAAAGAAAAACATACAAACAAATACTATGATGGTCTCTACTACTACTACTACAACTACGACTACTACTACTGCTACTACCCTTCTATCTGTAAATATAGTAATTTCTCATATAAATTTGACTTTTATTTTTATTTGATTATATCGCTTGTCGTTCACTTGTGTTTTGTATAAATTCGCTTATCATAATTACTGACTATTATTATTATTTTTATATTGAATATATATATTTTTTTAAAAATATTAATGTGAGCAATGCATTGGAAATTGTGTAATATGGTATAGCTTGTTGTCTTCTTTCGAGATCAAAGATGTTGTATAATAATGACCAAGTAGAAGTTTTCCTGTAATATGATAACCATTTCAAAGTCGTGATCAGTTTTTAACGTTTGACAGATTTACTATAATATAATAGTGGAGATTTGTATACTTTAAAAAAAAAATTATTTCCCATAACATTTTTGTGTTACTATTACAATTTTTGTCGTCTCCTAATTTTATAATTCTTATCTTCTGTTATATCATCAATATTCTACTTTAAGAAAATTTATTATTATAATTTCAATTTTTTTTGGAACATTAATAGTTTTTATTCAAATTTTTTAAATTATTTGGCCCAATTTTGCACTTTTATATTTAAAATTTTCGCGAATAAATATTTTACTAAATGTCAAATTTTCTTATATATATTTATTAATTTTTTTTAAGAGGGAAAATTTTCAGTATCTTTTATTTTTGAGTGAATTTTTTGAAAAAAAAGAGAACATAAATAAAATCAATTAAATATTATGTATGATCGAGAATTGATTTGTAAATTGTTGATAAATTACGAGTACGACTATATTCGTTTACAATTTGTCCATAAGAAAATGCAATTTTAAAAGACAGTTCGAAAAGCTATGGCAACATTTGCATTTGTTTTTTTCCTTCTTTTTAAATACATAATTGGAGTTTATTTCAATAATTATCGATTTATTTTAGTTTATATTGTGTTTACCAATAATATTGGTTAACGATAATGAAAAAAAATTGTTTTCTTAATACAAGAAAAGAAATGTTTTTTATTTCGTTTTCTTAATTTATCTTTATTTCCTGATAATAATATCACTTAATTTTTTTTTTTTTTATTGTTTTTTTATTTGCTTTGATTTTCGGGAAGTGTTTTCTCACGTCGATTATTTATGTGATAAAATATATTATTTTGCTAATTAATGAGAAAAATTATTTTTGTTTTATATTAAAAAAAAAATTGTACTAAGAATTTCTTACAACTGTGACACTATAATTATGGATTTAGATGTAATCTATTAGGCTTTGGTCGACAAAAATCTAACTCATAAACATATTGCGGATTCGAGTCTTATCTACGTAAGTTCGACAGATTCTTATATTTTAGATGCCCGCTACTACGTTCTGACACTACTACTCAAGGTGAACTCGTGTCTTGTCTATCAAAGCTCGATAACTCTTCTGAGTAACGAACTTCTACTCTAGTTTTTAATGATGATTGATCTGTTCTTAAACAAGTTAAGCTTTTAAAGTTTATTTGCAATTGTAATACTACAAACACATTGTTTAGTTGACAAACATCTGCTCCCATATTTTTAATACCGCTCCATCAGTTATTATTATCTGCAAAAACTACTGAAGATCTCTTATACAGCTGCATATAAATATCAAACGCCCTATTCGGCAGTATTGCATTTGTAAATTATACTTTAAATATTTTATATTGTTTTTTTTTTATTATTATTTCGAATAAATTAGAAATTTCTAATTTTATTATATTTACATACACATATTAATTATAATTCTTTTTGATTTTTGATTGTTTTCTTATTAACAAATTATATTTTATATTAGAAAAAAAAAAAACAAAAAACAAATTTGTTTATGGTCGTTCTTTGTGGTGGTTTATTTTGTTGCTGTTTTTTTTTTTTTGTTGGGTTTTTATAATGTAACCGTTTGACAAAAAGAAAACCACAATAATTCTCTGCTGCCATACATTTATTTCGGAGCTTTATTCAGAAATGCATAAATAATAGCTAAGTAATATAAGGTAAAACGAGATCAAATAATTATACACATAGTATTTAGAAAGAAAATGTTCAAAATTATTATTTTTGTATTATAATGAAAATTTCTCAATTTAATTTCATTTTTGTTCCATATTTTTTTGAGTAGACATTGCTAACAAATAATGTCCACATGCACTATAGTTTTCGAATTGTATTCATCCTCAAGGTTTTTTTCTTCTAATTCATATTTAACGACTTTTTTTTAAATTTCTCTTAAATAGAAAATAAAAACGAACAAGGCAAATATCAAAGTAAATAATAAAAATTATATAATATTGTATATGTATGTATAAATAAAAAAAAAAAAAAAAACTATATTGAACAATTTTTGTATAAATAAAAATAATTAAAAATAAAATTAGGTTTATAAAATTGATATTGTGTATGAAAATTGAAAAAAAAATAACCGCTTTTGTTTATGAAAATTATAAAGAAAAAGCAAAAAATTTAAATAATTGAAAGAAAATCCTTTTTGATCATCAAATTAGAATAGCAATCCGACAATAAATATGTGTACACTATCAAATAAGAAATTCCAATAAGTTAGCACATATTACTAAAAAAAAAAATATATGCTAAATACTAGTTTGTGTCTGTGCTATGCGGCGTTTTTGTGCCTTTCTTTTTTGATATGGCCAAGGCAAGTTTTAAGTGCTGCTACATCCAATCTACGATAATTACTAATGAATATCTATCACTAAAAATGGAAATTTATTTAAAAAAACAAACAAAAAAAACTAATAAAAACTTTAAATATGCTTTCTTATTGAAAAAAATTTTAATTGACAAACCAAACTTATATTAGAATTATTGTATCATAGAAAAGAAATAAATTTAAAAAATTTAATTAAATAAAAAAATTAAGTATATATATTATATTAATTATAACAACAAAAAAAAAAAAAGAAAAACAAATATATTGCAAATGAACTTTCTATTCAATGAAATATTTTATTAATTAAGTTGTTACGACTATGGAAATATTTTGAAAATATTTTTCGGGTGTTATTTGCGAACTACACGTAATTAACATTTATCGTATTCAATTGAGTAAGAAGTATTCTGAGTGATAGACAGGGTGGCTCAAAAGAACTGCAATTTTAAAAGTATGCGATCGTTTTGGTTTTAGAGGCAGGAAAGTTAATTGAAACGCGCAGTATTGCAAATGAACAAGCGAAAAATTATTAAAATATTCATATTAATTTTGTTTTCTAAATAAGGAAAAAATATTTTCTATGCATTAATTATAAATTAAAAATAAAATTTAAAAAAAAATGCTCAAATAGGTTTTAAGACGAAAAAACCATTTATGCATTTGTGAACAGCTTGTACGATTTTAGGCATTCGGTATTTTTTTGAAATATCGTTTAAGCATTGCAAAAAGACTCGCATTAGGGATCAGTTAACCAGAAGAGAATGCCACCGTACACTTTTCTTTCTAGTTAACATCATCGAATTTCTATGAGGTTGAGTTATGGCAATTGTGCTGGTTACTCGTACCTTCTTGTATTTTATTTTGTAGATGATTTCTACATAATTTCGAACTATATTTAGGATCATTATCCTCTTGAATAACAGATCCTTTACTAATTAACCGTAGTCCCGATGGAAGAATGTATACTCTTCTTTTTTAAAATTCCTTCAATTCGTATCAAATCTTCTACTCCACCCGTAGAGAAAGAACCCCAGACATAATCGAGCAAACGCCTTGTTTCACGGTTGGCACAACAGCTTCCGGCAGCATTTACTTTCCAGCACTGTGACGCTCGTATATTGTTCTTTTGAACTCTAAGATCTGGAACGTTGACTCATCTGTCCAGAGTATATTTAAAGTCCTCAGCAGACCAGTTTTGACGGAATTAAAGTCTAATACATTTTTTTTAGTTATTAAGATTTTAACCGGAGTTTTTTCTATAGAATAATTTGTTATGATTTTTGTTGAAAATGTCACCTATTATTAGACTGTAGTGTGCATATGTGTGTACATATATATAGCCCGCAGATCAAAAAAATATCTAAGGGTATGAGATCGAAATTTACCCGATCAGAAATTACAAGATCGGAGAACTTTCATCGGCAGTATGGTAGGCGGATCTGCATGTATTCCAAGTCGAAATTGCTTAATTGATGGCAACAAAATATAGATTTTCATTTTACCGAAACTACTTGACCATTTTTATTTTCGAAGACCAAAACAGTGACACATTTTGAATAAATTGGTATTTATTGTTTTCGGCCAATTTTACTGGTATAGATAGCCATTCAATTGAAAATGCATTTGGTCGATGAAAATATTCCTTTTTTTTCGTAAATTTTTTTTTATTATATTGATGACGTGAAAAATGGTGGCTAATTTAATACTTTAGATTTGGTTGTGCCACCCTAAACGAGTTCAGTATGATAAGTCAGTGATAAATAATACAAAAAAATTATTTATTTTTCAATATAATCTTCGTTTGGCTTGATAACCTTCGAACCAATGATATTCCAACTTTTTTTATACCATTTCAGTTTCTGCTATAACTTCAGAATTGGAAACAAATTTCTTTTCTGCTTGGAAACAGAAAAAAGTAACAACGAGCTAAATCTGGAGAAGATGGTGGATATGGAATCAAATTAGGCCTTATTTGCGCTTAACGAATCTTATTGGAGAATACGGTGGCTACGAAAGTAATTTATAATGTAATTCCACTAATTTTGCTGTTGAAATTACGCATAATTGTTCAGGTGCATTGTCATGATGAAACAGCTTTTTTCTTTGCCAAATCCGTCTTGATTTCCTTTATTCAACTGGTCTAATTATCCTCTAAAATACTGTAGTGTTATTGTATTTTTTGTACACTATACCATGTGCGTATCGAAAACAGTAGACATAAACCCTTTCTGCCGATAGAACCGTTTTTGTCTTCTTTAATGAACGTTTCTATTAGAAGTCCATTATTTTAACTAAACTTTTTCTTCTTCTGGTGTGTAATTGTGAATGCATGTTTCATCAACAGATATGAATCGGCAAAAAATTCATTTGGATGATTTTAAAAATATCCAAACACTTCATTGCAAGTCATTACACGAACATGTTGTTGGTCATTCCGCCGAAAGCTTTTTTATACCCAAAATTTCATGTAAGATGTTGCCTTCACGTTCTTTTGAGATGTTAACCATGGCAACTAACAGAATGGATTCTATCAATTATTTCTTCGGTGGTAACCTCAATTGGATCTCAACGAAATTCAGTTCATGTTGAGGAGTCTCCGCAATTCTTTTCAAGCTTTGTTTTGGTTTCAGATATTGTTTTTGTTGTCTCAAAAAATAGTCTTTCATTAAAATACGAAATGAACTTTTTTCAATATTAATGACTGTCAACACTACACATGGTTATAAAATGTTGTATGATATCTTTTTCATAATGCCAGATGATAGAAAGATTATCGTTTTGCTGATATCAGCATACATTTATCACTGATATATCATATTGCGCTCGTAGACACCGTAGAATGCAATCGATCAGTAAAAAACCTTAACAACTCTGCAACTTTATTTAATCTCAATAATACTCAATAAAAAAAAAATCGTACTAGCCTGAAATATTAAACAATTATAACAGAAATAAATTTCTTGATTGACCAATTAAAAAGAACCTTGCTATTAATCCAATATTCGAGCAATATTCGATTGCAAATTCACTTTCTATACATCTAATAAATATATCTTATTTATTATAAGTTTAATAAAATAAATTAATAATAAACTGATCAAAACTTAATATAAATTTAAAATACGAGCATTTATCACTACTTGTAATATTCTATATGTAAAAAAAAATTCGTTAGTAAATAACATAACATATAAAACAAATTTTATTTAAAAAAGAACAAACAAAAATATGCTATACATGATAAATAATAAATTAAATTAAAAATGTAATTTTAATTTAAATGTAAATGAAAAAAACAAAACTAAAAAATCGGCAATATTATGTGAAAATAATGACTGACTGTACAGAAAATATTTCTTTCATATAATTATCTCCAATTATCATAAGAGTTTATGTAAAATTACAATACAATAAAAAAAAGGGATCAGATAAATATAATAGATAATAAGGGAAAATATTAAAAGCTACAATAAATGTTATTTTGACGAGTATCGGTTATTATTTCTTATACATAAATACATCAAGTACTGTAATAATGAGTAGATTATATAAAATTATACATGATCGTAAGCGTAATAATAATATAATAATTATATACCAAAATGCAAATATATAATAAAAATGAATATTATTTATATATAGAAAAAATGCTTTTGGAATCTCCATTAATGATTCCAAGTATTTATATGTAATTTTATTGTTGGCAAAGAAGAATTTTTATAAATAAACTGAAATAGGAAATCAAATAAATTATATAAAAAATATTCAGTTAATATACAAAAAAAGACAATAAAAATATTGTACTGCTAGGGAAAATCTGGGAAAGATATTCTATTATATAATGATGCGTGCGATCAGTATGCTTGAGCCTGTATCCTTAGATTCTTGGGCTGGGGATAAAGTATATTGATGCGCTGGCACAAAAACGTCCTGTTTAAAAAAATATATATCAAGACAATTAATTAAAACCAATCACAGAATAATGTACATTTAATAATATTCAATAAAATTGTAAAGTCATATTACGAATATCGACTAGCTTACTTTTTAGTGTTGATGGCAGACATTTTGGATCGGTATTTTAGTTAGAATTAAACTAGCATTAACTACGAAACCAAGTCAATTGCAATAAATTTTTTGACATTGCATTATTATCTCTGTAAAAAATACCTTTAAATACGTCCGCAACTGAACGAAGATTTTCGAAGTACTTTAAAAGATAAATTTCTGGATTAACTTACTTTTCGATTTATTTGACATTTTCTGTATCTCCTATTTTTTCTATAGTCGATCGGCTGCCTTTTAATCAGATTATAGAGATGGCCAACATTTTATAGTATTTCTATCTATAAATAAAATTTGTAATTCATTTTTAAGTGAAATATAAAGAAAATTACAATGGGGGGAATTTTTATAAAATAAATATAAGAGTTTTTTCAATAGGAATGATATGTTCTCAAATGGCCATATTTGAATTATCAAAATTTCAGTAAAATTTGCAATTTATTCATGAATAAACGATTCATATTAAAATAATCGTTCTATTATTGCAACTTATCGTGCACTTCTTCCAATTTATGGTCGTTATAATCGGCTCGGTATTCGTTGAATTGTGGAAAGTTTTGAACGCAATCTTTCTTTACACAATGTTCGCGTACCAGTAAGACAGAGATCCGATCGAAGTGCCGAGAAGATTGATGCTGTTCAGGCAAGTATTGATGAAGACCCAAATTTATCGATTTCAAGGCTTTCTCAACATCTGGGACTGTCTTCTACAACAACATGACGTATTTTATGGTGAAATTTAGGCTTACATCCTTACAAAATTTATATAACACAAAAATTAAAGTTGCTGGACCATCGCAAACGCCGTAAATTTGCTGATGTTGCTCTCAATAAGTCCTTAGAAAATCTGAGAAATTGCGCTCATAGTGTCGGTAAAGATTTTTTTTTTGTAAGTAGCAGTATCGACAAGAAAGCTGTCAAAATTTCAGTTCGATCCATAGCGTAGGTCAATTTCTATCGTCGATTAAAGTTAACGACATTTATTTGTGCATAACAATGGAAAAAAGCGAGTTTAGGGCTGTCATCAAACATCTCCATTTGAAAGGCTTAAGCCCGAAAGAAATCAAAGCTGAGTTGGATGCAGTGCATGGCACATCTGCACCTGTGTTTGCGACGGTTTACAATTGGGTGAATGAATTTAAACGTGGCCGTTCATCCACACAAGATAATAACGTTCAGGACGCCCAGTTGAGGTGTCTTCTCCTGAAATCATCGACAAAATCCACGATCTGATTTTGAACGATCGGCGAATTAAAGTGCGCGAATTAGTTAAGGCCACGGGCATATCACAAGGTACAGTCGCTTCAATTTTGCATGAAAAATTGTCTGTGAAAAAAATTTCGGCAAGATGGGTGCCGCGTTTGCTCTCAGAGGAGAATAAGCGCAATCGTGTAGTGGACTCTGAGGCTATGTTGGTACTCTTTCATCGCAATCCTGCCGAATTCCTTCGTCGATATGTCACTGTGGACGAAACCTGGATACACTACTACACTGCAGAAACGAAGAGACAGTCATCACAGTGGATTTTCAAGGGTGAACGGGCTCCGAAGAAGGCAAAAACTGTGCCATCGGCCGGCAAGGTGATGGCCACGGTCTTTTGGGATTCGCAGGGCATCATTTTTATCGACTACTTGGAGAAAGGAAAAAACAAGAACAGGAGCGTATTACGCGTCGTTATTGCAACGGTTGAGCGAGGAAATCAAAGAGAAACGCTCCCATCTGAAGAAGAAAAAAATCCTCTTGCATCAGGACAATGCGCGTGTGCACACCTGCGCTGTTTCCATGGCCAAAATTGTGGAATTGAGAATGGAATTGTTGCAGCATCCCGCTTATTCACCAGATTTGGCCCCGAGTGACTATTTGCTTTTCCCCAATCTGAAGAAATGGCTTGGCGGACGACGGTTCACTTCCAACGAGGACGTCATTGCTCAAACGGATGAGTATTTTGCAGAACTTCCGAAATCCTATTTTTTGGACGCGATAAAAATTTTGGAAAAACGGTTGGAAAAGTGTATAGAGCTAAAAGGAGATTATATTGAAAAATAAAAAATTTTCTTTTTAAAAAACAGTTTTTTTCCATCTTTTTCTAAGGACTTATTGAAAAGCCGCATTTTCATCTCTATAGATCGGTGAATAAATAAAATTGTCGTTTGTGTGGCCTGAATTGAAATATATTGATGTAACGAATATGTGGTTTGTGTGGCTTATATTGAAGTAACGAACAAAGATGAAGCTACGTGCCACATAGCCCATGGCCACAATCGATTTATTTCGGGAAAAGTTTGATGAGTTGATAATTTCAAGAAATGCAGATGTGCAATGGCCTTCAAGAAGTTGTGAATTAAGACTTTGGATTTCTTCTTGTGGAGTTATTTAAAATCATCGGTCTATGTCCATAGACTAATAACTATTGATTAATTAAAACTGAATATTGAACGCCAAATACATGAAATAAGGTCAAATTTATTGCACAAGGTAGTCGAAAATTGGAACTTCCTATTCGGATCTGTGAATGGAGCTATTTGAATGATGTTATTTTCAAAACGCAATGGCATCGATTATACTCACAAAAAAAACCATTTCAATATTACTAAAAAACCCTCTATTAGAAACCCAATGGAACAAATATAAATTATTAATAACTTAACCAAAAATAATTGAACTGAAAATAAGAAAACCTTATTTTCAGTTGCCTTTCTTGTATGCATATTGTCTCCCAACAAAGTAAATTCCTAAATGATCTGTTAATTTTAAGTCATATGGTGCGTAACTATATTTTATAAATAAGGAAAATGGTAATTAAGACAAATCGTTTATCAAATAATAAAAATATAATTTCGACTAACCAAAAGGAACACTGAAGTGGTATCCAAATGGTTGCGCTTTGACAACGAATTCGAATAGAATTTCGTAAGCTTATTAAATTACAAATTAATAAATTTATGGTAAATTTTATTCGAATTATTATTTTTAACTGTAATTTTATTAATCGATATTCTTACAATATTGTTTTTGTTTTTCAGAGGGGCCGTCTCCTGTAGTTCTATAGTCCACAAGGGCACAAAATTTGCTTCTACCATCACAACATATCTAAGATACTGAATTATAATAGAATGCGCGACCTGCAAGTTTTTGCCTATAAAAGGCAGATCGATAGTGTTTTGCTTTTAAATAAATAAATAAAAATAAATATTTCAATGATTGTTAACCTTAATAGATGGTTAAAGCAGCGAACCAATAAAATGGGGTAATGAAAAATGCTCCCACTCAATTCAATGTCTTCACCACTTCTTGTAGCTAAAAGTGCAAAAGTATTTTTTTTAGCGTTTTATCATTTTCAGACCTGCAAAATTCTGAAGAAAGCTAACCTAATCTTGGATAAAACAAGAGAATTCGACATTTTCTTTGAGCAACGAATAGAAGGAGTACAACAGACCCCAATAAACAAACATGCCAGGGCATAATGATCACCAATTTCCTAAACTTTTCTTCTTTTTCTTAAATTATCATTTCAAGTAACTTTAGTACACTGAATTGTGTATTCTAAGCGCCACGATCCTAAAAGGCCATTTGCGACAAAGGTTATCGGGATAAGGAAATTAAAGTAGAATTAGCGAAGGACCCTTGGATGGTAGTCTAGTACGGCAAAGACTGTGCTACCGAACCGGCTAATTTACTAAACTTTTCTTCTTATATAATATTGGTTTTGGGGAGATATAAATTCCCTTTTTTTCAAAAAGACTTTATTTAACATAGTTTGGATCGTTCGATTTGGGTTAAATATGCACCGTTTAATTTTATAATTTGTTGCCATTTGAAAGGCAACTTCATAATGTCCCTCTCGTAGTTGCCCTGGTCCCTATTGGCGAAAATATAACTGATTGCAGAGGAATTGAAATGAAAAAAACTGGCTATTAACTTGTCAAAATAATTTTCAATCTAGATACTTTTGCAAGTGAAAATTTATTTTTAATATGCAAGTAGGCTACGATCAGTTTTCTTATTGACAACAATTAATACTACGAAAAATAGTTATTAATGAACGTGAAGTTTGCAATAAGCAGTCTCAATTTTGTCAGACAATTATAACCAGAAAATAGATCTGTCCGAAATGCTATCTTATATGGTAAATATTATAATTAAATACGTTAATAGAAAAATTAAAGAAACTAATTTAAAAATTTCAATTTCAGTCCTTTGAGTCTAACGAAGCTAGATTAGTGGAACTCATAGAGGTAAGTGAATTCTTGTTATTATTCTAATATTATAATAAAAACATACGATTTTTTGCTGTTGGTTTGGTATTTTTTTAAATTAATTATAGCCACCATATAAATTTCAACCTGTACCTGCTGCCGAATGGAACGTCCGTAAAAAAATTGGTAATATGTTATTGAAGGATTGGCACGATTTCACTCTATTAAAAAAAATCTTCTTGGAAAGGTACCGAGTTGTACCGACACGTTGTGAATTTATTAATCCCGATAAGAAAGTGAGTCAAAAATTATTATTCTTTCTCATACCAAATTTTAGAAGATTGTGCAATTTGTGCTTTGGGAAGTTATGTTAAATAAAAGGCATTTTAAATTCATTATCAGAGAAATGTCAATTTCGTGTTCTATTAGTCGTGGTGCCATTTTATTGAATCCGCTTATAATACAAATGAAAATCTTTAACTTTCTGCTCAAAAATAGAAATGGCATCTTCAGATCAAAATGCATACCAGACAGTTAATTTTCGCCGTATCTTTTTACCAGTTTATGGTTAATTATTTATTCTATAATGTAAAATGGCAAACTTTTAAGCAAACATTTATTATTTTCAGAAAAACTGTAAATATTTTTAAAAACCTTCAAAATAGCTTTTAACGATTTTAACAAGGAAACATTTACTTTTACTGAGAATTTTTGCCAGTTCATTATTTTATTAGTTAATTACTTAATAATGTAATTTTTGTACTTTTAGATTTTCGAAGTTGCAATGACATTCACTATCGCAGGTCAACAGCGATCGTTTAATTTCGATTTACAAGCGATAGCAGATATGATGAAACTGGAGCCGTGTTATGGCAACTCTGGAATCTTCCGGGTCGACAGCGCAAGCATTTTGAAAGAAAATGTATATTCACGTTGGAATGGACACATATATAATGGGAATGACTTGGAGCCTGAATCACTATACACAATGTATATAAACGACGTGTTATACCATTTTGAAAGGGCTGTAGACATCACTCGTAAGGATGTATTAGAATCTGCTGCCACAAACATATAGGCCAATTTATTTATAATATTTAATCATTAACTTTTATGAAACTGTTCACATTAAAAATTATGAAATTGTTCACATGCAAAACTTAGGTTATTATAAAATAGTTGATCCAAAAAAACCTTCAGGAAATGAAATTTATGAAAATTGTTTGTATTTTTTCTGAGTTAAATTGACAATTAATAAAAATCTTTTTCTCCAATTGAATAAAAAGAAATGGTTTTTATTTTTTATTTTAAGAAAATCATTTGGTTTTTTATGCAAAAGTGCTCTGGTTTGGCGATACTAGGATAGCTACATTTAGTACGTCTGAGGTGTTGTTTTGTTGTCGCCAGATGGCCTGAGTGGTTGTGACGTTAAGAGTTTATATTTCTGTATAAGAAATACTGGAATTTATAATAATTGTTTTTATACACTAGCGCACAGATTGGTTAATCTATTTAGCTTCACTCTAAGTAACAAACCAGTACTTAAATGATCGGTTTTTTCATTAAACATACCGAAGATTCTACTTACCTGCCTTATATAATCGTGAAATGGTCAAATAAGTTACATATACGAGTATAATGTGTGCCAGAAATGTGATGAGATTGATTTTATTTTAAAATTTTAAAGATAGCTTCGACACATTGTTTATAGAAAGAACTGTCGTGCTCCTCCAAATTCCACCTCTTAATTGTTGATAAACTATTTAGTTAAGTTTGGAAAGAGAAAATGGTCCGAGGGGGTAAAGTCTGTCGAATAGGGTACATGAAGAAACAATTTAACTCATTGATTTTGGCCATCGCGGTAACGGATATGTGAACTGATGCATTGTCTTTGTGAAACAACACTTTCTCTTTCGCCAAATGCGACCGTTCTTATTTTATTTACTTCGTATCTACAATTGAAGAGCTCACAACCAATATCAAGCACGTATTCCGTTAAATAGAGCCACAATTATGCAAAAATGTGATCGAAAGGATCGACATTTGACCAATATTGCTTTCTATTAATATATCATAAAGTCATTGAAACATTATTCAATAAAAAATTACAGAATTTTTGGACAAATGTGTTTTTTTACTGAGTGTCAACTTGTAAAAAGTTTTCAAGGTAGAAGTGAGAATTTATTTTGATCATCAAAGTAGACGGCGGTCAATTTACTATAATGCGTCATTAATCAGCAAACTTCAGTTTTGAGCGTTCAGTTGACGAATTCAGGATTTACTGTGTGAGATAAAATGGATCCTGCCGCAAGTGCACAAGCTGAAATGGATAAACATTTTAATGCATCATTTAATGTAAGTTATTATTAAATACGATATGAGCAAAAAAAAAAAAAATTGAATATTTTAATTTCAGGTTACCATCAACATGGATGAAGGATTATTACAATTATTACAGGTAAATAAGTGCTTGTTATTATTTTATAATAATAGAATGTTTTTATTATTATAACTAAAATATACGAGTATGTTATGTGGAAAACATTATTTGATTTTTGAGTGAAGTTATTTTTTTAATCGTTATAAATTATTAATAATATTTCGTTTGGTGTCCATTGAATTATAGCGACCGTATGAGTTTTTGGATGTACCGATTGATGATTGGAACGCTCGTTCAGCAGCCTATACCAACGAGATGAAGAATATTTGTGATGTCCAAATAATAATAGAGAGCTTCTGGAGAAAGTACCCACTTCCACCGAGGCATCTTGTGGATAAACGTAACATTGAAACGGTGAGTCGAAAATTACTTCCAATTGAAATAATTATTTATATTTAAAAGATTTTTTAAAGGATTATATTTTCAAAAATTATTTAATAAATCAAAAAATCGATTGTATTTTCAGAAGTTTGCAATACAAATTAACGATGTGGGAAAAAAACATAAATTAGTATTTTATGTGCTTCGACTAGCAGAGTTGATGAAATTGATGCCGGTATATGGTGAATCTGGACTTTTCCAAGTCGATAAAGAAGAAATTTTTGTTAATTCTCCATTTCTACATTGGAATGAACAAAAATATGCTACGGAAAAAATGGATGAGCGAAGTTTATATACAATGTATATAAACGACGTTTTATTCAATTTTGAAAATTTTATTAAAATTGGTCGTCGGGATTTATTAAATTACTCACCAGATATTAATCATAAGAATTGTTTTATGTATTATTTGGTAGATAAATATGGCATCAATCCCCATAATTGAATAAAGAGAAAAATTTATTATTTTATTTAAGAAAATTATTTGGTTTTTTTTATATAAAAGTTCTATGTTTTGGCGATTTTTATTAGTACGTCCTTTCGTTGTTCTTTCGTTGGTTCGAAAACATTTACTGTCAATGGATTACGCTACAGAGCCATGGTAACCAATTGTCTATGGCCTATTTTTGATGATATGGATTCAGTCGTCCAGTTTCCAGGAAACAATCCTCGTATAACTCTGCCCAAGAAACAATCGGTTTATTGAAAACCGTGTTATTCCGAGGAGAGATAAAACAGAGCCACAATTATCTAATTTGTATGCCAATTTAAAAAAGAGAAAGTAGGAAGCAAGACGAGTTTGTAGTCTAATAAGTAAGAAAGGCTAGTAACCCATCTCTCTTATTGTAATGGCTAAGGGTTGTCCCGCGGAGAAGAGTGGAAGTATAGGCAGGTAGCTTTAGTGTGTCAAAATCCCGCATACTACGGTGGATAAGCCCAGCGGCGTCTTAAGTGCTAGTGACCAGCACGAAAGTAAAGCAGAGCTTTACTCTCACCATTGTGACTGCGATATTGTCTCACAGCTATCACTACCATACCTGGGCGTTCAGCTAAATATCATTGAGGGTTAACCTTTTCGAATTTGCGAAACATTTCAACGAATAGCGTTCTTATATAATATTTTTCCTTGTTTCTAGTTTTCTCTTCCATATTTCATGAACAGCGCTTATTTTGTTGAACTGAGGAAATAACCGGAGAACACGATCACGACATGTGTGTGGGCAGTAACTTCAACGCGAAACGGTCAGGAAATTTGGTGAATCAACAAATTGAACACAGTTGCGGCGAGCCAAGAGACGTCATCTGATCAGAGTTAAATATTCATAAATTTTTAAGTTTACTTAATAACACCTTACCTTTGATTTCAGTTTCAACAATGCCGCCACATACAAAAAGATATTAAAATTGTGAACGTCTATTGGCAGTACTAAGAACCGGACCTGAAATAAGGTAGCAAACAGAAATGCGTGTTCGGTGCTGTTTGGAATTGTGTGCACTTCCATTAGATTATGAAGATTTACCAACATTTGCCAACGCCCTTTCAGTCGGTCATCACAATTTTTTTATGGCATAAAAATTACAACGAGGCCGTCGAACTAGATGTCGGCAAGAAGCCCTCTATGCTGTCCACTTCAATCGGAAGAATCTAAGCCTGAAGAATCCTAGAGCATTCAAAACAGAATCAAAATCGTTTTCTCACATAAATTTTCTTTTAATTCTATTATTTGTATTTTGTGTCTTCTTATTTCGAACTATTGATGAAAATAGTTTGTCTTTCACCCATTTTACCCATTGTGTAAAAAATTTACTACAAAATTAGACTTTGTGATTTTCGGCTAGATTGATTAGGTCGCATCACATTAAAAATACTTTAAGATACTATACAAAACCTCCGCAACTGATCGCAGATTTCTTATATACTGAAAGAGATATTTTTTTGGAATAACTTTCTTTTCGAGACATCTGATCCCTTCTGTATTTCATATTTTCTCTGTAGTCGATCGGCACCCCTTTCCTCAGATTATAGGAATAACCAATTTTTATATTTTTTCTATCTATAAATAAAAATTGTTATTGACCGTTTGGCCATATTTGAAGTATCAAAATTTCAATAATGTTTACAATTTATTCATGAAATAACGATTCATATTAAAATAATCGTTCTTTTATTGCAACTTATCATGCACTTCTTCCAATTTATGGTCGTCATAATCGGCTCGGTATTCGTTGAATTGTGGAAAGTTTTGAACGCAATCTTTCTTTGCACAATGTTCGCGTACCAGTAAGACAGAGATCCGATCGAAGTGCCGAGAAGATTGATGCTGTTCAGGCAAGTATTGATGAAGACCCTTATTTATCGATTTCAAGGCGTTTTCAACATCTGGGACTGTCTGCCACAACATGGCGTATTTTATGGTGGAATTTGGGCTTACATCTTTACAATATTTTTATCACACAAGAATTAAAGCCGTTGGACTATCGAAATTATTATCGCAGAAATAATTAATAGAATCCATGATATCCTTTTAGCAGTGATAAGATAGCTGATATTGTAAATATCTCCAAAAAACGGGTAGGTAACGTTTTACATGAAAATTTGGGTGTGAAACGGTAGTCAAACGGTTTTACCGGCAGGTGAGGTTGTGGCTTCTATTTTCTGGGATGCTCATGGTACAATTTTCATCGGCTATCTTGAAAATGGAAAAACAATACTTGAATAATATTAAAAAGTATTACTACCAGGAGTATAAGCTTAAATCCGCTGTTTAATCATATATAGAGGGCGTGAGTGACCGTATTAAGCTACCATGGGCCGGCTATACTTTTTTTTATGAGTTTCACATCTGTCAAGATTAATCAGTGCATATTGTCAGCAATTTCGTACAACAACATTCATTTTTCCTTTGGTAATCATATCTAGTTATGTGCCAGAAAAAGAGCATATGCGGGAAGCTCCGGTTTTTTGCTTCAATTTGAAGAAATCGGCTGCCGAATCGCATCGAATGCTTATGGAGGCCTATGGTGACATTGCTTTATCGGAAACAACGTACCGAGATTGTTTTCGTCTGTTCTAAAACGGCAATTTTGACTTGTGGGACAAGAAGCGTGAAAATCGGCCTAGGAAGGTTGAGGACCATCAATTGGAGGCCCTTTTGGACGAAGACGATACCCAATCGCAAAAAATGCTCGCGGAGCATTTTGGTGTTACTCAACCAGCCATTTCCATGCGTCTGCGTGCCATGGGAATAATTGAAAAGATCGGAAAATGGCTGCCACATAAATTGAACGATAGGCAGATGGAGCGACGCCAAAACACATTCGAAATCTTGCTCGCCAGACAAAAAAGAAAGTCGTTCCTGCATCGGATTGTGACAGGCGATGAAGAGTGGATATATTTCGAGAATTCTAAACGTAAGAAATCGTGGGTTGATCCCGGCCAACCACCAACATCTTCCCCAAGACCAAATCGCTTCGGATGGAAGACGATTCTATGCGTTTGGTGGGATCAGCAGGATATCGTCTACTACAAGATGTTGAAACCTGGTGAAACTGTCAATGCCGACCGCTACAATCAACAACTGATCAAATTGCATCGTGCTCTGCGTGAAAAAAGGACGGATTATCAACAAAAACATGACAAGCTGATTTTCCTCCACGACAACGCACCATCGCACACGTGAAAAATGGTCCAAAACTACTAGGAGACACTCAATTGGGAGGTTATTCACCAGACCTGGCCCCTTCCGACTAACACCTGTTTTCGTCGATGGGCCACGCGCTTGCTGAGCAGCACTTCGATTCTTACGAAGACGTCCGAAAATGGCTTGATAAGGGGTCAAGCTCTCTCGAAAGAGAAGGAATTTTTTTTGGCGTAGTATCCACAAATTGCCCGAGAGATCGAAAAAATCTGTAACAAATGTAAAATTTGTTTTAGCTTTCTATGAAAAAAAACATGTGTTTTTTTTAATAAACAACAGCGGATTTAAACTTATACACCTGGTAGACGAGTTGAATAATGAAATAAAGATTAAGAACCACATTTGGCAAAGAAAAAGTTCTCTTTCAACATGACAATGCACATGAACAATTATGCGTAATTGCAACAGCAAGATTAGTGAAATTGCATTATGAATTACTTTCGTAGCCACCGTATTCTCCAATAAGCTTCGTTAGGCGTAAATAAGGCCTATTTTGCATAGTTTGACAAAATCGTACTATGTTTTTTGTAAGATTACTTCTAGTAACATTTAGAGTAAAATACAATCTATACCAACTCAGACTATTTAGCAACAACTAAAAGGCAGAAGAGCTAACATATTTCATTATCTGTATAAGATAGTTGTATTATAGATATTATAAAGTAAACTGAGATTTTACTGTACTGGACTACCATCAAAGGATCGTGGGTTCGAATCCCACTGAACTTAGGTCCTACGCTTATTCACTAAAATTACTTTTTTTGCCATTATAATTTAGTGTAGTGGCGCTTAGAATAATATATTTCAGTACTAATGTAATTTTACTTCTTATGTTTTTATATTAATTCCTGGTTAATTATTATATTTAAGTATTTAAGCGAATTCTCCTTAAAAACAAATAACTTAAATACAATATATAATTACACTTCCTTTACTAAATAAATTTATAAGTATTTTAATAGCATAACAAGAGTTTTTTGTTGTTGATTTATTCAAATTATAATGAATTAAAATGTATCTAAAAAAATCTCAATAATTCTTATTAGTTTAGTCACTAAAAAAAAAACCACCATAAATGTGCATAAAAAAATATACTATTTTGTTTAAAAGCAGTTTTATTACCCTGTTTCCTGTCCAATCATCCAATTTGACAACTTTTAATTTTTTTCGGCCTAATAAAATTTTCAACAAAATAAAACAATTTTTTTAAATTACTATAGACTTTTTTATAGTTTAAATTAAAAAAAAAAACATATTCAAGGATAAACAACATTGCCACCAATTATTATGGAATCGAATGATTGTCGATTCCATAATAATTGGTTAGACAAATCTGTGGTGACTTGTTATCTACCACCAATTTTTGAGTATGAGAGAGTAGTCAAAAATAGTTCTATCGACAGGAAAGGTTGTGGCTTCTAATTTTTGGGATACACATTTCCATTGACTATCTTGATAATGGAAAAATGATATCGGAACTGTATTATAAAGTATTATTAGACCAGTTGAATAATGAAATCATGATTTATCTTGACAATTCACCTGCATATTCTTCGGCAATTAGTGGAACCACATTATGATTCCACTTATGGCTTCTTAAGCCACCGTATTCTCCCGATTTGGCTCCCTGTCACGTTTTTCTGTTTCCAATAATGAAGAAATGGTTTGACTGAAAGAAATTTGCGTTCAATTCTGAAGTAATTGCCGAAATTGAGGTTTATTTGATAGTGTAATACATCGTACAATATGGACAGCATAAAGAAGTTAGAATAATATTAGATAACATATAGGGTGTAGTAAAAAGTAATCCATTATTTTGCCAATAGATGGCTTTAGGAGTCTGTATCTCCCGTTTTAAAACGGGTGGCACTAGATGGCCTTAGAAAGATAAGATTAGGAGTCTGTATCTCCCGTTTAGATCGGGTGGCACTAGATGGCGTTAGAAAGATAAGATTTCGTACTAAAAAAGCTTCTCATGCAATTTTGTGATTACTTCACGCAGTATTTTTTTAGCACGCGTCAAAGATGGACACCAACAAAGAGAAAATACGCCATATTTTACATTTTTTCTTCGATAAAGGCGAAAACGCAAGCCAGGCAGCTGAAAATGTGAATAGTGTTTATGGTCCTGATATTATAACAGCCAATCACGGGCAATTTTGGTTTTGTCGATTCCGTTCCGGTAATTTTGATGTCAAAGATGCACCACACTCTGGAAGGCCAATTGTCGAAAATGTCGATAAAATAATGGAAATCGTCGAGTCCGAATGTCACGTAAGCACGTGTTTCGATTGCCCAGGAGCTAAACATTGCACAAAAAACCGTTTGAAACCACTTTAATTAGGCTGGATACAAAAAGAAGCTCGATGTTTGGATGCCACACGAGTTATCGCAAAAAAAACCTCATGGACCGAATTTCCATCTACGAATCGCTGCTGAATCGCAACAATATCGATCCATTTCTGAAGCGGATGGTTACTGGTCAAGCCAGGATTGACAGCCAGGAAGGTTTTGCTGTGTGTTTGGTGGGACTGGCAGGGAATCATCTACTCGTACTATGAGCTGCTCCCCTACGACCGAACTCTTAATTCGGACCTATACTGTCAACAATTGGATCAGCTTTGGCTAATAGGAGAGAAATTGTGTTCTATCAGGACAACGCCAGGCCGCATACATCGATAGCGACTCGCCAGAAGTTCCGGGATCTTGGTTGGGATATTCTTATGCATCCACCTTATAGTCCGAACCTGGTACCAAGTGATTACCACCTCTTCCTGTCTATGACGAATGATTTTACAGGTGAAAAATTCGCCTCAAGAGAAGATTGTGAAAATCGACTGTCCCAGTTTTTTGCCAATAGGGACGAGGGCTTCTATGAGAGAGGCATTATGAAATTACCTCCAAAATGGCAACAAGTTATCGAACAAAACGGTGCATATATGACTTAAATCGTATCATTCTATCTATGCTAAATAAAACCTTCAATTTAATACAAAAATAATGGATTTCTTTTTACTACACCTTATATATCTAGTTAAAATGTTGAAAGATATATAAATTTTTGTTCAATAAATGAATTCTTTATTTCATTTATCACCGACTTATCATACTGCCTTCTAATGTACGTTCCGTTCGGCAAATCTCAAAATCGATTTGTGCAAAATATAATTTTCAAAGAGGAAAAATTTAATAGATACACTAAAAAAAAAAAATGTAGTCAAATATGAACCATTATAACTTATTGGACCGCTAATCCATCCACCCAAACTTTATGCTCTTTAAGCTTCACATAAGATTTGGTTTCTTTTTCAATCAAACCAACTCCTTTCAAGATGAAAATTATTTCAAATAACTTATAACTTTAATAATATAATAATAATAATAATAATAATAATAGCCTTTATTTAATAATCTTAGAAGAAAGTTACTATCACTTATGTTAATTGACAGCGGTTTTGAGATTGTCTTGCGTTTCCGCAAAGGCCTCCCGTAGAGCTTACCACACTTTTCGGTCATTATAGCACCGGCTATTTTCCGAATATCGTCCTCCCATCTCAGAAGCTGCCTCCCTTTCCTTCTTTTAACATATTTTGTCTTGGACACCATTCGGTTGCATCCTTAGCCCATTTTTCTTGTTTACTCCTCATCATATGACCTGCCAAACTCCATTTTAATTTTCTTATGCAGTATGTTACATCGTTAATTTTAGTTTGGTTACGTAATGTTCCTAGTTTTACTTTGTCTCTTAACTTAACTTTGAGCATACTTCGCTCCATGCTGTGTTGACAGGGTTCTAGTTTGTGTAAGTTTTGTTTTGTTAGACTCCAAGTTTGACATCCGTATGTCATGATAGGTAGAATACAGGAATCAAATCTTTTTTTCTTAGCTTTAAGTGGTACCTGCGGGTTTTTGACAATTTCTTTAAGAGACCAGTATCTTTTCCATGCTAATTGTACTCTGTTGTTTATTTCTTTGGTTGTAGGTCTTTTGGTGATATTATCTGTCCTAGGTATGTATAGTCATCGACGTACTCTATTTTGTTGCCGTTGACTGTAATGGTGATTTTGTCGGAATAAGTCATTACTTTGGTTTTTGTATTATTCATGGAGAGTCCGACTTTATCACTTTTGTACACCAACTGTTCAAGCATTGCTTGCAGGCTTCTCGGGTCTTCAGAGATTAGAATTAGATCGTCTGCAAATCTTAAATGGTTCAGTTGCATTCCGTTAATGTTTAGTCCATATTGACTCCATTCGAGACGTCTAAATATATGTTCAAGCACCGCCGAGAAAAGTTTGGGTGATAGTGGGTCTCCCTGTCGGACTCCTCTTTTTATAGAGAAGTATACACCTACTCTTTCTGTTCTTATTTTCGCTTTCATGTTCTTGTATATATTTTTAACAATTTGTATGTACTTGTTTTCAACCCCTTGTGTTGTAAGCGCTTCCCATATTTTTGTATGTTTTATACACTATTAAATGATCGAGAAAAAAAAAACGGAAAACGATCAGAACATAATCAACCGATAGCGAATGGCGGTTATTTAGGGTAGTAAAATAAAAATGATTTAGCTTTGATGCTGACTCGTAAGGTTTTATTTATTTATTTATTTATTTATTTATTTATTTGTTTATTTATGCATTTTATTGAATTTATTTCTTTTTTTGGAACATATCTTATTGATTTAGCTCTGGTGTTATCGATTTAATAATCAATTCTACAATTTATTTTTGTATTGTTTCTTTTTTCTCTGATTCTATATTAATAGTTTTTTTCTTTTTCTGTTTGTTATAATTTTCTGCTGTTATATAATTTTTAGTTAATAATATAATAATAATTTTATCATTTTGTATTTATAATATTTTTTATTTTTATTTTTATTTTGAATTTTTTTTTCTGTTTTTTTTTTTTAAATTGTTTTTTTTTTTTTTAAATATATACTAATTATTTGAAAGAGTTCTGTAATTTTTACTATCTCATTTTCATTTTTTGAATAATTATTAATTGTATATAATTTATTTTTTCCATTTAAGTGTGTCTATATAATTGTTATGTATTCATTATATGTATTAGTATTTATGTGTATATATATAATTGTATTATTAAATATAATTTGTTGTCCCATTAAATCTGTTACTTAGTTTCTAGACATGAATTTCTGTTCAATAGTATATTAAATGCTTCATTTTATTTAGGTATTTATTATATGTGTTTATTGTAATAATATGTATGTATGTATTTGTGTATGTCCTTATAATTTGATTTATTATTTTGGATAAAATTGATTATTATTTATTTATTTTTATTTTTTTTTGTTTTGTTTTTATTTCAAGTTCTGTAATTATTTTATTTTAATTGATTTATTTCTTTATTGATTATTTATCATTTATTGATTACATATATATGTTGTGTATGTATTGTATTATGATTTAGTTTAGATTATTTTTGAGTTTCTAAAATTTTCTAAAACATGAACATTACGAAGAGATTTTCTTTTATATATAATTTCATATTTATGATTATTTGGAATTTTATATTGTTAATTATCAATTTATTATAATTATTATTATTATTATTATTTTAAATAATTTCTTTTTTTATATTGTTTAATATTAATTTTTCATTTAATATCATTGTCATATTGATGAATATGATGGCAAGGGCGGGGGAAAGGGGGTAGGTTTGGGTTTTAGGAAATACATATTTGATTTTGATGTATATTTTTATATAATTAAATTATTTTTATTATAATTTTTTTTATTTTATTTAATTATTTCTTTAATATTTAATTTATAATAATTTTAATTCTGTAATATAATTTTTAAATTTTTCTTTTATTATTATTATTATTTTTATTTTATCATAATTATTATATTTTTGTCACTAAATAATTGATAGTCTAAATATTATATTTTTTGTTGTTTCATTTTATAAATATTTTAAATATTGTTTGTGTTCATTTTATTTTAGTTTATTTTTAATTTTTAATTTTTTTTTTTTTTTTTGTTGATAATTATAATATAATAAGAAATTTTATTTGAATTATTTCGATTTTTTTAATTTTCTCTATATAATATGGCGTGTTTTTTTGTTTTTTTTTTTTTTTAAATTCCATTTGAAATATTCTAAATATTATTTGTTTATAATTTTAATTTTAAGTTTTTTTTTTTGTGAAAGAGTTTATTTCTTTTTAATTTTCCCTTATAGTAAAGATCATTTTATTTTTTTATTCTTTTTTCATAGTAAATTTTTTAAAATTGAATTTTTTTTTTTTTTTTTTTTTGGAATTTTACAACAATTACTATGAAGAAAGAAGAAGAAGAAGAAAAATGATTAATATTAAGAGTGGAAAATTTTACGCATTTACATATATCTGAGGTTGTGTTGTCAAACAAAAATATATATAAGAAAAATTTAGAAAAGAACAATTTTTTACTAAAACAAATAAAAAGAAAAATAATTACATATGGTATGTAATAAACATTTTGAGTTGATTTTTAAGATGTATATCATACTATAAAATTAATAGGATGAATTTTCTTTTCATTTGATTCATATTTAGTAAGTCGAAATATAATATCTAAAAAAAAAAAAACAAAAAATGTTTTATTATTTGGATTAAGACAATAAAAATAAAATCAAAATTTATCATGAAAATTATACTCTATATAATTTCAAGCACATTTTTAAAATTGTTCAATTTCTAGCAAAGTAATTAATATTGTACAATATATATATATGTGTATATGTAATTGTCCTTTTTTTTTTGTTTAAGTTTTTAGTTTCATAATTAATATTTGTTTCGTTTTACCCTCTCTCCCACTACTAAGAACTATTTCTAAAAATTCTAAAAAATTTCTTTTATCCTATATAATTTTTGATCTAACAAAAATATATATCATTTTATGACCAATTTGTTATTTCCTATTAAGTTATTTCGTTTTTATTTTCTATCTTTTTCTTTCTCTCTCTCTCTCTTTCTCTCTAACTTTCTCTCTCTCTATCTATCTCAATATCCCCCCACTAATTGTTATTATTTTCTAATAAAATTTCCATTTTTCTTTCATGTATCCTAATCTGTTTTAATTCTTTTTAATTTAAATATTTTTATATTATATAATGTATATATTGTATTTTTTTTGTATGCATTTGAAATTTAATGTATTTTTTTTCTAGAGTATTAACTATCGGAAAAAGGACTAAAAAAATTCCCATTTTTCATATATATAAAAAAAAACAAATTTTTTTTTTTTGTCGCAATTTAAACTTATTTAATTTTTTTTTTTTTTTTGCCTTTCTAGAAATTTCGAAAATTTTTTTATAGCATTAAAATTTAGCAAATACATACATACAAATTTTCGTGATTGGGAAACTTAATAATTAAAGGATTTAAATAGTAAAAATTTTTTTTCTCGGTTTTGCTTAAGATAATAGCTTTTCTATGATTCAATAATTTTTCTAATTAAATAATTTTCGTTATAATTTTCCTTGTTAGGTTATAGACTTTAAAATTGAATTTTTTTTTATACAACATCACTAGTGTGTGTGAGTGTGTACGTATTTTTTTAAATTTTTTTTCATTCATATATAATTCGTAAAAGTGATAACTTTTATTTTTTGCACTTCTTCATAATTAAAAACTTAATGCAATTCTAATCATAACAATGAGATAAATTTGGTTTTCCTTTATCGGAAGGGGGGAATTTTGTTTTTATTTTTTATTTTTTGCGATTTTATCTTATGAACTATGGTAAGAATGATAGTTGATAACCATTTTACATAAGTGAATGATAATGTCTTTGAATAAACCTTAGAGTATAGAAATGATACCTTTTTAAGATAAAGGTAAGAATAATGTCAATCTTTAAGGGATTTTTATCATTTTTGGATGACTCGATATCGATACGAGTATTACTTAAAAATTTATCAACGTTTTTTTTTTCGAATTTTGTTTTTATTTTTTTTATTTTTATTTTTCATTTGTATTTATATCCTTCATCTAACTTTTTCCAAAATTTACACTTTAGTGTCAATTTCTTTTATCCTATCTATAAAAGTATTTTTGCCTTTCTTGAGTAAAGAAAAATAATAATAAATCGAAATTTAGAAAAGAACAAAATAACCATGAAATACATACTACTACTTTCCGAAACAAGATAAGCAAGCAAACTTTTAACGCACCAGCGAAATCACAGCCATATTGAATCAATATTTTTTCAGTATATATTTTATATTTTATTTAAAAAAAAAAAAAAAAAAAAAAAAAATTTTCTAAAAAAAGTGTGTTTTTGCTCACTAAATTAATATAATAAATTCAATACAAATTCTCAAATGCGTAATTGTTTTATTATCATTAATATTATTAATAATAGTATTATTAGTATTAGGTATTATTATAATTATTTTCAGTAATATTATTATTATTATTATTATTATTATTATTATTATTATAATTATAATTATTAGATAAATGTTAAAAAGATATAACAAAATATTTTGAATTAAAGAAATAGAAAAATGTATAAATAAATAATAATTTTGAACTGATAGAATAAATATTAAGTTTAAATAATAAGAATTTTTCTAAAAAAAAAAAAAACTGATTTAAATTTAAAAAAAAGAAAAGAAAATTAATTAAATAAAAAATTTTTGCCATCACAACTTCAGTTATTGTTAAAGTAATTATTTTGCGTTTTTGGTTTTACTCTTCGACTATCCTTTAAAGCGTTCTATTTATGATGAAGGTTTTTCAAAGCTTTCCGCTTAGCTATAATAAAGCTTTTTTTGTTTATCTTTTTAATATCATAGTTACTTATTTCGCTAAGCTTTTTGTTTTTGAATGAATATATCCTTTTATATGAACTTTTTCCATATGTGTTTGTTTAATGTTATTTTATAGATTTTGCAGGTAATAATTTTTGAAATTTTTTTTTTTTTAATTTAGTCACATTTATTTAATTGGTTTTTGGTTTTTGTTCGTGTTTATATCATTAATTTTTATTTTGTTTCTCTCTTTTTTTTTTTTTTTTGAAAATGTGTTCACGTTTATTAATCGTTCTTGGCATTTTTATTTTAATGGCATTTCAGAAATGGTATTTTTTTCTATTCATCATTTAATGGTGTTTTCTTCATTTCTGAATATTCAATAGTTCGTTTTGTTAATTTGTAAAATTTTTTATTTATTATTTTTTTAACCGTTATTGTGTTAAAGTTTTTATTTAAAAGACAATTATACCATTCAATTATATCAAAAAGTTTTAAAAGTTTTGATTTTCAATTTGATTTTAATTGAGATATCCTTTCAAGGATTCTAAACTTTCGTTTAAATTACGATCTATTTATTCTATTTTGTTATAGCGTTTTCAACAAGGATATATATATAAATACAAATGTAGTTTTAAATCAGTTCATCCTTCCAAATGGATTTGCACATGTACTCGTATATTATTTCTTGTTATCAACTTTATTGGAAAATTGGATTTTTTTTTCCCATTCTAAAATAGTTAATAATTAGTTTTTCTACATTTGTATTTATATGCATGTGTATGTGTATTTATGTGTATATAATTATTATTAATTTTAGCACATATGTGTGTATGTGTGTATGTGTGTGTGTAATATATATATATATATATATATATATATATGTATTGGTATGTATATGTATAATAATATTTTAATTATAAATATATATTTTTAGTTTAACAAAGCATATTATTAAATTGTATGTGTATTGTATAACCATCATACATATATATATATAAATAGTATATATATATATAGTCAATTGTACATGATTATTAATTATAATATTTAATAATTTAATAATTAATATTATCCTTTCATATTTTTACTCAATTATTTGTTTAGTTTTAAAAGTTTTGTAATTTTCTTTTTGTAAAGTTCTAATTTTAAATATTATTTTCTTTGGTTAATATTGTATAATATAAAAAGGATAAATATATATATATATATATATATAATATTAATAGTATTAATAGTTATTATATATTATTTATTGAAACAAACTTAACAAAGCTATTCAATTTAATAAATTATTTATGAATTTTTATTTTTAATTATTTATTTTTTGTATCGAATTTTTTTCCAAATTTATTGTGTAGTATTTTTTTTATAATATTTTTTTTTTTATATAATATTTTATGTGAAAGGAATAAAATAGAAATTCAATATCCTCTGATTAGTGTCCTTTTGGTTTTTTTTTCTTCAAAAAAATGTTTGTAAATACAGAAGTTATATTTTGTTTTTGTTGAGATTGATTAAAAGTTAATATTTAAAAAAAAAATTTATTAGTTTGCTTTGCAGAGGCACAATTTTTAATTGTTTTAACAAAATTCATGAAAATTTTCTATTTTTTATCTTTAAATATTTTCAATTTGAATAAATTTCTTTGATTTTTGATTTGAATAAATTTTCATCATTTTTAAATAATTTTTGGTACGTGTATTAACTTGTATTTTTTTTTTTTTTAGGTTAAGGATTAATTAACGTATTTTTTTTTTTATATTGTTTATAACAATTAATTTTGTATATTTTTACTAGTGTTTTTTTTTTTAAATTTTTTATTTTCATTATATAGATATATATGTATGTATATAACTTTAATATTTTTGGTTTGTCTTCATTTTTTAATCAATTTGTGTATATAATAATTTTTATAAATAATATTTTAGTATTTTAATAAATTTTATTTTTATTTTTAAGTCGTTAGTGCATAGCTCATATGTTAATTTGTTAGAAGGATAAGAATTTTATAACAGTTTTTTTTTTTTAAAGAATTATTTAATTATAGTTTTTGTGTATGTGTTTTTATTTTTTTATTTTATTGAAATTTTTAATGAGGAAAAATTTCAAATAGATTCTAAAAATTATTATATTGAGTTACAAAATGTTGTAATATTTTTCTCTTTTAAAGAAAACTATTTCATTTCCGTTTAACTTGAGTTCATTTTTTTTTTTTTTTTTTTTTGAAGTTAAATAGTTTGTTTTCATAATTTTTGAAGCCATATTAGGCGCTTTTGAAAAAATTGGACTTAATTATTAAAATATGATAAATCCGATTTTATAAAATTATTAAGGGACAATATTAGCATATCCATTCAATTTTCTTTATTTTTGTTTATATACTCGTATATATATATATAAATATATTTAACTTTCTTAAATATATTTATATATATACGAGTATATATATTGTAAATTCTTATCTTCATTCCAGTATTTTGATTAGTTGTCATCATATTAAAAATAATATATATATTCTATGTTTTTTTTTTTTTTTTACTTAATTAGATACTACAATAATTTATAATTAACTTAGAAAATCATATAACATCAAAAATTCAGTGTTTTATTTTGTTTTTCTTTCAATAATTTTGTTGTAGGTATTTTTGTTTGTTTAAATAATTATTAATATTATTAATAAGAAGTATATTTATTGATGAAAATAATAGAGAGAGAAAAAAAAACAATAAAATTCTAATTAGTTTGTTCCTGTTCGGAATCGTTCCGTGTAGAAAATGCTATAAACAACCCCGTAGCCTAGAATTCTAGACGGTATGCAGAGCATGAAGTTTCATGATCCTGTAAATTGATAGTGCAACGTGATGCTGATGGTGATAAATCAATGTGATATTTAGCTAAAAGCTCTTCATTCTCAGATACCCAGTAGCCAAGAACGTCTGTATCGTAGGTTGGGATGATTGTTACCTCTGTAAAGATAAAATAAAAATTGAAAATTATAATAATAACAAAATACCAAAACCAAAAAAATTCAAACTTTTGGCGGTAGTTACAGGGTAAAATATTGACAAAAGATTAAAGTATTCTTTCGACTGATTGAAAAAACAAAAGTACTTCGAGCCTTTTAGTGGAGAGTACAAAAAAAAAAAACTAACACCATCTATTGAGTAATTCAAACAATACTACATGCAAATAAAAAATTAACATAATTTGTATAAATTCGATCAAATTTGATGTCAAATTAATTGAAAATATGATCATGATGGCTTTGTGTATTGAACAAATTTAATTTTGATAAATTTTTGCAGTAGTTCTGGCTGATGTTATACAAAAAAAAACCCAATTAACATTATAGAAAAATTAATTAATTTGGTATTCAGTTTACGATCGAATCGTTTGAGATTTTATGCAATTAAAATTAATAACTGAAAATAGATTTAAAAAAAAAAAAATTCTTTACTTACCCAAATCTTTATCTTCCCATGTTTGTTTGGCTTCTAATAATGCATTGTAGACTTCTCGGCTTGGTTCGGTACCAGAGAATACGTAGTATCGTGCTCGAACTCTTTTAAAGAATTCAACGTGTGAATAGTATGAGTTACCGTGATGTGGAACATATGTTAAGTCAATATAAATTGGCGCGGATTTTTTTGCTGCTTTCACAGGTGATTCAGATCGTTTACGTAGATTTTTCTCGTTATTCAATTTAGTTTTGGTCATAAGCATTTTTCGTTCTTTCTTTGGTGTTGTTCGGATATCATTTTCGACTGGCATCGGTGCCGGTGATGGTAAGCCCAAAGGTTTGCCCCATTCTTTTAATGGATCCTTTGTAGAATCTGATGGTTTCGGGTCAGTAGTATCTTTTGATTTGTCCTTTTCTTTTTCGCTCTCATCGGATTTTTCAGTTTTACCAGATTCGCTGGTTTGTTTCACTTTTAATACATCTTCGAGAGGGAATTGAGATCTAACAAATGCCTCTTCGGCGGTTTGTTTTGATGGAGAATAGGAATATTTCGATGTAACGGAAGACATAACGTCAGCGCCGCGCAATTGCCGGTGCTCTTCTAAAGCTTTCTCGAAGTCTAAATCGGCTTCGTCGAGGAATTTGTGATCGGTATGCTGTTTGGAAGTCCATGATTGGCCTAAACTGTCACCAGATTGGCTCGATAGAGACTCTTCATAAACTCGTGTTGTTACAGTCCTAGTTGTTGTTATTGGAATGGGATCCGATTTCTCACCGAATGTTTCAGGCAGAGTTCCGTAAAAGGATGTGCTCATTGGATCAATTTTGTGCATCAGTGAAATGGGAATTGCCGACTTTAGCTCTTCGCTTCCATATTGGGGTGGAATATCATCTTGGCTATCGTCGATTTCTAAATCGGATTTTTTGCTAATACCTGAGCTAGAACGTTGTAAATCATATTGACTTTCGTATGAGAATTTTGAAGGCGGTGAGTGAGCTGCCTGTGACGTTGTACTTAGAGGCGATGGTGGAACTTCATCATCACTATAATGGCGGTCTTCTAAGCTTCCAGTTGCCCAGCCAGATGTTACTCTCGATGCTTGTCCGGAACTGATATCAGATCGTGGCGAATATACTTCATGTAGTTCAAAATCATCACTACCCGGAGTTGAACTGCGCAAGTCTGATTTTAAGCTAGTGACTTCTCTAACATTTGGTCCACCGAAATGATCATCCTTCTTAGTTGTTTGGATTTTTGTGACCACTATTTTTTCTTGTTCCGGCTCTGATGTATCTGTTGTTGTGACTGTTTTCTCTTCTGTTACAGTTTCTTTTCCATCACTGGATATAACTTTAGTAATTGTAGTTATTGTTGTTGTTACTATTTTTTCTGTACTACCGCTCATGGATGACTTTTCTAATTGTTTGATTTCAGTTATATCGGGTGTAGATATTCTAGTCAAATCGGGTGTACTCAGTTCAGATGAGGTCCTTAAATCATCTTTATGAACTCGTGGGAATGGAGATGTTGGTTTCGGGGAAGATTCTGGTGTTTCAGATGTGGAACCATGGCCGATCGGTGTGGGAATAGATCGGCTTTCAGATGTTGTATGAAGAGATGACTGCAATGCTGGACTCGATTTTCCCGAGGTATCCTTTGGCGTTGATGCACCTGAGAGTTCACTTACTTCCTTTGATAATACGGAAACTATACTATGAGTTTCGTATACTTGCTGATCTACATGAAATTCTGATTTTACACATGGGCTTACAGGCGCTGTTGGTGGAGTTCTTCTATCTTCTGTAGTAGAGCTATCTTCTGTAGTAGTTGTTGTTGTAGTAACAACTGCCATTGTTTCAGTTACTATTGATTCGTCTTGAATATCGGCTGACATTTCGTCAGAAAGTTTTCGGGATACATCACATTCAGGAGAAATAGAAATTCGTCGTTGGTCAGGAATAACCTTCTGCGGTGAACCTTCAATTTTTGCAGTAGTTGAGAAATTCATATCTACTGATTGTCGCTGCTGTTCAATATGTTCATCTTTCAGTTCATCATCAGTATATGTTTTGGATATAATTGTTGTTGTTGTTGTTTTTGTTGTTGTGCTTAAGGATTCCGGTTGATATTTTGTCACAAGTTCTGGCTCTACTTTAGAATATACAGTTTTGGTGGTAGTTACGGACGCTACATTTGTTTGCGCATCTGCAATGGAGTCCCGTTTATGATCAGAAACTTCCTCTTCTAAGGTTGCGAATGAATTGAATTCATCTGAAGGTTTATATATGCTAGTCATCATTATTGATGAAACTGACTTAGACCGAGCTTCTTTTATAGCCAAGACTTCATCATAGTCATCTTCATGATCACTTAATGATGACGCAGGACGGGAAACCTTTTCAGAATGATGGCCTGATTCTCTTCGTGACGACGACTCTTTATAGCTAACAATTGATCCTGATCTGGACGTATCTCTAGTGGGAGAAGCAGATTTAACTGTGCTCAATTCTATTTGTCTGATATCTTTTGGTGGTGAAACCGATTTTGCTGATGAAAATATGGCGTCTATTGCATCAAACTGTCTATCAATTTGACTGGCTGATGATTCCTTTCGTGATACATCTTTGGAAGGCGTAGGAGATTTGGAATGGGATTCCTTTTCTTTTAACTCGCTAACATTACTGATTGTTGATTCCTTCCTTAGTATATCCCCAGGAGGAGAGGGAGATTTGGCCTCGGGTGCATGGTCTTCCTTCTCGTAAATATGACTGGCTAGTGATTCCTTTCGTAATTCATCTTTCAAAGGTGTAGGAGATTTTGAATAGTGTTCTTTTACATCTTTGTCACTAATATGACTTGCTAGTGATTCTTTCCTTGATAGATCTTTAAGAGGTGAAGGGGATTTAGGCTCAGGTTGGTAATCTTCCTTCTCGTCAACATGTCTGGCAAGTGATTCCTTTCGTGATATATCTTTTGAAGGTGTAGGTGATTTGGGATGAAGTTCCTTTTCTTCTTTCTCACTCACATGGCTGACGGTTGATTCCTTACGCGATGCATCTTTTGGGGGTGAAGGAGACTTAGCCTCGGTTGTATGATCTTCCTTATCATCAATATGACTGGCAAGTGATTCCTTTCGTGATATATCTTTTGAAAGTGTAGGTGATTTGGGATGAGGTTCCTTTTCTTCTTTCTCACTAACATGACTGACCGTTGATTGCTTACGTGATATATCTTTTGGAGGTGAAGGAGACTTAGCTTCGGGTGCATGGTCTTCCTTCTCGTCCATATGACTGGCTAGTGATTCCTTTCGTGATATATCTTTTGAAGGTGTAGGCGATTTGGAATGAGGTTCCTTCTCTTCTTTCTCACTCACATCACTGACGGTTGATTCCTTACGTGATACATCTTTAGGAGGTGAAGGAGACGACTTAGCCTCGGTTGTATGATCTTCCTTCTCGTCAATATGACTGGCTAGTGATTCCTTTCGTGATATATCTTTTGAAGGTGTAGGTGATTTTGAATGAGGTTCCTTCTCCTCTTTCTCACTCACATGACTGACGGTTGATTCCTTACGTGATATATCTTTAGGAGGTGAAGGAGACTTAGCATCGGGTGGATGGTCTTCCTTCTCGTCAATATGACTGGCTAGTGATTCCTTTCGTGATATATCTTTTGAAGGTGTAGGTGATTTGGAATGTGGTTCTTTTTCTTCTTTCTCACTAACATGGCTGATAATTGATTCCTTACGTGATGCATCTTTTGGAGGTGAAGGAGACTTAGCTTCGGGTGCATGGTCTTCCTTCTCGTCAATATGGCTGGCTAGTGATTCCTTTCGTGATATATCTTTTGAAGGTGTAGGTGATTTTGAATGTGGTTCCTTTTCTTCTTTCTCACTAACATGGCTGATAGTTGATTCCTTACGTGATACATCTTGTGGAGGAGAAGGAGACTTAGCTTCGGGTACATGGTCTTCCTTCTCGTCAATATGACTGGCTAGTGATTCCTTTCGTGATATATCTTTTGAAGGTGTAGGTGATTTTGAATGTGGTTCCTTTTCTTCTTTCTCACTAACATGGCTGATAATTGATTCCTTACGTGATACATCTTTTGGAGGTGAAGGAGACTTAGCTTCGGGTGCATAGTCTTCCTTCTCGTCAATATGACTGGCTAGTGATTCCTTTCGTGATATATCTTTTGAAGGTGTGGGCGATTTGGAATGAGGTTCCTTTTCTTCTTTCTCACTAACATGGCTGATAATTGATTCCTTACGTGATACATCTTTTGGAGGTGAAGGAGACTTAGCTTCGGGTGCATGGTCTTCCTTCTCGTCAATATGACTGGCTAGTGATTCCTTTCGTGATATATCTTTTGAAGGTGTAGGTGATTTGGAATGTGGTTCCTTTTCTTCTTTCTCACTAACATGGCTGATAGTTGATTCCTTACGTGATACATCTTGTGGAGGAGAAGGAGACTTAGCTTCGGGTACATGGTCTTCCTTCTCGTCAATATGACTGGCTAGTGATTCCTTTTGTGATATATCTTTTGAAGGTGTAGGTGATTTTGAATGTGGTTCCTTTTCTTCTTTCTCACTAACATGGCTGATAATTGATTCCTTACGTGATACATCTTTTGGAGGTGAAGGAGACTTAGCTTCGGGTGCATGGTCTTCCTTCTCGTCAATATGACTGGCTAGTGATTCCTTACGTGATATATCTTTTGAAGGTGTAGGCGATTTGGAATGAGGTTCCTTCTCTTCTTTCTCACCCACATGACTGACTGTTGATTCCTTACGTGATACATCTTTTGGAGGTGAAGGAGACTTAGCATCGGGTGCATGGTCTTCCTTCTCGTCAATATGACTGGCTAGTGATTCCTTTCGTGATATATCTTTTGAAGGTGTAGGCGATTTGGAATGAGGTTCCTTCTCTTCTTTCTCACTCACATCACTGACGGTTGATTCCTTACGTGATACATCTTTTGGAGGTGAAGGAGACTTAGCATCGGGTGCATGGTCTTCCTTCTCGTCAATATGACTGGCTAGTGATTCCTTTCGTGATATATCTTTTGAAGGTGTAGGTGATTTGGAATGTGGTTCCTTTTCTTCTTTCTCACTAACATGGCTGATAGTTGATTCCTTACGTGATACATCTTTTGGAGGTGAAGGAGACTTAGCTTCGAGTGCATAGTCTTCCTTCTCGTCAATATGACTGGCTAGTGATTCCTTAGGTGATATATCTTTTGAAGGTGTAGGCGATTTGGAAAGAGGTTCCTTCTCCTCTTTCTCACTAACATGACTGACGGTTGATTCCTTACGTGATACATCTTTTGGAGGTGAAGGAGACTTAGCTTCGGGTGCATGGTCTTCCTTCTCGTTAATATGACTGGCTAGTGATTCCTTAGGTGATATATCTTTTGAAGGTGTAGGAGATTTGGAATGAGGTTCCTTCTCTTCTTTCTCACTTACATGACTTATTGGTGATTCCTTACGTGATACATCTTTCGGAGGTGAAGGAGACTTAGCTTCGGGTGCATGGTCTTCCTTCTCGTCAATATGGCTGGCTAGTGATTCCTTTCGTGATGTATCTTTTGAAGGTGTAGGCGATTTGGAATGAGGTTCCTTCTCTTCTTTCTCACTCACATGACTGACGATTGATTCCTTACGTGATACATCTTTTGGAGGTGAAGGAGACTTAGTTTCGGGTGCACGGTCTTCCTTGTCGTCAATATGACTGGCTAGTGATTCCTTTCGTGATATATCTTTTGAAGGTGTAGGCGATTTGGAATGAGGTTCCTTTTCTTCTTTCTCACTAACATGGCTGATAGTTGATTCCTTACGTGATACATCTTTTGGAGGTGAAGGAGACTTAGCTTCGGGTGCATGGTCTTCCTTCTCGTCAATATGGCTGGCTAGTGATTCCTTTCGTGATATATCTTTTGAAGGTGTAGGTGATTTGGAATGAGGTTCCTTCTCTTCTTTCTCACTAACATGACTAATAGTTGATTCCTTACGTGATATATCTTTTGGAGGTGAAGGAGACTTAGCTTCGGGTGCATAGTCTTCCTTCTCGTCAATATGACTGGCTAGTGATTCCTTTCGTGATATATCTTTTGAAGGTGTGGGCGATTTGGAATGAGGTTCCTTTTCTTCTTTCTCACTAACATGGCTGATAATTGATTCCTTACGTGATACATCTTTTGGAGGTGAAGGAGACTTAGCTTCGGGTGCATGGTCTTCCTTCTCGTCAATATGACTGGCTAGTGATTCCTTTCGTGATATATCTTTTGAAGGTGTAGGTGATTTGGAATGTGGTTCCTTTTCTTCTTTCTCACTAACATGGCTGATAGTTGATTCCTTACGTGATACATCTTTTGGAGGTGAAGGAGACTTAGCTTCGGGTGCATGGTCTTCCTTCTCGTCAATATGACTGGCTAGTGATTCCTTACGTGATATATCTCCTGAAGGTGTAGGCGATTTGGAATGAGGTTCCTTCTCTTCTTTCTCACTCACATGACTGCCTAGTGATTCCTTTCGTGATATATCTTTTGAAGGTGTAGGCGATTTGGAATGAGGTTCCTTTTCTTCTTTCTCACTAACATGGCTGATAATTGATTCCTTACGTGATACATCTTTTGGAGGTGAAGGAGACTTAGCTTCGGGTGCATGGTCTTCCTTGTCGTCAATATGACTGGGTAGTGATTCCTTTCGCGATATATCTTTTGAAGGTGTAGGCGATTTGGAATGAGGTTCTTTTTCTTCTTTCTCACTAACATGGCTGATAATTGATTCCTTACGTGATACATCTTTTGGAGGTGAAGGAGACTTAGCTTCGGGTGCATGGTCTTCCTTCTCGTCAATATGACTGGCTAGTGATTCCTTTCGTGATATATCTTTTGAAGGTGTAGGTGATTTGGAATGAGGGTCCTTCTCTTCTTTATCACTCACATGACTGACGGTTGATTCCTTACGTGATACATCTTTTGGAGGTGAAGGAGACTTAGCTTCGGGTGCATGGTCTTCCTTCTCGTCAATATGACTGGCTAGTGATTCCTTTCGTGATATATCTTTTGAAGGTGTAGGTGATTTGGGATGAGGTTCCTTTTCTTCTTTCTCACTAACATGACTGACCGTTGATTCCTTACGTGATATATCTTTTGGAGGTGAAGGAGATGTAGGTGATTTTAGTTGGAGATCTTTATCTTCCTCCTCACTAACATGACTCTCTACTGAATCTGGCCTGGATGTTTCGTCTCCAATATTACTAATTATTGATTCCTTTCTGGAGGAGTCTTTTGATGGGGATGAATATCTAACTTCTGGCATATCTTCCTCTTTCTCACTTATATGGCTGATGACTGATTCTTTTCTGAAAGTTTCTTTGGGTGGAGAAGGCGACTTGGGCTTCTCAGCAAGGCCACTTGTTTGTACGGTTGAATGTTTTATTAAATTATCAGGATCTTCTTTCAGTTCTGGTGAGAATTCGCGGTTTAAGTAAGAATCGAAATGTTCATCTATCGAACTTTCATCTTTTGTTATATCTTTTTCGCTGAATGTACTCACAGCTGATTCACGGCGTGAATCTATTGCGTCAACTATACTTCCAGTAGATTCCTTTCGTAATTCATCTGATATTACGGTCTTGGATATAATATCCTTTACTTCTAATTGGTTTAATTCTTCTGTAATAGTTTCACTAGCTACAGGGAATTTTTCTATTGGCGATTCAAATGCTGGGAAAATTTTACTTTCAATGCTTTCATTTTGCATTTGTGCTTTCTCAGATATTTCGTGCTTTTCTTTTTCATCGATCGAGAGCGAAGTGGATTTGAGTTCAGGAGATGATTTTTCAGAGCCTGGAAGGGATTTGATTGTCGTTGCTCTGCTATAATCATCTGGTGAAGATTTTTTGGACGTATCATCTTGCTTAGTTTGTATCTCATCTATGGAGTCACGTCTGTCAGTTTCTTCATTTTCATCTAGTTTTGTCAATAGTTCAACCTCTTTTGTAACTTCAGGAGTCACTTTGCCTGACATGATCTCTGGAGTAGAGCTTGGCGTAAATGTTATGCTACCATGTGGGCAGATTTCAATCTCTTCACCGCCATCTTCACTACTAGCAGTAACTAACATTCGCTGCACGGTTGCGCTTTCAGTTTCTTTCATTGTCCTTGACAGCTTTTCTTCCAGTTGCTTTTCATCAAAGTCTGGAATAATTTCAGTGATAGCTTTATCTGATTTTAGAACTTCAGCGACATTAGCTACGATTTTTGCAACTTCTTCTTCTCGAGGTGATACGGGTCTTTCAGGCGTAGTTCTAATATCTGTTAATAGTGTACTGCTTTCCTTAGGTGAAATGCTATCTTTTCGTGGAGGTGAATATCGATCTTCTTCTTCCTCTTCTTTAATATCCTTTAAGCTAGAATCATCCCTTTCAAAGCCAGATAATTTATATTCGTCAGCGGTACCTGGCGTTTCTTCTTTAATCGGTGAATCCAATGTTGTAATGTGTGTTTCACGTAATTCGGTAGTATAGCTAGTAATTTCGTACGGTGACTTCTTTTCGAGTGACAGTTCATCTTTTGCAACAATTACAGTTTTAGTGAAAGTTTCTTCGGCGACTTCTTCTTTTGTATCCTTACCAATTAATTTATCAGTAGTTTTTTCGATTGTCGATACAATATCTTTTGTAATATTATCGAACAATGATGTTATTTCCTTTTTCGCGATTTCTGCCTTTTGCTCTAGGCCTGCAGAAATTTCTGAAAGCTTAGATTCGACGGTATCTGTTGTATCTTTAATTTCTGATTCGATAGTTTCTTTTCCACTATCTACAATATCTTTAACGTCGGCAATTGTGTCATCTGCTTTAGGTGTTTTTTCTTTGAGTTTTTTCGATATATCTTCAATTTTTTCATCAGCCCTAATAATCTGAGATTCAATATCATCTGTTAATGATGTGGCAATATCTTGGGCTTTTAGACTCATGTCATCGGTTGCATCATTTACAGCCACCTGAATGTTTTCAGCATCACCAGTTATTTGACTACCAGTTGATTTTAATGATTCTATATTTTCATTGATTTTGTCTTCTATTTTTTCAGCCGAACTTTCTAGTTTCTTTTGAGCTTCTTTCAGTTTCTCATCAACTTTCTCCGCAGCTTTTTCTACAACCTCTGCAACCATTTCTTCAGCTTCCTTTTCTTTTTCCTGAATAGAATCTACAACATCATCGATTATTTGCTTAGATTCTAATATTTTTTCATCGATTTGCTCATTTACTTTTTGAGTAGTATCATTGAGTTTATCTTTGGCAGTTTCGGTGACGTCATCAATCTTTTTCGATGTTTCATCGAGCTTTGCATCAATTTTTACTATCACCTCTTCAGCTGCATCAGCCAATTTGTCTTCAGTATCTTTTATTTTATCTTTGACAGTTTCAGTTGTGTCATCAATCTTTTTCGCCGTATCATCAAGTTTCTTACCAGCTGTCTCAACTGCCACCTTGGCAATATCTTCAATTTTATCTAAGACCGCAATAGTTTCATCTTTAACTTTTTCATCGGTTTCCGACCGTTGCTCCTCAAATTTATCAATAACTTTTTCTGAAATGTCATCTATTGCTTGTGTAGCTTGATCTGATTTTTTGTCTAGCTTTCCTTTTAAATCACCAAAAAGTTCCAGACCTTTGGTTGTAGTTTCTTGTGCTTTTTCGGTGATACGATCTGAAATTTTGTCAGTACGATCTAATAACTTATCTTCAGTTTCTATTACTTGGTTATCGATATCTTTCAACACTTTTGCCATGAATTCCTCAGTCTTGTCAGAAGTTACTTTTATATCACCTTCAACTTTCTGTTGAGTATCTTTGGCTTTTTCTATAATCTGTTGAGTTTGCTTTTGAATTAAATCTTCAACAATTTCTGCTTTTTCTGTAACTGTATCAGTCATAGTCTTTTTACTATCTTCGATAGTGTCAGTTAAATCTTTTTCAATTTCACTCTTTTTTGATTCTAGTTCATTTTTTACAGTATCTTTTTTGCCAAATAACTTCGACACACCTGCCTTTGCATCGGACATAAAATCTTTAACTGCAGGGAGAAAGCCAGTCGACTCTTTTGAATCCTCTTCTTTCTCTGATTCTTTAGATCGCATATCTTCTTTGGCAAGTGATTTTACTTTGTCGAGTTCGGGTGTCACAGGCGATAATTCTCTTGGGGTACTCATGTCTGGCATAGCCGCTGTAAATGGTTTCTCATCCATTTCATCAAGAGCTACAGATGGTGATTTCTCAGCCTTTGATTGAATTGGAGTCACAATATCTTTTACAAGTTTTACTTCTATTGGCGGTGTTTCGGTTGATGACGATTTTGTAATAGGTGATAGAGAACCAATAGGTTCTGGTGATTCTTCTTTAAGACTGACATCTTCCTTTTCTTTTTCTTGAACTTTTAATGATTCTTTTCTAGATAAAATTTCAATTTCTTTTTCTGCAGATATTTCTCGCTCTGCAATTTGGCTTGGAAGCACTTCTGGAGATGTTTCTGTCAGTTCTGTTGGGCTACGTGACTTCTCCTTATCAACAGTGGGGCTAGGAGATTTTTCTTTTTCTTGTAAATCTTTATCGATAGGTACCTCTTCTCTTCCGTTAACTTCAGATATTTGCGTATCTGCTAAGGCCGGTGATTTTTCTTTACCATCGACAGGGCTTGGAGACTTTTGTTTCGCTTCTACTGTAGTTTTTTCTATTTTTATAATTTCAATAGGGCTTGAAGACTTTTCTTTTGTTTCAAATGTTTTTTCTTTTAATTCAACTGGACTAAGTGACATTTCTTTTCCTGCTGGTATTTGTTCTTTTATATCGACAGGACTAGGTGACTTTGATTTTCGTTCTGTTAGTTTTGATAAGTCTTTCTTATCTTCAGCTTCCTGCTCTTCAAGTTTAATCGGGCTAGGAGACATTTCCTTAATATCAAGTGCTTTTTGTTGTATCTCAATTGGACTGGGTGACTTTTCTTTTTCTGCTGATGACTTTTCCTTAATATCAGCAGGACTGGGTGATTTTGACTTCTCCTCGAGTTTTGGGGACATTTGTCTATCTTCTGGCTCATCAATAATATCAGGACTAAAAGACTCTGCTTTACTTTCAGTTATCTTTTCTTGTAATAAAACTGGACTAGGTGATTTTTCTTTTTCGTGCGGGGATTTTTCTCTTATGTCAGCAGGACTGGGTGACTTTGACTTTAGTTCGAGTTTTGGTGACCCATCCCTATCTTTTGGTGTTTGTTCCTTCATTAAAGCAGGACTTGGAGATTTTTCTTTGTCTTCAGATTCTTTTTCTTGAGATTCAAAAAGAGTACGCGACTTTTCCTTGTCTGTTACGGATTTTTCCTTAACATCATCAGGACTTGGCAACAATTTTAGTACCTCTTCTTTATCTTCCACTAAAGTAGGGCTCGGCGATTTTTCTCTAATTACAGATGGTTTTGCTTGTGATTCAATTGGAATAGGTGACTTCTCTTTTTCTGTTATTGCTTTTTCCTTAACATCACTAGGACTTGGTGATTTTGACTTCTCATCTTGTTTTGGTGAGTGCTCCTTTTCTTCAGGTAACTGTTCCTTAGCTAAAGCAGGGCTTGGAGACTTTTCTTTAGTTTCCGGAATTTGTTCTTGTAATTCAACTGAGCTAGCTGACTCTGCCTTTTCTTGTGGTGATTTTTCCCTAGTGTCAGCGGGACTAGGTGATTTTGACTTTTCGTCAATTTTTGGTGACTCATCTCTATCTTCTGGTGTTTGATCCTTACCTAAAGCTGGACTTGGAGACTTTTCCTTGGTTTCAAGTAATTTTTCTTGTAAGACAACTGGACTAGGGGACTTTTCCTTTACTTGTGGGGCGCTTTCTCTAATATCTGCAGGACTAGGGGACTTTGACTTCTCTTCTTGTTTTGGTGATTGCTCCTTTTCTTCAGGTAAATGTTCCTTAGCTAAAGTAGGACTTGGAGACTTTTCCTTAGTTTCGAGTATTTTTTCTTGTAATTCAACTGGGCTAGGAGACTTTTCTTTTTCTTGTAGTAATTTTTCCCTAACGTCAGCAGGGCTGGGTAATTTTGACTTTTCGTCAATTTTTGGTGACTCATCTTTATCTTCTGGTGTTTGCTCCTTACCTAAAGCAGGACTTGGAGACTTTTCCTTGGTTTCAAGTGCTTTTTCATGTAATTCAACTGGACTAGGGGACTTTTCCTTTACTTGTGGGGCCTTTTCTCTAATATCTGCAGGACTAGGGGACTTTGACTTCTCTTCTTGTTTTGGTGATTGCTCCTTTTCTTCAGGTAAATGTTCCTTAGCTAAAGCAGGGCTTGGAGACTTTTCTTCCGGAATTTTTTCTTGTAATTCAACTGAGGTAGCTGACTCTGGCTTTTCTTGTGGTGATTTTTCCCTAGTATCAGCGGGACTAGGTGATTTTGACTTTTCATCAACTTTTGGTGATACATCTCTATCTTCTGGTGTTTGCTCCTTAGCTAAAGCAGGACTTGGAGACTTTTCCTTGGTTTCAAGTGCTTTTTCATATAATTCAACTGGACTAGGGGACTTTTCTTTTTCTTGTGGTAATTTTTCCCTAATATCAGTAGGGCTTGGAGACTTTTCTTTAGTTTCTGATTCAATTGGAAAAGGGGACTTTTCCTTTTCTTGCTGTGACTTTTCTCCAATATCAGTTGGACTGGCTGATTTAGATTCCTCTTCTAATTTTGGCGACTGCTCTTTTTCTTTAGTTTCAAGTACTTTTTCTTGTACTTTAACTGGACTTGGTGACTTCTCCTTTTCTTGTGGTGATTTTTCGCTAACGTCAGCGGGGCTGGGTGATTTTGACTTTTCTTCTTGTTTTGGTAGTTGCTCATGTTCTTCAGATAACTGCTCCTTTACTAAAGCAGGGCTTGGAGACTTCTCTTTAGATTCCAGTATTTGTCCTTGTGATTCAACTGGACTAGGTGACTTCTCCTTTTCTTGTGGTGATTTTTCCCTAACGTCAGCAGGGCTGGGTGATTTTGACTTCTCTTCGTGTTTTGGTAGTTGCTCATGTTCTTCAGGTAACTGCTCCTTTACTAAAGCAGGACTTGGAGACTTCTCTTTAGATTCCAGTGTTTGTTCTTGTGATTTAACTGGACTAGGTGACTTCTCCTTTTCTTGTGGAGATTTTTCCCTAACGTCGGCAGGGCTGGGTGATTTTGACTTGTCTTCGAGTTTTTTTGGTTGCTCGTGTTCTTCAGGTAACTGTTCCTTTACTAAAGCAGGACTCGGAGACTTCTCTTTAGGTTCCAGTATTTGTTCTTGTGATTCAACTGGACTAGGTGACTTCTCCTTTTCTTGTGGGGATTTTTCCCTAACGTCAGCGGGGCTGGGTGATTTTGACTTCTCTTCTTGTTTTGGTAGTTGCTCATGTTCTTCAGGTAACTGCTCCTTTACTAAAGCAGAGATTGGAGACTTCTCTTTAGGTTCCAGAATTTGTTCTTTAGCTTCAACTGGACTAGGTGACTTCTCCTTTTCTTGCGAGGATCTTTCCTTAACGTCAGCAGGGCTGGGTGATTTTGACTTCTCCTCGAGTTTTTGTGGTTGCTCGTGTTCATCAGGTAACTGTTCCTCTACTAAAGCAGGGCTTGGAGACTTCTCTTTAGGTTCCAGTATTTGTTCTTGTGATTCAACTGGACTAGGTGACTTATCTTTTTCTTGTGGTGATTTTTCCCTAACATCAGCAGGACTGGGTGATTTTGACTTCTCTTCGAGTTTTTGCGGTTGCTCGTGTTCTTCAGATAACTGCTCCTTTACCAAAGCAGGGCTTGGAGACTTCTCTTTAGATTCCAGTATTTGTTCTTGTGCTTTAACTGGACTAGGTGACTTTTCCTTTTGTTGTGGTGATTTCTCCCTAACGTCAGTGGGGCTGGGTGATTTTGACTTCTCTTCTTGTTTTGGTAGTTGCTCATGTTCTTCAGGTAACTGCTCCTTTACTAAACCAGAGATTGGAGACTTCTCTTTAGGTTCCAGAATTTGTTCTTGTGCTTCAACTGGACTAGGTGACTTCTCCTTTTCTTGCGGGGATCTTTCCTTAACGTCAGCAGGGCTGGGTGATTTTGACTTCTCCTTGAGTTTTTGTAGTTGCTCGTGTTCTTCAGGTAACTGTTCCTCTACTAAAGCAGGGCTTGGAGACTTCTCTTTAGGTTCCAGTATTTGTTCTTGTGATTCAACTGGACTAGGTGACTTATCTTTTTCTTGTGGTGATTTTTCCCTAACATCAGCAGGACTGGGTGATTTTGACTTCTCTTCGAGTTTTTGCGGTTGCTCGTGTTCTTCAGATAACTGCTCCTTTACCAAAGCAGGGCTTGGAGACTTCTCTTTAGATTCCAGTATTTGTTCTTGTGCTTTAACTGGACTAGGTGACTTCTCCTTTTGTTGTGGTGATTTTTCCCTAACGTCAGCAGGGCTGGGTGATTTTACCTTCTCTTCTTGTTTTGGTAGTTGCTCATGTTCTTCAGGTAACTGCTCCTTGACTAAAGCAGGGCTTGGAGACTTCTCTTTAGATTCCAGTATGTGTTCTTGTGATTCAACTGGACTAGGTGACTTCTCCTTTTCTTGCGGTGATTTTTCCCTAACGTCAGCAGGGCTGGGTGATTTTGACTTCACTTCTTGTTTTGGTAGTTGCTCATGTTCTTCAGGTAACTGCCCCTTTACTAAAGCAGGGCTTGGAGACTTCTCTTTAGATTCCAGTATTTGTTCTTGTGATTCAACTGGACTAGGTGACTTCTCCTTTTCTTGTGGTGATTTTTCCCTAACGTCAGCAGGGCTGGGTGATTTTGACTTCACTTCTTGTTTTGGTAGTTGCTCATGTTCTTCAGGTAACTGCTCCTTTACTAAAGCAGGGCTCGGAGACTTCTCTTTAGATTCCAGTATTTGTCCTTGTGATTCAACTGGACTAGGTGACTTCTCCTTTTCTTGCGGTGATTTTTCCCTAACGTCAGCAGGGCTGGGTGATTTTGACTTCACTTCTTGTTTTGGTAGTTGCTCATGTTCTTCAGGTAACTGCCCCTTTACTAAAGCAGGGCTTGGAGACTTCTCTTTAGATTCCAGTATTTGTTCTTGTGATTCAACTGGACTAGGTGACTTCTCCTTTTCTTGCGGTGATTTTTCCCTAACGTCAGCGGGGCTGGATGATTTTGACTTCTCTTCTTGTTTTGGTAGTTGCTCATGTTCTTCGGGTAACTGTTCTTTTACTTGAGCAGGGCTTGGAGACTTCTCTCTATATTCCAGTACTTTTTCTTGTGATTCAACTGGACTAGGTGACTTCTCCTTTTCTTGCGGTGATTTTTCCCTAACGTCAGCGGGGCTGGATGATTTTGACTTCTCTTCTTGTTTTGGTAGTTGCTCATGTTCTTCGGGTAACTGTTCTTTTACTTGAGCAGGGCTTGGAGACTTCTCTCTATATTCCAGTACTTTTTCTTGTGTTTTTACAGGACTAGGCGATTTTTCCTTTACTTGCTGTGATTTTTCTCTAATATCTGCAGGACTGGGTGATTTTGACTTTTCGTCGAGTTTTGGTGATTTATCTCTCTCTTCTGCTAAATCTGGACTTGGAGACTTTTCCTTAGTTTCAAGTATTTGATCTTCTGTAGCTTCTGCAGGGATTGGCAAAATTTCTTTTTCTTCACTTATGCTTGGTGATTTGGGCTTTTCTTCTGAAGATTTTGTGGGTGGACTTAGAGGCATTTCTTGAATGTCAGTAATTTTCTCCTTCGTATCTAATAAACTGAGGGACTCTTTCAATATTTCAGGACTAGCCGATTTTTCTTTTGCAGAAGATAACTCTTCATCATCTTTTACTGGAGTTGGTGATTTTTCCTTTTCTACTGGTGACAGTTGCCTAACTGATACTTCTTTCTCTTCAAGTGGACTCGACAATTTTTCTTTTTCTTCAGGTGTTTTTACTCTATCATCACTTTGAGATTTATCTTTAACTTCTATAGCTTCTTCATTCATATCAATTGGACTAGATGACTTTTCTTTTCGTGTTGGTGATTTTGCTACAAATTCTGTTGGACTGGATGGTCCTTGGTTCTTTTCGGTAAATTTCTCTATCATATCTGCCGGCATAATTGCTTTTTCCTTCTCTATGGCTCCGATAGGACTTGGCGATGGAGATTTACTTTTTACTTTTGATGTTTCTTCTTGTTTATTAATTGGGCTAGGTGACCGTTTCTTCTCAATTAAACATTCCTCAATTTCGGCAGGAGTGCTAGGTTTTTCTTTCACTGGCGATTCCTCTTTAAAGTCTGGAGGCCCGGGGGACTTTTCTTTTGCTGGTGACTCCTTTTTGATGTCTGCAGAACTTGGCGATGATTTTTCTGCTGATTGCTGTTGATTTGTTTGAATTTCTATTGGTTTTATAGTTAAACATGGTTCACTTGGTAATTTAGGTTCCTCTAAATGTACCACATCTTCTTCAGTCTTATCTTCTATAGCCTTTCCATTCTTAGTTAATGCTAATTCGATGTCAGCTACTTTTTCTGGAGAAGCAAGTTTGGTATCCACAGCCTTTGGTAGTTCATTTGTTAAGTCTAGTTTAGTTTCTTTAGTAATTGTTTCCTCAACTTTGTCCATTTCAGTAAGTACTTCGGGCAATTTGGTTGGAATTTTATCTTTTCCCATATCTTTTTCTTGGCCGATAACCTTTGCATCGTCTTCATTATCCTTTTCGTCACCGAATTCGCCCTCATCTGAATAGCGAATATCCGCTTCTTCTTTCTCTTCTTTTGCAATTTCTTCTTTTACAGAAACAGGTTTCCCTTCATCTTTAATGCTATGTTTTTTCTCTAAGTCTTTTTTTTCTTCAGTTGTATAGTCCTCATAAGCTAAATCTGCTTCCTCATGTACTGGGAGATCGGCCACTTCATCGGGTGTCTTAACAATATCACGCAGTAAATTTTGTTGGGCATCGAATTGAATTTTTGTAGGTAAAATTCTTTCAACGGTTGGTACAACTGATGGTTTTGGTGTGGAAGCCATTACATCAGCTTCTTTGGTGTCTTCTTTGACATATTTTTCTTCGATGACTAGATCCTCTTTGATTTCATCGAGTGGAATACGCTCATCCTCCGGAAGTGTTGGAGCTGTTGTAGCGCCCGATTCAATTGTTGCGGAGAATTTTTCTTCGGGTAAACTTTCTTGTAAGTTTATATCTTTATTGGCATCTTGATCGGCATGAATATCCATGTCGTCTTTTGTATCAGAAGTCTTTTTGGCGCTGCTCAATTTATCATCTGGAGTTGGCGATGAGACTTCTTCTGTTTTGGCTAAACCATCTTCACGTACTTCTAACTTGGATGTTGCTATTGCCTCAGCTGAGGTGATAATTTCTTGAACTTCGGCTTTAATATCGGATTTGTCTGGTGTTGTTAGTTTGGCTTGCTCATCTATGGAGTCTGGTTGCATATCTTGATCATCGGCATCATCCTTCTTCTCGACCTCAAAATCTTTTTCAACTGATTTTTCAGGCTCTTCTATCTCGCCTTTAGCTTTTTCTTCCTCTTCAGTCTCTATGTCACCATCTCTTGATTCTTTCTCTTTCTCATCATCAATTTTTACCCCGGTAACAGCAATTTCTACTTCATCTTCAGCTTCAGCACTGGGTTTACGTTTCTTTTCTGATTCTTGTGAGTCACGTTGATGCTTTTGAATTTCCTCTTCCTTAGTAACACTACTTTCTTGTTCATTTATTGAATCTTCGGTATATTGTTCGACTTCTTCTTTCTCAATAATTAAGTATTCTTCTTCTTCCTCGACTTCGGTTGTGCTATCTTGTTTTGCAATATCAGCGACCTCTCTATGGTCTGGTTTTAATTCTTTTTGACGTTTTTTCTCATCTCTGCTAAATACAGCTTCAATTTCGCGTACAACCTCTTGTTCCTCCTTCAAGTCATCAAGTTCACGTTGTTTAGCCGCATCTAGTTCTTGGGAGCTTTCAATTTCTTGAATTTTTTTCACTGCAGATACTTCATCAGCACTTGGGGTTGAGACAAGACTAGAATCAGTTGTACCGCCTTTATCTAAACGGGCTTTTCTAATTTCCGTTTTTGGTTTAATAGCTTTAATAGGACTACCGGGTGCACGTTTTGATGGTGATATAGCTCTAGGACGTCTCGATATTGGTTTACGTTCAGTTTTGACTTCTTTTTTCTCAACAGTTTTGGTAACTTCACGTTTGGTGACTTTTTGAATTTTTTGTTTCGATTCAATCACTTTGCGATTATTTGCATCTTTGGCACTCTTCGCTGGAGTGCTGCTTGGACTGGATCGAGTTATTCTCGATACAATTTTTGATTTGATTTCGCGCTCTTTAATCGGTTGCCTTTGGACTTCCTGTTTTCGGGGAGTTGCAGTTGGAGATGCCTTCATTGATTCCTTCTTTTCTAATAAGTTATCCTTCTTTAGCGACTTACGATCCATCGATTTTGGTGGTTTCGTATCAATACGAGATCGTACAACTGGCTTAACTTCAGCTCTAGGCTTCTCTGTTTTCGGCTTTATCTGCTTAGATTTTGAATCAATTTCTTCCTTCTTAGTTGGTTGTTCAATATCTTTTTTAATTATTTCAATCTCAGCTTTCTCTTCAGTTTGTTTTTCTGATTCAGCTTTATTGTCTGGTTGTTGGATTTTATCCTCAGCCTTCTGTTTCTTCTCAATCAGTTCAGTTTGTTTATTATCTTCAATCAATTCGATCTTTTCGGGTATATCTTTTTGTTTATCAATAATTGATTTAATTTTATCTTCAGACTTAAGTGAAATTTCAGACTTTGCTATTGTTGGTGATATAATTTCAGCTTTCGCTGGCACCGTTTGTAAAATGATTGATTTTTCATCAATAACAGCATCGGTAGCATCTTTTAATTTATTATCTTGTTGTTGCTGCTGTTGTTGTTGTTGTTGTTGTTGTTGTAACTGCTGCTGTAATTGTTGCTGTTGCTGTTGTTGTGCAATTTTTAATTTATTTTCTAAGATCTTGTTGTCTTTTTCAGCTGCCGTTGGCTTAATAGACTTGGACGGAAATATTGGCTCGGGAAAACCTTTTTCCACTGGTGCAGTTCTCAGGGCTTTCTTTGTTGCCACTGTTGTGATAGCCGGTACAATTGCCTTAGCAGTACATGTTGGATATTTCATAAATTCCAAGTGTTTAATTTTATCTAGACCATCAATTATCTTATAATCTGGCGTACTACCAGGAAATAGAATTCTTGTTATTGTATCTTCAGGATTTGCTGGCTGCCATACAAGCAACGCACATATCGATACCAAATTTTGCATTGGAAAATTAAATTCTTTACTATCTTTTGGCGAGAACAGTCTTTGGTCCCCTGCATTCCATTTTTGTAAAAATTCCTTAACCTCTTTGGAGTCTCTTGATGGACTTATCACATACATATCTAATGTACCATGGCCAACTTTATGATACAAATTAATTGGCTCAATATCACGATAACAATTCTGTGGTTTTAAATTTAATGATTTCAAATCATTGACTAGCTGATGTCCACGTTCAATCAATTCAACTAAAAGTGGATCTCTATCTTTATCACCGTCAGGACTAAGAGGCCCCTTACGTTCAGGTAAATTACAGAAAAAATGCCCAATTTGTGGATAAACATGAGCACCCTGTTTTCTTTCTACAACTGCACTTATACCATTTATATTACTATTATTAATACGTGTCATAAGCACGGCATCAAGTCTATCTAGATGTCTGGCAAAATCCCAGAAACATGATTTCCTATTAAAACCTCCGTCAACTAAAGATTATGAATGAAAAAAAAAAGAAAAGAACACAAAACAAAACATAAGAAAATTCTCAGTTAATCCATTTTCTTTTGCTTTTTAGCTTATTTATAGAAATTTATTCAAATATTTTTTTTAAACCAATTTTACTACTTTTATTAAATTTATATAAATTTTTTCTTTAATACAAAATCTTACCTAACATATTAAAACCATTGATGCCAAATAGTGCAGCATCACCCTGACCACCAGGGAAGACGTATAATGTTGGATGGCTAAATCGTATATTGCCAACGACATCGGAACTTTCCAATAAGTCTTCTAAACTTGCAGGAACTAGCATTGGTGCTAAGTATTCTGTAATGGGAAAAATATAAAATATTGTTTATGTATGAGTGAAAACAAAGAGTTGAATATATTTTCAATCGTATAGTTTTAAAAACAAAATGTTTACGGTTTTTTAAAAAAAATTAAATATTGCATTAGGAAGGGATGTTAATAGAAATTCCTTAAATAGTCCCTAGTTAAAGGAACTATAATTTTGTTATAAGTCAGGATCTGCTTTATAGCACAATAGCCATGAGACTATTCAGCAACTTTACTTTTTTCTTCTATTAAAGGCATTCTCAGTGAATTAAAGAGGTCTGTGTGTGGAAGGAGTAAAGTTTCACAATGTCATCAATGACAAGAATAAACAACCATGAGACGAAGTAACTACCCTGTAGAAAACCTGAGAGAGCTTTAATATTTGTTACGCAATACCTAAACTTATCCAGTAGTAGTAAAGGATAAACAAGCATGGGCCAAAGTGACTACCTTGTGGAAAACCTGATAGATCTTTAATGCTTGATGGGCAAAACCTAAACTAATCCAGTAGTAGTAAAGGAATGTCGAATTTCTTAAGCTTCAGCAATAAATAGAATGAGGATGTCGTGAAGTAGGAAAATAAGGTAAATTCTATCCGATTTATTGTCGTCAACCTAGAAGGCATAAAACCATACTGTTTGGGCCAAATCAAATAATTATTATGTTAGATAGAGAAATTGCAAGAAAAGCATAGTAAAATTGAGTGAAATATTTACATGATTATATAAGTATCTGTAGAAGCTTTTATATAAAAAATACTTTATATACGCTAAAAGTATCATTGAAAAATTCCAGGCAATATGATAAGTCAGTAATAAATGCAAGAAATACCATTGATCATAGTAAAAAAATATTATTTTTTCCATATGCTATTCTTAAAAATACTTCATATAAAATTTTATAAATATTTGTTGTTTGTTTTTTTTTATTTATATTGAAAAAAGTAAATTTTTTATGCAAATTAAATACAATTTTTTAATCGCAAATACCATATTATTATTGATATCTTTCACCAACGTATGGAATGATTCAGAAGTGATTTACTGAATTTTGGTATGGTCGTACGAGCACAAGTGATGTAGAGCGCCGAGGATGTTCAATTATAGAATAGTATATTAGATATATGATATGGTAAATTTTAAATACACGTGTAGGTAATATGTTACATAAAATTTTTGCAAATGATGGGTATCACGTTCGTTATACAGCTGACCAAAAACTTATTCGTATAACGACTTCAATGGCGTGTTTGGACATTTTTAAGTGTAATCTAAATGATTTTTTTATTAATTCATATTTTTTGATAAAACATAAATTTACCACTATATACCAGACAATAAAGTTTAGTCAAAACGATGGACTTATAATACCAACCGTGCACCAAAGTGCATTAAAGCGGTTCCATCAGCAGGAAAGGTTATGGCTACTGTTTTCTAGGATGTATATAGTATAATCTTTATCAACTATCTTGGAAAAGAAAAATTAAGTATAGAAATATAAAAAACTAAAGTCCATACAAACCGACCGACTGCATTTGTTATGGAAAAAAATACATATTTTCGTTGCACATTCATAATCGGTAATTGCAACAGAAAAATTAATTTTTTTTGATGCCTGTTTTGAAGAGTTTGATAAATCGTCATAAACGGATAATATAAAGAAGTTATATAACTAAAAATATATAATATTAAAAAATAAAATAATTTTTGTTGAGTAAATTAATTTGTTGTTTCATTTAACACTGACTTATCAGGCTGCCCTCGCTACCCATAATAGCAAGTAATGTAGCTTTAGTGGTCAATTTTGATGTTATATACAATTTTAAGTGAAATAAAAATAAAATAAATAAATTCCCTTAACTGTATACGATTAAATTTTCAATAATGGTAAAACTAAAAAAGACCATGAATCCTTGGTTCTGTTACTACCCTTTACAAGTCGTTGAACAGAAAAAATGGTAAATAATCGCCTTAAAAATGTACAAACAGTTTCCATTTATAGTCATAAAAAAAATAGTACTTGCTCCATCTACTCTATTGCTTGTTTTCAGAATTAATCTAACATAAAATTGACTGATAAGAAACAATAACATGGAAACAGATGGAAATGTATACGAAATGTGTCAACATATTTTCGGCTGTTGGTCTCTACACATACCATATACAAATGTGGGAAGTACCTTTATATATGTACACATGTGCTTGATCCTATATTATAGTCACCATTAAATTTTGGTCTTGTACTCATATAATATTAGCTTCGGTAGAGTAGGTTTCACTTTTACAGGTGGTTCCAAATAGTATAAGTTATCATTTGCTCTAATAAAATTAATAGACTTGACTGAATTTATTTTTGGCCATACTCGTAAATCTGATGCAAATAGAAATTATTAAGATTTTTATTGAATTGATTTTTAGGATCATTGATTTGTACTTGATCCTTTTGATTCGGTAACCAAAGCATATCTTTCAACAAAAAAAAAACATATTAAGAAACCCAATGAAATGTTAAAATAATATGGAATATTATAATAGAACTCTAATGTGATAGCTTTTGAGTTAATATTTATTTCTAATAGCTGGTAAATTTATAGCAAAAAAAAAATACATTAAATCAAAAATATACGTAATTATATTGATTATTTAGAAATTTCACTCAAATGATGATGAGGCGAGAAAAAGTACCCATATACCTACTAAGAAATTCTATTATTTCATGAAGTTTAAAAAAATTTTGAAAGGTAATTTTTTTTGTCTCAAATATCTTAAATAACAATGCTATGATATGTGTTAAAAAAATATAACATAAAATGATAGTTCAAAGAAGAAAATTACGAACAAATTCTAAAAGTTTTTTAAAAATACTTTTCCGAATATTTTTATGCTTTATCTTATAAGAAAAACTTATTATTAAAATAATTACTAATTTTCCATTTATCAAGTAGATAAAATTTCTAATAAATTATTTTACTTACCAATAAATGCATTAATTTTATCACTGCCTGTATTAAGGACATCAACTGGATTAATACGAATTCTACAGGCTCTGGCATAACTTTTTTCTGGTAGGCCAATCCAAAGGCCAGCGTCAGTACAATGAATATTCATGGTTATTGTGTCAGGATATGCACGAAGCACCCTTTGTACGTCATGTTCTTGAAAAGCTTCTGTGAAGTCTGCTACTGAAAAGGTTCCATCCTAAAATTGAAATTTTCATTGCATTAATAAAAATTAGTTTTTTTTTTTTTTGTGAAATCTATAAAAAAAATTTAATCAAACTTTTTGTTAATAATTAATTATAACAACAACAACAAATTAATATTTTTAAATACCCTTCTTGTGAAACTTCTTGAAAGACTCGATTCTTTTGAGTTAATATTTGATAACATTTTTACAAAACAAATTCCGAAAGCAAAGCTTTGAAATAAAAAATTATAAGAAAAAATTGGAGCTCAATTTGGACAATAAAGCAGCTTATGGTATTTTCTTGTTAAAACTGCATATAGTTTAGATTAAAAATTTTAAGTTTTAAGTCAAAAAAAATAAAATTAGTAACCACACGACAATAGTGCTCAGAAAGGACAATACGGTCTATCCTTCATTTACTCAAAAAAATACGGACCACTGACACCTTTAGATTAAAATTAACATTAAAAAGTTACTGAGATAGCTTTCTTACAGTTACACGTATTTAAGTATTTTCATAGCTGTATGTATGCCAATTGAGCTTATCAACATAACCACAGTATAAGAAATGAGCCTCATCGAAATGATCCTCATCGAAATGAGCCCAAAGAAAAATTTGTTCGAAAAACCGGCACCCAAAGAACATCGATCGGCTTATCTTCTGCGCATTTCATGGTTAATTTAATAATTCATATTATCCAATGGAAATTTTTAAGCTTAACAAATATTATCCAAAATAATATACAAACTTATCAGCTGCTAAATTGGAAAGTTTTACTTTTCAAAGTACAAAAACAGAATTTATCATCTGGCATAATAAAAATAATGCGTTTATTATTTAAGGATGCTGATCCAGGTCCAACTTCTACATACGCGACTATACAACGTTCAGGACCGACCACCCTGACAATACTGCCCACGGTGGCACTGCTATCCTCATTAGAAATTCTTTATCCTTTTCTTTTCATTCCAATATTGCAGAAGATTTTCTTCAATCCACCGCAATATCAATTGACTGCTCCCCTGTCCTCTTAACTATTGCCGCAAACTATTGCCCTCCTAATAAACCTATAAGCTCCCTTGAATTTAGGTCATTTTTCCAAGCATAAAGTAGACGGTTTTGCTGAACACCTTGTACAAACATTTACTCCACATGAGGACATATTAGACAGGACTCATTGCACTACAATCGAGACGGAACTTAATCAATTTAATCAAGCTCCTTCCCAAAAATAAAGCTCCTGGCTATGATCTGATTACCACAATATATAACTCCATCCTTAGAACAACACATTTCCCAATCCTCTGGAAACTTGCCATCATTAAAAATGATCCCTTAGCCCAGTTATAGGGGTATTATTTAACGTGACCTTGTTGTCCACAACATTGATCCCTTAGCCCAATAAACCAATAAACCGCCACACTTCCTACAGGCCCATAAGTCTCTTTCCACTACTCTCAAAAATGTTTGAAAAAATCCTCTTTCGCCGCTTACATCCTCTACACGAATCTTCAAATTTAATTCCTAATCACCAATTTGGTTTCCGCGCCGAACACTCCACTACCCAGCAGTGTCATCGAGTTGTCGATTTCATTGCATCCTCTTTAGAAAGAAAAGAGTATTGTCCCGGTGTGTTTCTTGATATAAGTCAAGCTTTTGATAGAGTTTGGCAACCGGATCTACTCTGGAAACTCAAGAGGTTCCTTCCTTCCACCTATTTCCTAGTCCTAAGATCATTCCTTTCCAACCGACACTTCCAAGTAAATGAATCCAACGAACTCTCCAATATCTCTCCGATATTGGCTGGGGTTCCTCAGGGTAGAATACCTGGACCCATCCTCTACAACATTTACACATCCGATATCCCAATTTGCCCTAATATCTTCTTTGCTACATATGCCGATGATACATGCTTTCGAAACTCTCCAAATCCAAATCCAAACCCTCCAGAACTGGTTTACTAGATGGAGAGTAAAAGTCAATGAATGTAAATCTACCTAGGTAACTTTCACTCTCCGTCGTGAGTCATGTCCTCCCATATACTTTAATGGCAATGCCATACCTCAACACACCGAAGCTCGGTAGCTAGGACTGTACTTAGACAAACGCTTGACATGGAACCCACATACAAGACTTAAAAGACAAGAACTTAAAAGACGATACCTAAAACTACTTCATCTTCTAGATAAACGTTCCAAACTTACTATAGACAGCAAAGTACTGTTATACAATACCTTATTGAAACCCATATGGACATACGGACTAGAACTCTGGGAATCTAACATACTAAGCCTTCTAATTCCCGTCCAATCAAAAATACTCCGTACAATTGTCGATGCCCCCTTTTATGTTCGCAATACTGTTATTCATCGTGATCTTAAAGTCCCATTTGTTTTTGACGTGGCTGTATCTCGTTATAAAAAGTTCCGTTCCCGTGTCCTCAATCATAATAATCCTCTTGTTCAAGAACTATCCTCCACTTCCTTCCTTAGAAATACCCACTGAAGACTTAAGCATCACTAGTCGCGTGATTTACTAAAATACTGAGGCCTAACAGAAACACACGCTAGCAGGAGGAACTTCATTGGATGTTTACTCCCCACAACCTTTCAAGCTAATTGCTTGTTAATAGTAATAAGCAAATTTGAGCAATAGTATTGCTCAAATTTGCTTATTTGAGCAATACTATTGCTCAAATTTGCTTATTACTATGTTGTAGTTGTAAATATCTGTAAAAATATTTAAAAAAAAAAAAGAAAATAAAGGATGCTGATAGAGGGTGTGATTTTTTTTTTTTTTTTTTTGGTAATTAATTAAATTTTAAATTCTTATATTATTATTTTTTAAAGTTTAATTTTGGTTTTTTGTTAGGTTTTTTCTTTTCATAACATATTTAAAGTATGAACTGTAGAATGATCGTTCTTGATAAAAGATGAAAATTACTCTTATAGTTTTTAATAGATTATTCAAGTACAAACTCGTAAATGTATAAATGTCCTGTTTTCTAATAATAAGTACATAAATAAATATTCCCTTTTAACGAAGAATTAACTTAAAAAAGTTAGTTATGCTTTTATATATGTTATGGTATGTATTGTATATAAATTAACCAATAAGAATAAAGGAATGTTTTTCAAATTAATTTAATTGCTATTTTGAGAACCTTTTTGCACAAAATAAATTACTACCATTTGAAAAGAATAATTAAATAAGAAAAAATAATTTTTCTTTTTACTTTTTTGATTGTAGCATATTTTTTTACTGCCCTTCATTTTATTTACAAGCTTTTTTTTTTTTTACTAATTTGTGTGTATAAGTAAAATTGTATTTAATTAGCTTCGATTGAAATTCAACCCTTCTTATGAAAAAAAAAAATATATATAAAAATAAATACGCTTACACAAGGTCTTTTATATAACCGGCAAGGTAATCTGAAAACGAATGCAAATAATTGCCTACTGTTTTCTTTTTTGTTTGTAATTAGGTAATTTCAACTATAGACGTAAAGGGATTATTATATATTACACAAAAGTCTTAAGTTTTTATTTTCTTTATGTCTTTTTTTGCTTTGAAAATGCGATTTACTTTTAAAAAAATGTCTTTCATTCTATACACGTTGAAATGTATAAAATTTGATAGTGTATAATTTGAATTTTTTTCCAATAAATTGATTTATTATATGATAATATAGGTAAAAACTTAAGTAGATCAAATAACCGTAGGTGAAAGTATAAGAATAAAGAAAAAAAATTTAAAAAAAAAAAAAAGTTCCTTGAGTATCCTTCAGTCAGTTTAAATTTTATGTAAAATTGAACAAAACTCTAGTAATCCGAGAGTATAACATAAAATTAAATTATTTATATTGGAGAAGAAAGTAAATTTATACTCGTATATGCATTCAAATTACCTGTAATATCCAGGAACCATTTCCGGAAAATGTGTAACCAGCATGAATAATATGTCTGTGTCGGGTGAAACTGCTTAATAGGTTCCGCATACATTGAATTAATGTGTTATATTGTGGATGTATGAGAACTTCTGTGACTAAATTTTCACTAGCATATTGAATTAGTCTTTCACCTGAAATAAAAATTTAAAAAAAAATTAGTTTTTCTTTTCTTTTCTTTTTGTCATTTTTTATTTAACATATTATATATAATATAAGAGAAAAAGTGGAATTTTTGCAATATTTTTTATATTATTTTGTATATTTGTGGAAGTTTAACTTAATTACATACAGTTTAATAAAATGTTTATGAAATTATACTTAAAATTCGTACAGTTAATGTGATGGCTCAATTTTTTTCTATGCCCATAAGATTTTGTTTTTTTTTACTGTAAAGACTATTGTTTTAGACATTCAACCAATTATCAGAGTAGAGCTGCTACCTTAAATTGTAAAAGGAACGATAGGTTTTGAAAAGATATCAAAGAATTCAAGTAAAAGTCTACACATCCCAGAAAATATATTTTCTTTGGAAAAAAGTACACTATTTTGTTTAACTAAACTTTTTTTTAATGGTCTTGGAGTTGATACAAATCTACAAAAGATATTCACAAAAATCCACGGGTTGGTGTGGTTTGTACTCTGGCATCACTGTCATTTCTTAATTCCCCTGAAAAAAAAGTTCACAGCTTCTTTTATGGTAGATAACCGCTAACAGTAATGCCAAATAGTTACCAGGTGTATAAGCTTAAATCCGCTGTTTTTTTTGGCAAAAAAAAACCTATGTTTTTTTTGGCAAAAAAAAACCTATGTTTTTTTTTTCATAGAAAGTAAAAACAAATTTATTCAAAGTACTTGTCCTCGCTAGCTACACATTCTTCCCATTTCTCGGGTAATTTTTGGATATCACGACAAAAAAATTCCTTCTCTTTCGAGGCAAACCACTCATCAAGCCATATTCGGACGTCTTCTTAAAGAATCGAAGTGCTGCGCAGCGAACGCGTGACCCATCGATGAAAACAGGTGGTAGTCGGAAGGGGCTAGGTTTGATGAATAAGCGGGGTGGTGAGCACTTCCCAGTTGAGAGTCTCTAAGTAGTTTCGGACTATTTTTGACGTGTGCGATGGTGCGTTGTCGTGGAGGAAAATCAGCTTGTCATGTTTTTGTTGATAGTCCGTCCTTTTTTCACGCAGAGCACGGTGCAATTTGATCAGTTGTTGGTTGTAGCGGTGGGCATTGACAGTTTCACCAGGTTTCAACATCTTATAGTAGACGATACCCTGCTGATCCCACCAAACGCATAGCATCGTCTTCCGTCCGAAGCGATTTGGTCTTGGGGAAGATGTTGATGGTTGGCCGGGATCAACATACGATTTCTTACGTTTAGAATTCTCGAAATATATCCACTTTTCATCGCCTGTCACAATCCGATGTAGGAACGACTTTCTTTTTTGTCTGGCGAGCAAGATTTCGCATGTGGTTTGGCGTCGCTTCATCTGCCTATCGTTTAATTCATGCGGAACCAATTTTCCGATCTTTTTAATCTTCCCCATGGCACGCAAACGCATGGAAATTGCTGGTTGAGTAACATTAAATTACTCCGCGAGCATTTTTTGCGATTGGGTATCGTCTTCGTCATTAAGAGCCTGCAATTGATGGTCCTCAACCTTCCTCAGCCGATTTTCACGGTTCTTGTCCCACAAGTCAAAATTGCCGTCTTTGAACCGACGAACCCAATCTCGGCACGTTGTTTCTGATAAGGCACTGTTACCATAGGCCTTCGATGCGATTCGGCAGCCGATTTCTTCAAATTGAAGCAGAAAAGCAGAGCTTCCCGCATATGCTATTTTTCTGGTACAAAATTAGACATGATTACCAAAGGAAAAATGAACGTTGTTGTACGAAATTGCTGATAATGTGCACTGATTAATGTTCACAGATGTTAAACTCATAAAAATAAAAGTATGGCGTGCCCATGGTAGCTTAATATGCTCACTCACGCCATCTATAACCAAACAGCGGTTTTAAGCTTATACTCCTAGTATTTATTTGAAAACAGGGAAAACTAAAACCTGTTCTTAGTGTATATTAATAAAATGAGCACTAAATGGCATCTTGAAAGTCAAAGTTGAGTGAGTCATAGCATTACAAGGTACAAAAAATAATTTTTCATCCTTCACCTTTTAGTTGACATCCGTTTTTTTGTTCCCCCAATAAAATATTAATTGCCATGGAATTATTAGAGTAATTTTTAGTCAAATTTGAGGTGAAAACGGTAACTGCAAACCACCCGCTTCCCACCCCTTTCGCCGATTTAGATTTTTCAATCCCCAATTAATCATATTACGAGAAATGCTCTTCTATACCACTCTTAAAGTCCTAGCTCCTTCCTCATCCATCTATTGTCGTACCAGCAATATAAAACTTTCTGACATTCTGGACTAATTCATCACGACATACTATTATAAATATCCTCCTAGACCTGAATACCCTCCTTGATCCCTGCCAAGTTCTCTTTATATAAGACAGTTTTCCAAGTTTAGAATACTTCCCTCCTAGACTTGTAAAGGGAGGCAGGGTATTTTAAGATAGAATTTAGATTCAGTCTAAAAATTTAAGTCTATCTCCTACGTTCATCACTCCCTCCGAAATTAAGTCGACAATTTATGTCGGAAAGACTTAAACATATATCCAAAAAAAACCTCATTCCGATCAAAATATTTATAATGGTATCCGCAGCGCATAATTTTTTCCTTCAGTTTGGAAATTTTCCCAAAGTAGATCCATAAGCCTCCTTCCTATGTTATAAAAAACCTTAAAAAGTTAATTCTAAAATGCCATTGAAACTTAAGGTGTAATTCCTCAACACCAGTTTAGATTCAGAGCTTAGCATTTCACTATTCAGCAGTGTCATGGCATAGCGGCTATTCTCTAGAATAAAAGGAACGCTTCCCAGTCGTATTTCTTATCCTTTCTCACACGTTCACCCTGAATTGCTTTGAAAGCTACAGCAAATATTACCCTCTAATATCCTTAAATCCTATTTCTCAGACCAATATTTTCAATCTCTGCCGGTGTTCCTCAGGGAAGTTTCTTAGGCCCAATCCTATACAAAATTTACATATGGATTTTAATTCCCATAAAATCGAAAGCTTATAATCGTCAATTATCCTTTTTATGCATGGACCAGTATAATATACCAATCGATGTTTAAAATAGCGATTGCCTTGCTTAAAAAAAATCATCCCTTAAAAAATCTGCTTCCCATAAAAATTCAAAAAAAAAACAAATTAAAATCAATAAGTAATATAAAATTACGTTTATTTAAATAAAAATGCTAAAATATTATAAGATATTTGAGAATTCTTTTTTCAATTTGTATTTTATTTTTTATAAAAAAAAAACAATTTTTAGAATAGAAAGTTTTCATATAATATTCGTAAAAAAATTGATTTAATAAATTCCCTTTCGAAATCTTTAAATATAAAGCATATAGAAAAGTTTAAAAGATTTATAGAAATTGAAAAATCTAAGGAAATGTTTTGTACATAATTATGTAAATAATATTCCTTTATAGTTAATGTAATGCAAACTTTGAACAAAGCACAGAATATTGAAGTATGGTATTTGTAGGGTATCCTTGATTGGCCTAGAAAACAACTCATTCAAACGAAATGAGGTTAATTATTACTATGAAAATAAGAAGGAAATATAAAGTCTATACACGCACAATTGCAAAATACCAATCAAGAAATTTTGTATAGATAAAAAAGGAAAATTTTACGGTTATATGAATTAGAAAAATAAGGGAAAAAGTTGTGAAAAAATGGATAAGAAAAGGACAAGAAAAAGATCTAATTGAAAAAGAATTTAATGAACTCGAAATAAAATGAAAAAGGATAATAGAAGAACAATTACATGACCCTCTGTATATTTGTTTATAGCATACTCAACTCTGTACGCTATTCTAAGTAAATTAGTTTCAGAAATGGTTTAAAGTCCTCTTAAGTTCTCTGTTTAAGTATAAGTGTAAATATTCATACATAACAAATGCATTATTAGGAGTGTATCTTAATAAAATGAATTTTAAATTACCTACAAACGAGAAGTTATAATCCTGGAACATGCATCTAAAAATAATAATATCTAAAGCTAAGTTCTTAACGTTCTATTGTATATTAAATGTTGTTAAGAAAAAAAAAATTTCGTTTATTTTAAGACACGAACAAAATTCTAAATATAATTAATGTTTGTAAAATAATTAAATTTGGATGGAATGCAATGATTTTTTTGGTGCCGACATTTATTGTCATTGGCAATATGATATATCAGTGATAAATAGACAAAATATACCCGCTATCAACAAAACAAATATTATTTTTATTATCTGATATTTTGAAAAATGTGATTCACAAAAAAAAGTTAACAGATTATTCTAGCTAGGACACGTTATCGGTACGGATTATCGGTAACGTGGAAAAGGAAGGCCATCTCTCCGATGGAAAGGTTACGTTGACAAAGACCTGGAAAGGACTAATGTTAGAAATGGTAGGGAAATGTTTTCTGTTGCATAAGGTCCAAACCCATAATGAGTTGTACTGCGAACTATAATAATAATAATAATAATAATAATAATAATAATAATAGTAAATTATAATTACTTAATTAAAATGGATTTTAAATTGAATCTGCTTTTTTAAATAATATTCTACATATATTTTCATTATTAAATATGTACTTGCCTAATAGGTGGCATTGGTTTTAATAATTTTTCTTTTTGTTTTTTTTTTTTTTTTTTTTTAATGAAAAGGAATAAAATTAAGCTTAAATAAAATTTATTTAATATAGAGTATAATAAAAAATAAATTACTAATTAAATAAATTAAGTACTTAAAAATTTAATTGAAATTCATGTCATAATAAGAATGCCTAAGAAGACAGAACAAAAAAAAAAAAAATACTCAAATAATTATTTATTTATTAATAAAGGATCCATTATAACAATTTAATTCAATAAAACCTGTAAGGATTATTATTTTCGTATTGTATTAAATTAACTATTCGTTGTGTGGTATTTTTTTTTCAATTCTTTTTTTTTTAATACCGAACGAATAATCCTTCGAAATGCTATTGGCAGGTAATATTATTTTTATTCTAAAATTTTCCTTTCATATTGTAGATTCCTATTTTTTATGTTTACATTCAATCGTACTTAAGAAGGAGGAGCAATTTATGTACTCTTTTTTTTCAAAAAAAAAAAAAATTTAATTGTGATTATTATAATAATTTTAAAAGCAAAGAAATAATGATGATAATATTTAAAAAAACAAATCCTTACGCTATTGAAATTTACTCTCTTCAAATTAGAAAATGGTTTTAATAAAATTGATGTCTTTTTTATAAGTAAGATCTAGGAGAGATGAACTAGAGGGCGTTTTGTAGTGAGGCCATGTAGCAGCTTCTTATATCGTTTGTGTTGGCATTATCAGAAGTGAAATAAAACTTTTGGAATAAACGTTTTTGGGCTTAGGAACTTAACAACAGATGATGTCCTTTTCAAAAAAAAAAAAATACTGCATTAGATATTGCTCATTTTAAATATAGATAATGGTCAGTTAAATATCACAGAAATTTTATGAAAAGTATTGATTATCAAAAAGGACATTATAGATAATTGCGTTCTGTTCAATTTGGATCCAGCGAAATTTTCCTGCTCAGACTATCCTGTAAGTGTTTCGATAGTGTGTGGAAAAATATATATTTTATATTTCATTTTATTACTACTAATAAACGATAAATCTGCCTCCTTCGTCCAATATTTTTAAATAGAAATTTTTTTCTATTTTAGATGCCAAATATTATTACTTAATATTAAAAATAAAATGAAAACTTTTTCGAAATAATATTTGGCATCTAATATAGACAAAAATTTCTATTTAAATTAAATGCTATTAAATTCCTTTTGTATTATCCTGTATATAAACGGATATTAACCCTTATAGCCTTATCAATATGCTATAGAAAGTTAAGTGATTCCATTGATGATTGACGATTGATAACGAACCATTAACAATTGTACTTATTGCCATGTTATGAGATTATTAAATTTCCTAGCAATTGTCAATTTTGCATTAGAACAAAATTATTATATCGAATGGTGAAACACCTAAAATCGAGGATTGCTCGATTTTATTGACACACTTCTAACGCGACTATATTTGCCGATTAGCTAAAGTGTTATTATTACAATTTAACTATTACGATATAAAGTGAGAGTTAATAAAAGTCTCATAACGAATAGAATTTATGACAAATGAAATGAATTTGTTAAATGGTTTTTATATAAACACATGTTTTGTAATTGAATCGAGTTAATAAATGACACACAAATCTACAAATTTCTCGAATATCTTCTCTGCCGCCATGTTGGTTATGACAAGCGCCATATTGAATATTATTGATAGAATAGTGACGGTCGCCCATTTATCTATCCATGAATGGTTTGGAAGTTTAATAAGTATCCAATTGGTTTTCTCTGAACGAGCATATTTCAATTCAATTCATATTCATAGGCGGACAATTTGTATTCAAATACTCATCAAATGTCGTTCCTTTATTTGGTTAACTTGCCATTTGATTAAATGAATAATTCGGTTTGGAAAGTTAACTAATATCAATAAACGAATCGACAAAATAGCCAAATTTTCATTATGTTCATTTATTTTGGTTCGTTCATCAAAGTATAATTCTAAATTTAAATAAAACTAAATATAGCAAAATTATTGAATAAAATCTCATATTCTGAAGATACCTGCAGACATAGGAGTGGCAACCGATTAATATTGATAAAAATTATGCAATAGATTAACGTCTTTGATTATTATTATAGAATATTATTGATTGCAATATTTTATATTTTAGTAATATTAATATTTTCCTTTATAAATATTCTTTTATTTACCTTTTACATATATGTTCTTTAATTACATGTTCAATATGATAAGTCAATAATAAATGCAAAAAATATATATGATATTAGTAAAATAATATTTTTTTTTATCATTTGATAATCTTAAAAATATACCATAAAAAATTTATTCAATATATATTCATTAGTTTAGTTCTGACAGCCATTGAAAGGAGACATGGAGTGTGTGATTTTTTATTCATATGGAGAAAAAAAGTGTATTCCGTATTTTAATAAAATAGTATTTTTTAAGGAAAAAACATAAATTTGAAATTAATACCAAACTTGAAAAGTCTCACTATCGTATAGAATATTTCAAAAGTGGTTTACCGAATTCGTTATGGTCATACGAGCACAATTGATGCTGAATATCACGGACGTTCAATTGTGGTTACCACCGACGAAATTTTTGATAGAATCCATGATATTAGTTTAAAAGACCGTAGAATGAAAGTGCATGAAATAGCTGACATGGTGAAAATATCAAAAAAAGGTAAAGGCAACATTCTCAATGAAATTTTTGATATGCAAAAGCTATCGGTAAGATGAGTGCCATCTTGATAACACTTGACCAAAAATATATTCATGCCAGCCACCCGTATTCACCAGATTTTTTCTTACTATAACATTTCGTTGCTTTCAAATAATACTAAAGTTATAGCAAAAATAAAGTCCCATTTTGCAAAATTTAATAAATCGTATTGTACTATACGAATGATATAAAGAAGTTAAAATATCATTGAATAAAGATTATTGAGCTAAAGGAGGATTATATCACCCAAAAAAATCAATTTTTGTTTAAAAAAATTAATTCTTTGCTTCATTTATCACTGACTTATCAGACTGCCGTCTTATATCATCTGATTATTAATAATTATTTTACAAATATTTTTTTATATTGTAAATAGGAAAATAATAATAAAAGAAAATAATATTGTACACGTATAATCAATTGTTAAATGTATTTTTATTAATTCAATTTTTTTTTGTAGAATATATCAGGTATTGTAATTAATTCGTAGCGTTTTTTTGCAAAGTTTCGTGGTTTATTATGACAGTATCATTACAGAAGCGTTATTCAAAGTATTGTCTTTCGTTATCCACTACTTTTTGGCATCTTTTTGATAATGCTCGGATACTGCGTCGAAAAAATTCTTCTTCTTTATGAAGTAAAAAAGCTTCAAAAAGCTTTAAATTCTTCTTGAAAAAGCCATGCGCCATAAATAGAAACAAATGATAATCAGATCTGGCAATGTCTGGTGAATATTTCAGCGTATTTAAATAAGTTTTCACGACTTTCGCAACATGGGGTCTTGCATTGTCGTGGAGCAAAATTACTTTGTCGTGGAGCAAAATTACTAGTAAGATCTTCTTTCCATGAATATTCGACCTGGGGGACGATGTCGATTCATGACCGGGCAAGCCCCACGATTTTCTGCATTTGGGATTGTCGTAGAATACCCACTTCTCGTCACCAGTGATGATTCGATGCACAAATCCCTTCCTTGCCTGCCGTTGAAGAAGAATCTCACAGGTGACTAAACGCCGTTCGACGTCCCTTGGCTTCAACTCATATGGAACCCACGTTCCCTGTTTTTGTACCATTCCTATGGCTTTCAGGCATTTTTCGACCATCAAAAAATCAACTCCAAGCGATGTGGACAACTCCAGGAGTGTTTGTCACGGTTCTTCATCGAGCAACGTCACCAAATCTTCATCTACGAACTTTTTCGGCTGTCCGGGACGTTCCATGTCTTCCAAATCAAAATTTCCATTTTTAAATCGCGCAAACCACTTTCTGCAAATTTACTGAGCAAGCGCATGTTTGCAGAAGACATCCACTAAAATACGATGACTTTCCGCGGCACTTTTCTTCATGTTGAAGTAATGGAGTAACGCTCCCCGCAAAAACGATTTTTCAGGCACGAACTTCGACATGTTTGACACTGCGTAACAAGTGCTACTGACACTATAACAAAATGTCATAAAGTGAAAAAGTTGCGTTATGTCAGTAGCTTCTGGAAGAATATTTACTTTTGTATGTGTGACTATGGATAGTTGGCTAACGCCATCTTTTGTAAAACGCTACGAATTAATTCCAACACCTGGTAAAAGACAACTAAATTTTGTTAAAAGAAATTTTTTTTAAGGTAAATTCAAATAATTAAGAAACTAACCTAAAGAAATATTATTGAATATTAGTATTAATATCATTTTGCTGCTATAATATATTAAAATAACAGTAAATGGTGTGAAAAAATTAAACTATCAAAATACGAGGGTCGTTCAATAAGTCCTTAGAAAATCTAAGAAATTGCGCTCGTAGTGTCAATAAAAGTAGCATTATCGACATGGAAGTAGCATTATCGACAGGAAAGCTGTCAAAATTTCAACTCGATCCATAGCGTAGGTCAATTTCTATCGTCGATTAAAGTTAATGACATTAATTTGTGCATAACAATGGAAAAAAGCGAGCTTAGGGCTGTCATCACACATCTCCATTTGAAAGGCTTAAGCCCGAAAGAAATCAAAGCTGAGTTGGATACAGTCGCTTCAATTGTGCATGAAAAATTGTCTGTGAAAAAAATTTCGGCAAGATGGGTGCCTTCTCAGAGGAGAATAAGCGCAATCGTGTAGTGGACTCTGAGGCTATGTTGGCACTCTTTCATCGTAATCCTGCCGAATTCCTTCGTCGATATGTCACTGTGGACGAAACCTGGATACACTACTACACTCCAGAAACGAAGAGACAGTCATCCCAGTGGATTTTCAAGGGTGAACGGGCTCCGAAGAAGGCAAAAACTGTGCCATCGGCCGGCAAGGTGATGGCCACGGTCTTTTGGGATTCGCAGGGCATCATTTTTATCGACTACTTGGAAAAAGGAAAAACAATAACAGGAGCATATTACGCGTCATTATTGCAACGGTTGGGCGAGGAAATCAAAGAGAAATGCCCCCATCTGAAGAAGAAGAAAAAAATCCTCTTGCATCAGGACAATGCGCGTGTACACACCTGCACTGTTTCCATGGCCAAAATTGTGGAATTGAGAATGGAATTGTTGCAGCATCCCGCTTATTCACCAGATTTGGCCCCGAGTGACTATTTTCTTTTCTCCAATCTGAAGAAATGGCTTGGCGGACGACGGTTCACTTCCAACGCGGACGTCATTGCTCAAACGGATGAGTATTTTGCAGAACTTCCGAAATCCTATTTTTTGGACGGGATAAAATTTTTGGAAAAACGGTTGGAAAAGTGTATAGAGCTTAAAGGAGATTATTTCTCCAGTTTTTTCCATCTTTTTCTAAGGACTTATTGAACGACACTCGTAGTTATAGATTATTTTGGCCATAAATGCATTTCGGAAACGGAAACGGAAACTAAAAAAAAAAAAAGCAACTATGACAAAATGCAAGAAATTGACTGACTAAATCTGCTATTTAAATTGTTTTGCCAATTAAAAATTCCTATTATTTAAGGGTTGATTATTTTGCATTAAAATCTAGAACAATAAAATATATTGTTACACAGAAAATAAAGAGTTGAGAATGTTTTACATTTTTAAAAATAAACTAATCCGTAGGTTGATTACCATTAAAATAAATTTTATTACACTTTAGCATGATACCAAAATGTGTACGTTTATTTTGCAATTGTTTAGTACTCGGCATCAGGTTGGAATTTTCAGGTTGGACTTTTCAGGTTGGCAAAAAACAAAAAAAACTGCACAATTTAAACATACAGTAATATAGTCGTAGATGAGAGTTCATCGGTTAACCAGTCCCAAACTGTTATTTTATATCTCAGTACACTCTAATGGCCTTCGACATTACTCGTACGTTGCTACTTTGCACAATTAACAAACCAAAGAAACCTTTTAGGCTTACGAGTAGGTCGAAATTTTCTTTTAGAGCAATTGTAGGAAAATTAAGCGTTCTGATTTGATTATTTCACTTTTTTACATTCATTCAAATTCATTAGTCCTTGAGGGAATATATATTTTTTCATCATTTATTTTTTCTCTTCCTTTATTTAAAATGCCAAAAAACCAAGTTGGAAAATGTTAACTGTGTACAAATATAATTTGGCTTTTGTTTTATCTAGAATTGCATATAAAAATTGCAAAAAAGGAGTATGTAGAAATTGTTTTTGGTTTTGTAGCCTTTTAAACACTTCGGTATGCATAATATTATTTTTGAAAAAGCTTTTGTTTTCACAGCTTTCATAGTAAGCTGCATAGCAAAATAGTGAATTTCAAATAAATTAGCATATTTCATGCTTGTGAGTATACAAGTATATATATATAAAAGTTTCTTTGTATATTCTATTCGTTTGCATTGTAAATTTCTGGTCGGTATCCACGTCGAACAGGACTTTAACGTTTATTATGGATAGTCTTAGTGCGTCATATGGTATGGATCTTATAGAAACTAGCAAAAAATTCAATTTGAACAATTTTCGCTAAAGTGTTTTGCAAATGATAAACGAATAGCAACAAAAAGAAAAAGAAGATATAAAATAAATAAAATGAAAGGAAGAAAATAAAAACGGAAAAGTTCATATTTTATTAAATATCGTAAAATCCGAACACATCATATTATCTAAAGTAACCGACCATAAGTATTATACTTGTACATAGATTATGTACAAGTATATCCTTTCAAATGTACTTCAATTGTAACGTCTAGTTTTCAGTGTCCAATGATGAACGAGAGATGGGTAAGGATTCGTGCTCAATTGACATAAAAACGCAAATACTTTTATGCTATTTTATAGAAAATATTTCCATGTGATTACGGTACTTATTATCCTTTAAGTGTTACCAAAACTTTTACGAAAAACGTGATCTCTTCAAGATTTCTATATAATTTTGTAGCTCTAGTACTTAATATTTCTTACATTACATTAAATTTGGTCGCATTTTATTCTGTTCCGTTTTGTAATTTCATTCATTTATTAATGAAAAAGCAATAATATTCGTTGATTTTTTCGAATATATTATAATAAAATATTTCATCATAAATTTAATTATCTTAAAAGACTAAATATGTGTTTTCTAATTGAAATAATATTTACCATAAAATTTATCAAATTTTCAGTAAATTTTTATGGTAAAATTTTCAATTTTGATTTTATTGTTTTTTTGTTTTTTTTTTTTTTTGTTTTTATATTACATGCTATAAATTTCGATTTTATTTAATTGAATTTTTATTTACTGATAAATAAAATGTATTTATTTATATTCTTTTAGTATTTAAAAGTTATTTCGAAAAATTCTTGATATTTTTTTTGAAATTTAAGAAGGCGAAGGTAGGTGACAAACAAAGAGCCTATTTCTACAATAACTTACAAGACAAAGATTGCGAAAATAAAACACTCATGGACTTATTAATACCTCACGAATATTTTATACCTTCTGAAGTTAAAGACCTCATAAGAACCGATTTGATTACTTCCGATATAATAAACACAATTATCTAAAAAAAAAGGACTTATTTGTTTCTTAGAAAAAAAAATTATGAAAAAGAATACATTTTTGCTTAAATATGCCGATCCGATAAGGCAAACGAGCTATGAAAAGCAGCCTCAAAGAAAAAAGAAGGCCTTAAAAATCCATTATGTTTCGAGCTATGTGGAGGGGAGCGACGTCTTCTTCAAAATAGCCCAATAATACTCCTGATTGACGGTTATTGCTTGACCACGTTCATTTTCAAAGAGAATGACCCGATGACCATACCGCACAGTAACTTTTTAGTCGTGAAGGGGTACGTAACTCTTCAATAATTTGAGAGTTTTCAATTCTGTACAATCTTCAATTTTGTTTGGTTAACGTGAGTTCATCACTTATAATATATAGAATATCTTCCAAAATCAACAGACACTATGTACCCTACGGAGGTGTAAGGGATGACCAACTTTGCATGACGAAGTCGAAATTATGTTCTTTGAGATGTCTTAACATTGGCCTGTACGGTCGCAATATTTCTATCAAATCGCATCGGTCGCTTTCTATTTGGACGCCTGGAATTAGCGACAGTACCAAAAAAAAAAGTTATTTTTAACTTTCAAATGAATGGCAAATTTCACTTTATTTATATTTTCTGAAATATCGTCTATGCTAGCAGTGCTCCTCAAGGTAGTAACCTTGGTCCTTTATTATACAAAAACTGTATAACATTTACACCCATCCCTGATTCATCACCAAAACCTTATTAAAGCATCTATCATCTTTTAAATCCATATCAAGTCCTTTCAAAATTGGTGAAAAAAAATGTGTTCAAATTACTTTCAATCATTGCCAAAAATCATATACACAGAACTTGAAAAAAAAAGTATTTAACGGACGATACAAGCAGATCTGCACTTCTCAGACATTTTGAAACCAATCTGAACTTACGGACTTGAACTTTAGCGTTCGATAACGCTATTGTGTCAAATTTTAATAGTTTTTTTTTTAAATTATTAATAAAACTAAAAGACTCACAGATTTATTAATTTATTATTAATAAATCTGCGAATTTTTGGTATAATTTTATATAATACAGGATTAGCCATTTCGTAGTTCGGAAAGCATAATTTATATTGTAATTTATTTAATTACCAACTAATGACTATGGATCATAAGGTGCCAAGACAACATGCTCTAGATATTGATTTGTATAACAATTTTTTTTTCAAGGATGAGCCTCATTTCGCATTTAGTAAATATGTCGAAATTAGCAAAATTTCCATGCATGGGACTCTAAAAACTTACAAGTAACAGTGAAGATGTAATTGAGTCTGCGAGAGAAGAAAATTATGTGAATTTTGGTCGGAAGGTGTCAGTAGTCCATATATCTAGGAAAATGAAGATTATGACTATGATAAGCATCTGAACTGAAGGATATTAATATAGATCATATATGATCTTAAAAAAAGCAACTGCAACACAAGCCAAACAATATGAAAATTGTTGATCTTATTGCGCAGAAAGTTTCCAGGATGCGTCATTTCCAGATTCGGTGAAAAATATATATCAACACAGATAATCCTTAAACTTTAGAGTATTTAAAAACTAAGATTCATCAGGTAACAACCCTAAATTTACAAAATAGTCATAAGAAATTGTCTCAAAAAAATTGATTGTTGTTTTATGGCAACAATTTTAATTATATCCTTAAAATTTAAGGAATATATTCTAAAACTCTAATTAGATAGCCCCTCATTTATACCCATTTGATTTTAATACTATAACTGCCACGTACCCAACAAATCTGCTTGTCACTAAAAATATAGTTGCAAATATCCTTTAAAAAAAAAATGCATGGAATAATATGAACATTAAATAAGAACTTTGGAAAATGTTTTTCTAATTTTATTTAGAAAATTTTCTGAATGCAGACTATTTTTGTGGTTTAAATCTTAATAATTACAGATGCCATGCAAAGGATAATCTAATAAAAATATCATCACTTTTCGGCATGTTACTTATATGTAAATATATTAAAGTTAGTTTTTAGTTTTTGATATTTTTGATGTTATTAATTATAAGATTATTATCTGCATAGCTAAAGTTATCATTTATTCAATAGATATAATCTTGTATATTATGAGTGAAATAGCTTTAATGTAAGCCATAAAACCCTAATAAAGGATTATGGAATAATCTAAGAGAAAACGATACTATAGTGTAGAAGATAAATTAAACTACTCCCATAGTGTATAATATTTTACTTAATTTAGTATGTTTAATATGGTGTCACACACAAAAAAAAAAAATAACAAAATAACAAACAGTAGAAAGATGAACCGAAAACAAACAACTGTTTAGCCTATGAAAATTATGATATTAAAAGATATAATATCGAAAAGAAAAGGAAAGAGGAAAAAGGAAAAAGGAAAAAGGAAAAAGGAAAAAAGGAAAAAAGGAAAAAAGGAAAAATGAAAAAAAGGAAAATGTAAAAATACGAAAAAGTCATTATTCCAAAAAAATCTTCACTTCGTATCAAGATATTGCTTTAGGCATTACGAAACAAAAAACGTCTCACCATAGAATTGACGCAAATGTGTAATTTACTGTATCTCAGTATGAACGTAAAATTTCCATATCCAAATTACTGACTGCATTTTCAGTTAACATTAGGCGAAATATCCCTTCCATTTTCCTTGAAACTCTCCTTTCTAAGTATACACATTTCGGATATTAATTATTCATATTTTGATGAATCTTAGTTTCTAAGGGAATTCAAGTAAAAAAATTGTTCCAAAGAATACGAAAAAGACATTTAAAAAAGAAAGTTTTTTTTTTTTTTTTAAATCTACAATAAATATGCTAAATTGTGCATTCTATTGAAAATAATGTGAGTTTATTTTAAACTAATGTGCCCCAACAGAAGCAAAAAAAATTTACCAGAAAAACAAAAATATTTTATACACGAAAGAGCCCATATTCAAATGGATTTATTCGAGAATAAATTTGATAGCACATAAAAAGCATATAGAAAGTTTTATAGGAAAAGAATAATAAATAAATTGCAGGACAAAGTATTTGAAGTTTTTATCTTTTATATTAATAAGTTTTGATAACGGTGCAAAATTATGAGATCTTAATGGTGATTTTAAGATCTTCTAGAATTATAAGAGCTTTTCTGTAAATAAAGAAGAGCTTTATCTTCAAGTTTTTGTGTAAAGAAAAATTTGTACTTAATTTACAAAAAAAAAAAAAAAATAATACAAACGTTTAAAGCAAAAAGAAAAAAAATGAAAATTTTGGTAATAATAATAAGCAGAAAATACGCTGACGATGAAGCATAAAAAATATGTGCTAACATTCAAAGAAGAAATGCTGACATTTGAGCAAAACAAGATTTAACATATTTGTTCTCATTTAAAGTTTTCACCGTTTTTAATTTATATAAAATTAGTTAAAAAGCTCTTAATTAAACGTAAATTCCTATTATTTATATGTCATTCAAGATAGCATTACTAGGTCAATATGATAAGTCAATGATAAATATAAAAGATATAGCTGATATAAGCAAAACAATGTATTTTTGTATCATTAAACAATCTTAAAAAGATATAATAATTTTTTTTTTTCACAAAAATCTGTTAATAAGCTTAGTTTTGACAGCCATTGAAACGAGATAAGGTTTTGTGCTTCTAATTAATATAATATGTGAAAAAGTGAATTTCTAGTATTAATGAAATAATATTTTTTGAAGAAAAAGTAAAATATTTAAAGAAAATACAACCTTCAAAAGTATTATGGAGATACCTCACCATAGTACGTATGGAATGATTTAGAAGCGTTTAACTAGATTTCGTTGTGGTCATATGAGCACAAGTGACGCTGAACGCCCATGACGTCCAATTGAGGTTATCACCGAAGAAATGATTGATAGAATCTATGATATTGTTACAAAGGAACATCGAATAAAAAATTATGAGACACCTGACATGGTATATATCTCAATAGAATATGTTAGTAATATAACACATGAAATTTTGGATATGAGAAAGCTATCGGCAAAATGGGTGCCGCGTTTGCTTACACCTAACCAAAAACGTGTTCGTTATAACTGTTAATCAGTAGTCAACACCTTTAAGTATAATCATATTAAATATTTGCGTTAACTTATAACTGTTAATCAGTAGCCAAAGTTCAGTCAAAACAATTAATAGATTTCTATTAGCGACCATTCACCAAAGATGGTAAAAACGGTTCTATCGGCGGAAGTGATTTGGCATGCACATTTGCTTACCTTGAAAAAGGAAAAACGATAACAAAACAGTATTATTGAGAATTATTAGACTTATTGGTTCGATCATTTGGCAAGGAAAAAAACTTGCATTTGGCAAAGAAGAATTCGGTTTGATCATTCTAAAAGCAGAATATATTGAAAAATAAATCAATTTCAAAGTGTATCAAGGTAAAATCAGAATATATTGTTAAATAAATTAATTTTTATTGATACAATGAAATTTTCATTTCCTTTATCAATGACTTATCATACTGCCTTCGTATAAAATTAGTTTAAAATTGACCATACTGCACTATAGTTTGACATACGAGGTCTATTCAAAAAGTATCGTGAATTTTGTGTTTTTTTTCTTCAAAATTATTTATTTATTTATGAATATCTATTTCGTCCCCTTCAAAGTAATCCCCACCAGATATTATACACTTGTGCCAACGTTTTTTCCAATCCTCGAAGCGCTTCAAAAAATCATTTTTTGCGATCTTGTTCAGCTCCTCCTTCGATGCCGTCTTTATATTCTCAATCGTAGCGTAGCGTCGTCCTTTTATGGGGCTCTTCCACAGGTGGCCAGATTTGGGGAATACGGTAGCTGCGGCATTGTTAGTGTAGTGTTTTTGGCCAAAAATTCGCAAAAAAAAATAAGCAGGGGTGCTATCATGGTGCAAAAGCCAATTTTTGTTCTTCCCCAAATCTGGGCGTTTCTGTCGGATTGCTTTGCGCAACTTGCACATAACTTGCAGGTAATATTCCTTATTGACTGTTCTACCCTGTGGCAAGAACTTATAATGCACCACGCCCCTGCGAAGAAAACTGTAAGCAAAACCTTCATATTCGACCGAACTTGGCGCGCTTTTTTCGGTCTTGGCTCGTGCGGCAGCGTCTATTGGGATGATTGAGCTTTCTTTTCCAAGTTATAACCATAAACCCATGATTCGGTATGACCCTCTGGAGCAAATTTGGGTCATCGCGGACAGAGTCCAATAGCTCCTTAGAAAATGGGCAAAAATCGAAGACAAGCCAAAAAGCAAGCAAAGCAGCTGTCAAAAATTAACTAAACATTCAAAATGGCCGAACTTGTCGGTATAAGTGAGACACATGAGTATCAACATAACGTCACAAAAAAATCGAAAATCGAATATTCATAACCCGCGGAAATTCAAAATTCGCGATACGTTTTGAACAGAGCGCGTATATGGCAAAAAGACTTCCTGCTAGGCATTTAGTTTAAAGGTGTTATTAGCTTGTATTTGTATTTCAGGACGAATAATTTCTTTAAATAAAATTTGAAATATTTTAAAACTAATATCTATCAAGTAGTGGCCATATTTTAAGCTAATTTTTATGAAAAAGTCTTTTAAAAGTACACCAAAAGGATGGGAACGTTCAAGAAGTCTTGTAACGGTTATATGGTATGAATGAAGTTTAAAGGATCGAGTCCTGTATAAAATTTTATAACAACTATTTAAATAATGGCAAGGTTTTGAAAATATAATAAAATCACAGTTTTAGCAAAATCTTAATTTGAAACTGATTATATTGAATGTTACTTTCTGAAGTTAAAAATAGGATAAAACCTTAATTCTCATAAAACAAAATTTTTCTTTTCTCAAGTCAATAGTAAAGTTATTAAATTTTTCTGTAGAATATATCAGAATAGATTATAATTGTGATGGTTAATATTATTCATAATCTGTCAAGTATAAATTTATTAATTAATAAATTTGTGATGCTGTAATCGACTGAATATGCAACGAAGCAAATAGAAAATCCTATTTGGTAATTTCATGTAATCGAAACGATAACCTGTCCTCATGGAATTACTATATGGATTTTTGGTTTCTATAATAAATTTTATACGATTTGTATCGTCTCATCCTTTTGGTAATTTCCTATTTTCATTGGTACATCTACATTTACTCGATATAAGTAAGTCCCACCAAATAAGTCGTACAATATTCACCATTAAAATTTCTACCATTAAAGCTATATTTTATATTGAGATAAATTTCTTTCATAGCATTTGTTATTAATACAATTATCTATCTACACGTAACATTATATACCAATATGTACGAGTAATATTAATTAAAGAAGCTTTTAATTATTAGCAGGTAAATCCATAAATTTTTCACCTTTCACGTGAATATATGGAATTTTATTTGTAAGTGAATTTCATCTTTAAGCTAATGGAAATATATAAAATTTTCTCTTTGCTGAGAACAATTTCTTATTGTTAATGTGGTAATTTAATAGAATATCTATCGTTATTATATTACTACGAGTAGTAGTACAATAGCATGAATAGAAGGAAAAAGTATATAAAACTATAACGAATTTAGATGGTATTCTTTTTAAAAAAAAAAACCAGAGTACTCTTATAGCAACTTAAAGCTACTATTATATATTTAAAAGAAAAGCTATTATATATTTACTGTATAAGAAATTCATGCTTTTTAAGGATTTACAATGACAGTAATTCTAGAAAGTTCAGGTCTACTTGGCTGAGCGAATGCAATTAGTCCGGGTTCATGGTAGTATTCAGATTGAAACTATTCGCACCCGCACAACAAGAGTGTTTGCAAACGAATTCCACCCCCACAATTATCGTTTGCTTTTCTTGTAGCTTTCGCAGCTTCAATTTAAATTAACCCAACAACTTCATGTTGGTACTATCGAACCATGGATTTCATCCTAGTCGAGTAAATTTTCGTTCGGATTATTTACCATCATTTGTTGCTGTATTCCAATAATCACACGACTATAATTTAGTAAAATAGAATATGTAGTAGTCGCAAGTGTATCAATATTAGTCGAGATAAACTAAACTAACAATAAAATACTATTCTAGAAACATAACTAGTCTAAACATTGTTAGTTCTACAGGTTCTTAGAATAGTAATTATGCTTACTTTGAAATTGCATATATTGTACCAAGTGGATGGATAACTTCAATCAAGAAAATTTGTTCATAAATTTGAATAAGTACTTTGCATACATTAAATACAAGTCTTGTCTTCATCGAAATGCTATAATACGATTTATTTGCAAATTTATAGTAAACTTGAAGTTTACATTTTATGGTAAATATTTATTTTAGAAAAAAATGTTTTACTTTAGTTCGTCCTAGACGTATAGGTCATATTTCAACATCGTCCGATAACTACGTGACACTATAGAGTTGTAAGCAACAAATTTTTGTGGAATATTCCTCATATTCCAAATCATAGGTTTTTCGATGGTATAGAGTATTTTTTATGAGACCTTAAACATTGATAAGTTTTGGTGGTGCTTGTGAGGTCAGACCGTCTTCGAAGGCTCAGAAAAAGGTTGTTTTTTGTTTGCGTCAGATCCAATATTGTGTGTTTTTAACTCAGTACAGGTCATGTGACTTCATTTTTGTTACCCAACAATAAATAAAACTTGAAACGACATCATTTTGCTACTGTCGATAACATCCGAAGAATTGTAACTAAAGGCGATTCCAGCTGAAACCTTCCAGCACTGCTACAAGGAGTCAACTGAAGGCGATTCTAGCTGAAACCTTCCAAGCACTGCTACTGAATATCGTAAGTCGAAATTGATTTTGAAATTATGTTTTTAATTAAAAGCTTGTTTTTTAACGTTGGTTTTGATCGATTGTCCAGTAGTCTAAGTAGTAGTCGATAACGTTTCATAAGATCAAGTCTTAGTTGATAACGTTAGTCCAGATTGGTTTCAAAATTGTGTTCTAGATTAAAAGTTTTTTCTTTAATGTCAGTTTTAACCGATCGTTCAGTAGTTTAAGTAGTAGTCGATAATGTTAATTAAGATCCCGTCTTAATTAATAACGTAAGTCCAGATTGGTTTCAAAATTATATTCTAGATTAAAAGTTTGTTCTTTAATGTCAGTTTTAATCGATCGTTCAGTAGTCTAAGTAGTACTCGATAACGTTTGTTAAGATCAAATCTTAATTGATAACGTTAGTCCAGATTGGTTTCAAAATTGTGTTCTAGATTAAAAGTTTTTTCTTTAATGTCAGTTTTGATCGGTTGTCAAGTAGTCTAAGTAGTAGTCGATAACGTTTGTTAAGATCAAATCTTAATTGATAACGTTAGTTCAAATTGGTTTCAAAATTGTGTTCTAGTTTAAAAGTTTGTTCTTTAATATCAGTTTTAATCGGTCGTTCAGTAGTTTAAGTAGTACTCGATAATGTTAATTAAGATCCCGTCTTAATTAATAACGTAAGTCCAGATTGGTTTCAAAATTAAGTTCTAGATTAAAAGTTTGTTCTTTAATGTCAGTTTTAATGGATCGTTCAGTAATCTAAGTAGTAGTCGATAACGTTTGTTAAGATCAAATCTTAATTGATAACGTAAGTTCAAATTGGTTTCAAAATTGTATTCTTGATTAAAAGTTTGTTCTTTAATGTCAGTTTTAACCGATCGTTCAGTAGTCTAAGTAGTAGTCGATAACGTTTGTTAAGATCAAATCTTAATTGATAACGTAAGTTCAAATTGGTTTCAAAATTGTATTCTTGATTAAAAGTTTGTTCTTTAATGTCAGTTTTAACCGATCGTTCAGTAGTCTAAGTAGTACTCGATAACGTTTGTTAAGATCCCGTCTTAATTAATAACGTAAGTTCAAATTGGTTTCAAAATTCTATTCTAGATTAAAAGTTTGTTCTTTAATGTCAGTTTTGATCGGTTGTCCAGTAGTCTAAGTAGTAGTCGATAATGTCTGTTAAGTTCAATTCCTAATTAATAACATAAGTCCAGATTAGTTTCAAAATTGTGTTCTAGATTAAAAGTTTGTTCTTTAATAGCAGTTTTAACCGATCGTTCAGTAGTCTAAGTAGTAGTCGATAACGTTTGTTAAGATCCCGTCTTAATTAATAACGTAAGTCCTGATTGGTTTCAAAATTGTGTTCTAGATTAAAAGTTTGTTCTTTAATATCAGTTTTAATCGGTCGTTCAGTAGTTTAAGTAGTAGTCGATAATGTTAATTAAGATCCCGTCTTAATTAATAACGTAAGTCCAGATTGGTTTCAAAATTATATTCTAGATTAAAAGTTTGTTCTTTAATGTCAGTTTTAATCGATCGTTCAGTAGTCTAAGTAGTAGTCGATAATGTCTGTTAAGTTCAATTCCTAATTAATAGCATAAGTCCAGATTGGTTTCAAAATTGTGTTCTAGATTAAAAGTTTGTTCTTTAATATCATTTTTAATCGGTCGTTCAGTAGTCTAAGTAGTATTCGATAACGTTTGTTAAGATCAAATCTTAATTGATAACGTAAGTTCAAATTGGTTTCAAAATTGTATTCTAGATTAAAAGTTTTTTCTTTAATGTCAGTTTTGATCGGTTGTCAAGTAGTCTAAGTAGTACTCGATAACATTTGTTAAGATCAGCTCTTTTTAATATCATATTAAAAATATATATTAGAAAAGGAAAAAATAATTAACTTAATTTTAAAATGAAAAGAAAATTTTTTTTTTTTTACAAATTTGTGCTTCTAAAGAGAGGATGATAAGTCAATTTAGCAACAATAAAATTAAGATTCACATCCTCAATCAATTTGTTCGTCCTTGTATATACGACTGCATATAGTATTTTTAGGGAAAATTCAGTTAAAAACTAAAATAATGCAATCTCATTTTTATTGATTGACTTAAAGTGGGAGTTTTTTTTCTTTGTCTAATACGTCTGTTTAAAGGCCATCTTTATGTATGTTGAACTTTTAAACTAAAGCTTTCATATAAAATTGCTCAGTCAAAATGATCAGGCAACTAATAATCATTTGAAAAATAAAAAATTTTCTCATAATTTACACAAAGTAAACTATTTTCTTCTTTGGTTTAAAAGAAGAAAAAAATTGCTATAGACAAAACTGACCTTCAATGATAATAAGCATAAGAAATTATTGAAGAAATAAATTGGTTTAAATGAAAAGCACAAAAGAATATATGATATAAATAAGTTATAGTTAAAAAAAAAACCACTTACAATAAAATTTATCACATTGATTATTTGTAATATAAGCAAGGACATTCGATGTTGATGATACAAAAATACAATAAAAAAAAAAAAAAACAAAACAAAAATATTTCCTTCTAAAGGGACATTGCATGATCTTCTACTATAATTTCGTTCGATAACAAATTGCCAAGAAATAATTGATTTTTATTAACCATTGAAGAGAGAATAAAGTAACATCCATCATTTCTCAGATTTAATCACGGACATTCTCACAATAGACACAGAATAAATAGCTGAAGATGACATAATAATAAGATTAAATTATAGCTAAAACTGGCTATTATATGATTTTTCTTTCATCTTTCTACAGATTAAGAATATAATACCAATAGTATTACGAGTACATTCCGGTCGGATAAGGAAAATATCAGACATATTCGCATCCTTAAACTCGTGTGCAAGTACCCCACAGTGTGAATATGAAATAATAAATTTTCCATTTTTATCGAAAAACATTTGCACATATTCACACAAACATTATTTGGTTATTTGCTTAGCAATTGAGGCAATTGTTATCTTCTTCTAAAACCATTAAGATAATTTTATTGAATTAAATATGAAGCAATTTTTGTATGGCCAACAGGATTCACGACAAATACCCCGTATACTGGTATGTGCAAGTACTTATCTATAATAGGTTATGTGTAAATAATGATATAAACTTGTCATACAATATAATTCTACAGAAGACGATAGTTTCTACCCCAAAGGACAATATTTACAGATTTAAGGTGAGTCCTTATGAAACTTCAATGAATCTCAAGCACATGTTGTATTATGCGGGTTCTATTTAAATTAAATAATTGAAATTATTACTATGTGTTATGAGCAGATGTTGTTCAATAGTATTGTTTTTAATAATAACTTCATCTTGTTAATGGTGGATGAAAAACCAACAAACCATCGCTTAATTTAACTGAACTTTGCCTAACTTACCTTATGAACTACCAGTTGGTAAATAGATAGGATTTTATTTGCACGCAACAGAGCAGATACGTTATCGTTTCGATATATTTGATGATAGGACGACACTCTTTAGTTAAGTGCCAACACGAATCATTTAAACCTTGCACTGTTGTTAACAGCATCATTTCTGGCATAAATGTTTTTACGTAATTACGTATATTAATAAAACACTTTCGACAACATTATCCACAATTCTTTCCTTGACACAATATAATAAACTCTGCTGTAAATGTCCTTTTATATGATCGACTAGAACGCAAACAGCAAAGCTCGATTTTATTATATAAACCATAGGAAAAGTTTGTTAACAATCAACATTATTAAATTAATTACAAAACAACTTAATTTGTATATTCATGAATATTTTTTTTTTTTAAATATTTACTTTATTATTTTCGTTTAAATTATTTATTCAAAGGGAAAATTTTTATACCTTCGATAAGACCTTCGAATGGCAACAATTAATTTTTAGAAGTTTTTGCAATTTCATGTAATTTGGGGGATCGAAATTCTATTTATGTTTTTTTTTTAAAAATTATTTATTTATTCTTAAATATCTATTTTGTCCCTTTCAGAATAATCTCCACCAGATATTATACACTTGTGCCAACGTTTTTTCCAATCCTCGAAGCACTTCAAAAAACCATTTTTTGTGATCTTGTTCAGCTCCTCCTCCGATGCCGTCTTTATCTCCTCAATCGTAGTGTAGCATCGTCCTTTCATGAGGCTCTTCAGTTTTGGGAACAAGAAAAAGTCACAGGGGGCGAGATCTGGGGAATACGATGGTTGCGGCAATTATTACGAGTATGTTGTTTTTGGCCAAAAATTCGCGCACAAGCAACGATGCGTGAGCAGGTGCAAAATTCAATTTTTGTTCTTCCACAAATCCGGGCGTTTCTGGTAGATTGCTTTGCGCAACTTGCGCATAACTTGCAGGTATTATTCCTTATTAACCATTCTACTCTGTGGCAAGAACTCAAGATGCACCACGCCCCTGCAATCGAAGAAAACTGTAAGCAAAACCTTCACGTTCGACCGAACTTGGCGCGATTTTTTCGGTCTTGGCTCGTGCAGCAGCTTTTGTTGGGATGACTGAACTTTGGTTTCCACGTCATAATCATAAACCTATGATTCCTCATCAGCTATGACCCTCTGGAGTAAATTTGGGTCATCGCGGACAGAGTCCATCAGCTCCTTAGCAATATTAATGCGATGCTGTTTTTGGTTGAAATTGAGCAATTTTCGCGGCGACCCGTCTCACGACCAAATTATTGGTAAAAATCGAATGGCACGAGCCAATATGTTTAAGTCCTCAGCAACTTCTCTAACGATGATTCGACGATTGGCCAATACTATTTTCTGCACTTCATCAATGTTTTCGTCTGTTGTTGACGTGCTCGGGCGTTCGGCACGCTTTTCGTCGTTCACATCTTCTCGGCCTTCTGATAAATATTGTTTCGGTCCAAGGTAGCTTTACCACATGCCACAGTCAACGGTAGGAATGCGTCCGCGCAATTAATTTTATTTTTCACAAAAAATTTGATACAGATTCTTTGATCCATTTTTTTGGGAATGGGCAAAAATCGAAGACGAGCCAAAACACGTGCAAGCAAAGCAGCTGTCAAAAATTAACTGAATATTCAAAATGGCAAAACTTGTCGTTATAAGTGAGAGATATGAGTACCAACATAACGTCATAAAAAAAATCGAAAATCGAGTATACGTAATCCGCGGAAATTCAAAATACGCGATACTTTTTAAACAGACCTCGTATCTGATTTGTGCGGGACGATATCTATAAGGGCAGTTGGATATCTCCAGATGGGACCACTTCGAACCAAATTAAACACGTATTGATTAACCGCCGGTATCTCTCGAACGAAGACCGTAAATCTTGAGCATTTAAGGATGCAAAAATCTTGATCCGACCCCGAATACCCCCTTCAACAATGACTAGATGCCAACGAAATGTTCCACTCAGCACAAGTCCCCTGCTAGACGAACTTAAGTCATTCCTCTAGAACGTGAATTGATTGCAGATATATGTCTTGGAGACGAAGCAGATATTGTAATGGTCTGGAAAGACGGAAAGGCTGAAAAATTATTAGTCCTCAGCCGCGAAGAGAATCGGATTTCTAGTATGCAACAGAATAAAAACGAATGCTCAGCAAAGAAGAAGATCTGATTTCCAACCTAATGGCTATATTGAGGCGATGAGTGAAATATTTTAATAAATTTCTAAATACTAACCAGTCAGAACGAGTGTTAGAGGTCGTAGCAGCTGAGCAATATAGTCTGCCACCACCAAACATCGACGAAATGATAAAAGTGATCCGTCAAGTGAGGAACGACAACGCGCTCTATATCAGTGGGATCGCCGGCGAACTGGTTAAGTATGGAGGCGACACACTACAGCGAACGATTCATCATTTTATGGTCCAAGTGTGGGATAGCAAATCAATGCCCGATGAATGGCATGTTACTACTCGTATTATCTGTCCCATAGTTAAAAATGGAGATATCAGCAATTGTAGATGTATTACGTTACTGAGTATCATCTATAAGATAAGCTTCACTACAGATGATTCAGATCTTCTATTCGTGGCAGTCGATGGAAGACCTGTTGGAATATGCCCGATAGATGCACCATCTGTTCATCGCCGTTTAGGGAGACACACTTTCGAACATTCTTTTTACCCTGGCGCTGGAAAAACAATTCTTGTTTCAGGGGTAAGTATGCGGAGTACTATTCTCATTAAGTCTGTCCAGCTTTGAGTATACACCGATGACATCGACATTATGTCTTAAACAGAAAGACCTGTACGAAAGGCCTTCATCTAGATTGAGCCAGTGGCAAAAAAATGAAGGCAATGTTGACAGCGTCGGCCTCAAAGACAATACCAATTAGCACTAGTCGCATATAGATCGGTAATTACAGCTTCGAAGGAGTTAAATCATTTTCCTATTTCGGTTGAAGGGTCACAGGCGACAGCGGCTGACAGGCAGCAGAGCACATTTTAGTCAGCCTAAACTCATTTATTCTATATAAAAACCTTTGCCAACTCTTGCTCGCGTTTGAAAGCAGAATACTTCGAAGAATTATCGAATAATTCGAAGAATTATTTAACGATGGATCCTTAAGCGTTAACACAATCGCCTAGTTATGGATGAAATTAAGCGCAATAAGCTGCGGTGGGCTGGATACTTAATCCGTATGGATGAGGAATATCCTCCACAGAAAGTCTACAGTAACTACTTTTATAATCTCAGAAGACGAGAAGAGTCCTGCCTTTCGGGGAGCAACGCAAAGAGCATATTAGAAATTTTAAAATAGAAAAAACCCGACACGTGTCACGTTCTTTGATTCAGAACGTCTAGAAGGACTCACTGCTGTCGCGCTGTTTATGATGATATTTTTAAACAAAATAATCTATATCTTTCTACTAACGATTTAATAACGTTACTAAAAAAAAAAAGTTTTAATTAATTTAAAAACTCAGAAAACGATTTTTTTGTCCATTTGAAAATTTCGTTTTTGTAGCTTTTTCTTATTAGCGTTTGGCTTTTCTCTTCGAAACATTCAATTATACGCGATTACCTTTGTCATTATCAGTTATCCTTAAAGTGAAAAAATTCTCTACTTTCCGTTGGTAGATATTATGAAACACTAATAAATTATTCAAATGGAAATTTTGTGAAATCCTGGAAAATCTTAATTACGAGAAAATTTAGAACATAAATCAAAAACGTAATGCCTTAGAAATTTTCCAATATTCGGGCTCGTTTATTTTTGCACAAAGTTACAATTATGTTGGATAAGTTTTGTTATACAATATATTAAGTTATGACATTTTCTCGATTGTATTGTAGATTTACATTTTTGTTGTTTTTTTTTTTTTTTTTTTACGTTTGTTTGAAGCCCGTAAAAGATATTTAATTAAGGACATTATGACGCATAAATAGATGTGATTGAATTTTAAGGAAGACAAAAATTCCAAGTTCTTATATAAAGAAGAATGTTGGATAAACTTGACTTAAACTTTTTGATAAATTATTTTTTTTTTCCAATTGCAAAATATTACAAGCTGCCTTTTTAATTATCCTGTCAAGAAGGATTTGCCAAACACAAACACTAAGTATGCACGAACGTAACTTTCGTTTTGCTGTAATTAATAATTAAACAAGAACAATTTTGATGGTAATATAAAACTGTTGTTAAGCAATTATTGAAAATATGGAATATTTATAATTTAAAAATAGATTTACATTTAGTAAATTGTCAAATTGGGATTATATTATCAAAACTCTAAGGATATTGAGAAATATTTCCATCGAAAATATTATTTTCAAATTATTTATTTTAAAGTGTTTTATAATTAAGAAATCCCTATTAATTATTGATGGATTATAGAACAAGGAAATAGTTTATAAATAGTAGCTTGAAATATATTTGTTCGAATTAAAATTATTCTTTAATGTTGATATTTTTGTAATATTTTTACTAATTATCAGAACATTTTTCTAATAATTTTCTATAAAAAAAAAAAGGAAAAACTTCCAATAAATGATAAACTTTTTTATAAAAAAATCTTCTTTTTTTTTACACAAAAATTTTTAAATAGTCGTTTTTAAGTAGGCAAAAGTGTAATATTATACGAGATATGGCACAAAAGTAATGAACTTATTATCAAAAAAGCTTAGAAGTATGGGACCTCGTCTAATATGTGTATGAACAACGATGAGCAAAATTTGGAACAAAGATTTGCCATGAAAATTTGTGTTAAGCATTGGTCTCTGTGGAAAGCATTCTTTATCAAGAATACATGTTTTGCGGTGGATTAGATAATTTTGGAAGATGAACCACGCTCAGGGAGTCCTTCAACATTGAAAACTGATAACTATGTGGAACGAGTGCTTTTATGAGGTCAGACGGTCTATTAATGTTGAAAGTCCTTGAAAGGCTCAAATTCTTCACCTTGGTAACGCCCTCAATCAAACGGCTATTTCTATCTATGACCTTTTTCTGGAAAAAGGGATACATGCGCTCCCCAAAACTTTTTTCTCATGACTTTACTCCATATGACATTCTTATATTCTCAAAAATCAAATGAAATAATTGAAAGGATATCATGCTGGTACTATCGTTAACATTCAGTATAGTATACCCGTTGAGATAAAGTTGACCTCAGGTGAAGCATTCCAGCATAGCTACGGAGAGTAGAGAAAACGCTTCTGCCGATGTATACGTGTAGCTGTCCAAGCGAACTATTGATTGCGTTAATGTACAAGGTCTGTTCAAAAAGTATCGTGAATTTTATGTTTTTTTCAAAAATTATTTATTTATTCATGAATATATACTTTGCCCCCCTTCAAAGTAATCCCCACCAGATATTATACACTTATGCCAATGTTTTTTCCAATCCTCGAAGCACTTCAAAAAATTATTTTTTTATGATATTGTTCAGCTCTTCCTTCGATGCAGTCTTTATCTCCGTAGCGTGCCGTCGTACTTTCATGGGGCTCTTCAGTTTTGGGAACAAGAAAAAGTCACAGGGGGTCAGATCTGGTGAATACAGTGGTTGCAGCATTTCTAGTGTGTTGTTTTTGGCCAAAAATGGCAAAAGCCAATTTTTGTTCTTCCACAAATCCGGGCATTTCTGGCTTGCGCATAACTTACAGGTAATATTCCTTATTGACCGTTCTACCCTGGTGCAAGAACTCATGATGCAACTCGCCCCTGCAATCGAAGAAAACTGTAAGCAAAAACTTGGTGCTTTTTTCGGTCTTGGCTCGTGCGGCAGCTTCCATTGGGATGATTGAGCTTTGGTTTTCACGTCATAACCATAAACCCATGATTCGTCACCAGTTATGATCTTCTGGAGCAAATTTGGTTCTTTGCGGGCAGAGTCCAACAGCTCCTTAGCAATGCTGTTTTTGCTCGAAATTGAGCAAAATTCGAAGACGAGCCAAAACACGTGCAAGTAAAGCAGCTGTTAAAAATTAACTGAACATTCAAATTGGCCGAAGTTGTCGGCATAAGTGAGAGACATGAATGCCAACATAATGCTACAAAAAAAATCGAAAATCGAATGTTCGTAACCCGCGGAAATTCAAAATTCGCGATACTTTTTGAACAGACCTCGTATACCAAAGCATACAAGTGTTTCTCCTTTTTTTAGGGGTCGTGGAGCCGGCAAAAATGGATCTCGCTCAGGAAAGTTACAACAGCTAAACGTGGAACGAGTAAGGGCTCTTGCGGGGTCCGACAATCGATTGATATTGAAGCTAATAACTAAGTCCTCGAAAGACTCAGAAAAAGTGATACCCACGTCAGATCGGACGTTGAAGGCACTTAGATGCTCCACAATATCACACGGCCATTTCTATCAATGAGCTTTTGATGGAAAAAGGTATACCTATAATTTTCCAGACCCCTATTTACCTGGTCAAAGTTCGAACAAAAAACTAACTCGAACGAAAAAATTGGATAATATCCAAAGGAGTGTAACCGAGGAGTCAACGTAAATTTCCAGTAAACCCGCTGAAAGAGCTTTTGGTGTCACGTGACGGCCGGTTTAAGTTGACGATAAAGACGTTTCACCATATTATTAGTTGAGTGCTGATAGGCGATTGCTTTCAAATGAGAGGTGCCCAAAAAAGTGTTACTCAAATTGTCTACTTTGATCGGTGATGATTCGTTGAGGAGACCCAGTTATCAAAGAAACCCTTTCGAGGATAACAGGATGATTAAAAAAAATTTTTTATTAGTGCCAATGTGTGACGTGTGATTTTACAGAGTTAACACTGAACATAACACAATTTTTCTTTTTAATTTTTATGATGAAATTTTTTAGAAAAAAATAATTAATTTACTTTTTTTTTGCCAATTTTAAAAATTTCAAAATTAAAATAAAAAAAAACTATCGAATTTCTCTTTTCAGCATTTAATATCTTCGTAAAATCGATTTTAAAATTAGTAAACATATTTTAAGGATACATAGGACTTTTGATAACTAAAATGGATAAAATGGAAAGTTTATTTTAATTAGCAAAACTAATTAAATGAAAAATATCATAATTAAGTGAGCAATAAATATGCTCAATTGGCATCAAAAGAAATTTGAAATTGGTAAATTAGCACTAATTAAGAATTATTTCTTCTTTCGTTCGTAAATCTTATTTTGAGTGCAGAAGATCATATTTAAAAAAAAGGACTGTTTTTAACTATAATGTATAGCATATAATCAGAAATATGGTTGGTAGTCTTTATTTTTATTTAGAACTAAGTAAACTATACCAAGAACAAAAAGTAGAAAAGTTAATAAAATCATCAAAATTATATGGTAAACAGTTGACTTTTCTGCTTGTTCAACTGTGTACGAGTACTTTTGATATTAAGGATTCGAAAAAATATACGAATTTGTTGAAAATCTTACAATACAGTCATAGAGATTCTAAGAGATGAAAAACCATTTTACAATATTTACGTAAGATCATTTTTCAAATACACTACATTAAATAATGAACATTTTCTGTCATTAATATTGGAGAGTGTCATGGGCTTATTTCTGCAATAATCCAACGAATAAGATTTCTTTGAGAATGAATATTTCTGCACACAACACTTTCCACACTATATACTCGTTAATGGTGTTTGCCTTAATTGGATTAATTATAAAGGAATTAGTATTAAAATAGAAAACAATTTTTTTTTCCCCAACATAATTAATTTACTGACAACTAATGCCATTTATTATTTTCTGTTAATCTTGTTACAGAACTTATTTAGGACGAAGTATTAAAATTCCATTGATACCTTAAAAAAACAATAATAGAAAATAGATAGTCAGCTATCAAATTCATTAAAAAAAATTGCCTACAGAAAATATTAGTTGTTTTTTTTTAAAGATTTATTTTAAAAAGTTTTTGGGATATTATATTTACTAGAAAATATCCATCGATTTACACGCCTCTGACTCACAAAGTTTTCAACAGTTTGAAAAGGTCATATCCGTTGGTATTCTATATATTGAAAAATATATTTTAGGAGGACAATTTTTCTGTAAAAGGATTATAATTGTGCAATTGACAGGAATAAAATTATCCAAAATAATTCCTTATAGTTCTTTCCCCTTTAAAGTAGTTTCAGCTTCTCGGTTACACCCCTTTTGATGTTATCGACAGTAGCCTTTTAAGTGTTCGTTTGGATTTAGGGAATAAAAATATGTTATACGGACTTAGCTCAGGTAAATAGGGTGGTTGGTAAGCCGCAGAAATATTTTTTTTTAGACAAATTTTAATTTCTGCAATGTCCGATCTGACGCGAAGAACCTTTTTTTCTAGACGTTCGAAGGAGCTTCAATGTTAATCGATGTTCTGGTCTCAGAAGAGCCACCAAAAGTAATCGATGTTAAAGGCATCATTGAGTGAGTTTTTGATTATAGTCTTTAAAAATACTTCATACCCCACTGGAAAATATGCGATGTTAATGAGAAATATTACCCAAAAAATGCATTATACCAGGTGTATAAGCTTAAATCCGCTGTTTGGTCATAGATGGCGTGTGTGAGCGTATTAAGCTACCATGGGCCGACCATACTTTTTTTTTATGAGTTTAACATCTGTCAACATTAATCAGTGCATATTGTCAACAATTTCGTACAATACAACAACATACATTTTTCCTTATGGTAATCATATCTAGTTTTGTCTCAGGAAAAGAGCATATTTGCGGGAAGTTCTGCTTTTCTGCTTCAATTTGAAGAAATAGGCTGCCGAATCACATTGAATGCTTATGGAGGCCTATGGTGATAGTGCTTTATCGGAAACAACGTGCCCTATGAAGCGTGAAAATCGGCCTAGGAAGGTTGAGGACCATCAATTGCAGGCTCTTTTGGATGAAGACGATACCCAATCGCAAAAAATGCTCGTGGAGCAATTTAGTGTTACTCAATCAGCCATTTCCATGCGTTTGCGTGCCATGGGGAAGATTGAAAAGATCGGAAAATTGGTGCCGCATTAATTGAACGATAGCCAGACAAAAAAGAAAGCCGTTCCTGTATCGGATTGTGACAGACGATGAAAAGTGGATATCTTTCGAGAATCCTAAATGCAAGAAATTGTGGGTTGATCAACATCTTCCCCAAGACCAAATCGCTTCGGACAGAAGACGATGCTGTACGTCTGGTGGGATCAGCAGGATATCGTCTACTATGAGATGTTGAAACCGGGTGAAACTCTCAATGCCCACCGCTACTACCAACAACTGATCAAATTGCACCGTGCTCTGCGTGAAAAAGGACGGATTATCAACAAAGACATGACAAGCTGATTTTCCTCCACGACAATGCATATTCGAACACGTCAAAAATGGTCCGAAACTACTTGGAGACACTCAACTGAGAGATCCTACCCACCCAGCTTATTCATCAGACCTGGCCCCTTCCAACTACCACCTGTTTTCATCGATGGGTCACGCGCTCGCTGAGCAGCACTCCGATTCTTTTAAAGACGTCCAAAAATGGCTTGATGAGTGGTTTGCCTCGAAAGAGAAGGAATTTTTTTGGCGTGATATCCGCAAATTGCCCGAGAGATGGGAAAAATGAGTAGCTAGCAATGGAAAGTACTTTGAATAAATTTGTTTTTGCTTTCTATTTTGCTGTTCAATAATTTCGTAATGCACTACAAAAGCACAACTGCACTTGTCACGTTCGTTAGGTTGCATAGCTACCGGATGTGGATGAAACTTGTACGCCATCTTCTATTGTGTAAGCTAACTTTGTAGTGTTGCCAGATTGCTCTGAGTGATGCCAATCTTAGTATTTTTTCCCACTTCTCGACCGTTATGACTGAGTATTACACTGCCAAGTAGGGAAACCGAAACTTCATTTGTCTGATATCATGAATCTATAACCTAAACCTGATGTTAATGATAACCCATAAGTGACAACATAATCCGGAGGACGGGACCACTTTTCAGACAGTTTGCGTAATTAATATCCCGAAACCATGGCAGAGAAACACTGCGGAGACTTAAGCCTTCCCCATAACTATAAAACCGAAGGGTGCCTGTATCACTTGATTTTCACTACAATTGAATTGATTGTGACTTAATTAATAATAAAATAATTTCCAACTCGAAATTACAATTTACTATAAATCAGCAAGCAAAAAATTAGTCAAACTCGTAATTTTCAGTTCAATATAGATTTCAGAAGTTTCGCAGCTTTTAAATAAACCTTTTTATAATTATAGTCTTAAATGTTAAGGATTAAAAAACATCAAATTAATCTACTAAGAATTATTATTTAGACAAAAATTAAAATGTTTTCAGCCAAACTAGTCACATAACTAGTCAAGAAAGTATACATAATTGAACCAACATGATCCGCTATAAATACCAGAACGGAAGTTAAACCGGAAATTGCAGTTTAGAATTCTTTCACAATAATACTGTATAAAAAGTTTAAATAAACTCTAAAAATGCATTTCGAAAACTTTTGGAAGAGTATTTTTTCTTTAAATAGAACCTTTTATACACTTTAATAGCTTGTAGAAAATAAAATGGAGAAATTCTTAAAAGGAAATGGTGAAAGTTGAATTGTAAGCTATTCGAAATTAAGTTTTATCTAAAATTTTCTATTGGTACTCGTAGCTTAAAAGTATTTCCTTTTCCTTCGAAATGCACATACTCTGAACTTTGTATTCAATTTTTATTACATTAAATCGATGCAACTTAAACTGTGAGTTCTTTATGGTAAGAAGACATGCCCTTTTTTATAGCATACATAATATATTTCTCATAAAATACAATGTAGCTTATGTTCAAAAAGAAACTTAACTAACTGATTTAAAGGATTAACTATCAGAAGAATATTTATTCTTGAAAAAGAAATTCAAAGTTACTCTTTGTTTTTTTTTATAAAATAATAATTGTTCATTATAAAAAATTGTGTACATATTAAAGGTACTTTTTATGGAGAACATTTTTTATTTGAAAAATGAAAAAGTTCATAAAATTCAATTTTTTATACAATTTGAATGAAAATATACTTGATCGTCTTATGTACACGAGTACATACATAAATAATGTAAATTATTTTTTATTGTCTCATTTATGGATGATAAAAAAAATTCTTGAAAAAGTTTCTTTGATTGTTCAATTTTTTATATAAATATTTTCTGTTCAATTTATTGCAAAAAACTTGCGAGTTTAAGTATTTTCCCAAAATTAACTGAAAATTCTTAAATTGGTTGGAAATTTTTTTTTTAATGTGACTAGGCATGTGACTGAGCTTTTTTCAACGACTAATTCTGTGATATTCATCTTTAAAGAATTTTTTCCAGTAAGGTGGCAGTCTGATAAGTCAATGATAAATCCAAAAAATGTAACTGATATCAGGTAAACAATTTTTTTTTATTATCGAATATTTGTGTAAAGGTTGCTGGATATGCTAATAACTAACCGAAAACGGGTTTGTATAATGTTTATTATACACCAGAAACTAATGTTCAGTCAAAATAATAGAATTTTACTACTGAACAAGTACGGTTTTCTGGTATGGATATGGTTTAATCTTCAGTGACTGTCTTAAACAAAAAAAGAAAACCGATAACAAAATATTATTGTACAGCATTATTAGATAAATTGAATATTGAAATTAAAACAAAAGTATTGTATTTGGCAAAGAAAGAAGACGTGTGATGAACATGATAATGAACTTGCACAATTATCGGCAAATGGAACAGAAAAATTATTGGATTTTTCAGATTTAGCTCCTTGCAACTTTTTTCTATTTCCAAATATGAAGAAATGTCTTATTTCCAAATATGGAAAAATAGACAATTCTGAAATACTAGCCGAAACTGAAGCTTATTTTATAGAGCTTGAAAAAATCGTACCACACGAATTGTTTATAAAAAAAAAAAGCTGGAATATTGTTAGAAGAAGTGAATCAAGTTAAAAAAGATTTTGTACAAAAAGAAATTAATATTTATTGAATAAATAAATTCGTTGTTTCATTTATCACTGACTAATCAGAACACCCTTGTGGAATTCATCCCTTCGCACAGAGACAGTGTTCATTTTGTGACTTAGTTCATATTATTAGAGGATAAACATACCATCTAAAATAATAATAAATAAATATAGCAATTTTTAACTCTTAAGGATTATTATTTTATAAAAACTTTTATTTTCTATTTAAGAATATTAATTTTATAGATATTTTTTGAACGAATTTCCTGGCAATTATTTTCTGATAAATTATTTATGTTAAAAAAAAATCCATAGGAATTTTTTCCGAATGTTGTTTGCTCTTTAACTTTTATGCTTTAAAAATTATTGGTAGAAAAATTAAGAGTTTTATTATTAAAATTAACTAATTTTTATCTGCAATCATTCCATGTGTATTAAAAATTTCTAAAGTTTTCGAACAAAAAAAAAAATAAATAGAAAACAATGAAGAATTTCATAGAAAACGTTTTTTTATTTCAAAAATAGTAATGACTTCAGTTCTTATTTTTAGCCCAAAACTAATACGAATGAAACTGCACCACTTGTTATTGTTAAAAGTAATTTACAATAACGAAAGTTTTTCTGATGTTAATATTGAAAATGTTTGCAGTCTAATTGCATTTATTTTCTGCAAATTCTAATTAGAAATGTTATAATATGTGCATATGCATCAGTTGTGAAAATAGTAATGTTTCAGAGAATTATGTTTCAGAGATGATGATTTTTTTTTCTTGATTTATTGTGATGAACTTCTCTCATACTACAATAGTAAAAATCAGACAGAGTAAAAGTTATGGGAAAATTTATTTTCCATCGAATTTTATACATTTTGTTCGCCATAAATATCGTTGTAATGTTGAAAATGAATACAAATAAACGAAACTGCATATGGCTGGCTGGTTGAATATCAAACCGCAAAATATGTCAAACGGAATATATTCAGCCATTCGAATATAATATCTAACCTAACCTGCCGTAGTAGAAAAGTCCTTTCTTTATGTTTATGGGAGCTTTAATGAGTCGACACGATGGCGGATTACTATGAAAAGAGGATATATGCACATATTTTGCAAGAGCTTGCTCAGTTGAATTGCGAGCAGAATTGTTGAAACCCTTTCTGCCCAGTTCGAAAAGCGCCTAGCACAGCTACAATTCTATGTACGTGTATGGGTATGTGCCACTTATCGTGGCGTTTCCCTTTTCAGATTAAACAATGCGGCTGTAATGAATGCTTCCCGACTGACTCAATTCGAAATTTTCCCTATGCAATTTTCATCTGTAGTTAGTGCATTTGAATGGCGAATTTTGACAGTCTATAGAATAGAATCGTCCTGTCCCACCCTCATTCTAACCGATTAGAATCAATGCAAGCACTAATAATAATTCCTATTGCAACTTCATCTGTTCGTGACTATTGGACTGTTGAGGCCAAAACGAGGACTAGCAAACCCGTCGACACTATAATCTAGAGTGCAGTGATTAGAGACGATATTTAAACACTAGAGCAGTTTTATCGATTTCACGAGCACCACAAACTGACAATCCGGCCCTGCCCGGTGATGGTGGTGGACTACAATAATGGCACGTTGATGTTTTGCTGCATAATCAGACCCTGGTAGTGCGATTCTTAGAAATTGTGATCCTTTTCGATCTAATATAATCCATTCCGATATGATTTCACTTCTCACATATTTGCACACTCGAATTTATCGCATGAGAACATTACCATATTATCCTTTATAAATTTAATATATTTCTGCCATTTAGTTTCTTTGTAAAAAGTAAAAACCAACAAAAATTTATGGAGAAAAAAGTAAATTTTTTTTTTTTTACTTTTATTATTATTTATTGTTGGTTTTTATCCAAATTTAAGTGTTGTTTTCTTGTTTGTATATTTGTTTGCTCGGATATGATATTGAATGGATTAAAGATGAATAAGAGGAAACATTGAAATAAGATTTGACTAAAGTAGACCCAAAATTACCCCAGCAGACAATCCCATTATCTAGGCTTACTGTTTTGCCCCAAAGGTAAAGTAACCTTAAAGGAATAATCTTTGTAGAATCGTATACGAATGCCAATTTACCAATTACCAATTAATCGCTTATGGATTTTGTTTTTATTTATATTTGAGTACTGATGTTATGCTTTTGGCAACACTTCAATAAAGTGCTTAGTCTTTAAATTGAATTTTATCAGAAAGGACTTTATTTTCTTACTTTGAGTGTTTTTTAATAAATTTTCTTTTTGTTAAAAACTCATTTTACGATTAATCGGACCGAAATCATGTTTAAGGTATCATCATTTTTAATTGTTAAGAGAAATGAAAGTGATTTATCCAAATTTGATAAGATAATTTTTATTATATTTTTCGATTTTGACTTGAGTTTTTTAATATAATATAATTCTTTTTAAGAAGAAATAAAAAACAAAATTTGATGATATTCAGATCTTCAACATTAATTTTAAGTTCTGATTTATAATTTGTTATTACGAAAAAAAAAACATAAATCTTTTTCAGAATTGTTTTAGACGTTATTGTTCCATCAATTTAAAAAAAATAATTAATTATAAAGCACTCGTGATTTTATATTTAAAAGAAAACACCTTAACGTCGAAAATAAAATGGAAAATTGAAAATTCGAAATCGATTCAATCAAATAAAATTATCGAAAACATTTTGATGGGAAGTCATTTTCATGTGGACGCCATTTTGATGTTAAACCCATTTTGATGTGAAAGCCATTTTGATGTACAATAGATTCCATTTTGATATGGAGGCCATTTTAATTTAAAAGTAATTTTGATATGAAAGGCATTTTAATGTGACAGCCATTTTGATATGGAGGACATTTCAATTTAAAAGCTACTTAAATGTGGCAGCCATATTGACGTGGATGCCATTTTGACCTAAAGGCCATATTGATGTAAAATCCATTTTGATATGGATGCTATTTTGATTTAAAAACAATTTTGATGTGAACGCCATTTTGATTTGAAAGCTATTTTAATGTGGCAACCATTTTAATGTGAAACCTATTTTGATTTGTCAGCCATTTTGATGTGCACGCCATTTTGATTTAAAAGCAATTCTGATGTAAAAGGAATTTTAATGTGACAGCCATTTTTATGTGAAAGCCATTTTTATGTGATAGCCATTTCTATATGGATGCCATTTTGATTTAAAAGCAATTTTGATGTGAACGCCATTTTGATTTGAAAGCTATTTTAATGTGGCAACCATTTTAATGTGAAACCTATTTCGATGTGGCAGCTATTTTGATGTGAACGCTATTTTGAATTAAAAGCAATTCGGATGTGAAAGGCATTTTAATGTGGCAACCATTTTAATGTGAAAGCTATTTTGATTTGTCAGCCATTTTGACGCGAACGCCATTTTCCTTTAAAAGCATTTTCTGATGTGAAAGGCATTTTAATGTGACAGCCATTTTGATGTGAAAGCCATTATGATGTGAAAGCTATTTTGATGTGGCAACCATTTTGATGTGAACGCCATTTTGATTGAAAAGCAATTCTGATGTGAAAGGCATATTAATATGCCTGCCATTTTGATATCAAAAATATTTTGACGTTGATGCCATTTTGATCTAAAGGCTATTTTGATGTATAAGGCATTTTGATATGGAGTCCATTTTGAATTAAAAGCAATTTTGATATGGAGGCCATTTTGATTTAAAATCAAATTTCATATGGAGGCCATTTTAGTTTAAAATCGATTTTGATGTCAAAGAATTTCGATTTAAAAGCCATTTTCAAGCAAAATATTTCTTTATCTAGAAGTCATTATGATATAGAAGCCATTTTAATTTAAAAGCTAATTGAATGTGGCAGCCATTTTGATGTGAAAATTATTTTGATGTGGAAGTGATTTTGATGTAAAAACAATTTTGATATGGGAGCCATTTTTATATAGTTTCATGAAGACCGTTACTTTTTGTAAACAACACTTAAAAGTGACTCATAATTTTTAATTTGTTAATATAAAATTTTCTATTGGCTTATAATTAATTGCTGATAGAAAATATCCTTTTTCCGATTAAACACAAACATTTTTTTTTATAACAAATTTTCATTAAAAGCAAACAAGAATACTCAACCAAAATATCCTTTAAAAATGAATACTTCAGAGAGTGAAATAATTTTATTTTTCTAAATAAAATTAATAAAAGTAGAAAAGTTTTTGATTTTACTGTTGTTCTTATTGATGTTTATTTAGTCCTCTTGAATATTATATTGTTTTCCATTGAAAAGAGATGACCTTGCCATTATAATGAATTGCTTTCACAAGAGGCTTCTCACTACTCCTCTACCATCAGAAAATATTGTTTTCAGTTGACAAGTTTTCGACTATATTCACAATAGGCTATGGTGTATAGTTATGTGTGTGAACGCATATTTTATTTGATGTGATTTCCTGACAATGTCCATATATAATTAACATTTGAAGTTGAAGTTATACTGGAGCATATATTAAGGAGTCGAAAAGGAAAAATATTATTCAAGTAGAAGCTGGGCAAAAAAAAATGTTCAACGCAAAAAAGAAGACAGGATCAAAAAATGTTCCAGATAAATATTTGTGATGTAGAAGAATTCACGAAACACAAATACATGAGTACGTGTGTGAATATAAGAGTAAAGGAAAAAAACAAAATAAAATATTATACATACAAACATATATGATTGATGATATTTAATAGTCGTTCGTACGCATACATGTAATATATCAGCGAGTAATGAGAGGCAGAATAGGCCTTCAGATGCTAATAAAAACCTATTGACAAGAGCAACGAAATGTGTATGGGTGCGTATTATCTCTGAAGGATGCGTACGAATTCATCTTATGTTTATGCGATGAACAATAGGCACATCCTTCACTACGAATCTATTATCTTTTGCATTTTTTATTTTTGTGTCCATGTGCCTTGTTGTCTGGAATCACTCAATTCGAATGCGTTCCTAATCTCCTATACCTTTTATACATATTATACGAAAATATGTATGCATGTACATTATTCCGTTGAATTTTTTATTCTAAAGATCCTTAACAATAGTATCTGTCTCTGTTAAATGTGAATATCTATTTTTATAATATGATTGATTTTTATTATTTTTTTGTTGATAAGTCTTAAGAAATCATAAAAACAATGCAACTCAGCCGTTTTCTTTTTTATAGAAACAATTTTCACATGATCGATTTGAAAATTGTTGGTCTCGAATCAAAATTGATGAATAAACAGGAAAATTTGTTATTTTTTTTTTACATCCAAACAAAATAATTACTTAAAAATCTAACTTTAATAGATATTTTCTTTTTAAATTAATTAATAAATATTAAGGTTATTTGATAATGGAGAATTATCAAATTTTTACTTTTTTATATAGTCTAAATCTTGCCATTATTAAAAATTGAACTTAAAAAAATATTATAAAAAATATTTAAAAAAAAAAAACAACCAATTTCAAATTGAAGAAAAAAAATATTATTGAAAGTCTTTGGGGATGGTCCTTAAAAAAAGGCAGAAGATTTTCTGAAAACTTCTTGAATTTATGTTTAAGTTCATTTTAAAGGATAATATAAGAAAAATGTTATCCTATTTGTGCTTCAAAATGTATAATTTAATAGAATAGATATTGAGGTAGAAATTGAGTTTTGTCGCTGAAGAAAATTTTGCTCAATTTATAGATTAGCACCTTATTTGGCCAACTTTAATTCAAATAATTAAAGGGTTTTCCAATAAGAGTGATATGATTTATTTTCAAAAAAAAAAAAAAAAACACATTAATTGTTAAGGAAATTCAAATGTTTTTTATTTAATATGAAGTACAATCGATACAATTAAGTTCTGAATAAAACGTCATATTTATATAACGACTTCTTTTGCAGAAACGAATTCGATTAACCCAATTTTCGAATACTTTTTTCACTAAATAGCACGTTCAATATTGACTTCTAAAGCTTGAAGAGAGTCTGGTTTATTGTTAAAGACAAATGACTTCAAATAACCCCACAAGAAATAGTCTAATGGTGTTAAATTACAACTTCTTGAAGGTCATTCAATATCACAATTTCTTGAAATAATCGAATCTCGCAATAATTTGGTTTTTGCACGTGCTGTGTGGCACGTAGCCCCGTCTTTTTGGAACCAGATGTTGTCAAGATCAACTTCTTCCACTTTCGGCCATAAAAAGTTGGTTATCATCTATCTATACCGCTCTCCATTGACAGTAATGGTGTTACCAGCTTTATTTCGAAAGAAGTACGGACCGATGATTCCATCAGACCAAAAACCACACCAAACTGTCAATTTAGGTGAATGTAATGGGTGTTCATAAATAATTTGTAGATTTTCTTCGCACCAGAATCGACAGTTTCGTTTATTTACCGCACCACTGAGGTAAAAGTGAGCCTCATCGGAGAAGTTGATTTTGTTAAAAAAATCAGCAAATTCACGACTTTTACGGTCGTCCAATGGCTTCAGTTCTTTAGTGATAACAATTTTATACGAATGCAAGCGCAAATATTTTCTCAAAATCTGGCAGGTTGTGGTTTGAGACAGTCCCAATTCTTGAGAACGTCTTGGAATGGACAAATTGCAGTTTTCAGCAACACTTGCCTGAACGGCAGCAATATTTTCATTACTTCGAGCGGTTCTATGTCTTATTGGCACTTGAATATTATGTAAAGAAAATTTGCGCTCGAAATTTTTAACAATTCGACGAATAGCGAGCACAGTTGGACAATTATTACGACCATACACGTAAAATTGCAAAAGCGCACGAAAAGTTGCAATTGGAGAACGATTACTTCGATAATAAAATTGAATAATTTGTAAACGTTATTCTTGCGTATATCTCTTTACGATAAAATTGTAAACATTATTGAATGCAATGAAAGAAAAAGACAGATCGCCACATAATAAAAATGGCCGAAACGTCACTTGGAAATCATGTCACTCTTATTGGAAAACCCTATATTATTTTAAGTGGTATAAATTTTTCACAGCCGTTTAATGACTGATTTTCTTTTTTTTTTCAACCATGAAATGGATAGGCCATCAATGAGTTTGCATTTTATTTTATTACATTATCAACAGTATAATTAGAAAACAAAAAAATTACTTTTAATATATTATTTTAATTAATTAATATTATTTTATAATTTTATACCATTTTTATATATAGGATTTATTTTAATATAATTTTTCCTGTTGTAATCATTAAATGATTTTCTCTTGTTTAAAAGATAATCAATATTTTTTAAAAGACTATTAATCGTTATATATACAATATACTTAAGGATAACTACAAAAAAAAAACAAAAAAAAAAATAAAGATAATATTAATCAACTTTTTAGTGATTTATTAAAAACAAAAAAAAAAAATTTCCCTCATTTAATCATTAACAATCAATTTATTTGTGATTTGCTTAAGAAAATAAATATCCTGCCAATTTCCTCTGAAATAATTTATTGGGAAATAAAAAGAAATCCTCGTTCAAATTGAATCAAAGTGAATAGATTTTCGATTTATGACTAAATTCTAATATTCATTAATCAATTTGAGATAAAGATAGTTTGTTTGTTCTTTTTAAATTAATAATTCTGAGCTATAATATATCTTGGAATTTATTGTATATTGAGTACTTGCTAAATTATTATACAACGTATTGATTATACATTTATTCCTAAGTTAAAAATAATACAATTTATGGCCTCAGTTGATGTCAACAAAAAAAAATTCCATTGATTATACAATTTGCATGCTATTCATTGGCTTCATAAGTTCTTCTTTACTTTTTGATAAAAAAAACAACTTGTAATTTATCATAAAATATTTACAAAGTAAGTTCTTTATTTAAGGTTCCTTCTCACTCGTGTTTCCGGCTTGGCGATCCTTGGTTTTTTTTTAACTAATAGATACCGTGACGAGGTTTATTCTCATTGTCACTGGGAGGTTTCAAGGAAATTGTTACGGAGCCAAAGACAAGCTCCCACTGCAATCCACCAAATTTTCTTTCTTATTGGTCCATTCTTTGTGGGCTCATCTTTATTTTAATTTTTCATTTAAAAAAAAAATTCTCTTGGTTTTAAAATTGTATCAACACTATTATATCCAGGAGTCCTGTCTAGACCTGCTGAATCAAAAAACTCCAGACATTAGTAAGGCTATGGCGGTTCTGGGACACTTTTAAAAAAATTTAGTCTGGATCTCCCCAATTCGCTGCATGTGTCGGAGTGTTGCATCAAACTTGCTGCATTGGTGTGAGACTTTTAAAGCACCAGCCAAATAGAAGTAAAAGTTTTACTAGTAGCCTGTTCTCTGGTGCTGTATAGCAGCATTAACAGGCTTACAGGTCTGTTCACTAGTGCAGTAACAGGCTCACTGGTGTGTTCACTGGTACTGTAAAAAAGTAGTAAAAGTCTTACTGGTATCTTCACTGGTGCTATAAAGCAGCAGTAACAGGCTTACAGGTCTGTTTACTGGTGATGTAAAATAGCAATAACAGGCCTACAGGTCTGTTTAATGGTAATATAAAAAAGCAGTAAAAGTCTTACTGGTGTGTTCACTGATGCTGTATATTAACAATAACAGGCTTACAGGTCTGTTAACTGGTGCTGTAAAATAGCAATAACAGGCTTACAGGTCTGTTTACTGGTGATGTAAAATAGCAATAACAGGCTTACAGGTCTGTTTACTGGTGATGTAAAAAAGCAGTAAAAGTCTTACAGGTCTGATGCTGTATATTAACATAAACAGGCTTAACGGTCTGTTTACTGCTGCTATAAAATAGCAATAACAGGGTTACAGGTCTGTTCACTGGTGCAGTAACAGGCTCACTGGTGTGTTCACTGATGCTGTAAAGCAGCAGTAGCAGGCTTACAGGTCTGTTTACTGGTGCTGTAAAAAAATAGTAAAAGTCTTACTGGTATATTAACTGGTACTGTAAAGAACAGTAACAGGCTTACAGGTCTGTTTACTGGTGCAGTAAAGAACAGTAACAGGCTCACTGGTCTATTCACTGGTAATGTAAAATAGCAGTAACAGGCGTACAGATCTGTTTACTGGTGCTGTAAAAAAGCAGTAAAAGTCTTACAGGTCTGATGCTGTAAATTAACAGTAACAGGCTTACAGGTCTGTTTACTGGTGCTGTAAAATATCAATAACAGGCTTACAGGTCTATTTACTGGTGATGTAAAAAAGCAGTAAAAGTCTTACAGGTCTGATGCTGTAAATTAACAGTAACAGGCTTACAGGTCTGTTAACTGGTGCTGTAAAATAGCAATAACAGGCCTACAGGTCTGTTTAATGGTAATATAAAAAAGCAGTAAAAGTCTTACTGGTGTGTTCACTGATGCTGTATATTAACAATAACAGGCTTAACGGTCTGTTTACTGGTGCTGTAAAATAGCAATAACAGGCTTACAGGTCTGTTTACTGGTGATGTAAAAAGCAGTTAAAGTCTTACTGGTGTGTTCACTGGTAATGTAAAATAGCAGTAACAGGCGTACAGATCTGTTTACTGATGCTATAAAAGGATCATATCAATGCAGTAAATTTGAAGCACCACTCTGACGTATGCAGAAAGTTTTGAAGGATCCAGACTTGATTTTTTAAAAAGTGCCCTAGCATAGCCCGACAACCCCAGATGTCTCGGGTTTGTGCCGCAAACGACTCTTTCAGCATGTGTTTTACATCCTGGCTATCACCATCGCTCCACCGAAGATATAAATTAGGGCACAACTTTCCTTATCGATATGGACTAAGTGTTTAGCATAGCATAGCCTACTGAGCTTTATTTTATTTATAAGCAGGCGGTTGCGGTGGTACTGGAGAATATTCTCTTTCCTTATGTAGGGAGCTAAAAATTCTTCAAACGATCCTCCTTCCGAACGAAGAGGATCCTTTGAAAAATTTTTGGCTCAAAATTTTATTCTGCTCCCAAATTTTATAAATTGCACAATATACTTTAAATTATACCATCTCTTTTGGAACTTAACACCTTCAGGTGTGTTCAAATGATAATTTATATCATTTTATTTTTTTATATGTGAAGGCATTGTCAATTCAAATGTTAAATATCAACATAACCCCAACTCCCCCCCCCTCCCAATTCACTTCACGTTACTAAACTTTAAAAGAGAGAAAAAATATGCTATGAGTACGGTCATAGTTAGCCTGACACCCTTTCTCAATTTCCTCTTCTTCCATTCAATCAATTTGAACATCTTATAATATTTCTTTGTAAAAAATTTTAAAATTTCAATTTTTAAAAACGAATCATAATAATTATGTCTTACAAAAAAAATGCATATAGATATAGATCCTTTTTTAATATAGAATCTTGTAATCAGATAACCAGAAATCATATTATACTATGAGGCATGAAATTGGAATTAAGGTATCCTCTCATTTTGAAATTGTTGGTAAATTTTTCCATTACTTATAAAAGAGTTTTCTTCAGTCCTTGAAGTACAAACAAAAAAAATTTTCACTAAACATGAACAAAAGACAATAAAGAGTTTATAAGAAAAAGCAAAAGAATAGAAACTAAAACAATAAGAACTACAAACGATGAACCTAAAATCACTTTTTCTCCTATGAAAACAGGACCAAGGACTACAATCTGTAAAATCTGTTTCCTTTTTTACATATTTTTGATTGGTTTTCTTGCTGATCGTTTTTCTAGTGCTTATGGGTTATTGTATTTTGACATTTTGTTGTTGTTGTTGTTGATATCGATGGTACCAACAAACAACTTACCTACGCCTTGAACAGAACCATTTATGCACAATACATACACACGAGTATAAGACAATGCACTCTTCGAGGAGTAATGGTTAAAAAATAAGCCGGAAAGAAATGTCGTCCTAATTTTTTTTTTTTTACTTTTTTGGCAAATACAAATAGTGCTGATATTAGAAAATATCATATTTTGCCAAAAGATTATTTTGAACTTTAATATACGAGATTCTTTTGAATACAAACTGTAAGGTTACATTTACAAAAAAAAAACAGAAGTAATTTTCTTCATTATAAGTTCCTTTTTATTAAAAAAAAGAATGGAGTTATAAGGAGCAGAGTCATAAAGGAGGCAATTCTTACAAAAGAACTAAAAAGGAGATTCGAGCAATTATAAATAAAAACTATTTATTTCTACAAAAAAACAAAAAAAAACACTGAAAGCCGTTTAGATTTTGCTACTTTTTATCAGAACTGGAACTTACAGCAAAAGAAAACCACATATTTTTTTCTGATAAGGCTAAATTCAATTTGTGTGATTGGAATGAGAGGTAACATGAAAATATGTATAGTGAAACATTGTCGCATTAACGTCATAATCTGGGGTAATTTTTCTATTGTAGATAAGGTATTAGTTCTATTAATTGTCTAGTAACTAACGAAATCCTAGCAAGTGGCTTTTTAATCGATATGCTTAATCTTTGACAATCTATTATTTTGACGTTTCAAAATGACAGCGCTTTATTTACTGTAGCGATCATTTAATTCATGAAGGTATCGAGATAATGAAAATTTCTAATTATTAAATTTCTAATTAAAAAATTCGAAGATAGCAATTCAGTTAGTAATTGGCTAGTGAGTATACGCTATGGAAATGCTCGGCCGAATGAAAGCATTCGACCGAGCATTTCACTGGCGTACTGTTTGCTCAAAGTGTCCATGAAGAGTATCACCTCTCAGTTTTGTGTCTTTTCACATATCGTAGATATGGCCTTACTACAACTTCAACTTAGAGAATATTGCGAGAGGACTTGGGTCTACATCCTTATCCAAGAATGACGCAGGAATCAACGCAACAAAGATATGCGAAGCGTAGCGAAGAACGCTGACTGGGCTCTTGAGCAATTCGAAACGGACCTCCTAATTGGTAAAGAAATCATCATCAAACCACGAAGTGCTTTTTTTTGGCTTAATGGCAAACGTAAACAAGCAAAAACAGTTTCAGGAGCTTCCTTTGCATCAAGAAAAAAATTCTGTCTGGTATGGATTTTAGTCGGCCGGTATCATCTGTTTTTGAAATGAGGCTGGCGCGAGGGTACGTTAATTTAATGGTCGATGCCAGTTGTGGACCACACATAAGGTCAATGAGATACGCAGTTGGCCGCCCTTGGTCTACGTCAATAAAGTGACAATACTTCTCGAGCTGTTGAACAACATCATTCAAGTCATCTGTGAGAGTCAGCACGTTTTATGCAGAAGAGTCATCAAAAATTGAACTTTTTGGATCACCGTTAGTAGTGAAAGCTATTTAAAATTTGTTTTTTTTTTCTTATAATAATAATTATTTAAAAAACAAACAAAAAAATTTAAAATTAAATTATGAGAACTGATGGCTATAACGAGTCTTGCTTGATGATGTGACACAGGTAATACCATTTATTAAGTAGTCTCAGCTACATTTATTAAGTAGTCTCATGGTAAAAATTTGGCTTGAAGAGGAATACTTAAGAACTTGTTGGAGATCTGAGAAAGAGGAGGGGGGGGGGAAGGGGTAGGAAAGCCGTGAGAAAGAGGAAATATTTTTTAACGAAATACAAATTCGGTGAGAAAATATTCTTTGTACAACACCATGGCTGTCCTGGGCAGCACGTCACAGTAACAGTAATAGACTCGTTTATCTCCTCTATCATTTAAGGACTTGAACTTAAATTTAATATTCATTTTTATTTGCATTTTATCACGAAGATATATTTTAAAAAATTGTTCAAAAAAATTCACAAATTTCTTTTTATGATATCCTTTTTTTAAAATGGTTGCTTATAAAATTATTAAGAATTTTTTTTTTGTCTTAGTTTTTTACCAATTGAATTTCTATTAATTCAGACTTGAAATTATTTTAATCAAAACTGAAAACCAATTGAAGAAGAAGAAATGTCCTTAAAAAGACATTGTAGATAAACCATTTTATTAGGACTTATTGTAATTAAAAAAACAAAAATTATTTGACCATATTATAACGTTTATCTGGATGATCTTCAATTTAGATAAAAGTCAATACTAAAAATGTCCTGACATAAAAAGGCAAAGACGGTGACAATCTCCAAATTGTTCTAGAAAATATTCTACATCATTTATCACCTCAAATTGTTGTTCCATTTTGTCAGCTTTTGTTATCAGAAGTTTTTTCAACTCAGTACCACTAAAGTTTAGCTTTTTTTTGTATCGTTTTTTTTTTATTCCAATATTAGTTAAGTTTTCACAAATTATAGTCACAGCAAAAAATGTCAATTTCATAAGAGCTTGTCAACTTTCAAAAGTTAGCAATTATTTTTTTTTTTTTTTGTAAATTGGTTTCGCCTATTCATATTCGTATTTGGACAATATTTTAAGTTATATTTTTTTTACAGTTTATTTCAGAAGCATTCAATATATAA